>CM055123.1:172884185-174116832 GCA_029206835.1 Rana muscosa
GTTTGTAGACTCTATAACTTTCACACAGACTAAATAATACACAATGATTTGGGTTATTCTTACCAAAGAAATGTAGCAGAATAAATACATTTTAGCCTAAATTTTATGAAGAAAGATTGTTTGCGAAATATTATAACGAAATTAAAGAAAAGCGTGTCTCCCCCAATCCCCCCCCCTCCACAAATTTTCGGTATTTTTCCGTTTATTTAGCAAAAAATGTAAACTCAGTGGCCACCAAAATAAAGCTCTATTTGTGTTTAAAAAAATATTAATTTAATTTGCGTACAGTGGTGCATTACCGCGCTATTGGCAGTTAAAGTAGCGCAGTGCTGAATAGAAAAAAAATGCCCTGGTCAAGTGATATACCTGTGAGAACGAGGCCTACGTACCCGGACAAGGTCGTCCAGCGCCCAGGGCAAAGTAGGGTTGCCACATGTCCGGGATTCACCCGAACAGTCCGGGTTTGGAACCATGTGTCCAGGTTTCAGACTGCCTGAAACCCGGACACATTATTCAGACTGGACTATGGCTTCCCACCAGGGTTGCTGGCTGCAGTTGTCTAAGCCAGTGTTTCTCAACTCCAGTCCTCAAGGCGCCACAACAGGTCATGTTTTCAGGCTCTCCATTATTTTGCACAGGTGATTTGATCAGTCATACTGCCTTAGTAATTGCCACACAGCCATTTCATCTGAGGGAAATACTGAAAACATGACCTGTTGGGGTGCCCAAAGCCAGCACTAACCATCCCCCCCACACACACACACACACACACACACGGAGAGAGGGCTCGATCTGCACCTCTTACTCCCACCCCTACCCCTCTGTCTGCCTACACTACATTCCCCAGCGCTGTGCCTCAGAAAAGTAAAGTGGAGGGTGGAAATTTGAAGTCCAGCAGCCTCCGATACATCTGGATGAGAGGTACTGACTGCCAAGGGGTGAGTGAGCTCACCATCCAACCCTGTCTCTGTCTAAAGTCTCCCTGTTCTTTCTCCTGCCTCTGAGAGAGTACACTAAGGTAAATCAGGGTTCTCGGAGCACCCCTTACATCAGAGTTCCCCTTTACACCAAAGGGCACAGTGTTCCCCCTTACATCAGAGTCCTCTCCGTACATCAGAGTTCTCCATGTTCCCCCCTTAATTCAGGGTTCCCAGAGCATCCCTTATGTTAGAGTCCCGAGAGTTCTCCCTTACATCAGAGTCTGCAGAGTTTTCCCTTACAGTGAAAGGGAACTCTGCGAGTTCATATGTAAAAGGGGAACTCTGTGGACTCTGATGTAAAGGGGAACTCTTGTTATTAACTGTATATGATTATAAATGTTATTTAATAGAAAAATATATGTATAGTTTTATATTATAAAAAAAAAAAAAATTTGCTGTGCGCCGTTAAAGTGTTTGGGTTTGAGTTGAAGAAAAGGTGACAACCCTAGGGCAAAGATGCCAAATGGTGTCCCCCTCCTCCCATTCATGATGTGCAAGCTTAGAGGATCCTGCACCTAATAAACCATTGTGCCCAGGGCAACAGTCACATGCCTCACAAAGGGGTCCTGCGTGACTCTGAAATGTTGCACCTTACTTGTGTTGTGATCATGCAATAAACTATCCGTTTGGACGCCACTTTGTGCTGATCCAAGGTGTGCTGGCAAATATCTAATTTGTGACTTGAACCAGTATCCAGCTGGTTGTTGCTGCAGCACCCAAATTTTGAGAGCTTATACCAGGAACGTGTGCGATGGGAATATGAAGTATTACTCATCTCGCCCACCCCTTGTCCCGGCCCTGTACTAATTAGGTTTTTCCGAGCCAAACTAATAAGATCACCTGTGAGAAGATCTGGAAACGTACACTACTGACTGACCATAAACTCCATTCCTTTCTTCATTCACAGTATAGCAGCACATGCTTGCGGTTTAATTTATTGTTAATGGCAATCCTATTAAAGCAAGTGGACGCAGGTGACACTCAAAAAGGTGCATGAGCTACTTTGCCACACATAGGACAGCCTGTCAAAATGAAAAGACTGCTCTGTATGCTTAGTGTGGTAATGCCCAAAAAAAACCACATGTGTGACGCCTGATGCCACGTGGCACAGTATGAATAAGGCACTATACCTTTATGTGGCCACAAGGCCAAGACCTGGCGCAAAAGCCTTCGTCTTTGTGCCACTGCTGACATTATTTTGCAATTATGTTTAAAAAATGAAATGTTTTACATTCTTTTATTGCTTTATTCACACTGTAGTTTAAAAGCTGTGTTTTTTGGCAGGCAGTTCTGACTAAAGCAGGCCATACACAGAGCAAATTTCTCTCCTGCAACCACAGGTTGTCGCTAGTGGCTATATCAGCCGCTAGCGATAATGGCAAGAGAATCTGACAAGCTGGTTGTACCTAAAGTTGATCGACTGATCAACTTGGTACATTTAGCCTGCCCATTAATGGTTTGAATCATCAGGAACCGGCCGAGATTCAAACCATGTATGGATGACCTTATACTAATGTAGCGCCCTGCTACTATTGAGTAGGCGCTATGTTTAAATTTAAGTTATCTGAGCTGTAGTTTGGCTCAGAAAGATTGAATTAAATTGCTGGTTTCTGTTCCAGTCCAGTTGTGTTGCACTTTTTCCACTTGGCTGTAGGTGTCACTGTCACCACAGGTCAAGGTTGGAAATGCAGCAGGCTGGGTGTATTGGAAATTCTTTGCCCAGAAGCCGCCCAGCGGGAGTGGTCCCCCTGCTGTGCATTCTTGGAAGGGGTACTTAAGGGACAGACACCATTTTCCGGGTCTCTCTGACCTGATGGCCCTCCTGGCCTAAGGTGTGCCGTAGCAGTTCTTCTGCCTCGGGGCCTGCTGGCCCGAGACCTCGTTACTGATAGTAGGCCCAGGAGTTTCTGGGGCCTACTGGTCCAGGGGTGGTCCCGTGTTGTCTTGCCTGCGGGAAGAAGCCGAACAATTGGAGACTCAATTGGAGTACACATCCCGGCCCATTTACCTCAGTGTTGCCGGCTTGGCTGAAAGAAACTGGTACTGTGTGACTTTACTTAGACTTTGCAAAAGTTCTGGATCATACAATCCTGTGGCAGAGGATTGTGCAGAGACTATGTGTATTCTTCAAGTCTGTGGCAGAGACTATGACCAAGCACCGCACCGGCTGCTAGGTCAGTGAGAGAGGCCTATCCGGTGGTTGCTAGATCCAGTGTGGAATCTGTTTGTCCTCCTGGATAAAAGAAGTACCCGTGATCCGCAAATACAAGGTACCTGAATCTCCCCTAACCCTCCATCCCTCTAACTGATTTTGTTGAATAAAACCATTGAAAAAGAGACTGTGTTGGTGTTGACATCTGTTCAATGGGACCCCTATGACTGACGTGGTGGAGCAGAAAGGTAACGTGCAAAGGCCCAAAACAAAACCAGCAGCTCCTGCGGGGGTAGTGCTACACTAAGCATTAGCTAAACTTGGAAAACATCCAGTGAGCTGCACAGCTCAGTACTTGTCAGGTGCTGAGCTTCAGTGCAATGGCTTGAAGGTCTCATGTGGCTTTTGCTTTGAAGTGCTCCCAGAATGTTGTCCAAGAGTGGGCACAGTGCCATTTTAACAATACAGATATATATACCATTCTGCATCAGCACCAGTGAGAACGTGGCTGAAAAGCTGAACTCCAGCCTCCCCTTCTATCTTGCACAGTTAGTTGTACAGGCTCCACTCTTGTACTGAAATTGCTTCTGTTTTAAAAGGGTACTGGTCAGTGGTGGCTGGTGCTCAATATTTGGGGGGGGGGGCAGCAAAAAACCTGCCCTCCCTCAGTCGCACATGTGTGTGTGCCTTCTTCTTCTGGTAGGACCACTACCCATTTCTTTTAGGCTGGGTTCACACATGCAAATTGGATGACAAGAGAGTCATCAATGTAGCCGGTTGACACTTCTCCGGAAGCGCAGCAGAAGGGACCTGTGCATCTTTGGCTCCATTTAAGGTCGAATTCAGGCACAAATTCGGACCTAAAATTATGAACTGGGATGCACCTGACCCCCTGCTGCGAGTCAGTCACAGATGGTGTGAACACAGCCTTACAGATGTTACAGGGACAGGTAGGGAGATGTCTCCTTATGGGTCACAGATAGAAATAAAAACCCAACAGAAAAATTAAATCCTCTTAAAGATGTATTAACCACTTCAATACTGGGCACTTTTACCCCCTTCCTGCCCAGGTACATTTTCAGCTTTCAGCGCTGTCACATTTTGAATGACAATTGCGCAGTCATGCAACACTGTACCCAAACCTTTTTATCATTTTGTTCACACAATTAGACCTTTCTTTTGGTGGTATTTAATCGCCACTTGGTTTTTAATCTTTGCTAACTAAATAAACTAGAAAAGACCGGAACTTTTGAAGTTTTTCTTTGAATTTGTGTAATAAAAAATTGCAAATAAATAACTGTTCTTCATAAATTTAGGTCAAAAAGTATTCTGCTACGTTTCTTTGGTGAAAATAACCCAAATCAGTGCATAATATTTAGTCTGTAGCAAAGTTATAGAGTCCACAAACTATGGTATACAGCAGTGGCGGCTGGTGCTCAAAATCTTTGGGGGGGTGCAAACAAACTGAAAAACTCTGAAAAAAACCCCATCAATTGCAGCCTCACTGTGCCCATCAATTGCAGCCTCACTGTGCCCATCAATTGCAGCCTCACTGTGCCCATCAATTGCAGCCTCACTGTGCCCATCAATTGCTGCCACTGTGCCCGCCCGGCACTTACCCTGTCTTGGTGGGGCAGTGGGTGACGGCGGCGAACGGCGGCGTCCTCCATGTTCCTCTGTTTTCTCCCGTCCTCTGCTATGATTGGACGCCTGATTGGCTGAAACAGGCGCTGTGATTGGATGCCTATCAGGTGATGGGTATCAGACTTGCTGTTTACACTTTTTGACGCCTAGTAGAGTCAAAAACACCTCCCCCCCCCGCTGCTGTAATTCAGGCGCCCGGCACCCGAAAAGGGGCCGGGCGTCTGAATAGGGGGTGGCAGTGGCGGCCATATAGATTCATGCATTGCATGAATCTATGTATTTGGTGATAGAGGGGGTGGCTGGAGAGAGGGGGCGGCGCCCGTGCGCCCTTATGGACGCACTGCCACTGGTATACAGTATTCTTTTGTGATGTGATTTCTCTGCAATAAAAGCATTGGACTGCATTTGAAGATCCATAGTGTGCTGGCGAATATGTGAATGGATCTGTGATCTATCCAGTGTTCATCTGGTAGTCGCTACAGCTATCGCTACAAATGAGCCTTGTGATCCAGGAATGTAGAAAACACAGTCCTGATGTACTGACAGCCTATCATTTTTTGAGGCCCAAAAATGCCTGGACAGAACAAATATCTTCCAAATTACCCCTTTTTGGAAAGTAGACAGTCCAGGGTATTTAGTAAGAGGCATGTCAAGTTGTAATTTTTGGGAAAATTAAGAAATTAATGAGAATTTCATTGCTATAAAGCCCTGTACACACGATCGGTTTTACCGATTTAAAACGGTCCGATGGACTTTTTTCATCGGACAAACCGATCGTGTATGGGCCCTATCGGTCTTTTTTCCATCGGTGATTAAAAATAGAACATGTTTTAAATTTATCCGATGGGGGGAAAAAAAAGCAAATTTCAATCGTCTGTGTGGAACTCTATGGGAGAAAAAACCGACGCATGCTCAGAAGCATTGAACTTAATTTTTCTCAGCTCGTCGGGGTGTTTTACGTCACAGCGTTTGGGACGGTCGGATTTTTGACTGATGGTGTGTAGGCAAGACTGATGGAAGTCGGCTTCATCGGAAATCCGATGGAAAAATCCATCGGATTTTATTCCATCGGAAATCCGATCGTGTGTACAGGGCTTTAGCAAACATTTACTGAATGAGATTGATTCATTCAGTTTGTTTTGTTGTGATTAGCTGTGATTGGCCACAGATAACCATATGGTACAGATGGGCTGTGATTGTCCCAGTCTGTACCATGTGATCAATCACAGCTAGCAACACAATTGTACACAATGAATGACATGAAAGGAATTCATCCATTGTTTACAATTGTCATGTGATCTGCTGTGATTGGTCACAGCGTCTACATGGTACCAGCACGGGCCGGTACACTGACCAGCGCAGCACGATTCAGGATGACGTCCACCCGGATCAACGAAAGTCCCGCCCGGCAATCATTTTGCTATAAGCTAGGTGGGAACTGGTTAAGCCCAAAAGTAGTCCATCTAACACTCCACTCCCCCTGCTGTATTACAGTGCCCCATGTGCGCCTTCATCTATAGTGGATGCACTCCAATACAGGAGGTGTGTTACTGGGAAGATTAACCACTTCACTTCATTCCCAGCGTATATTAAAATGACATCCGCAAATGGGATCTCCCATCCTGGGCGGGCATCATATGACATCTTTGGCTTCCCGCCGGTATAGGCGGTGCGCGTTTGCGCCGCATCACTAAGGAGCCAATGACCTGACAGAGCAGGAACGTGGATCTGTTTGTGTAAACACACAAATCCACGTTCTGTCAGGGGAGAGGAGACAGATCGTGTTTTCCTAGTATATAGGAACACCAATCGATCTCCTCCCCCAGTCAGCCCCATCCCCCCACAGTTAGAACACAGTGAGGGAACACATTTAACCCCTTGATCGCCACCTAGTGTTAACCCCTTCCCTGCCAGTGACATTTATACAGTAATCAGTGGCTATTTATAGCACTGATGGCTGTATAAATGTCGATGGTTTCAAAAATGTGTCAAAAGTGTCCAATCTGTCCATCGCAATGTTGCAGTCCTGATTAAAAATCGCAGATCGGCACCATTTAGAAGTAATAAAAAAATTATAATAATAATAAAAATGCCATAAATCTATCCCCCTATTTTGTAGGCGGTATAATTTTTTTTTTTGTGCAAACCAATCAATATACGCTTATTGTGATTCATTTATTTATTTTTTATACCAATAATATGAAGAATACATATCGGCCTTAACTGAAGAAAAACATTTTATTTATTTTTTAAATGTGGATATTTATTATAGCAAAAAGTAAAAAATATTTTATTTTTTTTCAAAATTGTCACACTGTCTATAGCGCAAAAAATAAAAACTGCAGAGGTGATCAAATACCACCAAAAGAAAGCTCTATTTGTGGGGGGAAAAAAAAGGACATAAATTTTGTTTGGAGACAGCGTCGCATGACTGTTCAATTGTCAGTTAAAGTGATGCAGTGCCGTATCGCAAAAAATGGCCCGGTTTGGCATGGGAGCTGCGATATGCAAAGGGTGATTTCTGTCTCCTGCAATTTGTGGGGGGGGGGGCACCTGCATATCGGCGCCATGCTCCTACAGCCATCGGGTGACATTCGCGCTCGCGTTGTCTGCCGCCTGGCTTCCCCCCCTGGGGGTATCCGTGTTCGTCTTCTACCCCCCCGTGCCATAATCTTGCTGCTGCCATCCATTGGGGGTTCAGCGATGGACACTCTGGTTTTGTTCATTGGTGAGTATCGGGCCGTTCTGTTCTGGCCCCTTCTACCATTTGTTCTTACATTTACCACTGTGACACATCTTTTTGTCTATTTAGATGCATCTCATCTGCCCCTGATGAGCGAGCAATGATCTCGCGAAACGCGTCGGGTTTGTTTGATGCTTGCATATGTATATACTCCATTGTATAACGTTTGTATCAACTTAATTTATTCTCTTCATTATGTGCAAATTCATTGGCTGAGCTAATATGTTATATTATCAATGTATGTACATTAATTTTTAATAAACATTTATACTGCTATTACTCCTGTTACTCAGTGGCAAACTGACCACCTCATTTAAAGTCCCAGGGCGACTCTTTTCTGTATATGTATTTAGGGATGGAGGTGTATCACTGGTGACTCCAGACCTTTTATGTTGTTTGATCGCTGTATAAATGACAATGGTTTCAAATACCACCAAAAGAAATCTCTATTTGTGGGGAAAAAAAGAACATCAATTTTGTTTGGGGACAGCGTCACATGACCGCACAATTTTCAGTTAAAGCGATGCAGTGCCGTATCGCAAAAAATGGCCCGGTCAGGAAGGGGGTAAATTCTTTCAGAGCTGAAGTGGTTGACCAAGTGGAAACCAGAGGGGGGAAAAAGGAAAACGAATGCAGCCACCACATCTAATTACTGGTAAGCTACAAGATATTACATTTTTGGGTTTAATACCACTTTAAAGCGGGGGGCGGGGCCGAGTGATATGGCCGCCGGCAGTATCACTGGAGCGTGCCCGCAATCACTTGCCACCATGCGAGCTCGCTCGCATGAAGGTGATGAATTCTTGCGTGGAGGAGCCGAGACAGCCACCAAGGGACCCCAGAAGACCAGGTTTGGGGCCACTCTGTGCAAAACGAGCTGCACAGTGGAGGTAAGTATAACATGTTTGTTATTTAAAAAAAAAAAATAATTATGTTTAGTGTTCCTTTTTAAGCTTTATCTGTTTCCTGATTTATT
Organism: Rana muscosa; assembly: GCA_029206835.1. Lineage (NCBI taxonomy): Eukaryota > Metazoa > Chordata > Amphibia > Anura > Ranidae > Rana > Rana muscosa. The sequence goes on from CM055123.1 coordinate 172,892,681, forward strand.
TTGCCAATCGAATGGCTTTAATTAAACACTTGTACCTTTTAACCTGCCCAAGATAAACAATACTGTATAGTAAAGTGTTATGTCCCTTAGACACGGGGTCTCTCAGGGTGCTGCTAGCAATGCTTCCAGTATCTGCTCAGCAAGTTACACACAGGCCAGATGAACTTCTTAACCATGGAAGGGTTTATTACTCACTCAGAACATGATGACTTTGTTACATAGAGTCCTAATACAACAGGATTCTGTCATTACCAGATGTAATCCCTTCTGTGCATCATGCTGCTGCTTCCCAGTTCCACACACCACTCTCACTACTTCCTGGTACAGCCCCTTCCCCAGCATGCATCAGGAGAAAAAGGTGAAGGGTCACCCAGTGCTCCAGCACAAACATCACATAAAGTGCTTAGTAAGGCAATTAATTATTTATTTTTTATTTATTTTTTTATTATTTCTTTTGTGTTCTAAACAGTCTTTACCAATCACTGCTTTCATTTTTGAGAAATAAAATGTGATTGTGTAAGGGTGTAAAATATCTGTCCAGTGACTCTGGAAACAAAGTGAAAATTGAAAAAATATACCGCGCTGTGAAAAAAGTGAGTACAAAAAATAGCAGCCAGCACAGCTGTAGACAAAAAAGCAGTGTATATGGATATAGAAAAATCAATGGGTCACCGCAGCTATACCTTCATTATGGGGGGAATTAACTATTCATGTGTCGGTTAAGTAAATATTAATACATGACATTTGGATCTGAAACCGGAGGTGATGTCACACTCTGTTCACTTACGGATCGGAGACCGGAAGTGATGTCACGCTGTGTTCACTTCTGGTGCCATAGTCATTCAACTTGGGGTCGCTAGATCTTTAAAAGCGATGTGGTTGTAGGGGGGTTTATACCCCAGATGACGACTTGTTAGTGGAAACGTGTCGGGTGGACCGACCTACAAGCATCGCTCATGTACCTGTACAAAATAAGCCTATTTCTGACCATCTAAATGTGAGTGTTCACTTTTTAATTTTATTAAATACTACTTTTAAACGGTATCACACTATGCAAGTTTTTTTATTACATTACGGATGACACATGGATACCGAGCTTCTGTCCTCTACATGAAATCATGATATACACCTTCTGTATTCCATTGATGTCTCGGTTCGTTGATTTTGAGTAACAGTTTTGGATCCAGGACCAGCTGTACCCATTGGGTTTACTAACCAACAAAAAGCTCCTGGCTGACTTGCCCTTTAAGGGCGGTAGACTGTTTGGGGCTGCCCTGGATGACATTATTAAAGATGTCACAGGAGGTAAGAGCACCTTCCTTCCCCAGTCTATTAAGGGAAAGGAGCCCCACCACAGGCCGGGCCCTTCCTTTCCGGCGAAGAAGACGTTTTTTTTGTCAGTCAGAATCCACGGGTAAGCCCGCCCAGACTGAAAAAAGTGCGGCTGGGGGACAAAGGCGTCCCTGGGTGCGTAAGCCTACCAAGCAAGCTCCCAAGCCCACCACCGCATGAAGTCTTGCCCCTGCCCGACTCTGGGTGGGGGGACGTCTTTGCAGGTTCACGGTGCGGTGGACCTCCCCGGATCTCCGACCGGTGGGTGTGCGAGGTGGTCACCTCGGGATACAGGATAGAGTTCCGCTCATGGCCCCCCAAACAGGTTCTTTCCCTCGAACCTTCCTCTCCTTCCTGCCCGCCGGGCGGCCCTCTTGGGGGGCCGTACAGGATTTGCTCAGGTGCGGAGTAATTGTGCCGGTTCTGTCGCAAGAGGTTTCAGGGGTTTTACTCGAACCTGTTTGTTCTGAAGAAGGACGGGTTCCGGCCAATCCTGGACCTCAAGGCCCTGAATGTCTATGTGAGGGTACTAAAATTCCAGATGGAATCTATTTGCACGGTGATCGCAACACTCCACCAAGGGGATTTTTTGGCGTCCTTGGATATCAAGGACGCTTACTTGCACGTTCCAATCTGCGCAAGTCACCAGAGGTTTTTGCGCTTTGCCATAGGCAAAGTCCACTATCAGTTCGTAGCATCGGCACCACGGGTTTTCACCAAAGTGTTTGCCCTGGTTCTAGCTTTGCTGAGACAGCGAGGAATTGTTATCGTGGGCTATCTGGACGATCTCCTTCTCAGAGCAGAAAATGGCTCAGAATTGGAGGAAAATGTGACAATAGTCAGTCAGGCCCTCCGGGACTTCGGATGGCTTCTGAACATGCAGAAGTCAGTTCTAGTCCCGACTCAACGATTGGAGTATCTGGGTCTGATCCTGGACACTTCGGCAGCGAAGGTGTTTCTACCCTCAGAGAAGTTACTGACCCTTCAGTCGGCAGTGCGGGTTCTGACGTCCCAAAAATGGTCATCAATTTGCTTCTGCATGAGGGTCCTGGGACTAATGGTGGCCTCCTTCGAGGCGGTTCCGTATGCCCAATCACACACTCGGGCATTGCAGAAGGGAATTCTGTCTGTTTGGGACAAGTCCCCATTGTCATTGGATCTTCAGATTCAATTGAGTCACTCTGTCAAGGCGTCCCTGACATGGTGGCTGAGATCCCCGACTCTTCGGGCCGGGAAATCGTTCCTCCCCATCCAATGGACGGTGGTCACGACGGACGCCAGCCTGACGGGCTGGGGAGGAGTGTGGGGAGTCCTGTCAGCTCAAGGGCTCTGGACTCTGGACGAATCTCGTCTCCCAATCAACGTCCTGGAATTGCGGGCGATCAGACTGTGTCTCTCTGCGTGGTCGAAGAGGCTACAGGGCCTCTCGGTCAGAATCCAGTCGGACAACGCCACGGCCGTGGCATATGTCAACCATCAGGGGGAGCACTCGGAGCTCGGCTGCGGCATCTGAGGTTGCCCACATCCTAAGGTGGGCGGAAAGAAGCCTGCCGGTGCTGTCGGCCGTCTACATTCCGGGCGTAGAAAACTGGCAGGCGGACTATCTGAGCCGCCAGTTCCTGGATCAGGGGGATTGGTCCTTGCATCCGGAGGTGTTTCAACTCCTTTGTCGGCGGTGGGGCACTCCGGATGTGGACCTGATGGCATCTCGACTCAATCGCAAGGTGTCGAGGTTTGTGGCCAGGTCCAGGGACCCCTGGGCGGATGCCTCGGTTGCGTTAGTGGCCCCGTGGGGTCAGTATCGTTTAATATATGCCTACCCTTCGCTGCAGTTGCTTCCTCGTCTGCTGCGCAGGGTAGCGGCCGAGGGCATCCCGGTGATCCTCATTGCCCCGGACTGGCCTCGACGTCACAGGTACACCGACCTGGTACGTCTCATCGCGGACGTCCTTTTGGCGCCTGCCCTTGACTATCTTTCATCCTGCTTTACAGTCTCTGGCTTTAACGGCATGGCTATTGAGAGCCAGGTGCTGAAGGACCGAGGCCTGTCGGATTCGGTAATTTCAACCATGCTTAGGGCAAGGAAGTCTTCTAGGAAGATCTATCACCGTACCTGGAGAGCTTACATCGCTATGTGCGAAGAGCTAGACTGGCGTCCACGGACATACTCTGTCCCCAGAATCCTGCGGTTCTTGCAGCGTGGTGTTGCACAAAGGCTGGCTTTGAGCACTATTAAGGGTCAGATTTCGGCCTTGGCCGTTTTTTTTTCAAAGACCCCTAGCAGGTCATTCCTTAGTTAGCACTTTTGTACAGGGGGTACGCCATGTGGTTCCACCTGCCAAGCCTCCGCTCCCTCCTTGGGATCTGCACTTAGTGCTCTCGGTTCTTCAGGAACCTCCTTTTGAAAATATCAGAGATAGTCCTCTTTTAACTTAGCCACCTTCTGGGACATTCTTAGTGGCCATCGCTTCTGTTAGACGGGTGTCTGAGTTGGCGGCTCTGTCATGCAAGTCGCCTTACCTGGTCCTCCATAAGGATAAGGCGGTGTTGCGACCGCGACCGTCTTTCCTAAGGTGGTTTCGGCTTTTCACCTTAATGAGGACATTGTCCTCCCGTTCCTTGTGCCCTCACCCATCGCATCCTAGAGAGTTTGCGCTTCACAATTTGGATGTGGTGCGTGCCTTACGGGTATACCTGGCGGCTACTGCTTCTATTCGGAAGTCTGACTCCCTGTTTGTGTCTGTCTCTGGTCCAAAACAGGGGCAAGCGGTTTTGTCTGCCACCATTACTAGGTGGATCAGACAGACTGTTATACAGGCCTATGCCATTAAGGGGCGGGCGCCTCCCTTCCCGGTTACGGCGCATTCCACCAGGGCAATTGGTGCTTCCTGGGATTTCCGTCATCAAGCGTTGGTTGCACAAGTGTGCAAGGTGGCGACCTGGTCGTCCGTTCATACCTTTTCAAAATTCTATAAGGTTGATGTGGCTGCATCTTCGGATGCTTACTTCGGCCGCAAAGTGTTGCAGGCCGCTGTTTAATGTTGCAACTCCTCCGTTGAGGAGCTCTGCTGGTTTGGAGTGAAGTTTTGGTTGTTCCTTTACTATTTTGCTCCCACCCTTTTCTTATACTGCTTTGGGACATCCCACATGTAAACAGTATGAGAGCTGTGTCAGTCCATGGACGATAAGAGAAAATTAGGATTTTTGTACTCACCGTAAAATCCGTTTCTCTGACGTCCATGGACTGACACAGCACCCACCCTTCTTTTAAGGTTTGTACTGCTTTGTTATGAACTAAGGCTGCTAGCTGCAGGTAGGAGGGTTATGTCCGGAGGGACCTGCCGCCCTGGGCGGGGCTGTTCAGCTCTGGTTTTGTTCTAGAATGTTTCTAACATTTCTGCCTGGGTCTTCTCCTGCAGGGACATATACCCACACGTAAACAGTATACGAGCTGTGTCAGTCCATGGACGTCAGAGAAACTGATTTTATGGTGAGTACAAAAATCCTATTTTTAGTTGTATATGTGACTGAAACATCAGTCACAGAAGGTTTTTGTCTTCACTGGTACAATATTTTTTTGTAATAGTTCTAAACATATGTATGAATATAGCAGGAGCAATTAAGTCTATTGATGTACCGTATATACTCGAGTATAAGCCGACCCGAATATAAGCCGAGGCACCTAATTTTACCACAAAAATCTGGGAAAACGTATTGACTCGAGTATAAGCTTAGGCTGTACACCTGCATGCCTCACTGTGCCTCAATGTGCCCATGTGCATGCCTCACTGTGCCCATGCCTCACTGTGTCCATGACTAGACTGACGTTTAACATTGGAGTCTATGGAAGGCGTTCCCGGCTTTGAAAAATCGATGCTCCCCAGCCCTAGGTCCCCCCCAGACAACAAACTTTGCATACTTGTAGCCCCATTTCTCCTCTACGTGTGTGCCAAGTTTCGGGTCCAGGGGACCTACGACGGGCCGGTACCACGTCCCCAAAATCACTGGAGAAATTACCGTTTAACATGGGAGTCTATGGAAGGGGTGCCCAGGTTTGAAAAAACGGTGCTCCCCGGCCGTAGGTTCCCCCGAACAACAAACTTTGCACACTTGTAGAGGAAGAGTGGGGCTACATGTGTGCCAAGTTTGGGGTCCAGGGGTCGGCCGGTACCGGGTCCCCAAAGTCCGGGAGATCAGGCGCAAGAAGGTGACTCGAGTATAAACCGAGGGGGGCATTTTCAGCACAAAAAAATGTGCTGAAAAACTCTGCTTATACTCGAGTATATACGGTATTAGTGTTCATGGTACTGACATAGCAATTGATTATTCATAGTAATGAGTAGTGATGAGCCGAACACCCCCGGGTTCGGTTCGCACCAGAACCCGCGAACGGACCGAAAGTTCGAACGAACATTAGAACCCTATTAAATACAATGGATGCGAACGTTCGAATTCTAAAGTGCTAATTATAAAAACTATTATGCATGTTATTGTCCTAAAAAGGGTTTGGGAACCCGGGTTCTGCACCAGGGGACATGTATCAATGCAAAAATAAGTTTTAAAAACGGTCGTTTTCCGGGAGCAGTCATTTTAATGATGCATAAAGTGAAAAAAAAAAAGTCAAATATTCCTTTAAATATCGTACCTGGGGGGTGTCTAAAGTATGCCTGTGAAGTGCCACGTGTTTCCCGTGTTTAGAACTGTCCCTGCACAAAATGACACTTCTAAAGGAAAAAAAAGCCATTTAAAACTGCTTGCGGCTTTAATGTAATGTCTGGTCCCGGTAATATGGATGAAAATCTTTAAGAAAAATGGCATAGCTACCCCATGACCCCCCCCCTACCCCAGCCCATTACCAGCCCCTTTGGGTCTTGTATGGATATTAAGGGGAACCCCGCACATAAAATAAAAAAGGCCCTATATACTCTGAACAGCCGTATACAGGCGGTGCATACAAGACAGGGACTGTAGGTTTGTTCTTATGTAGAATCTGTTTGTAATTTTGAACAGGTACATTGTTGAAGTGTAGCTCCAGACCAAAAATCTATTTTTAAACTTTTTGGAAAACATAGGTAAGGGTTATCACCCCTGTAACATTTGTTTTGCTGTCTGTGCCCCTGTTCAGAACATTTCACCTCACTTTCCGTCCTAATGACAACTGTTTTTGAAATGTGGTGTTTTTCTTGAAACAAGGATTGCTGATAAAGCATCAGTACAGAGGAGACACCTTTCTCCCATATTTATTCTTACAGGAGAGAATTTTCCTTCCTAGTGGTAGATTTCCTCTCACTTCCTGTTGTCTTCTTGCGTTTGCAAGTAGGAGTCGTTTGTAAGTTGGATGTTTGAAAGTAGGGACCTGCCGTATATACTCTGCAGAAATAGGCCCCTTAGTTGTTGGTGTTGGCACAACACTGTAAGCACTCACAGTTACTCTTGGTTGGTGCTGGAACGCCCTGCTGTCAACTATTATATCAGGAATTTTAATTACATATAATTGTTGAACAGTGGTAGTAAAAATTGGGCCTTTGATGGTGGTGCTGGTGCCACAACACTGTAAGCCCTGACAGTTACTCTTGGTGGGTGCAGCAATGGGCCCTGCTGTGAATTATTAGATCAAGAATTGTAATTACATGCCCCTGTTGAACAGGGGCTGAAAAATTGGGCCTTAGGCACTGGTGGCACAACACTGCAACCCTTCACAGATACTGTACTTGGAGCACAGCAATGAGCCCTGTTGCAAAGTATTGCTTCAAAAATTGTAATGACACGCCCCTGTTAAACAGGGGCTGAAAAATTGGGCCTTAGGCACTGGTGGCACAACACTGCAACTCCTCACAGATACTGTACTTGGAGCACAGCAATGAGCCCTGTTGCAAAGTATTGCTTCAAAAATTGTAATTACACGCCCCTGTTAAACAGGGGCTGAAAAATTGGGCGTTAGGCACTGGTGGCGGCACCCATAAACAAAAATGATCTTCCAAGCTATCATCATCAATCGTATCATTGAGGACTCGGAGGAGGAGGATAGCCAGTCAACATAACAGCACAGGCACTCAGCATCAGCATCAGTCTTGAAGGGATGTGACATTTTAAAATCAATTAGTCTGTTATATCAGCATCAGGTGTGTGGTAGCTGGTGGTGATCCAAGACTGGTTCATCTTGATGAAAGTCAGTCGATCAACCGAGTCGGTGGACAGGCGCACCCTGTGATCCGTGACAAATCCTCCAGCAGCACTGAATGTGCGTTCCGAAAGAACGCTGGATGCAGGACAGGCCAGTAGCTCAATTGCATACTGTGCAAGCTCTGGCCAGTGATCCATCCTCAAGACCCAGTAAGCCAGAGGATTTTCGGTGGGGAAGGTGTCCAAGTCTGACCTTGCCCCTAGATATTCCTGCACCATGTTTATCAGACGCTGGCGATGGTTGCTGGAACCGATCATACTTTGGGGCTGCGGACTAAAGAATTGTCTGAACGCATCGGTCAGACGGCCACCTTCCCCACCGCTCCTTCTTTGACTGGCCGAAGCCTCAGCAACTCGTTGTCCAGGACCAGGAGTTTGCAACCTCCCAGTCTCTGGGAACGCGTTGCACAGACCTTTCTGCAAGGCCTCCCGGAGTTGTCTCATCCTCTGCTCCCTCTGCGACGGTAACATAAGGTCCGCAACCTTACCCTTGTACCGTGGATCAAGGAGAGTGGCCAGCCAGTAATGGTCCCTCTCCTTGATCCGAAGAATACGAGGATCCTTCCGCAGACTTTGCAGGATCAGGGAGGCCATGCAGCGTAGGTTTGCTGAGGCATTCGCTCCGGAGTCCTCTGGGTCACTAAGGACGACATGATCCGCAGCCACCTCCTCCCAGCCACGTACAAGTCCACTGGTTTCTTGGGACTGTAAATCATCCCTAAAAGACTGCTGCTGATGATGCTGAGTGCCAGCCTCCACCTCCATGCTGACACAATCCTCCTCCTCCTCCTCCTCCTCCTCCTCCTCCTCCTCCTCCTCTTCCTGTGCGATGGGTGGGACAGAAGGAACACTGTCTGGGTAAAGGGGGCCTTGAGAGGCAAGGAAGTCCTCCTCTTCCTGCCTCTGTTCTGCCTCAAGTGCCCTGTCCATTATTCCACGCAGCGTGTGCTCCAACAGGTGGACAAGAGGTACAGTGTCACTGATGCATGCACTGTCACTGCTCACCATCCTCGTGGCCTCCTCAAATGGTGCCAGGACAGTGCATGCATCCCTGATCATGCCCCACTGGCGTGGAGAAAAAAAACCAAGCTCCCCTGACCCTGTCCTGGTGCCGTAGTCGCACAGGTACTCATTGATGGCCCTCTGCTGCGTGTGCAGCCGCTGCAGCATGGCCAACGTTGAGTTCCACCTGGTGGGCATGTCACATATAAGGCGGTTCTTGGGCAGGTTCAACTCCTTTTGCAGCTCAGCCAGGCGAGCACTGGCATTATAAGATCTGCGGAAATGCACACAGACTTTCCTGGCCTGCCTCAGGACATCCTGTAAGCCCGGGTACCTGCCCAAGAAGCGCTGCACCACCAGGTTAAGGACGTGAGCCACACAGGGCACATGGGTCAGTTGTCCCTGTCGGAGGGCGGAGAGGAGGTTGGTGCCATTGTCGCAAACCACCATTCCTGGCTTAAGCTGGCGTGGCGTCAACCACCTCTCGGCCTGGCCCTGCAGAGCAGACAGGACCTCTGCCCCAGTGTGGCTTCTGTCCCCCAAACACACCAGCGCAAGCACGGCATGGCATCTTTTTGCCTGCGTACTTGCGTAGCCCCGTGAACGGCTACGGAGCACCGCTGGTTCATAGGACAAACCACAGGAAGAGGCCATGGAGGAAGAAGAAGAGGAGGGGGTGGAGGAGAGAGGTGTGTCACAACCAGTAGTAGCATTTTGGAGGCGTGGCGGTGGGACAACCTCCAACACTACTGCACCTTGTCCTGAATCCTTCCCAGCTGCCAAAAGAGTGACCCAATGGGCCGTGAAAGAAAGGTAACGTCCCTGTCCATGCCTGCTGGACCATGAGTCAGCGGTAATATGCACCTTACCGCTGACCGCCCTGTCCAGCGAGGCCAAGACATTGCCTTCCACATGCCGGTAGAGAGCCGGAATAGCCTTCCGTGAGAAAAAGTGGCGTTTGGGAACCTGCCACTGAGGAACCGCACATTGCACAAACTCACGGAAGGGGGCCGAGTCTACCAACTGAAAAGGCAGCAGTTGAAGCGCTAGCAATTTAGCCAAGCTAGCATTCAACCGCTGGGCATGTGGATGGCTGGGAGTGAACTTCTTTCGACGGTCCAGCAGCTGGGGCAGGGAAATTTGCCTGCTAGAATCGGACGTCGGTGTACTGCTAGCAGAGTGGGCGCAAGTACTTGGCTGTGACACACCTAATTCTACACCTTCATTCCTCTCAGTGCATGTTTCAGAGAGGACTGAAGTTATAGTGGGGTTGGAGATCCCAGCTGATGCGGTGCAAGGAGAGGTCCGCTTGGTTCTTTGGTGTGGGTCTTTGAGGTAGGCTTGCCAACGAGCTGCATGGCAGGTCAACATATGTCTGGTCAGGCATGTGGTACCCAAGCGGCTGATGTTTTGGCCACGCGATATACGCTTGAGACATATGTTGCAAACAGCAGCTGTGCGATCTGATGCACTAGCCTCAAAAAAGGCCCACACCAAAGAACTTTTTGAATGACGGGCAGAGGCAGCGCCCTGCACAGGTGGAGCTCTGCGGTGTGATTCCGTCGGTGTACTGCCCTTACGCTGGCCACCAAAGGGCATCCTGCCTCGTTGGAGATGTGCCTCCTCCTCATCCTCCTCCTCCTCCTCTCTCCTATTAGGCACCCACGTGGAGTCATTGACCTCATCATCCCCTCCCTCCTCATCACTGGAGCCAATCTGGCAGTATGCTGCAGCTGCTGGAACATGACTGCCAGATTGGTGTCCTTCTTGAGCATCCCCTCTGTCTGCTCTCACGCTACTGCCTTCCTCTAGCTGGGTTTCATCATCAGACCCTTCGAAACGCTGGGCATCCTCCTGGAGCATGTACCCAACACTGTGCTGAAACAGTTCGGGGGACTCCTCAGGAGGAGGACATGGTGGGTCTAGGGAAGGAGTGACTGATGATTTGTCTGACATTGATACCAGGGAAGACGACGCTTTGGCAGCTGCTTTTCCAGTACCCTGAGCCTGGGTGAGAGAGGATGAGGAGGAGGAGGAGGGCTTGGTCATCCACTCTACCAAGTCTTCGGCATGATGTGGCTCAACATGTCCAGCTGCCGAAAAGAAGGACAAGCGTGTCCCATGGCCATGTGCTGATGACAATGCACCGCGTCCACGACCAGCACTGTTGCCCCCAGACACAGAGCCTGCTTGCCCTCTTTTATTGCCTCCTGACTGTCTGCCTCTCCTTGTTTGCCTTCCAGACATTCTAATAGATGGCCTGCAGGGAGATGGGAAAAAAGCAATAAGGGCTACCTTCAGGTGTCCTTCTCTGTCCCTTGAAACAAGGACTTTCACAGTGAAAGAAACTGACACTGTCCCTACCTAGAGTTTTCTGTCCCTAGAAAAAAATTTTTTTTTAAGCACAATATAGCACAAGGACAATTAACTCACTGTCCTTACAGGTCCCTGGAAACAAGGACTTGCAGAGTGAAAGAAAAAAAACACTCTCCCTACCTACAGTTTTCTGTCCCTAGAAAAAATGTTTTTTTTAATCACAATATAGCACAAGGAAAATTAACTCACTGTCCTTACAGGTCCCTGGAAACAAGGACTTGCAGAGTGAAAGAAACTGACACTGTCCCTACCTAGAGTTTTCTGTCCCTAGAATAAATGTTTTTTTTAAGCACAATATAGCACAAGGACAATTAACTCACTGTCCTTACAGGTCCCTGGAAACAAGGACTTGCAGAGTGAAAAAAAAAAAACACTCTCCCTACCTACAGTTTTCTGTCCCTAGAAAAAATGTTTTTTTTAAGCACAATATAGCACAAGGACAATTAACTCACTGTCCTTACAGGTCCCTGGAAACAAGGACTTGCAGAGTGAAAGAAAAAAAACACTCTCCCTACCTAGAGTTTTCTGTCCCTAGAATAAATGTTTTTTTTAATCACAATATAGCACAAGGAAAATTAACTCACTGTCCTTACAGGTCCCTGGAAACAAGGACTTGCAGAGTGAAAGAAACTGACACTGTCCCTACCTAGAGTTTTCTGTCCCTAGAATAAATGTTTTTTTTAAGCACAATATAGCACAAGGACAATTAACTCCCTGTCCTTACAGGTCCCTGGAAACAAGGACTTGCAGAGTGAAAGAAAAAAAACACTCTCCCTACCTACAGTTTTCTGTCCCTAGAAAAAATGTTTTTTTTAATCACAATATAGCACAAGGAAAATTAACTCACTGTCCTTACAGGTCCCTGGAAACAAGGACTTGCAGAGTGAAAGAAACTGACACTGTCCCTACCTAGAGTTTTCTGTCCCTAGAATAAATGTTTTTTTTAAGCACAATATAGCACAAGGACAATTAACTCACTGTCCTTACAGGTCCCTGGAAACAAGGACTTGCAGAGTGAAAGAAAAAAAACACTCTCCCTACCTACAGTTTTCTGTCCCTAGAAAAAATGTTTTTTTTAATCACAATATAGCACAAGGAAAATTAACTCACTGTCCTTACAGGTCCCTGGAAACAAGGACTTGCAGAGTGAAAGAAACTGACACTGTCCCTACCTAGAGTTTTCTGTCCCTAGAATAAATGTTTTTTTTAAGCACAATATAGCACAAGGACAATTAACTCACTGTCCTTACAGGTCCCTGGAAACAAGGACTTGCAGAGTGAAAGAAAAAAAACACTCTCCCTACCTACAGTTTTCTGTCCCTAGAAAAAATGTTTTTTTTAATCACAATATAGCACAAGGAAAATTAACTCACTGTCCTTACAGGTCCCTGGAAACAAGGACTTGCAGAGTGAAAGAAACTGACACTGTCCCTACCTAGAGTTTTCTGTCCCTAGAATAAATGTTTTTTTTAATCACAATATAGCACAAGGACAATTAACTCACTGTCCTTACAGGTCCCTGGAAACAAGGACTTGCAGAGTGAAAGAAACTGACACTGTCCCTACCTAGAGTTTTCTGTCCCTAGAATAAATGTTTTTTTTAAGCACAATATAGCACAAGGACAATTAACTCACTGTCCTTACAGGTCCCTGGAAACAAGGACTTGCAGAGTGAAAGAAAAAAAACACTCTCCCTACCTACAGTTTTCTGTCCCTAGAAAAAATGTTTTTTTTAATCACAATATAGCACAAGGAAAATTAACTCACTGTCCTTACAGGTCCCTGGAAACAAGGACTTGCAGAGTGAAAGAAACTGACACTGTCCCTACCTAGAGTTTTCTGTCCCTAGAATAAATGTTTTTTTTAATCACAATATAGCACAAGGACAATTAACTCACTGTCCTTACAGGTCCCTGGAAACAAGGACTTGCAGAGTGAAAGAAACTGACACTGTCCCTACCTAGAGTTTTCTGTCCCTAGAATAAATGTTTTTTTTAAGCACAATATAGCACAAGGACAATTAACTCACTGTCCTTACAGGTCCCTGGAAACAAGGACTTGCAGAGTGAAAGAAAAAAAACACTCTCCCTACCTACAGTTTTCTGTCCCTAGAAAAAATGTTTTTTTTAATCACAATATAGCACAAGGAAAATTAACTCACTGTCCTTACAGGTCCCTGGAAACAAGGACTTGCAGAGTGAAAGAAACTGACACTGTCCCTACCTAGAGTTTTCTGTCCCTAGAATAAATGTTTTTTTTAAGCACAATATAGCACAAGGACAATTAACTCACTGTCCTTACAGGTCCCTGGAAACAAGGACTTGCAGAGTGAAAGAAACTGACACTGTCCCTACCTAGAGTTTTCTGTCCCTAGAATAAATGTTTTTTTTAAGCACACTATAGCAGAAGCACAAAACACACTGACACTCTCCCTACCTATCCTTCTCTTTCCCTAAACTAAAGGAATCCAGGTTAAGCAAGAAAGAAATAACAGTCACTGTCCCTGCCTATGCTACTCTATCCCTGCTCCGGAACACACTACACTAGGCCGCCGTGCTGGCGGCCTTTTATAGTGTGGGGCGTGTACTAAACACCCTCAGCAATAATTGGCCACAGGCATCCTGCCTGTGGCCAATCATTGCTCTCCTCGCTGCCGGCGCTGTGATTGGCCAAGCATGCGGGGTCACAGTGCATGCTTGGCCAATCACAGCGCCTGGATGACACTGCGATGGCGTAGTGCATTGTGGGCCGTTCGCGTCACTCGAATTTGGCGCGAACGGCCCAAATCGTTCGATCTTCGTCGAACGATCGAACAGCCAATGTTCGAGTCGAACGTATGTTCGACTCGAACACGAAGCTCATCCCTAGTAATGAGTAATATCCCACTCATGATTTAAGCCCTTGCGAATTCTGGTATCCATTCTGAAAATCCAGTGGACTTTCCTTTTGCAGAGAAGGGAAAAGCGATCTCCACCACAGACAGGGCAATTTACTCTTTCAATTATTTGAACTTTTAGAGTTTTTGTGTTTTGTTGGTGTAATTGATTGATTGAAGTGTCTAACTAGGTTCATATTTTTTATTAGTTCTAATATCTGATAGATGGTCTGTTATCCTATGTATTGAATGTGGCATGCAGTGCAAGTGACCATATAAATTACGTATTTTAGTGTGACAGTTAACTAGTTGTTTGGTTATAGAAATGCCATTAGAGCATGAGGTTGTATTGTGAGGATCTCCTAGGTGGTTACAAGTGGAGAGGCTGTGGATGGCCGGTGGATGCACCTAGCAGCTCAGAGCCGCAGCAGGAATCAAAAGATTCCTGCTGATTTCTGTGAATCGCACCAGCCTAAATCAGTGATGTAAATGTAGCCTAAAAAGTTTTGCAGTTCCCACCCCTTGTCCAGACCTGTTGGGATGATGGTGGCAGCAGTGATGGTGTTGAGGGGGGAGGTTGTGATTCTTAGACACCCAAAAGAGATCACCTAGGTAGTCAAGTGTCATGTCTGGATAGAACTGTCACCCCAATCAGATCTTAGTCCACCATTTAGTGATGCCTGCCCTACAATATGCCAGTATGCATGAGACCTCCATGTGTACAGCCTACCTGGGCTTTGGTGGGAAGTAACTGAAGAAGATGCAGAAGTAATCTAAAATAATCTGTTAACGCTGCTGAACCCAATACTCCCCAGTTAAAGTCCACCTCTATCATGTCCCAAGGACAACAGAGAGTAGCACATTAGTGACCTCTTCAAATTTTGTGAGAGCATCAGTATCTTAGATTATTTCACACTGCACACACAATATACAGTAATTAAAAAATTGCATATGTCATTCACTGTACCCAAACAAAATTTTTATCTCCCTTTTTTTGAGACCGAGCTTTCTTATGGCGGTATTTAATCACCACTGGGTTTTTCATTTTTTGCTTAACAAACAAAAAAACTGAAAAAAAAAAAAAGTTTTTTTTTTCTTGGTTTCAATTATAAAATTTAGTAAATAAGTAATTTTTTCTCCTTCACTGATGTGTGCTGATGAAGATGCACTGATAGGAGGCACTGATAGATGGCACTGCCAGGCATCACCGATGGGCATTGATTGGCATCACTGATGGGACTGCACTGATAACCAGTGCCTTGATTATCAGTGTAGATGTCCCCTGTGTGGATTGCCGATAACCGGCAAATTCTGTTTACACTGTGATCAGCTGTGATTGGACACAGCTAGTCACAAGGTAAAGAGCCGCTGTGATTGGCTCTTTACCCCAATCTGTCATCAGCTGCGTCTGAAGGACATAGCGATCACAGATGCGTGCCACAGGGGTAAACCCGCTCATATACCCAGTAAATAACCTCAGGTGATACATAGAGATTAAACAAATCCTCCTACATACAGTGGGGCAAAAAAGTATTACTCTTTCGTCCATGGACCGACACAGCTTCTCTATTGACAAAGTGGGTATTATCCGTTAATTAGGAGTGACTAGGCAGAAAAACTTGTAAAAAGTGTTGCATCACACCTTCTACAGTACCGCCCAGGGGGCGGACCCTCTGGGTATACCCTCTCAGTCTGCACATCGCAGATCAGTTTTTTTCTGTCTAGCAAGGAGTAGGACATGGCTCCCTTCGGGCTCATTGGTCCGGGGAAAAAAGATATATATATTTTTATTTTTTTGCTACATTTGTTGTTTCCTGCGATCTTCGATCAACTGCCGACTGGGTGACAGGCTGGATCCTCGATCCTTGTAGTCTCCCCAGTTTCGGCCATCGAGCGTGTGCCGACCCTAGCTACGCGCTGGGTTTTCCACGACATGCCCGTCGCTCCACGGGTGGCCGGTGAGCCTACGCTCCAGGGCCTGCATCGGACCGCTCAGCTTCGGCTGACCTTACGGCCGAGTCGCAGCAGCCTGGCCGGTGAGCTTACGCTCCAAGGCTTGCATCGGACCGCTCAGCTTCGGCTGACCTTACGGCCGAGTCGCAGCAGCCTGTCCGGTGAGCGTCATGCTCCAGGGCATACATATGATCGTCCCTTCTGGGTCCAATCACAGCATGCCTGGCCAACAGTCACCTTCCGTGCGCGGACGATGATCTGTTTGGAATGTCTTCCAGCAGAATACATGCAGGATAGGTAAGTAAAACTCCCCTGCCTCGGCTGGGTGATTTAGCTGGACATTCCTGGAGAGATCAAGTAAGTGGTTGTGGCCCCTTTCTTCCCTCTCTCCCTGCCTTTCCCTCCTCCCTGGGCTTCTAGCTAAAGGTTGCTGGGTGCTGGGGGTCACCTAGGGGGTCCCACTGGAGCGGGGCTGGCTGTAACTAACATTTAAAAGAAATGTCATTTTTGCTTACCTGTGTTTGTGTCTCCATGCTGTCGGCGGCCATTTTGAGGTGGTCCATGCCAAGTTTGGCCTCTTGTAACTGCCTGGCGGCCATCTTCCTGTAGTTCGGCCACACCCACTGGCCCCTATCAGGTGATCGGCGGCCATGTTTGTCCACCCTGTATGCAGATATTGCCGTTCGGCGGCCATCTTTTTTGTGGGCTATGGCTGCCTGACCTCTATCTTCTGTCGGCGGCCATTTTCTTAGAGCCCACATTATCTTCCATACAGACGGTTTTGGCAACCATTTTGCGAGAGCCTCCGGCCTCTAGGGTGCATTACACTGGCGCGAAAATTCACACAGGAAGTGCTGATAAAAGAAGCAGACTGACACAGCAGCAAGGGGACAGCATCATAGGCGCAGCATAGCAGTACCTATCCAGGGTGGTGAGTCCTCTGGGTGACCCAGCATCTCTGCAGCGCAGGAGGGTGGCCTATTGATATCTTGCCTGGAGCCCTGTGAGTGTCAGCGTGTGGTCAGCATGGCATCTGAGCCAGATGTCTTCTCCCCTGAAACACCAGATTTAGCAGCTGGTGTCCCTGAGGTGTCTATGGACGCTATGTCGGCAATCCTAGAGGCGTTTGCTGCCAGGGTGGAAGCAGCACACGGGAATACAGGGGGTAGTAAACGCCCCATCCCCTGCAAGCTTCTGGGGATAATTCTGGTGCAGAACCAGGTCCAGCTAAGGCTCGGGGCCCAGATTCTGACGCACCAGAGACTGCAGACCGTGACCGGACAGTGAGAATGACTCAAAGTCCAGGTCAGTACGCGAGACGGCTTTGGTATCTGACCTTATTACTGCAGTGCGGGATATGCTAAAATTGGAAAATACTGCAGAAGCAGCAGAGACTCCGGTCCACTTGGGTTTCATAGACCTGCCCGCACTGCTAAGGTGTTCCCTTGTGTGTCTTTTGATAAACTCTTATACAAGGAATGGGAGAACCCACTGAGGGTCTTTACAGCCCCAAAGAGGTTTGCGGTACGGTACCCCTTTTGAGGAGAGTTTTCTGAAGAAATGGACCTCTCCCCCCTATAGTGGACCCTCCGGTGTCCAGACTTGATAGAGCCACCACAATTCCTGTAGAAGGGGCTCCTGTTTTCTAGGACCCTGTGGATAAGAAGGCTGAAGCACTCGCTTGCTACCTATACTCAGTGGTAGGCTCGGCAGTACGCCCGGCATTGGCGGGGGCCCTAGTGTCTCACACACTTACTGAATGGGCAAGATTGCTACTCCAGGGGTTAAGGAGCGAGATGCTCCTCCTGATGAGATAACATTGGCCGACCTGTTGGTCCAGGGCCTTAGGTTTGTCTGCGAGTCAGACATGAATACTATTCCCCTGCTGTCTAAAACTTCGGTTTATGCAGTAGCAATACGCCACCTGATCTGGCTAAAAGGCTGGTCTGCGGACCAGACTTCCAAGAAAGCCCTGTTGGATCTGCCTTTTAAGGGCGACAGACTTTTTGGGGCTTCTCTGGATGACATCATCAAGGATGCCACAGGAAGTAAAAGCACTTTGCTTCTCCAAATTAGCAAGGGTAAGGGGCCACGCCAAGGGCAAGGGCCCTCCTTTACTGCACACAAGTGGTTTTTTCGTCCCCCTAGGGCGACAGGGAAAAGACCCCAGGCCGATAAAGCGCCTGCCCAAGGACAAAAGCGTCCCTGGTCCCGCATACCCAATAAGCCTGCGGACAAATTTGCGTCCGCATGAAGGTCCACCCCCACCCAGCTCTCGGGTGGGGAGACGTCTTCGCAAATTCGCGACTCAGTGGACAGCACTAATCTCCGACAGGTGTGTTTGCGAAGTAATCTCCTCAGGCTACAAGATAGTTTCTCTCTTGTCCACCGGACAGATTCAACACCTCCAATCTCCAGCTACTACCGACCCGTCGGGAGGCCCTGTATGGGGCGGTCCAGGGTCTACTGGAACGCGGGGTAGTTATTCCAGTTCCAGAACTGGAACGGGGTTTTTACTCAAATCTGTTCATTGTGCCGAAGAAGGAGGGGGTTCGTCCAAGCTTGGATCTCAGAGCCCTCAATTGCTTTGTGAAGGTACAAAGTTTTCGGATGGAGTCGGTTCGATCTGTAGTCACGGCTCTCCATCCGGGGGACTTTCTGGCCTCCTTGGACATCAAGGACGCATACCTGCATGTCCCCATATACTCCAGACACCAGAGGTTTCTGCGATTTGCTATCGGGAAGAACCACTACCAGTTTGTGGCCCTCCCGTTTGGCCTTGCCTCAGCACCCAGGACGTTCACCAAGGTGCTCGCTCCGATTCTGGCACTTCTAAGACAGCGGGGTATCGCTATCACAGGTTACTTGGACGACCTTCTGCTGAAGGGCCCTTCAAGCTCAGAATTAGAGGTAAGCGTGTCCATTACCTGTCAGACTCTTCGAGACTGTGGTTGGATACTAAACACGCAAAAGTCAGTATTGGTGCCCACTCAACGCCTAGTGTACCTGGGGTTGATTCTGGATTCCTCAGAGGCAAAGGTATTCCTCCCTGTGGAGAAGTTGCAGACCCTCCGGGCTGCAGTACGGCAGCTGACTTCCAGGAATTGGTCGTCACTCCGTTTTTGCATGCGAGTGTTGGGCCTCATGGTAGCCTCCTTCGAGGCGGTCCCATATGCTCAATACCACACTCGAGTGTTACAGAGGGAAGTTCTGTCCAGATGGAACAGATGCCCTTCATCTCTGGATTATCAAATCCGAGTGAGCCACCTAGTCAGGAGATCCCTGGTATGGTGGCTGACAGCACCGGCTCTAATGGCCGGGAAGTCATTTCTTCCGGTTTACTGGATAGTGATCACGACGGACGCCAGCCTTACAGGTTGGGGGGGAGTCTGGGGTGTCCAGTCGGCGCAAGGTCGCTGGACCCCAGAGGAAGCCCTCCTGCCGATCAATGTCCTGGAGATCCGGGCGATCAAGCTGTGCCTCTTCAAATGGTCTCAGAGACTGCAAGGGCGTCCAGTCAGGATCCAGTCAGACAACGCCACAGCAGTGGCATATGTCAATCATCAAGGAGGAACAAGAAGCTCAGCTGCAGCATCGGAGATCGCTCGCATCCTGAAGTGGGCAGAGAGGAGCGTACTGGCACTGTCGGCCGTGTACATTCCGGGTGTGGAAAACTGGCAGGCGGACTACCTGAGCCGCCAGATGCTGGACCAGGGAGAATGGTCCTTACACCTGGAGGTGTTCCAACTCCTCTGCCAAAGATGGGGCACACCAGACTTAGATCTTCTGGCTTCCCGACTCAATCGGAAGGTATTGAGGTTTGTGGCCCGGTCAAGAGACCCATGGGCAGACGCAACGGACGCGTTGGTAGCATCGTGGGGCCAGTATCGGCTAATCTATGCCTTCCCTCCCTTAAGGCTTCTTCCTCTTCTGCTCCGCAGAGTGGAGGCAGAGGGAATTCCAATGATCCTAATCGCTCCAGATTGGCCTCAGCGTCCTTGGTACGCCGATCTAGTACGTCTGGTAGCAGACGTCCCCTGGCGCCTACCACTACGGAAGGACCTGCTGTCGCAAGGTCCCATATTCCATCCTGCTTTACAGTCATTGGCTTTAACGGCATGGCTGTTGAGAACCAGGTACTGAGAGACCGGGGCCTGTCAGACTCAGTAATTTCTACTATGAGAAGTGCTCGGAAACCGTCCTCTAGGAAGGTCTATCACCGCACTTGGAGGGCCTACATCTCCATGTGTGAGGAAATGAAATGGCATCCGCGTACCTATTTGGTTTCCAGAATCCTGCTGTTTTTACAGCATGGGGTAGACCAAAGGCTTGCCCTAAGTACGATTAAGGGACAGATATCTGCCCTGGCTGTCTTTTTTTCAGCGACCCTGGCGACTCACTCTCTCGTGAGTACATTTGTGCAGGGGGTTCGACATGTGGCCCCTCCGGTCCGCCCCCCGTTACCTCCGTGGGACTTGAACCTGGTCCTCTCGGTGCTTCAGAAGGCACCGTTTGAGAATATTAGAGATATTCCCCTGTTGACACTTTCTCAGAAGGTGGTCTTTTTGGTGGCTGTTACGTCAGTTAGACGAGTCTCTGAGCTGGCAGCCTTGTCCTGCAAGGCTCCCTATTTGATTTTCCACAAGGATAAGGTGGTGCTGCGGCCGCAGCCTTCCTTTCTTCCGAAGGTCGTTTCGGCTTTTCATCTCAACGAAGACATTGTACTTCCATCCTTGTGTCCTCAGCTGTCGAATCCTAAGGAGTCGGCGTTGCATTCCTTGGACGTTGTCCGAGCTTTGAGAGTATACATATCTGCTACTTCCCTGTTCCGGAAGTCAGACTCACTGTTTGTTTCGGTGGCTGGTCCCAAGAAGGGCCAAGCAGTCTCATCGGCCACCATCTCTAGGTGGATCCGACAGATAGTAATCCAGGCTTACGCCTTAAAGGGTCAGGCGCCCCCCTTTCCTGTCACGGCGCATTCGACCAGGGCAATAGGTGCCTCTTGGGCTTTCCGACATCAAGCGTCTGTTTCCCAACTATGTAAAGCGGCGACTTGGTCGTCCGCTCACACTTTCACAAAATTCTACAAAGTTGATGTAGGTGCATCTTCGGATGCCTCTTTCGGCCGCAAGGTTTTGCAGGCGGCTGTTTAGAGTTGCAACTCCTCCGTTGGAGGAGTGCTGTTTTGTGTTTTTGGGGTGAAGTTTGTTTTTATGCTGTTACCACCCCTCGTTTTTTTCTCTGACACTGCTTTGGGACGTCCCACTTTGTCAATAGAGAAGCTGTGTCGGTCCATGGACGAAAGAGTAAATAGGATTTTTTACTCACCGTAAAATCCTTTTCTCTGAGTCCATGGACCGACACAGCACCCACCCCTCCTTTTAAGTTTGTACTGCTTTTTGACGAACTGATCTGCGATGTGCAGACTGAGAGGGTATACCCAGAGGGTCCGCCCCCTGGGCGGTACTGTAGAAGGTGTGATGCAACACTTTTTACAAGTTTTTCTGCCTAGTCACTCCTAATTAACGGATAATACCCACTTTGTCAATAGAGAAGCTGTGTCGGTCCATGGACTCAGAGAAAAGGATTTTACGGTGAGTAAAAAATCCTATTTTTGTCAGCCACCAATTGTGCAAGTTCTCCCACTTTAAAACGATGAGAGAGGCCTGTAATTGTCATCCTAGGTATACCTCAACTATGAGAGACAAAATGTGGAAACAAATCCAGACAATCACATTGTCTGATTTGGAAAGAATTTATTTGTAAATTATGGTGGAAAATAAGTATTTGGTCACCTACAAACAGGCAAGATTTCTGGCTCTCACAGACCTGTATCTTCTTCTTTTAAGATGCTCCTCTGTCCTCCACTCATTACCTGTATTAATGCCACCTGCTTGAACTTGTTATCAGTATAAAAGACACCTGTCCACAACCTCAAACAAACACACTCAAAACTCCACTATGGTGAAGACCAAAGAGCTGTCGAAGGACACCAGAAACAAAATTGTAGACCTGCACCAGGCTGGGAAGACTGAATCTGCAATAGGCAAGCAGCTTGGTGTGAAGAAATCAACTGTGGGAGCAATAATTGAATGGAAGACAAACAAGACCACTGATAATCTCCCTCGCTCTGGGGCTCCATGCAAGATCTTACCCTGTGGGGTCAAAATGATCACAAGAACGGTGAGCAAAAATCCCAGAACCACACGGGGGGGGGGGGACCTAGTGAATGACCTGCAGAGAGCTGGGACCAACGTAACAAAGGCTACCATCAGTAACACACTACGCCGCCAGGGACTCAGATCCTGCAGTGCCAGACGTGTTCCCTTGCTTAAGCCAGTACATGTCCGGGCCCGTCTGAGGTTTGCTAGAGAGCATTTGGATGATCCAGAAGAGGATTGGGAGAATGTCATATGGTCAGATGAAACAAAAGTAGATCTGTTTGGTAGAAACACAACTCGTCGTGTTTGGAGGAGAGAGAATGCGGAGTTGCAACCAAAGAACACCATACCTACTATGAAGCATGGGGGTGGCAACATCATGCTTTGGGGCTGTTTTTCTGTAATGGGAACAGGACGACTGATCCGTGTACATGAAAGAATGAATGGGGCCATGTATCATGAGATTTTGAGTGTAAAGCTCCTCCCATCAGCAAGGGCATTGAAGATGAAACGTGGCTGGGTCTTTCAGCATGACAATGATCCCAAACACACCGCCCGGGCAACGAAGGAGTGGCTTCGTAAGAAGCATTTCAAGGTCCTGGAGTGGTCTAGCCAGTCTCCAGATCTAAACCCCATAGAAAACCTTTGGAGGGAGTTAAAAGTCCGTGTTGCCCGGCGACAGCCCCAAAACCTCACTGCTCTAAAGGAGATCTGCATTGAGGAATGGGCCAACATACCAGCAACAGTGTGTGACAACCTTGTGAAGACTTACAGAAAACGTTTGACCTCTGTCATTGCCAACAAAGGATATACTGTATAACAAAGTATTGAGATGAACTTTTGATATTGACCAAATACTTATTTTCCACCATAATTTGCAAATAAATTCTTTCCAAATCAGACAATGTGTCTGGATTTGTTTCCACATTTTGTCTCTCAAAGTTGAGGTATACCTATGATGACAAATACAGGTCTCTCTCATCTTTTTAAGTGGGAGAACTTGCACAATTGGTGGCTGACTAAATACTTTTTTGACCCACTGTAAGTTTTACTTGTTTATTTGCAGTCAGAGGTCTGACACTGTGTGAGAGCTGATTGGAAGAAAGGAACACACCCCCCTCCACACACAGCAGAACTGTGTTATGAATAGACAAGCTGTGTGCTGAGCTCCCCTCCCCGACACAAATTTTATCATGTGTCGGGAAAACTTATCGGAAGTGACTCCTACTGATAACAGAGGAACAAAACACCAGAGAGAAACAACACTTAGAACTTTGGAGAGAGACAAGTAAACACTACAGATTTATATGCTTTGTTCAGATTCCATGACTAAGGTTTACAACCGGATGATTTTATTAATTATCTATCTATGGTTGCATTTTTAATGTTAATTGTTTATTTGCTGCTATGGGGTTGGCAAAGTTTTCCAAGTTTTCTCTTGCACTTTCCCTGGCAGTTATTTATATAATATTTTCAAATGCTTACTAATCACTTCCTGGTGAAGTTGGGTGAGCGGGAAGATCCCATGGTAACATGTACACAAAGGAGGTGCCCTTCTTCAGGCTGAGCCGGAAGTGGATGTTTATCCCATAGTATAGGTGATTATGTAATGTGCCATGAGTATCCCATAATAATGCATTGGCCGTGAGTATAAATATGCAGGGAGACGACGGATTCCGTATCCGCTGAATAAGTCTCGCCCACAGGACATAAAGCGTACGGAAAGGAAGGAATCGCATGACATCACCGCGTCCATCGTGGTTATACTAAACGCTTGTCTACCTGGCACTAGGTGATCGTGCCACGTCTGAGTTTTATTCTGCATTTTATAATAAAATAAGTTTTATACAGAGAGCACTAGATATCTCCCTTTGTTGGTTTTGGGTATAATACCACTTTAAGATTAAGAACTAGCCCTATTGGGGATGTAAAGGTCTGCACAACTTATAACCGAACAATATATGTAAATAAAATTAGATTAATTTGCTGCCATGGCTTAAGCAAAACATTGTATAAAAGTGAGCTTGCTCTTCTATGTACCCTTCTATGCCTGTGCTGAGTATTTAAAGGTTTGTAACATATGACCTTGCTATGGTGTGTGTGTGTGTGTGTGTGTGTGTGTGTGTATATGCATCTGATATACTGTATATGCTTTTGGCGTGTGTGCAATTTATGTGCTGGTTGAGTCTACTTCTGTTATGTAGCTAACATTCTGTTATACATTTGATAATCGAGTTGTGCAGCTGAGCTTGGAAAATTCCATCAATCTGAGATACACATTTAGGCTTACTTAATGAGGCAAGAAGAAATGTGCAAAGTGCGTAGCACATAACAGCCAAGCAGAATTCATCTTTTAGTGACCTGACTACAGAAACTGAAATCTAGTTGCTATGGGTTACTGTACTTTTCAGATTGTTAGTACTGCTCTTTACACTGTTGCTATAAATAAACCTGTAATGGATATTAGGAGTCGGTCACATCAAGGTGCATTATGTATTTTGACTTTCAGTGCTTGTAAATCTGGAAGAAAAGAAAAAGATGGCTGTTAGCCTGGCCTGGGCAACAGTTTTTCAAAACCATTTATGTAGGTTCACAACATTTTACTATTCAGCACAGGCTATTCTTGTCTCATTAAAAAGAGTGCCAAGTATTCTTAATTTTATAGTACCATATATACTCGAGTATAAGCCGACCCGAATATAACCCGAGGCACCTAATTTTACCACAAAAAACTGGGAAAACGTATTGACTTGAGTATAAGCCTAGGGTGTCCATCTGCATGCCTCACTGTGCCCATGCCTAGACTGACATTTAACATGGGAGTCTATGGAAGGGGTGCCCAGGTTTGAAAAATCGGTGCTCCCCGGCCGTAGGTCCCCCAGACAATAAACTTTGAACACTTGTAGAGGAGAAATAGGGGTATAGGTGTGCCAAGTTCCGGATCCAGAGGACCTACGACCGTCCGGTACCGCATCCCCAAAATCACTAGAGAAATTACAGTTTAACATGGGAGTCTATGGAAGGGGTGCCCGGCTGTAGGTCCCCCGGACAATGAACTTTGCACAATTCTAGAGGAAGAGCGGGGCTACATGTGTGCCAAGTTTGGCTGGTAACGGGTCCCCAAAGTCCGGGAGATCAGGCGCAAAAAGGTGACTTGAGTATAAGCCGAGGGGGGAATTTTCAGCACAAAAATATGTGCTGAAAAACTCGGCTTATACACGAGTATATACGGTAATTGAGCTTAAAGCCTAAAATAAGAAGATAAATAACTGTCCGTGCATGACCTGTTAAATCCAGGCCTCCAAGCCAAGCAGGCCAGAACCTTTCCGGTTCATGCTTTACTAAAAGAAACAGTGTTGCAGAAATAGAAAGTGCCAGAAAAAATAATCTTTCTCCTCAAACACCTCAAAAGGAGATTTCCTTTCAAAGAAGGGGATACGAGTCTCTGGGAGAAGTGTCCCAAGTTAGATGCCTCCCTATTGAAAATCTCAAAGGGAGCGCAGCTCTCTTTTTGAAGATACAGGCTCATTAAAAGAGCCGATGGACAGAAAAGCCGAAGGTTACTTGAAAAAGGCATGGGAGGCCTGTGCAGCTAACTTTAAACTTGCCCTTGCCACTACCTGCATAGCCCGTACTACTAGACTTGTGGTTAAAACAGCTCTGCTCGCTTATAGAGTCAGATACTCCCAAAGGGGAGATCTTGGAGGCACTACCAACATTAAACAAGGCAGTGGCTTATATAGCGGACAGCGGACGCTTCCACAGAGTTTGTGAGATTTATGGCCAGGGCCACAGCCTTAGTTAACGAAGCCAGGAGGGCTATCTGGTTAAAATCCTGGGAAGGGGATACACTCTCAAAAATTAAGCTCTGTTCTCTTCGTTTTCAGGTGAATTGTTTGGAAAGAGTTGGAGTCGGTACTCGAAAGGTCAGCCGACAGGAAAAAGGGGTTTCCTATCCCCAAAAAGCAGCAACAACAAAAAAAAATTAATCCCTTTTTCAAGGGCCAAGTGGCAGCAGAGGGGAAAGATGTCAGCAGAACAAAGATGCAAACAGACAGGATCAGAGAAATAGGTGGCAGTATAGGAGGGGGAAAGGAAAAGGTGGCTTCCTTTTCAGACCCCTCTCAGTGACTTAGCCGGCCAGGTTGGGGGGAGATTGGGGGCTTTCTTCCCACAATGGCAGGCCATCTTCCGCAACAGTTTTTTTTTCTGGATCTGATCAATCATGGATACAGAATAGAAATAGTGGGATGTCCCACTCAAAAATATCTCCCTACAACTTTACCGAAAGAAAAAGTGGTGGCTATGTCTTCTCTCCTTCAAAATATGCTCAAGGAGAATGTGATAAATTACATCCCTCCAAATCAAAGGAAGCGGGGATTTTATTCCTATGTCTTCCTCAGGAAAAAGCCGTCAGGAAATTATCGTCTGATCCTAAATCTGAAACAGGTCAACGCTTTCGTCAAATACAAACTGTTCAAGATGGAGTCCATCTACACCACCAGGAGTTCCTAACCACAGGAGTTTTCATGGCTTTGTTAGATCTAATGGACGCAGATCTGCACATCCCTATTCAGACGGAGTCCAGACAATACCTCTGATTCGCGGTGAAGAGCACGTTCAAAACCCTGTACTTCCAATTCAATGCTCTGCTGTTCGGCCTAGCGTCAGCACCGCACATTTTTACAAAAGTGCTGGCGGAAGCGCTGCAAATCCTGAAGGAGGCGGGGATTCAAATAATTCCCTATATGACCTGCTGATATTTGCAGATTTCGTGAAAGTGGTGGAACAGAACGTGAACAGGACCTAGCAACTGGGCTGGCTGGTGAATTGGCAAAAGTCACAGCTAGTCCCAACTCAAAAGATAACAAATTCGACTGTATCCAAAATCTTTCTGATGAAAGAAAAAATCATGAAGATAATTACAGAGATGAGTGACCTCTGCGCAAGTGCAGAGACCTCAATACAAAATATGATGAGAATTCTCGGATTAATGACAGCGTCCACCCCAGGGGTTTTCAACGGACCCAATTTCACATAAGAGCTCTGCAGTCCTTTTATGCTCTCGATCTGGGATGGGAAGGAGTCTCTCCTAAATCGGGCGACAAACCCTCAGGAAATAAAACTGTCAATCAGGTGGTGGCTAAATGCAGAAAATCTCTCTTTGGTCACAACACCTTCCTGTGACAGTCACATCGGATGCGAGTGGCCGAGGATGGGGGGGGCCCACACGGGCGACCAGATGGTACAAGGGGTCTGGAACAATCAATTAGCCCGCCTTTCTTCCAATGTGAAAGAGCTAAAAGCCATACAGAAGGCCTTAGTGGCATTTGGCCCTACACTGATAGGAAAACAAGTACAAGTCTTCTCGGACAATATAACTACCGTGAGCAACAAACGGGGGCACGAGAGCAGCGGGCCTAATGAGTACAGCAGAAGAGATTCTGGGGTGGGTGGAAGAAAATCTTCTATCCCTATCTTCTTTGCATCTGAAAGGAGAACTAAACTCACTGGCAGACGCCTTTTAAGCAGGGAAACTGTCACAGACGGAATGGTGTTTTAAATCATGTTCGAACTAATTGTGGCCAAATGGGGGATGCCCCAGATAGACCTTTTTGCAACCAGAGTAAACGGGAAAGTAGATGGTGGTTTTTTTTTTTTTTTTTCCTTTCAAAGGGATCAGCTCGGTATGGGCCTAGATGCCCTATCGTAACCTTGGGGATCAGACCCAACATATGCGTTTCCTCCGTTTGCACTCGTACCAAAAAGACTACGGAAGATAAGAGCCTCAAGGGCGAAAGTCATTCTAATTGTCCCGTTTTGGCCTCGGAGGGCTTGGTTCCTAGGACTGTTAAAACTCTGCACCACGTACGGATCCTTGGAGACTCTCCTCTATGCCAGACCTCATTCATCAGGTAACAGTGAATCATCTGCAGGTGAACCGTCTCTCTGAAGGGAGCTTTTAGAGCAGAAGGGGCTGTCAGGAAGAGTAATAGATACTATCCTTAGCAGCAGGAAAGCTGCCACCGATGCTCTATACAACAAGATCTGCAAAAAGTTTGGCGTGCAATCAGCAACAGAATCTCCGGTCCTATGATCCCGGCGGTTCTAGAATTCCTCCAAGCAGGTGCAGACCTAAACCTTGCAGTCAGTACCCTCAAGGTACAGATATCAGCCCTATCGAGCTTCCTGAATCACAGGCTAGTAGAAGGAACCCCTGATCAAAAGGTTTCTTGCAGCCATAAGTCGAAAAAGGGAGCCATTTGAGCCACTGGAAGACTGCTCCATAAAACTTTTGACCTTAACCACTTCCGCCCAGTAATGATTTACCCCCTTAATGACCAGGCCATTTTTTGCGATACAGCACTGTGTCGCTTTAACTGACAATTGTGCGGTCATGCGACATTGTACACAAACAAATAGAGCTTTCTTTTGGTGGTATTTGATCACCTCTGTGGTTTTTTATTTTTTGCGCTATAAACAAAAAAAAACGTCAATTTTGGGAAAAAAACACTTTTTTACTTTTTGCTATAATAAATATCCCCAAAAAATTAAATAATTTCATCAGTTTAGGCCAATATGTACAATAAATTTTTGGTTAAAAAAAAAAATCACAATAAGCGTATATTGGTTTGCGCAAAAGTTATAGCGTCTACAAAATAGGGGATATATTTATGGCATTTTTATTATTCATTTTCTTTCTTTATTTTTTTACTAGTAATGGCAGTGATCAGCAGTTTTTAGCGGGATTGCGGCGGACAGATCAAACTTTTTTTGACCATTGACATTTATACAGCGATCCGTGCTATAAATAGCCACTGATTACTGTATAAATGTCACTGGCAAGGAAGGGGTTAACACTAGGGGGTGATCAAGGAGTTAGGTGTTCCCTAGGGAGGTGTTTCTAACTGGGGGGTGTGGACTGACAGGGAGTAGAGAGATCACTGTTCCTGGTCACTAGGAACAGCAGATCTCTCTTTACTTCCCTGACAAAACGGGGATCTGTCTGTTTACATTGACAAATCATCGTTCTGGCTCTCTGAGGAGCGATCGCAGGCTGCTGGCGGATATCGCTGCCACACGCATCGTCTTCGACATCGGGTGCGCCCCCTATAGCTCTTTTAAAGTGGCCGACGTACACCTAAGGTTGTTTGTACAGCCGCGCCAACCTGCCGCCGTATGACGGCGGCTGGTCAGCAAGCAGTTAAAAACTGTCCTGTTGGTGGTATTGGTCTCCACTAGGAGGGTCGGAGAAATTTAACCCCTTTCAATGGTAGAACACTTTTGCATAATATCTCAGGAAAAGGTTATCCTTTTCTCTTGACCCTGCTTTCCTTCCCAAAGTAGCTTCCAACTTCCACCGATTAGAAGAAATAGTAATCCCTTCTTTTTGTGGAGGCCCTAAAAATTATAAGGAGGCTAAGTTTAATAAAATAGAAGTGAGAAGAAGCGTGATCGCGTATATCGAGTGCAACAAAGAGTGGAGATCCTCCATGAGTCCGTTTTGTACTGTTCGCTGGTCCCAACAAAGATAAAGGGTCATCAAAAATACTGGTCCCAACAAAGATAAAAGGTCATCAAAAATACTATCGGCAGGTGGATAAAGTCTAAAGTCATAGAAGCATATAAGACAGCATCTCTACCACCACCAACAGGAGTCAACACTCATTCCACAAGAGCAGTATCTACATCTTGAGCTGAAAGGGCCGGAGCTTCAGCCCTCCATATATGCAAAGCACTATAGGCTGGATGTGCTTGCAAATCAAGACCAGTACTTTGGCAGAAAAGTGCTGCAAGCTGTGGTCCTGCCCTGATCAGGTAGTTCTATTTTGTCCTTTCTGTAAGCTGTCCTGGAAGATGACTGGGGAAAAAATGGGTTATTACCTGTTAACACTCTTTTCCAGACATCTTCCAGGGTGGCGTCAGTCCCCCTAGTTTCATAGGAATAATTATGTAAGGCTAAGTTGGTTGCACCAATGGAAGTGTTTATTATTTTATTTGTGCCTTTTGGTTATTTGTTAATACTGAGGGGAGGTCTTTTTATAGCCTCTCTTTCTGTAAGCTGTCTTGAAGATTCCTGGAAAAGAGTGCTAACAGGTAATAAATAATAACCCTGTTTTTCAATTCAAAACCTGAGGCCCCTATAATGCAATGTAAGAGCAAACTACATGTAGCAACCAGCCCCCTCTCTCTCCACTATCCTTGGCTCGCTCACAGGAGAGAAAGGCGCACCATGGCCACCATGCCCGTACCTCCTGGTTTGCAGAGGTTAAGCACACTTGATTTAACTTATGGGTCTTGCAGCAAGGTTCTCCTCAAAGCTGGTTTCTGTCCCTAGAATGTAAGGACAAAGTCTCTATACCCCAAGTAACTCCAAGGTCCACACCAGTATCAACTCCAACGTAGAGTTTATTTTTCCTTATGCATGAACATCCACAAAGTTGAGAAGAGAGAAAGGTGTTAGGAAGACAGATCAATTCAGGCACTCCTGGCTTCTTCGCCACTCGATCCCGAGTGGGTATAGCTCACCCGGATAGTCGCCCAAAGGCACTAGCAGCCGGCATGTAGCTCGAACAGTCCATCAGATTCCCTAATGGATGCATTCAGGAGATCCTCTGCCACAGAATCTATGGTGTCCCAAACCTCCTAATGGTCCCGTTGTTTAGATCCCTTTTTGGATGGATGACATCCCTCTGAAGAGTTACTGGGCCCCTTCCTTCACTGTGATCTCTCACCAGTCCTTCGGAACGCTCCTCCCCCAGCCTTCTCTTCTAGAAACAGGTCCCCTCGCAAGGCGGCACCCTGGGATAACTCCTCCCCAAGTGGGCTCCAGCTAAAGGTGCTGGGCCCAGGGCTGAAGTTGCAGTCCCAGGACTAAAGGTGCCTGGGACTAATGCACACGTGGCCCCATGGCCTGAAGGGCCATGCGCCACGCACCAGGACTCCGACTCTGAAACGAAGACCCCCTCTCAGGCGGCGTCTGCCCCTTATGTATCCTCTCCCGGCATGCACAGCAGGCCGACCACGCCCACCACAGGGCTGCCTAGAGAGGACACCCAATCGCCACTCCATCACCTGTGGTTCAACCCCGAGTACAAGTGACAGCGCCACCCATACTTCTAAGGGGAACTGCACGCCAGGTGAATCACCACAGGCTTGCTTTCATTTAAAGCGGAGCTCCGCCGGAAAAAAAAATTAAAAGCCAGCAGCTACAGCAGCTGCTGGCTTTTAATATTTGGACACTTACCTGTCCTGGAGTCCAGCGACGTCCGCAGCAGAGGACGAGCGATCGCTCATCGCTCTGCTGCTCCCTCCGCCATCCTCGCTGAGAGAACCAGGAAGTGAAGCCCTGCGACTTCATGCCCAGTTCCCTACGGCGCATGCGAGAGTCGCGCTGCGCCGTTCTGATTCGTCCTCCTGTGTTCTGGGAGCCGAGTGTCTCCCAGAACACTACGGGAAGTCTGGGGGAAGTGACGTCACTCCCGCAGATTCCCGGAGAGAGGACTCCCGGATGTGGGTTAAAATACCTGTCTTAGACAGGTATCTTCACCCCCCTCCCCCCTGAAAGGTGTCAATTGTGACACCGGAGTGGGGGAGGGTTCCGATGAGAGGAACTTGTAATTTAGGGTGGAGCTCCACTTTAACTTCTTTCCTAAACAGAATTTGCCATTGCTATTACTCTATGCTATTCAGGAAAGAGACAAAAAAAAAAGAGATTAAAAAAAAAAAAAAGCTACAATTAACCAAAGCACAAACAAACAATGCTCTTGTACTTCCCATGCCTTGGTATAAGTAAACTGCACATGCTGTTACAGAACCAAGAACAGTGGAGTAATTTCCTTTTGGGAGCTGAGCAGGTCGCAAGGATCATTGATTGTTATAGCTCGGCAAGCCAAGCACATTTACACTAGCTGTGTACCACATATTAAAACCAGCAAGCATGTGTCTGATCCATGTGAAAGTTTTTAGCTTGCTCATCTAACTGCAAATATGCATTTAAGTGTCTGTCAGGCTACTTTCACACTGAGGCGCTGGATGCGCTGGCGGTATAGCGGCGCTATACTGTATTTTTTCCCCCGCTAGCGGCCGAAAATGGGTTAAAAACGCCCGCAATAATGCCTCTTTGTGGCGTTTTGCGGGCGTTTTTGGAGGCGCTACCCCATTGATTTCAATGGGCAGGGGTGCTATAGGAGCGGTATTTTCTCTTATCGTCCATGGACCGACGCAGCTCTCATACTGATTACATGTGGTATATGTCCCTGCTCGCAGGAGAAGACCTAGGCAGAATGTTAGAGGTTAAAACATTCTAGAACAAGCCAGAGCTGAACAGCCCCGCCCAGGGGGGCGGTCCCTACGGACATTACCCTTCCACCTGCAGCTAATCAGCCCCAGTTTTTTTTCTGCCTAGCAGAAGGAGAAGACGTGGCTCTCAGGAGCCAGTCTCCTGGAAGATTTTACTTTTGATTTTTATTCCTTTGGGAATTTTATTATTTTATTTTTGAGACCTTCAATCAACTGTCGGCTGGGCAACAGGTTGGGTACACTAGTATCCTCGTAGTCTTCCCTGTCCGACCATCGAGCGTGCTGATCCTCGCCTTGCGTGCGTGAGACTCGGTTCACGACATGCCCCATGACTCCAGGGGTGGCCGGGTTGCTTTCATGCTCCCGCGGTCCTCTCAAGATTGAACAGTACTTGACTGACTGTATCTCTCGCGGTGGACCGGGCCGACAGCTACGCAGTACGACTCTGTGATAGGTCTGTCTGAAACAAGCCAGTGGGTCCCTGAAAGGGACGGGTAAGTAGTCTCTCCTACTGCAGGTGAGTACATGCTGGCTGTGTTTCTGTGTGTGGGGGTTTCTCCCTGTCCCCCTCCTGTTATGCTGCTCTCTGCACCCTGTACTGGTGCTATGCTATGGGGTGCTTGGGGGTCACTCTGGCCTGGTTGGGCGCTCATGTCTGCAGTTTTTTCTGGTGTGTGAGGTGATTATTGCATGCGCCATTGGCGCTGTTTGAGGTGGTTATTGCGTGCGCCATTGGCGCGCATTAGAGCTTTGAATTTTGCGCTCGGCGGCCATCTTGGCGTTTAGTGGCACAGTTATAGCTGCGGACGGTGGCCATTTTTCTTGTGGCCGCCGCGCATTTATTTCTGGCGGCGGCGCGAATCCCCTCACAATCTCCTCACAGACTGAGCTGTCCTTAAGGGTTGGTGGGTCCTCCCGGGTATCCCCTCCTCAGCGTAGCCAGTGGGTGGACTGTATATTCACTGTATAGTGTATAAGGTCTCAGAGGGTGGCGTTTATGGAGTCTGATACACCTGCTCTCCACATTGCCTGGGGCAACTGGCAGTGCTGCACAGTTAAACATGTTCATATGTTTCCTGCACCTGCGGTCCTTATGGACCAGTTGTCAGCAGTCCTGGAATCATTCCTGTCAGAATGGAAGCGGTGTGCGAGCAAAAGGAGCTATAAGCCCCCTCCCCCCACAAAAATCTTTAGTGAAGGAGTGCTCTGAGTCAGATATGGGCCTAGCTATTGGGCTCAGGACCCTACCTCCTGAATATTTAATGTTTTTATGAACAGGACATTCCCTTGTGAGGAAGACTCCAGTTCTGTGTCAGTGAATGACAGGGCGCTTGTAAGTGATCTCATTGATGATGTGAGAATCGGGCCTCGTACACACAACCGATTTTCTCGGCAAGAACCAGCAAGAAACTTGCTGGCAGAGAGAGGTCTTGCCGAGTAAATCGGTCGTGTGTACGCTGCTATCGGGTTTCTCGTCGAGAAAACCGACAAGAAACCTCGACGAGAAAATAGAGAACCTGCTCTCTATTTTCTCGTCGAGATTCTCGTCGGCATGTTTCTCGACGAGAAAAGTGAGTGTGTGTACACTTACCTGTCCTCCCGGAAGCCCGCGCATGTTCGAAATGAATTCGACGCATGCGCGGTAGCTTCCTAGGCATACGTAGGGTATAGCAAGATGGCGGCGACTGCATCGAATGTGACGAGCGCATGCTCGACGTAGTCGATGACGTCACCGCGTACGCTCCTTTCAAAGAACCGCGGGTTCTTTGAAACGAGCGTGTGTACACTCGGCCGGGACAAGTTTCTTGTCCAAGAATCTCGTCGAAAAAAACGACATGTTTTTTTCGACGAGAATCTCGGCCGTGTGTACGAGGCCTCACACTCAGGCCCGAAATTGCTGTGACAAGCTTTTCTTTTACACAGTTTCCTCAGTTTTCCTCACACGCTGCCTCAAGAGCAGCATGGATGAGGGAGGACTTTATTCATTTATGTCTCTAATCCCTGTGAGCCTTGTGTGTGATACCTGAGGTAACATTTCCCGCCATTTCCTGGGGAATGATTTGAGCTCTGACAGACACATGGTCTGAGGATCAGAGGTTAACTGTTACCTGTATGCTGCTTCAGCAGCACTGTCAAGCAGGTTGGAATGATACAGAGAAGATTATGCGCCTCTGCGCCATAATTTAAACTCATCCGATACCTCTACACTGCATACATTCACAGTGTATGTATGTGTTATTGGTCTCTGTGTCTGCGTGGCTGTCCCCACGTTCCAATGCTGTGTTTCAGTGCCATACATGATATAAACGTACAAAATATGTTTATGCACGACTCCAGATACATTCACAGTATATGTATGTATCATACTCTCTGGGCTGGCGGGGGCTCCGGTGTCCTCCCGCACTCTCATGGTATGTGCGCTTCGGCTCTCTGCACAGTATAGACATGTTCAATATGTTTATTGCACATATTATACATGTTTACAGTATGGGTATACTGTTTGCGTGGGGTTCCTCCGGGTACTCCGGTTTCCCCCCACGCTCCAATGGAAATGCACAGCATAAACATGTGCAATATTATGTTGATTCACATGCTATCATTCCTACACGGTATCTGTGTGCTGTCTGCGTGGAGTTCTTACGAGTGGGCGCTTCGGCGCTATGCACAGTCTAAATTTGTGCGATTGGACCTACCCGGTATGTCTTTGCAGTCTGCGTGGGTTTCCGCCCACGCTACATGACATGCATGTCTTTGGTGCAATACACGATGTAAACATACACATTATGTTTATACACTACACTAAATACATTCACAGTAGTTGTAGGTATTGCATTCTCTGAGTATGCGTGGGGTACTTCGGTTCCTCCCACGCGCCAACGGTGTGCGCGCCTTCGGTGCTATGCACACATGAGCTTGTGCAAAAGGTTTAGCACACACGCTATAATACCTATACGGTATGCGTATGCAGGCTGCGTGGGTTTCTGCCCATGCTACATGACATGCATGCCTTTGGTGCAATACACAGTGTAAACATACACATTATGTCTATACACTACACTAAATACATTTACAGTAGTTGTAGGTATTGCATTCTCTGAGTATGCGTGGGGTACTTCGGTTCCTCCCACGCGCCAACAGTGTGCGCGCGCCTTCGGTGCTATGCACACATGGGCTTGTGCAAAATGTTTAGCACACATACTATAATACCATACACGGTATGCGCATGCAGTCTGCATGGGTTTCATCCGGGTGCTCAGGTTTCTCCCCTGTGTACCAATGGTGTGCGCATTCTCAGCGCTATGCACAGTATAAACATGTGCAATTTGTTTATTCGCAGGCTAACATACCTACACGGTTGTGTACGCAATCTGTGTGGCTGGTTTACGTCCAGGCCCCGGTGATGTGCACGCCTTCGTCGCTGGCACAGTATATACGCGTTTAATAGGTTTATCCACAAATACTAAACTACATACGCCGTATGTGGTGGTATTATGCTCTTTGTGGCTGGGTGGGTTTCCTCCCACACTCTCCATTTGTGCGTTTGACGCAATACATAGTATAAACTATGTGTTTGCACAATCAGCACCTATCCATGGGTAGCTGCTGGATGGAGCATTGTCACAAGGATCCCTGGTTTCAGGGGTATCACTTTCCACCTGCTTTCAGTGGTGATTAGAAGCGCTGGCTTGGACTGTGTTCGCCAGGCTGGGGTTGGCGTTGCGCCCGTTAGTGGCTGCGTCTCTGGCATTTTTTGTAGCTCAATGACTGGGCAAAAGCCTCTGCTTCATTCATCAGTCGTCTAGCAGGTGCACTACAACTGCTTTAGCCTTTAGGGTCTCTGTGCCGGGGTGGGTTTGCGCCACCTGTGGAGGCTGAGGTACTAGTCCTCTGACCGAGTTTCTAGGGAAGTTCCGTCAAGTTGCCTTTATTGGCCAACATTTGAGGCACCCTGTACACTGGGGCCTTCCTTCTCCGATACATTGCGGAGTCTCTTTGGGATTTTCATACGTCTCGCTGCAAGACGGTCCTGTCGGCCGTGTGCATTGCAGGCGAAGGGTCCTTGCATCCGGAGGTGTTTCCACCTTCTTTACCGGAGGTGGGGCACCGGAAGTGGACCTTGTGGCCTCTCGACTCACTCGCAAGGTGGCAAGATCGTGGTCAGGTCCAGGGACCCCTGGGCGGATGCGTTAGACGTGTTGGAAGCCCGTGGGGGCAGTATCGCCTGATATATGCTTACCCTCTGCTACTGTTGTTGCCTCGCCGGCTTCGCAGAGCATACTTCATCCTGCTTTACAGTCCTTGGCTTTAATGGCATGGCTGTTTAAAGCCAGGTGCTAAAGGACCGAGTTCTCTCGTATTCGGTCATCTCTTCTATGTTGTTGACACGGGAATCTTCCTCCAGAAAAATATCTCACCGTACCTGGAAGGCTTACATCGCTATGTGCGAGGAACTTGAGTGGCATCCTCGGATGTTTTCCGTTCCCAGGATTTTGCTGTTCTTACAGCGTGGTGTGACCCAAAAGCTGGCCTTGCATACCTTTTTTTTGAGGGTCGGATTTCGGCCCGGACTGTCTTTCAACGACCGCTGCCGGGCCATTCCTTGACTAGCACCTTTTGGGCAGGGGGGTTCGCCATGTGGTCCCCCCTGTCAAGCCTCCTCTCCCTACTTGGGATCTGATTTTGATGCATCTCGGTTCTCCAAGAACATCCCTTTGAGAATATCAGAGAGATTCCTCTCTTGACCTTGTCCCGGAAGTTGGCCTTATTGGCCATTGCTTCGGTTAGACGGGTGTCTGAGTTGGCAGCCTTGTCTGGCAAGTAGTCTTACTTGGTCCTCCATAAGGATATGTTGGTGTTGCGCCCACGACCATCCTTCTTTTCTAAGGATGGTCTTGGCCTTTCACCTTAAGAAGGACATTGTTCTTCCGTCCTTGTGTCCTCACCCATCGCTTCCCTGAGAGTTTGCGCTTCCTGCATTAAGATGGGTACAAGCCTTACGAGTGTACCTGTCTGCTACTGTTTCCATTCGGAAATCTGTGTCTCTGGTCCAAAACAGGGCCGAGCGGTGTCGTCTGCCACCGTCTTTAGGTGGATCAGGCAGACCGTCATACAGGCCTGTGCCCTTAGGGGGCAGGCGCCTCCCTTTCCGGTTGCGGCGCATTCCACCAAGGCAATTGGTGCTTCCCGGGCCTTCCGACATCAAGCGTCGGTTGCACAAGTGTGCAAGGCGACGACCTGGTCGTCCGTTCATACCTTTTCAAAGTTCTACAAGGTTGATGTGGCTGCATCTTCGGATGCTTCCTTCGGCCGCAAAGTGTTGCAGGCCGCTGTCTAATGTTGCAACTCCTCCGTTGAGGGGCTCTGCTGGTTTGGAGTGAAGTTTTGGTTGTTCCTTACTTTTTTTGCTCCCACCCTTTTCTTATACTGCTTTGGGACGTCCCACATGTAATCAGTATGAGAGCTGCGTCGGTCCATGGACGATAAGAGAAAATAGGATTTTTGTACTCACCGTAAAATCTGTTTCTCTGACGTCCATGGACCGACGCAGCACCCACCCTTCCTTTTAAGTTTGTACTGCTTTGTTACGAACTGAGGCTGATTAGCTGCAGGTGGAAGGGTAATGTCCGGAGGGACCGCCCCCCTGGGCGGGGCTGTTCAGCTCTGGCTTGTTCTAGAATGTTTTAACCTCTAACATTCTGCCTAGGTCTTCTCCTGCGAGCAGGGACATATACCACATGTAATCAGTATGAGAGCTGCGTCGGTCCATGGACGTCAGAGAAACGGATTTTACGGTGAGTACAAAAATCCTATTTTTACCGCTCCTAACGCGCCTCAAAGATGCGGCTTGCAGGAGTTTTTTGACCTTCCTGCAAGCGCAACGCTCCAGTGTGAAAGCCCTTGGGCTTTCACACTGGATACAATTGAGCGGCTTTTTTGGGGAGCATTGCAGGCGCTATTTTGTGTGAAAGGGGCCTCAGAAGCAATCGCCTGCCCACAGTAGTCAAGCTATTTAAAATTTTTACATTCTATCCTACAGAAAAGCACCTCTCATCTGCAGTGCTCGCCTTTTTTTCCAATGCTGTCCTCCTAGATGTTTTCAGTCTTCAGACTCCCAGCATCATGAGCCTGGAATTAAGCCCAGCATCATGAACATAGTTAAACTTTTATGTTTTCAATAACCAGAGGAAATGTTAGAAGCTCGGTCCAGTTTTTACTGCTCATTTCCTGCAAACTTTTAAACAGGAAGTTAGAAAATGTATCTAGTTTTACTGCTGGCTTTATCTTCTCTGGGTAGATTCCCCTTAACTTCATGCAACAACGCAGCAGGAAATGAGAGGTAAACTTGCACCAAAACGGGTGTCCCCATTGGAGACTTCCCCTTTTTTGAATCTTTTTCCCTGAGCCAAGGGTAAAAATTTTCACAAGGACAGAAAGTGAGAGTTGTACTGTATCTCCCTAATAGGCATAACCAGGAATTCAACTGGCTTATTCGTGGAGACATTGGATAATCTTGGTTACCGAGAGTTTCTTACAGTTCATCCACCAATAGGGTTACAGGAGTAGCGACAACAATGTCACTACTCTTTTTGGAGAGTGGTGTGCTAGGAGACAGACATTCTCTGCAGCATTTCTGCTGTCAGATTGGGTTCACATACTGTATGTGCGGGGGTGCGGTTTCAGTGCAATTTTTCAAAGGAGTCCAGTGCAGTTTCATTCAATGGTTCAGGTGCAATTCATGTGTGAATTTTTAAAGTGTATGACACTTAAAATCGCACCTAAACTGGACTGAATATCACACAGGACTCTTTTTAAAAAAGCACTGCGGCAGGCCCGCACATACAGGTATGTGAACCGGCTCCATAGAAAGCTGATTTTGGTTCACATGTAATGCT
Organism: Rana muscosa; assembly: GCA_029206835.1. Taxonomy (NCBI): domain Eukaryota; kingdom Metazoa; phylum Chordata; class Amphibia; order Anura; family Ranidae; genus Rana; species Rana muscosa. Next base: position 172,931,758 of record CM055123.1, read on the forward strand.
AATCGGATGAGATTCAACTCATCCAATTCGTATATATGTGAATCGGGACTTAGTACAAAGGTGAAACTTTGACACCCTGGACTCATAGGAAGTGGGTTGATTGATGCTGGGTGTCATTAACCACTTCAGCCCTGGAAGAATTGGCTGCTCAATGACCAGGCCATTTTTTGCGATACGGGACTGCGTCGCTTTAGCTGACAATTGCGCGGTCGTGCAACGTTGCACCCAAACAAAATTGACGTCTTTTTTTCCCCCCACAAATAGAGCTTTCTTTTGGTGGTATTTGATCACCTCTGCGGTTTTTATATTTTGCGCTATAAACAAAAGAGCGACAATTTTGAAAAAAAAAAACACTATCTTTTACTTTTTGCTATAATAAATATCCCATTTAAAAAAACCAAAAAACGTTTTTTCCTCCATTTTATGTTTATGTCGATATGTATTCTTCTACATATTTTTGGTAAAAAAAATTACAATAAGCGTATATTGATTGGTTTGCGCAAAAGTTATAGCGTCTACAAAATATGGTCAAGATGGACCTAGGTGTATACACACCGGTCAGAACTGCATATAAAAGTGCATATATAAAAATCAAATCACATATACGTAGTGAACCGTGCATAAACAAAAATAATGCAAAAAATTTGTAGGATGCGTATAGGCCATATAAAGTGAGGTGCGAAAGAGACCTCAATTGCGATCACAACAATGCTATATCCCCATTCTCTGATTATAGAGTGGCCTAAATGGAACTCCTCTGGAAAGCGACCTCTCCGATCTGCGCCAGATGGGGTAGGTGATTTTGTGTCTCTCCGCTGTTAGTAGCTCAGAATTCGGGACATCCAGACATCTGTATCAACCACCGGAGAGCCTCCACATAGTGCAAGATCAGATGGTTGATGGTTTATTCAAAAATCTCACAAACACATAAAAAATGCTATGACTGTCTGCATTTTTTATGCGAAACATGTCGGGTACGTGAATCTGCTTTTAGCTACGCCATTTAAGAAAACAATTTTTATCTTGTGATCACTACCTTGCAAGCATCTTCAGGACGCCTGTATTATTTTATCCATTTTTTTTATGTGTTTGTGATATTTTTGAATAAACCAAAATATTTATGTATTTTTTTTTTTTTACCATCAACCATCTGATCTTGCACTATGTGGAGGCTTTTTTACATTCCTTTCCATGGTTGATACGGATGTCTGAATGTCCCGAATTCTGAGCTACTAACAGCGGAGAGACACAAAATCACCTACGCCTACCCCATCTGGCGCGGATCGGAGAGGTCGCTTTTCAGAGGAGTTGCATTCTACATGTGAGCCAAAGTGCACCCAGTTTGCCTGACAGACCCACCACCGCCTGGTGTGTGTTTGTCCACGTTTAGGGGTAAGAGTATCCAATTCTCCCCCCCCCTCCCGTTGTTGGAATCGCGCCCCTGGGTGTTGCAGCTTTTTGAACAAGCTTCCTTATTTACATTAACTTTAGGCCACTCTATATCTGAGAATGGGGATATAGCATTGTTGTGAGCGCAATTGATGTCTCTTTCGGCCCTCAATTTATTCACTGATCAATTTTATATGGACTTTACGCATCCTACTAATTTTTTGCATTATTTTTGTTTATGCATGGTTCACTATGTATATGTGATTTGATTTTTATATATGCACTTTTATATGTGGTTCTGACCGGTGTGTATACACCTAGGTCCATCTTGACTCATCATATTTGTCACAGCTTCACAGGCTGCACTTTGATTCACTTATATGTCCATTTTCTAATTGACATATTCCTCATTTGCGCCGCATGTTTCAATATGTCTAATTGCTGATGCTGGCAGTCACCTTTTTTACTTTGATTTCACATAGTAGCGCAACTTTTTCTTTATATATTATAGTCTACAAAATAGGGGATAGTTTTATGGCATTTTTATTGTTGTGTTTTTTTTTTGTTTTGTTTTTTTTTACTAGTAATGGCAGCGATCTGCGTTTTTTTTTTTTTTGTTTTTTTTATTGGGACTGCGACATTATGGCGGACACATCGGACCCGTTTGACACTATTTTGGGACCATTGTCATTTATACAGCGATCAGTGCTATAAAAATGCACTGATTACTGTGTAAATAACACTGGCAGGGAAAGGGTTAAACACTAGGGGGCGGTCAAGGGGTTAAGTGTGTCCTAGGGAGTGATTCTAACTGTGGGGGGGGGGCGGGCTACTACTGACATGACCGTGATCACTGCTCTCGATGACAGGGAGCAGTAGATCCCTGTCATGTCACTAAGGCAGAACAGGGAAATTCCTTGTTTATATAGGCATCTCCCCGTTCTGCCTATCCTCACCGCAATCGTGAGCCGCCGGTGAACATCGAGTTCGCAGGATCCGCGGGCACACTCCCGAGGCGCACGCGCCCACCAGTTGGCAAATTCAAAGGGACGTACAGGTCTGCCCATTTGCCTGCCCGTGCCATTCTGCCGACGTATATTGGCGTACGGAGGTCGGGAAGCGGTTAAACCTGGAAGAAAAGTGGTAGCCCAGAGTTGAATCAGAGATTCTGCAGGGGGCAACGTAGAAGATCAGCTGAGTTTAGCCCCTGTCTTGTTGTTTTCAGGGGCTGCCAGGGAGGCCAAAAGTTCTGTATATGTCAAGTCAAAAAATGTTTACTAGTTTTGAGTACAGCAGTGAGAATTAGAACTCCTGTCAGGTTTTTTCTGCTATCCAAGTCTCTGTTAGAGATAGCCATTCTTCCTTCCCACTGAAAACTGTTTCACCAGGCAGTGAGGAAAAATTTACAAGCGACACAAACTTGAGAAGGGTTTTATTCTTGCACTATTGTACTAAAAACTAATATTTTTCTGACACTGTCACTGATATTGGAAAAAACTTGGCAGTGATTCTAATTCCCCATTCTATTCAAAACTAAAAGAAAACATTCTGGCATAACATATCTTTTAGAATGCTTTGATTGGAACTGTGCTTAAGTCTCCTGCAGGCCTGTCCATTTCAGACCATGCCAATATTAACTCCTATGTTCCACCATGACAGACAGCATATGCAGCTGCTAAACCTTTATTTGGCACCTTATTCCTTGCCCATTGAGTATGCCTGCTTTCGTTGACGCCTATTAAAACACACATGCATAGCTGTAAAACCAGCCTGAAGATTTTGAGGTGATTGTGCATTCTCTCTGCTAAAGCAGGTATATATGTAGATTTGTCTGTCTGTGATGTTCTTTTTTCTTTTTTTTAATAAAGGTATTGCCTAACTATGAAAATAATATTCCACGTCACTGTACTGTGTGTTTTTTAATGCATACCTATCTCTGGCTGCTTACTATGCAGGGAGAACATTCCAGCACTGAGATTTTTGAAAGTGATCTGCAAGGTTAAGTCTCCAATAAGTCACTTATTACCTCAGACAAAGATCAGATTTTTGACCCTGAAAATGTTTATTATTCTAGACTAAAACTTCAGCTCTGCTTAGATGTCAAGGAAGCACAAGGAGCAATAACCTACAGAATCAATTGGATGTCTGAGTCTGAGATGTCATAACTAGGGCTTTTTTTCAGCGGGAACGCGGGGGAATGGAGTTCCGGCACCTCCTGGACTGACTGTATGTAATGGCAAGGGGTGCTGGGATGTGCTGCAGGCTATTGATGCTCACTGCTGGCGGATCTATTCTAGCTGGAGGGGATCTATTTTTTCAGGGGGGTCTATTGTTGCTGAAGGAAATCTACTGTTGGGGGAGGGGTCTATTGTTGATGGCTGCCAGAGAGTCTATTAATGCTGGCTGTGCGGAGATCTGTTGATGCTGCCAAGAGTCTATTGTTGCTGGGGGGGGGGGGGTTATTGTGGGTGGTACATTGATGGGGGGATCTATTGTTGCTGGCTGAAGGGGAAACCAAATTCCATAAAAATTACTTGGCACAACAAAATTATACTTGGTTCTGTATTGTCTAAAAGGGGCAGTACTTGGAGGTGGGTAGGAGATGGAACCAAGGGACGTTGCTCGGAGGTGGGTAGGGGCGGAAAAAACAAGTGACTCGGAAAAGGGGAGTTCCTTCACCTATTGTCTGAGAAAAAAAGCCCTGGTCATAACAATGTGCAGATTGATCTTTTCCATATACCCCTCTTAATGACTCCCAGATAGAATTATAATGGTCTAGATCAGTGGTTCTCAACCTGGGGGTCGGGACCCCCTCAGGGGTCGAATAATGATTTGCCAGGGGTCATGAATCCTGGGCTGTTCCTGAAGCCTGCACCGCTCTCCCAGCCTTTTCGCGGCTGCCCAGCAGGGCTGTCCCTGGAGCCTGTGGCCGCCCAGCTGGGCTGTTTCTGGAGCCCGCGGCCGCCCACTCAGCCTCTTTGCAGCCGCCCATTCGGTTCACGGCATGGCTGGGGGGCAGAGACTAGAGGTCAGCTGACTGGTGAGGAATATGAATTGGGAGGGAATCTGATTTCAGCATAGGTGTCACTGCTGCGAGACACCACATAGTTGGAGACACAGTGAAGCCGGAGACCCAGTGAGTAACACTACCTGTGATTATAGTTACCATTAAAAGTCCCCACTACAGTTCTAAGATCAGCAGATGACCTTGATCAAGAGCACGTAAGTTGGTTGATCAGAACTCCCCCCAGCACTGCCACTCATCCTGTTCCCCCCACCCTCCCACCAAGGAGTAAAAGAAGGAATAAAAATAGAGAATACATGTGTAGCGCCCCCTCCCCAATATTTGGGGACGCTATGTGGAAATTTAGGGGTAGTCTGAGCCAGTAGTTGGGCTCAGACCAATCACTGATTCATTATTGCTTCTGCTCTGGGTGTGATACTGCCTGGATGTAGTGTTCTCTGTTGCCTGTAGGTGGCACTGTCACCGCCGGCATAGGTTGAACTACAGGGGGTATCACAGCACCTTGGGTGTCCTCTCTTGGCAGCCGTGCAGTGGGCGTGGTCAACCCGCGGTGCATGCTGGGAGAGGGTACATAAGGAGCAGACGCCATTAGGCGTGGGATGTTCCAGGGGACCTTCGGTCCTGTAAGTGTGCCTCGTGGCCCGCATGACAGGAGGTGCGCGAGTGTGTTTGGGCCTCGGGCACCTTCAGCCCGAGGTTTCGATGCTGCAATGTAGGCCCAGCTCTGCTGGCAGGGGCCTACACCTCAGAGAAGAATCCCAGGCTGTCCACTTGTAGGGAGCCCACCTTTAGGAAAGGAGTCCAGGGGAGGATCGGTCCCAGAGGAGATTAGCGACGGTACTGCTGTCTCGGGAAGAGGCCTGGAAACTCGCCTAAAGAGGGATTCATCGTCTCTATTATCCGTGCTCCATCCGCTCTTAAAGGGACTATCCGGGTGAGCAATACCCACTCAGGCTTGCGTGGCGACGAAAAGACTGACACTGAGCTCTAAGTGTTGCGTGCCTAAACCTTCCCCTACTTTCTCAACTTCCTACTCTCTCTCTTTTCAAGTTTACCTCAAGTATAAAGAATAAAACCTTGCTGATTGGGTTTTACTCCTGTGTGGACATTGGCCTTATTCTGAAAGATTTCTGCCTAGACAATGGAGAGAAGGGATCCACTCTAGAGAGGTAATTGCTGCAAGACCCAACAATAACACTGCTCGCTCCTCTCTATACACAGGGAGGGGATACCGGTCAAGTGGTAGGTGTGCCCCGCTATTGGCGAAGAAAAGTGGGGTCTGTGTGCTACACATGGAAGGCAGAGGAAAAGAGGGGGAGGAACAAAGAAAAAGGGGAGAAAGAATAAGAGACGGCAAGAGAAAGGGATGGGGGGAAAAAAAAGAAATTAGGATAGAGAGAGATACAAGGGAAAGAAAGGAGAACAAAGAGAGTGGTACATCCTAAAATGTACCATAAGGGGTTTTAATACTGTACGGATGGAAGGGACTCAGGGAGTGCTAAATGTCCGTGGGTTAGGGGCGCAAATTACTTGTCTTGCCTTGGGTGATGACAACACACTACGGGGTTTCCCACAACTTGGTAAACTTTAACAAGGGGTCACGGCACTAGAAAGGTTGAGAACCACTGGTCTAGGTGTTTCAAGCACAATATGAAAAAAGTCCACCTTTTTAAAGGAAAACCTGTCATTAAAGAATTATGCAGGCTTCTATTATTGACCTTATTCTTCAAATGCAAATTGCCTGGCTATCTCTAGCTTCATAGTTTTCCCAAACCTGGAACAAGAATGTATTGACAACAGAGGGAAGTCTCAAGTCTGCATGCTTTGTTTCATGAAAAATAACCTATTGGTGGGGTTTTTCCAGATGAGAAAACAATTCAGTATTTTCAAGATGTATGGCCATTTTGAGTATTGCATCTAGTCCCATCTAGGGTTTTTTCCTCCATAGTTTTGAAAGCCGGTATCTTGGTGGAGACTGGCAGTGCTCAGCTTTGTTTTAGGTGCTAAAGAACATTAATATTCTCCTTCAGGGGTTAATTTAGTGTTTGGGATTATGCTCGGGTTCATGTGGGTTATTGTTGGTGTCAAAGATTAGGGCATTAAGATTAAAGGAAACCTTTGCCACAAGAAACCTGGAGTCTGCCATTGCTGACTGCTCATTGTGCAGTGCTTGTTGCTTGGCTGTCAAGCTCATATTTTTACTTCAATATTTTGAGTCCCTAACCTAGAACAGTTAAGCAGATCAAGATTTCTGACTTTCTTCATCCTACATGTTTATTTCTTGATCGATGACTTAAAATGTATAATTTACATTTTCTGAAAAAAAGTTGAGCAATTGTAGATGCTGTATTATTTTGATGAGTAATTTACATTAGGGTTTAGTGTCAGGGTGAAGAATTAAGTGCAAAGGGGTCAGGTTTAAGTATAAGTTCACCTTTGGAACATATTACATGTTCCACCCATATTTATCGTGTAACGTGTTTCAGCTCCTGCTAACTCTCCCCACCCCCCCCCCCCACCCTGTGACAGCGAAGCGGGTGATCCTCTCCCCACACCCACTGTCAGAATTTAAAAACAGCTAAGCTGTGTGTACTTCAGGCTTTTTTTTTCTTCTGGTAATCCTGTGAATAGAACCCTTCTATCCTTGGGTGCTTTATGCTTACTCCTCCAAGGTATTTATGGAGGGAACCATGGTTGTCACCCATGCTGGAAAAAAATGTCTGCCTATTTTTTAGAGCAGCCTTTCTCAACCAGTGTGGCGCGGCACACTTGTGTGCCGTCAGAGGTTCTCAGGTGTGCCGCAGGATCAGTGGAGAGAAGGGTTTTCAGATGAGCCCGATCTCCCGATCCCCTGCCGAACTGAACATCGGCACTGTGAGAAGCTCTGTCAGCCTCTAAAGTGAAAGTAAAGTGCAGGGGAGTGTGCTGTGCTCTCTGCTTTCCCCCTAGTGTGCAGTACCCGGCTGAATGAGGAAACTGGAAAGGTACTTTTGTTAGACGCTAGATTTGTTTTAAAAGGGCTTTATACATTGTGTGTGTGTGTGTGTACATGTACACGTGTGTTTGTACGTGTGTGTGTATATGTGCATAAATGTTTATGCATGTGTCTGTGTGTGTGTGTACGCGCGCGCGCATGAATATGTGTATGAATCTGTGTGTGTGTGTGTGTGTGTGTGTGTGTATATGTTACTTTTAATCCTGACCCCCCCCCCCCCCATTCTTGTACCATCAGAACTGCTTTTGTAGGGCTTGTTTGTGATAGCAGCAAGGACTGCTGCTTCGCTGAAAAGCAATCCATGCACGATCGCTTTTCAGAGGCATTTGACAGGCGGTAAAGAGGCAATATGTTGCCTCCTCACCACCTGTTTTAAGCCCATAAATGTGTAGCAGGTATATACTTTTAAAACTGGTGAAGACACCAGTGATGCATAGTTCCCTGCGGCCCAGCAGGTGGGGCTGTCACTTTGGACCGGGGTTGAACCATCGCTGCAGTGCCGTACCCTTTGTGACCTCTCGCAGCGGTTGTACGGCGGGGCGAGGAACCCGCCGTGCTTGCTGGGAGAGGGTATAAAGGGGGCGGACCTCTTTGCCACAAGGTGGAAGTCCCGGGCAGAGCTGTTGTTGCGGTCGGTGTCCAGGCGGCCTAGGCCTGGACACTTGGAGTTCGTGTTCCATCCCAGACACCTTCAGTCTGGGGTGAGGTACTCATCCGGAGGCCTGGGGCCCAGTACCTTCCGCTGGGTCCCGCGAGGGAGGGATCGTCCTAAGTGGTCCCGGGAGTGGGGCACCTGAATCCAGAGGCGTAAGGGACCGGAGGAGGGACTCTCCCGAAGACCTGGTGCAGCAGATTGCCAGTGCCGGGTGAACCTCTGGAGACCGCCCGGAGGGATATCTTTCCCGAACAGGGGCCAAGTTCAGAGGGGAAGTTCAGTCCACGTTCAATGACCGGTGGCAGCGGTCCAACTATTCCAATCAGGTCAGTGGCAGAGACCTGCTATTGAGGCCCCTGCCACAGGCCTAACAGTTCATCCGGTCGGTGGCAGCGACCAACACTCACGGTCGGTGGCAGAGACCGTGCGCCAGGCCTATTCGCTAGCAAAGGAATAGGAGAGTTCAGTTGTGCCTGGGCCTACTCGTTCCCACACCCCCATGTTCATCTGTTTTTTGAAGTTCAACTGATTGTGTTCACCCTATTGTATGGGAAATAAAGGAGTGTTGGACTTTCGATTGGTGTGGGGCTCTATTATTGGCAGAAATGTCTCCATGGAACAACTGAGGCTTCGTATGCAGTGGACAGACCCGGAGGTAAATCAACTAACTTTGCTCAACCCTCCTATACAAACGAGGGGAGAGCTTGGCGTAGTGTTCCTGCACTCTCCTCTCCCATGTACCCCTAGACACAAGCCATGCACAATAGGAGAGAGGGGGAGTGAGGCTCCGCTACAAATGCATCATCACTACACCGCAACCGTGCAATGCACACAGTTGCGGGGTTGTTGCAGTGCACCCTTGGTATACCTCCAGCTGCAGCCACAGCATATGTACACCCCCAGCTTCTGCCTCTGGTGCTAAAGGGGGAGAAGGTGGGGGTGGTAAAAACAGCTCAACCTTGTGGTTGTACCGCCCCTCGAACCTGACATATAAACAAGCCCTTGGTTCTCGTCTGTGTAGCTGCATTAATTTCAATGGGCTTCCCTACCCACAAAAATGCAGGGAAAGAAGTCCCCACGTTTTCCAATGTGTAAGGTACCATTAAGAATTAATGGCACCCCTAAAGTTCAGAGCATTTGTCTGTGTGTCAGGAACGAGCGCGATTTTGCACGTGTTCTGCGGCATTCAGTAACGTGAACCAAGCCTTCGACTGGGGTGCCTCAAGACCGAAAATACTTATTAAGGGTGCTCCGACTGGAAAAAGGTTGAGAAGCACTGTTCTAGAGGATGGGCAGATTTAGTGATTTACTAAAGAAAATGAAGCTCACATGGAGCGACAAGGGCTGCATTTGCTGCAAGATCACCAAATATTTTCTGTACTGAAAATGTTTGTAGCCTTAAATATGAAAATGAATGCAGCCGCTACATTTACAGACTGGAAAGCTGCAGTATATAAAATTTTTCTTCCTGAGTTTAGCTAGCCTAGTTTTCACCTTTTATAGAAAGAAATGAAAAGATGTACTCTCTCGGTCTTCACTGTACTTGCCTTCAGGGTTGCTGAGCTGTCAGTGCTCATGCAGCCAGTCCAGCAGTCCGGGGATTTGAAATCCCCATTCTTCTCCCTTTTCTCTGTGCAGCATTTCTGGGATGGACCACAGTGATTCTGATTGGTCAGCACTTGCATAGTGAATCCCTCTGGTCCACCCTGAAGAAGCGCTGCACAGGGAGGGAGACCAGAGATTTCAAATCCCCAGACTTATGGACCGGCTGCATGGGGACTGAGGCTGGGTTCACACTGCTGTGAATTCTATTGCGAATTTGAGCCATTGTGATTGCTCAAATTTGCAAGTCATTTAAATAACATTGTTTTACATTAGTGCTGTTCACATCAATGCACTGCGAATCTAAGCTGCGGGAAAAAAGAGTCCTGTGCGAGTTTGATCCGTGTGCGATGCAAATTCAGCTCTATAGACTGGTATTCCCTGAAATCGCGGCCGCGAATCGCGGCAAAATCGCGGCCGCGAAATCGCAGATTTTGAATTCGCAGCAGTATGAACCTGAAAGTTAAGCATCCCTGGAAATAAGTAGAGCAGAGACTGTGTGGCAGTGTATGGTGTCAGTTCATCTTTTCATTTTTTCTAAAAAGGTGAACTAACACATTAAAGTTGAACTCTAGGCAAACAATTAAAAAACGGATTAAGTACATTTACTGGAAGCTGTTTTAGGCTAGTTTCATGTGGGTGCAGGGCTGTGTATAAATCGCAAACCTTCCTGCACCATCAGTAAAAATGTGCTGCTGTTTAGCTGGTGCACAGGAGGTGCCTTTTATTCTTAAAGGCACCCCTACCCATTGGAAATTGTGGCATACTTTTTCATGTGCAGAAATGTATAGCACTATGCGGTTTCCATGCAGCTTCAGTTTTAGAAAAGGTTCAAGGACCTTTTCCTTGCATTTCCCACAGGTGCAGCAGATAACTCAAATGAACGGGCTACTGTGCTCGCACAACTGAGGCTGCATGGAAACGCATACAGTGCTTTGAAAAAGTATTCATATCCCTTTAATATTCTCCACATTTTGTCATGTTACAACTGTAGCGATACCTTCAACTAAGAAGGCCGCAAGTTTTGTTTGGGCCCTGAAAACAGCTCCGTCAACCCCCAGCAATGTACTCGACCCCCTACTGGCACAGTTAGTATTGGCAGCAATCAATATTAACTTATACTTTATGAGTAAACCCAGACACCAAGACAGTAATGAAAAGGGTATCAAATTTACTTTGAGTTGTTGGTAATAAAAGTTAACAGTGGTAACGGTTCACAGATAACAAATTGCAGAGCCCTGCAGCAATAACACTCTATGCAGTTAAGATGAACAGTAAAGGTGCGCCGCGTGGGCGACCGTTAACTAGGCGCCCTGTGACGCAGTTACTAAATGAATTAACTAGCTGGCCAGGCCTGGCTCAGATATCTAAAACTCCGTCTATAGGGGATGATGGTTTCTTCACCGGCAATTCTTTAAAGGTGGTGCACATTAACAGAACGTTTGTAATCCAATGGGAAAGTTGTGATGAACTAAACACATTACTTCATGAACTCTAAGTTCCGCTCTGATATGGATCTCCGGTGAGAGTGTCAGAAATAAACTTGTGGGCCCCGGCAGTCTATAGGCACATCAGCAACAACAGTATATGGTCTGAGCATACGCCCTCTCACCCATCTGGACGCGATCCCAGTCCGGGAACTTCCACCGACTGTGTCCTCACACACACAGCGTCTCCAGCGATCGGATCCCCGATCCAACCAAGGTTGTAAACAAGCGAAGTCAGATGCCACCCAGGCTCGCAGTGGGGTGGAAGGCTCTTTGGTGCTGCGCAAGGCCTCAGGCTTCAGGCCTTGCACTCCGGCACATCCGCACAGGAGGATCAGTCACTGAAGTCTCGGGTCCCAAAGAGGCCGAGCCCAGCCTCGCCTCCTCCTTTTATAACCCCTCCCATGAGTCTCTGGGGTGGAAATATGCCGAAAAGGATTCTGGGCAACGTAGTCTCTCTCCTCTGCTTTCACTTCAAGTAAAGTCTTTTCTCTACTTCCTCCCGACTCACCTCTCACCCGGAAAGTCCTGTCTCTCTCTCTCTCTCTTAAAGGGGAATACCCCGCTACACAACTAAAACGTAAATGTATTTTATTGAGATTTTATGTGATCGACCAACAAAAAGTGGCACATAATTGCGAAGTGGAAGGAAAATGATAAATGGTTTTCAATTTTTTTTTTACAAATAAATATCTGAAAAGTGTGGTGTGCATTTGTATTCGGCCCCCTTTACTATGATAACCCTAACTAAAATCTAGTGGAACCAATTGCCTTCATAAGTCACCTAATTAGTAAATAGAGTCCCCTGCTTGTAATTTATTCTCAGTATAAATATAGCTGTTTTGGGAAGCCCTCAGAGGTTTGTTAGAGAACTTTAGTGAACAAACAGCATCATGAAGGCCAAGGAACACACCAGACAGGTCAGAGATAAAGTTGTGGAAAAGTTTAAAGCTGGGTTGGGTTTTAAAAAAAAAAAAAAAAAAAAATATCCCAAGCTTTGAACATCTCACAGAGCACTGTTCAATCCATCATCCGAAAATTGAAAGAGTATGGCACAACTGAAAACCTACCAAGACATGGCCGTCCACCTAAACTGACAAGCTGAGCAAGGAGAGCATTAGTCAGAGAAGCAGCCAAGAGGCCCATGGTAACTTGGGATGAGCTGCAGAGATCCACAGCTCAGGTGGGGGAAATATTAGGCCCGTACACACAGTCAGAAAATCTGAAGTTAAATTTCATACGATGAACGATCTGCTGATTATCGTTGGTATGCTGCTTTTGACAGTGCAGGCTCCAAAATTTTTGTCTGATGTGACCACAATGTCCGCTTTTCTTTCCATTAGTATGGTTTTCTGCCAAAAAAAATCTAAAGAGCAAGACTAGGCATGCTCAGAAATGAAAGAACACATTACATCACTTCTGACGTTGAATTCTGTCGTCCAAAAATTTCTGATGGTGAGTACCCTCTTCACTTTCGATTTGAGACTAGCATCCAACAAAAAACTGATGAAAATTCGTCCAATAATCTGACTGTGTGTAAAAGGCTTTAGTCATGCACTCCACAAATCTGGCCCTTATGGAAGAGTGGCAAGAAGAAAGCCACAAAGGCTTTAAAGGCAGAAAGACCCACAAACAAAGAACAACCGAAGACAGATGCAGTTCGAGCTGGCAAAGCATCAGAAAGGAGGAAACCCAGTCTTTTGTAATGTCCATGGGTTCCAGACTTCATATTTTTTTTTTTTTTTATGATTACATTTTGAGCCTATAAAAATGGGGGAATTGTGTATAAAAATGGTTGCAGTTCCTAAAATGTGTACTTGATCTTTATGTTCAACCCCTTGAATTAAAGCTGAAAGTCTGCACTTCAAATTAATTTGTATTGTTTGTTTTAATTTTTATTCTGGTGGCATACAGAGCCAAAAGTATCAAAATTGTGTGTGTGTGTATGTGTGATAGATATCTATCTATCTATCTATCTATCTATATAGGTTTAAAGGAATGCTGTAAAGTAAGAATACTTTAGTATATATATTTTAGTTCAGACCTGTTTGATTGCTTTTGGCGCTGCTCAATATAAAGGTAGGAGCATATCACCGTGTCCCAGAACATGGGGTGCAGGCTTGCTCCAATACCAATCCAGGGGGTTAGTAAATGTAAAGAGGAAAGGATTGCTGCTACTCCCGACCAGCCCAGGTGAATAAATGTACATTCACCTGCGCTGGTCGGGAGTAGCAGATATATATATTACAGGGCTTTTTTTTCTCAAACAATAGGTGCTGGAACTCAACCACGACCCCCCAGAACCCCTACCTCCAAATCACATCAAATAGTGAGTGTGTGTGTGTGTGTGGTCAGATTTCACAAACAGTAGAAGGGTCTTAAAGGGGCATTAAATACCAGGATTGCATTTCATACAGAGTGCAGAGTTCATGGGGGTTACACACAGAGTGCAGAGCTGTCGCTTGTAAACACAGAAACCAGACTTCTGTGTTTACAATTGATTGTGGTGAGCAGGCACCAAAAGGTCTGAGCCAGGGGGCGTGGCCTGACGTAGCATGTGAGCAGACATCTTCTCTAGCAGCTCTGAGATCCCTCTCTACAATCCTTTGCAATCCTCCTCACCTGCCTTTTAAAAACAGATGTAAACTATCTGAATCTCTTGGGAAAGACCCGGAGCTGCTATATTGGGGAATCTGGTGGATGGGAAAGCGTAAGGGGAAGAAACAGTCCCCGGCCAGGATAAGTGTTACCACTCGCTCTTGCCAAGATGGCCGCCGATCCACAGCGCCTCACTCGTACCTGGCTTCCACGCCAGATCTATTCACAGAGGACCCTGATCCATCACTGCCTCCTTCTCCTGGGACCTCCGCTACACCAGCGCCACCGGCCCTTGTGTCCCCCAGTGAGGACGGCCTGGAGGATGGCCCGGAACTGGAGCCCACGCTGCTGGATGTCCTCAAGATTATAAAGGTAAACCATTCTGATATTATGGGGAAGGTGAAGGAGCTCAAGCTGGACATTACCATTATGCGCCAGGACATGCATAAAGTAAGGGACCGGGTCTCGGACACAGAACGCCGCATCAGTGATCTGGAGGACACTGTCGGCCCGGTCCTACCTACCATTTAAAACCCACAGCACTAAAATTCACTCCCTGGAGGATAAGGTTGACGATTTGGAGAATCGCCTGAGAAGAAACAACCTGCGCCTGGTAGGCCTGCCTGAGCCGGTATCTTTTCTGGAGAGTTGGTTTGTCCAGGAATTTGGGAAGGACTGTTTATCCCCCTGTTTTGTTCTGGAGCGTGCCCACAGAGTACCCGGCCGTCCGCTTCCCGCTGGCAACGCCCCTCGCACTATGGTGATTCGCCTTCTTAACTACAGGGACCGGGACGCTATCCTGCGTGCTGCCTGCATGAAAGGGAGCCTGAAAATCAATAATGCATCAGTGTCCCTTTTTCCTGATTACTCCCCTGCTGTCCGGGCGTCGAGGGCCAAGTACAAACATGTTAAGCAAAAGTTGAGGGAGAAGACCATCCAGTACTCCATGTTTCCTGCAACGCTGAGAGTTGTGCACCAAGGCCAGGTGCACTTTTTCCAAACCCCTGCAAATGCTTTATCCTGGTTTGAGTCCCTGCACCAACCTGGTCGTTTGTCTGTCTGACCGGGCGCCTGACACTTGATTTGCTTTTTTTCCCTGATAAAGTGTTCTATATTTTTTCTCTACCCCACTTACTGGGACTATACCTGTGGCAGGTATCTTTCGTTAACCGCCTTGACAGGAGGATGCTGATCTCCACTTGGTGACTATGCTGCTACCGTTCATTGAATTTTTCTCTTTGTTTTTTTGGTCCTTTTTTTTGATCACTGACTAAAGTTTGTTCGCTGACTTGTCTGTGTTGGCCATGTTCCTAGTGTGTACATGCAGTTCGGGGTTTAGGCCAGACCCTTGTTTTTGGGGCCTGGCAGGGGTTAAATTTGGGCTACTGCCTATTCTGAATGTGTGTCAATTTGTCATATTTCTGCTGTGTAAAGGGATGAATGAAGTGTGTGTGTGTGTGTGTGTGTGTGTGTATGCTCTCCACCTTGCCTCCTCCTCCTTCTTCTGGGTTTGCAGCCATGTGGGGACCTATGTTTTGCTCATGACAATTCGAATCCATACCGTGCAAATGTTTTTTGCTTAATTTTTTATATCTCACCATGTCTATGGTCAAGTGTGTCTCCTGGAATGTCCGGGGGTTAAACTCCAAATTTAAGAGGGCCTCCCTGTTTGATTTCCTGAAGACACATAATCCTCATATATTGTGCCTGCAAGAGACGCACCTTATGAGATCAAAAGTGCTGGCTTTAAAAAAACACTGGGTCTTCCATGGATATCACTCCACATACTCCAATTATGCCAGAGGGGTGTCCATCCTTATACGGAAGGGCCTCCCCTTTTCCTGTGACAGAGTGGTGCTTGATTCCAAGGGTCGTTATGTTTTTCTTCAATGCACGGTGCACGCAACACCACTGTTGTTAGTGGTTGTGTATGCTCCCCCCCCCCCCCCCTGTCACGGCTGCAATCTTCACAGATTTAAGTGTACAGGTTGCCACCTTTCCAACTTTGGCTACCCTTATAGTGGGGGACTTCAATTCAGTGCTAGATCCTGGCATGGACCGCCTGAAACCTCTCCAGTATGACTCTAGGCTGTTTGGTCAGTGGTGTGCTTCCTTTGGCTATGTTGACCTCTGGTGACAAAAACATCCTATGGTAAGGGAATACTCTTGTAAGTCTCGGACGTACCATACTCTTTCCAGGCTGGACTATGCCCTGGGGATTCCTGACCTAGTCTCCTGTATCCAGGCGGTCACTTACTTACCTCAGACCATCTCTGACCACTCCGCCCTATCTGTGGAAATGCTATTAAGCCATAGACCCTCTTTTCAGTTGTGGAGGCTCAGCCCCCTCTGGATCTCCACCTCTGAATTCCAGGAGCCGGTCCGGCAGGACATGTCCCACTACTGGGGGGATAATGCTGGTTCCGCTTTCTTTGGCCCCACGTGGGATGCCTTTAAGGCTTCGGTGCAAGGTTCCTATATCTGTAATATTGCCCAGCATCGGAAGTCCTCTCGGGCTGCCCTCTTGGCCTTGGAGTCCTCCCTGGAGCAAGCCAGGGCCCAATACTCTGCGCTTCCCACTCCGGACTCCCATGGGGTCCTGGTGGGGGCGCATAGGGCTCTGGACCTCCATAGGGTGGACGCAACGCGGAAACCGCAAAAGTAATTGTCAGCCAGGTTGCTTGAACACAGCGGTAAGAATGGTAAGATGTTGGCCTCTCTCTCCCGCACGGATTACATTGACAGGACTATACCACACATTCAGTTACCTGACGGCTCAGTCACAGCTGACCCCCTGCTTATTAATCAGATATTTAAGTCCTTCTATGAAAACCTCTATTCTATGAACTCGAGACACTGGAGTTTTTGGAATCTCTGCAGTTCCCAGTACTGGATGAATCTCATAACCTTATATTAGACAAACCCCTGACAATTGAGGAAGTCACGGAGGCCATATGCTCTCTCTCCCCCCTAATAAAGCCCCTGGATTGGACGGTTTGCCCGCCGAATGGTACAGAAACTATGCTGAAGACCTGGCACAGAAATTACACTCACTGTTTGGCCGTGCACTGAAGGAGGGTGAGCTTCCCTCCTCCATGTGTGAAGCCCTGATTGTTGTACTGCCTAAACCTGATAAAGACAAACTGTTGTGTGGGTCTTACCGTCCAATCTCACTACTGAACAGTGACATCAAGGTGTTGGCCAAAATTCTAGCCCTACGACTACAAAAGGTCATTCTCCATCTCATTCATAGGGATCAGACTGGGTTCATGCCTGGGAAGAGTACGTATGACAACATTTGCCGGCTCTATCTGCACATTCACAGGGCTGCCACTGACCAAAATAGTGGCCTGGTGTTATTGGATGTGCTCAAAGCCTTTGATACAGTTAACTGGTCCTTCCTTTGGGAAACCATGCATTGTATGGGCTTCAGCTCCCAATTTATTAAGTGGGTCCGTTTGCTTTATACCAACCCTAGGGCTAGGATAAGTACTAATAAGCATATCTCTGATGTCTTTGCAGAGGTGAACCAGGCAGGGCTGCCCGCTCTCGCCGCTTCTGTTTGCTCTGGCAATAGAGTCTCTTGCTCTGGCGGTGCGGCAGACGACGGTAGGTGACATTTGCTATGGGGACCTGACTGAAAAGATTTCCCTCTATGCAGATGATGCCCTAATCTACCTGGATGGGACTGAGCAGTCGTTTGTTTTGCTACTGGGTGTTGTGGAGGAGTTTGGGAAGGTCTCTGGGTTACGAGTTGGGTGGGATAAATCAGTGGCATTCCCTATAGGCCCTGAACTAGATTATGCCTACCTCTCTACATCCAAATTGACCATCCAACACACGTTTAAGTATCTGGGGATACATATTAATTCTGACCTATCTTCATTTGAAAACCTTAATGTTACCCCGATTATAACACACATGGAGACCAGGCTGCGTACCTGGGCCTCCTTACCACTTAATCTGATAGGCTGTGTGAATATCTTTAAAATTATATATTTACCTAAATTCCTATATGTTTTTCGGGCATCCCCAATCTTTTTGTTTAAAAAACTCTTTAACAGGATTAACTCGCTCCTCTCCACCTTCCTCTGGCAGGGGTCGACCCTGCGAATAGCTAGGGCCTCGCTTCAAGCTGCTAAACTTGATGGCGGATTGGCCTGCCCTAATCTGCGACACTATTTTATAGCGTCACAGCTAGCTTATGTTTATGACTGGTTCCTGGAGGCCTCCTCATCCTGTTCCACTGCTCTATTGACTGCACTGGTGGGTTCTAGGGCCTCACTTGTGGATGATTTACACAGATCTGTACCCAGGCATTGTTCTCAAGGCTCCCCGTTAGAAATTAGCTGGTTAGCCTGGCATGAAGGTAACAAGGTGCTTGCGGACTCGGATGGGATGTCTTCCAGGTCCCCCCTGTGGCGGAACGCAAATTTCGCTGAGCTTCTGGGTCACCCGGACTCCTTGTGGTGGACACGACTCGGGGTCACGCATGTCTCCCACATTTTTGTTAATGATACGTTTATCTCCTTTGAGGATTTGAAGGTACAGTGTGGGGTGACGGATAAATTCTACTATAAGTATTTGTTACTACGTCATGCCGTTCGGGCACATTTTACTGGGTGGACCCAGGAGCTCATTGAATCGCCTTTGGAGAAGCTGCTGTTGTACCAGGATATTGAAAAGCTGGTTACGACTATTTACTCCCGCCTGCAGTCTGCTGGGGTTAATCCCTTTCAGATTGCTCAGCGGAAATGGGAGGTGGACATTCCGGGGCTGTCTGAGGAGGGGTAGGAGGAGGCCTCGGAGGTTTGCTTTCAGGACCTTTATTGGATCTAATGATCTGTATGTACAGTTTAAATTTATACGCCAATTGCATTATACTCCTGCCAGGCTGACTCGCATGGGGTTTGCCTCTGCTGCTTCCTGTTCTAGATGTGACTCCACTGATGCTGGATACATGCATATGTTTTGGTCTTGTTCTGCTTTGTCAACGTTTTGGAAGGACTTATTTTCTTTTTTCAAAGACACCTTACATTTACCAATACCTTGTACACCGGAGGTTGGACTGTTGGGAGTTCTTAATGAGTTCGTACCCAGGACCCATGCTCGAATTCTGGTGCGCACTATTCTTTTTTACGCTAGGAAATTAATTCTGTTACAATGGAAGAGTGCCTTTGCTCCAGATGTTCAAAGGTTGTACCGAATGATAAATAAGGTTATACCCATTTTTAAATGCATCTACAAGGGTAGGGCCTGTCCTGCCAAGTTTACCAAGATTTGGCAGCCCTGGCTTGACATTGCAGATTCCTTTTGGAAGGACACCCTGCTCTCCCAACCCTAATGGGTTTTTCCCTGGGTTGGCTTGCTAAGGCTGCAGCCTGCTGGGGACAATGTTGTTGGTTTGGTGCTCTCGGGTTCTGGTTGAAGGTGTGGTGGGCGGTGAGGTGCGTGCGTGCGTGCGTGCGTGTGTAGGGGTTGACTGTACTTGATTATATCTCCACTGATTACTATACTATGATTTCCCATAGTGGGGCCCTACGTGGCCCACTTTGGTCGACCTACTTTATTTTATTTTTTTTAGTTTTCCTCCGTTGAGGAACGAGGGGTTCACAATTTTTTTTGATAATACCATATAGCCCTGTGGTGCTATCATTAATGTGCAATGTTATATACATGTGATGTAACCATTTGTGAGACTGTTTGTTTGCTTTGTACATGAAAAAACTCAATAAATAAATCTTTTTTTTTTTTAAAAAGGGTCTGAGCCAAAGGTGGTGGAACTGAGTTCTACCAAGTTCTCCCTGAAAAAAAGCCCTGTGTGTGAAATATAAATATATATGTGTTTTTATCAATTTGCAAAGTGAGTGATCAAAAGATAAATCAAATCAATATTTGATGTGACCACTCTGGTTTCAAACCAGCATCCATTTTTTTTTTAGGTACACACAGTGCTTGTGCACACAGTTTTTGAAGGAACTTGGCAGGTAGGTTGTTCTAAACATCATGAAGAACAAACCACAGATCTTTTGTGAATGTAGGCAGCCTCAAATCCTTCTGTCTCTTCATGTAATCCCAGACAGACTAAATGATGTTGAGATCAGGGCTCTGTGGGGGGCAAACCATCACTTCCAGCACTCCTTGTTCTTCTTTACGCTGAAGATTGTTCTTAATGACATTGGCTGTATGTATGACGTTGCTGTCCTGCTGCAGAATAAATGTGGGGCCAATAAGTATTTGCCTGTATTTCTCAGCATGGATGGCACCATCGATCGGGCAAAATTGAGGGCTGTATAGGCTCTGATCGGCCAAGGAAACTTAATGCAGCAGATGAAAGACACTTCATGCTTATTTCCTTTAGACATTGGAAGATGTCCAGCAGTGCCATCAGCACAGAACTGGCAGAGATCAGTGGGACCCAGGAACACCTATCTACTGTCTTCAAAAGTCTGGCCAGAAGTAGTCTTCATTGAAAAATTGCATTAAAAAAGCCATACCTCTGGCGGGGCGTGGCGACCGAGCTCCAAGATGGAAGCCTAGCTGAGAGCTCCGCTCGGCCGCCGGAGAGATCCAGACACATCAGAGCCTCCCAGGCACATCCGCGGCTAAAAACACCACAGCCTGACTGCCAGAGGACCGGGGAATGACGAGGCGCAGAAAGAACCCGCCGATGCCACAGAAACTGACAAGCATCTTTGCGATGAAGCCCCGCGGGCTCCAACAAAATGGCGGCGGCTCGTCTGAACAACAACAGGCGAAGGCCGCGATCCACAGCAACGGACACGGAGGGCCCCGTATACAGTCCTCTCGTGACCCCCTGCACAGCGGATCGTCCTCAGGCTCATCCAGCCCATCCACTCGGAGCCCAGCTAAGTCAAAGCCGAGGATGGACTCCCCTGTCAGGCGGTTCTGCACACAGGACATGGAGGTAAGCGGGACACCAGGCACCACCGCTGCTCAGGCCCAACACACAGCTGACCCCATAGCGGACTTTCCTACTGCCGACAGGCCTATCTCAAACACTGTGCTGAAGGAGATGCTGCTATCACTCAGATCCTCCCTCCAAACAGACTTAGTCAGAGGGATTAACCAGTGTCACAAGGAGGTGCAGGCTATTGGGGTCAGAGTGGATAGAGTAGAACAGAGGATGGATGAGTACACTGCTACATACAATAATATGGTGGATGCACATGTGGCCCAGGGAGAGGACATAGCGTGGCTAAAGGACAAGGTCGCTGACCTCGAGGACAGGTCAAGGAGGAACAATCTAAAGCTGCGAGGAGTACCAGAATCTGTTCCAGCCACTCAACTCCTACAGTATGTTCACGCTTTGTTCTCCACCCTGGTCCCAGCACTGACTGCGCAGGACCTCATAATAGACAGAATCCACAGGATTCCTAAACCATCCTTCCTGCCAGAAGGCACTCCAAGGGACATACTAATGAGGGTCCACTTCTTCCATGTAAAGGAACAAATCCTACAAGCAGCACGCAGGCCTGACACTGTCCCTCCGCAGTACGCTACCCTCCAATTGTTCCCAGACCTATCCAGGCACACACTACAGAGGCGTCGCAACTTGGCGACCATAACCAAGGCCCTGAGGAACCACAAAATCCTGCACAAATGGAAGTATCCTGCCACTCTTTCCATCACTCACAATGGGACCACAACTTCCGTAAACACATTGGAGGAAGGTCTTACAATCCTGCGCCAATGGGGAATACTCCCAGACCAGGCCTCACAATTAAACCCTACTCCACAACCGCAGATGCTCCAAAACGAATGGCAGGTGGTGTCACACAAACGCACCAATAAGAAACAAGCCAGCGGAGGTTCATAACAGAACCGCAAAAGTACTCTCTTATCTCTCCGGTAAAAAGGAGTTTAGAAATATCCTCCTCATAACCCCCGTTAACGAGTTCAGCAGTTATGTCTGCACGCGGATCCGTTGTAAGATCCCTTTTTACACATTCAAAGTTGCTTTCTTACGTTTTTTGGTCTTTCTTGTTTTTTCTTTTTCTTTTTTGTTTTCTACGTTACCAGTTTATTGCACACAACAATCTTCATAGCAAGGAACTTCCACTACGTACAGAAGATGAGTCTCCTACAGCCTCAGGCCTAAATGGAAAAGATGTTGCGAATCACGCCCGGGGACACAGTGAGTACTTGCACCACGATACCAGTCGCCACACTCTACAACACCACAAATGACTATCACCTGTCTATCAATTAACGCAAAAGGCCTGAATCACCCGGCCAAGAGATTCTCTGTATGGAAGGAGGCCTGTAAGCACCGGGCTGATATTCTATGCATACAGGAGACCCACTTTCAGAAACAAAAAACCCCTAAATGTACTCACAGGGAATATCCCCACGTGTTTTTGGCATGCACACCAGATAGCAAAAAAGGAGGAGTGATGCTAGCCTTAAGGAACTCCTCTATCTTTCCGACTCAAAGACTCTTATATTGATGAAGGGGGCAGGTATATTATAGTAACTGGAGACATCAACTCTAATCCGTACACATTGGTTACTTTATACGCCCCGAACACCCACCAAATCCGCTTCCTAAGGAAAGTGATCAAAAGGACTAAGTCCATGCAATACGGTAATATCATTATAGGAGGCGACTTTAACCTAATAACAGATCCCAATTTGGACACTACTACGGATAAACCGAAGAGATCTGCTCACCTCCGCAATCTTCTACATACACAGGAACTGTTCGAAGCATGGAGGTGCCTCCATGCCAACGAAAGAGATTATACTTTTTTTTTCCGCTAGACACTGTTCGTACTCACGAATAGATATGTTTATCACTGACCAGTGGCTTTTACAACGTGTTCAGGCCACACAAATATGGGATATTACGTGGTCAGACCACGCCGCAGTATCTATGACTATTGCTGAAAAGGGTGTCTCCCCCTCATCCCATGTCTGGCGTTGTAATGTTAGGCTCTTACAAGAACCCCGAATTCTCCCTGTGATCTCTCAGCATCTCCAAGATTTTTTCCAACACAATTGCACACCAACGATAGATCCCTTCACGTTATGGAACGCTCATAAGGCATACATGAGAGGCATATTAATACAGTTAGGGGCTAGGGAAAAGAAACGACATGCTGCCAAACTCAATCAAGTACTGTCTGACATTTAACAGATTAGAAACCCATAACAAAAAGTCTCCAACAACGGCAGTGGCAAATGCACTTTCTACGCTTAGAGAAAGCTTGAGGGAGACTCTCACGCAACAATATGACAAGCACCTCAGACGCTTACAAGTGAATTCCTACGCTAATGCAAATAGAGCAGGAAAGTACCTGGCTAATAGTATTAAGGCTGCTCGCACAAAATCGAGAATAGCATACCTCCTTCATGACACCTTACACCACAAAATCACTAACCCACGAGACATAGCAAATCAATTTGCAGACTATTATGGGGCACTGTACAACTTACGTGATAATACGGCCACACCACAACCAACCACAGACACCATACAACGCTTCTTACAGAAAATACTCCCGTCACTGACAGAGGACCAACTTAGGAAGTTGAACACCCCTTTCTCCCCTCAAGAAATCGAACAGATTACATCGACATTGCCTAATGGCAAGTCACCGGGACCGGATGGTTTCGCAAACGAGTATTTTAAAACATTTAAAGAAATCATTGCTCCTCACTTACAACGGGTATTCACAAAGGCGGAAGAAACTTCTGCTTTCCCACAAGAGATGCTGAGAGCCCACATTGTCACATTACCCAAACCGGGGAAAGATCCTACTACACCAGCAAACTTTAGGCCGATATCTCTTCTTAATACCGACATAAAAATTTACTCAAAATTGATAGCCAAGAGATTGTCGGATATTATTCCTCTACTCATAAAACGTGATCAGATGGGATTTGTGAGGGGGAGACAGACCTCAGACGCTACTAGACGTATCATTAATATTATTCATCACGCTGTCCAAATGAGAACGCCTTCTCTGCTACTATCTATAGACGCAGAGAAGGCGTTCGATAGGGTCCACTGGACATACATGGAAATGGTGTTGGCTAAATTCGGCTTTACAGGCCCGATCCTCAAGGCAATACTGGCTCTATATTCCTGCCCATCGGCACAAGTTTATACCTCAGGTCTCCTATCCAAACCGTTCCGCATATCAAATGGCACACGCCAGGGTTGCCCTCTCTCCCCCACAATATTCAATCTTATGATAGAACCCCTGGCCGAATCCATTAGAGCACACACTGGCATCACAGGCTTCACTTTCGGATCTGACAAACACGTCATAAACTTATTCGCTGACGACGACATCCTCCTACTGACGCACCCGAACTCCTCCCTCCCGCAGGCCCACCAAGTTCTGTCCGACTTTGGCGCAGTATCTTATAAGGTCAACTTTACGAAGTCCCAGATTCTTAACTTAGGAGTTTCACACACTTCAAAAAAATATCTGCAAAACTCCCTACCCTACTCATGGAGCGCAAAGGGCATTTCGTACCTAGGCATCACCCTAACCGACAATACTGCATCCTTAGCAGAGGCCAACTTTAAACCGCTAATAGGCAAAATTGAACTACAACTAATGGACATATCTAAGAGGGAGATATCCTGGTTAGGTAAAATAGCGGCATTTAAAATGTCCATACTACCACAAATTCTCTATATTTTCCGCTCCCTATTAATTCCCATACCGTCCCGCTACCTAAGCACGTTATCAAAAATTGTATGGAAATTCACATGGGGAGGCAAAAAAGCTAGGTGTCCACGGAACAACCTTCTTCCACATAGGAAAGTGGGGGGGGGGGGGGCGGGATTCACAGATATCCAAGACTACCTGTGGGCTACGAGACTTGACCAACTTAAACACTGGTTTCACACCACTGACAGTCCCCTATGGGTGGAAATAGAACGTTCGGCTATCCCGACCAGGAATACGACCACTTTCCTCATGGGCGACATATGGGAACCATGGGCAACTAAGGGTCTATCACCCTCCGTACAAGTGTCTTTACAGGCATGGCGATTCCTCCAGACATTAGACAGTGATGATCTGCAGGAAATACAGTACGACTTCCCTATTGCACTCTTAGGGGCAAAAATACCTATGCTTCCAA
Source organism: Rana muscosa (assembly GCA_029206835.1). NCBI lineage: Eukaryota > Metazoa > Chordata > Amphibia > Anura > Ranidae > Rana > Rana muscosa. The sequence goes on from CM055123.1 coordinate 172,956,633, forward strand.
CCACGAGACTCCACGCACTGGGAATTCAACATATACAAGATTTATATACTGGACAAACACCAAAATCAATAAAGCTAATGGTGACCGACTACCACTTACCCAGCAATATGTTATTCTCCTGCATACGCATGTCCCACTTCCTAAGGGCACATTCTATACCAAAAATAAAACTATCTGCTAAAGCATGGGGTTTTTATACAAAAGCTCCTCAATCTGCTAAAGGCATATCAATATTTTATAACCTCATCCATGATAAACAAACTTTCAAGAAATCAGCTGCACTTAGGAAGTGGGAAATAGACCTCAACAAAACTTTCTCTGAGGAACAATGGACACGCGCCTTCAGGGAAATACACAAACATTCCCACTGTGTATCACATTGGGAAATGACGCCTAAACTTACTAACAGATGGCACTACACGCCCTATAGGTTAGCAACCTTTTATCCAGATTCATCGCCTCTATGCTGGAGGAAATGCGGTCACATAGGCAACCTATTGCACACCTTATGGACATGTCCTAGTATAACAGGTCTGTGGAACAAAGTGTTCAAGTTGATTTCATCAATCACTGGAATACTAACGACCCCAAACCCTGCATTAGCAATTCTTCACATTGGTGTAGATCAATATCCCCAGGAACTTAGACCAATCGTCACCCATATACTGTTAGCCTCACGTACCCTTATTCTTAGAAACTGGAAAAACTCATTGGCCATCAACCTCTCGGAAGTGATCAAACTAGTTAACAGAAACCACACATTCGAGCGCCTACTGGCTATTAAATCCCTGAAGTGTAACAATTTTGACTTTAACTGGAGATTGTGGACTGATAAATACAAAATCTATTAATTGTTTCTTGCTATATTCAGCTCATAGCGTCTAAATGTTTCTTGCTATATACAGCTTATAGTGGACAACTTAGCTTACTTAAACATGTTGTATATGTACTTGATATACCCGAACAACAAATGCGCACTGTGTGTAATGAATGTATGTTTGTTATATTCTTACTATACTTAATAAATAATATTGAATCAAAAAAAAAAGCCATACCTCTGATGTGGAAACAAGGCCTAAGCAACTCAATTATGCATGAAACCATAGGAACTGGTATGCAGAAAATTGGTAGCAGGTGCTCTGGACTGATGAGTCAAAATGTGAAATACTTGGCTGTAGCAGGAGGTAGTTTGTTTAAGGACTGGAAAGCAGGACAATGAGTGTCTGCAGGCAACAGTGAAGCATGTTGGAGGTGCCTTGCAAGTTTGGAGCTGCATTACTGCAAATGGAGTTGGAGATTTGGTCAGGATCAATTGTGTCCTTAATGCAGACAAATACAGGCAGATATGTATCCACCCATGCCATAGCATCAGGGAGGTGTGTGATTGGCCTCAAATATATTCTGCAGCAAGACAGCAACCCCAAACAAAAAGCCAATGTCATTTAGGGCTATCTTCAGCGTAAAGAACAGAGTCCTGGAAATTTATGATTTGGCCCCCAAAGAGCCCTGATCCTCAACATCATGGAGTCTGTCTGGGATTCCATGAAGAGACCGAAGGATTTGAGGTAGTCTGCATCCATGTTTGGATGAACCTACCTGCCGAGTTCCTTTTTAAAAACTGCATGCAAGTGTACCTAGAAGAATTGAGGCTGTTTAGAAGGAAAAGGGTGGTCAAATATGATGAACTTTTGTTAATTTACTTTCCATATTGTTAATTGATGAAAATAAAGTATTAACACTTCTATTTCTGAAAGCTTTCTTAATTTATTCTTAATTTTCTGCATTTTTTTCACACCTGTCTAAAACTTTTGCACAGTAGTGTGTGTATTGTAAATATATATTTATATTTATGTAGCACACAGACCCCTTTCCTGCTTACCTCCGCTAGCAGGTGGGACAAACCATGCAGCATGCCCAGTGTCCTCCTTGTTGAAGAGGGTGAGCGGTGTTATCTATTTTTGGGTCTTGCAGCGAGTTAGCTATTTCTGTTGGTTCTTCACCCTAGAGTGTAGGAAGAAGTCTATTCTCTCTCTTAAGGAAGGCCAATGTCCAGACAGTATCAAACCCAATAAAAAGGTTTATTTTGCTTTGGTTAAGAACGTAACAGGAAAAGTTGGAGATAAAGAGTGAACAGGGAGGCAGGTTCAGGCACGCGGCACTTAACTATCACTCGTCGCCACTCAGGCCTGAGTGGGTTTTGCTCACCCAGATAGTCCCCATAAGAGTGGTCCTAGCAGCCGGTGTGGAGCACGGAACATTTCCTTGTGGTTTCCTAGGGATACGATCAGGAGACAATCTCTAAGTCCCGAACTTCCCAGTCTAGTAACACTTGAGTCCTTAGGTGCCAATGGGGCACGTTACTAGGCTTGTGGCGGACTATGGAATCCTTCCCTCTGATAGGTAACCAGGCCTCTCCCAAGACAGTGACTTCTCTCACCGATCCCCTTGGGTAGATCCTCCCCTGGTTGCCTGTCCTTCAGAGCGGGTCACCCCTCACTTGGGTACCCTGGGATTCCTCTTCAGGTGTAGACCCCAGCCAAAGGTGCTGAGCCTACTTACAGCGATGCAGCCTCAGGCTAAAGGTGCCTGGGGTTGGTACACACACGCACCCCAGGCCTGGAGGGCCGGGAGGCGCGAACTGCTCCCGAATAATTGCGTCTGCCCCTTATGTATCCTCTCCCAGCATGCACAGTGGGTAGACCACGCCCACTGTACAGCTGCCGAGAGAGGACACCCAATAACGCTGCAACGCTACCTGTGGTTCGACCTGAGCCTGGGGCTGCAGTGCCACCCACAGGCAACTGTACTGCCAGGCAACATTACCTCAGAGCAGAAGCCAGTTTTTGAAGAATTCAACAGCCTAAGTCCAACTATGGGCTCAGGCTACCCCCTAAATTTAAGCATAGCGACCCCCAATTATTGGGGGGTCCACTACACACACCCCCTCCTAAATGAGACACTGTCCCAGTGGCTAGAATAAATCAAAGGCCCCCATAATCCTGAGTAGGTGTTGATTTATTTAAACAAACTATATACACAAAAAAAAACATTTTTAAATTGGTGCCTGAACCAACAAAATCTTAGGAAATGGGGAGGAAAAGAAGAAAAAGACAGAGTAACATACAAACTGACATCCCATTCTCAATGTCACATTTAGCAATGCACAAAAACACATATCACACATCTCACCCTCTCCTAAATAACTACCCCACCCCATTCTCCGGTGGAGTTGATAGCAGATCACACACCTGAAGAGGGAGAGGAAAAAAAAAAAAAACAACATGCAGCATAATACACATCCTATCTTCTAACTGTACAAAGAAGTGAGCCATCTCTCCGAAAAGAAATGACTTCCTTCTGTAAGTAAAGTACGCTAAGCCTAGCATCCCTTTATATTATCATATATTATTCTCTTTTTTTTTTTTTACAGTTTGGTAAACCGCTGCCACCTGGTGTTGGCACAAAATCAGTACATCCAAAGCATGGGAATGAATCACGGCACACATAAACATTTCCCATCTTGACCACGATGTCTCTGTTGCTTTGGCTCTGACTAATCTACCCCCAAAGTTCAACTCAGAAGGAAAAAAAACTCTTTCTTTTAAAGAGCAGAGGAGAGAAAAAAAACAACAGCTCTCCAATTTCCTCAACGGAGCAGACTTCCTCTGTAGCAGAGTACAGAGTTACTTGAATCCAGGGCAGTTTGTCTGTGTAAAGACAGGATAATGATGAAACAGAACAAGTTCCTATCTTTAAAGATAATAATGGGGATCGGGGAGAATGAGAGTCTTCCACTGTTTGCAGGGTTTCAATGGAATACACTGCGTCCTCTCGAACCCCTTGTTACAGATCACCACCCGATCAGCATGTATGTGCCGACCATAGTTCCACTCTTTGCGGCAACCCTTGAAGCGATCAGCCAAAGCGGCTGAACACGCAAAGTACCTGCGGGATTTAGGCACTTCCAGGTGATCCCAAATAAAGTCGGAGTACCACCTCTCACGGTAGGCCTCTATTTCGAATAAGAGCTCCTTAGGCACATAAGGGTACTCCCAGCCATACACCTCGGCCACTCTCTTGTTGAGGAGCCGCTGCAACCGGGTAATATGTGGAATGGTTGCACGGTCTCCTGCTCCTGGTAACACAATAGCATCCGGCGACCTTTTAACTGGCACTGCATCAGGCTTTGGCAGAGGCGGCTGCAATGGCAAACGTCCTTCTGTAGTAACGGGCACGGGCGATGCAGGCAGTGCGGGTGTGGGAACAACCTTCTCCTCCAGAGCAGGAGCTTTCACTCGGGGTGTAGTTTCCCCAGAGTCCATCGGCGATCCCTCTCTAAGGTTGCGGGACGGGGTTACCGGAATCCTGTCCCAACCCTTCTTAATGAAGACCTCATTGATCTCCACATCGTCACCCACATTGGATGACGAATCCAAGTCCAAAGTGTCACATTCTTTGACAGGTAAATAGTTTCTGGTGGGCACAGATACATTGTCCCCAGACGATAAAAGTTCCAGAGGGTCGGCTGTCCACACATCCCCAGTAGTATAGGGTATGGGCTTCTTTCCCTTCCCCGGCAAACTTGTTGTCACAGTCCCCCCAGCCTCCTTACCATCACCTGACGTGGATTTTCCGGAGATCCCTCCGCTTCGAAGATCCAGTTTAGGCAGGTGCTGGGGCAGGCTTCTACCGCAGCCGCGGGAGGCCTTAATGTATCCCACTTTCCGTTTGGCGGGTGGGATGGAAGTTTCCGTAGTGACAGAGGCAGCATCCGCTGTGGCGTCCGTCGCTGGCTCCGTGGTGGCTGGAACTCCATCTTTGGCATCCGTTGCAGCCGCGGTGATGCGTGTGGGCTCGGCTGTAGGGGCATAGTTGTCTTCCTCTGAAGTAACAGTCCCTGTGATACAGGTAAGCTCGGGGTGACTCGTGGGCTGGTCCACCTCAAATAGAAATTCCCCACAGGTCAAACACCTTCCGAATGGCCGTATATGCACAGCCAAGCCACCACATCTGGGACAGAGCACGCCGAGGGCCTCCGCATCTTGGCAAGTGTAAAGTGCAAAGCGGCCCCTAGGCTTGAGCCGGATCCCCGTATCCGTGAGGGGAACAGTAATGTCCATGGTAGTCGGGAACATCCGAAGTCCCGGTGAAATGGAAGTCCATGGAGTGGCAGACATATTGCTCCTCTTTACTAGTCCAGGCTCTTACTGTCCCTTGGAGCCAAATGCACCACGTGCAACTCACAATTGGCGGGGGCTCCTCCCCCTTTTTCTCTACTGCACGCAGCTCGCAGGCTTTTCTTCTTTTAGGATACGCCCACAAACTACGCAGTTAGAAAAAGTCAAAGCATAGTCCTGCATCCCCTTTTCTCTCGATAAAGTAATGACGCAGTCCAATTTTCCTCAATGGCCGACCTCCACAAAAACACACAGACAAAATAAAAAAATAGTCCAACTTCCAGGGGTAGCTGCAAAATCCCGGACTTGAGCCCCCACGTGTAGCACACAGATCCCTTTCCTGCTTACCTCCGCTAGCAGGTGGGACACACCATGCCACATGCCCAGTGTCCTCCTTGTTGAAGAGGGTGAGCGGTGTTATGTATTTTTGGGTCTTGCAGCGAGTTGGCTCTTTCCGTTGGTTCTTCACCCTAGAGTGTAGGAAGAAGTCTGTGCTCTCTCTTAAGGAAGGCCAATGTCCAGACAGTATCAAACCCAATAAAAAGGTTGATTTTGCTTTGGTTAAGAACGTGACAGGAAAAGTTGGAGATAAAGAGGAGTGAACAGGGAGGCTGGTTCAGGCACGTGGCACTTAACTATCACTCGTCGCCACTCAGGCCTGAGTGGGTTTTGCTCACCCGGATAGTCCACATAAGAGCGGTCCTAGCAGCCGGTGTGGAGCTCGAAACATTTCCTTGTGGTTTCCTAGGGACACGATCAGGAGACAATCTCTAAGTCCCAAATTTCCCAGTCTAGTAACACTTGAGTCCTTAGGTGCCAATGGGGCACATTACTAGGCTTGTGGCGGACTACAGCATCTTTCCCTCCGATCGGTAACCAGGCCTCTCCTGAGACAGTGACTTCTCTCACCGATCCCTTTGGGTAGATCCTCTCCTTCAGAGCAGGTCACCCCTCACTTGGGTACCCTGGGATTCCTCTTCGGGTGTAGACCCCAGCCAAAGGTGCTGGGCCTACTTACAGTGATGCAGCCTCAGGCTAAAGGTGCCTGGGGCTGGTACACACACGCACCCCTGGCCTGGAGGCGCGAACTGCTCCCGAATAATGGTGTCTTCCCCTTATGTATCCTCTCCCAGCATGCACAGCGGGTGGACCACGCCCACTGTACGGCTGCCAAGAGAGGACACCCAATAACGCTACCTGTGGTTTGACCTGAGCCTGGGGCTGCAGTGCCACCCACAGGCCACAGGGAACTGTACTGCCAGGCAACATTACCTCAGAGCAGAAGCCAGTTTTTGAAAAATTCAACAGCCTGAGTCCAACTAAGGGCCCGGCTACCCCCTAAATTTAAGAATAGCGACCCACAATAATTGGGGGGTCCGCTATATTTATATTGCACCTGCCCTTCTCTGGAGCTGAGGCTCATGCTTTTAAGGCCTTAAAGTTGTATAAATTTGGATAATGAGAGAGATTAAAAAAAAATATGACACAGCAGTATTTGGAGAAAGCAGCTATCTGGTTGGGTGATCAATGGCTTTCCGGCCTTCGCCTTGATCTTGGCAGTCGTTAATCGTCTATTGTGGCAATAATGGTGAGCATGCAGTGCATCCCTGTACATTGTACCTGTATACATCTATGTCCTGATACATGGGAGCCCACTATAACCCTGCAGCTTCACTAATATACATTTATTATAATAAAATGTAATTGTTCTTATATGTAAGCTTTCACAACCGGGGTCCTCTGAAACCACCTGTCTTAAATTTGTATCTGTATTGTCTCCCTTTTTAATTTTGTGTGCTGCATATACTATTGGTGCTCTATCAATCCTGAATATTATAAAATAAGAATTGTGGTGTTAAAGGGTTTGAATAAGCTCTGAAGCCTCCCTCCCTGAACCTGATCACCTGGAAATAAGACAGAATATTGGTACAATGTAGCCCAGGCAGCAGATCTCTCCTCCCCGGTAAAGAAATGCGGCAATAAAGCTGACACTTTAATATGGGTGAATTGGGAATGAGGCAGAAAATGGACCCCAGGCAGACGAGTGTTCCTGTGCAGCCCTTTCATCTGCTGCTCCCCAGTCTCTTATTTGTCTAGCTAAATCTCCCCATGGAAGCCCGGTGATTGCTGCCGCACCGAGGGAGCCGTATGTGATGTGTGTGTGATGTGTGTGTGAGCTGCTTTAGCTATTACATAAGAGGTGGCTGGGTGCACGGTGCCCCCTCTATGGACAGGGAGGAGGACGGGCACACCAACACCGATCAGCTCTTTTGGACCTGAATTCTCCCCCACCCCCGTTTTCTGCTTCCTCCTTTTCTCTCTCTCTGTCTGTCTGTCTGCCTTGAGATCAGCGTGTGCTGTGCTGGTGACGCTCCTTCTTCTTCTTTTTCTTCTCGCTGCTCATGTAAGAGCCACCCAGAGCGGCGATCAGCCTGGACACCGCCTTCTCCTCCTTCTCCCAGCCAGAGCCCGGCACTGCAAAGGGAACGGGGCACCCGCATTACACAGCACACCCGAACCGCAGAGCCAACATGGAGGTACCACGCCTGAGCCAACACATCAACAGCCCCAACAGCCCCTGCGAGGAGATGATCAAGAACCTGAGCCTGGAGTCCATTCAGCTTTGTGAGAGGGACGGTAAGAGCCTGTCCTTGTCATCCCCCGACACCTTCAGCACAACAAAAGAGCACATTGCATGTCATACAGAGCCATTGATTCTCTTCTTGCTCCTGGAGGTGATTTGCATTGCAGCAGTGTGTCAGTGTACATCATACAGCGCTTCTCACCCATGGCTCTGTGTGCTCCTTCATTCTACTAATATGAAGCCCCCTGTGCATTGCCATCATTGCCTTGTCTTTTATTGTTCTCATGTCATTGAGCCCTATACTATATGGTTGTAAAATATACTCTAATTGGGGGGCGTAGGGTGGGTGGGGGTCTCCTAGGCAGTGTGTTGCAGTTTCAGCACCATGGACAGATGAAGCTCCAGGATTCTGGGCTCAGAGTCAAACATTGGTGCTCAGCATCTGCACTGAGCTGGATCTCCTTCTCCTCCAGCCTCACACATACAAATGCTTCCCAACAAGTTTGCCAGTGTTCAGGAAAGCAGGCGCCCAGATTGCAATGAATATGTATTTCTTGCACAGCCCCACAATGAGTGATGCTATGTGAGTAACACATTTGTTACTAGATGAAGCATTTCATTCATTGGTGCAATGGCAGACTTGTTAGCCTCCCTGACACACCTGCATGGCAAGCTGAGTCTATAGTACAATCATTGTTCTCAGAGCAGTGGTGCCAACCAGTGGGCCCTCAATAGTATTCCCTATTATTCAGGGACCCTTAAGTTTGCCCTTGGCATTTAGACCTAAGAAAATGACAAAACAGAACAGAATGATGGCATATCTGATCATCTGGGGACAAGCATGAATGTATTCTGGAAGGGAATATGGGGCTCTGAGCCACAGGTTGTGCACCCCTGATTTAGACAGTGTGTGTAATATTTTTTTAATGAGTTTAGGACATCTGAATGCCATGTCTTATTCCTGTTTTACAATATATGATGTTGAATGTGTTTGTAGTCATGGGCGCTATGATTGGAAGTACAGGATTGTAGAGTAGCCTATGTTAATTAAATAACAGATTCAGTTTTTGTATTGTTGTAGTATGAAGTTTGCAGACAATGCGTGTTCTAAGAAAGGAAACCTAAATGACGGTGCAATGCAGGAGATATGCAGTGTAAATGGTTCCAAATTTTCTCTAACGGACTTTAGATTGCTACAGAATTCATGGTCTTTCTACATAACATGCAGTGGCAGCTCTGTGAAAACCATTTAATGCAGTGTCATTTTTGTTTAGTGCCTAACCTCAGAGCCAGCAAACAGCAGAGGCATTAATGGAAAGTGATCAGGCTCTCACCGCCATGTTTACTCTTACAGTTAGAAAAGCAGGTGGTATAAAGCAATTGTGTGGGTGCTGATTTCTATGGGACTAGTCCATATTTACAAATTTATCATTAATACTTTTTATAGTCGACCCATCCTGAGGTTTGTGGTTGTAGTAACCACATAACTTTGCATTGTGACTAAACCTTGTGTTTCATCTATATGTATAACATTTTCCAACAAAGTATTTAAGTATTGCAAGCTTTCAATTGCATGGGTATTTTTAGAGGATGGTAATTATAGCTGTAAAAGGTATTGATTTCTCTCTACCTAAACAATAAAATGTTTGCTCTGCTCAGCAGCAAGCCTGCAAGCTTTGGACAGAGCTGCTTTGGTCTTTTGTTTCTGCATTGCATGATTAAAACACAATTGCTTCAACGTTTTGTATATAATGCAAATAACTGTCACAAGCAGTGGCGTCACTAGGGTTGGTGTCACCTGGTGCGGCAAAACATGGTGTCACCCCCCCCCCCTCCTGTCTATCCTGCCCAGCGCCCTCCAGGCAGCGCACAGTCACGAGGCGCACCCCCAAATGACCCCTGTAAATTAAAGTATAGGGTGGTATTGGGCTGGCTGGAGCGATATAGGGCAGGTTGGGGTAATATAGGGCAGGTTGCAGTGGTATAGTGCAGTCTGGGGTGGCATAGGGCAGGTTGGGGTTGTATAGGGAAGGCTGGGGTGGTATAGAGCAGGTTGGGGTGGTATATGGCAGGCTGGGTGGCATTGGGCAGGTTGGGGTTATATAGGGCAGGGTGTGATGGCATAGAGCAGGTTGCAGTGGCATAGGGCAGGTTGAGGTGGTATAGAGCAGGTTGGGGTGGTATAGAGCAGGTTGGGGTGGTATATGGCAGGCTGGGTGGCATTGGGCAGGTTGGGGTTATATAGGGCAGGGTGTGATGGCATAGGGCAGGTTGGGGTGGTATAGGGAAAGCTGGGGTGGCATAGGGCAGGGTGCGGTGGTATAGAGAAGTCTGGGGTGGCATAGGGCAGGGTGCGGTGGCATAGGGCAGGGTGGGGTGGTATAGAGCAGTTTGCGTGGCATACAGCAGGTTGCAGTGGCATAGGGCAGGCTGGGGTGACATAGGGCAGGTTGCGGTGGTATAGGGAAGGTTGGGGTGGCATAGGGCAGGGTGCGGTGGTATAGGGCAGGCTGGGGTGGTATAGGGTAGGCTGGGGTGGCATAGGGCAGGTTGCAGTGGCATAGGGCAGGTTTCGGTGTCATAAGGCAGGTTGCGGTGGCATAAGGCAGGCTGGGGTGGTATGGTGCCAGGTTAGGACTCCATCATGGGGTGCAAGGTGGTCTGCTGCTGCTAGACAAAGCTATAGATTATATATAGATATTAATTAATATAGCTGGTCCATCCGCCCCTCCCCCCACCAGTCCAGCTAACTCAACTACTGTGCCTATTATATGTAATATAATATATCTGTGTCCAGCATCACCCCCCCCCCCCCCATTATCATCATCAGACCAGCTCAGGGTGGGGGTGTCTCAGTCAGCTAATATAAATTATATAGTCAGTGTTGTCTGTCTGATAATGGGCGGGGGGGGGGGGGGGTGATGCTGGATATAGATATATTATATTACATATAATAGGCACAGTAGTTGAGTTAGCTGGACTGGTGGGGGGAGGGGCGGATGGACCAGCTATATTACATAATATCTATATATAATCTATAGCTGTGTCGCAGCAGGCCACCTTGCACCCCCCCCCCCCCTTCATTATCATACAATACAGGTCAGGGAGCCAGACAGACTGAGTCCTCCTCCCACACTAGCTAGTAGCTCTGCCTCTTACAATGGCAACCGCCCCCCCGCTCCCCACACACACACACACCTACCTCATCTTGTGCTTGTGCTCGGGAGTCGGGCCGGCGGTGGAGACCCCCCCCCCCCACCTGTTCTGGAGTCTTGACTGGAGAGGAGGAGGGCTGGGCAGCGACCCTCACAGCGTGCAGCCGGAGAAAGTTGTGTGTGACGTCACATCATCACAGTGCAGTGTGATGATGTGACAGGCTGGCGCTCTGTAGGGTAGGGAGGGAGGAGGAAGAAGAATAAGGAACCGGAGGACACACACACACCAGGCGCGGCGGCGCTGGAAGTGTTGTTCCAGCCCAGCGGGGTGAAGTTGCTGAATTAAAGTGTCAGCTGTAAAAAAAAAAAAAAAAAAAAAGTCAAAAAAAAAAAAATGTTTTTTTTTCTCACCGTCGGAAGGGTGTCACCCCTCTAGCGGGTGTCACCCGGGTGCGGACCGCACCGCACCCCCTAGCAACGCCTCTGGTCACAAGATGCTACAGTTTTTCTTTTTTTTTAAACTGCAAGTTGTTCTTCACATTGTGAAAACAGTTGTGACAGAAAATCAATAGTATGTTGTAATTGTCTTTTATTTGCATGCTCACACCTCAAAGTCTGAGGGGTTTATCTCATAACATGATGCAACAAACGGGTATGTTTTATACTACATATGACAGCCAATCAGAAATTTTGCATATAACAGTTTCAGTGCTAACAGACTAAAAGATTAACGTGATTGGTTATTCTGGATAACTATGAGCAGTTTCTCTTGGTGCTTCCTGGAGTCTGTGATTAATATAAATTTAGGAGCAGTCATTGCTTACTTGTTTTTTAAGGTGTTTGTTCCAAGGTTGGCTTTTTTCATCTTTCTGTCAGTGCTTGTTAAGTCAATGCTTCTTTAGGTCATCTGTTAACTGAGTAGTGAGGGAAGATCTTAAGGCAGTGTTTCTCAACTCTTTCATTTGCGGCTTTAAAAGTATGCAAAATCTCGAGGCAACCCAATCTAAAATGTAAAAAGAAAACACAAATGCTCCTTTTCAATGGGAAATTGAGGCTGCGACAATGCACAAGTGCCTAGATGAAATTAACATTACATCAGAGGTCCTTCCATCATGTCAGTCACCCCTTCTTGTCAGAGGCCCCCCATGCATGAGTGCTCCCTATCACATCAGAGTCATCCCTATACATGAGTACCCCCATCTTATCAGAGTCCCCCCCCCCCATTACAAGAGTCCCACAGTCACACAAGCCCTACCAATCACAGTCCCATAAGAGCCCTACTTTTTGGCTCCAGCAGCGCAACATAGGACATGAGGAGGAGGCGGACTTCCTTCTTCTCCTGAATGCTGGGGGTGGCCCCAAGTGCCGCATGCACTGGATCAGAGTAATGCATTGCCATGGAGCAGTCAAGCTTGCTGCCATTACCATAGCAACAAATTATGCAGTAGAAGAAAGGGAAATTGGGCGCTTCTGCCAAAAAGTTCACTTCAAATGAGGAGAAACAACTCATGCAAAGACATAAAAGGAGACAAGAAGGCGTTTCTAAGTACAGTATTTAATAGCATAAACAGTTAAAAACACTTACAAAATCTTGGGATAAAACAGGCATATTCATAACTGGTCTTGATTCCTGGCTCTAAACCAACACTTCCAGGGAGAGAAGCTGACTAGTAGCTGCAAAAAGATAGGTGATATTAAACCTTACCTGCACCAGCTATGCTCATTGATATTCTCTCTCTCCCCGTAGCACGTCCCGCCCTTTGAGCTTTTGTCCTTCCCTTTTTTTTCTCCCCCGGGTTACTTAAAAGCTAATCTGACATACTGGGGCATAGGTCTGATGAAGGAGTGATTTGCGCATGCTCAAACACGTTACATTGCGTCTGGTCCGTGTGTTCCACCATGGTTCCGGAAGTCAGGCAGCCATCTTACCTCGACGCTTTCCCCACTCCTTCTTTTACAGCTGCTGGTCCTGTTCTTTCCCTGGAGGGGTTGGTTTAGAGACAGGAATCAAGACCAGTTACTGATATTCCTGTTTTTATCCCAGGATCTTGTAAGTGTTTTTAACCACTTATGCTATTAAATACTATTGAATACTGAACTTAGAAGCGCCTTCTTGTCTCCTTTTACAAATTTATACAGTGCCTCATTGCCCTAGAGTGTCATTGGTTGTTATGGTGCTAAAGGCCAGGCTTTCTGCACTATTTTAACTCGTGATACTAATTGGGTTCTACCTACAAAAAATAGATCAGCTATGGCATCTCCCATATTTCTAGCTGAAAAAAATTCTGTCTCCTAACATGTAATACATGTCAAACATGGTTAGTAAAAAGTCTAGACCCTGAAGCATAGAAGCATAGAAATGTAAGATTTCAGTCTTTTGTAATAATTGGGGAAAGAGATAAAAAAAATAATCCATACAAGACAGTATTGTCAAATTGAGAGGTGATCTGTTGTTCCCCATTTTCTCTATACTGTATGTAAGAATCTCCCAGGCACTGATGCTGCAGTTGAAGCGAATCTCTGGATTTCTGGGTAAAGCTACCCCCTCCCACTCTGACCCCCTCCCCTTTCCCAGATAATGGCTGGGTCAGTCTAAAAGAAACCGATTTAAAGAAACTTTTTTTCTTTCTTTTTTTTTCCAGTTTTAGAGAATGGTTGGTTAAAACTGCTTTATTTCTTGATTTGCACCTTCCTTTTATCCCCATTGAGGAGATTTCCATTTGCCACCTGTACTGCAAACAGAACAGAAAATTGGAGGAATTTTCCCATAGCAAAGGAGCTAAACTTCCATCACTCACTTTCAGTACCATTGACCTTGGTTATCAGGGTAAATTCCTAATCCCCAACAGCAACACAAATGCCAATAAAACCAGAATACATTTTAAGCCTGGCCCTCCAGTCTAAAGGCCCATACACACAATCCAATTTTATGGCCATAATTGTCTGATGGACGTGTTGTGTCGGATAATCCGACCGTGTGTATGCTCCATCAGACAATTGTTGGCTGAATTAACGACAACAAATGTTGGCTGTTCGTTGATTAAAACCTGCTTTATTTCTTGATTTGCACCTTGTATCCCCATTGAGGAGATTGCCATTTGCCACCTGTACTGCAAACGGAACAGAAAATTTGAGGAATCTTCCCATAGCAAGAGAGCTAAACTCCCATCACTCACTTTCAGTACCACTGACCTTGGTTATCAGGGTAAATTCCTAATCCCCAACAGCAACACAAATGCCAATAAAACTGGACAGGGGTTTTAAAAATAAGATACATTTTAAGCCTGGCCCTCTAGTCTAAAGGACCGTACACACAATCCAATTTTATGGCCATAATTGTCTGATGGACGTGTTGTGTCGGATAATCCGACCGTGTGTATGCTCCATCAGACAATTGTTGGCTGAATTAACGACAACAAATGTTGGCTGTTCATGCTCACCAACTTTCTAGCAATAAATCTGGTACGTCGGTTTATCCGATTGTGTGTACACAAGTCCGTCCAACTAAAATCCAAAGTACAAACACGCATGCTCGGAACCAATGCTAAACATCAGACAACAAGTGCAGAAGTTGACCAAAGGGTGGCGGTAAAGAGCTGAAAAACCACGTGGTTTGGTGAATGTTGGCTGAAAATGTTGTGCCGTCTGTATGCAGAACAAGTTCACGGCCAACGCCCTTCGGACCAAAATCCACGGAAAAGTCTGCTGGAAGTCCGATCGTGTATACAAGGCTTTACTATATACCTGTTCATGGTATCGCTGGACTTTTTACCAGATACAATGCTGACACTCCTGAACAAGTTTGCAAATGTCTGACAAAAGCCAGACAAGAAGTGTTGCAACTCAGTCTTCAACGAGTGAATTCGATCTCCACTAATGAAAAAAAAACAAAAACATAAGTAATAGAATTTGCTAGTTTTTACTGCCTTCTTGCACTGACTGTTTTCTAGAGGAATTGAGCTGAACTGTAAAGCAGAAAATGTTGTCTTCCAAAAGGAAGCAAAATGTGAAATTAAAGTGGAAGTAAACCTTCCTATCATTTTCAGGCAAGGAAGCTGCCATCTTGGCCTCTGTTTAATCTTCAACTGCCATGATGCTGCACATGTGATCAGTTATGACACCAGCCATTGGATGGATTGACAGTTTGGTTGAGAGCACAACCAATGGGACAGTTTGCATGCCGGGAATGTAACTGCTTTTTGAAACTGTTAAATCGATGGGTTTACTTCCGCTTTAAAGTAAATGCTTAGGCATTTTTTGTTTTTACTAGTATTGAAAATTGGTTAAAGCCCTTGCAAGTTGATTATTTGTTTCTATGTCCTGTTGTGGAGATTTCCCATCTTGCAGTATGTAAACTAAAATCTCTACAGAGATAGACTTCCTCTTTGAGGGCTGTCGTCAGAACAGGTGTTCTAATTGCAATATATACAGTATCCATGTTCTCATCTGTTGTTCTGGTGACAAATGTAAAATTTTGAACTTTTTCTCTCTCCATGACAATGGTCACCAGGACAGATCGAGAGCGTGAATCTGTTCTTTGTGGAAACAGACAGCAATATAAGCTTTACAAAAGAGTGAAATTTTCTTCTAATGCATCCAAAATTTAAAGCTGATCTCCAGGTTTACTTTGACTTTAAATAGTTAATTTGGGCCAACAAAAGTACCCACGGGGAATGATGTATAAACTGTATCAGCTACATACAGTATACAGTGCTGTGTTCTGGGAGCAGGTTGGGCAGAGTGCTGCTCAGCCATTCATAGAAAGCTTTGTATTTTATGAATGATTTTAAGGCTTCTTCTGATTGGTGGAGATTGTGATGTCATCTGTGTATCTTTACTTCTGCCAATCAGAAAGTATTTTATTCACTCACAAATTATAAGGCCTTCTAGGAATGGCTGAGCAGCGCCCAATTTAGATTTTATTCTAGGAACGAGACAGAAGTCCCTGTCCTCCCTTCCAGAACACAGTGCTTATAGATTGTAACTGATGCTTGAACAATATTATTTTGACTGCATAGTTGTGGGGCCTTCAGCCACCAGAGCCAGCAGCATAGGACCATTTTTTTTAAATTAAGATAATAAACATGTCATACTTACCTGCTCTGTGTAATGGTTTTGCACAGAGCAGCCCAGATCCTCCTCTTCTGGGGTCCCCCGTCAGCGCTCCTGGCTCCTTCTCTCACCAAGTGCATGTGTGCTTGATCCTGAGTCAGGCTGTTTCCATCTATTCAGACACACATCCCTGTTCAGCCCCACCCCCACTCTCTGCTCACAGGTTTTGACTGACAGCAGCAGGAGCCATTGGTTCCTGCTTCTCTCAGCCAAGCCTGCGAGACGGGTGAGGGGAGAAGAGCTGCTGCAGATGTGCACAGCGATGGATTGATATCGGGCATAGGTGAGTATTTTTGAAGGGGTGGTGGAAGCTACTATTAAAAGTTTTTTTTACCTTAATGCAGAGAATAAAATGTACCTGTTTTTAAGGGGACATGTTACTGATTACCAATCACCAAAGGGGGAACTACACTGACCATCAATGTAAAGGGGCATTTCTCCATGCTGTCCATGTTTTCTAATCTGGTCATTTATAGTGGCTAGTTTCATGCTGAAAATTATTTTGCTGTATAGAGCAGAGGGGATGTAAAAAATGATGTGCATTGGGTGTCAAATGCACTAGGTATACCAAATTCTTTGAAGAGAGGAAGGAAGGGATCCCCCATGCCGCACATCCACCCGAGTGGTGCGATGGTAGGAGAGACAACCTCAGCCTGGGATCCCACCAGGCCACGCTTCGGATGCATTTCGCTCCACCCCCCGGAGCTTAATCATGGGGATGGAGAACCCATATGCATGGGGGAGTATAAGAGCATCATCGGTAGTCACTATAGGAGCTGGCAGGTGTGTATAATTGATTGTTCTGGGCTGTAAGGTGGGGAATGAAGAGTGAAATGTGAAGAAGGGGAGAGGGGGATGAAAGCAAGGAAAGGAAAGAATATACATGGGTTGTGAAGGTGAAATGAAAATCTATGTGATGCAGGGAAATGGTGGAATGGAAAGTATGAGTGTGTAATGGTAAGAAGTGGTACTGTGTGTACAAAGATTGAGAGATATGGATGAAAATGAAATTGGGATTAAAATGTCTTTATTCTTTTATTTAGTAATATATCTACAATCATGCTGATGTATTGTGACTTTTGGATATAATACTATTGAGCAGGGGTTCCCTGAGAATTTCAAGGGTTCCTCTGGGGTAAAAAAAAAGTTGAGAGACCGATTTTAGACTCCTTTCCTATTTGTAACTGAGCAGATCCGTATCTAAAAACAAAAACTCAGTCAGCATTGACACACACATAACGTGGTTTCCACTGACCCCTTTGGGTTAGACACACAAAACTAAATATTGTGTCTGTAGGAAGCTGGATAATTTTAATTCGAGGATATCTCTGATCTGTTTCTAATTTGAAATATATAATATGCAGCAAAAAAAGTCAGCACTTCTTATCTACATACTCTTTATCATCCAGTGACTTGGAGAGTATTGAAGCCAGAGAAACAGGATTCCTCTAAGGCACAGGTGTCAAACACAAGGCCCGTGGGCCGAATCCTGCCCTCCAGGCCATTTCACGTGGCCCTCGCACCTCTCCTGCAACAGCAGGAGAGCTCCAGCCCTCCTCTGGTCCTACTCCAGACCCTTACTTTCTGCTTTCAAGCAATGCATCCAGCTTCTTCCCAGCAGCAGCATAACGAAAGGGGGGTGCACTGTGATGTAAGGGAGAGTGGGGGACTCAACTTCTGATGGTGGGGTGGCTCTTGACATCTAATGTAAAGGATAGGGGGATGCGCTGGACATCTAATCTTACAGATGCAACTGGCCCTTTTGAGGGCAATCGTAATGCTAATGCGGCCCACAATGAAATTTAGTTTGACACCCCTGCTCTAAGGCCATGTTCTAAATACTGTGTATCCATCATAATTGGTCCTCCTAACATTTTTTCATTTATTCCTATGGAAGTAGGAGGGTATCTCCCTTTTGAATTCTGAAATAGTAGGTCTAGGTCTGGTAGACCTCAAAGTGAACACCAAGGTTAGTGAAAGTGATTTATAAAGTCTTGTTTTTTAAATTTTTATATAAAAATAACAAACTCATTATACTCACCTGCACTGTTGCAGCGGATTTGCACAGAGCAGCCCAGATCCTCCTCTTCTCTGATCCCTCTTCTGTGCTTCTGGCCCCTCCCTCCTGTTGAGTGCACCCACAGCAAGCAGCTTGCTATGGGGGCACCCAAGCCAAGCTGCAGCTTTGTGTGTCCATTCAGACATGGAACTGTGGTTCAGCCCCACCCCCTCTCTCTCCTGATTGGCTAACTGGCTTTGACAGCAGCGGGAGCCAATGGGGCCACTGCTGTGTGTCGGCCAATCAGAATGGAGTGTCCCGGACAGCCGAGACACTCGTGGACATCGCTGGACAGAAATGGGGCTCAGAAAGTATTGGGGGGGGGGGCGAGGGGGGCTGCTGCACACAGAAGGCTTTTTATCTTAATGCATAGAACTTTACAACCCCTTTTAGGGCTGCATGCACACAGGCCTATTAAAATACTACCATCTCCATTGGATCTTTCTGCCAGCGGCTGGCAGAAAAATCCAGCAAAAAAAAAATCCATGTTTTGATGCATATTTTGTGTGTGTGGAATTTAGAAACACTTGTGCATAAACACATTCTATTGGCTAGAATACATTCCACTATGTCACACTCTGAATATGATCAAACCAATTTATCATATTGATTCTCTGCACAGATTGTGTAGCTCACAACAGGGAAAGCTGTATTGCAGAACTTTTTGTTTCTTAAATCAGACCTGCTCAGCTAGGATATGCATAGATAGGAGGTGGATTATTATTATTCTTTTTTGTTTGTCGGTAGCAGATAGGAGGTGGATATACCATATACAGACTCTTTTGACTTTTGAGTGTTGGAGGTTTAGAGTTTTTCTTGCACATAGTAATTCATAATGTAGCGACCTCACCCCTCTCACCCCTTCTCATTCTCGGCTTGTTGGTCTTGTCTAGGGGGTTAGTACTGGGGGGAGGGATGCGATACACCACGGCCCATGTCCTCCAGAGAGACTGGAGGTGAAAGCCAGAACTATCGTGTTTTGTGTGTGTCCCAGAGTCAAATCCATTCTCCGAAATGACTCCCTTTGCTCCCAGTAACCAGAGTTCCACACAGTGAAAAGGTCCAACTCATATTTATTCTCTTCCGGCAATAAATAGTCATACAGCACAGACAGGTTGAGACCCATAGAACACTTCAGTATTTGTGGGGAGTAGGTCAAGGCACAATCCTTTAAGTAGAGCTAACCACTGTGGTGTCACCAATGGTTATGATGTATAGTCACTGCCACGGACTATATAGAACAAAATCATGAATTACCTTCGCTATCACAGCCCCTGTCAGAGGGAAGACATCCGTCCAAGAGTTACTGGAGGCCTCTCTGTCACCAGCAAATGCTGCGCCGGACTTTCCGGAGAAGTTCCGCTCACCAGCCTCCTCATCTCAGACACGGGCACCCAAGACATTAGGGCCCCTCGGATTCCTCCACCCTCGCGGAACCCAGTCGAAGGTACTGAGTCCCAGGCTTCCGCATTAGTACCTCACCCCAGGCTAAAGGTGCCTGGGATGGACTCCATCTCCGGCCAGGTCAAGGGCACCTGGGCCCGGAACTCCGGAACGTCAGCACCCAGGCTGAAGGTGCCAGGGAGCGGCTGCGTCCTCCGACTCTGAACCCCAAGGTCAGGGCGTCCGCCCCTTTTATCTCCTCTCCCTTAGCGTCACAGCAGGTTCCCCGCCCCGCTGTACCAGCGCCAGGAAAGGACAAAAAGGGATACAGTCTTGTGGTGAGTGTTCAGCTCCGGCCCAGGGCGACAGCGCCACCTGCAGGCCGCAGGGAACCTCACACCACCAGAGTCCTCCAAGAACCATAAAAGGGTCTCAGATTCCCTAACAATCAGTGCATCTGGGTTACACTACCACCCAGATGCCTCCCCTAAATTCAAATACCCGCTACACTCTCCCCCTGGTGATTTGACACTGGTCCCCAGTGTCTGGTGCAAACCCATGTCTCCCAAAGAGTGGTAACATAAGTTCGACCCAGAGACCAAACTACACATAGAATCCAACCTCACAATTTTGTCATGAATTGTGCCAGGACCGAAAACGGGAAAGGGAAACCGGAATATAAAACAATGAACTTGGTATCAAAAAAACTTTAAATGGTTTTACACATTGAAATTTCCCCCCCTCGCTATCTAAGAACCACCCCACTCTCAGCAGCCTTGACAGACGAGTCTCCTGCAGAGGGGAAAAGAAAAGAAAACACACATCCTGACACAATGTATATTTTTTTCTTGGAAGGAATGGGTCTATACAGGGAGAAACCCACTCGCTCCAATGATCATGGCGTATAGTGTACAGAAAAAACACAATTGTTGCGCAACACCGCCACCTGGTGGCAATGCCCCGGTCAAAACACTTATCAAATCCAGATGAACTTTTCTCTCTTCTTTTTTATTCTCTGTACTGTGAGCCTATACTAGCTATGCCCCAAAGTCACTGATTTCTTTTCTTGATGAAAGGAGAAAGAAGGAGAACAAAACAACCATAACAGCTCCCATTTCTCCAAAGAGCAAAAACACCCAAAAATATAGGGCACAGTCCCTGTGTTCCAGCAAATACTCTGGAAAGTTCAGCAACAACAACAAAAAAAGGAATATAAAGGAGTCTTTTCCTCCTATAAATAGAACTTTGGATGTGGCCGGAACAAAGGTTTCAAATGCTTATCACAGGTTTCCACATTGTACTCAATGTTCTCTCCATCCTTCCGACAGATTAGCACCCTGTCAGCATGAATGTGTCTCCCAAGCATCCACTCTGCCCTACAGTCCTTGAATTTTCTGGTGACTGTAGGTGAACACGAGAGGTATCTGCGTGCGTGAGGTACCTTGATCTTTGTCCAGACAAACTCATTGTACCACCGCTGCCGCAAAACTTCCACCTCATACAGCAAGTCTTGGGGTAGATATGGGTATTCCCACCTATATTCTCGGGCAACCTTCTGACAAAAGAGACGCTGCAGCCTTGCCAAGGGTGGCATTGTGGCACGGTCTCCTTCTCCAGGCAGAACGATTGACTCAGGATGACGAGGTACTCCAACCACCTCGGTAGATTTGGGCCTAGGAGCCCGCAGTGATGCGCGTTGCACTCCCGCAACAGGAGCAGGTGAAACATTCGATGATTCAAGAAGCGAAAGTTTAGGCAGGGGACCAGATTCTTCCCTAGGCTCCGAGGCCTCCACCCGGGGCGTACTATCCCCAATGGACATAGGTGGGTCCCTTGTGACACGGGACGAGGGTAACTTCATCTTGTCCCATCCCTTCTTGTGGAAGATTTCATCTATCTTCCCATCATCACTGGCATCAGATAGTGACTAGGTCGGAGGTGTCATAACACTCTGCGGGCAGGTAATTCCCTGAAGACACGGAATCACCCCCCTCGATGGGTTCCACCGACCGTGGGCTTCCGACACCTCCAACCACACACACAGTCCCAACCCCTGGCTCACCTGGGCCTTTAGAAGAACAGGGATGTCCAGGGCTCTTCCCTCCGGATCCATCCAGGCCAGGCAAGCGATGGGGCGAAGCTCTTCCACGACCACAGGATGCCATCACCAGGCCAACTTTCCTCTTCGGCGGTGGGAGCAGGGAGCTTGTGGTGACCGAGGCAGCATCCTCTGATTTCTCTCTCTTAATCTCCGCTGGGGCAGTCACTTCGCCCTGGTCAATGCGCACAGGAATGTCCGCATAGGCATCGATCTCTCCCTCCGGAGTGGCAGTACCTGTGAGGTAGTTGAGGTGGAAGGCGCAAGGCCTTTCTGTGGATGGCTCCATCTCGAAGAGGAATTTTTTGCAGACCTCACATCGCCCGAACGGCTTCAAATGGACCACCAGTCCCGAACAGCCGGGACAGATCACACCGAGGGCCTCTGTCTCTGCATGTGTACAGAGCCAACCGCCCCCGGAGCCTTAGGCCTCGTACACACGGCCGAGATTCTCGTTGAAAAAAACATGTCGTTTTTTTCGACGAGATTCTTGGACAAGAAACTTGTCCCGGCCGAGTGTACACACGCTCGTTTCAAAGAACCCGCGGTTCTTTGAAAGGAGCGTACGCGGTGACATCATCGACTACGTCGAGCATGCGCTCGTCACATTCGATGCCGTCACCGCCATCTTGGTATACCCTACGTATGCCTAGGAAGCTACCGCGCATGCGTCGAATTCATTTCGAACATGCGCGGGCTTCCGGGAGGACAGGTAAGTGTACAGACACTCACTTTTCTCGTCGAGAAACATGCCGACGAGAATCTCGACGAGAAAATAGAGAGCAGGTTCTCTATTTTCTCGTCGAGGTTTCTTGTCGGTTTTCTCGAAGAGAAACCCGATAGCAGCGTACACACGACCGATTTACTCGGCAAGACCTCTCTGCCAGCAAGTTTCTTGCTGGTTCTTGCCGAGAAAATCGGTCGTGTGTACGAGGCCTCAGTCTTATTCCTGTGTCTGTGATCAGAGCAGCAAGGGAAGTCATCTCCGCTGTAGAAGGTACAGAAATCCACTGAGTATTTGAGGTCATCCTGACTGGCTGCTGCTCCAATGCGCACTGACCCCTTCGCGCCGGAATCCCCACGTGTGTCCTTCCACATGGCCAGACTCCTCCCATACTCTGCATTTGTTCGCGGGCTTTCTCTTCTTCCTGCCCACGAACTGCGCAGCTATGGTGTGCCTCGTGGCATGTTGGCCATTATGGCCGACCTACTCGGAACTTCTCCGGGCAGCAAAGTTCAAATTCAGACACAATACACATCCCGGAAACGATGCCACCACGTGTAGCGACCTCACCCCTTTTCATTCTCGGCTTGTTGGTCTTGTCTAGGGGGTTAGTACTGGGGGGAGGGATGCGATACACCACTGCCCATGTCCTCCAGAGAGACTGGAGGTGAAAGCCAGAACTATCGGGTTTTGTGTGTGTGTCCCAGAGTCAAATCAAATGGCGCTTGTACCAGCGCCAGGAAAGGACAAAAAGGGATGCAGTCTTGCGGTGAGTGTTCAGCTCCGGCCCAGGGCAACAGCGCCACCTGCAGGCCACAGGGAACCTCACACCACCAGAGTCCTCCAAGAACCATAAAAGGGTCTCAGATTCCCTAACAATCAGTGCATCTGGGTTACACTACCACCCAGAGTTACTGGAGGCCTCTCTGTCACCAGCAAATGCTGCGCCGGACTTTCCGGAGAAGTTCCGCTCACCAGCCTCCTCATCTCAGACACGGGCACCCAAGACATTAGGGCCCCTCGGATTCCTCCACCCTCGCTGAACCCATTCAAAGGTACTGAGTCCCAGGCTTCCGCATTAGTACCTCACCCCAGGCTAAAGGTGCCTGGGATGGACTCCATCTCCGGCCAGGTCAAGGGCACCTGGGCCCGGAACTCCGGAATGCCAGCACCCAGGCTGAAGGTGCCAGGGAGCGGCTGCGTCCTCCGACTCTGAACCCCAAGGTCAGGGCGTCCGCCCCTTTTATCTCCTCTCCCTTAGCGTCACAGCAGGTTCCCCGCCCCGCTGTACCAGCGCCAGGAAAGGACAAAAAGGGATGCAGTCTTGCGGTGAGTGTTCAGCTCCGGCCCAGGGCAACAGCGCTACCTGCAGGCCGCAGGGAACCTCACACCACCAGAGTCCTCCAAGAACCATAAAAGGGTCTCAGATTCCCTAACAATCAGTGCATCTGGGTTACACTACCACCCAGATGCCTCCCCTAAATTCAAATACCCGCTACAATAAGATAAAGAAATATTTTTATTTTACCTACATAATGACAATTACTTGAAGTTATTGCTATTATCAGTGCATGTCATGTCATTCACAACTCTGGTATTGATTAAACATCCTGTCCTTCCATTATGATGGAAGTACAAAGCTGATTAACTACCATCGTTTGGTTTGTCCTGAAAAAGCACTGCAGTGAGAATCACTTGCTTTCAGAAAGCTGGGCTTTTACAAATAGACATGCTAAAGCTTTCAACTTCTGCTGAAATATGAATACATTTCCTTTACATTTGAATATCCTGAAAACAAATATTTGTAGCTTGTTCGCTGAGAAGTTAATTTGCTTCTGCCAACAGTGTCTAAAAGAGGAAGATCTACTATGGCTGAGCACTCAGAGGAGATAATTTCCCTGATTTTTACATGTTTAAAGCTGGTATGCATACAAATGATTTAAAGCTAACTCCAGACAAACAGTGAAACTCGCTGTGAAAAACATATGTGAGGACTGTCATAACTATCAAAATATTTGTAATCCTGTTCAGCTAGTTTTATGATCTAGGTACCCTTGTCAGACCATACAGCTAGGCATCAACACCAATTGCAGTTAAAGGATAAGGTCACTTTTCTAAAAAAATTATAAATGCAGATTTTTTGCAGGTAAAAATAATGTGCATTTATATATATATATATTTTTTTGGTGCCATGCAGTTCTCCTGCAGATCTCAGATCTCCTGTCAGTGTATCTGTGTGCCCTAACATTCTGTACAGGCAAGCAGATACACTGACAGAAAGAATCAATGAACTACACAGCACCGTGGTAGTTCGTTGAGAACTGCAAGCTGACAGCTGCAAAGGATGTCTGGGCTTGTAGTTTATTCACACACAGAGCCGTGTGAATGAATGATGCGGTCATGTGGGCGGAGCCCCACACGGTTGCGTTGCTTTAAAAAAGTGACAGTTAGTACGTCTCTCTGTACTGCCGTCACGGGGGGGAGGGGATCGGGCAGTGGCTGCAGCATTGGGAACATGTTACATGTTCCACCAGTTGTTAGGGAAGGGGTTAACACTAGGGGGCAATCAAGGGGTTAAATGTGTTCCCTGGGAGGTGTTTCTAACTGTGGGGGAGTGTTACACTGGGGGAAAAGAGAGATCGTGATTCAGCTTAGCTAAAACGCAATCTCAAATTTTTCCTCCCTGACAGAACAGCGGTGTGCTTTGTTTACATCGGTACACCGCTGCTCCGTCTCTCCTGTGAATGATTGCGGCTCGCAGCGGCCATTGCGGCCACCAGACCTGCTGATTGGCTCCCGCTATGTTGAATCAGCGCGCGCTCCCTAAACCGCATACAGGTACGTGATTTTGTGCACCCGGGCCGCCCTGCCGCAGTAATTGTACGTGGGGAGGTCCGGAAGCGGTTAAAGCAAATATAAGGTAGAAAATACCTAATCAATCACTGTCAGTCCATAGCAGATACCACCATATACTCGCATGCCCTGGGGAATCGATTAAGCTTCCTGCACCATGATAATTGTACCGAAAACTGTCAGGAGTGGCCTTTGCCACATTATCTAAGGAGATAAACCAATTTCAGGTCTGTTTCAGACTGAAAAATAAACTAGCACAGGTCTGCCCTAATTAACAGAGGGAATATGGCAGCTTTCCATAAAACACTGGTGCAGATTCCGACCAGGTGTGCCCTTGTACAGAATGTGAGCTGTCAGCAGACTGCTCTCTACCCTCATGCTGGCCATGCAGTGATTACACTACACGAGTAGAACCTGCAAGGTTAACGCCCTCCTTCTCCCTCCTGATTTGAGCTGGGCAGGGATGGGCATAGAGATGGAGCATGTAGCTTCAGCTCTCATGTTCTCTGTGCTGTCTGTCAGACATGAGAAGAGACAGAGAACTGATTGCTCCTAATTAACAAAGGTGCCACTTTACAAAAGCCAAAGTTTGTACTGGAATTTTCAGGGGCTGCACCAGTATGTTAGGATGATAGGGGAAGCATAGGAAAGGCTATTTTCTATTCATTGTAAAGGCTACTAAGTGAGCCTGTTAGTTTGTTTTGCTACAGTTGGTATAGAAAAGAATCACCCCCCTTTTAAAATAATCACATTTGTTGCTTTGCAGCCTGAAATGTTTTATCCAGCTGTATTTACTCAGTGCAACTTATAACATCCGAGTAAAAAATATAACACCAACATGTCAGGAAAAATAAATAAAAAACTGAATCAGTGAGTTGGAAAAAGGATCACCCCCTTGTGTCAGTATTTTGTTGAACCACCTTTTGCTTTAATTAAAGCCTTTAGTCCAGGGGTCCTCAAACTATGGGCCGCATACGGCCTGCCAGTGTGATTTACCCGGCCCACGGACTGCCCCTTTAACATTGCAGCAATCCCCCTCCCCTGACCTTTTTTTTCACTATTTTTCGACCGCCGGAGGCCATTTCAAGAAGACCACAGACGAGTTATTAACAAGAAGGGAGCCTGCCGAGTGGCTACTATAAAAATGGAGCTGTGGCACCGCCCACCCCCCACCCCCGGCCTGTCTGTCATCTGTGACCTGTTGTGGAAAGGGGTGGCGGGTGGGCGGTGCCGCAGCTACATTTCTATTGTAGCCACTTGGCAGGCTCCCTTGTTAATAGCGTGTCTGTGGTCTTCTTGAAAATGGCCGCATCTAATTTGATATAGAAGGGCTCCCATGGGGAGGGACACCTGAGATGTAAGGACGCACTCCGCTGGCTGGGGACTCCTGGGGTCACTTGAGATGTAAGGAAGCACTCCGCTGGGGACAGTGACACCTGAGATGTAAGGAAGCACTCCGATGGGGACAGTGACACCTGAGATGTAAAGAAGCACTCCGCTGGATGGGGACAGTGACACCTGAGATGTAAAGAAGCACTCCGCTGGCTGGGGACAGTGACACCTGAGATGTAAGGAAGCACTCCACTGTGGACAGTGACACCTAAGATGTAAGGAAGCACTCCGCTGGCTGGGGACAGTGACACCTGAGATGTAAGGAAGCACTCCGCTGGGGACAGTGACACCTGAGATGTAAGGAAGCACTTCGCTGGGGACACCTGAGATGTATGGAAGCACTCCGCTGGCTGGGGACATTGACATCAGAGCTCCGACTGATTCTGATTCTGCATTATGGTGTGTTGAACTATTTAATTTTATATTACAATGTAATAATAGAAATAATGCGCTTCAATCATCCTGACACCATAACAACCATGGTGCCTGGAGATTGAAGCGCTAACACCAGGTGTTTGGAGTATCTTTATCTGCTTATTGTTAAACTTTCTGGAATACACATTTCTATTGTGGTTGGAGGAAAACTGTGATGGGGGGATCTGTGAGGGGGGAGTCTGTGATGGGGGTATCTGTTACGGGGGGCTTTGTGATGGAGAGGAGTTTGTGTTGGGGGGCTTTGTGATGGGGAGATTTGTAATGGGGGGGTCTGTGATGGGGGATCTTTTATGGGGGGGGGGCTTTGTGATGAATGACCTTAGATGGGGGATCTGTGATGAGGGGGGGATCTGTGATGAGGGGGGGGATCTGTGATGAGGGGGGGTTCTGTGATGAGGGGGGGGTTCTGTGATGGGGAGGGGGATCTGTGATGAGGGGAGTCTCTGAAATACTAATAAGTTTATGTTGATTAAAATAGTTTTTTATTTTAAATATTAAATAGTTGTTTCCTGTTTTTTTGCACTACAAATAAGATGTGTGCATAGGAATTTGTTCATATTTTTTTAAACTATAGTCCGGCCCCCCAACAGTCTGAGGAACCATGAACTGGCCCCCTGTTTAAAAAGTTTGAGGACCCCTGCTTTAGTCTGTTGGAATATGTCTCTACTAACTTGGCACATCTAGACTTTGCAATATTTGCCCACTCTTCTTTGCAGAACTGCTCAAGTTCAGTTAAATTTGATGGTGACCGTTTTGTAGACTACAGTCTTCAAGTCATTCAACAGATTTTAAATGGGATATAAGTCTGGGCTCTGACTAGGCCATGCAAGGACATTCACCCTTTTCACCTTAAGCCCTGGTTCACATTGGTGCGATTTGGCATGCGATTTGACATGTCATATCGCATGCCAATTTGGCGGCAATTGCCGGCAATGGCACCATCCTAATCCAAAATTAGTTTCTGCACTACTTTTGGCGATTTTCTGGGTGCGATTTCCATTAACATCTGTGCAGAAACCTGCACAGATCAGATGTCTCTGAAATCGTCCCCGAAATCGGGACTGACATGCGGGAATCAAATCGTGTGGGTTCAGCTGAACTCGCACGATTTAATTCCTGCACTCGGTGTGAACCTGAGCTCAACCACTGTGTGGTTGTTTTTGCTGTGTGATTTGGGTCATTGTTAGGGGTGCAACGGATCAAAAAACTCACGGTTCGGATCGTTCCTCGCATCAGAGTAACGGATCGGATAATTTTTCGGATCACCACCATATATAGTCCCCACTGTAATGTCCACATCTCCCCCCACTGTAATGTCCACATCTCCCCCCACTGTAATGTCCGCATCTCCCCCCACTGTAATGTCCGCATCTCCCCCCACTGTAATGTCCGCATCTCCCCCCACTGTAATATGATATTACAGTGGGGGAGATGTGGATATTACAGTGGGGGAGATGTGGATATTGCTAATATCCACATCTCCCCCACTGTAATGTCCACATCTCCCCCCCACTGTAATGTCCACATCTCCCCACATTTCCCCCACGATTGTCTGCTCTTACCAGCAGGCGGGTGCTGATGACGTCAGCGTGCGCTCTAGGGGAGCTCACCTAGGCCACCGCCGGGTGTACCAAGATGGCCGACACTCCGGAGCTAGGCCGAAGCCGCGGCCTTTCCTAGGAGCTCAATTTGCGATTGCGTGGTGTGCTGATCCGAACAGGTTGACCCGTTCTGATCACGAATCAATGATCCGTTGCACCACTAGTCATTGTCATGTTGGAAGGTCCACCTTCTTCCTATTGACAACTTCCTGGCAGAGGGCAGCAGATTTTCCTCAAGAATTTGACGTTTTTTGCCCCAATTATTTTTCCTTCTATCCTGACAAGTGCTCCAGTCCCTGCTGTGGAGAAATACCCCAATAATAGGATATTACCACCTGCATGTTTTACTGTAGGAATGGTGTTATTTGGATGGTGAGCTGTATTGGATTTTCGCCAGACATATTGTTTGATGTTGAGGCCAAATAATAAAATGTTAGGCTCATCTAACCATAACACCTTTTTCCATGTGGCTTCAGAATCTTCAAGGTGTGTTTTGGCAAAGCTCAGTCATGACTGCATGTGGCCTTTCTTGAGGAGTGGCCTCTCCACAAGTTTATCCCGGAGATCTTTTTGACAGTGCCTTGCCACACACGGTTGATGCTTCAGTTGCACAATCGGGGACTGAACTGCTCCAGGAAAGCTCCTTTCATGCTGAGCTAATCCAAATGACCACAGCTGATTAGAGGTTGAAAGTCAAATGGTTTTGTGTGCCATTGAGAAGGTGATTAGCTACACCTGATTGAGTTTATTAAGAAGGTGAGGTTTTCTTTTCTAACTCTTCGGTTTTTTTAATTAAAAAAAATAAAGATAACACCAACATGTCAGATATCTTTCACTTGGATGTTATAAGTTGCACTGGGTAAATACAGCTGGATAAAACAAAAATGGTGTCTGTCTTCATTTCAGGCTGCAAAGCAGCAAATTGTGATTATTTT
Organism: Rana muscosa; assembly: GCA_029206835.1. Classification (NCBI taxonomy): domain Eukaryota; kingdom Metazoa; phylum Chordata; class Amphibia; order Anura; family Ranidae; genus Rana; species Rana muscosa. The sequence goes on from CM055123.1 coordinate 172,986,141, forward strand.
AAAGGGGGTGATTTATTTTCTATACCCACTGTAAGTCACCTTTTTATTAATAGTTAGAATATTTAGAATAAATGAGGTTTTATATCAGCCATAATAACAACAAAGGGTTAAAAGGCCTGAAGCACTTTACAGGCTTTACATCTGTTCTACCTTGGCAGGGATATGGTATAAACATGGGGAAAACATTTCAAATGATTCCAGATAGGTTTAATCCCTATTTCCCCCATTGCCACATACCCTCTCTAAGCAACTGTGTTGCTCATAATAAAATGTTTCAAGGACATCCCCTTTAAAAACTGCTTTGTGTGTTGGATGCATGAATTAAATGTTCTTTTTTTCATAACTTGATATGTGAGACTAATTGGCTGAAATTTTGATTACAGCTGTTGGACAAGTGATGGTCACAAGTAAAATGATTATCTAGAAAGATTGTTCTGTTCTGTTAAAGAATTTCCAACTGGCACAAAGTATGAAATAATGTGTCATAGAACAATATTACCTTATTTTTCCAAACAAAACAGTGGAATATTACGAAATGTTAGACTGTAGTAGTATATGTAATTAAGAGTGCAATTTTATACTGGTCTGGCTCTGCGATTACAACTTTCAAAGCACAGGGTAAAGAAAGAAAGGTAGGGTAATGGATTTTGTTTATGAAGTTGCTCGTTGATGCTGACTATAGAACTTTAATCTAAAATATAATATTTGTGTATTTTAAAGTTGTTTTTATGTCATTTTAGTTTTGAAAATCGGTTAAACATTCTGCTGGCTTTAAGTCTGAAAACGTTTGCTAATGCCTGGCCAAGAATGAACCAAACTGCAACTATTCAACCATAAAAAACTGCCAGACCAGGACTTCCACTTGTGCTATTAAGAATGTTAATGAATAACTGTCCCTCTTTTATTGTATGGGCTGTTTAGATTAGAAGGAATTCCAGGGCAGTGGCATTCATACTAAACAAAGTATCCTGGAACAATAAGAAAAGTAAAGCATAAGGTTGTTAACACTGCAAAACAGAATGTGCTGGACAGTTAATATAAAACATAACTTTTATTGTTGTACTGTACATTCTTTTTATTAGGACCTACAAGAATGTTATATTAATGCTTTATTGTGTTTTGCCTTGTGTGTTGTTTAGTTCTCACTTTAGAGCCGGTTCACACAGGGGCAACACGACCTCCAGCTCGACTTTGGGAGGCAACTTGGACACGACTTGAGTATGAATCACAGCACAACTCCAGGCAACTTACAAGGCAACTTCAAGTTGCCTCCAGGACAGGCAACTTTCCAGTGGGCAATCAAACAATAATCAGCTCTGTGAGAGGGAGGGGTTTGCCTGGAAAACTATTTTTACTTCCTGGAAAGTTGCTTCAGTTAAGACAGGGGATCCGACTTGGAGGCAACTTCCATTGAAATCAATGGGTACAAGTCGCTTAGAAGTCGGATTCAAGTCGTACAGGAACCTTTTCTGAAGTCGGAGCGACTGCAGTAGTGTAAATTAAGACGGCTCCATTCACTTCCATTACTTTTCTAAACCGGGCGACTTGGGGCGACTTCAAGTCAGATCCCAGGACACCGCTGTGTGAATCGGCTCTTAGAGCATGGGTCACAGTATGGTAGCCTAAGAGCCAGTTCACACAGGGGCGTCCTGGGATCCAACTTGAAGTTGCCCGGTTTAGAAAAGTAATGGAAGTGAATGGAGCCGTCTTAATGTACACTACTGCAGTCGCTTCGACTTCAGAAAAGGTTCCTGTACGACTTCAATCCGACTTCTAGGCGACTTGTACCCATTGGTTTCAATGGAAGTCGCCTCCAAAGTTGGATCCCCTGTCTTAACTGAAGCAACTTTCCAGGAAGTAAAAAAGTTTTCCAGGCAAACCCCTCCCTCCCACAGAGCTGATTATTGTTTGATTGGCCACTGGAAAGTCACCTGTCCTGGAGGCAACTTGAAAGTTGCCTTGTAAGTTGCCTGGAGTCACGCTGTGATTCATGCTCAAGTCGTGTCCAAGTTGCCTCCCAAAGTCACGCTTAAAGTCGTGTTGCCCTTGTGTGAACCGGCTCTTACCCTTATCTTAAAGTGGTTGTAAACCCTTACAGACCACTTTTTGCTACAGGTAAGCATATAATAAGGATATTGCCTAAACCTGCATGGTTTAGGAGATATCCCCTGTATCAGCATGAGCCAAAGTCATCGGCATATGCGCACTGAAGCAATGGCACGTTCGTGCTGTTGCTTCAGCTTGTGTGCCGTTACCGGCGGCTCCCATGCGCATGCGCGGGAGTGACGTAATAGAGGCTCCTGCCAATCACAGCGCCGGAGCCCGCGATATCCGGAAGTAACTCCGGGAGCGATGTCGCCACCCAGAGCGGTGTTCGGGGACTGCTGCATGGGCTTCAATCTAAGGTGAGTATTTCATAATGCACTAGTATGCTATGCAATGCTATGCATACTAGCTCATTATGCCTTCGTCTTGCAGGTATATATATATATATATATATATATATATATATATTTTTTTTTTTTTATTGTGAGTTTTCAACCACTTTAAAGATTGAAAAAAATATGCCTGTTTAGTAATAGAAATTTACAAACAGATACTATACTTGTACATAATTGTAGGATTTGCATACCCTCTTATTTTTCTTTTCCTCCCATCCTTTTTATGTTGCCACATTTCAACAAGGGCAGATGGATCCATCTCTTTACTTTTTCTAACTCTGCTTCTGCCTCCTGGAACATGTGAACAATATACCTCATATGAGGGGGAAGGCACTAGTGATGTAACGCTCCCTGGATGCATCTGTGGAGGCCCTGGTTGCATCACCAGTGTCTCACTCATTCAAGAAGCAGAAACACAGTAATTTATAAGTAAAGTAAAAAAATGTCTAATGACTGCAAGATCATTTCAAATTGGCATGCAGAGCTGATGTGATTGTTAATGAAAAGGGGTAAAGGTCCGCTTAAATTAGTATTTTTGCAAAAATGTATGTTTGTGAACATTTTGACAGTTTGGCTTGGAAGGTATATGACTATGCCTTAAACTTATTCAGTTTTAAAGCAGACCTAAATTAAAATATTGTCTTTGTCCATTGTTGCACCAATTACAAAATACCCTGAAATACCAATAAGTTGGTACAGGCCCAGTTTGAGCCCCATTGGTGGCTGACTTCACTTCTGGCTTTGTGTGAGGTATACAGGTGCATCTCAAAAAATTAGAATATCATCAAAACGTTAATTTGGTTTAGTAATTCAATTCAAAAAGTGAAACTCATAATATATAGATTCATTACACACAGATTGATATATTTCAAGCATTTTTTATTTTTATTTTGATGATTATGGCTTACAGCCAGTGAAAAGAAAACCCCAAATTCAGTATCTCAGAAAACTAAAAAATTGTGAAAGTTCAAAATTGTAGACTCATGGTATCACACTCTAATCATCCAAACTCAAAACACCCGAGCCTTTAAATGGTCTCAGTCTGGTTCAGTAAGTTACACAGTCATGGGGAAGACTGCTGACTTGACAGTTGTCCAGAAGACAGTCATTGACACTCTCCACAAGGAGGGTAAGTCACAAAAGGTCATTGCTAAAGAAGCTGGCTGTCCAGAGCGCTGTATCCAAGCGTATTAATGGAAAGTTGAGTGGAAAGAAAAAGTGTGGTAGAAAGGTGCACAAGCAACAGGAATAACAGCAGCCTTGAGAGGATTGTGAAGCAAAGGCTATTTAAGAATTTGGGGGAGATTCACAAGAAGTGGACTACGTCTGGTGTCAATACTTCAAGAGCCACCACACACAGACGTATCCAGGACATGGCCTACTACTGTCGCATTCCTTGTGTCAAGCCACTCCTGAACCAGAGAGAACGTTGCTCAGTCCTCTTTTCGGATTAAAGTAAACTTTACATTTCATTTGGAAATCAAGGTCCCAGAGTATGAAGGAAGAGTGGAGAGGCACAGTATCCAAGTTGCATGAGGTCAAGTTTCCACAGTCAGTGATGATTTGAGGAGCCATAGCATCTGCTGGTGTTGGTCCACTGTGTTTTATCAAGTCCAAAGTCAGCGCAACCCTCTACCAGGAAATTCTAGAGCACTTCATATTTCCCTCTGCTGACCAGCGTTATGGAGATGCTGATTTCATTTTCCAGCAGGACTTGGCACCTGCCCACACTGCCAAAAGTACCAAAACCTGGTTTAATGATCATGGTACCACTGTGCTTGATTGGCCAGCAAACTTGCCTGACCTACACCCCATAGAGAATCTGTGGGGAATTGTCAAGAGGAAGATGAGGCACCAGACGAGCTGAAGGCCACTATCAAAACAACCTGGGCTTCCATAACACCTCTGCAGTGCCACAGGCTGATCGCCTTCATGCCACGCCGCATTGATGCAGTAATTCATGCAAAAGGAGCCCCGATCAAGTATTAAGTGCATACTATTCTGTACATGGACTTTCATTGATTTTCAGTAAACCAACATTTCTGTATTCAATTTTTTTTTGTTTTTATTATTGGTCTTATGTAATATTCAAATTTTCCGAGACACTGAATTTTGGGTTTTCACTAGCTGTAAGGCTGGTTTCACACTGAAAGCGCCAGCCGTTAGCGGCAAAGCGCCGCTTGTTTTAGCGGCGATTTACCGCTGTTTAAGCGTCGCTTTTGCATCGCTTTTCGGTCGCTAGAGGGGCGCTTTTGACCCTAAAGAAGGGGTTAAAAACTCCCTTGTTGCAGCGCTTCCCGAATCACTTTTCAGGTGCTTCGGAAGCGATGCCCATTCATAGCAATGAACAGGGGCATTTTGGGAGCACTGTGTTCAGCGCTCCCAAACCGCCCCAGAGGTCTTGCTTGCAAGACTTTTTCTAACTTTTGGCCAACAAACTTCATTTTGAGCAAGTTGGACCAACAATCCTTTGACTGTGTGTACGCTCCATCGGACAAACTTTTTTTTTTTTGTTTTTTGTTTTCATCGGACAAAAGTTGGGTCTGCAATCGGACAAACTTTTGGCCAACAAAAGTCCGATGGAGCAAAGTCCGACCGTGTGTACAGAAAACCATAGGACTTTTGTCTGATGGACAAAACAACTAATGTTAAAATCAACCAACAATAGCAGAAGTTGACCAAAGGGTGGCGGTAAAGAGCAGAAAAGAGCAGAAAAACCACGTGATGTTGCAAAAAGTTTTGGGAAAGTTTGCAGAAAAGTCCTGTGGTGTGTATGCAATGGGTGTGCCCGGCCAACTCCGTTCAGACCAAAATCCAGGGAAAAGTCAGATGGAAGTCCGACCGTGTGTATGGGGCTTTACTGGCAGGTGTTCACTATCCACTATTGCAGGTTCTGTTAGACAATGAATTTATCCATACCTCCCTCTGCTCTCTGCCTCTCCATTGTCTCCAGCTCCCAGTGCCTTATTGGTAAAGTTACCAAACCACTAACTGTTAAGCTCACAACATTTTACACTCTGACTTTGCAATCTCCTTTAGATATACAACGATAATTCCCCAAAAATTGGGATGCTGTTTAAAATCTAGATAAAATCAAAATGCAATGAGCCGAGTGTCTCCCAGAACACAACGGGAATCTGCGGGAAGTGACGTGCTTCCCGCAGATTTCCCGCAGAGAGGACTCCCGGAAGTGGGTGCAAATACCTGTCTTAGACAGGTATCTGCACCCCCTCCCCCCTGAAAGGTGTCAATTGTGACACCGGACGGGGGGCAGGGTTCCGATCAGCGGAAGTTCCACTTTAGGGTGGAGCTCCGCTTTAACTTGGTATGTTTTTTTTCAGTTTAAACATTAGATATGTTTTATGTTTTCTGTTGTGAGTAAAATTATGGTTTTGTGAGATTTTAAAATCATTTCATTCTGTTTTTTATGTAGATTTTACACAGCGCCCCAACTGTTTTGGAATTGGGGTTGTACTAAATAGGTCTTCTGATCACATATATTCATAATAAATCTAAAGGAAGTTGAACATTTTCTATATGATTTACAGTATATATGATATGTAAGGAGATAGCCCACTTGTGTCCACTAAAATATCAGTTTTGTGTGGACTGGCAATTTAACTGTTTCTGCACATTAGGAAGCCTGTAATTGTATATTTTTTCTTGTAGAAACCTTATTCCAACATCTAATGCCTTGTACACACGATCAGATTTTCCGTCTGGATAAACTCAGACAGATTTTTCAGACGGAATTCCGTTCAAGCTGCCTTGCATACACACTGTCACACCAAATTCCGACCGTCAAGAACGCGGTGACGTACAACACTATGACGAGCCGAGAAAAATTAAGTTCAATGCTTCCGAGCATGCGTCGACTTGATTCTGAGCATGTGTGGTTTTTTCTCTGTCAGAGTTCCATACAGACAAATGGAATTTCCGCTAGAAACTTTTTTCGTCTGGAAAAAAAGAGAACATGTTCTCTTTCTAACTCCGTCGGAATTTCAGACGGAAAAAGTCCGATGGGGCACACACACACAGTCGGAATATCCGATTTGAAAAAATTCAATCAGACTTTTTCCCTCGGAAATTCCGACCGTGTGTACAAGGCATAACAGTTTTTATTCGGGAATGAGTTAATGAAAACACATTTAGTAAATTACATTGATTTTCTAAAATGTACTAGTAAATTATCATATTTTTAATGAGCTCTTTTGAATTGATTGATTTTCATTTTTATTTCACATTTACTGTTGGACTTAAGTAATTTGTTATCAAAGAAACACATTAAGAGTTGTAAAGATTAATTATCAGCAAAATTGTCATTTATGTGAAGTAGTTGTAGGTGTACTTTATCAGAGATTATGTGATCCAGTATGCCATACAAGGAGGAAATGAACGTTGCGTGTACAGCAATTGGATTTCTAATCAGTCTTATTTATTACCTGTTAGAATCTTCAAATGTACCTGTATACTAAAGTGTATATCGTGATTATGCAGATATATCAAATCCTTATTTCTCACCTTTATACCAAGAGATATTTACAATAAAGAATGCATTTTGCTTTTCATTTAATGTTAACGTTCAGACTATGTGTGTATATATTATTTTTTTTTTAATTCATAGCAAGCAGTAAAAAAAAAAAAGAGTGCATTAATAGGTGGAGGAGCAGGTCAGCCTACAAAGAATAAGTAGGTAAAAATGCATGAAGGTCTTGAAAAACAGAGGTGATTTCCTGCTACCTCTCCTGTCTTTCAGCCTGAGTAGGTGCAATGCCGGCTCCACATGAAAGTTTAGGGTCAATCCTTCCTGCTGCTACCTACAGTGACTTGATCACAGAAGGTTACCTAATGTCTCTTACTTCTGCATATGGGTTTTGTGAGTAACCGTATTGGCTTGGCTCATTTTCCAAGCTGGCAGATCTTAAGGCCCCTTCGCTACGGAGTCCGCCAGCTCAGCGGGAGATCTTTCCGCTGATCTCCGCTGAGCTGGCGTATGACAGGTCCCTCTCTGCTCACTGAGCGTGGAGGGGTTTGCTGAGCGCTGCTGTCTCCTATGGAGAGATCGGACAAAAACGGACAGCATGTCCGTTTTCATCAGATCTCACCCGATCCGATCCGCCATGGACGGATGGGGACGTATCGCCATACGTCTGATTTTAGCGGATCGGGTCGGATGTCAGCGGACAGATGTATGGCCGTTCAGGTCCGCCAAAAAAACTGACAGGCGGACCTGAACAATCCGACCGTGTGAAAGGGGCCTAAGCCCAAGGGCTTTAGTCCTGTGGGCGTGTCCAGCTATTGATCCACTAACAGTCCTGTGGAAGCTTGCAGCCTTAAAGGCTAGGTTAACCCCCTTTTTTTTTTCCTTATAAATTACAGCTCTTCTATGTATCAGTGTACCATTAATGTACCACTGATGCAGCAAAGGGTTAGCGTCCTCTGTTCTTTTAAGACAGGCCTTACCTCAACCTCCAGTCTTCTGTAGAAAACTCCTCCATCAACCATCTTGAAGGAACTGACTCTGAAGCTACTTTGCAGCTGTTTGCTGTCTACATGCATTTTTTTTCCCGCGCCAACCGCATATCGCTTCTCAGAATGGCAGCAATGAATTGTCACTGAGTAATGTTTGTTGCAATGGCCATTTAGGTTTCCTTCAGAAGCCCATGTGGCAGGGTGGCAATTGGGACATACAGTAGATACCAAAGTATTGTTCTCCTAGAACAGTACCAGAGCCTCCATTTTAAGCATATATAGTATACCATTGAATACATTGATGGCATGCCTGTAGGTAAACCATTCCTCCCTTAAAGACACAGGGACACAACAGAAGATAAGCACAGCACAATGGCAACTGAAGTCTTCTAGTATGTTCTCTGTCAAATATAGAAAGTAAAAACAAAAACGACAACTACTCCAATCAACTTAACACTCTCTCTTTTATTTTATTTTTTATAAAGCATGAGCTTTTCAAAGATCAAACACAATGACAAAGTTCCATTGTCATGCAATTCTGTGTGACTGAAGTCGCATCTGAAATCGCACTAGTGTGAACCAGGCCTTCGTTTTTTATACCTTTTTAAATAAATGTGAGCGTTCGGTGCCATCTGGAAAAGTTAAGTGTGGCAATACATAACAATTAAGGCATCAAAGATTGTTGGAAGCTAGTTAGTTGCTGCATATCCAATGTTGAGCCCTGTGATGATTTTTGCATTGAAGATAGGTTCAGAATGTACAGTTAAAGCAAACCCTTTCTTGTGCTGGAAAGCACAGCAAACCCCAACCAATTTACCGTATTTATCGGCGTATAACACGCACAGGCATATAACGCGCTCCCTAATAGTGATGAGCCGAACACCCCCGGGTTCGGTTCGCACCAGAACCCGCGAACGGACCGAAAGTTCGTACGAACATTAGAACCCTATTAAATACAATGGATGCGAACGTTCGAATTCTAAAGTGCTAATTATAACAACTATTATGCATGTTATTGTCCTAAAAAGGGTTTGGGAACCCGGGTTGTGCACCAGGGGACATGTATCAATGCAAAAAGAAGTTTTAAAAACGGTCGTTTTTCGGGAGCAGTCATTTTAATGATGCATAAAGTGAAAAAAAAAAAGTCAAATATTCCTTTAAATATCGTACCTGGGGGGTGTCTAAAGTATGCCTGTGAAGTGCCACGTGTTTCCCGTGTTTAGAACTGTCCCTGCACAAAATGACACTTCTAAAGGAAAAAAAAGCCATTTAAAACTGCTTGCGGCTTTAATGTAATGTCTGGTCCCGGTAATATGGATGAAAATCTTTAAGAAAAATGGCATAGCTACCCCATGACCCCAGCCCATTACCAGCCCCTTTGGGTCTTGTATGGATATTAAGGGGAACCCCGCACATAAAATAAAAAAGGCCCTATATACTCTGAACAGCCGTATACAGGCGGTGCATACAAGACAGGGACTGTAGGTTTGTTCTTATGTAGAATCTGTTTGTAATTTTGAACAGGTACATTGTTTAAGTGTAGCTCCAGCCCAAAAATCTATTTTTAAACTTTTTGGAAAACATAGGTAAGGGTTATCACCCCTGTAACATTTGTTTTGCTGTCTGTGCCCCTGTTCAGAACATTTCACCTCACTTTCCGTCCCAATGACAACTGTTTTTGAAATGTGGTGTTTTTCTTGAAACAAGGATTGGTGATAAAGCATCAGTACAGAGGAGACACCTTTCTCCCATATTAATTCTTACAGGAGAGAATTTTCCTTCCAAGGGGTAGATTTCCTCTCACTTCCTGTTGTCTTCTTGCGTTTGCAAGTAGGAGTCGTTTGTAAGTTGGATGTTTGAAAGTAGGGACCTGCCGTATATACTCTGCAGAAATAGGCCCCTTAGTTGTTGGTGTTGGCACAACACTGTAAGCACTCACAATTACTCTTGGTTGGTGCTGGAACGCCCTGCTGTCAACTATTATATCAGGAATTTTAATTACATATAATTGTTGAACAGTGGTAGTAAAAATTGGGCCTTTGATGGTGGTGCTGGTGCCACAACACTGTAAGCCCTGACAGTTACTCTTGGTGGGTGCAGCAATGGGCCCTGCTGTGAATTATTAGATCAAGAATTGTAATTGCATGCCCCTGTTGAACAGGGGCTGAAAAATTGGGCCTTTCGTGGTGGTGGTGGTGGTGGTGGTGTTGCCACAACACTGTAAGCCCTCAGAGTTACTCTTGGTGGGTGCAGCAATGGGCCCTGCTGTGAATTATTACATCAAGAATTGTAATTACATGCCCCTTTTGAACAGGGGCTGAAAAATTGGGCCTTTCGTGGTGGTGGTGGTGGTGGCGTTGCCACAACACTGTAAGCCCTCAGAGTTACTCTTGGTGGGTGCAGCAATGGGCCCTGCTGTGAATTATTAGATCAAGAATTGTAATTGCATGCCCCTGTTGAACAGGGGCTGAAAAATTGGGCCTTAGGCACTGGTGGCACAACACTACAACCCCTCACAGATACTGTACTTGGAGCACAGCAATGAGCCCTGTTGCAAAGTATTGCTTCAAAAATTGTAATGACACGCCCCTGTTAAACAGGGGCTGAAAAATTGGGCCTTAGGCACTGGTGCCACAACACTCCAACCCCTCACAGATACTGTACTTGGAGCACAGCAATGAGCCCTATGGCAAATTATTGCTAAAAAAATTGTAATTACACGCCCCTGTAAAACAGGGGCTGAAAAATTGGGCCTTAGCCACTGGTGGCGGCACCCATAAACAAAAATGATCTTCCAAGCTATCATCATCAATCGTATCATTGAGGACTCGGAGGAGGAGGATAGCCAGTCAACATAACAGCACAGGCACTCAGCATCAGCATCAGTCTTGAAGGGATGTGACATGTTAAAATCAATTAGTCTGTTATATCAGCATCAGGTGTGTGGTAGCTGGTGGTGATCCAAGACTGGTTCATCTTGATGAAAGTCAGTCGATCAACCGAGTCGGTGGACAGGCGCACCCTGTGATCCGTGACAAATCCTCCAGCAGCACTGAATGTGCGTTCCGAAAGAACGCTGGATGCAGGACAGGCCAGTAGCTCAATTGCATACTGTGCAAGCTCTGGCCAGTGATCCATCCTCAAGACCCAGTAAGCCAGAGGATTTTCGGTGGGGAAGGTGTCCAAGTCTGACCTTGCCCCTAGATATTCCTGCACCATGTTTATCAGACGCTGGCGATGGTTGCTGGAACCGATCATACTTTGGGGCTGCGGACTAAAGAATTGTCTGAACGCATCGGTCAGACGGCCACCTTCCCCACCGCTCCTTCTTTGACTGGCCGAAGCCTCAGCAACTCGTTGTCCAGGACCAGGAGTTTGTAACCTCCCAGTCTCTGGGAACGCGTTGCACAGACCTTTCTGCAAGGCCTCCCGGAGTTGTCTCATCCTCTGCTCCCTCTGCGACGGTAACATAAGGTCCGCAACCTTACCCTTGTACCGTGGATCAAGGAGAGTGGCCAGCCAGTAATGGTCCCTCTCCTTGATCCGAAGAATACGAGGATCCTTCCGCAGACTTTGCAGGATCAGGGAGGCCATGCAGCGTAGGTTTGCTGAGGCATTCGCTCCGGAGTCCTCTGGGTCACTAAGGACGACATGATCCGCAGCCACCTCCTCCCAGCCACGTACAAGTCCACTGGTTTCTTGGGACTGTAAATCATCCCTAAAAGACTGCTGCTGATGATGCTGAGTGCCAGCCTCCACCTCCATGCTGACACAATCCTCCTCCTCCTCCTCCTCTTCCTGTGCGATGGGTGGGACAGAAGGAACACTGTCTGGGTAAAGGGGCCTTGAGAGGCAAGGAAGTCCTCCTCCTTCCTGCCTCTGTTCTGCCTCAAGTGCCCTGTCCATTATTCCACGCAGCGTGTGCTCCAACAGGTGGACAAGAGGTACAGTGTCACTGATGCATGCACTGTCACTGCTCACCATCCTCGTGGCCTCCTCAAATGGTGCCAGGACAGTGCATGCATCCCTGATCATGCCCCACTGGCGTGGAGAAAAAAAACCAAGCTCCCCTGACCCTGTCCTGGTGCCGTAGTCGCACAGGTACTCATTGATGGCCCTCTGCTGCGTGTGCAGCCGCTGCAGCATGGCCAACGTTGAGTTCCACCTGGTGGGCATGTCACATATAAGGCGGTTCTTGGGCAGGTTCAACTCCTTTTGCAGCTCAGCCAGGCGAGCACTGGCATTATAAGATCTGCGGAAATGCACACAGACTTTCCTGGCCTGCCTCAGGACATCCTGTAAGCCCGGGTACCTGCCCAAGAACCGCTGCACCACCAGGTTAAGGACGTGAGCCACACAGGGCACATGGGTCAGTTGTCCCTGTCGGAGGGCGGGGAGGAGGTTGGTGCCATTGTCGCAAACCACCATTCCTGGCTTAAGCTGGCGTGGCGTCAACCACCTCTCGGCCTGGCCCTGCAGAGCAGACAGGACCTCTGCCCCAGTGTGGCTTCTGTCCCCCAAACACACCAGCGCAAGCACGGCATGGCATCTTTTTGCCTGCGTACTTGCGTAGCCCCTTGAACGGCTACGGAGCACCGCTGGTTCATAGGACAAACCACAGGAAGAGGCCATGGAGGAAGAAGAAGAGGAGGGGGTGGAGGAGAGAGGTGTGTCACAACCAGTAGTAGCATTTTGGAGGCGTGGCGGTGGAACAACCTCCAACACTACTGCACCTTGTCCTGCATCCTTCCCAGCTGCCAAAAGAGTGACCCAATGGGCCGTGAAAGAAAGGTAACGTCCCTGTCCATGCCTGCTGGACCATGAGTCAGCGGTAATATGCACCTTACCGCTGACCGCCCTGTCCAGCGAGGCCAAGACATTGCCTTCCACATGCCGGTAGAGAGCCGGAATAGCCTTCCGTGAGAAAAAGTGGCGTTTGGGAACCTGCCACTGAGGAACCGCACATTGCACAAACTCACGGAAGGGGGCCGAGTCTACCAACTGAAAAGGCAGCAGTTGAAGCGCTAGCAATTTAGCCAAGCTAGCATTCAACTGCTGGGCATGTGGATGGCTGGGAGTGAACTTCTTTCGACGGTCCAGCAGCTGGGGCAGGGAAATTTGCCTGCTAGAATCGGACGTCGGTGTACTGCTAGCAGAGTGGCCGCAAGTACTTGGCTGTGACACACCTAATTCTACACCTTCATTCCTCTCAGTGCATGTTTCAGAGAGGACTGAAGTTATAGTGGGGTTGGAGATCCCAGCTGATGCGGTGCAAGGAGAGGTCCGCTTTGTTCTTTGGTGTGGGTCTTTGCGGTAGGCTTGCCAACGAGCTGCATGGCAGGTCAACATATGTCTGGTCAGGCATGTGGTACCCAAGCGGCTGATGTTTTGGCCACGCGATATACGCTTGAGACATATGTTGCAAACAGCAGCTGTGCGATCTGATGCACTAGCCTCAAAAAAGGCCCACACCAAAGAACTTTTTGAATGACGGGCAGAGGCAGCGCCCTGCACAGGCGGAGCTCTGCGGTGTGATTCCGTCGGTGTACTGCCCTTACGCTGGCCACCAAAGGGCATCCTGCCTCGTTGGAGATGTGCCTCCTCCTCATCCTCCTCCTCCTCCTCTCTCCTATTAGGCACCCACGTGGAGTCAGTGACCTCATCATCCCCTCCCTCCTCATCACTGGAGCCAATCTGGCAGTATGCTGCAGCTGCTGGAACATGACTGCCAGATTGGTGTCCTTCTTGAGCATCCCCTCTGTCTGCTCTCACGCTACTGCCTTCCTGTAGCTGGGTTTCATCATCAGACCCTTCGAAACGCTGGGCATCCTCCTGGAGCATGTACCCAACACTGTGCTCAAACAGTTCGGGGGACTCCTCAGGAGGAGGACATGGTGGGTCTAGGGAAGGAGTGACTGATGATGAGTCTGACATTGATACCAGGGAAGAGGACGCTTTGGCAGCTGCTTTGCCAGTACCCTGAGCCTGGGTGAGAGAGGATGAGGAGGAGGAGGAGGGCTTGGTCATCCACTCTACCAAGTCTTCGGCATGATGTGGCTCAACATGTCCAGCTGCCGAAAAGAAGGACAAGCGTGTCCCATGGCCATGTGCTGATGACAATGCACCGCGTCCACGACCAGCACTGTTGTCCCCAGACACAGAGCCTGCTTGCCCTCTTTTATTGCCTCCTGATTGTCTGCCTCTCCTTGTTTGCCTTCCAGACATTCTAATAGATGGCCTGCAGGGAGATGGGAAAAAAGCAATAAGGGCTACCTTCAGGTGTCCTTCTCTGTCCCTTTACTTAAGGATTTCTAAATATGGTTGAGGATGATTGCTTTTGCACAGAATAGCACAACGACAATTTCCCTGACTGTCCAAAAAACAAGGATTTCAAAGATGGTTGATGAGGAATGCTTTAGCACACTATAGCACAAGGAGAATTTCCCTCACTGTCCTTCCCTGTCCCTAGAAACAAGGATTATCACAGTGAAAGAAACTGACACTCTTCCTACCTATAGTTTTCTGTCCCTAGAAAAAATGTTTTTTTAAAGCACACTATAGCACAAGGAGAATTTCCCTCACTGTCCTTCCCTGTCCCTAGAAACAAGGATTATCACAGTGAAAGAAACTGACACTCTTCCTACCTATAGTTTTCTGTCCCTAGAAAAAATGTTTTTTTAAAGCACACTATAGCACAAGGAGAATTTCCCTCACTGTCCTTCCCTGTCCCTAGAAACAAGGATTATCACAGTGAAAGAAACTGACACTCTTCCTACTGTGAGGATTAGCTCGGCAGCGGGTGTGTGTGACCCCCGGGATGGGCTCCCCACACAAAACAGGCCCAGCAAACGGAGGTTGTGGTTTTCAAAATCAAAAAGGTGCGGTTTATTTTCTATTTACAGTGACAAAACACAGCAAAGCAAAAGAAACATAAACAAAATAAATCCTGGTCAAGTTGACCTCTGACTAAACATACAGGTTTCCTAACTAACAACTGGGATCAGCCTAGTGCTGTCCTAGTCCCTAAGTCCCTGGTTTTAAATGTCCAAGCAAATAGCCACACAGGCTTTGTCTCACCGCACAGGGGTTCACTCTCCCTAGACAGTCCACACAGGTCTGGTTCCAGGCATGAGCTAACATCTAATGAAGCTGGGAGTTCTTATAGAGGCCTAAATGAGCTGACAAGCTTCAGCTGGTCTCATCAACTCCCTGTCTGTACGACGCCCCACACTCTCCCTAGAGGTATGAGTCATCCATGAGCCCACTAGCCTTAGCTGGGCTTATACAACTCTCCACCTAGTTGTATAAGTCGGCGTAAAGCCTGAATCTGGGCGAAATATATCTACCCCCCTGGATGCAACCAGGTGACTTTACCTTCCTGCTGTCACATACCCCCCCCTCTTGTTTTAACCTCGGGGTTGGAACACCAGCAATCAGGCATTCATGTACTCGAGACAAAGCATCCACATTCCCCATTTGAACGCCAGGGCGATGCTTTACTGTGAAGTTGAATTCCTGGAGGGCCAGGAACCACCTATTCACTCTTCTATTTGTTTCCTTGTTTTGAGCCATCCACTTTAACGGAGCGTGATCCGTAACCATGTCAAAGTGCCTACCTAGCAGGTAGTACCGAAGGGAATCTAGAGCCCACTTCACCGCTAAACACTCCTTTTCAACGGTGGCGTAATTTACCTCATGGGACTTCAACTTCCTGCTGAGGTAAATGACTGGGTGCTCTTCCCCGTTCCAGACCTGGGACAATACTGCTCCTAACCCCACATCTGACGCATCACTTTGTACGACAAAGTCTTTAGAGAAGTCGGGTGAGTACAACACTGGCTGGCTACATAAGGCTTGTTTCAAGAATTGGAATGCTGCCTCAGCCTCGGGGGTCCATTTAATCATGACCGACCCTTTCCCCTTCGTCAGGTTGGTTAGGGGCACAGCCTTAGAAGCAAAGTGGGGAATGAATCGCCGATAATACCCAGCGATTCCCAGAAAGGCTCGTACCTGCTTCTTGCTGTTGGGACGTGGCCAACTCTGGATGGCCTCGACTTTGTTGAGTTGGGGTTTTATTACTCCCCTCCCAATGGTGTACCCAAGATATTTGGCCTCCTCCTGCCCAATGGTACACTTCTTGGGGTTAGCCGTAAACCCCGCTTCCCGAACAGAGTCCAGGACTGCTTGCACTTTTGGCAGATGTGAGGCCCAATCTGTGCTATGGACAATTACGTCATCCAGGTAAGCCGCAGCATACTTCCGATGGGGCCTCAGCATCTGGTCCATTTTCCGCTGGAATGTGGCCGGCGCATTCTGTAACCCGAACGGCATTCTTTTATATTGGAACGCCCCGTCTGGGGTTACAAATGCGGTTTTCTCTTTGGCCGACTTGGCCAGGGGGATTTGCCAATACCCTTTTGTGAGGTCAAGAGTCGTCATGTATCGGGCTGTTCCCAGCCGGTCGATCAACTCATCTATACGTGGCATGGGGTAGGTGTCAAATTTTGTAACTTTGTTCAACTGACGAAAATCGTTACAAAATCGCCAGCTCCCATCCGGTTTAGGCACCAACACAATGGGACTAGACCAATCACTTTGGGACTCCTCTATCACCCCTAAGTTCAGCATTTTCTGTACTTCCTCCCGTATTGCCTCCCGTCGGGCCTCTGGGATCCGATAGGGTTTTAACTTCACCCTTTCACCGGGCGGGGTAATGATGTCATGCTCTACCCCAGATGTTTGTCCCGGCAGCTCAGAGAATACCTCCTTGTTGCGAAGCACAAACTCCTTAACCTCCTGTTGTTGGGGTTGTGACAAGGTGGCTGCTATTCCAACCTCAGGAATCACGCAACCAGTTTGAGCTGGTGACCAAGTGTCTGCGACTAGGGACTCTCTATCCCTCCAGGCTTTCAACAGATTAACGTGATAGATCTGTTCGGGCTTTCGCCTTCCTGGTTGTCTGACCTTGTAATTCACTTCGCTCACTTTTTCCATTATCTCGTAGGGGCCTTGCCATTTGGCAAGGAATTTACTTTCAACCGTAGGGACAAGTACCAGTATCCTATCCCCCGGGGAAAAGGTACGGGTCTTGGCTCCACGGTTGTACACTCTCTGCTGTGCTAACTGCGCTTGGGCCAAATGTTCCTTCACGATGGGCATTACCTGTGCAATTCGGTCTTGCATCAGGGCGACATGCTCAATCACACTCCTGTGGGGAGAACTCTCACTTTCCCAAGTTTCCTTGGCAATATCCAACAGCCCTCTTGGGTGTCTCCCATACAGTAACTCAAAGGGGGAGAATCCCGTAGAGGATTGGGGCACCTCCCTAATAGCAAACATCAGATAAGGAAGTAGACAGTCCCAATCCTTTCCATCTCTATCCACCACTTTCTTCAACATTTGTTTTAGGGTTTTGTTGAATCTTTCAACCAGCCCATCGGTTTGGGGGTGATACACAGATGTACGTAATTGCGTCACTTTGAATAATTTACACAGCTCCTTCATAACCCGGGACATAAAGGGTGTACCTTGGTCCGTAAGCAGTTCTTTACAAATACCCACCCGGCTAAACACAAGAGATAGCTCTTTGGCTATGGTTTTGGCCGAGGTATTTCGGAGAGGGATCGCTTCTGGATAACGGGTGGCATAGTCCATTATAACTAATATGTACTGGTGCCCCCTAGCGGACTTGATTATAGGACCTACCAAATCCATGGCGATCCTCTCAAACGGGACCTCAATGATGGGTAGAGGGACCAGCGGGCTACGGAAATGTGGCATCAGGGCCGACCTCTGACACACAGGGCAGGAGGAACAATAATTTTCTACGTCCTTCATCACCCCCGGCCAATAGAATCTCTGTAATACCCTCTCTCGGGTTTTCTCTGTCCCCAGATGACCTCCAAGAATGTGCCCATGGGCCAACTCCAACACCAACTTCCTGTAAGGTTTGGGCACCACAAGCTGCTCAACGGTTTCTTCTGCCCTTTTTGCCACCCGATACAGTAGGTCCTTCTCTACGCTGAAGTATGGGTAAGTGCAGGTATTATCTGGGTTCACTAACTCGCCATCTATTTTCACTACGTTTTCCCGTGCCTTTATTAGGGCGGGGTCTTTCAACTGTTCTGTGGCAAAGTTTTCCCTGTGAACCTCAAGATCAGAAAACTCCACAGACGGTAGGTTTTCGTCTGAGGAGGTGGGCTCCTCTCCAGTTTCTTGAGTCTCCCCTGCCAATACTGATAAGGGAAATTCCGGAGAGTCCTCACCACTCTCAGGGGAGTTCTGGCTATCACATTCCTGGTACATAGGGGCACCAGTGAGGGGCTCAGGATCATCCCACAGTTCCCAGAACTTCGGAAAATCCCTTCCCACAATGGCGTCATGCGGTAACTGAGATACTAAGCCCACTGGATGAGAGAGGGTACCTTTGGGGGTCTCGAAACACACTGTAGTCACTGGATACTCTCGGGTGTCCCCATGCACACAAATAACAGCTACCTTGCTATTCCCAGAGACCTCTGTTTTAACTAACTCAGCCTTTATCAGGGTCACAAGGCTACCTGAATCCAGCAATACCACAACATTTTTACCATTAACACACATTTTGCATAAATGTTTCTCAGTTCCTCGAATGGCAGTGCATGCGACTGTCGCACACAGCGACTGACGTCTGCCCGTCAGAAAGTCACACTGCATGGGTTCCTCCACAACCGGGCAATTGGCTGCAATATGTCCCGCTTGCCGGCAGCGGTAGCAAACGATCCATCGGCAAGCCTCTTGAGCCGCTGATTTCCCAGGCTGTTCTCGCCAAACTTGGGGTAGAGCTCCCACCCTCTCACTCTCTCCACCCTCACCCCTTGGAATCCTCTTATCCGCCCCTGGGGATGGTCTGGTCTTAGGGTGGAAAGTCCGAGTGTCTCTGGAAGAGGCCGTCAGGTTCTCTGTAGCCAAGTATTTCTCCACACGATCCACAAGACCATCGGCCGTCTCTGGGTCTCCATGGCTTACCCACTTTTGGATGGCAGTAGGAAGAGCTCTCAAAAACCGATCCATTACAACACGTTCCACAATCTTTGGTGCGGACAAAGTCTCTGGCTGTAGCCACTTTCTGCTCAGGTGAATGAGATCATACATTTGAGACCTGGGGGGTTTTCCAAGCTGGAAAGTCCAGTTATGCACACGCTGAGCCCGGACAGCCTGGGTGACACCCAGCCTTGCCAATATTTCAGCTTTTAGCATCACATAGTCTTTTGCTTGGTTAGGCTCTAGGTCATAGTAAGCTTTCTGCGATTCACCAGTTAACAGAGGAGCCACCAGTCCAGCCCACTGCTCCTCAGGCCACTTTTCTCTTTCAGCGGTCCTTTCAAATGTGGTCAAAAATACCTCTGGATCATCCTCTCCAGTCATTTTTGTCAATAAACGACTCACCCCAAAGGACGCGGTATTAGTGGGACGGCTTTCCTCACTGGTCTGCGGACGTTGCTGCATTACTGCTTCCATCTGTTGTTGTAGTCTCTGCTCTTGCTTCTGCAACAGGTCTATGAAGCGGGCCTCAGATTGCTGCTGGGCTCGTTGCTGAGCCTCCAGACTCTGTTGCAAAGTTGCGTTTGTCTGCTGCTGGGCTGCAAGGCTCTGTTGATGAGCTTGCTGCTGGGCTGCGAAGTTCTGTTGTTGAGCTGCAAGGCTCTGTTGATGAGCTGCAAGGCTCTTTTGCAAACCTGCATTTGTCTGCTGTTGATTGGCATTTGCTAGAGCCAGCTGCTTCAGTATCTCCTCCATGCTGGCTTAAAAAAAAACTGCCCGCATTCTCCACCAACTGTGAGGGGGTTAGCTCGGCAGCGGGTGTGTGTGACCCCCGGGATGGGCTCCCCACACAAAACAGGCCCAGCAAACAGAGGTTGTGGTTTTCAAAATCAAAAAGGTGCGGTTTATTTTCTATTTACAGTGACAAAACACAGCAAAGCAAAAGAAACATAAACAAAATAAATCCTGGTCAAGTTGACCTCTGACTAAACATACAGGTTTCCTAACTAACAACTGGGATCAGCCTAGTGCTGTCCTAGTCCCTAAGTCCCTGGTTTTAAATGTCCAAGCAAATAGCCACACAGGCTTTGTCTCACCGCACAGGGGTTCACTCTCCCTAGACAGTCCACACAGGTCTGGTTCCAGGCATGAGCTAACATCTAATGAAGCTGGGAGTTCTTATAGAGGCCTAAATGAGCTGACAAGCTTCAGCTGGTCTCATCAACTCCCTGTCTGTACGACGCCCCACACTCTCCCTAGAGGTATGAGTCATCCATGAGCCCACTAGCCTTAGCTGGGCTTATACAACTCTCCACCTAGTTGTATAAGTCGGCGTAAAGCCTGAATCTGGGCGAAATATATCTACCCCCCTGGATGCAACCAGGTGACTTTACCTTCCTGCTGTCACACTACCTATAGTTTTCTGTCCCTAGAAAAAATGTTTTTTTAAAGCACACTATAGCACAAGGAGAATTTCCCTCACTGTCCTTCCCTGTCCCTAGAAACAAGGATTCGCACAGTAAAACACACTGACACTCTCCCTACCTATAGTTTTCTGTCCCTAGAAAAATTGTTTTTTTAAAGCACACTATAGCACAAGGAGAATTTCCCTCACTGTCCTTCCCTGTCCCTAGAAACAAGGATTCGCACAGTAAAACACACTGACACTCTCCCTACCTATAGTTTTCTGTCCCTAGAAAAAATGTTTTTTTAAAGCACACTATAGCACAAGGAGAATTCCCTCACTGTCCTTCCCTGTCCCTAGAAACAAGGATTCGCACAGTAAAACACACTGACACTCTCCCTACCTATCCTTCTCTTTCCCTAAACTAAAGGAATCCAGGTTAAGCAAGAAAAAATAAATGTCACTGTCCCTGCCTATGCTTCTCTTTCCCTGCTCCGGAACACACTACACTCGGCCGCCATGCTGGCGGCCTTTTATAGTGTGGGGCGTGTACTAAACACCCTCAGCAATAATTGGCCACAGGCATCCTGCCTGTGGCCAATCATTGCTCTCCTCGCTGCCGGCGCTGTGATTGGCCAAGCATGCGGGGTCACAGTCATTGGCCAAGCATGCGGGGTCACAGTGCATGCTTGGCCAATCACAGCGCCTGGATGACACTGCGATGGCGTAGTGCATTGTGGGCCGTTCGCGTCACTCGAATTTGGCGCGAACGGCCCAAATCGTTCGATCTTCGTCGAACGATCGAACAGCCGATGTTCGAGTCGAACGTATGTTCGACTCGAACACGAAGCTCATCCCTACTCCCTAACTTTAAGAGGGAAGTTTCAGGGAAAAAACTTTCCACAGCCCCCTGCGTATAACACGCAGGAACAGTTTACCCTCTATTTTCAGGGTAAAAAAGTGAGTGTTATACGCCAATAAATACAGTAATTGGGATGTTTGCACTATGATGGCCTTGTTTTGTATGGTAAATCTTTCTCTTTTGCAGATATACACTTACACTGGTTTACCAGGAGAAAGCCACGTAAATGTAAAAGTAGTTAAATTTGACCAGAATTGACTCACTAATAAATATTAAATAATTCAAAAATTACGAGGGGGGTGTGGGATTATGCTCCATAACTTTTCTGCTAAATGTGATATAGCAATGAGAATGGTGCCACACCAATCATTATAAATGTATCTTTTAATTGATACCAATAACATTCATTTATTTGGTTTTTCATGTAACATTTTGATGCTCCCTCCACACCATTGGGACATGGACTTTTTCTTCCCCCTAAAGATTCTAACCCTCTAAAAAGGGTTAAAACTGCCCGAAAAGCGCCGCTGCAGAGGTGCTTTGCCGGCGGTATAGCCGCGGTGCCCATTGATTTCAATGGGCAGGAGCGGTGGAGAAGCAGTAAACACACCGCTTTTTCAGCGCTCCAAAGATGCTGCTAGCAGGACTTTTTTTACCGTCCTGCTAGCGCACCGCCCCCGAGGGCTTTTTACACTGGAAAGACAGCAGCGGCTGTTTCAGGGCGCTTTGCAGGCTCTATTTTTAGGGGTCTTCAAGCAGTTACAGCAATGTTTTTTTTTCTTTTGAGTAATCTGAATAAAAGCTCACAGATGTAAGCTCCCCTCTCAAAAAAACAATCTGCGCAACTATGTCTCAATCCCTATTAGAGAGTAAGCCCAAAACTGACACAAAAAACTGTAAATTTTATGTCTATTTACAGTATCCAGGAATGTGAATACAGTGTATATTTGTTTGCCTTGTAATAAGCACAAAGGTAGTTACCGTATATACTCGAGTATAAGCCGACCCGAATATAAGCCGAGGCACCTAGTTTTACCACAAAAAACTGGGAAAACTTATTGACTCGAGTAGAAGCCTAGGGTGTCCATATGCATGCCTCAATGTGCTTCACTTTGCTTCACTGTGTCCATGCCTCACTGTGCCCATGCCTCACTGTCACTGTGCCCATGCCTCACTGTCACTGTGCCCATGCCTCACTGTGCCCATGCCTCACTGTGCCCAATCTCCCTACCTAATCTCCGGTGCTGTGTCCATCTGCAGCCTTACGATCTCCCGGCGCTGTGACATATTCAGTCTAGTCGGCGGCCATTCAGTGTACCAAAGCGCCACCTCGTCCTCGTCCGTGACGGAACACTGACTCAGTGAGTCAGTGTTCTATCGCGGACGAGGAGGAGGCGGGGCTTTGTTACACTCTACGGGCGTCGACCTGACTGACGTCACAGCACCGGGAGATCAGGCGCACAATTGTGAAGATGGATACAGACTCAAGCCGAGGGGGGCATTTTCAGCACAAAAAAATGTGCTGAAAAACTCGGCTTATACTCGAGTATATACGGTACCCCTACGAGCAGGGCATCACTCAAGTGTTTCACACCAATATAAACAATAACAACATAAAGTGCAGTGTTAATAATATATCATAAGATTTAAAGGCAGTTCCAACATATAATATTCCCACTCACATAAATATATCTATGATCAGAAAAGTGTCCAGACCAGCAAATGGTAAAAATAATAGTGAAAATACATCACTAAAAAAAAATATACCCAAACGTTGCAAAAGCTGCAATTTCAAAATGTCCATAAAGCTCAAATGAGCCCTAAAAATGTAACTGTGCATAGATCATATATATCGTTTCTTGCACAAATTCCAACTTCCAAGTGTTCTTCATTGTGCTCTTCCCATGCAGAAACAATAGCATGGTTTACACCAGGGGCGTCCAACCTTTCTGACCTTCTTTTGGAAGAAGAGGAATCTTCTTGGGCCACACATAAAATCCACTAATAAGGATCGCTGGTGAGCAGAAAAAGTCAGGCAGACCACAAATTAACAAAATATATATATTACCTATCTGAATAAAAGAAGGCAACATAAAACAAGTGCGATATTTGACTCTGTTTTTGATAAACTAATGTATCAATATCTGCTTCGATGGATGTAGTAGCAATTCTCAAGTTGCTCGTCGGATATTTTTGATTCTAATTTTGCCCTTCGTGTACTTCTTTTGTGAGAAAAGTTGCTCACAAATATAGGTGCTGACAAAAACTGATAACATGAATAAGGCGTAAATGGGGAAAGTGGGATATTTTTCTTTGGAAACATAAAACTTTTAAAAGTCCAGCAAAGAGACACTGTCAAATTTTTCTTTGGCTGCATGTGTTCGCTAAGCTTGGGCCGCATTCATAGCCGTCTTCAGTCTGCAGGTTGGACACCCCTTGTTTATACCTTCTCTACCCAGTGCTACAAATCTGCCCACCTTTATACATAGACCAAGTTTTATAGGAGGTCTATGAATGCTGAAATTGTTTAACAATTATTGGACGCAACTTTTCAGATTGGTGAACCTCTGCCCATCTTTACTACTGAGACTCTTTGACTCTCTAAATGGCTCTTTTTATACTCAATCATGTTATTTACCTGTTGTCAATTAACCTAATTGGTTGCAAATTTTTCTTCCAGCTCTTCCTTGTTGGCACCACTTTGCCAGATTTTTGTTGCCCTGCCCAACTTTAAGATGTGTTGCTACCATCAGTTTCAAAATCACCAACTTTGTTTTTCTTAAAACAGTTTTAACATTTTATGTTTTCTATTTTCTATTGTGAATAAAATACGGGTTTATGAGATTTGCAAATCATTGCATTTAGTTTTTTTGAAATTGGGGTTGTATTTGCCAACACAATACATGCTTACGTGAAAAATCTCCTTTTAATATGTAAACCAAACATTTTGTTTTCCTGATATATGCCCACTGTACCATGTATAGTAGATATAAAAAGTCTACATACCCCTGTTAAAATGTCAGATTTCTGTGTATGTAAAAAAAAATGACAGATAAATCTTTTCAGAACTTTTTCCACCTTTTATTTGTGACCTATAAACTGTGCACTCAGTTGAACAACTAACTGATATCTTTTGGAGCCCTTTCACACTGAGCTGCCCCAGGCATCGACGGTAAAACGCAGCTATTTTTAGCATCGTTTTACCGTAGTTTTTGCGACGCTTTTCGGACGCTAGCGGGGCGCTTTTAACCCGAAAAAGGGTCAAAACCGCACTGCGGCAGCGTTTTACCAGCGGTTCAGCGGCGCTGCCCATTGATTTCAATGGGCAGGGGCACTTTAGGAGCGGTGAGTTCACCGCTCCAAAGAAGCTGCTGGCAGGACTTTTTCTGACACCCTGCCAGCGCACCGCTCCAGTGTGAAAGCCCTCGGGCTTTCACACTGAAGAGAATGGAGCAGCTGTTTCAGGGCGGTTTGCAGGCGCTATTTTTAACGCTATAGCGCCTGCAAAGCACCTCAGTGTGAAAGGGGTCTTCGGTGGAGGGAAGTAAAGATAAAAAACTAAAATAATATGGTTGCATAAGTGTGCACACCCTTAAACAAATACTTTTGGTTGAAGCACCTTTCGATTTTATTACAGCATTCAGTATTTTTGGGTACGAGTCTACCAGCATGGTACATCTTGACTTTGCAATATTTGCCCACTTTTCTTTGCAAAGACACTCCAAATCTGGCAGATTTCAAGGGCATCTCCTGTGCACAGCCCTCTTCAGATCACCCCACAGATTTTCAATCGGATTCAGGTCTGGGCTCTGGCTGCACCATTCCAAAACTTTAATCTTCTTCTTTAATCTTCTTCTTCTTTAGGTTGTTGTCATGGTGAAAGTTGAAGTCTCTCTTCATGTTCAGCTTTCTAGCAGAAGCCTGAAGGCTTTGTGCCAATATTGACTGGTATTTGAAACTGTTTATAATTTCCTCTACCTTGACTTAAGACCCTTGTTCCAGCTGAAGAAAGACAGCCCCAAAGCATGATGCTGCCACCACCATGCTTCACTGTGGGTATGGTGTTCTTTTGGTCATGTGCAGTGTTGTTTTTTCGCCAAACATATCTTTTGGAGTTATGGCCAAAATTTCAACCTTGGTTTCATCAGACCATAATTCATTTTCCCACATGCTTTTGGGAGACTTCAGATGTGTTTTTGCAAAATTTAGCTGGGCTTGGATGTTTTTCTTTTCTATGGGGTAGAGTCTTGCCACTCTACCTCATAGCCCAGACATGTGACAACAATCTCCCGTATTCTTCATATGTACCACACAGCCAGTATTTGCCAGATATTTCTGCAGCTTCCATTAATGTTGCTGTAGGCCTCTTGGCAGCCTCCCTGACCAGTTTTCTTCTAATCTTTTCATCAATTTCGGAGAGACGTCCAGTTCTTGGTAATGTCACTGTTGTCATATTTTCTTCACTTGATGATGACTGTCTTCACTGTGTTCCATGGTATATCCAATGCCTTGTAAATTATTTTGTACCCTTCTCCTGACTGATACCTTTTAAGGTCTCTTGCACACTGCAGCTCGAAAAAGCTCAGTACAGTTTTTTTTTGTTTTTTACTGAGCTAAAATTCAGCCCATTAAGTGTAATGTGCCTATGCACACAGGCGCGCAAACAAGTGATGTGCATTTTTCAGTAAAAAAAGGGAAATCTGCATTTTTGGTCAGTAATGTTACGCCACATGCGTGCAAATGTGCGCAAATCCACGCAACGAGAATGCAAAAATAAATGGGCACGAAAATATGTGCAAATACTTAAAAAAAAAAGCTTGAAATTTACGTCTGAAAAAGTAGATATACAAACATGAGTATCATGTGCAAGAGGCCGAACAATGAGATCCCTCTGATGCTGTGGAAACTTTCTGAGGACCATGGCTTTTGCTGTAGGATGCGACTAAGAAAAGTTTAGGAAATACCTACTAGTAGGGTTGCACAGATACCACTTTTTTAAGACCGAGTACAAGTACCTATACTTTTTTCAAGTACTCGCCAATACCGATTACTAGGGATGCACCAATGCTATCCATTTTCGCGAGGATCTGTACTCGCAAAAATGCTCCGATACTGGAAGTGGCGTCGCGTGGGAGCGGACCGCCTCCTCCTCCCCTCCAGATAGTGCCATCCCCGCAGCTTCCTCCCAGTGGCATCGCTTGGTGCAGGCCCGCCGGGCTGCCTGTCCTAACAGCCCACCAGCCTTGTCTCTGCACTGCACACCTCCCTCCTCCAGCTCTGACTCCCGGCCACACAGAGCACTGGATCCGGGCTCTCCTTGGCTGGATGCTGAGGCAGAGAACAGGGGGCTCTGTATGAAGACTCTGTACAGCGGTATCCTGTTGTACTGAGAAGCAGGGCTCTTTCCTCCATGTACTGTCCTGCCAAGTCCTCTCCCGCAAGAGACACCTGTACTCCTCCTCTCAGCAACTCTCTAGTTCAGAAGGCAGGTTCTGCAAATTCTCTGACATAGCAGTGTCTACTTGCAGGGTATAGTGAATACGTATGTAAAACATAACTTAAATGGGACTTTCACAGGTACTTGTGAAAGTCTCATTTTGGTTTCATTTTTACATATTTATTGAATAAGGGCTGATGCTTCAGATACAGAATGTTTGTTCATGAGGTCTTAAGTTAACAGAGAATATGTGTCACAGAATAGAAGAATGTAAATGTGTGAGGATCTAACCAGATCAATTTACAGCGTTCAAGATCATTCAGATTAATTAGAATAGACTAGAAATATTTCAAATAGAATGTGGAAATTAATATAGAATTTTTAATTTTTACCATAAATACGCTTTAATAATAAATCACTAAAGTGGCATCAGCAGCAATAGCTTTAGCTGCTGTTAAAAGCTAGATCACTCCATCCAAATAGCAAAGCCAAAAGGAAGGTGCTGGTAGGATGGGGAAGCTTTTTGTATTGCTAGCAATACTAGCACATATTTTGGTGTGCAACAATCGCCCATTGAATAAATAAAGGAATCCTACAAACTGAATCATCACCCCAGCACTGCTTATATTTTAAAAGCCAATAAAGTGTTTTTGATCCCTATGTTAGTTCAGAAGGCAGGAACCCACACTAGTGGTGTGCCAGGTAATGGCCAATGAAGAGACAGAACTTGAGAACTGTAATGCAGCAGTATCTATCTGTGATTATAGGCCTGTTGGGTACTTTATACGCTGTGCCTGGTATTCAGACATTTTGTAAGGTGTTTCAAATGGGCAAGATCTGCAAAATAGCAGTCACAATTCATTTATTTTTATTATTTTTTTTTTATAAGAATCAGCTAAGATGTGATTTATGATTACTAGTTGCTGAAGGTTACTGCACATTTCATACAGCAATTTCACATAGAGAGTAAGCCCAAAACTGACACAAAAAACTGTAAATTTTATGTCTATTTACAGTATCCAGGAATGTGAATACAGTGTATATTTGTTTGCCTTGTAATAAGCACAAAGGTAATTACTGTATATACTTGAGTATAAGCCGACCCGAATATAAGCAGAGGCACCTAATTTTACCACAAAAACCTGGGAAAACCTATTGACTCGAGTATAAGCCTAGGGTGTCCATCTGCATGCCTCACTGTGCCTCACTTTGCCTCTCTGTGTCCATGTGCATGCCTCACTGTGCCCATGCCTCACTGTGCCCATGCCTCACTGTGCCCATGCCTCACTGTGTCCATGCCTCACTGTGTCCATGCCTCACTGTGCCCAATCTCCCTACCTGATCTCCGGCGCTGTGTGACTAGACTGACGTTTAACATGGGAGTTAAAACGGTACCGGGTCCCCAAAATCACCAGAGAAATTACCGTTTAACATGGGAGTCTATGGAAGGGGTGCCCGGCTTTGAAAAATCGGTGCTCCCCGGGCGTAGGTCCCCCGGACAACAAACTTTGCACACTTGTAGAGGAGGAGTGGGGCCAAGATTGTGTGCCAAGATTGGGGTCCAGGGGACCTACGGCTGGCCGGGATCAGGCGCACAAAGTTGAAGATGGACACAGACTCGAGTATAAGCCAAGGGGGGCATTTTCAGCACAAAAAAATGTGCTCAAAAACTCGGCTTATACTCAAGTATATACGGTAAATCAATACTGAGGGGCCGGTACTTATCCCTGACACTGAAATATTTTAGAAGCCAAGTGTAGTCTCAAGTGCATAGAAGCATCCAAACAGGTACATTGATGTTTGCTTACTGACCGAGTAACTAATAAGAAGCAATTATTACTCATCAAGGAGTTATTTTCACTCCTCTTATATCCAGATAGTGCATTCTTTCCCATCCCTGTGCAGAATGTCTTTTCAAAGCATGGTTTAGGCACAGCTGCCGCTTTATTTTATTTTTAATTGCACAGAGTGCTGACCAGTCAGACTTTAGCTTTCAGTAGTCTCATACGCTTTAGTGCTAAAAGCTTACTTTTGGTTGGCTGCTTTTATGCATGATATGCTATGTAAGGAGCAGTATTCTGTGTACTTGCCAATTTCAGAATGTTTTAGTGGTTGATTCTTGTATATGTAGTACAAATACTTTAACAATAACTTTAAAATCATAGCCTCTAGGGTTGCAAAGGGTTCATTTGGGAGTCTTGTGAAGAAAACAATAGAATGTCCATAGGTTTATAGATTGCTCAAGGCTATTTGTATTGAAAACCATGTCACTCCATTATGTTTTATTATTCCAATTACGCTGTTTAGTCTGTGCCATATTTGGTTGCCCACATTTATCCTGTGCTTTGACGGGTCGGTCCGTTTGAACAGATTTTTCATTCTTGTGACTAGGTCAGACGGGCGAATCATCTACACAATTTTATTTATCTTTTTGGGGACTCCAGATCTGCCCAGCTGTTTTGGCTTTTCAAGGAAGTTTTGTTGTCTGTGCTAGAATTTCAAACATGGTGTACCATTTGGAATTTTAAATACAGGCGGTCCCCTACTTACAAATATCCGACTTACAAACGGAAGGAGACAACAGAAAGTGAGAGGAAATCTACTCCTAGAAAGGGAAATTCTCTCCTGTAAGAGTTAATATGGGAAAAAGGTGTCTTCTCTCCACTGATGCTTTATCACCAAGGCTTGTTTCCCTAATAACCCAAAATTTTCAAAATCCAATTGTCATTGGGGCAGAAAGTGAGGTGAAATCTTCTGAACAGGGGCACAGACAGCAAAACAAATGTTACAGGGATGATGACCCTTCCCTATGCTATCCAAAAAGCTTAAAAATAGATTTTTTGGCTGGAGCTACACTTAAAAAATGTACCTGATTCAACTTAAGAACAAACCTACAGTCCCTATCTTGTTTGTAACCCGGGGACCGCCTGTATATGAAGCCAGAGTCTACCAATACCTGGAATATCAGTTGTGAGTAGACTGTAATTTCCAAAGCTGCTTTATTCATATTGTATGTAGTTTTGGTCGATAACTTGGTTAAGTATAGAGTTACTTTAGTGACTATGACCTTTACAAAGTCCACTGAGAGTGCTGTGGTGCTGCTGTCTTCTAATAAAGAAAATGAAGGACTTTAAAAAGACCATAGTGGCCTTGCTGTGAAGGGTACTTGGGGACTAGGGAAGACTGATCTGATCTTATTGCCAGAGTTCTTAATAATAAACTAGTAAATAATTTTAAACCACCAGAATCCTTTTATCTGAAGTATGTTTTGATTTACATTCTAAGTACTTGCTAGGTTGCACTTTTAAAATGAAGGGATAAGGTAATATTATCCTAGATTTCAACTGTAAGTAAAAGCTTTAGTGCAAAAGGTGCCAACTGGCTGCTTTTTTAGGACAAACTGTGTATGTCTCTTCTGTCATTGAAGCTTCTACCAGCCTGTCAGCACTTTTTTTAAAGTGTGCACTGTACCCAAGGCTGCTGATGGGGTGGTACAGGCAGCCCTCCTGTACGGGGCACTTACCCCATCAGGTCAGCAGCAGGACCTGGCAAGAGTGAGCATCTCACAGGATAGAGATACAAGTGAGATGACTTGCAGGTACAGATAGAGCATTGAGGGATGCAAATCATGCAGCTGGGTAATGGGGAATCCATGGGGTATAAAGTAAGGGGGTAGAAGGGGTGCAGATTGGGTGATAAAGGTGGTACAGAGTGTGGGGTAGTGGTCAGGGCCACTGATGGGGGGCCCTTTTGTTTCTGATAGCCCTGACTGTATCATGCATGTGCAGCTCAGTGTACAGTCTCTGCATAATTGTGTGCTGAGACAAAATAACATGGATGGTAGTCATGCTATCTAGACCTTATCAATCAAGAAGCTGAAGCCTCTGAACCTGGAAGAAGATCAGATGAAGTGAAGCGATGGAGGAGAGCACTGACATCACATTGCTGGAGAGATGCGCTTTCTGAGGCACAAGTAGAGTGCCATAATGTGCAAATATGCTATGCATACATGTACATTATGGCAGGAACCTCCTGGGGGCCCAAAATATTTACATTAATCTGGCAGTTTACTTCCAATTTAAGACTGCACTCCAAGCAAAGTGCTAATTACACAGTTGAATTACATGTATGAGAGATATTTTGGCTTTGAGAGGATTAGTAAATCTATGAAGTCTTGAAATTAAAACAGAGTTAAGCAGTGTAGCTTCGTTACCTTCCTGCCTCCAGTTTGTGAATAGTGAAGAAGTGGCAAGATCTTTATGAAATCATCAATCTGCTCGCTCCTCCTGTCATTTTTGTTCTGAATGCTAGCACTGCCCCCTTTTTTTCCACTGAAAAAAGAAGGCTGATATCAAGACATTGGTTTAGCCGCTTACAATTGTTGCAAATTTCAAATTATTTCAAATTAACCACTTGCCGACCGCCGCACACACATATACGTCGGCAGAATGGCACAGGCAGGCAAATGGGTGTACAGGTATGTTAAATTTGCCGCCTTGCGGGCGCGCGCGCCCGTCGCACGCCACACGAGTTTGCCCGCGGGTCCTACGAACTCGATGTTCGCCGGCGGCCCACGATCGTGAGGCAGAACGGGGAGATGCTTATGTAAAGAAGCATTTCCCTATTCTGCCTAGTGATAGGACAGTGATCTACTGCTCCCTGTGATCGGGAGCAGTGATCTCTGTCATGTCACTTGTAGCCCACCCCCCCCACAGTTAGAATCACTCCCTAGGACACACTTAACCCCTTGATCGCCCCCTAGTGTTTAACCCCTTTCCTGCCAGTGTAATTCACACAGTAATCAGTGCATTTTTATAGCACTGATAACTGTATGGTCCCAAAATAGTGTCAAAAGTGTCCGATGTGTCCGCAGTCACGATAAAAATCGCTGATCGCCGCCATTACTAGTAAAAATAAATTATTATTAAAAATGTCATAAAACTATCCCCTATTTTGTAAACGCTACAACTTTTGCGCAAACCAATCAATATACGCTTTTTTTTTTTTTTTTACCAAAAATATGTAGAAGAATACATATCGGCCTAAACTGATGAAAAAATTAGTTTTTTTTATATATATATATTTTTTTGGGGGGATTTTTTTTATAGTAAAAAGTAAAAAATATTGCTTTTTTTTTCTCAAAATTGTCGCTCTTCTTTTGTTTATAGCGCAAAGAAGAAAAATTGCAGAGGTGATCAAATACCACCAAAATAAAGCTCTATTTGTGGGGGAAAAAAGGACGTCAATTTTGTTTGGGTGCAACGTTGCACGACTGCGCAATTGTCAGTTAAAGCGACGCAGTGCCGAAGCGCAAAAAGTGCTGGTCAGGAAGGGGGTAAATCCTTCCGGGGCTGAAGCGGTTAATACTGAACTGCAATTATTTGGTAGTTTACCCTGAATAGACAAGCAGCTTGAACATTGCTTAAATGTAGGATACCTCAAGACATGGGGGGTTATTTACTAAAGGCAAATCCACTTTGCACTACAAGTGCAAACTACAAGTGCAGTCGCTGTAGATCTGAGGGGGACATGCAAGGAAAATAAAGAACAGCATTTTAGCTTGCACATGATTGGATGATAAAATCAGCAGAGCTTTCCCTCATTTCAGATCTTTCCCTTAGATCTACAGCGACTGCACTTCCAGTGTATTTGCCTTTTAGTAAATCAACACCATTGTGTCTGGATGGCTGTAGCTTCAGCTATAGGTTAATTGGAGTGATCAGTTTATTTTATACAGCTCGTTTATTGCTGTACGGTGTACCACCCTGACTTGTGCTCCTAGCAGATGGCACCGTCATCTCCAGCTACACAAAGCAGCTTACTGGACAGTGTATATTGCTTCTCTCTGACTGTATTGCTGACCAGCATCTAAAGAAATCCAATTTTAATCTCCTCTTCTAGGTAAGAATATCACTTTATCCAAGTGAGTCTGCAACAAAACTAGTGACAGGGCACAAATGCTGATCTGTGGTTTTAATTCTACATTAACCCTCTAGGTGCAGATAAAGAGTTAGCCAGTTTGACAATATAAATCTATGCCTAAAATATATTGCTAAATTACTAAATAAATCCAGGCAGTTATTATATAGGCATGTAATAACATTGGCAGTACTAATAATAATCCAGCACCCTATACATTCACTGTAGACATCCAGTTTAAGAGAATTCTGCCACCCTTTTCAATTATAGAGCTGCTTAAGTCCCTTACCTCTATCCACCACATCAAGTAGTTGTTTATATGGGGCAGATTAAGGAAAGCCCCATATTGCATCCTGGGAGTAGAACTTTAGTTTTCCTTGGCAAGGTATAAAAAGCTGAATAGGAGTTAACACACATGGGTTTTTACTTATTTTTTTCAGATATTCATATAACGCTGGCAATTTTTTTTATGCAGTACTTTTTACATATTGTACATTTACATTAGGCCATGCCCCCAGGGAGCTTAAAATCAAAGGTCCCTATCTCACTCGCATACACACACTAGGGCCAGTTAAAGACCGGAGCCAATTAACCCCTTGCATGTCTTTGGAGTGTCAGAGAAACCCACACAAGCACAGAGAGAACATGCAAACTCCATGTAGATAGTGTCCTGAATGGGTTTCGAATATGAACTTACCGGTATTTAGATGTAATACTACTTGGTGGAATTATGATCTTTGTGTCTTAAGATCAAGCTGCCTGTCAAAGTTCTTGTTCAGTCCAATTTTTTCATATGATTTGGATATGCTTGTAAATTATTGGGTAAAATATATGTAAGCCCTGGTATTATGCAGTTTGCAGCTGATTTGTTACCTAGCCCTTGGTTCCTGTTTCAGGACAACATGGGGCGGGGTTGCTTTCTCTCTTAAAGGCCTGTCATGTGTCTCCACATATGAGTTTTCGTGGCATAAATCAGGAGATAGTTACTGCTGCAAGAGCAGTGCAATCTGCCAACATGCTCCAACATCTGTTTGGGGTGGATGCATGGACTGCCGCTGATCATAGGGCAGCTTTTCAAGGGTTCCAGGAGTATGGGAGGCATCATTTTTGAGTGAAAGATGTATAGTTACAAGGCTGTCTAAAAGTGGCAGTGAGAGGATATCCATCATGGTTGTGTTGGGTCCCATATTCAAGAAAGTCTGTATTTTCCGTGACTATGGGAGTCCAGGTCTGCTCGGGGCCACCCCTGGTGGCTGTCACTGTGGTTTGTTATGCTCTAGTAGGGAGTAGAAGTGTTATCTTCAATAAAGCAGTACAGTACTGAATTTTTGTCTGTAGCCTGGAACCAACCAGGATCAGGAGCCAAGTCATTTGCACTGTTTTTTCCCCCATATTCCCCATACACACTATAAAAACCAATTCATTATGCATCAGTAAAAATAACGTAATGTGTAAGAAGCAACCCTGTGCTCTCCACCCAAGCAGCTCTGACGCTGAACAGATGTATTATCTGTATGAGACTCTTTTTGTGCAAGGTGGGCGTGGTCACTTAGACTGAAGTACTTCTTTCTTCTACATTGCAATCATGCTGAGTTCAGTAGACTGTAATGTCTTGTCTATTATGCACACTATTGAACACTTCTAGAAATAATAGGCTGTTATTTGAAGCTGTACTGGTTGGACTGAGAAGGGGACACTCCAGAAGCTTGCTCTGAACATGTAAATGGCAGTGCAAATAAAAACGTAAGTATTACAGACTGTACTTAATTATTTTGTTATTTTAGAAATATTCACATTACTTTTTTTTCCCTCTGTTAGACTTTCAAATGAGTGCTTACAGCTGGGTATCTCTAATTAAGCTTTTGGTAAATGTATAAATTATTTTACCATATTTTTCTGTAGAATGCCACTAAGTGTGATGAGAAGTGTATCCTTACATTACATCCTTACATTACATTATCCTTACTTTACATACATTATCCTTACATTACTGTAGCGCTACCCCCAGTTAAGAGAGCCGCTGAATTGATTTCGGGCCCTGAACGCAGCACCGCCAACCCCCGGCAATCTTACTCGACCCACTCTGGCACAGTCAGTCTAGCGTTAAACTCCTATCACTCTCAGGTGTATTGTACTTAACAATCTCTAAACAGTTCAGGCAACACACTGAGGCAAGAATATAAAACATATATCAGCTTTACTGGTGATGAAGGATTCAAGGTACAACATGCAACTTATATATATTGGCCTGCAGAGCCCTGCATCAATCAATGTA
Source organism: Rana muscosa (assembly GCA_029206835.1). Classification (NCBI taxonomy): domain Eukaryota; kingdom Metazoa; phylum Chordata; class Amphibia; order Anura; family Ranidae; genus Rana; species Rana muscosa. The sequence continues at coordinate 173,020,974 of CM055123.1, forward strand.
CTAGGTGCAGCACAATAATATGGCGCCGCGCAGTATCCACCACGCGGAGCTATTATGGCGTGCGTTCGCCTATGGCGTAGTAACACAAACTTTCTAGATTCCCCGCCTAAGTCAGGCCTGACATGAGATGGGACTAAGTCTCTTTCCCCAGGGAAGGAAGGTTTCTTCACCGGCCAGCTTTCGTTGGTGCACTTAAAGAAATAACTATTTGTAATCCACATTGGGTGTTAACTTGAACTAGCAGGGTAAAACGGGGGAGGGGTAGGTACTTCAGCTCTGTCCCAACTACCGGACTCCCCAAGAACACTGGTGAGCGAACAGCAGGCCTAGGCAGTCTACAGGCCTGAACACAACTCAGTCTATAGATATGGGCAGGTGCCCGCTCACCACTCCAGGCGCGATCCCAGCCTGGGACTTCCACCTCCTGTGTGTCGCACACAGCGTCTGCTCCGATCGAGTCCCCGATCCAACTCATGTCCTATCACGACGGGTCAGGATCCACCTAGGCTCCGCAGTATGGTGGAAGGTTCTTTAGACTTCAAGCAAGGCCTCAGGCTTCAGGCCTTGCTCCACAGCCGATCCGCGCGGGATGACTTGTTGCTTGACGCGCCGTGTCCCAAGAGAGCGAGCTCCGCCTCGCCTCTCCCTTAAGTAACCCCTCCCATGAGTCTTTGCGGTGGAACCTCCTCCTTGGGGCCGAATGGGGTTCTGGGTAACGTAGTCCTGAGGTCGTAAGAGAGACTCCGCTACATTACATTTATAGTGACTATTATGGCAAGCCTAACTTAGAGGAGGATAAGGAAAGTGTAGGGGGAGGTTGTAAAGAGAGAGCGATGGGTTAACTGGTCTCCTGCAAAGGGGGGGTTATGGGAAATACTGGAGGGAGAAATGGGTATTGCTCATCGGGGGAATGGCCCTCAGGATAGGGTGTGTATTAAAACACAATAAATGGTCCAGATGGAACCATATGGTTGTAGCTTAGTGGCCAGGCCCTCAAACTATGTTCCTTGGGCCTGGGGTAGAGGATTTTGTTCCATGGCTTGCAAAGTAGGGATGGATGGTTTGGATATATAGCCAGAGTCTACAGGTCAGGCAAAATTTTTCCTCTTGTAACCTGGGGGACAGGTAGCAAGTACAAAGCTCCCTGGGATAAGCAGTCTTTCAGGCACAGATGCCAAATCAAGTGAGATAGTGACAAACAGTGCAATGTTTATTGGTGACATATACAAGTCTTTTATATACAGGTGCTGTACAGTGTTTCAGAAGAAACAAACAGAACAAAAATAGCCAAACAAAAACCTAGCCGTGTCTCGTCACTAACTATACAATATACAGGCCCTTTCTACCAGGCTGAGCAAGCCTACAGCTTGTGAGCTTCCACATAAACTGCTTAATGGCTTTCACCAACCTTTTACTCTCACCGACCGATGTTGTCTGATCTTCCCAGGCAGAGAACATTGGCTGTCTGTCACAGGTGTTTTTAACCGGTTAACAACTGCCTCCTGTACATTTACGTCAGCGGAATGGAATGGCTGGGCAGAGTAACGTATATTTACGTCACTTTGAAATTCCCACAGTGCGGGCGCGCGCGCGCCCCCAGCGTCGGGCGCACGCCCCTGCCGCAAGCTCCATGACCGTGCCTCTCACCGGGAGCAGCGATCAGTGACGTGTCACTCGTAGCCACGCCCCCTAACCGTTAGAATCACTCCCAAAAAAGTGTCCAATATGTCCGCCATAATGTCGCAGTCACAATAAAAATCGCTGATCACCGCCATTACTAGTAAAAAAAAAAAATAATAATAAAAATGCCATAAAACTATCCCCTATTTTGTAGATGCTATAACTTTTGCGCAAAGCAAACGCTTATTGCGATTTTTTTTTTTACTAAACATATGTAGAAGAATACGTATCGGACTAAACTGAGGAAAAAAAAAAATTTTATATATATTTTTTTGGGGATATTTATTATAGCAAAAAGTAAAAAATATAGAATTTTTTTCAAAATTGTCGCTCTATTTTTATTTATAGCGGAAAAAAATAAAAACCGCAGAGGTGATCAAATACCACCAAAAGAAAACTCTATTTGTGGGAAAAAAAGGACGTCAATGTTTGGGAGCCACATCGCACGGCCGCGCAATTGTCCGTTAAAGCGACGCAGTGTCGAATCGCAGAGATCCCTGAACATATATGAGAGGAGCCTGGGAGACGTATAATCCCCGAACAGGACTTTTCCCGGCTCTCTAGGACGCTCTGCTACACTCTGTATTGGGTAGCATCGAGGTGAGGCCCTAAGATCGTTCACATGTTTTGTGTGTTACTCCAATGCACAGTAAAACACATGTTATACCACACTTTACTGCAATAGAATAGATTAAAAGGGCCTTTTAGGTAAACCATCTTATTTGCATACTTGTTCTGAAACCGTTACTAAAGATATAAAGTCAGATGGTCAGCATGGGAATTACAGAATGTGGAATTGGCAGCCTCCACGTTTCTCTCGGAAAACAATTATTGGGCTCTCTCATACTACCCTTACAGGAAAAAGGTCTATTAACCTGTGCAGTCTGGTGTCAGCTGCTGGATGGTGCGCCTTACATTTTTACAACACAGAGCAGTGTTTTTCCATTTTTCTTTTTATATTGTTTTTTTCTTAACTTTTATTGGAATGACACACAATGATGTTTTATTCATTCCTACAACTTAACAATGTGAACGAGCCAAAAAAGTGTATGACTGGGCAAAATGATAAAATTAGTAATGATAATGATGAAATGAAATATATTCAGTACAATCTTTTGAAATAACTTGTATCCATGTTTTACCCCTTTAAAAAAAGTGGTTTCAGCTCTTGTTCTGTGGTCCAGCAGAAGTAGCAAAGGCATGGTTGACAATACTGCTTTGGATTTTAGTGCAGCAGAGGCAGCATTGTAAACTCCCTACAGGAAGCTGTCTCACTGGATTTCTGATGAGATCTGTTCTTGCAGCATACAGTTTAACTTACTGATGACCTCCTTACCTTTCCTGTATATGAAAAAGTCATAGCTTGCAAACTCATGTAATAAGGCCTCGTTCACACGGACGTACTTAAGCATACACCTATAAAATTTTCTGTGTTTGCCCCCACGAGATGCACAGAGCTCTGTGTATCCACATGTAGGCAGTTCTATTCATGCAATTTGGAATGCAGTGGTTGCACGGACACAGCCGCTGCTCCCAGTTTGACATCCATGTGGGTAAACGCAGAAAGGGTGAGCCATAAACAAGCTACTTCTGTTGTAGATTCTGGTAGGCACTGCTGCAAAATTACAGGCAGTCAGCAGCAGAGATCGCTTCAACCACCTCTGCCCCTACAACCTCAGTCTCGCACTTGTAGTAACAGGTTCTCATAATCTTGCTGCATTCTGATGCCGCGTACACACGACCGTTTTTAATGTCATTAAAAAAAAAAAGCATTTTTATCGACGTGATTTTTCGTGTTTCCTCTCAAGCCTGCCTTGCCTACACACTATCATGGAAAAAAATGTTCGAGTAAAGCGCGGTGACGTACAACACGTACAACGGCACTATAAAGGGGAAGTTCCATTCGGATGGAGCCACCCTTCATGTTAGTAAAGTTTGTTGAGCGACGATTCGCGCTTTTCAGCCTTGTGCTTTTCAGTCCGTTACAGCGTGACGAATGTGCTATCTCCATTACGAACGCTAGTTTTACCAGAAGGAGCGCTCCCGTCTCATACTTGATTCTGAGCATGCGCATTTTTTTTCACGTCGTTAAAGCCTACACACGCCCGTTTTTCATGACGAGAAAAACGACGATGTAAAAAACGACGTGAAAAATTAGAGCATGTTCCAATTTTTCTCGTTGTGATTCTCTGCATTTTTCTCGTCGGGAAAACTGCTGGAAAGCCCACACACGATCATTTTTAATGACAATTTTAAATTTTTTTATTTTTCTCGTCATTAAAAACGGTCGTGTGTACGCGGCATGAGTAATTTGCAGCAAATGAAAAATATCATCACTGCATTTTCATGGAGGTATAGGAAAAAAGTGGGACGTTCAACCTGTTAGCTTCTAAATAAAAAATGGCAGAGTGCTATTATACCAGTAAAATGTTTTTTTGTTTTTTGTTTTCCACTTGAGTATGGGAAAAAGCTAATGATATGCTAGAAGGGGAATTGGAAACTACTTTAGATTAGAATACATAATTTATGAATGTGAACAATCTCTATGAGTGGTTTTCAGGTAAATCATAGATGTTCTGGAATATATCATTGCCTTGTGTCATAGCTTGAAGATAAAAGCAAGTAACTTTATTACAAGTCTGCAGAATTATACTTTTGTTGCAGTTCATTTTTTTTTGTTTTCAGAGGAACATTTAAAGTGGAGTTCCAATGACAGATATAATTTTTTTTTTACCAAAATCCATCTGTTATAATCATATGATATTAATGATGCAGTAATTAGCCTGGTAAATTGCGCCACTATTGTTCATATTTTATAATAAAACTAACCTTACATTCCGCCTGGTTGGCTGTTCCCATCTTGCTTGTGGGCAGGCGAAGCCCACAAGGATAGACTTCTGGGATACGTTGCTGCTGAATAACTAGCATGCACCGCCTGTTCTTGCGCATGCGCAGTAAGCACACCTAGCAGGGCAGGAAACTTCTTAGGTTGCCATCACAATGGGCGTCAGCGTCGGAAGTGCCCGCCCCGTTGTGATGGCAACGAAGATAATCACTTCGGGTTTCCAAATAAAGCGATGCTAGCCCTCAGCGTTGCCCACTGACTTCTGGGAAAGAATGACACACATCTCCCAGGAGCACTAGCGAGAACAGGCGCTGAGGGAAATTACGTCAATCGCCGCGGAGAGGAAGTGGCAGAAAACAAGGGACCCCATAGCAACAGTGCAGAAGGGGTGAGTAAAAAAATTTAAAAGTTTCCAAATGTTGTTGCTGAAGTATTATGCTGTTTATTTCTGTAAAGTTAATTTTATGGGTGGAACTCTGCTTTAACTCTAAAATACCTTTTTACTTTGTATTTATCCTGTTCAAATTATTTACCTTGTTATGCTTCTCCAAAGCCAAAAGTGTCACTAAGCTCAGTTTTTTTCTATTGCTCCCAGCCGCCTCCAAATCTTAAAATGTATTTTTTTTCTACTGTGGTGGGTGAGGGTGGCTACATTTATTCTCCAGGTCCCCACCACTGTATGTAGGAACCTTGCTACCATCTTTTCTTGCTTCTGGGATGAACTACCGTATATACTCGAGTATAAGCCGGGGCACCTAATTTTACCACAAAAAAATGGGAAAACTTATTGACTCGAGTATAAGCTTAGGGTGTCCATCTGCATGCCTCACTGTGCCTCACGGTGTCCATGTGCATGCCTCACTGTGTCCATGCCTCACTGTGCCCATGACTAGACTGACGTTTAACATGGGAGTCTATGGAAGGGGTGCGCGGGTTTGAAAAATCAGTGCTCCCCGGCCGTAGGTCCCCCAGACAAAAAACTTTTCACACTTATAGAGGCTACATGTGTGGCAAGTTTTGGGTCCAGTGAACCTACGACCGGCCGGTACCGGGTCCCCAAAGTCACCGGAGAAATGACCGTTTAACATGGGAGTCTATGGAAGGGTTGCCCTGCTTTGAAAAATCGGTGCTCCCCGGCCGTAGGTCCCCCGGACAACAAATTTTGCACACTTGTAGATGACGAGTGAGGCTACATTTGGGCCAAGTTTGGGGTCCAGAGGACCTAGGACCGGCTGGTACCGGGTCCCCAAAGTCAGGGAGATCAGGCGCAAAAAGGTGACTCGATTATAAGCCGAGGGGGGCATTTTCAACACAAAAAAATGTGCTGAAACACTCGGCTTATACTCGAGTATATACGGTATGTGATGTGTAGTGTGAAAAGAGTAGTGCACATGACCTCAACAAATGTGCACTGATCATTCCAAACACATGGAAGTTATGGGGGTAAGGATAGGTAGAGGAGCTCATGGAAGACTTTACATTACAGCAGAAAAACACCAGAAAATATTTAATGCAAAAGTTCACCTTTGCAACATGTTGCATGTAACACCCATATTTGGGGTGTAACGTGTGACGTTTTAATACCAGCCCTCCTCACCCTTCATTCCTCCACCCCTGCTGTCACATTCAAAATTGGTGCGGCTGTGCAAGGCTCTGCTTGTATAGCCGCATCGTTCATTCAAAGCAATCTGTGAACAAAGAAACTACAAGTCCTGTCTGCCACAGTGGCAGCTGGCTTGTAGTTCTCAATAGACTGTGAGGATGCTGATGAGTGCCCTTGCAGTCTATTGACACTCTCTTCCACTTTAAAAGAGCCTGTACAGAAGCATGGCAGAAAGCTGGCGTAAGTGTTTGCAGGAGCCTGACATTGCAGCCACGTTTTACTGATCACGGGTGGAATGATACGCAGGCTCCTGTAGGAAAAAATAATTAATACACTTTTTTTTGTTTCCTGCAAAAAAGTGTGCATGTAATATTATCTCCAGAAAGGTGAACTTTTCCTTTTAAACTTGCATTTATTATAGTCATGCCCTGACTATTACAACCTTGGCAGACCGAAAACACCAGAAAACTTTAAGAGACATAGCCGAGCACTGGAGCGAGTGTGACGTAAAACCAACTCCCAACATGCATTCACCCAAAATGAATCTGCCTTCCTAAAATACAATTCCTCCCTCCATGCTGCCAAACAAACCTACTTTGTCACAGTCATTAATACTCTGTCCTCCAGTCCTCGTCTCTTCTCTACGTTTAACTCTACTTTGTCCACCAGCATCTCCACCCAGTAACTCATTCACTGCTCAAGAGATTGCAATTCACTTAAAAAACAAGATTGATGCAATTCGTGTGGACATCTCCACTGCACAGACATCTAACCCACTTAACATACCCTGTACAAATCTACTCGCAACACTCTCCTCTTTTGACCTTGCTACTACCAAAGAGGCCTCTAAAGTTTTCTCAGAAGCCTGCCTTACCACCTGGTCCCTAGATTTTATTTCCTCACATATCTACAACTGTCACGCTCTTCTTCTATCTTATGCTCCCTCACATCTTCAATCTCTCTGTCTCTACTGGCACCTTCCCCATCCCCACTAAAACATGCCCTGATCACCCCCATACTTAAAAAGACCTCACTGGATCCCACCAGCCTGAACAACTTAAGACCCATCTCCTTGCTCCCTTTTGCGTCAAAACTTCTAGGGCGCTTAGTCTACAACTGTCTTGGCTCCTACCTCACTGACAACAACCTTCTTGACCCCTTACCGTCTGGCTTTTGCTTGCTACACTCCACTGAAACTGCCCTACTGAAACTCACTAATGGCCTACTAACTCTTAGAACCAATGGCCATTACTCCATAGTCATACTAGTTGACCTCTCTGCAGCCTTTGATACGGTTTACCATCCCCTCCTCCTCAAAAAACTCCACTCTCTTGGCATTCAAGACTCTGCTCTCTCCTTGCTCTTCTCCTACCTATCACAGCGCTCCTTCAGTGTGGCCTATAACTCTGTTTCCTCCTCTCCACAACCTCTTTCTGTAGGGGTACCTCAAGGTTCCGTCCTCGGACCCCTTCTCTATTTACACCTCACCTCTTCCATTGGTCTGTTAATAAACTTCCATGTCTTCCATTACCACCTCTTTGCTGACGACACACACAAATATATCTCTCTACTAATCACCTCACTCCTTTAGTCTCCTCTCGCATTACTAACTTACTAACTGACGTATCAACATGGATTTTTCCTCCAGCCCGTGCCCCTCCGACTTCTCCATCAAGATCAATAATACAACCATCAGTCCCTCCCCTCATGCCAAGGTACTAGGTGTAATCCTAGACTCTGACCTGTCCGTTCAGCCCCAAATCCAATCACTATCCAAATTGTCCAGACTTGACCTCCTAAACATCTCCAAAATACACCCCTTTCTAACCATTGACACCACTAAGCACTTATTCGCCCCCTTGTTATCTCTCATCTTGACTATAACTCCATCCTCATTGGCCTACTCCTCCGCAAGCTATCCCCACTTTAGTCGATCATGAATGCCACTGCCAGACTCCTCCACCTTACCAACCATTCAGTGTCCACCACTCCTCTCTGCCAATCCCTCCACTGGCTTCCCATTGCCCAAGTAGTAAAATTCAAAATGCTAACAATACTGTACAAAGACTTTCACGATTCTGCCCCAAGCTTTATCACCAATCTCATCTCTAAATATCACCCAGGCCATCCTCTCCGCTCCTCCCAAGACCTTCTGCTCTCTAGCTCCCTTGTCTCCTCCTCCCATGCTCATCTCCGGGACTTCTCCAGAGCCTCTCCCATCCTCTGGAACTCACTACCCCAATCTGTCCAGTTATCTCCTACTCTGTCCACTTTTAGGCAATCCCTGAAAACTCATCTCTTCAGCGAGGCCTATCCTGCCTCCAGCTAACAGAATCTTCTACTTCCTTATCAGTTCATCCCTCACAGTCCCTACCTTTTTTGTTACACCAGCTCTCCTCCTTCTTAGATTGTAAGCTCGCAGGAGCAGGTCTCCTCTAACCCACTTGTTTTGAATAGTACTGTTGGTATAGTGTTTTCTTTTACATTGTAACGTGCTGCACAAACTGTTGGCGCTATATAAATCCTGTATAATAATAATATATTGGTGCAAAGAACAATGTTATGTAGCAATCCGTGACAGTTTATTGGATTTTAGATTTACACGATTTTGTACATTGCTTCTCTCTCTATTTTGTTCATTTTAAAACTTTCCAAATATACTTGCTAATGTCAAATTCATCTGTTTATGCATGCTGATATTTCTAAATATTTGATCTTGTGTTTCTTCTTAAACATGATGCTATGTAACACTCGCAAATTAGTTATTTTTGCACTCGGCACTGGCCAGTTAGCCACCAAAATTATATATTGCACTCCTTAATATATATCATAAGAAAGTCCTTTTGCTTTTACTACCTCTAGTGTTCATTTATCCTCCTTGACTCCTTCCAGCTAACTTTCCCCCTTCTGTGTTCTTTTGGACATAATCTCTTTTTCATGTGTGGCAACTGCCAATGTCCGCATACCCTTGTTATGTTCTAAGTATATAGTCTAGTGATATAAAAGACATGACACAGACAGATATGGAAATGCAATTTATTCTGTGGAGCTAATCAAAAAAGAGCATACATTTACGTACAGCTATGCAGTTAATTACACATTTGAACTTGACTAACCGTTATGTGCCAACATACGATACTCCCTGTATTATTTATTACCACTATGCCACATTATATTGTGATTGTATTCCTCTTTAATAAGACTATTTAAACAGAGAGTCTCACTGCTGTTTCATGCAACATTTAACGCCAAGGCTACATGTTCATGGATTGTAATGATATCAGTTGTTATGACAGTTGAAGCTCTGTCATTACAGTAGCCACTCTTTGTTCAGCTTGATTTGGTGATATACACTACCAGCTAAGTAAATGAGTCATAACTGGCAGACAATATGAACTCCTTAATATCAGATTCAGGATAATTCATTGTAAGCTCTGTTTCTTTCTTCTTATCAATTATTCATGACATCAGTTCAGCTTTACAGTGTTTGTATAAATTCTTGTTATGTAACTCTGCTAGATTTTTGTGTTCCTTCTATATGGATACAATTTTACAATCAAATGTTGATTTCATGTTGTATGGGCTCCCTGCATTGTGTACCACCTAATCTTTGCTCTTGCAGTAAAAAATAATAGAGGCTCAAATGAAAATGTTCAACCTACTGGACAATTACTGCAGCCCCAATGTTCTAACATTAGCTGTTTACACAACTCTCAACTGTTCGCCATCTTCAGTCAGTTCTGTCCTTTGTCCCTCAGTTTTCCCTCTTTTTGTTCCAATGTATAGAACGCTATACAAAGTATTAAAGCCCAACTGGGGCTGCCTTTTATGCTGCAAGGCTTAAGTGCTCAGGTTAAAAGCAACATTACTTACTGGATCCTCCAGGCTATAATACTGCCCCTGCAGCCTCTTCTTCTCTATGGTCTGGTGGTCAGATGCTCTCTGACGTCATCAAGTACAATGCAGAGCCCACAGTCCAGCATTGGACATGAGGAAGCCGAGGGAGTATCAACTGCCAGGGCATGGCGAAGTAGAGGAGAGTGCCAGCTGCCAAGGGGAGTGAAAGATTGGGTAAATAAAATGGCTTTTAGCAGCCTCCTAGACCTAAATGAGCACTTAACCCATGCAGTGCAGGGACAGCCCCATTGCAAGGGGGTATTTTTTCTTTCCCCAGAGATGGGCTTTAAAAATCAAAATGTTATACTGCACTAACACTTTTTATTATTGCTTTTGTTGCTTTAAAAACAAAGTATAAAGGAAAAGTTATGGGGAGAAAAAAGCACATGCGAGTTTGGCCAATCATTTTTTATGTATTAATTTGTTATGGTCCTAACTGGGGGTGTGGCAAGAGTGTGTCCCTTACCTACTTACAGTGTGTTCCTCTTTTTCATATCAGACTATTGGGGGTATGTTGTTTACACCCCTACATGAACTGATTGTCCTACCAAGGTGGCAGAATTGTTTGTGTACAAGTGCACACAGTAAATTAAGAAAGTTGGTGCGCTAATCGCATAACAAACTTGATTTCACAACCCTGAGAGTATTTACATAAATAATACAAATTCTAGTGAATGTATCAATTTTATAAATCTTTAAAAGTTCATAAACAAAATTTCTTAGACCCGGTTTACACTGGGGCGACTCCGGACGCGACTTCTGGTCGCCCCGAGTTGCCCCAAGTCGTGCTATTTTTAAAACTAATTGAAGTGAATGGAGATGTTTTAATGCACACGACTGCAGTCGCTCCGACTTCAAAAAAAAGGTTCCTGTACTACTTCAATCAGACTTCTAGGCGACCTGTAGGCAGCTTGTACCATTGATTTCAATGGAAGTCACTTAGAAGTCTGATCACTGTTCATTTTGAAGGCAACTTTACAGGAAGAGAACATACATTTCTCAGGCAAACCCCTCCCTCCCCCTCCCTCCCACAGAGCTGATTCTTGTTTTATTGACCACTGGAATGTCTCCTGTCCTGAAGGCAACTTCAGTCATGTTGTAAATCACCACTTAGTCGCTCTGTGATTCATGCTCAAGTCGTGTTGAAGTCGTGTTGCCCCTGTGTGAACCGGCTCTTAGGTGAAGATTGTTTGTTTTAAAAACAGACACCCGATTTAGTGATGAATTATAGTTGTATATGGTTGTGTCCATAAAAAAATCCAGACAAAACGGTGCTCAAATGAATCCCTTCACCACATATACACGCCGCTTACCAGAAATTGTGGATTTGAAGTTATAGAGCTCACACTAGCTTCAATTAATCCAGGACTCAGCAGCCAAGCTGGGGAAGATCAGTGGCGTAGCGTGGGTTGTCAGCGCCCGGGGCAAGGCAAGAAATTTGCGCCCCCTAACCTGCGGACTTTCCACTACACTACACACTGACCACTAACCCGCACACCACTACACTGCACACTGACCACTACACACTGACCACTAACCCGCACACCACTACACTGCACACTGACCACTACACACTGACCACTAACCCGCACACCACTACACTGCACACTGACCACTACACACTGACCACTAACCCGCACACCACTACACTGCACACTGACCACTAACCCGCACACCACTACACTGCACACTGACCACTACACACTGACCACTAACCCGCACACCACTACACTGCACACTGACCACTACACACTGACCACTAACCCGCACACCACTACACTGCACACTGACCACTACACACTGACCACTAACCCGCACACCACTACACTGCACACTGACCACTACACTACACACTGACTACACATTGACCACTAACCCGCACACTGCACACTGAGCACTACACACTGACCACACACCACACTGACTACACACCACTACACATTGACCACTAACCCGCACACCACTACACTGCACACTGACCACTACACTACACACTGACCACTAACCCGCACACCACTACACTGCACACTGACCACTACACTACACACTGACCACTAACCCGCACACCACTACACTGCATACTGACCACTACACACTGACCACACACCGCACTGACTACACACTGACCACACACCACTACACACTGACCACTTCACTACACACTGACCACTAACCCACACACCACTACACTGCACACTGACCACACACCACATTGACTACACACTGACCACACACCACTACACTACACACTGACCACTTCACTACACACTGACCACACACCACTACACTACACACTGACCACTAACCCGCACACCAATACACTGCATACTGACCACTACACTACACACTGACCACTAACCTGCACACCACTACACACTGACCACTACCCTGCACACCACTACACACTGACCACTACCCTGCACACCACTACACTGCATGCTGACCCACTTGACCATTACACTAACCCACCCGACACCTACACTAACCCACCCGACACCTACTTCCTGCACTACTCACATTAAACTGACCCACCTGACACCAACACTGACTATTACACTGACTGACACATACACTGACCCCCGACACCTACCTGACATATACACTGACCCACCGACCTTGCACCTACACTGAAATATGTAAAATGAGGTACAGCGCTAAATGAATAAATAAATGAATGTCAAGAGGTGTAACGTGAAGAATTGGTGAAAAGGAAAACTAATGCAGAGTCTCCAATTTCTTAAATTCATATGAGTGCACGTAATTTTCAATTGAATGAAATTAAGACATAAAAATTAGTGAAGGAGGAAAAATATTGCACTGCGGGACAAAAGGACAGGTTGAAGTTGGAACACAAGTGGAGGCAGCTCCTCTAATAGGCCCTGAATATATACCTATATGAAGTGATTGCGAGTAGGAGGAAGAGGGCGCCAGCCTTCTGGAGGTAAAAGAACTGATATGCGTAGAGAAAAAACACCACAATAAAAAATGATTGGGGGGAAAAACAACTCACTTTAGGATGTGAAGAAGGTGCTTATCGTCTGAGGAGCAGTGGGTCTTGCTCGGGCTCTGTGGTGGAGGACAGTGCGGTGGCTACACTGGCGGATATGAGTGAGACAGATGGCTGTGGTGTGATGGTATGGAGTCTGCAGGAGGGATGTCAAGCTGATCAGGTGGATATTGGCGGCTGCCAATAAGATGTCAGCGGCTGCAGATGGTGTGTACCAGTGGCTCCATCCTTGGATACGGTCACCATAGTATCCAAGGATGGAGCCGCTGTGTACACTCAATCTGCAGCTGTCAACATCCCAGGTGGGCATATTTATTGTTATGGGGCACACTGATGGGCACATTTTATGTTAAGGGACACGCTGATTGGCATATTTTCAGTGTGCACCTCAGAGTGATGCATTACATCAGGTGTGCCCATCAGAGTGCCCCTTACATCAGGTGTCTCCATTACATCAGGTGTGCCCATCAGAGTGCTCCTTTACATTAGGTGCCCCAAAATAATGCCACCTTACATCAGTTGTCTGCATCAGCGTGTCCCTTTAATAAAATAAGGGGCATGCTGATGGGCACATTTTATGTTAAGGGGCACACCAAAATATGTCAATCAGCGTGCCCCTTAACATAAAATGTGCCCATCAGTGTGCCCTTTAACTATTAAATATGCCCATCTGGGATGTTGACAGCTGCAGATTGAGTGTAAACAGCGGCTCCATCCTTGGATACTATGGTGACAGTATCCAATATCCACCTGAGCTGCTGGACATCCCTCCTGCAGACTCCATACCATCACACCACAGGCATCTGTCTCACTCATACCCGCCAGTGTAGCCACCGCACTGTCCTCCGCCACAGAGCCCGAGCAACAGCAAAATTTTTTATTTTTTTTTAGCAGCAGCCCCCCCCCCCGCTTCTCAACCTGCCCTGCTCCCCAAGTGTCCAAGTGTCCCGCAGCTCAATGTTGAAAAGTTGGGAGGCATGTATGTAATGTATCCCCTCAAGGCATTCAGCATGTAAGGGGTTAAATGATTAATCCTACTATGTAATGCATCCCCTCAGGGCATTCGACATACCAAATACCTCTTCATTTAACCCCTTACATGCTGAAAGCCTGAGGGGATGCATTACATAGCAGGATTAACCATTTAACCCCTTACATGCTGGAAGCCCTGAGGGGATATATCATGTAACTGAGCTCAATAAATTATTAATCCGATCCCTGCAGGAGGGGGGGGCGGCTTGGAGGGGGCTTTTGGCATCAGGTATGTAATGTAACTGTCTGTACTTAGGCCCGCAGACATGCTGCGTGTGTGGTGGCTGGCTGGCTGACTGACTGGCAATGCTGCTAACACTTGGCATGGCGGTGGCGTGACTCCGGTCTAACTGCTGCTGACCCGCGGCTGCTCCGAGTCCCATCTGAGATGTCTCCCTGCCTCCCTCAGACTCACTCACCTCCTTTTCTCTTATCATCCATGGACTGACACGGTGTCTCTTTACACTTTACACGTGGGTTATGTCCCTGCTTGCAGGAGAAGACCTAGGCAGAATGTGAGATGTTATACATACATTCTAAAAGCCAGAGCTGAACAGCCCCACCCAGGGGGCGGTCCCTCCGGGCATAACCCTCCCACTACAGTCAGCAGACTTCAGTTTTTTTCTGCCTAGCAGAAGGAGAAGACGTGGCTCCCTCAGGAGCCAGTCTCCTGACCTATTTTATTCCTTTTTGGGATTATTTTTTATTTTATTTTTGAGAATCTTCTATCAACTGTCGGCTGGGCAACAGGTTGGGTACAAGATATCCTCGTAGTCTTCCCTGTCCGACCATCGAGCGTGCTGATCCTCGCCTTCTGTGCGTGAGACTCAGTTCACGACAGGCCCCACGACTCCAGGGGTGGCCGGGTTTGCTTTCATGCTCCCACGGTCCTCTCAAGACTGAACAGCTCCTGACTGACTGTATCTTTCGCGGTGGACCGGGCCGACAGCTACTCAGTACTGCACTGTGATAGTCCTGTCAGAAACACCAGTGTGTCCCTCAGGGGATGGGTAAGTAGTCTCTCCTGCCTGCAGGTGAGTACAAAGGGCTGTGTGTTTCTCTGTGGGGGATTTTCCCTGTCTCCCCCTGTATTTTATTGTCGCTCTCTGTCACCATTACTGGCGCTGACTGTGTGGGGTGCTTGGGGGTCACACTGTTCTTGGGGGGCTCATGCTGGTCTGCAATGTATGCCTTGGGGCTTTTTTGTGTGTTTTTTTTTTTTCTTTTGGGGCCTGAGCGCCGAGTGGCGCTGTGCGTGTGTGCTGTTTCATTTTAACTGCGTCATGGCGGCCATCTTGCCGCGGATCGCCTCAGTGAAGTGCGGCGGCCATTTTCTTGTAGCCCACGCGCTTTTCAGCACTAGTTTGGCCTCTAGCGCTGCTATAGCAGCGCGAATCTCCTCACAGTCTCCTCACAGCTTGCCAGCGCTGACACAGCGCGGTACAGACAGCGGAACTAAGCGGTCCCTGGTCCGGGATTGGTGAGTCCCCTGGGCGCCCCCTCCTCAGTCAGCACAGCCTGTGGGTGGACTTTTTATCTGAGAGAGTCTCAGAGAGGGACAATATGGAGTCTGTGTCACCAGCTTCCCCTAAAAATGTCAGTGGCAACAGGCAGTGCTTCAGCACTGCGGTCCCTATGGACCTGTTGTGGGCAGCCCTGGAATCAATTTCTGACCAGGATGGGAGCTGTGTGCAAGCGCAAGGTGCAAAAAGGCGCCCTCTCCCCACTTTATCTACTCGAGGGCAGTGCGCTGATTCAGATATGGGCCTAGCCACTATCGCTCAGGACCCTAGTTCTGAATGTATGGATGGTTTTGAACAGGACATTCCTTATGAGGGAAACTCCAGTTCTGAGTCAGTAAATGACAGGGCGCTTGTTAGTGTGCTCATGACTGCGGTGAGGGACACTCTCAAGCTCAAATGCTGCGGATGCAGAACCTCAGGCGGATACTGTCTCCTTTGGTTCTTTTAAGGCCAGGCCTTCTAAAGGGGTTTTTTCCATTGTACTTTCTTTGACCAGCTCATTGATAAGGTCTGGGAAAAGCCGCAGAAGAATTTTTTTATGGTCCCGCGGCGTTTGTCTATCAGATACCCCTTGAAGATGCCCTACTTAAAAAGTGGGCTTCTCCCCCAGTGGTCGACCCTCCAGTCGCCCGGTTGAACAAGGCCATCACTCTCCGGATGGAGGGGACTCCTGCATTTGAGGACCCCACTGACAGGAGGTCAGAAGTGGTGAGCAGAACCATGTTTGCCTTGTTGGGATCCGCCCTACGACCTGTGGTAGGGGCGACCCTTGTGTCTAAAACACTTACAGGTTGGGCAAAAATGTTGCACCTAGCTGTACAGGAGCATATTCTTCCTCCAGGCACAGTTGCTCTGGCCCACCAACTGGTTCAGGGCCTGGTTTCTGTGTGCGACGCCACGCTGAACGCGGCCCCTTTAATATCCAGGGCCTCTGTCTCGGCGGTGGTATTGCGTCGTCTTATCTGGTTGAAATGCTGGTAAACGCACTCTTCTTCCTTAGACTAGCAAGGGTGAGGAGGCCCGCCGCAAACAGGGGCCTTCCTTTCCAGCAAAACAGGGGTTTTTTCGTCAGTCAGAGTCCACAGGTAGGCCCTCTCAGACTGACGGCAGTGCGGCTGGTGGGCACAAGTGCGTAAGCCAAACAAGCGGCTCCCAAGCCCGCCTCCGCGTGAAGTCTTGCCTCCGCCCGACTCTGGGGTGGGGGGGGGACTTCGCAGGTTCACGGATCGGTGGACCTCCCGAATCTCCGACTGGTGGGTGTGCGAGGTGGTCACCTCAGGTTATAGGATAGTATTCCGATCCTGGCCCCCACACAGATTCTTTCCCTTGAATCTTCCTCTCCTTCCTACCTGTCGGGCAGCCCTCTTGGGGGCTGTACAGGATTTGATCAGGTCCGGAGTGATTGTGCCGGTTCCGTCACAGGAGAGTTTTCAGGGATTCTGCTTGAATCTGTTTGTCGTCCCAAAAATAGGACGTGGTTCGACCTATCCTGGACCTCAAGGCCCTGAATGCCTTCGAGAAGGTGCAGAAATTCCGCATGGGATCCATTCGCACGGTGATCGCTACACTCCACCAAAGGGATTTTCTTCTGGCGTCCTTGGACTTCAAGGACGCCTACTTGCATGTTCCGATCTGCGCAAGTCACCAGAAGTTTCTGCGCCTTGCGATCAGCGAAGTCCACTCTCGATTGTGGCTCTTCCTTTCGGCCTTGCCTCGGCACCAAGGGTGTTCACCAAGGTGCTTGCTCCGGTTCTAGCCTTCTGTTACAGCGAGGTATTGCTGTGTGGGCTATCTGGACGGTCTTCTGCTATGAGCAGAAAGTGGCTCAGACTTAGAGGAAAGGTGACTATCGTCAATTAGACCCTCAGGGACTTCGGGTGGTTCCTGAACATTCAGGAGTCAGTCCTGGTCCCGACTCAGTGTCTGGAGTCTCTAGTTCTGGTTCTGGACTCCTTGGAGGCAAAGGTATCCTACCTCTGGAGAAGTTGCTGACACTTCAGTCTGCGGTGCGGGTGCTGACATCCCGAACATGGTTGTCAATCCGTTGTTTGCATGAGAGTCCCGGGACTCCTGGTGGCCTCCTTCGCGGCCATTCCGTATGCCCAATCACACACCAGGGCATTGCAGAAGGAGATCTTGTCCACCTGGGACAAATCCCCGTTGTCCTTGGATCTTCGGATCCAGGTGATTCACCTGGTCAGGGCGTCCCTGACAGGGTGGTTGGGACCCTCGGCTCTTCGGTCCGGAAAGTCGTTCCCCTCCCATCCAATGGACGGTACTCACGACGGACGCCAGCCTGACGGGCTGGGGTGGAGTCTGGGGAGTCCTGTCGGCTCAAGGCCTTGGACTCCGGACGAGCCCGTTTACCAATCACTGTTCTGGAAATGCGGGCCATCAGACTGTGTCTCTCCTCAGGTCGGAGAGAGTACGGGGTCGCTCCATCAGGAGCCAGTCGGACAACGCCACGGCGGTGGCGTATGTATACCATCACGGGGGGACTCGGAGCTCAGCTGCCGCTTCCGAGGTAATCCGTATCCTGAAGTGGGCCGGAAGAAACGTGCCGGCTCTGTAGGGGCGGACTATCTGAGTCGCCAGACGCCGGACCAGGAAGAGTGGTCCTTGCATATTTCAACTCCTTTGTCGACGGGGGGGCACGTCGGATGTGGACCTGATGGCCTCTCGACTCAGTCGCAAGGGTCGAGGTTGTGGCCAGATCCAGGGATCCTTGGGCGATGACTCGGATGCGTTGGTGGCCCCATAGGGTCCTTATCGCCTGATATAAACTCTGGTGATCCTAATTGTTCCGGATTGGCCTCAGCGTCACTGGTACGCTGATCTGGTACGTCTCGTTGCGGACGTTCCCTGGCGGTTGCCGATGAGGGAGGACCTTCAGTCTCAAGGTCCTATGTTTCATCCGGCTTACAGTCTCTGGCTTTAACGGCAGAGCTGTTAAAAGCCAGGTGTTGAGGGACCGAGGTCTCTCGGACTCTGTCATTTTGACCATGTTAAGGACACGGAAGTCTTCCTCCAGGCAGATCTATCACCGTGCCTGGAAAGCTTATATCGCCATATGCAAAGCGCTGGACTGGCGTCCTCGGACGTATTCCGTCCCCAGAATCCTGCGTCCTCTACAGTGTGGAGTGACCCAAAAGCTTGCTTTGAGTACCATCAAGGATCAGATTTCGGCCTTGGCCGTCTTCTTTCAGCGACCTCTAGCGGGTCATTTCTTGGTTAGCACCTTGTGTTGGGGGTTCGCCATGTGCTCCCTCCTGTCAAGCCTTCTCTCCCACCGTGGGATCTGAATTTGGTGCTCTAGGTCCTCCAGGAACCTCCTTTTTGGGAATATCCGGGATATTCCTCTCTTGTCTTGTCTCAGAAGGTGGCCTTTTAGTGGCAATCACTTCTGTTTGACGAGTGTCTGAGTTGGCGGCTTTGTCCTGCAAGTCGCCATATTTAGTCATCCATAAGGATAAGGCGGTGTTGCATCCGCGACCTTCCCTTTTGCCAAAGGTGGTGTCTACCTTTCACCTACATGAGGACATTGTCCTCCCGTCCTTGTGTCCTCACCCATCGCATCCCAGAGAGTTTGCGCTGCACATATTGGATGTGGTACGAGCCTTACGGGTGTACCTGTCTGCTACTGCTTCTATTCGGAAGTCCGACTCACTGTTTGTGACTGCCCCTGGTCCATAACAGGGCCAAGCGGTTTCGTCTGCCATCATTTTTAGGGGAATCAGACAAACCGTCATTCAAGCCTATGCACTCAAAGGGCGGGCGCCTCCCTTTCCGGTTACGGCGCATTCCACCAGGGCAATTGGTGCTTCCTGGGTTTTCCGACATCAAGCGTCGGTTGCACAAGTGTGCAAGGCGGCGACCTGGTCGTCTGTTCATACCTTTTAAGTTTTTTATAAGGTTGATGTGGCTGCATCTTCGGATGCTTCCTTCGGCCGCAGGGTGCTGCAGGCCGCTGTTTAAAGTTGCGACTCCTCCGTTGAGGAGATCTGCCTTCTTGGAGTGAAAGTTTTTGGTTTTTCCATTTATACTGCTCCCATCCCTCTTGACACTGCTTTGGGACATCCCACGTGTAAAGTGTAAAGAGACACCGTGTCAGTCCATGGATGATAAGAGAAAATAGGATTTTTTGTACTCACCGTAAAATCCTTTTCTCTGACATCCATGGACTGACACGGCACCCACCCTTCCTTTTTAAGTTTGTACTGCTTTGTTACGAACTGAAGTCTGCTGACTGTAGTGGGAGGGTTATGCCCGGAGGGACCGCCCCCTGGGTGGGGCTGTTCAGCTCTGGCTTTTAGAATGTATGTATAACATCTCACATTCTGCCTAGGTCTTCTCCTGCAAGCAGGGACATAACCCACGTGTAAAGTGTAAAGAGACACGTGTCAGTCCATAGATGTCAGAGAAAAGGATTTTACGGTGAGTACAAAAAATCCTATTTTTTTGTAGTCCAGATCGAGATCGGTATGCCCTAGTGCCGAGTTCCCAGTCCCAGATGAAGTCCACTGCCAGTTCCGGTGTCTTGTCGCGCGGTCAGGAGGAGGGAGGTGGAGAAGATAGCGGCGGCTTACAGAAGCGCGGGCGCCACCCGCGTTCAAGGACTGGCCAGCCCCCCTGCAGCACATGACTACATTCGCCCAATCACAGGGCGCCAGCTTCCGCAATATGGCGGCCGGGACACAGTGGATGGAATTTTTACGTACTTGAGAAAAGTGACACACTGGTGCGGGATTTCGCGCCCCCCCCAATGTTGCGCCCGGTACGGCGGCCCCCTGCCCCCCCCACGCTACGCCTCTGGGGAAGATGTCTGTTCCACCGACTTTCACCAGGATAGCTCCATAGTGTCAAATATGAGGAAGTCAGCTGGCAGTTACTCCCAGACTGTGCTCTCCATATAGCCTTGTACTACCTGTCCCTGGTGGATGCGTTTTTCTTTGGCTCCATGTGCACACAGATTCTAACTTTTAGGAAATTCACATCACTGCTTTGTAAATGCCAGCTGAATGTCATATCTAGGCATGCGATTATTTATTCAAACAGATATAACCTTGGGCAAATTGTTCTGGATAAAATTAGAGGATATAATATGAGTTTTAATAGAGTACAAAGAAAAATTCTAGGGTACATTCACACCAGCCCGCACACCACCGCAACACAGTGGTATGCACTGTCTACACTGTGGAGGAAAAGCATTTTGCCTTGGCTAGAAGTGGGGGTGCGGAAGGACTGGGCTGGAATAGTCGCCCAAGGCAGTCCCACCGCACCCCCACTGCAAGGCAAGATTAAAGGCGGTGTGTGCTAAATTAAAGTATTTGTGCAGTACTTTTTCCAGCACAGTTATCACACGCTGGCTGAGAGAACTTTCTGAAATATCACTGTGTTTAAAAAAATAAAAATAAAGAAAAAAGTGGACAGTGCCTGAACCGCAGCTCACACCAGCTGCTGCGTTGTTATTGTTATAATGCAGTGGCTGCTGTGAATGGACCCAGAGTGTTAAAGCGGAACAGAATTTTCTCAATTAACATCAACTATTTGTAATCCTTATGCTGCTAGCTTTAGTAAATAGATAGGAAGGTATATTACAATTACTTTTTCCTTTTCCCTTTTTTTTTTACATTTCTTTAATTGCCTAAGCCAAAAACCAGGAAACCAAAAAGACGTAAAAATTCACAGGAATCATCACAGCCATTTTTTTTCATTGGTAGGAGGGGCTTTTTTTAGTTAAGCACACCCTTTCTTAGCTAAGCACACCCTTATGCCTGCATGCCTGGACTTAGGGCAGAGGGATTCCATTAAGTAAATGCTACCTTACTCAAGATGGTCACAGCCCGAAATGCTAGGATGGTGTTTTTTTCAAAGTGATTTCTCAACAAAATAAAGCATGGAGACATGGATGAATGGGTGGGTTGGCTTTGAATAGTAAAAATTAATTAAATAGCATTTTCAATCTGTGGTGCTCAGATACAGTTTAGTTTTGCTTTAAGCACAAAACAATGCCTAAAGTTTGTCTTCATTACTGCATGATGATATTTTACCAACTTCTCTCACACCTGTATATCCACCATGGACCAGAGCAATCTTTATATTTCTAATAGCTGCTGTATTTACACAAAAGCTTCCGAATGTCGTTTTGACAGCAGGGAATAGCCGGGACATGTGAGGTGGAAGTGACAATGGGGCAGAAGGACAGGGCATACTACACATGCCCTGCGTACATCAATGAAGGTTTTTTGGGCATGTGCCCAATGTCCACAACTGGATCAAGTCATGACTTTATATTTTCTGGTCAGCTAGAGGTCTTCTTGGAACTCTGTGTTGGTGAATTGATGTCTGATTTGAGGCAGGGCAGACTACTTTTTTTTTTTTTTTTTTTATCTTTCTTTATTGATCTTTTCCAACATAACATAACATTCCTTAAATTTCAATACAGATACATTAAAATTACATACAAAAACAAACACTTATTTTGTCTTAGTTTAGCCTCTAGATAAGAACCCATTGATAACATTCTTGGTAAGTATCCTACGGATCTGCTCATCCGTGTAACATATGTCCAGTTATATAGCCCTTGTGTTCTTTATCTGCTATTTTAGAGACTCCGTAAATTAGACAAGAAGGAAGAGAGGATAGGCGTATTAAGGGATCGGGGGAGGGGGAGGAAGAAGAGGGAGGGAGAGAGAGAGGCCGGAACAACACAAAAAAGGAAATAAAATAAAAAAGAAACTATTTGTGCCAACCAAGAGTGGAAATTTTGGATTAATCTATTATGTGTTGATTAAATCATAAGGGCTGGATTTCCCTGCCTCGTGATAAATGCCTAAAAAAGGAAAATATAGATAAACAAATAAATAAAGAAAACTTAAAAAACTTAAATTGACCTATTTTGTGTTCATTAGATCAAAAAGGCTGGTTTTCTCTGCTTAATAGTGAGTGCTTAAAAAAAAAAAAAAGACCAATTTCGACTAAAATGTTGTGTGTATATAAATCAGGAAGGCTGGGAATTCAAAGCCTAATAGTGAAAAACAAAAAAGGAGCCTGTGGACCTACAGACTCTAAGAAAAAAATAAATAAATAAACTATTTGTGCAAACCAAGAGTGGAAATTTTGGATTAATCTATTATGTGTTGATTAAATCAAAAGGGCTGGATTTCCCTGCCTAGTGATAAGTGCCTAAATAAATAAAAATTAAACAAGAAAAGGATTGATTGCTAAATATCTAATTACAAGTGAAGCTATTGTATGTGTTTTATCAAGTAGGCTGAAACTGTCATCCTAATACCTTGCTCACCTAAAGCCTGCCTAGTTATTTAATAATTATATCTAAGGCCCCATGCACACGAGACGCAGGTGCAAACTCTGCTGAACACACGTTTTTAAACGCTGAAACCGGCGTTTATAAACGCGCGTTTTGCCGCGTTTGCGGCCGCGTTTAGCGGCGTTTAACCGCGTTTGCGTTTATAAGCGTTTCATCATAGACCCTCCCTAAGCTCAAAAAAGAGTACATTTTAACCATTTCAGCCAGTTTGTGAGACCAGAGTGAGTAGCAGCAGCTGAGAGAGCAGCAGTGTACTTGTATTTAGCGTATCACTTGCCACATCATCTGGCACAAGTTGTGGATTGTCCACTTGCCACGTCACCTGCCACGTCACCTGGCCACGTCACCTGCCACAAGTTGTGGATTGTCCACTTGCCACGTCACCTGGCCACATCATGTGCCACGTCACCTGCCACAAGTTGTGGATTGTCCACTTGCCACGTTACCTGGCCACGTCACCTGGCCATGTTACCTGCCACGTCACCTGGCCACGTTACCTGCCACGTCAGCTGGCCACGTCACCTGCCACAAGTTGTGGATTGTCCACTTGCCACGTCACCTGCCACGTCACCTGGCCACGTCACCTGCCACAAGTTGTGGATTGTCCACTTGCCATGTCACCTGGCCACATCACGTGCCATGTCACCTGGCCACGTCACCTGCCACAAGTTGTGAATTGTCCACTTGCCACGTCACCTGCCACGTCACCTAGCCATGTTACCTGCCCACATTACCTGCCACGTCACCTGCCACAAGTTGTGGATTGTCCACTTTCCACGTCACCTGGCCACATCACGTGCCACGTCACCTGCCACAAGTTGTGAATTGTCCACTTGCCACATCACCTGCCACGTCACCTGGCCACGTTACCTGCCACGCCACCTGGCCACGTCACCTGCCACGTCACCTGGCCACGCCACCTGCCACAAGCTGTGGATTGTCCACTTGCCACGTCACCTGGCCACGTCACCTGGCCACATCACCTGACACAAGTTGTTGATTGTCCACTTGCCACGTTACCTGCCACAAGTTGTGGATTGTCCACAATGCAATGCAAGCAATTACAGTTTTCTTTTATATTTTTTAATAGTTTTTCATCATTTGCCATCATTTTTGAGATTTCTAATGTTAAAAAATAGGTCACCTTTAAAAACGCTTATAAACGCAAACGCGGCAAAACGCAGGTATCGCGTTTAGCCACGTTTAGCCGCGTTTAGCAGCGTTTAGCGTCTGAAACGTGGAAAACTTTTGCGTCTGAACCCATTTTTTTGCTTCTGGAAAAACGAGGTTAAACGCAACTGCTTGTAAACGCCAAAAAACGAGAGTGTGTGCATGGACACATAGGATAACATTGAATGGGTTCAGGAGCAGTTGAAAAAAGCGTCCAACTGCCTCTGAACGCGCGTTCAACAGCAAATAACAGCGTCTCGTGTGCATGGGGCCTAAAGTGCTCTTTCTATCCACTATTATCTAGTAGTATATCCCCCTGTGTTGTCCGCTAAAGAGAGAAACAAAAAAAGGGAAAAGAAAACCATATCCCCTATTCCGCCCCTCCCCCCTCCTCGTACACATCCGACTCCGTAAACTCCCCCCATCCTCTCCAAGTCTTATTGAATTTTTTCCTTGACTCGTGGTTTGACATCAGCTCCTCCATCAAACTAATTCTATCTATTTCTTTAATCCATTCTCCCATTGATGGGACTTCTTTTTCCCTCCATTTCCTCGGTATTAACGCTTTAGCCCCATTCAACAGGTGTGGGACCATGGTCATTCTGTATTTTTTCCTTGTCAGCTCCTTGTTGTGGAACAGGCAATACCAAGGATCTTGTTTCACCTTCACACCAATAATCCTTTTTATCATACTTCGTATCTCCCCCCAATATTTCTGTATTAAGGGGCAGTACCACCATATGTGGGCATGAGTTCCCTACATCCCACGCTCTCTCCAACATAAAGGTGACATCTCCTTGTTTATTCTGTGCAGATTTGAAGGAACATAGTACCATTTGGTTAGGAGTTTATAGTTCATCTTTTATTTTCGCTTCTACTGATGTAGAGTGGACATATTCGAAGACTTGTCTATTCTTTTCTACTGTTAGGGCAGCCTACTGTACAGAATACGCAGATGGTATTTCAGGAGAGCTTACAGGAAGGTGGAAGTCAGGAGTGTGTTCATATTGCCTTCTTTTTGAAATAGTAGTCTACAGAACTGCATATTCTGAACGTTGTTACACTTTTTATCATTTGCAATCACACAGCCAAACAGGGATGGGTGGCTTATGAAAAAATGTGACTGCATTCCAAACCTTGGGCGTGTTTTTATGTATGCATTTCAGTGGCAAAAATCTTGTTTGTGGTATTGCTATTAAAGCACACTATAAGCCTGCATTGATACCCGAGCAGAGCATATTCTTGGTTTCTTTTTCAGGTGTATTTCAGGCATTTTTACAGGTGCATCAAGCTTCGGGAATTTTTTTCCTGGGCTGGGCAAGAGGAGGAGAGCAGTCCTTTTTGGGGGTAGAGGAATTCTTCAAGCATAAAAATGTGCGTATCGGGAGTTTAGCTTGCATTCACACCTGAACAGTGGGTATTCCTGATGGTTTTTGAACTTTTGATTCTTTTTTTTCAGATATTTCCCATGTGTTTTGCTGGCATATTACAGGCATTTTTCATGTGTTTTTCCATGGGCGTAAAGCTTTAGGAGTTTGTTTCCTGGACTGGGTAAGGGGAGGCGAGCAGTTCTATAGGGGGAGAGGATTTCATCAGGCGTAAAAACACACAAAAACAAGTAATTTAGCCGGCATTCACTTCTGAGCAGGACGTATTGTGTGTTTACTGCATTCCCGATAATGTCTATGATATCAAAAATGGCTGAATATGCTAAAAGAAAAAAAAAAGCTCATGCACTTTTCTGAATATAGGGCAATTGAGTCTACAAGTGTGAACAAGGACCATTAGAAAGAATGGAATTCTGCGTTGTCGGGTGTAGGGAAACAAGCAGAAAAACGTTGGAGTTTAACCACTTAACGACCGCCCACCGCCGATTTACGTCGGCAGAATGGCACGGACAGGCAGAATCACGTAGATCTACGTGATCGCCTTTGTGCAGTTGGGGGGTCCATCCGGACCCCCCTTCACTGCAGTGAGCGGCCGTTAAGTGTTCGGGAGCGATCAGGCATGAGGGGGCGGCCGCTCGATTCCGCCCCCCCCCTCGCGATCGCTCCCGGCCAATGAAAATGCTTCCTCCGCCATGTGATGTAAACACAGGCTGGAGGAAGTGATGTCATCTCCCTCGCCGCGGTCTTTTCGTTCCCGGCGCCGAGGAGAGAAGACAGAGGTTAGTGCTCCAACAGTCCACTGACACGTAGGTACACATAGGCACACAAATCACCCCCCAGTCACCCCCAGATCACCCCCCAGGTCACCCCAAAGCCCCCAATCACAGTGTCACTGATTGCAGTGATCATTTATTTTACTGATCACTGCATTTAGTGTCATCTGTGATTGTAAAAAGTTGCAGGGCAGTTAGGATTAGGCCCCTTTAGGTCCAGGGTAGCCCCCTAACCCCCCCTAATAAAGGTTTAACCCCTTGATCACCCCCAGGTAACCCTTTCACCCCCTAACTTCAGCGTCACTAAGCGATTGTTTTTCCGATCGCTGTATTCGTGTCGCTGGTGTTTTAGATAGGCAGTTATTTTTTTTTTAGGTTCGCCGCAGGTTTTTATTAGTGTCAGGTACCCCCATATATTATTTTAACCCCCTGATTGCCCCTAGAGTTAACCCTTTCACCAGTGATCGCCGTATAAGCGTCACTGGTGTCACTGGTTAGCCAGTAAGTTATTTAGTTATTTAGGTTACCCGTCAGGTTTTTATATAGTGTCAGGTACCCCCATATTTAACCTAATAAAGGTTTTAACCCCCTGATTGCCCCTAGTTAACCCTTTCACCAGTGATCACCATATAAAGGTTACGGGTGACGCTGGTTGATTAGTTTGCTTTTTATAGCATCAGGGCACCCGCCGTATATAACCCAATAAAGGTTTAACCCCCCTGATCGCCCGGCGGGTGAGATCAATTAGGTTTTAGCGCCAGAGAGGGTCTGCGTCGCCCCAGGCAGTGTTAGGTTAGTGCCAGTAACGCTAACACCCACGCGCAAAGCATACACCCCCCTTAGTGGTATAGTATCTGATCAGATCTATACTAGCATCCCCAGCGGTTTAGGGTTCCCAAAAACGCAGTGTTAGCGGGATCAGCCCAGATACCTGCTAGCGCCTGCGTTTAGCCCCTCCGCCCAGCCCATCCAAGTGCAGTATCGATCGATCACTGTCACTTACCAAACACAACACACATAACTGCAGCGTTCGCAGAGACAGGCCTGATCCCTGCGATCGCTAACAGTTTTTTTGTAGCGTTTGATATATTTGCTGACGACAGTCAGGTGCTTTTTTTCCTGTGAATCTTACTAGTGTACCCCTAAATTTAGAGCCCAAAATGGCAAGACGAAGGTACACTAGTAAAGAGGCCTACGAGATTCTGAGCATGACAGATAGTGAAGAGGAGGTCACGTATCTGTCAGATTCAGGCTCAGAATATCTTCCCGTAGAAGACAGTGACGTCAGCGGCCCCACGTCAGATAGCTTTGACGACGAAGTTGAGGTCCCTGCTAAGGTCAGGTGTACCCGATCCCGATCTTCTGAGGTTGTTGAGGAGCAAGAACCGCAGGTCTCTCGTATCATGGAGCAGAGTAGTACTAGCGCCGCTATTCCTTCTGGTGAACTGGCAAGCACCAGCGGCCTAGTACAGCCTGGACGTACATCCAGCACTGCAGTAACACTTGGTGACGTGGCGAGTCCCATAAGTGCAGTTCAAGCTGGCGAGGTGGCAAGCACAAGTAGTGTCCCGCTGCCACCAAGAAGACAAAGGCAGGCCCGTCGTGCCCATACTGCCCTTCCTGCAGAATTCGCCTATCCTGATTGGGTCCCCACCATTTCTGCAGAACCCGTACTTCCCCCATTCACTGCCCAACCCGGTATTCAGGTGGAAACAGCTGATTTTATTCCAATTGATTTTTATTCGCTGTTTTTCACGGAAGATCTCTATAGATCTATTGTGGACCAGAGTAATTTATATGCTGGTCAATTTATCGCCGCTAACCCCCAGTTGCCTAAAATTGCCAGAAATTGGAAACCAATTACGGTTTCCGAATTTAAGACCTTTCTGGGCCTTTCCCTCAACATGGGCACACATAAATTTCCGTCATTGCGTGCTTATTGGTCCACGCACCCAATTGACCACATGCCCGTGTTCTCTGCCTCCTTGTCCAGGGCACGATACGAGCAGATTTTGCGGTTCATGCACTTCAACGACAATGAACTTTGTCGTCCACGTGGGGACCCTGAATACGACCGGCTCTATAAAATTCGGCCCCTCATAAACCACTTCAACGAACGTTTTGCAGCCTTGTTTACTCCCGATCAAGTTGTCTGCGTTGATGAGTCCCTGATTAAATTTTCTGGCCGCTTGTCTTTCAAGCAGTACCTTCCCAGCAAGCGTGCCAGATACGGGGTCAAGCTCTACAAGTTCTGTGACAGGGCAACAGGCTATGTAGTGAACTTTACGGTTTATGAGGGAAAAGACAGTCAGATTGAGTCGGTCAACTGCCCGGATTACATAGGGAGCGCTGGCAAGATAGTGTGGAACTTGGTGTCACCCTTATTCGGAAAGGGGTACCACTTGTATGTGGACAATTATTACACGAGCGTGCCACTGTTTAGTCACTTGTTTGATCATCAGATTGGAGCATGTGGCACCGTGCGACCTAATCGCCGGGGCTTTCCCCAGCGGCTTGTAGATGCCCGTCTTAGGCTGGGGGAGAGAGCCTGCTTGAAGTGTAATAACTTGCTCGCTATGAAGTGGAGGGACAATAAGAATGTTTTCCTTCTTACCTCCCTTCATGCAGACACGACAGTCCAAATTCGTACGGCGACTGGTGTTGTGGAGAAACCCCTCTGTGTCCACGAATATAACCAAAATATGGGAGGGGTGGACCTCAACGACCAGTTGATGGCGCCGTATCTAATTGACCGTAAGGCGAGACGCTGGTACAAAAAAGTGTCTCTATCATTATTCCAATTGGCTTTGCTGAACGCTCATGTGCTATACAGAGCTTCAGGCGGGACGTTATCTCTTCTAAAATTCCAGAATGAGATAGTCACAGAACTCCTGTATCCAGGCGGTTCTGCACCTCACCATCCCCTACCAAATGCAGTAAGCCGGCTGCATGAGAGGCATTATTCGTATGTCCTCCCGAGTACCCCTACCCAAAGCCACCCCCAAAAAAGATGTCGTGTCTGTAGCAAGCGCGGATTTAGGCGTGACACCCGTAGTTTTTGTCCACTCTGTCCTGACAAGCCTGGTCTTTGCCAAGGTGAATGTTTTGAACGCTACCACTCAAAAGTGAAGTTTTAGCGTAGGGTACAGCATTTCACAGACAAGGACACACTTACACAGGGTCTCCCAAGATGCCATTACATTTTGAGAGACCCGAACCATTACAGTTGTAAAGTTACAAAAAAAAGTGTAAAAAAGAAAAAAAAAAACTTAAAAAACAAAACACAAAAAAAATATAAAATAAAAAAACCAAAAATAGTTGTCGTTTTATTGTTCTCTCTCTCTCTATTTTCTCTCTATTGTTCTGCTCTTTTTTACTGTATTCTATTCTGCAATGTTTTATCATGCTTGCTTTTCAGGTATGTAATTTTTAGTTTTCAGGTGCGCCATTCAACTGCAGCGCGGAATTATTTATCTTGACAGCAACAGCGTTTGCTCCCACGATACATAAAGCCGTGACTCCAGTGCTGTAGGAGGTGATTTCACCACCACAGTTAAAAAAAAGAGCATATATGCCGAAGCATGGGGGCAGCAGGGGCGAAGGAGCGATTTTGCTCCTAATGCCGCGTACATACGGTCGAAATTCCGACGGAGGCCTGCCCGTGGAAAATTCCGACCGTGTGTACGCGGCATAAATTTTTTGCGGGAGGATGCCCCCATGCTTCGGCATATATATATTTTAGGCACAGGTTGCGTTAAAACATTTTTTTATTTTTTACTAGGTTTTGTTTTGGTATTTGCTTTGCAGGTATGGCATGGTAAGGTCTTACTGTTGTACTGTAATGTTACTTTGTTTTAATGTTAACCACCATTTGCTTAGCAGGTACGCCATTCAGTTGCAGCGCGGATCTATTTATCTTGACAGCAACAGCGTTTGCTCCCACGATACATAAAGCCGTGACTCCAACGCTGTAGGAGGTGATTTCACCACCACAGTTAAAAAAAAGAGCATATATGCCGAAGCATGGGGGCAGCAGGGGCGGAGGAGCGATTTTGCTCCTAATGCTGCGTATATACGGTCGAAATTCCAACGGAGGCTTGCCCGTGGAAAAGTCCGACCGTGTGTACGCGGCATAACCTTTTATGCCGCATACATACGGTCGAAATTCCGACGAAGGCTTGACCGTGTGTACGCGGCATAACTTTTTTGCGGGAGGATGCCCCCATGCTTCGGCATATATGCCCATCATTAGAAGTGGGTGGATGAAGGGAGGTATTCTAATGGCGGGCATACCCACCAATCAATCTCTTTTTTTCGTTCAGCCAATAGGCTGTATGAAAAAAAAGATAACAATACATGTCCAACAAGGACCAGCAACGTACTGGTATGTTGCTGGACTTTGAATGTTTATACCAGAATGATGCCTGCGGGTTTAGGTATCATCTTGGTATCATTCTTTTCAGCCAGCAGCCGGCTTTCATGTAAAAGCAATTCTAGCAGATAATTAGCCTCTAGACTGCTTTTACAAGCAGTGGGAGGGAATGTCCCCCCCCGGATATAAAAAGCGCCATTGGAAAATTGGGAAAGCATTTTATCACACCGATCTTGGTGTGGTCAGATGCTTTGAGGGCAGAGGAAAGATCTAGGGTCTAACCCCCCAATTTTTTTCAAAAAAAGAGTACCTGTCACTACCTATTGCTATCATAGGGGATATTTACATTCCCTGAGATAACGATAAAAATGGTAAAAAAATAAAATATGGAAGGCACAGTTTAAAAATAAAATAAAAAAGCCAAATAAATAATAAAAAATAAAAATAAAAAAAAAGCACCGCTGTCCCCCCCTGCTCTTGCGCAAAGGCGAACGCAAGCGTCGGTCTAGCGTCATATGTAAACAGCAATTGCATCATGCATGTGAGGTATCACCGCGAAGGTCAGATCGAGGGCAGTCATTTTAGCAGTAGACCTCCTCTGTAAATCTAACGTGGTAACCTGTAAAGGCTTTTAAATGCTTTTAAAAATGAATGTAGTTTGTCGCCGCTGCGCGTTTGTGCGCAATTTTAAAGCATGTCGTGTTTGGTATCCATGTACTCGGCCTATGATCATCTTTTTTATTTCATCAAACATTTGGGCAATATAGTGTTTTTTAGTGCATTAAAAATAAAAAAAGTGTGTTTTTCCCCCAAAAAATGCGTTTGAAAAATCGCTGCGCAAATACTGTGTGGAAAAAAAAAATGCAACACCCACTATTTTAATCTGTAGGGCCTTTGCTTTAAAAAAATATATAATGTTTGGGGGTTCAACATAATTTTCTTGCAAAAAAAAATTTTTTTTTCATGTAAACAAAAAGTGTCAGAAAGGGCTTTGTCTTCAAGTGGTTAGAAGAGTGGATGATGTGTGACATAAGCTTCCTAATGTTGTGCATAAAATGCCAGGACAGTTCAAAACCCCCCCAAATGACCCCATTTTGTAAAGTAGACACCTCAAGCTATTTGCTGAGAGGCATGTTGAGTCCATTGAATATTTTTTTTTTTTTTTGTCCCAAGTGATTGAATAATGACCAAAAAAAAAAAAAAAAATGTACAAAAAGTTGTCACTAAATTATATATTGCTCAAACATGCCATGGGCATATGTGGAATTACACCCCAAAATACATTCTGTTGCTTCTCCTGAGTACGGGGATACCACATGTGTGGGACTTTTTGGGAGCCTAGTCGCGTACGGGACCCCAAAAACCAAGCACCGCCTTCAGGATTTCTATGGGTGTAAATTTTTGATTTCACTCCTCACTGCCTATCACAGTTTCGGAGGCCATGGAATGCCCAGATGGCACAAAACCCCCCCAAATGACCCCATTTTGGAAAGTAGACACCCCAAGCTATTTGCTGAGAGGTATGTTGAGTATTTTGCAGATCTCGCTTTTTGTCACAAAGTTTTGAAAATGTAAAAAAAGAAAAAAAAAAAGAAAAAAAAATGTCTTTCTTAATTTTCAAAAACAAATGAGAGCTGTAAAATACTCACCATGCCTCTCAGCAAATAGCTTGGGGTGTCTACTTTCCAAAATGGGGTCATTTGTGGGGTTTCTGGGCTATTTTGACATTTTATGGCCTTCAAAACTGTGATAGGTAGTGAGGAGTGAAATCAAAAATTTATGCCCTTAGAAACCTTGAAGGCGGTGCTTGGTTTTTGGGGTCCTGTACGCGGCTAGGCTCCCAAAAAGTCCCACACATGTGGTATCCCCGTACTCAGGAGAAGCAGCAGAATGTATTTTGGGGTGTAATTTCACATATAACCATGGCATGTGTGAGCAATATATCATTTAGTGACAACTTTTTGTACATTTTTTTTTTCTTTTTGTCATTATTCAATCATTTGGGACAAAAAAAAATATTCAATGGGCTCAACATGCCTCTCAGCAAATAGCTTGGGGTGTCTACTTTCCAAAATGGGGTCATTTGGGGGGGTTTTGTGCCATCTTGGCATTTTATGGCCTTCAAAACTGTGATAGGTAGTGAGGAGCGAAATCAAAAATTTATGCCCTTAGAAACCTTGAAGGCGGTGCTTGGTTTTTGGGGTCCCGTACGCGGCTAGGCTCCCAAAAAGTCCCACACATGTGGTATCCCCGTACTCAGGAGAAGCAGCAGAATGTATTTTGGGGTGTAATTTCACATATGCCCATGGCATGTGTGAGCAATATATCATTTAGTGACAACTTTGTGCAAAAAATAAAAAGTTTGTCATATTCCCGCAACCTGTGGCAAAATATAAAATATTCCATGGACTCAACATGCCTCTCAGCAAATAGCTTGGGGTGTCTACTTTCCAAAATGGGGTAATTTGGGGGGGTTTTGTGCTATTTTGGCATTTTATGGCCTTCGAAACTGTGATAGGTAGTGAGGAGTGAAATCAAAAATTTACGCCCTTAGAAATCCTGAAGGCGGTGCTTGGTTTTTGGGGCCCTGTACGCGGCTAGGCTCCCAAAAAGTCCCACACATGTGGTATCCCCGTACTCAGGAAAAGCAGCAGAATGTATTTTGGGGTGCAATTCCACATATAACCATGGCATGTGTGAGCAATATATCATTTAGTGACAACTTTTTGTACATTTTCTTTTTCTTTTTGTCATTATTCAATCATTTGGGCCAAAAAAAAAAAATATTCAATGGGGTCAACATGCCCCTCAGCAAATAGCTTGGGGTGTCTACTTTCCAAAATGGGGTCATTTGGGGGGGGTTTTGTGCCATCTTGGCATTTTATGGCCTTCAAAACTGTGATAGGTAGTGAGGAGTGAAATCAAAAATTTATGCCCTTAGAAACCTTGAAGGCGGTGCTTGGTTTTTGGGGTCCCGTACGCGGCTAGGCTCCCAAAAAGTCCCACACATGTGGTATCCCCGTACTCAGGAGAAGCAGCAGAATGTATTTTGGGGTGTAATTTCACATATGCCCATGGCATGTGTGAGCAATATATCATTTAGTGACAACTTTGTGCAAAAAAAAAAAGTTTGTCATATTCCCGCAACTTGTGGCAAAATATAAAATATTCCATGGACTGAACATGCCTCTCAGTAAATAGCTTGGGGTGTCTACTTTCCAAAATGGGGTCATTTGGGGGGGTTTTGTGCTATTTTGGCATTTTATGGCCTTCGAAACTGTAATAGGTAGTGAGGAGTGAAATCAAAAATTTGCGCCCTTAGAAATCCTGAAGGCGGTGCTTGGTTTCCGGGGTCCCGTACGTGGCTAGGCTCCTAAAAAGTCCCACACATGTGATATCCCCGTACTCAGGAGAAGCAGCAGAATGTATTTTGGGGTGCAATTCCACATATAACCATGGCATGTGTGAGCAATATATCATTTAGTGACAACTTTTTGTAATTTTTATTTTTTTTTGTCATTATTCAATCACTTGGGACAAAAAAAAAAATATTCAATGGGCTCAACATGCCTCTCAGCAATTTCCTTGGGGTGTCTACTTTCCAAAATGGGGTCATTTGGGGGGGGTTTTGTACTGCCCTGCCATTTTAGCACCTCAAGAAATGAGATAGGCAGTCATAAATTTAAAGCTGTGTAAATTTCAGAAAATGTACCCTAGTTTGTAAACGCTATAACTTTTGCGCAAACCAATAAATATACACTTATTGACATTTTTTTACTAAAGACATGTGGCTGAATACATTTTGGCCTAAATGTATGACTAAAATTGAGTTTATTCGATTTTTCTTATAACAAAAAGTAGAAAATATAATTTTTTTTCAAAATTTTCGGTCTTTTTCTGTTTATATCGCAAAAAATAAAAATCGCAGAGGCAATCAAATACCATTAAAAGAAAGCTCTATTTGTGGGAAGAAAAGGACGCAAATTTCATTTGGGTACAACATTGCATGTCCGCACAATTTACAGTTAAAGCAGCGCAGTGCCGAATCCCAAAAACAGGCCTGGTCCTAATGGCCCGAAATGGTCCGGGGCTTAAGTGGTTAAATGGATGCTTATAAGCATTCCCATTGACATCTATGGGATCACAAATGCCTGAATAGCCTTAAAAAAATAGGAAATGCAATGCATTTTTCAGTGCCTTATGTAACATATTACCTTGAGCTATTTAATTCTGTTTAAATAGTTTTTACTACGTTTTTTATTTTCAGGATATAAAAAGAATACAAAATATAGCAACAACAGTAATTTGCTAAGGTTACATACACAGCAGTATGGGCTCACATAAGGCAACAAGGAACAAAGTTGGACTGCTTAGTTTAATGAAAGGTCTAGGTAGTGATAGTGGGCCCACTCAGTTCTATGACGTGATTAGAAGGAAAACAGTGCCTCTCCAAGTAAAAAATGTAAGAGCCCTCAAAACCTAGAACATTGTAAAACCTAAGCATCAATGAAAATTCTATATAACAAGAATTTTATAATCTTGTAACCGGTATCCTCCCAGGGTCAGGTCCAAACATCTGTTCAACCATGTATTTGGGTCCAAGGACCTGTCTATCAATACCAGGAGGGCCATATACATATAGAAAACTTTGAGAAATTATAGTGAGGAGAGGTACTGAGGGAGTATAGAAGAAAGAGAATAGTAGGCCTAAAAAAAAGAAAAGGAGAAGGAAGAGAGTGAAAATCTTCCACCCAGGAGGTCATGCTTTCTCGAGCCTGGGGGTCAGTTCCGCATGTCCAGTACCTGCAAATAACTATGCCAGGGGGACAAAAAATTTTCAAAGCTTCATTGCTTGTCCTGTAAGACACTCACAATCTTTTTATTCAGCATGATCCAGGTAAGTTAGCGTTTCATCAAGGCAAGATCCATAACCATGCCAATGCAATGGCGATTTTAGCCTCTAAAAACATAAAGTAGATTAATGTCTGTGTGTGTCTTGGGACATTCTCAACCGGCTTATTCAACAGAGCTATGTTCGCATCCTTGGTAATATTTACCATAGTTACCAAGTAAATAAAAGAAGGGAGTCTCACCCAAAAGCAGTGAACTTTAGGACAAGTCCACCATATGTGTAAAGTGGTGCCTATCTGGCCACAAACTCTGAAGCAGGATGCCAATGAACCTTCGTAGATTTGTGAAAGGCACTCTGGCACCAAATACCATCAAGCCTGAACTTTGTATCCTGCTTTAATCAGAGCAGTGTTCAGTTCACCTTTGTAAATTCAGGTACTCCAGGAACACCAGTCCTCTTCCTCGAAAGCTGTACCCAAATCTCTCTCCCACGCCACCTGGCAAGAAAGTTTATCAGATGGAGTAATAAAGAGCCTGTACAGGTTGGATACACATCCCTGCAATGGGGTTTCTTGCAAAAATTTATTTTCAAACCTGGTTTGTACTGTTAGGTCTGGGCAGTGATTCTGCAGAGTATTCAGAAAATGGTAAATTTGCTGAAAACTGAAGTTTTCCTTTGGGGGCATCTCCAAGTTTTGTGTAAAGAATGATGAGGGATGTACCCCTCTATGGTCTAGAACGTCGCCTATGTAATAAAGAAAAAGAGCGGTCTGGATACTGCTACCTGGGTTCAATAAAGAAAAAGAGAGCTGTCTGGATACTGCTATGTGATTAAGGACCTTGTTCATCCACCAGTGAAATCTATCAGACTGCGTACCAGGTAAGAAAAGGGGATTATGAAACGGGGGCCGCTGGTGTGTGGGGGGAGCGCAGGGGCCGCCTCCTACAGGTAACGTCTCATAAGTTGATTCAATGGGAAAGCGTAGGGCACAAGATAGCTTTGCGGAGTTTTGGGTTTATCCAAAGCATTGAATCTATTGCAGTTGGGGAACAAGCTAGAGCTTATAAGGATACCCAATCTGGCCTGTAATGTCTACTATGGAGTTGACTCAACTGAGCTGTCTGTGCCGCCATATAATACTTCCTGAAATCTGGGACTCCCAAACCCCCCAGGTCCTTGGGCACATACATGTGGTTCGGGCCACTCTACTACCCTTGGCTCCCCAGATAAACTAAAACATTTGTGACGGAGCAGTTAGCAGAACCTGAATGGGCAAGTTTTTAAAGTAATACTACAACCTGGGTAGGACCGTCATTTTAACCGAAGCGATCCTCTCTATCAACGACAAACCCGCATCCAACAATGTCCTCACTTGTTTCAAGAGCCTACCAAACAAGGCTGGTTAATTTGCCTTATAAAGGGAATAGACCGTAGGAGTTAGTCTTGTGCCTAAATAAGAGAGCGAAGTTTGTTGCCGTTGAAATGTTTATTGAGACCGTCGGTTCCCGAAGAACCGATTCAGGCAAAATTAATGTTCATTGCCTCTGACTTGTCACAGTTGACAATAAGGCATAAAATTCCCCAAATTGATTCAGAAGGGACAGTAGATTCAGCAAGGTGGTGTGGGGAGAAGTGATAAATAAATTCAAATCGTCTGCTTTGCCCATTGAGCTATTTATTTCTATAAACCACTGTATTTTTTCAACATGTGACAAAAGACAGATAAAAAACATGTGAAAAGCTTGTCCTTCTGTCTGTGTTAAAAAAAAGTACTATTCATATCCTGGCAGAGGGTATGGCGTTCTTCATTATGGCTTGTAATTGATGCTCGGGTATGGTTTGGTTTCTTATTAAATAACACAGTGCATGCAGGTGGGCCAAGTAGAGATATCTGATTTACCACTTTAAAATGACAGTTGTAGTTTGGGATCCTAGCTATTCCAATCCTAAAACATTTCCATATTAACCGAATTTAAAAATGCGTTTTTATTTCCAACAACGATTTATAATTTTATATGCAATCACAACCAATTTGCAGAGTTCTCATTCTTACGCCACTGTTTAAATTTTGTAAGTGACAAGACCGAGAGCGGAGGGATGGTATTTAACCATGTCAAACAAAACATTTCCCTAAGGCTGTCATATGGCTGTTGTGCCCAGGAGAGATCTGTGGTATTGGCCCTCACCAGTGGGATTTAAAGATATTTTTTTTCTCAGTTCCCTCTGGCTAGAATATCTCTTTAGCACAGTCAAATTGTCATGCAGCACATGAGATTAGATCTCTGCTGAAAAATGCAATATTTTGAAAGGCAAAAAAACTTTGTGGCTTATAACATTTATTCTTTGTTTTAGGAAATAAAATATATTGTCATGCTATATTTATGAACATGGTGCAGGGCCATCTCAAGGATAAGATTAATATTTAAGGTAATTTAACGGTTGTTACCTGTTAAGCCCCATACACACTATCAGTTTTCCTGCAGATTTTTGTCTTCAGGTTTACCAAAACCATGTAGTGCAAGGGCCTGCCTGATTGCATACAAATTGAAACTCTTAAGGTTTGACCTCATATTAGATGGTTTTGGTAAACTTGAAGACAAAAACCTGCAGGAAAACTGATAGTGTGTATGGGGCTTCAGATTTCCTCTCCTTTTCTATCCTGGCAATGCTTAAAGTATAACTAAAGCCAAACTTTTTTTTTTTTTTGAATAGCGTATTTTTTGGGGGGTATCTGTATCCCATAAGGGAGATTTCGCTTCACTTCCTGACCCATAGCTTAAACAGGAAGTAAGAGGAAATTCCTCCAAAGTGAAGGAATCCCAGCATGACACCTGGGTCACGAGAACTAGTTTCACTATTGGGAGATTTCCCTCCTATTACTGTTCTGATGTCAACCCCAAATTTTTGATTTTCTTTTACTTTCGATGATCACAGTAAACGGATAAATGGAGCAGGTAAATCTCCCAAACGAGGGAAAAAGACGTCCATAAAAACTGACAGGTGTTCTAATCAACTCTATTCAAAACGAAAAAACGATTTCTTGCCCTTCGTTACACTTTGTAGGCTAATGCCGTGTACACACGCTCGGAAACAGTTCTGGATGCAATTCCGACGGACTAAAAACCACACATGCTCGGAAACAATTCGACACGTGCTCGGAAGCATAGACCTTCATTTTCTCGGCTAGTGTTTTACGTCACCGCGTTCTTGACGGTCGGATTTTAGTGTGACCGTGTGTATGCAAGACAGCTTGAGCGGAATTCCGTCGGAAAAAACCCATCTGAGTTTATTCCGACGGAAATTCTGTTCGTGTGTAGAAGGCATTAGTCCTCCATTAAGATCATGTTTTATGCTACACCCATGTTTGGGATCCTGTGAATGGGAAGACTACAATCCTCATCTTACACCATGGCAAAAAGACTCTAATCGCAGTGGAGCAAAAGTGCGGTGACTTCAGTACACTTTGTAGTCCTTTTTCTTATTTCTTCCAGCCCCATAACAGAAGGTCCATACCCCCATATGCACATGGGTTGAGGGCACATAATGCAGGAGCTTGTGACTTTTACCCACAACACACTTCTCATGGTTGCAATGCTCTGCAGCCATATATGTAAACATTTTTTAAAAATTCAATTTTTTTATTTTATCATTATGAGTGCAGTGCACCTTTTTAAAATTTTAAAGCAAGTGAAAAGTAAGAGAAAATCATCACAGTGACAACGATAAAATTTAGACTTTCCTATCCTATTCTGTTATGGCTACATTGGTCACCAGGACAAGTAAAGGCAGATGATTATACCAAACAGGGACATCTCTAAAAGTTCTCTTCCAATTAAACTATCACGCGGAAAAGAGTGTTGAAAGTCTTTCTCAAAAGTCATTTTATTTTTAGTCTTAGACTGGGAATTTTTGGATTTTTGTTGCGTTTATATTCTCCTGACTCGGGAGATTCACCCACTTTATATTTCCTGGTATCCATTGTCACTTGGACAGAGGAAAAGTGCAGCATTTTGAGCTGTCATCTGGAACACGATGAATAAGGTTGCCTGCAGATGTGCCAGCAGTGACCTGGGTGGCAACAATGACAGTGATGATGGACTTTAATATGGAGGTAAGGCAGTGGATGAATCTATGATATGACTCAGGAGCTGGAAAGCTGCATACTTGCAGTGTGGGAAGAAGATGACCGTGATCTGACTTCCTACCTCCTGACCTCTTCATAGGGGATGTGATAGAAATGTGATGTAACAAGTTCTCCTCATGGGTATTGAGATGAAGAATAGAGTGCATCCAGTCACCAAAAAATCTCATGCTAGTGACACCACCACCTATAGTTGAGATGCAGGCTTGTGGCCAAAACATTTTGGCCAGGGTATTAATAGAACTCTCCTGCAGGATCCACTCACAGAATGTAGATAGACATAAACTACAGTTCCTATCTTGACAATCTCCAGATGTATTCGCAATTACCATAAAAGAAGAAGCTCCACATAATGTAAAACCATACTAAACGTTTTATTCTACAAATAGATTGCACTTACATGTTATAAGTAGTTCACTTGCGTTTAAAATTCGCCAGCTGGCCAAAACATGAAGCTCCCCGCACTTCCTAGAACTCGCAATGATGTTAGCATGTCGCTCCGCCATACGTATTTCATCACATGTTTCATCACACGTGACGTCGTCCTGGGGCATTCACCTGCAGAAATTAAAAAAATGCCTGTCCCTTTCAGATGTGTAGGGAGCATGTAACTTGGCCTATACAAGGCTTATTTTCTTATTTCCTGGGATGTTATTAATAAGCTGCTAGTTGAGCTGGCATTATAGTGGACTTGTTTCTTTCAATGGCATGGCATAGGTCCTCCTTCAGTGAAGAAATGATGGATTACTGGGTGTGAACTGGACCAGTGTCTTATGCTAGCCCAGTTGGCCACCCAAGTATATGCTTGCCCAGCATAAAAGTGACCTGTCTAAACAAGTTTTCAGTGAAACTAATGGCACAGTAACACCTGTGACTTCTTTAGTGCAGAGTATGAATATAAATCTATATGGACAATTTTTAAACTCCTCCCTTAACCACTTGCCTACCGGGCACGAAAACCCCCTTCCTGCCCAAGCCATTTTTCAGCTTTCAGCGCTGTCACACTTTGAATGACAATTGCGCGGTTGTGCGACTTGGCTCCCAAAGGAAATTTGCGTCCTTTTTTTCCCACAAATAGAGCTTTCTTTTGGTGGTATTTGATCACCTCTGCGGTTTTTATTTTTTGCGCTATAAACAAAAGAAAAGCGTCAAGTTTGAAAAAAACAATTATTTTTTACTTTTTGCTATAATAAATATCCATTTTTTAATTTTTTTTTTAATTTTCCTCAGTTTAGGCCGATACGTATTCTTCTACATATTTTTGGTAAAAAAAAATCGCAATAAGCGTATATTGATTGGTTTGCGCAAAAGTTATAGCAGATACAAAATAGCGGATAGATTTATAGCATTTTTTTTTTTTTTACTAGTAGGCGGCGATCTGCGATTTTTATCGTGACTGTGATATTGCGGCGGACACATCGGACACTTTTGACACATTTTTGGGACCATTCACATTTATACAGCGATCCCTGCTATAAAAATGCATTGATTACTGTATAAATGTGACTGGCAGGAAAGGGGTTAACACTAGGGGGTGAGGAAGGGGTTAAATGTGTTTCCTAGATGTGTTCTGACTGGGGGAGGTGACCGATGGTTGTCCCTATGTACAAGGGACACACCACCGGTCCCCTCTCCCTGACAGGACGTGGATCTGTGTGTTTTACACACACAGATCCACGGTCCTGCTCGGTTACTGGGCAATCGCGGGTACCCGGCGGCCATCGCGGCCACCGGCCACGCGCATCGGGTGTCCAGCGACGCGGCGGGCGCGCGCTCACCCCCTAGTGGACTTTAAAGGCGCAACGTCATATGAAGTCCGCCCAGGATAACAGTGTCTTCCTGCCGCTGTCAATTGACGGCGGCCGGTTAACAACTGGTTAATTAATAAAGCAGATACTAATACCACACCCATGACCTATCAAATGCTGCCAATAATCCCCCACCCCATTTCTTCCATTGGTGTCGGACAACGACTCATATTGATTGTTGCAACTGGTGCTCCTGTTTCAGTTATTGAGGACTGTTGCACTGAAAACAGAAAAAACATTTAGCATCCCATTCTACATCTGGTAGCTGCCACTAAAGTACCCCCCCCCCCCCACCCCAGTAGTGTATTTAGGTTTTGTGCTGCCCTAGGCCTGACTAAACTCGCGCACCCCTAATTTAAATATGACCCACCCCATCCTGTCAAGGCCACACCCCTTTTTGCTTAAGACCCGCTCTGAAATTTTCGAGTGGGGACACTAGTTCTGAGGGCCTGAGGGGGGATTCCCTTCATTTGCATAAATTTCCTCTCACTTCCTGTTTTGCTATGGGGTAGGAAGTGAAGGGAAATCTCTGCAATGGGACA
Organism: Rana muscosa; assembly: GCA_029206835.1. NCBI lineage: Eukaryota > Metazoa > Chordata > Amphibia > Anura > Ranidae > Rana > Rana muscosa. Next base: position 173,062,937 of record CM055123.1, read on the forward strand.
GGGATGGTAAAAAAATAAAGTTACATAGCCTATAACCCTCACTTACTCTATCCAAAATGAAAAAAAAAGTGTTGCCTATAGTTCTACCTTAAGCACAAATTTCTGATCATTTTGTGGAGAGGACTAAGAAGTTATAACCATGCCAATGGTGCAGCAGAAAACATATAGCACCGTGAGGAACGTTTGTGGTCCAGGATGACAGGACAGTCAAAATAAGAAGCAGCGCCCGCCACAGTTGCGGAATGCCAGCCGCCCGATACCAGGAGCAGTTTGGCCGCTTTATGGGGGCGCTAGACTAATTTGCAAAGTGCTGCCCTAGGCCTGGGCCTTGTGGGCCTAGGCCAGGATACAGCGTTGCCCCACCCCAACTCTATTTTTCCTATTTTCTACTTAATTGCCAACATTCTTGATGATCTTACCCCAATGTTGCTGCTCCAAAGAACATATGTTTTGCAATCAATTCTTTTGATGTCCAAAAATCGGGAAACTGTCAAACACAAAGTACATTTTTTTTGCCCTAAAGTAATATGTTAAGTAAATTTTTCAGTTTTGGATGAAATGATAAAGAAAATAAGCCTTTCAGTTTTTCTGATATGTGTCTGGGGATAATTCCATTTACGTTCCCATTCTGAAGATACAACTGGAGAAGAGAGGTAATATATCCAAAGCTCTTTTTTTTTTTTTATTCTCTGAATATATATTTTTATAATAAGCAGAGAAAAAGACAAAAGCATTTCTGCTTTAAATACAGACCTTAAAGCAGACCTTCAGTAATTTTTTCAACTTTCAACTTTCCATCTATTAAATCTTCTGCCTATGTTTTAACTTTGGATATTAAAAAAAAAATTCTGCCAGTAAATACCTTATACGGCCCACTTCCTGTTTCTTGTCTGGTATAAAGCCTAGGCTATGATATCATGCACAGCTCTCTCTCACACTCTTGTGTAAGTTTGCCAGGAAGGGAGATGGGATACGTTATAAGAGGGCCAATGAAAGCTGCAGAGCTGGAGGCGTGCCTCTGTGTGTATGGGTAAATCCAGGAAGAGACCAGGCAGTAGTTTCAGCTGCCCACATTTAAAATGGTTGCAGTCAGACTAAGTGGAGGGAGATTTCTGGGGAATATTTGGCAAGTACAAAATCCCAGTATATATAAAATAATATGCAAAGTGGTTGGAGGAAAGCTTCAGAATGGCAAAGATGTTTTTATTACAAATTATGTGAGCAGACTGCAGTTCCTCTTTAATGAAATTGGTAATTTTAAACAAACTAAGAGGCTTCCAGGAAGTGCTGATATTTTTAAAACCCACTGAAGCAGCTTGCGTCAGTGGTACAGTTTGATACACTCCTGAAATCATCAGGAATTTATTGGCAGGTGCATCTGACCTACAGTTGACTTCCTTCTGACCTGCAATTCATCTGCTTCAAAGGGAGGTTCCAATAGTAAAGGAATGTAAAACCTGCTGAATTAATCACAAAAACCTTTTGTAGAAAGAGCATCCAAGGAATGATCTAGTACTCAATTAATTTCTTTCTAGTTTGTCAGTGGTCAAGACCAGACCTGTGTGTGCCATCCAAGGGCTTTGACAAATGCAAGTGATACCAAAGTCTACCTTTTTGCAAATTAACAGATGAGATGTTCATACTGGATGCAATTGTCAGGTTTCCACACTGACTCTTTTATATGCAATTCCATATATGTTGAACTGGAAAATGAATATCAGACCATCCAAAATCAGAGTAGCAAAATGATAATCATTGTTTAAAGTGGTAACAAAGGCTGAAGGATTTTTACCTTAATACATTCTCTGCATTAAGGCAAAAAACCTTCTGTGTTCACCTCCACCCCCCAGCCCCCCTTATGCTTTCAGTCTCAATCCAGCACTTGACCTGAGAGCAACAGCTCTTTTCTCTCTCTCCATCACTGGACAAGAAGGTAGCAGCGGGAGCCATTGGCTTATGCTGCTGTCAGTCACAGCCTGTGAGGAGAGGGGCAGGGCTGACCCTTGCTGTGTGTGTCAATGGACACACAGAGCCCAGCTCGGGATTGAGCCTACACAAGTGCCCCCCATAATAAGCAGCTTGTTATGCAGGCATTCATAAGGGGGGAGGAGCCAGAAGCGCCGGCAGGGAACCCTAGAAGAGGAGGATCAGGGCTGCTCTGTGCAAAACCAATTCGCAATCACAAGACAGTGGATGTTTATAGGGGAAAGTGAAGCTTGTTCAGTGGTTGGGTTGTTTGGTAATAAGTCAACACGTACTGCCTACTTGTCCTTTCTTACTAGGAAAAGTGATTGTTCCATGAAAATAACTAACAATAAACAAAGGGTGAATAATCAGAGTTTGTAAGCTGGGAATCTTTCCACTAATGTGAATTAATACAAATTTGCCAATCGACATTATTTATGTTTTCCTGAAACAATAAGTAATCTTTATTTTGCCTTTTGTGAATTGCTTTTCATTTATCTGCATTTTGAAGGCTAATAAAATGTTCATTGTAATGTAAATGTCATTTTCTAGTCCTTTAGCTCTTCCTGCTTTGAATTTGATGTTTGGAATAGATGAGACTTTGGCGGGAAGAAATGCAGCCTGGAATGCTAATCATTCTGTGTCGCTTGGGATGGTTAACTCATCATTAAAGCAGCTTACATATACGGCTGTTATCTAGTTTTCCATTTTGGATTAATACTTAATGTCGTTTATTTATTGAGCAGCACGAGTAAGGTATCTACGTACGTTTCCACCTTCCTCAGGTACTGGTTCAAGAATTTTCTTATTGTACTTCTTGGTGCTGCTTCCATTATCTATGCAATTTTCATAAGTCTTTTGTTGGCATTATGCAATAGCATCCCTGCAGCTTGGGTTCTGGTACCTGTATCCACTGGCTTGTTGCAAACAACTTGAATGGAACATAACTCCCAGGTATGTAGAATTCAGTGCCAAAGTTCTACAATGACTGGATTACACAACTTTGTGGGCTGAGGTACCCTGATTTTGTAATTCATGTCTACAGACCACAGATTTATTGCTCAAGCTAAAGCTCTAGAAGACAATAAAACAAGTATGTAGGGCGCTGGACTGCAGATCCATCATCCTGAATAGATACCAGCTGCTGAAGTGACGTGCAATGTCGGATATCATGGCAAATCCGGGCAGTCTCAAAATAACCTTTGGAATAGTGGGATGAAAACAAGGCTAAAAAATTACACTAACCAGTAGACATGTGCACACTGAAATATTTCGTTTCGGAATTTAGTTTTCGTCCGAAAAATAAATTTATTAAGTTACTCCCGAAATTCGTTTTTATCTATGTCGTTTTTCGTTAAAAATTGCATTCGTCCATCTGAAACCCAGATGGGAGCGGGAGGTTGGGCCAATAGAGGATGAGGAGTGGGGCGAGGCGCTGGAGTCCTGTAAAGCAGTGTCTCCCAAGCTGTCCGATCGACTTTCGCAACTTTATGTCCTACATAGAGCGTACCTCACACCCCTCAGAGTGGCAAGATACAAGCGCACCTATTCTACAACATGTCTGATGTGTGGACAAGAGACGGGCACTTTTTTCCACCTGATCTGGGCCTGCCCTAAGATACAAGGTTTGTGGAAACAAATTGTGACATTTCTACACGACGAGATGGGCTCACCCCTTGCATTAGACCCCAAACAATGCCTTCTGGGAATGTTACCAGACACAATAGATAAATACACTAAAACATTTCTTCATGAGACACTGTTTTCGGCCAGGAAAGTCATTGCTAAAAAATGGATGAGACAAACACCTCCCAAAATAGTAGAATGGAAAATAGAAGTGAATAATACCCTGCCATACAAGAAATGTATATATATCAACAGGGGATGCCCCAATAAATATAACAAGATATGGGACCGCTGGCTTCAAGAGTCGAGTACCTGTACATAACAAGACCATATCAGTCAGAAATTAATGCTCAGACATAGGTTTTCCTAGGAAGTCTTTGGATGTGCAATGTATTCTTGTAGCGCACGCTCACATGACAATGATAATGAATCTGTTGCCTTACCTACCTCAAGTATGACTCTCAATGTATCAGTTACCAAGTTTATATGCAAAATATACTTCACATGTATGCACCCTTTGAGCAATAAAAACCTTTGTTTAACGTTAAATGTGTTCGACAAAAAAAAAAAATTGCATTCGTCCGAAAATCTGAATTAATTAAGGTCGAATCTGTCATTGAAGGCTTATGGTGTCTGTCGAATGTTCAAAGAAGATTCGACGGAGCAGCGAAACTGTACGACTCTGCAATCATACATTTCCGGTCGAATGTTCCGCCCACAAGCAGTGATCTTTTCTCTCTATGTCGAATCTTTTCTCTCTATAATAACGAATCTTTTCTCTCTATAATGTCGAATCTTTTCTCTCCTATGTCGAATCTTTTCTCTCCTATGTCGAATCTTTTCTCTCCTATGTCGAATCTTTTCTCTCCTATGTCGAATCTTTTCTCTCTATAATGTCAAATCTTTTCTCTCTATAATGTCGAATCTTTTCTCTCTATAATGTCAAATCTTTTCTCTCTATAATGTCAAATCTTTTCTCTCCTATGTCGAATCTTTTCTCTCTATAATGTCAAATCTTTTCTCTCCTATGTCGAATCTTTTCTCTCCTATGTCGAATCTTTTCTCTCCTATGTCGAATCTTTTCTCTCCTATGTCGAATCTTTTCTCTCCTATGTCGAATCTTTTCTCTCCTATGTCGAATCTTTTCTCTCTATGTAGAATAATCTTGGACTAATAGAGTTAAGGTTAGGCACATTCGACCACAGGTTCGATAGACACAGATTGTTATTGTCAGCGTCACGTCGAATCTCCTATCTATATCGAACTGTTGTAGCAACGAAAATGAAAATAAAGCATTTGTTTATGTCGGATCTTTCGGTTTTCGGATTCTGTGCTTTCGTTTTCGTTTGTTAAAACGATAACGAAAATAGCTGAAATTCGGACGAAAATGCATTCGGACGAAAACGAATGCACATATCTACTAACCAGGCGCTCCAGAAGAATCTTATGATAGTTTGTGGGACTGTTTTGGGGCACACCCTTTCAAATCGAAGAGGATTTGATAAAGCGGTGTGCTCAGAACCATGTTGTCCTGGCAACCGACTTAACTCTTTGGTGCCTTGAAGTGGTTTTTGTTTGCGGCTGTAGACTTCTGGGTTCCGTTGCCATCATTTCCGGTGACGCAAATTTCTCTGTTTCTTTGCCACAACCGTCATATTCCTGTCACGGACTCCTATTGTCATCTGGGTCCCCAGGCACATCCCTTCTGCCCTGAGCCTGTGTTTTGTCAGCTACTGGTACATAACCTGTCAATTTCTTATTGGAATAAATTATGACTGTTCCTGGACATCCTGTCTTTTGTATATTTGGGCTTTGGGTCCATCTGGCATTTAGCCCATTGTATACAGCTCATCCCACAGACTGTTTCGAAACGATTCTTCTGGAGTGCCTGGCTAGTGTAATTTTTGAAACATTAAAGCTCTAGAAGAGGGATTCTTGACCTTTTTTAATCCAAAGACCCAAATAAGAAAGGTGTCACTGTACAGGGACCCAGGAAGAGAATTTTTTACCAAAATGTCAGCAAAGCCAAGCAAAGACAAATAACATTGGACATATAACACAAATGCTTTTGATAACAGAAAACAAACACTCCTGCGCACGAGTGGATTACCAGACAGTCTGTGTGTCGTGATGGTACATGTCACTGGCCTTGCTGCCCTCAGGGATAGGGGTACCTTAACGGTAAACGAGAAAAAGAACGGGCGCACCAGCCTAGTGCATTATCCTTTGGATAAATTTTATTAAAAATGGATAAAAAGAAAACAACTTACAAACGTAGGTGAATGGCTCACAATGTAAATAGTCTCCAAAAGTAGCAGCAATGAGTCAGAACCAAGAAGATTACCTTCTTCCTCAGAAGGATAATGCACTAGGCTGGTGCGCCCTTTCTTTCTTCTTCTCGTATAACACAAATGCTTTCTGATAATACACTGATAGTGTGCAATATCAGCTGCTCTATATCTTGCACTTGGTCAAACTAGGCTGTGATTATTACTTTTGATTATGCGGGGACCCATCACAAACACCTCTGTAAGTCCATTTGATTGACCCATAGCGTAGGAAACACTGCTCTAGAACATGTATGGTACAGAAAATGTTGTCATTAAATTACTGATACGGCAGTTGTACATTTGCTTCTAATGTTTTAGATATACAGTATTTAGTCTCAGATTGCCTCTGACCTATTGCAGTTTTTCTCTGGTCCAAAAGGCATTATTAACCTCCCTACCTGCACCTTTGTGTTTTTCACCTGCATAACATGTGCACTGACCCTATAGTTTCATGGTGCTACAGTGGTGGCTGGTGCTCTAAATTTTGGGGGGTGGCAGATAAACCAACACCCCCTCTCCCCCCCCCCCCCCCACGGGAGATGGACCGGAAGGCAGCGATTTCCCCCCCCTCCGCAGGATACGGACGTGAAGGCGGTGAATACAAACGTGACTTTAGTCAATAGGTAGATTAGAAGGTTGTTTATCTATGGTCATCATCATCTGCCTACATTTGCAATGTAAAATATGGCCTTTCTAACTGTATGTCTCCCAGACTTGATTCAAGAAAAAGTAGCACAGATAACAACTAAATAAATAGACTTAGACCCCTTTCACACTGGGGCGGTTTGCAGGCGCTATTGCGCTAAAAATAGCACCTGCAAACCGTCCCTAAACAGCGGCTGCTGTTTCTCCAGTGTGAAAGCCCTCGGGGCTTTCGCACTGGAACGGTGCGCTAGCAGGACCGCTCCAAAAGTCCTGCTAGCAGAATCTGAAGAGCGGTGTGTATACCGCTCCTCCACCGCTCCTTCCCATTGAAAGCAATGGGAAACCGCGGCTATACTGCCGGCAATGCGCCTCTGCAGAGGCACATTGCCGGCGGTATTAACCCTTTTTCGGCCACTAGCGGGGGATAAAACCGCCCTGCTATCGGCCGAATACCGAAAAATTGCGCCGCTTTACCGCCACTACCGCCCAAGTGTGAAAGGGGCATAACACTACTAATTCAAGTCTGTCACTAAGTTTTAGTAAAAAAAAACATTTTAATTTTAAACTTCCCTGTTCCATTCCACGCCAAAAAATGATTATTCCAATATATCAAGGATGGCACTAAGGTTCTTTATCTAAAAGTGACACATTGAGAGCAGCAAAATGTAAAGCTGCTATTAACAGCCAGAACCTCTAAGGTATTCTTCAGCTTCTGCAAGATCCACATTCCCTCTAGTATAGGCCTTTCTGCAATTAAACTCATTTTTTTTTAAATCTGAGTTAATTAAAATAGTGCCTACTAAATAAGTCTACAGTACATTATTCTGCTGTTAAAAAATGCACAATTACCAGTAACATATCAACTCTAGTATGGGCATGTTTAAAGTTACAGATGATCTATTTACCAATCATCGCCACTTTTAAAAGATTTGTTGCATATCATATCCAGTTTTTCATTTTAGTGGGTAATCCAGGTCTCGGTGACGTGCTAAAAGAACATTTATATTTGCCTAAATTCTTTTATCACTTTTGAACCTTCTAAGGTATGTGAGTGTCCTGGAGAATTTAAAATGGAACCATAAGCAAACAAAAAATTGATGACTCAGTCTGCAATAGTATTATTACTACAGGCTTAGTTGGTTTTTTTTCTGAGCCACTCTTCTAATATTGTTTTGTTTTATTACCTATTGATCCTGCCGGCAGATCCATTATTTTAACAGGCCAAGATGTTCAGCAAAAATGGCAGTTACAGGGGTTCAGATCGACCATATAAGGTCTTATGTACACGGCCAAACAATTTTACATACCATCTTGCTGGCAGTAAGATCCTATGTATAACCAAAAATTGAGGAGGAGAATGGTGATAGGTGACCAGTGCATGCAGTCGAGTCCAGAGACATGAATGTCCATACATTTGACTGATTATTTAAAGCAGTATTAAACCCAAAACCAAAAATATAATGTATTGCAGCTTACCAATCCTTTGATGTGGTGACTGCATTAGTGTTTTTGTTTTTTTTTTAAGGCTTTTCCCCTCTGTTTTCACCTGTTGACCTGGCCAGTAACACACCACCTGTATTAGAGTGCCTCCACAAGGAGCAACAGAGACACCTTTGTACAGCAGCATTGTCAGTTTTGGGAAAGGGTGATGTTAGATGCACTAAAACAAAGCCAAACTCCAGTTAACACTTTTAAGCAGTTACAGCAACAGTTTTTTGTTCTTTTAGAATAAAGATTTTAGCTAAAAAAAAGCTGATCATTGTAAGCAGCTGTAGCAACCTCACCCTTTACTCCCTTCTGACTTTTGGCTCTCGTCTAGGGGACCAGGGAGGAGAGTGTGGCGCACCACCAGCTCACACCATACTGTATGCAAAGATGGAGCTAATCAAACTATACCTTCGGGTCTGTGTTTCCATCCAGAGCCAAACCTTCTATTGAGAATGATTTCCCACCATCCATGCAGGTGGAGGTAGGACCCTTAGCTCCCAGTAAGTTACTGTCCACACCACTGAAAGTCCAACACTTATTTATTCATAGCAATAAACAGTCTCTGTAAGAGCAGACAGGTTGTAACACATTCAGTTCAGACAAAGTGGGGGAGGAAGGTCCAGGCACAAACTTTAAACTTGGTTTTCTCCTGTTCTGTATATCACCAACAGGCTTGACACACAGCCGCTGCCACCTACTGTGAGAACTTGAACTACCTTCTAGAAGCGATGGCCCCTGTCAGGGAAAGGACATCCATCTGAACGGTCAGCAGAGGCCCCACCATCACCAGCGAATGCTGCACCAGGTCTTCGGATAGGGTTACCTCCCTGGCCTCCCCGTCCTAGATTCGGGCGTCCACACCGGGGGACACCATAGGAGCCTAGGAGCCCTCGATCTCTCGCAGAACCCAGTCGAAGGTACTGGGCCCCAGGCCTCCAGAAAGACCGAAGGTGTCTGGGGTGAAACCGCAGCTCCGGGCCTAGGGCACCCGGAGACCACCATCACTCACACCCAGGCTGAAGGTGCCTGGGCGTGGTCCCCGAGCGGAAGACGTCTGCCTCCTTTATACCCTCCCACAACAGGCACAGCAGGTTCCCCGCCCCGCTGTACTACTGCCGCAAGAGGACACAAAGGGCACAGCCCTCCAATGGTGGTTCAACCTCGGTCTATGGTGACAGCGCCACCTATAGACCCCAGGGAACTGGACACCATTGATATTCCCCACTGGCATAAATTGGTCCATGAATGCTAACAATTATTGCATCTGAGCCTGTTACCACTCAGATGCTTCCCCTAAATATGACCACCCGCTACACACCCATCAGTGTTAAATTGTTTGTCGCAACCCTCTAACTGAACTAAGACAGACTTACTGGCAGAATACCCAGGTTGAAAAAAAGAGAGCCTAAAATTAAAATTAATGCAGCCATCACATCTAAGAAATGGTAAGCTGTAATATAATGTTTGCTTTGGGGTTTAGTAGCACTTTAACTAGTTCAGCTCTTTGGGTGTACGTAATACGTCCAAAGAGTGAAAGCAAAAGCACAAGCTAATTGCTGCAGTAGCAGAATGCCCTGTTTCTGCAGCCGACTCCTTGCAGTAAAGTAAAAGTGATCCTGTATAGTGCAATGTGTACATTCACCTGAAAATGCATTAATTTAAAGTGGTTGTGAACCTCGGTCATGAAATTTTGACCAAAGCCCATATATCTGTAGTGTTTTATCTTATCTCTCTCCAAAGCTCTAAGTGCTGTTTTTCTCTTTGGTGCTTCCTTTCTCTGTTATCAGCATGAGTCACTTCTGACAAGTTCTCCAACACAGTCTGATGCAGACAGTTGATGTAAGGAGGCACACTGATGAGGACAATCCATGTAAGGTGGCACTGTGATGGGGACAACTGATGTAAGGGGCACTGTGATGGGGACACTGGATGTAAGGAGGCACTCTGTTGGGGATAACTGATCATTTGTAAGGATGAACTCTGATGGGGCCATTTGATTTAAGGGGGAACTCTGATGGGGACCCCGATGTAAGGGGGCACTCGGATGCGAACCTGATGTAAAAGGGGACTCTAATGAGTACACACGATGTAAAGAGGAACTCTAGAAGACTCCTGATCAAGATATTGTGATCAAGCAAGACACATTCTTGTGAAACGAGTTAACTGCATTCCCTGTTATTTTGTCTGGCTTTGACAATAAAGAATTTCATCAAGCAAATAAAGACTCCAGTGTGCGACCATTTTGTTTTGTTTCTATTGCTGTGGACAGTGGTAAGCCGGGGTCTGCACCTGGCTTCTATTTGCACCTGTGGTCAGCCTAGAGCCGCGTGTTCTTCTATCGTTTGGTTCTCTACCAATTTGTGTTACCAAGCAATTGAACAGGTGAATAAAGTGGCCTGTGAGTGTACATTGGTACATTATTGCCCATGTATATAACCTGTTTATAGGGACTGTGTCAACATACGTTGTGTTGGTGGTATCAGTTTGAGATGATTCTGAGATTATTCAGAATTCATTGGCAGGTGCATTTGTCCTGAAGTTGGCCACCTTCTGACTCACATTTGACCTGCTTAGAGCAGGTTTTCTATTCCAGTATGCGTGTATGGAAATTTAAAACTTGTTTCAAGTGAATAAAAGTCCATTGACACAGGTCCTTACTAAAGTTGAGATAATGTAATCACAGGTGCCATTCAGTTTGTCACATTTTCTCTAATACTGTGAATATATTTATAAGTCCTTTCAAAAATTGCACACATTCAAATCTTTATTAATGCAAACAACCCATGTTGGCTTAAAGATATCCGCTTCAGAGGAAATATATTAGCAATGCAGATTGGAAGAACAATTTGTTCGTAGCTTGCCGTTGGTGTATCCAGTAGACATTTACATATGAACATAGCGTCCCTGTGGGAGTAAGTGAAGAATACTGTCCTGGACACCATCTATATCTTTTTGTAGAAAGTTTTTTTTTTTCATATTGAGATCAGCAATAACCTGATATGGATGAGAAACTCGTATTGATGAAAAATTATTGTATTTAATCTGTGGGGGTAATGTTTTTATTTTGTGGTGTGTGTGTGTATATTGCAGACTTGTTACGTAAGGCAGGACAAATGGCAGTGATGTATAATAATCAATAACCGATAGCACCAACACTTACTTTACTTAATTACATTTAAAAGATAATTGGTTGTGAAACCTTCAATAGCTCATAGATATATTCAGGGCCAGCGCTACCACTAAGCAAACTAGGCAGCCGCCCGGCCGCTGGTTTCCCTACTCCTCCGCCGCTCTTTTTGCTGTAGGTTTTTGTGCAGTGCAGCCATGTAACTGACTAACTCTGTCTCAGGCAGCCACTCTGTCCGACTGATCATCGATCATTAGGGCGCAGCTCAGCACTGGAGGACATGTCTCGAGTCTCCCGGCGGCGCTGACAGAACGGAAGCAAACATCCCCTGCCAGCGCCACTGCACGACTATGATCAGTGACGCTGACCTTTCTGTCCCTCTCAGAGACTCTCTGCTGATCATCCCACTCCCATCCCAGACCAGTACAGCAGCTCTGTCTGTGTAAAAAAAACATGATCTGAGGGGTGAAACTGCAGAAATTGGGTCTGATCTGAGTTCTGAAAGTGCAGAAATTGGGTCTGTTCTCTGGTGTAAAAGTGCAGAAATTGGGGCTGATCTGAGGTGTGAAGGTGCAGAAATTGAGGCTGATCTGAGGTGTGATGGTGCAGAAGTTGGGCCTGATCTGAGGTGTGAAGGTGCACGTATAGGTGTACATATAGAGCGCAGTCACTGGCCAGCTTTGTTGTGTGGGAGATGGGTCTCCTCCTAGGTTTCCCTTCACGTACCATCATGAATGCCGCTGCATGCCACCTTTTGGCATGCGTGTCGGGGGTTGCCAACCCCTGTTATAGAGTTAAGCAAGGATAGTGCTGTTTGGTATCATCATGTGCACCTCACTGAACATGGACCAGAGAAAGCAGAGGAAAAAGTTGTATGAGGAGATCGGAAAGTGAATTATAGTCCAGCTGGTCAAAAGTAAAGGCTATAAAATCATCTCCAAGCATATTGATATTCCTGTGACTATAGGTGCAAATAATAAGAAGTTTAAGGTCCATGGAAGTGTAACCAACCTCACTGGATGTAAGGGAGAAATTTGAGCAAAGATTGAGCAGAAGGATTGTGAGAATGGTAGAAAAGGGGTCAAGGAAATGGGTACAAGCTAAACTCCAAAGTCAAGGTACATCAGTGTTTGATCCACACCTTCCATTGCATTTTGAGTGACAGTGGGTTCAAAAGGAGAAGACCCATTAGGATTCCACTACTGAAAAACTCCCTCCATACAAATGGCAACTTGGAGTTTGCTAAAATGCATATTAACAAGCTTTCTGGGAGAATGTCCTTTGAAAAGATGAGGCAAAACAGGAACTTTTCAAAAGTGAAAAAAATTAAGGGAAAGGACACTGTACCCTACTGTAAAACATGGAGGAGGCTTAGTTATGATTTGGGGCTGCTTTTCTGCAACTGGCAGGAGTTCCTTGAATCTGTATCGGGCACAGTGAAATCTCACGACTATCAATGACTACTGGAGTCAAAAATACTGCCTAGTGTCAGAAAGCTCTGTTTCAGTCTCAGGTCATGGTTCCTCCAACAGGATAATCCAAAAGCACTGAAGTGGGCTTCTATGCGCCCTGAACCTAATACCATCAAACGTCTATGGAAAGAGTTGAAACATGCAGTCTGGAAACTGCACCCTTCAAACCTGACACAGCTGGAGCAGTTTGCTCAAGAAGAGTGGGCCAAACTACCTGTTGGCTGGTGCAGAAGACTCATTGGGAGCTGCAGAAATCACTTGTTTTGCAGTGATTGTCTCTAAAGTTGTGCAAATTCCTACTAAATATATAAGCTTAACCTGTATTAATAAATTACAAATATTTGTAATATTTGTAATTTTTAAATTGTGCCTTTTTTGCAAAATGGTGAATATTGAACGTACGCAAAAATGTAAATAACCAAATTTTTCTAAAAATTGGAAGGTTTTCATTGTTCCCTTACAGCTTTCAGAGTTTGTTCAAGAACCCCCGAACTATACATTTTCTGAAAGCATAGGACCAGTAAAATAAACAGAAGGTGTTACTGAATTTTAAGGCCCTGCAATATTTGCGCAAATGTTACAAAATTCCTGCTAAGTTCATTCTAAATATAAAAGCTAAACCTGTATTGAGTTAATAAATACCAAATATTTGTAAGTTTTAAATTGCACCTTTTTGAGAAATAGTGAAAATTGTATGTACAGGGCGGCACAGTGGTGTAGTGGGTAGCACTCTCGCCTAGTAGTAAAAAGGGTCACTGGTTCGAATCCCAACCACGACACTACCTGCTGCATGCCCCTGGAGCTTGCATAGTCTCCCTGTGCTTGCGTGAGTTTCCTCCGGGTACTCCTGTTTCCTCCTACACGCCAAAAACATGCTAGTAGGTTAATTGGCTTCTGTGTTCAAGTTGGGGAATTAGGCCATGGGGGCAGCGATACACAACAATGGGTAACCAATACCTAACCACGAGGCACAAATAAATACACAGATAATTATTTTTTTTTCTTCTAAAGTTTGATTGTCCTTTCTCAAGCTGGGGAATCAGGCCATGGGGGCCGCTATACACAACAATGGGTAATCAATACCTAACCACGAGGCACAAATAAATACACATATATATTTATTTTTTTCTTTCCCCCACATAAAAAGAATAGACACCATGGCCATTAGTGGCCTCTTTGGAAGTAGGAGGGGGCACTGTTCACGGGACAAATAAGGACACAGTAGGATAACACACGACATAAGTAGAAAGAAAGGAGTGAGTGGGGACAGAGCAGACTTACTCCACCGCAGCCAGGGATGGCGCTGAGGGAGGGGGGGAGAGGGAATTATATACTTTTTTTTTTATTTCTCTTGGGAGGGGGGAAATTATTTCGATAAGATAATTTTGTACTTAGTTCTGTCTTGCAATGCTCATTTGTCCTTATGTAAACGTACAATGTTGAATGGAAATGTAAAATGTTGAAGCTTATAGTAAAATAAAATAAAAATTGATTATAAAAAAAAATTGGCTTCTGTGTAAATTGTCCCTAGTATATGAATGTGAGTTAGGGACCTAAGATTGTAAGCTCCTTGAGGGTAGGGACCGATGTGAATGTACAATGTATATGTAAAGCGCTGCATAAAATTGACGGCGCTATATAAGTACCTAAATAATAGTAATAATAATGTACGCAAAGATTTCCCCAAAAATCTGGAGGTTTTCCATTTTCACTTCCTTCAGAGTTTGTAAAAGACCCCCCCCCCCCCCAACCATTTTTTTTTTTAAAGCACATGGCCAGTAGAATTAAAAGAAGGTGCTACTGATTTTTTTAGGCACTGCGATATTTGCGCAAATGTTTATCAAAACAATATTTTCACTAAAAATACACTAAAATCATTAAAGGAGAAGTCCAGCCTGAGCTTTTTAGGCTGGGCTTCTCCTAAGAGTCACAGGAGTGCAAATCGTTTTGCACTCCTGTGACCCGTTTTCAGTGGAGAGCCGTCTGAAGTCCGCTTTCCGCTGACGTCTCTGCCATCAGTCGGGGCAGCGCATCATCACAACTTCCAAGTCGGGATCCGCCAGCTGCCCTGATTGATAGCAGTCTCAGAGAGCCGCTGAGACAGCCTCTCCCCACTCCTCCACTGCTCAGCTCTCCAGTGAGCATGGAGTAGCAGAGAGGAAAGACGCTGACAGTCAGCAGCTTTCCTCTCGGGGATCTGTGAGAACCGAGCCATCGGCGATGTTCGGTGGCTCGGTTCTCAGTGCAGAGACACCGGGGGACAGATGGAGCATCAGTCTGATGCTCCATCCACCGAGGTAAGTATGAATCAAAAAATTTTATAAAACCCATACTTCTCTTTTAATAGTGGATTCATACATGGCAAAATGTAAAAAAATTCCTGCTAAATTCCTATAAAATATAAAAGTTAAAACTGTATTGCGTTAATAAATAACAAATACAGGTATTTGTACATTTTCAATTGCATCATTTTGTGAAATGGTGGAAACTGAACAGCACTCCTAGAGTAACTGCCTGTCTCCTGAAATCTCCTACATGCTCTTGCCTTCTGGCAATGGCATGTATTGATGTGCCATCCTGGAGGAGTTGGACTGCCTGTGAAATCTCTATAGGGTCCAGGTATCGCCCTCCTGCTAACAGTAGTGACAATGACCCTACCCAAATGCAAAACTACTGAAAAATAGTCAGGAAATATGAGTAGGAAAAACAAATGTCAGTGGCCTCTACCTGTAAAACTATTACTGTTTTGGAGGTCGTCTCTTTGTTGCCCATCTAGTGCACCTGTTGTTAATCAGTTTCAGCTGCTTTAGTGTTAATGAAATTAACAACCCCCTCTGCTACCTAACGGACCAGATCAATATCCCAGGAGTTTAATTGACTTGATGCTATACTCTGATTAAAAAGTGTTCCTTTTATTTTTTTTGAGCTGTGTGTGTATATATACAGTATCTCACAAAAGTATGTGCACCCCTCACATTTTTGTAAAAATGTAATTATATCTTTTCATGTGACACTTTGCTACAATGTAAAGTAGTGAGTATACAGCTTGTATAACAGTGTACAGTTGCTGTCCCTTCAAAATAACTTGACACACAGCCATTCATGTCTAAACCACTGGCGACAAAAGTGAGTACACCGCTAAGTTAAATTGTCCAAATTGGGCCCAATTGGCCATTTTCTCCCCATGTCATGTGACACATTAGTGTTACAAGGTCTCAGATATGAATGGGCAGCAGATGTGTTAAATTTGGTGTTATCGCTCTCTCATACTGGTCACTGGAAGTTCAACATGGCACCTCATGGCAAAGAACTCTGTGAGAATCTGAAAAAAAGAATTATTGCTCTACATAAAGATGATCTAGGCTATAAGAAGATTGCCAAGACCCTGAAACTGAGCTGCAGCACGGTGGGAGAGACCATACAGGGGTTTAACAGGACAGGTTCCATTTAGAACAGGCCTCGCCATGGTCAACCAAAGAAGTTGAGTGCACATGCTCGGCGTCATATCCAAAGGTTGTCTTTGGGAAATAGATGTATGAGTGCTGCCAGCATTGCTGCAGAGGTTGAAGTGGTGGGAGGTCAGCCTGTCAGTGCTCAGACCATACGTCGCCTACTGCATCAAATTGGTCTGCAAACAGTTTGCTGAAGACGAGCAGACTTGCCCTGTGGTCTGATGAGACCAAGATAAACTTATTTGGTTCAGATGGTGTCAAGCGTGTGTGGCGGCAACCAGGTGAGGAGTACAAAGACCAGTGTGTCTTGCCTACAGTCAAGCATGGTGGTGGGAGTGTCATGGTTTGGGGCTGCATGAGTGCTGCCGCCACTGGGGAGCTACAGTTCATTGAGGGAACCTTGAATGCCAACATGTACTGTGACATACTGAAGCAGAGCATGATTCCCTCCCTTCGGAGACTGGGCTGCAAGGGCAGTATTCCAACATAATGACCCCAAACACACCGCCAAGATGACCAGTGCCTTGCTAAAGAAGCTGAGGGTAAAGGTGATAGACTGGCCAAGCATATCTCCAGACCTAAACTCTATTGAGCATCTGTGGGGCATCCTCAAATGGAAGGTGGGGGACCACAAGGTCTTTAACATTCACCAGCTCCGTGATTGTCGTCATGGAAGTGTAAGAGGACTCCAGTGGCCACCTGTGAAGCTCTGGTGAACTCCATGCCCAAGAGGGTTAAGGAAATGCTGGAAAATAATGGTGGCCACACAAAATATTGACACTTTGGGACAAATTTGGACATTTTCACTTAGCAGCGGTTTAGACATTAATGGCTGTGTGTTGTGTTTTTTTGAGGGGACAGCAAATTTACACTGTTATACAGGCTGTACACTCACTACTTTACATTGTAGTAAAGTGTAATTTCTTCAGTGTTGTCACATGAAAAGATATAATAAAATATTTACAAAAATGTGAGGGGTGTACTCACTTTTGTGAGATACTGTATATTCTATTCCCTTCTTTGCTGCAGCATTGGTCTGATGTTTCAGCTGTCCCCCGTCGACTTTAAGCCAGAGAACTGAGTGATAAAATTACTGCTGATTGCTCGGTTCTTGGTCTGCTCTGAGCAGATAGCAGGGACTATGAGTCACCGCTCTCTGCTCTGCCCCTGAGAGGCTGAGCCATTTGCGGATCAGGCAGCTCAGTGGATCCTGATGTTGTTGTCCTGAACCTTTCAAAAAACTGGAGTGGCTGTGTAACATTAGCTGACAGCAGGCTGCACGTAAGTGCACTCCTGTGACTCACATGAGAAGTATAACCAAACAAGCTTTGGCTATACTTCTCCTTTAAAGAGCTTGTAGTACTTTTTTTTTGGTGGCAAACATTTTGCTAGGGTAACAGCTCGTGATGGCCATTTATATGGATCTTTAAGAGCAGTAGTTATATGTTTGGTTTATTTTCATTTGACAAGCAGAGGGTGCAGTCAAAATCAGGATAGCAAGAGCAAGTATAGGCAACACAGGGTGGAGTTCGGGATGGTGGTATGTTTTTTTAGATAATGTGGGTTTTCTTGGCACGGAACCACAAGTATGAAAGGAATGAGCGCAAAAAAGTAGAGTGCCCAGGGTCACATAGGCAGAGCAATCTGATTATTTAGGATGAGAATGCTTGATCTGCATGATGTATTTATTGTTTATTACAGGCATTTATAGTTGGTTCCTAAATCTTGGCATATATACTGTACGCTTTGTGTTGTTTCTTGGAGGGCATGGCAACCATGGGTTATGTCCTGTGAGTAGGCAGGACCCTTTTAGTGCAAACATGTAACCTGTCAGAGCAAGTATAATAGCACTTTGTTGTAGTGGTGGCTTGTGAAAACTATATCAGGTGCTAACCTTTAGATGCTCAGCCTTTTGTTCAGACATGACAATCCATAATACGCCATGACAACCTGTTAGAAATATGCTTTAAACAGATAACCGTGTACAAATTCATGAACGCTGATGTCAGATTAGTTACTGAATAATACTTTACTTTGTAACATGTAATAATCGTATATATTTTCAGACATGTGGATCTCGTAGGGATCCGTTCCTTTCATATGCGTTGCTCAACGGGGATCGCTCGGTTGATCCCCGCTGAGCCGGTGGATGACACTGTGCAGGGACCGCCCTGTCAGATCTCCGCTCTCGCCTATGGGGGGATCGGATTAACACGGACCGTCTGTCCGTGTTCACCCGATCCGCTCTGCAGACGGATGGAAAAATAGGATTTTCCTCCGTCTGCAGAATCGGAGCATTGCGGACACGGATGAGATCGGGTGTCAGCGGATGTTCATCTGCTGACACCCGCTATCTCATAGGGATACATGTATGTCCCTTTTTCATCTGCAAACGGATGGATGAAAAAGCGGACATACGGTCCGCATGTGTGAAAGGGGCCTAACTCCAGTCACAATTTTTTTTTCTTTTGGATAGAGTGGGGAATTACAGTTTCCATCTATAAACACACTGGGGAGATGCACCTATTTCCTGTCTGCGTGTGTTGGTGCCGTTTCCTATTGCTTTATATCCTGATCCCAAATAGAAATACAGATAGAAACAAAAACCTGACAGACAATCTAACCTTTTCCATTTAATAAAACGTAAAATATAATTTTTTTTGCTGGAGTTAGGCTTTTAATAAACCTTTGGAATAAGCCCCAACAGGGCATAAGTACCCCTCGGTACAACGGGATTTTAAGGGCAAACAAAAAAAGCAGAAATTTTTAAAAATATTATTTATTAGAAAAATTCTTATTTTTTAAAAGAAGAATTTTACTGTATGCAAGTATCAAATATTTCTATCATATTAATAATTTGCACAGTATACATAGAATACAGTCATAATTGAAACATTGAAACATTTGTACGAATTTCCAGTGAGAAAAGTTTTACTCCTTTAGCCTAACATGTTTCAGGAATACCAATCCTTTCTTCGGAGGCTCTTGGTAGGAGAAAGTACAAATATGTTCTAAAATGAAGCAAAGAGAAAAAACTCAGAAACAGTTCCAAAGGTCAACATTATTGAGGTCACAACCACATCCACTATACATACAGGGGGTCCCCGACTTACGAATGACCGAGTTACGAACCTCTCCTACTTACGAACCGGGCGCTGCGGGGACCCTCTGCCATTTTGGGCGGACCGCCGGCTGTTCTGCGCATGTGCGGCCAGACGGAGCCTTGGGAAATGTCGGAAATGTCCGTAATTGGCCGCGCATGCGCAGGACGGCATTCGACGGAACATCGGAAATGTCCGTAATTGCCGGTCTGCGCATGCGCAGCCGACATACGAACATTTCCGACATACAAACAGGAGGAAAGTCCCTAACGGGTTCCTAACCCGGGGACCCCCTGTACCAAGCACTGGATTTGTAGTTTTGTATATCAAAATATTTCATGATAGTAAAAAATAAAGCACACCGGGTCCTAAAAGATACATGGGAGAAAAAGAAACCCTGGACTGCCGCACTCTGTATAGACAGTTATTTATTCCAAAATTTCAAGTAAAAAAATCCAAATTCAAAATAAATCCATAAATCCAAAACAACAAATGCAGATAGTGTGCATGCAGGGAAGGGTGGCTAACGCGTTTCACGTCACGAATTGACGCTTACTCATAGCTCAAAAAAACTCCTAAAAGATAGAACAGAGCTACCATTGCCATTCATCAAGGGACAAAAATCCCCATCCCAGCTCAGATCGGCCCACACAAAGGTCCTGGCACAGCACTCCCAGCATCCGAACACCCAAAGACCTCAAAGTGCAAAAGGATATCCTAGTATGAAGAAGTCAAATTAGTAAACCGTAGTAAAACATGTCTGTCATTCATGATGCCATTGTTTACTACTGTGATCCCTGTGATTGGTCATAGCGATCACATGGTACAGGGCCAGTTTTATCGGCCCTGTACCATGTGAGCGCTGTGGCCAATTACAGCTATTACAGTAATACTCAATGGCTGCAACAATGCAGCCAAACCATGTCAAATATAATTGTTTATACAGCCATCATGGTTGTATTAGCATTCACAGTGTAAAAAAAAAATCCTGATCACCCCTAGCGCAGTACAGTATCACTATGGTGATTATTGCACTGCTCTAGTAACCGTATGTAAAAACAAAACAAAATATATGTAACTGGCAGTGTTACATGACTGAGTAATTGCCATTTAAAGTGTGTCAGTGCTAAAATCTGAAAAATGGCCTGGGCAGGAAGGAGATTAAACGGTCTAGTCTTGAAGTGGTTAAAGGTTGATAGATAAGTAACAGCCAATGTTAGCAATCCATCTATATTCTCTGCAGCTTTGGAACAATCCATGGCATGTGTTTTTACAACTCTGTCCCCTATCATCTCTTTATTGTAATAAATAAAATACAATCTCTTCCAAACTCTGTCCCACAACATCTCTTTAATAAGCACAAGGCTTTGTAAACTTGTATAAGTGGCTTCCTTTCTTAAAGGTCTGAGAGTCTATAGTGAGCAAAAAACGAACCTTTTGCATGTGCCAACTACCAGGGGTTCATATTCAGGTGAGCCATGACTGTGAACATTTATAATTTATGACAGAGTGGCTCAAGAAACCCACTCGCTTTTATCCAGGGAGCTGCAGGTTGGGTTGGGTGATGTCATGGAATCTGATCGAGTTGTTACTGATCTGCCAGGATGTAATGCCTAGTTGGTTGCATGATTTACAGTACATCACTTTAGTGCTATTTGGACTAGTGAAAATGTATTCTTTGTTTTTTTATAATTGGAGCAACTATTTCACATGTTTGCCATTTGTTATTAAGTCAGAAAAAAACTGTTTTGTTTTCTTTCCAGGCATATTTTCTGTTCTTTGTAACTTGCTTGTTGTTGAGACTACAGGACCTAATTAAACATCACAACATTATGATGCTTATACATAGCACAGGACCATTACCCTGATATGCTGGTCCTCTAGCTCTCCTCCGCGTACTCAACATACTCTTGTCAGCATCCCCCTCCTGTTAATTTAGGGCTTTGCTGACAAGGTATAAAAATATAACATTTGAGATTGGCCCCCTCCTCACACAGATAATTACTCCGAAATGTGTCTCTCTCTGGTTTATCATCATGGAGTTACCCAATGTTTTCTTAGCCTATTTTCTTTTAACCCTGTTATATCCTTATGGCAATTCTATAAATAACGGGGTTTTTTTTCCCTTAAGATTTAACAAAACTATCTTTGAGAAGTTAACAATCCTTTGATGTATGTAACAATTTATATTTTTTTAGTTGTCTTGATTTATTTTTATTTTTTTATCCATAATTAGATGTACTGTATCTTTTTTGTTTCAACCCCCATAATTAGTTCAAATTGCCTCTACTCCCCCTATACACATTGTTTAAATTTTAGAACACTGTCTTTATGTATCTATTATATATATTTGAAACTTTTAAAAATAAGAATTTAAAGTGTCACTAAAGCATAACCTTTTTTTCTTTCTTTTTTTTAGATGGAGTGAGGGAGGGTTATTATGCCAGTGAGGTTTTTTTTTTTTTTTTTTTTTCTATATGCATTCCATTGGGGAGATTTACCTTCACTTCCTGTGCCATAGCCAAAACAGGAAGGGAGAGAAAATCCCTCCAAAGTGAGGGAATCCCAGGGGGATACTAGTGTCCCCATCCGAAGATTTCCCCTCTACTACTTTTCTTGAGACAACCCAAAATTTGGGATTTTCCTTGACTTTCATTTTCAATAATAATGGTATACAGAACAAATAGAGATGGTGAATCTCCTTAAGGGGGGCACAGACAGCAATAAGAACAGGCAGGGGGTTCTAATCCTTCACTCCAAAACAAAAAAAAAGGAAAGGGAAAAAAAATTGCCTTAATGACATTTTAAAGTTGTGTTTTTTCTTTTTTTTTCTGAACACTGAATGATAAATAATAAAAAAAATAGAACATTTCTGCATCTTTTGTTATATGAAAATATTGAGTTCAACCCAGGATGCGTTTTCGTGTTTACATTCTTTATCAGGACAATTAATTGTGAATTTCACATGACATGTAGAAACTTAATTGTAACATTCCTTCTTGATATTGTTTCTTCATCCTAGTGTTGTGTTTGGACAGGTACATATTAGACATTCAGTCTCTCTCCTGCATAATGAGCGCAAAGCATGTTTCAGTTGAGCATGTTTATTGTAATCATTTATTCACAAATGTTAGAGCTGCTCATTTATGATGGAGACTTGAATCAAATGTTAATGTTCACTGGTAATACATATAAACAATAAATTAATTGTTGCATGGTATGTTCTTCTGTGTCTTAAGGTATGCATGCACAAGAACTCACCACTTTTTCAATTTGTCCTGTATTTCCTTTTGGATGATGAATGTTGGATGAATTGACCAGTATGTCTTAATTAGCAACAAGATTTAGGCTGGGTTCACATATGCTGCGGCTCACAGCATTGCGTCCCTGTTCACCGATTCAGGTGCGAATCAGGTCTGAATTTTTGCCTTAATTCGCACCTGAATCAGAACCAAAAACGCACAGGGCCCTTTTTAAATCGGGACTGCGGCCACCCCGGAGCTTAGTGAATCGTCTCCATTGAGAGCCAGTCACACTCTTCTGTCATGCGAATTGGTTGTGGGGAAACCCGCATTCAATTTGCATATGTGTGAACCCGGCCTCACACAACTTATACAGCCTATATAAACATCTCGCGTTCCTGCATACATGTTCAGTTTGTAGTACATATTCTTTGAATAATTTTCACTAAACACTTCAAGATCATCCTTTTTTCAGTCCTAGAATCCTAAAAGATGTCTTAGGCCCCTTTCACACTGGGGCGTTTTTCATGCGGTTTAGCGCTAATATTAGCGCTATTATACCGCATGAAAAATTCCTGCCCTGTATTCTTCAATGTGAAAGCCCGAAGGCTTTCACACTGAAGCGGTGCGCTAGCAGGACCGCTCCAAAAGTCCTGCTAGCCGCTTCTTTACAGCGGTGAAGGAGCGGTGTGTTCACCGCTCCTTTACCGCGGTCTGCCATTGAAATCAATGGGACAGCGCGGTAATACCGCCCGCAAACCGCGGCAATAGCCGCGGTTTGCGGGCGGTATTAACCCTTTTTCGGCCGCTAGCGGGGGTTAAATTTACCCCCCTAGCGACCGCATACCGCGGTAAGAACGACGGTATAGTAGCGCTGAAAATCGCGCTGCTATACCGCCACCGCTCCTGCCCGCCCCAGTGTGAAAGGGGCCTAATTAGGCTGGCCATGCGCGAGTCATTGTTTTTTTTAACATTTCATTCTTTTGTTTAACTAGTGGGTTGAATGAAATAAAATGATTTGATTCCCTTACCACACACTCTATGTGGATGGGGAAATCCCTCCCACTGCACTTTTGTATTAGGACAGTAGGGAGACCCCCCCCCCCCCCTTTCCTCATCCGGATGTGTACAACTATCCTGCCCATACATGGATCAAAATCGATCCCTGCTGAATAGGCAGAATTTTGATCCATGTATGGCCAGCTTTAAAATCTGACTTCTAGAGCTGATTTTGCTTACAGCTAATACATTTTAATATATTTTCTAAAACGGTTTAGTTTAGGTAGACTTGATGTCATTTTTTTGTTCTGTTTGCAGTTCTTCTGTATATATTCTGTTTTCACAGCTCCTACCCTTCTGCTTGTGAGAATTGGTTATCAGCTCAGTCCCTGTGACTTTAACAAGACAAGAGGCACTGCTAAAATATGCATACCGGCAGCAGAAATTTGTATCAGTAAACAGAACGACAAAAGAAAAAATAGTTTTACATATATTGGAACCATTGCTTTTTCTTAAAGCTGATCTCCTGCTTTAAGCCCCGTACACACGATCCGAATATCGTATGAAAAATGTCGTCCGAGGAAGAATCGTACGATAATCGGATCGTTAGTACAGAGCTTCGAGAGCCGATCATGACAGTTCATCCGATATTATTTTATCGGACAAGCACGAAAATTTTCCTCGTACGATACCAGATCGTATGATTTTCGTTTAGTCAGTACAGTTGTCGTCCGAAAATACAATACAAATACATTACAACACATGACATCACTTCCGATTTTTTTTTCTGTCCGAGAATTTTCGTGACTTTAATAACCTATTTCATTTTTCTTG
Source organism: Rana muscosa (assembly GCA_029206835.1). Lineage (NCBI taxonomy): Eukaryota > Metazoa > Chordata > Amphibia > Anura > Ranidae > Rana > Rana muscosa. The sequence goes on from CM055123.1 coordinate 173,087,218, forward strand.
CGACTATTAAGCGAAAAAAGTCGTACGATATTCGGATCGTGTGTACGGGGCATTAGTTTCACTTTAAATTGTTTGTTTGAGCCAAGCAGGCCCAAGCAATCTATGCCCCTCACTAACATGCCTCTGGATGTGCTATATAAACGGTATGTAGCTGAGGCTACGTACAGTATACTTAATTGTGTTCTGGGTGCGAGATGAAACCTTCCTGTTTCATACCCGGAACAAAATAGAGCAGCTCTGAGCCTTTTATAGGCAGCTTTGTATTGTATCAGTGAATGCAAAGTTTCCTCTGATTGACTGAGTCAGAGAGGCGGGCTTTGAAAATTTAAAAAAAAAAACAGTTTTACACCAAAAAAGAAATTTTTCAAGACAATTTGTTGTAAAGGCAAAAAGTGAGCTGCTATTGCAGATCGTGTTCTAAAAATGCTAGTTACCTGGCTTGGACTTTCTTTAAAGTTTCATGCAGCAACTGAAATCAGAATTCCAGTCTGCAAACCCATTCCTGGTCACTGACTTTATGTATTGAAGCCATTGTATCAAGATGACAGTGGACACCTAGCATGTTTGAAACTGGGGATCAGTAATGGCAACCTTGGCATACTATAATGCATACTTCTATTCACTGACCAGAACAAGCTTGCAGAACTGAACTGAACTCAAAGGCCAAGAGGCCTATACTGCTAGCTCAGAAGTAGATGAGAGCATCAGAGCAAAGGCAGAACTAGTGATCTGCATACTTGATCAGTAATTTTATAAAACAATGAAGCCATTGGATCAGTATGACAGGCAAGCAGCTGTCATTTTCAGAAGGAGAGATTAGCAGAGGAAGTTTACATAATTTCTTTACAGGCTTCCATCAAAGGCCAACTAAAGGCTTCTGTATAACAGTCTAAACAAGTTCCAAATCTGTGACTGAGCCAAATCATCCTTTGTATCTCGCGTGCTTCCCCCTCCTGGACACTGCAGCTCACAGTGGCAGCAACAGAGACCATGTGCAGAACTAGGTGTGACCAGATGCTGATTGACAAGCTGTAGGCTTGGGAATTAGCAGTTACAATGCTGGCAGCGCCCCCTGCAACATGTTTCATCCCTCCTGAAGTTGCTGTTTGCTCAGCCTACTTGAAAGTGGCAGCTCTGCTCTGACTTCAGAAGCAGTGCAGCATTATTGCCACATCATCACACGAAGCTGAATTAGGCAAACTTTACTGGCAGGACCAACAGGTATGTATGTGACTTTGCAGTAAGCCTAGGAGAAACTGTAAATGTAGATGCACTTTTAATTAAGTGCTGCATATATTTTAATGGTAGGCCATACTTCTACTTTAAGTAATGATTTCTAATTTGGGTAATTCAAATGAGCAGCATTGTGTAAGTGTTGGCTTACAAATAGCTCAACTGGTTCTAATGTAAGTAACAGCCTGGTGATATAGGTATTGACTTAGATAATGCTTTAATTTTTAGGATTAACCCTGTTAAAGTGGAAGTAAAGGGTATATTTATGTCTGCTTTAAAAAAAAGCTTTCATCCTACATTTGTTGTACGCTGCTGGCAAAATAAAAAAAAATGTGTAAATTCCTTTTTTCAATCTGCTCCGGTACCGTCACATGGTGCAGAAGTTCCAGCTCCCCTGAGCACCTATAACGATGGGCAATGGAAGCCAACATGTAATATCATGGCTCCTGGAATTTAGCAGAACACCATGTGAAACGGGAACTGGAGATCTGCACAATGTGACTGCAACAGAGCAAATTGAAAAATAGTATTTACACACATCTTTTCTTACCAGCACTATACAGCATAGGTGGGAGGCAATGTTTTTAAGCAGACTTACATTTAGACTTTATTTCCACTTTATGTTGGTTGAACTGTGTCTTTAGTCAAAACCTTTTTCTTAAATGTTGGTGTGAAAGGGTTTATCAGCAACCAGTAGATCACGGACAGGTGACTGGTAGATCACACTCTGGGCTTGCAGACCTCCCTTTCCAGAGCATCAGAGTGCAATGCAGAGGGACTACTTGTAAAGTTGTAGCTGTAGTAGAGAGCAAGAGCTGCATAAGCAAATGTCAACTCTGTAATGCCGGCTCCTGTCCCACGATACCAACTGCCCTCCCTCTCTTTTCCCGGCTAGTGGTCTCCAGAGTGGTGCCAGCAGCAGGAAAGAAGAGATCTTCAGGTCGGTGTGAAGCAATGCACTGGGCATAATGGTATAGGGCTGCTTTCACTCCTGCCGGTGCTCAAGGCTCCTCTTCTTCTCAGTGCAGCAACATAGGAAGCCGCTTCCCGTGGAGCTGCACCTACAGTGCCTTGAAAAAGTATTCACACCCCTTGACATTTTCCACATTTTATCATGTTACAACCAAAAACGTAAATGTATTTTACTGGGATTTTATGTGATAGACCAACACGAAGTGGTACATAATTGTGAAGTGGAATGAAAATTATAAATGGCTTTCCAAATTTTTTACAAATAAATATGTGAAAAGTGGGGCGTGCATTTGTATTCAGCTCCCCTGAGTCAATACTTTATAGAACCACCTTTCGCTGCAATTACAGCTGCAAGTCTCTTTGGGTATGTCTCTACCAGCTTTGCACATCTAGAGTGAAATTTTTGCCTATTCTTCATTGCAAAATAGCTCAAGCTCTCTCAGATTGGATAGAGAGCGTCTGTGAACAGCAATTTTCAAGTCTTGCCACAGATTCTCAATTGGATTTAGGTCTGGACTTTGACTGGGCCATTCTACCACATGAATATGCTTTGATCTAAACCCTTCTATTGTAGCCCTGGCTGTATGTTTAGGGCCGTTGTCCTGCTGGAAGGTGAACCTCCGCCCCAGTCTCAAGTCTTTTGCAGACTCTAACAGGTTTTCTTCTAAGATTGCCCTGTATTTAGTTCACTCCATCTTCCCATCAACTTTGACCAGCTTCCCTGTCCCCCCTGAAGAAAAGCATCCCCACAAAATGATGCTGCCACCAACATGTTTCACGGTGGGGATGGTGTGTTCAGTGAGATGTGCAGTGTTAGTTTTTCACCACATATAGCGTTTTGCTTTTAGGCCAAAAAGCTACATTTTGGTCTCATCTGTTTTCCTGCTGTCAACTAATAAAGGCCCAGTTTCAGAATTAAAGGGGTTGTAAAGCTTTGTGTTTTTTCACCTTAATGCATCCTATGCATTAAGGTGAAAAAACACCTTGCAGTCACCGGCCCCCCTGAGCCCCCGTTTTACTTACCTGAGACCCGAATCTCCTTGGGCGCGGTCCCGCGTTGCTTTCACCGAGCTCTAGTCGGCTCTTCATTGGATGATTGATGGCAGCGCAGCCATTGGCTCCCGCTGCTGTCAATCAAATCAATGACACGGCACGCCAGGGGCGGGGCCGAGTGATACACAATGTATATATTTGATGTATATATTTTTATGTATATGTTCAGGTGTTTTTAACTAGCCTTGCAGGATAAATGCCATTCTTGAATGTGTGCGCTATAATCTGTTTTGTACTGTCTTTTGGTCTTATAGCAGCATCATCTTGAATTTAAACGCATTGTATGGTGTGCCCCCCAAATATGTTTTTGTATTGTAGTAGACTCTGACCAGGTTTTTTTGGGCTGGAGCACCCCCTCCCCCTCCTCATTACTTCTTATTAGTGGCCACCAGTTCATAGGAGGAATCCCTTCATTTCTCCCACATAGAGGAGTTTGGTTCCCATGGTTGAGACGCAGGTTCTTTCATTCTATTACTAGGGTAGGATCCACGAAATTCGGGGTACTTTGTCACAGTTTGTGGGCTTAGCACTATATGACCATATAGTGTGACCAAACCCCCGTATATATTTTTATGTATATGTTCAGGTATTTTTAACTAGCCTTGCAGGATAAATGTCGTTCTTGAATGTGTGCGCTATAATCTGTTTTGTGATACCAGGGTTATGGCGGCTATCTGCTGCCATAACAACGGTATTCCTCTTTAAACAGCCGCCGTATAATTTTTTGTTGAAGCACCTTTTGATTTTATTACAGCACTCACTCTTTTTGGGTATGAGTCTATCAGCATGGCACATCTTGACTTTCTTTGCAAAAACGTTCCAAATCTGTCAGATTGGGAGGGCATCTCCTGTGCACAGCCCTCTTCAGATCACCCCACAGATTTTCAAATGGATTCAGATCCGGGCTCTGGCTGGGCCATTCCAAAACTTGAATCATCTTCTGGTGAAGCCATTCCTTTGTTGATTTGGATGTATGATTTGGGTCGTTTTCATACTGAAAGACGAAGTTCCTCTTTATGTTCAGCTTTATAGCAGATGCCTGAAGGTTTTGTGCCAATATTGACTGGTATTTGGAACTGTTCATAATTCCCTCTACCTTGACTAAGGCCCCTGTTCCAGCTGAAGAAAACCAGCCCCAAAGCATGATGCAGCCACCACCATGCTTCAAGTTGGGTATGGTGTTCTTTTGGTGATGTGCAGTGTTGTTTTTGGGCCAAACATAACTTTTGGAATTATGGACAAAAAGTTCAACCTTGGTTTCATCATCGGACCATAACACATTTTCCCACATGCTTTTGGGAGACTTCAGATGTGTTTTTTCAAACTTTAGCCAGACTTGGATGTTTTTCTTAAGTAAAGGCTTCCATCTTGCCACTCTACCCCATAGCCCGGACTAATGAAGAATACGGTAGATTGTTGTCACATGTACCACACAGCCAGTATTTGCCAGATATTCCTGCAGCTCCTTTAATGTTGCTGTAGGCCTCTTGGCAGCCTCCCTGACCAGTTTTCTTCTCGTCTCTTCATCAATTTTGGAAGGATGTCCAGTTCTTGGTAATGTCACTGTTGTGCCATACTTTCTCCACTTGATAATGACTGTCTTCACTGTGTTCCATGGTATATCTAATGCCTTGGAAATTATTTTGTACCCTTCTCCTGACTGATAACCATGAGATCCCTCTGATGCGTTGGAAGCTCTCTGCAGACCATTGCTTTTGCTGTAGGATGCGACTAAGAAAATGTCAGGAAAGACCTACTAGAACAGTCACACATTATTTGCGCAGTAATTTTTCCAACGCGATTTTTGGGGAAAAAAAAACCTTTTCATGAATAATAAAAAAAAAAACTGTAAAGTTAGCCCATTTTTTTGTATAATGTGACAGATAATGTTATGCCAAGTAAATAGATACCTCACATGTCACGCTTTAAAATTGCGCACACTCGTGGTATGGCGCCAAACTTCGGTACTTCAAAATCTCGATAGGCGACGGTTTACATTTTTTTTACAGGTTACCGGCTTAGAGTTACAGAGGAGGTCTAGTGCTAGAATTATTGCTCTCGCTCTAACGTTAGTGGTGATACCTCACATGTGTGGTTTGGAAATCGTTTACATATGCGGGCGTGACTTACATATGCGTTCGCTTCTGCGTGCGAGCACTTTTATTTTTTATTGTTTTATTTTTTTTAACAATTTTTTTTTCATCACTTTTATTCCTATTACAAAGAATGTAAAAATCCCTTGTAATAGGAATGGTGTGTGACAGGTCCTCTTTATGACCCCACATCTCTCCTCCAGGCTGGAAAGCATCAGATAAAAAAAAATTGAAGATCTGATGCTTTTCTAGCTGAGATCTCGGCTTTGTTTACTTGTACGTCATAATGTCGCACCCGGGCCTCCGAGGATCATAGAGATTGCCGGGGACCATCTGTCCCTCGGAAATCTCTATGCCTCTCTTCCGGTGCCGACGTGTTCTTCCGGTGCCTGCATGCCTTTAGACATGCTTCTATTGGGAGTATCTCACCAAAAATGAAATTTTTGTGGCAGGGGATGCCTGAAATGTGAGCCAATCACGCAAGCAGGAAATGTTTCTGGGGAGTGGTCAGTACACATTCTGTGTACAGAACACCTCCTGGTAGCCATTTTGCATTTCATTTTCAGAAAATTACAGCGGTGCAGATTGAAAAGGAAAGGTAATTTTTAATAACATTTAATTACAATATGACTTGTGTCGCAATTGTATACGCTATATTATTTTTTTTCTTTATTTGCTATTTTTTTCCACACGAAAGTGGCGTTACCCTTTTAAGTTTTTGGTTAAAATTTTTGTCAAGATAGATATAATTGCAGCTCCAGCAAAAAAGTTTTTTTTTGCTAGTTTTTTGGGATTGGGGGTGGGGTGTGCCCTCAATTCATGCTGCGCTTTATATCTATGTATATTGTACATTCACATGAGTCCGCCCTCAAGAAGCTTACAATCTAAGGTGCCTAACTCGCATTCATACACATATACTAGGGCCAATTTAGACAGGTGCCAATTAACCTGCCAGAATGTTTTTAAAGTGTGGGAGCGAACCAGAGTACTCGGAGGAAACTCACGCAGGCACAGGGAGAACATGCAAACTCTGTGCTAGTAGTGCCACTTGGGTTTCTAACTAATGACCCTAGTGCTGCTAGGTGGAAGTGCTAACCACTTAGCCACTGTAAGTTTTTATATATATATAAATCTCGCAGTGGCTAAGTACATCATGCATAGGACATGGAAACCAGGCTAAGCGACTCAACTATGCATGAAAACATAGGAACTGGGGTGTAGAAAAATGGCAGCATGTGCTCTGGACTAATGAGTCAATATTTGTCTGTAGCAGGAGGCTGTTTGTGAAGTGCTGTAGAGCAGTACAATAATAAAGTAATATTATATATAATTTTAATCAGTAGACTTTGTTGATGATTATATTTTGTGGTAAATTAATAAGTGTGAACAAATCACAGAAAATACATTCTTTTTTTTTAAATTTTAATAACAAGCACAAATCATCTAATGCGAGAGAGAGCTATCGGGAAGCCTGGATCAAAAGCACACCTTTATAATGAGCAGAGGGCCATGAAATAGTATTTTCTCCCTGTACATAAGCGGATCGAAGGGAAACCTGCAGGAGTCCAAAAAATGTGGAGGAAAGCTTCCCCATCCTGTGTCTCTCCGCATCGTACAATCGAGACCTCTGTGCTGGCGGGAAGGAAATGCATTTCTGCATTTCTTGATTTTTATTGGTAATAAATGGAAAAAATAAAGTGTAGCACTACCCCGTAGGAGCTGCTGGTTTAGATTTGGGCCTCCACAATACCCCACCATACGTTGTCTAGGGGATGAGAGTCTATACACTTCAGGAGAAACTTCAATGTCCACACAAGTTGTAAATCCTTTTTCTTTGCTTTCATTTCACACCAACTTGCAGGGAAAAAGGACGGAGGGTTAGGGGAAGTTCAGGCACATGATGCAGACCACTGAGGAACATTTAGGTTTTAAAACGACACTAAACAAATTACACATACCACTTTCCTTCGAGTGGAAATTTTTCACCCGGATAGACCTCTCGCACTGTCCTAGCAGCCGGGGATGGAGCACGGACGCAAAGTCTCTGCCACAGACTTGATGGAAATAGAACAAGTAGACAATCCTCTGCCACAGGATTGGGCGATGTGGACAAATTGCAACTTGGTCCTCCGCCAAAGGAGTTAGCAAGTATTCAGCCGAGCATTATGAGAGCCTTTAAGCCGGATCGGCGATACTGCAGGGTAGCATTTGGCTAGGATGCATCCTCCAATAGAGTCACCAGACTCCCGAGATACCAGCCTTCCGCTGGGTTCTCTTCAAGACGGGTCCTCCCCCGGTTCCTCCATTGAGTGGCTTCCTCCCTCAGGACAGACAGCACAGGACCACCCCTGAGCCGTAGGCTCCAGACAGGACATCTGGGCCTACCTTGTAGGTACACAGCCAGCAGGCCCCGAGGCGGGAAAAACGAGACAGGCAGTGACACACGCCTTGAGCCAGGAGGGCCACATGGAAAAACGAGCCAAGAACAATGGCGTCTGCCCCTTAAGCACCCTTCCCCAGCATGCTCAGCGGGGAGACCACTCCCACTGAGCTGTTCCCGGGGAAGGACACCCAATCCGCTCTGGCTTGGTTGTGTTCCAACACTGGCACGTGGTGGTAACGCCACCTACAGGCGAACAGTGGAAAGTCCTTCCAACAAAGCCACAGCCGAAACAGAGGCCAATTTAGCCTTCCTAATCAGATCTGAGCCAGTAAGCGGCTCAGATACCCACTAGATTTAAATATAGCGCCTGATCATCAGGAGCAGGGAGTTACATGAGGAAATAAAAAAGTTCCCCAAAAATTGCTACCTAATTAAAGCCCTGTCTATCCTGGAAAAAAAAAAGTTTTTATGTAACTGGGGTAAACAACACAACAAATGCTGAAAGGTATAATGTGTGGATTTGAGACATCGCCAATTTGAAAAACATTCTGGGGAGAGGGGTTTAAGGATAAAAGAGCCAAGGTGGTTAATACACAAACAAAGCAATAAAGCCAATCTATGTATTCCATAATGATGAACCAAATGAGAAATATCATTTAGGTAAACTAAACCTGGATGAGCCTTTTTGTGTGAACAGAGTTAAGCCCCGTACACATGATCGGATAACCTATGGATTTTCGTCCGATGGATTTGTCCATCGGAAATCCGATGAAACTGTTTTTCATCAGTCTTGGCCACACACCATCAGTCAAAAAACCGACCGTTCCAAAAGCGGTGACGTAAAACACTCCGATGAGCCGAGAAAAATTAAGTTTAATGCTTCTGAGCATGCGTCGACTTGATTCTGAGCATGCGTGGGTTTTTTAACCGATGGACTTGCCCATAGACAATCGGAAATTCCCATCGGTTTTTTTATCCATCGGAAAATTTTAAAACAAGTTCTGTTTTTTACAACCGATGGAAAAAAGACCGATGGGTACCATACACGATCGGTTGGTCTGATGAAAACCATCCATCGGACGGTTTTCATCAGTCAAACCGATCGTGTGTACGGGGCTTGAGTGTTAATATAAAATGACAACATGTTTATTTATCCACTATGGTCCTCTCAAAAATGTATTCATTATTTTAAGTAGCTTGTAATGTTTGCACAATACATCAAGCAGGCAGGGAAGTCAAAGTAAAGGCAGTGCCTGAGTTTAGCTGGTAACATTACTGGAAATTTATGAGAGTTTAAGCGTGATCTGCGCATTGATACAGGTCACAGCAAGTCTGTACCAAAGCCAAGTTTTCTCACTGTGTGCAGTGTGAGCTGGATTCAGGAATCTTCACTCAAGTGATGATTGTTGTTTTGACTTAGTGGGCAACAAGATCATGTCATCTGAATTGTGAATATCGTAAAGACGTACAGTAAGATGTCCACACTCACTTTGGAAACAAATTCAAGAGTTCAGCTAAGCTTGGCCTTCAGTCTGTTATTTGTCACGTCTGAGTAATTTACTAAAGCTGTGATCCTTTAGAACATCAGGCCAGCCTCAGAGCCTATAGGTATGTATTCATTTTGAAAGTTCGAGTTCCTGAATTTACCTTAGATAGTCAAACATGTATGGAAGATATTATTGTGGGCTAAGTATAATAATGTTATTGTCTCAAACCTATGAGCTTGTAATTGCTTATGCAATGAAGATTTACGCTCCATTACTGAATTCTGATAAAGTCTGGCTTGCATCATTGTTTAGGATAAGGGTTTTTACCTATTTTTATCCTATATGATTTTTTCAGCATTTAAAACCACTAGTACATGGGATTTGTGTACATGAATTTTATTCTTCAGCCAAGTTCTGTTCATCACTGTGTAAATGGTACAAACCAGCTCTGTTTAGTAGGATTTTCTGAACTCTAAACACATGGAAAGTACTAAAGTGCTATAACCTTCCAGACTGAATGCTAAATGGGCGCCAACAAAATTATCCTGTATCATGATTTGGAATGTTTTAAGGCTGTGTTGGAGTTGGCATAACATTATCAAGTTTTTTTTTGGGCTACTGGGCAATGATCATTACTTTTTAAAGTGAGACCTCCTCAAGAAGTGTGTACAGCATTGTATCTTTTCCTAAATTGTGGAGACAACTAGGCCCTATCGATTTAATAATACAAGTAATAATTGGCATTATAATTGGCAAGAGATCTGTCCATAAGTGTAGGAACCATCTCCACAAAAACACAAATGGAACATGGACACAGCCTGAGCTGCCATAAATATTAATCTCTAAATTGGGCAAGGAGGTTTGGAGCTACTTTAGATGCTCCTAAGCACTGTAGTCTGTAAATGGCATAGTTATAGAACTACCTGCAAAACCCAAGTATTCTGCCTTTTATAATGACATGTCATTTCCATGTACCCTCTTTCTTCCTAATAATTTAGCTTTTAAATGCAGGATGAAGCATTTTCTAAATATGTGAGATTGCATCACTTCACATGAAGCAACAATTTTATTTTCTTTGCTCTGTGATTTTAACAGTCATTCATAAGAGATTTTGTACCTCTGTTCTGATGTCTAAATATAACTTCTGTTGTAACAAGAATAAAGAGGGTAGAGAATGATATGTGCTATATATAAAATACTAGCTGGCACAGTGTGCAAGAGTTCTTTAGAGGGCTTTATGTAGTAATAATCATAATAAGCTTTCTATGACTTGGTATATGCTACAAAAAACGGTACTGGTGTCTTATCTGGAACTGCAGGCGGTGTCTATAGCTTGTTTATGTACACACTGGGAACCAGGATAATCAGACATACAGCCCTTTAAATTTTCAATTTACACAATGTCATTGCGAGGTTTGGCAATCCACAATGAAATGGATGAAATTTTCCCATGACAACAATGTGATAACCACGACAGGAACCAAAATATTTTAGACATGCCATACTACAAATAGTTTTTTTTGTACAATATGGCTAACAAGTATGCATCTAGCCTAGAACATAGGAAGACCAATACTTTAATTTTACCACTTTTATTAATTATAATGTTAATCCATATTAAAGACTCAGAAAACATACAACCTGTTTTGTGTTTTTGATCTTCATACTCCCTAGTCCCTGAAACGACTGGACATCTTTGGTTAAATCCAACCACTTAACAGGACGGAAAGAGGGAGTGTACAATATGCAGGGGAAGTAAACTATACATGCAAGGTACTTGGGTAACAATCAGTGTTTTTTTATTTGGTGCCTGCAATTGCATAATTGGTGAACTGTGTTGTGTTGGACTGTACAATCCAATAAGCGCACATGCCATTCTGGGCATATGGCATGCTGCCTCTAATAGCATATTTCTATAGTAATTTTCACTGTAATAGTCTTGCTTCACCCCTGGGTTTAATGCAGTGTATACTGAATAGTTGTCTTGCACCTCCTTGGTGTGAAAAAATAAAACTAATTAAATTAACCTTCCCCACTAGTGAATCTTACAGACAGATATTGTCTGCTGTTATTGAGTAGCATTATGTGGCAAGCCCACATCTCCCACACACATTTTGTAAAAAGGCGAAAAATAACTGCAATTACCCAGTTTTATTTGGATCAAACCGTGCTGTCTGAATTTGACAACATGCATGACTAACTTTTGAATCTATTTTTTATTGCCATTCATTAGACAATAAAAGTTGCTTGTATAAAAAATTGCTGTATTTTCAAGGTGTGTGGGATAATTGTAAGAGGAGGTTTTCTCTGTCAATGCTTTATAAATGACTATGTCTTGCACATTTTTCTATCTGTTGTAAAAGTCTTCTTACAGTTCTAAAACAACGCTTTCATATTCCCTGGTGATCCCGACCCTGCTGCTTTAACAGCTCTATATGAGTCCAATCCCTTCTGTGCTAATTATGGCTTTCTGTCTGGTGTAGACTGTTCCATTACTTCCGTAAAGTGTTTGGATTCAAAATTTTGTAACTTCATTGTGTTGTACAGGATTTCATTTTTATAAGTGTTTTTTTCCAAGATCTAGTACCCAAGCCACACTTATCGAAAATATTGTTTAAATTGAACCTCAGGTGGCCTAAAAGTGCCCAAATGCAGAAGGTAGCAAGACTGCTGAACTAGAGGAACCTTGTTGTGCCTTTAAACTCCGAATAGCCTGCAAATAGTTTCTTAGACCAGGCTATGCACAGGACCATGTCTAGATTAAAGGATAAGCTCAACTTTTGAAAAGAAATTATAAATGCACATCTTTTTGCAGGTAAAAAAATTTCCTTTTTTTTTGTGAGTCTGGAAAGCATTGCATCCATGATCAGCAGATTGTGGGTTCAATGCAGGGCTCTTGCAGACTCTGTGTGTAAGCTGTTTAGCCGTACATTGTATGGCCAAGCAGTTTCACACTAACAGGAAGCATAAATGAACTACCACAGTGCTCAACAGTGCTGTGGTAGTAAATTGGGAACTAAAAGCCGACAGCCGCAAAGCCTGCCAGACCTTGTCGTTTTCTATTCACAGAACGCTGTGAATGAGTGACATGGCAGGGCGGGTGGAGCCCCGCACAGCCACATCTTTGCAGAGAATGACAGAGAGCCAGATAAGAAGATCGCCCGCCATGTGTCAAATCGGGGGGCCGGGGACATTCGGGGTCCGGTGGATTTGTAACATGTTACACCCTAAATATGAGTGTAACATGTTACAAAAGGTGAACTTCTCCTTCAAGCCCTGCCCCTGCTATTCATCTGTCACATGACAGCACAGCATGGTCAGAAGAGGCTGTGGGATATTTGACAGTTAAAGCGTTTGTTAACCACAAAAAAAAATGGATCCTGTTCCCTTAAAGCATATTATATAGCACAGTGCTTCTGCTGTGTATTTTGGCCCCTTCTATCACCTGAAATACCTGGCTGATCCTGCCAGTTTCTTCCCTCCCCTCTTTTCACTGACCACGATATATCAGGGCTAATGAGTCCTGACACCATGGTCAGTGTACGTGCCTCCGTCATCTGCTGCTATCTGCAGCTCTCCTCTGTCTCCCTCTGTCCTCCTCCTCCCTCTCCCCTCCCTGCCCGTCAGGTCACACTAGTGCTGCTCTGCTCCTCTCCCCACTGATTCATTATATCATCCCCTCTGTCACATAAAAACCTGTATCCTAGCGCCTGTGCTTTATAAAAAATAAAAAAAAGCCAGTTTAAACCTGTTTTAACAGTGTCTTCCAGCGATTACATGACTCCAGGCTCTCTGCTCCTCTTCTCCCTGGCTTACATCAGCAGGGTAATTTTGGCCCCGCCGCTGGAGATATCAGATGGGGAGAGCTGAGAGCCTGGAGTCATGTGATCGCTGGAAGACACTGTTAGGAGGTAGAAATCTGCTTTTTTTTTTTTTTTATAAAGCACACTCACTAGGATACAGGTTTTTATGTGACAGAGGGGATGATACAATGATCAGTTAGTGGCTTAACAACCACTTTAAATGCTAAGTATAAGCTCCTTTTGCTGCAAGCTTAACCGCCTAAGGACCAAGCCTCTTTTTGAAATTTGGTAGTTTTGAGTTACAGAGGAGGTCTAGTGCTGGACTTCTTGCTCTCAGTCTAACGATCACGTCGATACCTCACGTGTGGTTTGAACACCGTTTTCATATGCGGGCGGGACTTGCGTATGCGTTCGCTTTTGCGCGTGAGTTTGGTGGTACAGGGAGCTTTAAATTTTTTTATTTTTAGTTTATTTTGCATTTTTTTGTTTACACTGTCTTTTAAAAAAAAGAAAAAAAAATTGGGTCACTTTTTTTCCTATTACAAGGAATGTAAACATCCCTTGTAATAGAAAAAAAGCATGACAGGACCTCCTTAAATGTGAGATCTGGTGTCAAAAAGACACTAAAATGCAATAAAATGTTTTTAATAAATGTAATTTTACAAAAAAAAAAATTCCCCTTTTAGACCATTAGGCGTAAGTGACGTTTGACATTGCTTCCGCCATCCAATGGTGCGGGGCCCATCTTTCCCTCACTCGGCATCCAGCCTGTGAGGGAAGAGAACCTGATAGTTTCCACCGCTACCGCTACCGACGGCTCCAGTAAGCGGCGGAGATGACAGGAGAGCGGCGGGAGGTGGGGCCCTCTCTCGCCCCCGAAAAAAATCTTGTGGCGAATCCGCTACTGAGACCACTTTTATCTGACCACCCTAACATTGGTATTCCCCTTCAAACAGCCTCCGTATGATGACGGCGGGCAGTCGGCAAGTGGTTTAAGTGGATGTAAACTTTCTCCTATACCTAGTGAAGTGAACAGCCTCAGATGATACACAGAGATGAAACAAATCTCCCTACATAAGTTTTACTTGTATATCTTCGGTCTTCAGCTTCCTATATTCTTTAGAAAGTGCACATTGTGTTAGAATTTTGACTTCCTCTTTCAGCAGTGGGAGGGGAGTCTTGGCATACACTGTGTGACAGCTGATTGGAGGAAAGGCACACACTCCCTTCCACATAGGGAAAGGAACAAAAAAATTTGCAGAGCTGTGCAGTGAATAGATCAGCTCTCTGCTCATCTGTAGCAACCTCCCCGACACAAATTTTCAGCTGCTTTTATCTCCCGTTTTGAAGAACTTGTCAGAAGTTCTCATGCTGATAACAGAGGAACGAAACAGCAGAAAGACATGGGACTTAGAGCTTTGGAGAGAAATAAGTAAACACTACAGATAAAGTTTTGACATGCACAGACCTGCACACTTATCCTACAAGCAGGAATGTCTTCATGTTCAGTTGACTAGTGTCTGACTCTTTTTAGAGGAACAAAATTTATATGCTGGGCAAAGTCTGATCAACACAATAAACCTCAAGTTCTTTTTTAAAACAACATTTGTAGACCTGCTCATTGGACTTGGGTTGAAATGTATTTATTAGAGGTATTTATATAGCCCTGACAAGGTACACAGCACTTTACATATTGTACACATTCACATCAGTCCCTGCCCTCAAGGAGCTTATAGTCTAAGGTCACTACCTCACATGCATACATACACATACTAATTTAGACGGAATTTAGACGGAAACCAATAAACCTACCAATATGTCTTCAGGGGAACCCTATGCAAGGAAAAGATGTAAACTCCATGCAGTTATCCTGGTTGGGACTGAAATTGAGGACCCTTGTGATGCAAAGCAAAAGTGATAACCTCCAATCCGCTGTGCTACCTCAGCTACCAGAATGGAGTGAGGTTTATCTGACTATGGGTACATGAAGACATTTTGGGATGTAATATTTTATATTTGTGGTAAATTAGTTTCACTGTATTTTTTTACAATTCAAATTTATAGGTGGTTTAAGAAATTTATGAGCCCTAAAATTTAAATAACCTACATAATCTGGGTCTCCGTAATCGGAACTGGAAAGATTTCCGGATTACTGAAATAAAATAACAGTTGGATGTTTAGGATTTAGCTTCATTGGCTGGCACCAAGAGGATTATCGCTTTCTCTGAAGAAAAAAAAAAATATATATTTTAAAGCTGCATTTAATAGGTCACAATGCCATAGCTGAGTAAAGTGCATCACACACCTACACCTATAGTAAACAGTTTGAAGTGTGTTCAAAGAAAATGTTGCAGTTGGTATAACATTCACTGTTTTGTATCGGTGCTTCCCATTGGAATCCAAAAATAAAGGAGAGCCAAGAAAAATCTGGAATTGCAGCTTCCAGATTGTGAAAGTTCAGAAGAAGGGATATTTTCAGTATTCTTGGAATAAGATTCCCTGCTATAAAATATATCCCATTAACATCAGTCTAGTGAGATTATAATAATCAATTATAATACAGTAGAATGCTAATTTTCCTAATTTGAGTGCTGCATTGCTGTTTTTTTTTTACTTTCTCGAGGTAGAAAAAAATATTTGCATGTAAGTGCAAATTATATAAATGCAAGAACTCAGGAACTTCATGGCATACAGCAGTAAAAAATTGATAAACCATGCAATGCTCCTAAAGATGTTTTATGATTGAGCTGTGGAGTTTTCTTCACAATGGACTTTGCAATGTCTTACATAAAATCATAAAATCCAGGATCCCTCTGTTGTTCATTTGGGCTGGTAGATGATTAAAAGAAAAAAACAGCCATGTGGGTAAACATACCTAATGGGATCTAAAAGTCTAAATTTCTTGTGTCTGTGCTTGTGAAAGGCCAATACTGGTGCTCATAGGCATGACAATTCTGCTTTATTGTAACTAACCAAGGCTGCATAGAAATGTTTCTATAACTGCTCCTGCCAATTGGAGAAAACTGTGTGGCAAGCAACTTCCATACTATGATATATGGTGAATACATGATCTCACTTTATTTGATGCCCTACCCAGTAGGTGCTACCTAAGAGAAATCTCACCTTACCTAATTGTAGGAATAGTTCTTGCTGTAAGTCAAAGACCATGCATCGGATTTTATTATGGGAGAAACGTGGTGTTTGCAAATACTGTATCAGAAAATGATTTGGCAAATCAAAGCTTTTTTATAGTGGGCAGGGAACTGATCGATCAATAGACACCCAACCCATACCTGCCACATTTACAAAATTCCTTGCCATGATTAAACTCCTTTTCTGTGTTGGCCATCTCCTAAGGTAAGCAAATCAATTCACTCATCTCTTTTGATTTAACTTCAATATGAGTGAACAAATCAGAATTCACTCATCTCTTTTGATTAGACTTCAATATTAATGAACAGATCCCAATAGCTTTAACTCTGGTCTGATTTCACCAATGAGGGGAGTGGATTTAAACTATGCGCTCATCCTTCTGTCTGTCCATAAAGCCAGCCTAACCTTTTTTTGTGTAATACAGTTTGTTTTGATTAGTCAAGCATTTTTACACGAAACGCTACTTTTATTATTGTGCATAGATTCCGAACTTCTTTAAAAATGTGCAGTGAAGCAGATCTACTTTTTCAATAACACACATTCCTGGCAGAATTCAATTAGCCATCTGTTGTCAGAAACTTCCAGGAGTATTTAAATTAGCTGTCTTCTTTTCTATTGAGAAATCTTGATTATTTTGTCTTTGCTGATTGCACGAGACTAGACAAGTGAAAGCAGAGAATAATCCAGGCTGTGTGCAGCTCCTCAATACACTGTGTAGAGACGTAGAGTTCTCTAACGCAAGCATATAAAGCATTATAAATAGTCTTTTATGTCAGTTTTTCTTGTGTAATCAGGGTACTTTTAATAGACTCCAAAAAAATTAACATTGCTACATCTTCTACCCAGCAGGTCTGTCAAAAGGTGCGATTTATAGCTGTCATGAGTTCTAAGAACTGTGAGAAAATCCTGGAAATGTGTGATACTAGGAATTCTTTAAGACTTTTGTCTCTACTTTTCCTTTTTTTTTTTTAACCTGTTTAAGGTTACCTAGTTGTATATATTTTATTATTTTTGTCCTTTTGGTTATTTTTTATTTTTTTTTGCATGGTTGTAGGCAGGTGCCTACTGTTGGGGTATACTCTACCTGTTATTGGTTTACACTGTGTTGCTAGTAAAGTGTGTCTAGTGAGGTCTTGTATATCAGGCTGCCCAGGAAGTTAGGAAGGGATTAAGACTGCTAATTTCTGAGTGTTCATAGCTCTGCCCCCTTGTGGTTGGCTATAAATACAACGGGAGGCAGCCTGTCTGGCTCCTTGTCTTTGGGCCTTCTGCATGGGAAAGTTCAGGAAGGAATGTTGCGTCATGTAAAGCACATGATCTCCATTTTTTTTTTGGTGCACCCAGTCGGGGTGTTGGAAATCGGTTATGGACTGTGCTAAAAGAAGGACTTTCTCTTTCGTTCATTGACGGACACAGCCTTAATCTTGACAAAGTGGGTATTAGCCTTCATTCAGGAGTGACTAGGCAGAAACTTGTAGAAAGTGTTAAACACATCACACTTAATACAGTACCGCCCAGGGGGTGGACCCTCTGGGTATAACTCCTCTCTCTGCATCTCGCAGATCAGTTTATTTCTGCCTAGCATAGGAGAAGGACATGGCTCCCTTTGGGCCCATAGGTCCTGGGTTCTTTTTCGATGTTTTTGTTCCTGCGATCTTCGATCAACTGCCGACTGGGTGACAGGCTGGATCCCAGATCTTGTGGTCTCCCCAGTTTCGGCCATCGAGTCTGTGCCGACCTTAGCTATGCACTGGGTTGACCACAACATGCCCGTCGCTCTACGGGTGGCCGGTGAGCTACGCGCTCCAGGGCATGCATATGACCAGTCTCTACGGCCGAGTCGCAGCATGCCGGGCTGACAGTCACCTCCGTAACCGCGCGGAAGATGGTCTGTCTGGGATGCTTCCAGCATAATCCATGCAGGAAGGGTAAGTAGCAATCCCCTGCTTCGGCAGGAGGACATAGCTGGACATTCCTGGAGAGATCGAGTAGGGGGTTCTATCCTTCCTTCCCTCCTCCCTTCCTTCCCTCCTCCCTGGGCTCTGTGAGCTAGGCTGGCTGCTGGGGGCCGGGGGTTCACCTGGGGGGGCTCCATCTGGGGCGGGAACTGCGCTGTACGTCCGCTTCTGGGGTGCTAGTGGGCTGCCATTAAGAGTGTCAGTTTTGCTTACCTGTGTGTTTCTCCCTCCATGCTGTCGGCGGCCATTTTCTTGTGGTCCGCGCCTGTTTTGGCCTCTATCTGCCGCTCCGCGGCCATTTTCTTGTGGTCCACGCCTGCTTTGGCCTCTATCTGCCACTCGGTGGCCATTTTCTTGTGGTCCACGCCTGCTTTGGCCTCTATCTGCCGCTCGGTGGCCATTTTCTTGTGGTCCGCGCCTGTTTTGGCCTCTATCTGCCGCTCCGCAGCCATTTTCTTGTGGTCCACGCCTGCTTTGGCCTCTATCTGCCGCTCGGCGGCCATTTTCTTGTGGTTCACGCCTGTTTTGGCCTCTATCTGCTGCTCAGCGGCCATTTTCTTGTAGTCCGCGACGTTCTTCAGTACGGCCGCTCGGCGGCCATTTTGTGGAGGTCTCTGGCCTCTAGTGTGCATTTTACCGGCGCGAAATAAACAGACACACGCTGACGGATGGTCAGACTGACACAGGCAGCTGTGGAAAGAGCAACTCAGGCGAGAGACAGACGGCAGCAGTAACAGTGACCGTTCTAAGGGTGGTGAGTCCTCTGGGGGGCCCCTCATCTCTGTAGCAGCTAGGAGGGTCGGTTGTTGATGCCTTGCCTGGAGTCCCTGTGGGTGTCAGGCGCGTGGGTAAGCATGGCGTCAGAAGCAGATGCTTTTTCCCCTGAAACACCTGTTGGCAACTAGTGCCCCTGCACCTGCTGTATCAGTGGACGCTATGTCGGCGATCCTGGAGGCTTTTGTTGCCAAGGTGGAAGCGGCGCGTGGGAACACGGGGTAGGAAGCGCCCCCTCCCCCGCCATCTTCTGGGGATAATTCTGATGCAGAGCCAGGCCCAGCTGATGCGTCAGAGGCCACGGACCGCGACCGGTCGGACAGTGAGGATGACTTCGGGTCTGGGTCAGCACGCAAAAAGGCTCTGGTATCTGATCTTATCACCGCAGTGCGGGATACGCTAAAGATGGAGGATTCTGCAGAAGCGGCAGAGACGGCGGTCCGCTTTGGGTTCCGTAAGCCCGCACTGCCAAGGTGTTTCCTTGTGTGTCTTATCTTGATAAACTTTTATACAAGGAGTGGGAAAAACCACAGAAGGTTTTTTCGGCCCCAAAAAGTTTGGCGATCCGGTACCCCTTTTGAGGAGAGTTTCCTGAAAAAATTGACCTTTCCCCCCGATAGTGGCCCCTCCTGTGTCCAGACTTAACAAAGTAACCACAATTCCGGTGGAAGGGGCTCCTGTCTTCAAGGACCCTGCGGACAAGAAGGCTGAGGCAATCGCTCACTACCTAAACACAGTAGTGAGCTCAGCGGTGCGTCCAGCAATGGCTGGGGCTTTGGTATCTCAGACACTTACTGAGTGGGCAAAGATGCTGCTCCAGGGGTTAAAAGCACGTGAGGCTCCTCTGGACGAGGTAGCTTTGGCCGACCAGTTGGTACAGGGCCTTTAGTTTGTCTGCGAGTCAGACTTGGATACTATCCTCTTACTGTCCAGAGCCTCTGTCTGTGCAGTGGTGTTACGCCGCCTGATCTGGCTAAAGTGCTGGTCTGCGGACCAATCTTCCAAAAAGGCCCTGATGGATTTGCCCTTTTAAGGGCGACAGACTTTTTGGAGCCTCTCTGGATGACATCATTAAGGATGCCACAGGAGGAAAGAGCACGCTGCTCCCGCAATCCAAAAAGAGTAAGGAGTCACACCGTAGGCAAGGGCCCTCCTTCACTACACACAAGCGTTTTTTCGTCCGCCCAGTGCTGCTGGTAAAAGATCCCAGGATGATAAAGCACCTGCTCAGGGACAAAAGCGTCCCTGGTTTCGCAAGCCCAACAAGCCTGCGGACAAATCTACATCCGCATTAAGGTTTGCCCCCGCCCATCTCTCAGGTGGGGGGACGTCTTCGCAAATTCGCGACTCGGTGGACATCTCTGGTCTCCGACCGGTGGGTTTGCAAAGTAATTTCCTCAGGCTACAAGATGGAGTTTTTTTCTTGCCCACCGAACAGATTTTTTCTCTCCAAACTCCAACTTCAGCCAACCCGTCGGGAAGCCCTGTATGGGGCAGTCCAGGATCTGCTGTTACGCGGGGTGATCATTCCTGTCCCAGTGCAGGAACGGTTTCAGGGGTTTTACTCAAATCTGTTCGTAGTACCAAAGAAGGATGGGGTTCGTCCAATCCTGGATCTCAAGGCCCTCAATTGCTTTGTGAAAGTACAAAGATTCCGGATGGAGTCGGTTCGCTCTGTAGTCACTGCTCTCCATCCAGGGGACTTTCTGGCATCCTTGGACATCAAGGACGCATACCTGCATGTCTCCATATGCACCAGGCATCAAAGATTTCTGCACTTCGCGGTCGGGGAGGACCACTATCAATTTTTGGTCTCCCGTTTGGCCTGGCATCGGCACAGAGGGTGTTCACCAAAGTGCTCGCCATGATTCTGGCCCTGCTAAGACAGCGTGGCATCGCTATCATGGGCTACTTGGATGATCTTCTTCTGAGGGCCACTTCAATCTCAGAATTAGAGGAGAGCGTGTCTATAACCTGTCAGACCCTCCGAGACGTTGGTTGGGTGCTAAACACGCAAAAGTCAGTATTGGTGCCGAATCAATGCCTAGTATATCTGGGGTTGATTCTGGATTCCTCAGAGGCCAAAGTTGCAGACCCTTCGGGCTGCGGTACGGCAGTTGGCATCCCAAAGATGGTCGTCACTCCGCTTTTGCATGAGAGTCCTGGGTCTCATGGTAGCCTCCTTAGAGGCGGTTCCGTATGCTCAATATCACACTTGAGTGTTGCAGAAGGGAATTCTGTCCAGATAGGACAAATGCCCATCGTCCCTGGATTGTCAAATATGGGTGAGTCACCTAGTCAGGACCTCCCTAGTTTGGTGGCTGACATCACCGGCACTTCTGTCCAGGAAGTCGTTTCTTCCTTTTCACTGGATGGTGGTCACGACGGACGCCAGCCTTACCAGTTGGGGGGGAGTCTGGGGGTTTCAGTCGACCCAGGGTCGCTGGACTCCGAAGGAATCCCGCCTGCCGATCAATGTCCTGGAACTCCGGGCGATCAGGCTGTGCCTCTCCACATGGTCTCAGAGGCTACAGGGGCGTCCAGTCAGGATCCAGTTGAACAACGTCATGGCGGTGGCATATGTCAAACATCAAGGAGGAACAAGTAACTTGGCTGCAGCATCAGAGGTCGCTCACCTCCTAAGGTGGGCAGAATGGAGCGTACCGGCCCTGTCGGCGGTATACATTCCGGGTGTGGAGAACTGGCAGGCGGACTACCTGAGTCGCCAGATGCTGGACCAAAGATGTTGGTCTCTACACCCGGATGTGTTTCAGCTCCTTTGCCAAAAATGGGGCGAGCCGGACGTAGATCTTCTCGCTTCTCGACTCAATCGGAAGGTATTGAGGTTTGTGGCCAGATCAAGGGACCCATGGGCAGACGCGACGGACGCGTTGGTGGCACCGTGGAGTCAGTATCGGCTACTATATGCCTTCCCTACCCTGAAGCTCCTTCCTCATCTGCTTCGCGGAGTGGAGGCAGAGGGGATTCCAATGATCCTGATTGCTCCGGATTGGCCTCGGCATCCTTGGTACTTGGTCCTTGGTACGCTGAGCTAGTGCGTCTGGTAGCAGACGTCCCTTGGCGTCTACCGCTACAAAAGGACCTGCTGTCACAAGGTCCCATACTTCATCCTGCTTTACAGTCACTGGCTTTAACGGCAGATTCTGTGATCTCTACCATGAGGAGTGCTCGGAAGTCGTCCTCTAGGAAGGTTTACCATCGCACTTGGAAGGCCTACATATCCATGTGTGAGGAAATGAGGTGGCATCCGCGTACTTATTTGGTTTTCAGAGTTCTGCTGTTCTTACAGCGTGGGGTGGACCAAAAGCTTGCTTTTAAGTATGATTTAAGGGGCAGATATCTGCCCTGGCTGTCTTTTTTTCAGCGATCCCTGGCGGCTCACTCTCTCGTGAGTATGTTTGTGCAGGGGGTTCAGCATGTGGCCCCTCCAGTCCGTCCTCCACTACCTCCATGGGACTTGAATCTGGTCCTCTCTGTGCTTCAGAAGTCACTGTTTGAGAACATTAGGGAAATTCCCTTGTTGGCACTGTCTCAGAAAGTGTTCTTTTTGGTGGCTGTTACGTCAGTTAGACGAGTTTCTGAGCTGGCAGCCTTGTCATGCAAGGCTCCCTATCTGGTCTTCCACAAGGATAAGGTGGTGCTGCATCCGCAGCCTTCTTTTCTTCCCAAGGTCGTTTCGGCCTTCCATCTCAATGAGGACATTGTACTTCCATCCTTGTGTCCTCGTCCGTCGCATCCTAAGGAAGCGGTGTTGCATTCCTTGGACGTTGTCCGAGCTCTGAGAGTATACTTGTCTGCTACTGCTCCATTCCGGAAGACAGACTCACTTTTTGTTTCGGTGGCTGGCCCTAAGAAGGGCCTGGCGGTCTCGTCGGCCACCATCTCGAGGTGGATCCGACAGATCGTGATTCAAGCTTACGCCATAAAGGGTCGGACACCCCCCTTTCCTGTCACGGTGCATTCGACCAGGGCAACAAGTGCCTCCTGTGCTTTCTGACATCAAGCGTCTGTTTCCCAGGTGTGTAAGGCGGCGACCTGGTCGTCCGTTCACACTTTCACTAAATTTTACAAGGTTGATATAAGTGCATCTTCGGATGCTTCTTTCGGCCGCAAAGTTTTGCAGGTGGCTGTTTAGAATTGCAACTCCTCAGTTGACACTGCTTTGGGATGTCCCACTTTGTCAAGAGTAAGGCTGTGTCCATCCATGAACGAAAGATTAAAATAGTTTTTTTGTACTCTTTACTTTTTTGTAAAATCCTTTTCTCTGAGTTCATGGACGGACACAGCACCCACCCCTCCTTTTTAAGTTTGTACTGCTTTTTGACTAACTGATCTGCGAGATGCAGAGAGAGGGGTTATACCCAGAGGGTCCGCCCCCTGGGCGGTACTGTATTAGGTGTGATGTGTTTAACACTTTCTACAAGTTTCTGCCTAGTCACTCCTGAATGAAGGCTAATACCCACGTTGTCAAGATTAAGGCTGTGTCCGTCCATGAACTCAGAGAAAAGGTTTTTACGGTGAGTACAAAAATCCTATTTTATCCTGAGGTATGAACTGGGCAGCCTGAGCTAGGATGAACTAGAGCTGTGTATGGAGGAATCTGTGAAAGACTGTTTTACATGAAGTCTGTATCTGCAAGAAGTTTACAGTAAAAGTTCTAAAGAGTTCCAAAAGTGCCTGGTCTGAAGTTCTTAAGAAAAGGGCTGCATATAAGGCCTGTAAAAGAACAGGGCTTATTAAAGGGGACAAAGTGCAGTTCAGGAGAGAATACTACCAAGGGATTAACCAGTGGTGAAGTTGAGAAGGGAAAGAATATATTGCTGTTGCCATGAGTAACCGATGGAGTGTCAGGTGTCAGCCAGTGGTTGAGTAGTGTGACTTGGCAAGGATAACGGTGTGTTCTGGCAATGAGGGGGTTTCTGAGCGTAACCCACCTCCCTAGCGATTGGTGCCCCACACATGGGCCGAAGCCCTTATGGATCTAGCTTGCAGGAGAGAGGAAGGATGAGGATCCTCCGGAGTACAGAAGCTCAGAAACGTGTAGAGAGTTTGTGTTTAATACAGTGAGAAGTCTTTGAGTCCCTCACTGGGAGTGAGGTGACATGGAAGCTGGGCTGGAGGAGCTGGATACAGGCTCTGTTGTATCTCCTTAAAAGTGCTGCACCATGTGGAAGAAGTCAATTTTTTTTTTTTAAACTTCTTTTTATTATTTTTAGTACACAAATACAAAACAGAAAAGACGGTCAACAATAATCAGCACTACAATTCCTCAGCACCAGTAAGCAATGCAGCGCCTATTTAAATACAGGAACGTAACCACTCAAAGGAATAACAAGTATAATATGGGCATTTGTAAACACCAATACACGATCCCCCATCAAGGGCAGAGAAAAAGATATATACAGTATTACTACATGTTCACGTAAAGCTAATACATCCCTAGAACAATCAACGCTGTATAAAGGCACTCAATCAGATATAGTGAATTTATCATTTATCCAGCCTCCCCACACTTTGTCAAATTTGTCTGACACTCCTCTATTGGCATATGTAGCCCTATACAGAGGTAACACTCTGTTTATTAACGACTTCCAGGCCATGGCAGCAGACGGGAAATAATACCTAAACCTTAAATTAAATAAATAGACAGCAGACAATTGTTGGATATTAAAGGCCGCGGTTGTTTATTATTGGTTTCAAACTTTATAAATAAATAATTCAATCCATCTTTAAATATAAATAAGCTTTGAGCTAGCCTAGCCACTACGGCTCAGGCAGCAAATACAAAACTCCCCAACTTCCAATAAACTTTCATTCTCAGAATAAACCTTTATTAATAAATTAAACATATTACAAAGCTAGTCCCCCTTTGTTAAAATTAAGTAAAATATATATTTTTTTAAAACAAAAACAAAGTTGATACTACCACATAACAACAACCGCGACAAATATTTTTATTTTTAACAGGGAGGGGGGGGAGGGGAACACCACAGCTTCTGCCTTCTGAGGCGAATGAGCCTGAGCTACGGAACCCTTTTTTTATAGCCCTAAACGGGCCAGATTCGTCCAGTTCAAACTGGCTTTTCCTGGGCTTTTTACACGAGACCTGGGAGAGGTCACCTGTACCCCCTCTCCCAGGCCAGGTGAGACCTACTGTGTTCCCCCTGAGAGTGCCAGGCACCTCGGGGGAACTTGAAACTGCCATTCCCGCCGCTCTCCCATGAGGAAAAGGGGGGCTAGAAACTGCCTTTCCCCTTTTCCTATCATTACAGAGGGGGCCACAGGTTTTTTTTACTTGAAAGAATAATTATTTTCCTGGCATGATAAAAAAGTAAAGTAAGTAGTGTACGAATCATTTTCGTATGGGCCAATCCAGCCCATTAAACAGAAGGACAAATACTGATGATCATGAACAACCATACACATTATACAACCTCCAACCAAAATTATTGAATAGCCGCACAATGTCAAAATATATGCATAAAGTTAGTGGGGGGAAGCAAACCTCCAACAGTTAGAGCAGTGGTTCTCAACCTGGGGGTCGGGACCCCCTCGGGGGTCAAATGATGATTTGCCAGGGGTCACCAAATCCTGGGCTGTTCCTGAAGCCCGCACCGCTCTCCCAGCCTTTTTGCGGCTGCCCAGCTGGGCTGTTCCTGGAGCCCACTCAGCCTCTTCGCAGCCACCCATTCAGTTCACGGCATTGCTGGGGGGGGGCAGAGACTAGAGGTCCACTGACTGGTGAGGAATGTGAGGTGGAAAGGGCTGGAGGAGACCCTATCTCCTGATTTCAGCAGAGGTGTCACTGCTATGAGACACCACAAAGTCGGAGACACAGTGGGTAACACGACCTGTGATTAGAGTTGCCATTAAAAGTCCCCACTACAGTTCTCAGATCAGCAGATGACCTTGATCAAGAGCACCTAAGGGTGATCAGAACCCCCCCCCCCCCAGCACTGCCACTCATCCCATTCCCCCCCACCAAGGAGTAAGATTAGGAATAAAAATAGAGAATACATGGAAGGGAGAGGAAAAGAGGGGGAGGAAGAAAGAAAAAGGGAGAGAATGAATAAGAGAAAAAACAAGAAAGAAGGCTAGAGAGAGGGATGGGAGGAAAAAAAATAATTAATTAGGATAGCGAGAGATAAAAGGGAAAGAAAGGAGAACAAAGAGAAAGAGTGGTACATCCTAAAATGTACCATAAGGGGTTTTAATATTGTACGAGTGGAGGAGCTCAGGGAGCGCTAAATTTCCATGGGTTAGGGGCGCAAATTACTTGTCTTGCCTTGGGTGCTGACAACCCACGCTACGAAAATAATTTTACTGTTAGGGGTCCCCACAACATGGGAAATTTTATCAAAGGGTCACGGCACTAAAAGGTTGAGAACCACTGAGTTAGAGAATTGTGTGGGAACATTCTCGCCATTTTAGCAGGGTAAAAATGTATTTTATGCAGAAATTTATATTGTATGAGATGATCTTGTGCTGACACCAATCTAGAAAAGGAGGATCCTCACAGATCATCCCAATCATTACCATCTAATTGTGGAAAATTGGTCAACCATGCAAGTCTAATACAGTTTAAGCAAGTGTGAAGTCCCTGTGAAGTGAATTTTGCACAAAGAATTTTGTAACAAGAGTTATGCTCTCTTCTAGGTTTGAAATACCGCCTTAATGCAGATTTCTCATGACCACAATCGCCACCTGCTCATCTAGGCATTAGCAAGTGCTGTTTCCAGTGTCCCTGATCGGGCGTGTTAAGCCTCGCCCACATAGTTGGATTACATTTGCCATAAAGCACTTGTACACCTACACTAGAGACATAGTAAAAGTCCTAATGCATTCTGTTTTTCATTTTCACAGTCTGACATGGCTCTAGTATCAGGTGACAAGGAGCTGGAATTTTTTGTAGATATATTCCTTTGCTAGACTTGGTTATATTTATAAATGATGCTTTTTGCACAAAGAAGTGTTTATTAGTTTGCCTGGGGGACCCGGAGCAATATGGGAGCCAAGATCTTTTCCTTTTTACAGCCATGGCTATGATGGTGCTGTTTTTAGCTTTGCAGATTAGGGTTGGATATATTTATATAGTTGCATTGGTCCAGCTTGGACCAGTGTAAGTATTCATGTGCCATACCTGGCCGATTCCCATGGAAACCGGAAATTGCATAAGTCAGTACCCTATTTACTTTAACACTTAAGCAACACATACGTCTTGTTTTGTCCATAATAACTCAAGACCTGAAAAAATTCACCAAAAAAACCCCAAAAAACAACCTCAATAATATGCCCTCAAGAATTGCTCTTCGTAAGATCACTTGACTATGAATGACAAATTCCTCCATTACTGTAGCTAAAAGTGTTTTTTTTTTTTTCCTGTCCTGGTATTTTTATATTCAGACATGGGTTAGACATTTTCTCTTTTGCATCCAGTGGCTAGCAAGGGAACCTCCAGTCTTACTGGCGTGTGTCTTATCTTCCACAAAAAATGCTTCTAAACACGGCATGTAAATGCAGCAAAACGGACGTGAACCGTATGTTATGTGGCTTTTTAATTTTTTTTTTTTTTTACGTCTAGTGTTTTTGTGCACAGATTGTAGAGGAGAAGGCAATGAGAAGCTGAAAATGTTAAAGTGAATGAATGTTTTAGGTATGGTGGAAAAGGGTCCGAACATCTGTCATGTTTTTATTGTGGCCTGTGTCCTTGGATTGTACAGTTTCTGAGGGCAAGAATTGAAGAAAAAATTTCTCTAAGGCCCCTTTCACACTGAGGCGTTTTTACCGCGTGTTCGCAGTAAAAATAGCGCTGTAAAAATGCCTGAGGGCTTTCACACTGAGGCGTTTTGCTGGCTGTGCGTTGGAAAAAATCCTGCAAACAGCTTTTTTGGAGCATCTTTAGGGCGCTAAAAATAGCGCTGTAAAAACGCCTATCTCCATTGAAATGAATAACGCGGTAGAACCGCGGTAAAACGCATAGGCTTTAGCGCTATTTTTACCGCGAACGTGGTAAAAACACGATAAAAATGCATAGGCGTTAGCGCTATTTTACCGCGGACACGGTAAAAACGTGGTAAAACGCATAGGTGTTAGCGCTATTTTTACCGCAAACGCGGTAAAATCGGGGGGAAAAAATCATAATTTTTTTGCGTTTTTTTTCAACGCCTCAGTGTGAAAGGGGCCTTATTGAACACACAGCCAGAGTGAAATAAAAAAAATGGCAAAGGTTCTAACCTTTCCCCACTCTACTCAAATGTTTTTTTTTACTCTGTCTATATTCTGTATATTCTTTTCTTCTGTGGTACACTTTGTCAAGAAGGAAATTACCAGGAAGTGTTCCCAGTGGGATGAAAGACAAAAGTAAAACTTTAACTGAAGCACTAACTCTTCCCCAGTCTTTCCAAAGCTGAAAAACGTTTTGGCTTGACCTCTACTTTAATCCTCCTCCCACTTAGGACCTTCAATCTGTGAAAGCCACAGTTTTCTATAATGATCTCAAAACCTGTGATCAAAGTGGCCCCCAACAAAGGGAATCCTTATATACCCAAACTTTTGTGGTTTAAAATGTCATACACCTAATACAAGGAGCTGCAGAGGAAGTTGGGGATGGAAGACCCCCTTCTGGTGCGGGTACCTCTGAAGAAAGGTCTGAATTGGAAGTACATTACTCCAGATTTCACTGACTGGGGATCTTACATGCTGATGGTTTTCAAGAATGAAGAGTCTCTGTGGCCAGCATAATATATTGTAGTGGAAACCGCTCAGGCAGAAAATGCACCCAGATACCCTGACCCAGTTTTCAATTTACCAGGCTTATTTATGAATCTGCATACTCCATCTTTCTTTTATTATTATTATTATTCAGGCATACTTCTAAACAATTTCTTATTTCCTTTATTTAGCTCTATCTACTCTACACTGCATCTTGGCTTGTATGAGTAAGTCAGCTACTAGTTAAAGGGGTTGTAAAGGTTCGTTTTTTTTTTCTTCTAAATAGGTTCCTTTAAGCTAGTGCATTGTTGGTTCACTTACCTTTTCCTTCGATTTCCCTTCTAAATGTTTTTTTTCTTTGTCTGAATTTCTCACTTCCTGTTCCTCCTCTCCGCTCCGCTCCTCCTCCGCTTGCCCCTATCATCCGAACCGTTCTGGCTGGGGGTTAGTCAGCGTGATCACCCCCTCCTCCCTGCAGGGATCTAGCTACAACTCCCTGCAGGGATGTAGCTAGCATCTCCCTGCAGGGATGTAGTCCCAAGGGAGGGGGCGAGCACGCTGTCTAACCCCCAGCCAGAACGGCTCGGATGATGGGGGCAAGCTTACTGAGGAGGAACAGGAAGTGAGAAATTCAGACAAAGAAAAAAAACTGTTAGAAGGGAAATCGAAGGAAAAGGTAAGTGAACCAACAATGCACTAGCTTAAAGGAACCTATTTAGAAAAAAAAACAAACCTTTACAACCCCTTTAACTTTTCACAACGTTCATTCAGAAACTGGTAAACAGAATGTGAGACCAGATAGGACATATCAGACTTCAGATGACATGTGATCCTCTGACTCAAGCTGTAGAGTCAGACTAAAGCAAAGTAAAGCAGCCCTAAATAAGGAGGAACATTTAAGTCTTTGATAACATGCACCGTTACAAAGACACTTTAAGGCTTCATGTACACTGCTGCTGGTAAACTGACGTTTAGGAGCAGTTGGGTGTTTTATTCAGCTGCCCCTGAACTCTTCTCTATGTTTTCTTATCGGTACATGTACACAGGGTCGTTTCTAGGCAGTTGAGTTTGAAAGAATTTTTTGGAACGCAAAAAATTGCATTCAGGACCGATGTTCAGAGGCATTTGAAACGCCAAACGCCTGTAACAGCTTTTAAACACGTTAAAACGCAGTAACTTGCGTTTTCCCGCATTTAGTTTACAGGCGTCTTAAATTTTAGACTATTTGAAAAAAAAAAAAAAATGCTTCTAAACGTGGCATGTGAACGCAGCAAAATGGACGTTTTTAAACGTTGGTTACTATCTGTCAAGTTTAATCGTTCAGGAGAGGTTGTAAAATGTCCCGTGTACATTAAGCCTTACACTGAATATTTAGATTATTGCATTAACTTAGTTGTGATTGGTTCTCATTAAAGTTTAACAAATGTATTGTCCTCATTCAAATATAATGAAGGCAGCTGTTTATTATGTAGAGTTCCAGGAAACTCTCACTATTACAGTAGGAGATGGATCCTTAGCACTGTTAGGAGAATAGTCAGAGGGAACAAGCAGACCAGTGTGCTAAGTTCTCTGTAGACCCATTGAAGATAATATAGCTCCATTTGTAAAGTTTCTGCAGCAGTTCAAGGGTGAAAATATCTGAGAACCATGCCTGCAGATTCATCTTCCATACAGCTTTACAATCAGTCAGGGTATTGAATGGCATTTAAAAATGGTATTGGAGTAAAATCTTTTCTGTCTCTAATTATATGCTGCCCAAGTCAGAAAATTGTCAGCTCTGATTATTACAAAATCTGATTATTTTGTTCATTTGTATTGTTTTTTGACACATTTTCCTTTTTGTATTAAACAGAATTTTGGGGCAAGTATGATTTAATATAGGGGTATTTGGTAAAATAAAGTAATACCGTTTGAGAAATATGTGTTGCACCAAGTGAATAGAGACCAAAAAAGCTTTAAGACAAGGTAACACAGGAGAGGGAAAAGAGCTACTGTAATTTAGGTACTTTAAGTGGCAAATAACAGGAGAAGAATTTTGTATTGTGATCTTGATAGAAAAGTAAATGGCAACAGTTGGCCTTCCTCCACTATTGCAGAGTAAAAGTGTAAATCTTATGTATGACACTGGGTAGTTAGGCTATTCCTCTCCTGACGGGCTGTCAAGCTCCACTGTGCAATAAAATATAATTTAGTACATTTAAGAAGATAAGTGATTTGGCCTCCTGGCTAGGTACATTTAGACATCATGACTAATAACATGTTTTTTTGCAGGGAATAAATCTCAAGACAGTGGCATTGTAGAGATGGAGGAGCTGCCTGTCCCTCACAACATCAAGATAAGCAACATCACATGCGACTCCTTCAAGATATCCTGGGATATGGATCCTAAGTCCAAGGAACGGATTACACATTACTTTATTGACCTGAATAAGAAGGAGAACAAGAACTCCAATAAATTCAAACATAAGGTAACCCATTACAATCCTTTAGTATTTCACATACAAAAGTAGTTGCTGGTTGGTTAGTACTCTGAGAATTATAGGATGTCAGTGGGTGAATTAACCTGCCAGTATCTATACAATGCATTGTACATATTTTTTTACATGTATCATCATCATAATGACAATCTATGTTTTTATTACATGCTTGGTTTGCATTTTCAAGTGCAAAAGTCTAGGCAAAATGAAAACAAACATTCAGTACATCTCTGCAATACATGCACATGTCTCCATGTTTTACCCATTTATAAATGTTGCAAGTACAGAAAAATTCCTCTACATTTTATTGCACATGCATTTCCATAAAAGTCAATGAAAACACGTCAGTATGCAACAGTATGCAAAACGCATGTACCTTAAAACAGGGGGGGGGGGGGGGGAATACAGCCACAGTCTGGCAATTTTTGGCATTTGTCAGGTCGCCATTTGTATCTAAGAATTTTTAGAAGGCTGGTTTGTGCTTCTGTGGGCTTCACTGCCTGCCTGTCTGTACAATCTGCCTTTGGCAGTAGTGCCAACGCAAATATTAGTGCTCCATCTGACTCTGCATGCTTCAGTCACGTACACAAACATGGATTGGTGATTTATATGCCAAGGTTGTCAGTATTGATATAAATTTTATGATGCTGTAGACAGATTGAGGAGTAATAAGAATTTTGCTATTTATACATTCCATATATCTTAGAAGAGAGATGCCTTTTCATGTCAATCTACCATTTTACTAGGACCCCAGCTAAAGGAGAGACATTGTTCTGTGATCCCAAAAAGGTGTTCCTGATTTTAACAGGGTCATGTGAGGATTGCAATGTCTTCGGGCACATAATACTGCAGCAGACACCCATGGATAATAGACTGGATTAGAGGATAGTCATGCTAGGTTGACAATTTCTCATCCAAACACTATTGCTTCTGCAAGGTACATATAATACTTATCTATGGTTAGACATTATCAACATGGAAATCTGACAAGGCATATATACATTACTGTTCCTTGTACCAAGGTAAAAAAATTAGTTTCATAAATGTACTGTAATGTGTAGTAACTTGGATATGACTGAAATCTACAACTGGTTCCTTTAAATTCACATAATAAAGTTAATATAATTCCTTGCTTAGGTGGAGCTAAAACAGTTGCGAGATCCATGTAAATGAATACATGTGTGAGGGTTTCGCTGAATTTACACTTTGCTTTGATGGCAGCCAGTCCAAGTCTACAAATGAGAATGATGACTATAAATGTCAAGCAAGGACTGAGACAATGAAGCTCAGACCTTAGCACATCACCATTGCATTTGAGGATATTTGTTGGTTCACACAGATCTTTAAAATGTGTCAAAGGGAATTTTAGATTCTGAATAACAGACTTTTCCCTGGCCTCAGGGACTGACAGTCTGATCTCTTAGAGAACAATTATATAGTAAGTAAGACAAATTGAATTATTCCAAGGCTGTGTTGACATGTTTGGGTGTGTGGACCTGTTTGTGCAGAAGGCCATCTCTTGATGTAGATGACATCATGTGCACCTTGCCATTGTTTGGCATGACACCCATAATTGCAGTGATTTGTGCTTGTAAATCAGGTGTGATTATTCCTGCTGTACATGTAGACTCAAGTCCATAACCATCTAAGAATGACTTATCGTTTCCTGTTGTTTTTTTTTCTCAAATAAACTTGTAATTTCTTTACACAAAAGCTTCATGCAGCACTAGAAACAAATGTCTCACGTAAAGAAAAATTGTCAGGGAAAAAATAAAAATTAAATCTGTTACAACCATATTACATTCTTTATTTACATTTTGTGTGGGGTTTTTATATAGATTTATAGAACA
This sequence comes from Rana muscosa, assembly GCA_029206835.1. Classification (NCBI taxonomy): domain Eukaryota; kingdom Metazoa; phylum Chordata; class Amphibia; order Anura; family Ranidae; genus Rana; species Rana muscosa. The sequence goes on from CM055123.1 coordinate 173,120,186, forward strand.
GAAGTAAATGAAGCCTGTTTCTAACAGCATCCTACATTTGTACATCTTCAACAACAAATTAGCCATCACAAACAGCATGGTTGTATGCAAAAGTTAACATCTGTGTATCAGCAGTTCTATCTACAGGCGGTCCCGGGGGTTAAAACAAGACAGGGTCTGTAGGTTTGTTCTTAAGTTGAATCTGTTTGTAAGTTAGAACAGGTAAATTTTTTAGGTGTAGCTCCAGCCCAAAAAAATATTTTTAAGCTTTTTGGATAGCATAGGGAAGAGTTAAAACCCCTGTAATGTTTGTTTTGCTGTCTGTGCACCTGTTCAGAAGATTTCACCTCACTTTCTGCCCCAATGACAATTGGATTTTGGGTTGTTGTGGAAACAAGGATTGGTGATAAAGCATCAATGGAGACACCCTTTTCCCATGATACCTCTTACAGGAGTGAATTTCCCTTCCTAGGGGTAGATTTCCTCTCACTTCATGTTGTCTCCCTCCATTTGTCAGTAGGAGTCGTTTGTAAGTCGGATGTTTGTAACTAGGGGACCGCTTGTATGTGCAAAAAAGCTGATCAGTATACCATAACATGCACTCACACTCATTAAAAAAAAAAAAAAAAGCAAGTTCACATAGTCTGAGTTTGTCTTTACATTTGTATTGTGACTGAATTCTCCCTATTTAATAAGTGAAATTTAATCAGTTACTAATACAGAGACAGATCTTCACCAGGTTAGGCTGGGTTCACACTGTGCAGCCACGGGATGTTCACTGTTTTAGGTTCGAATTAGGTCTGAATTTTTGTCTCAATTCTGACCTCAAACTGAGCCAAATACACACAGGACTCTTCTGTGCGCTCTGTGACCGCCCCGGAGATGTATGAACCGGCTTCATTGAGAGCCGGTCACACTCTCCTGTCATGTGAATTGGATGCGTAGAAACCCACATCCAATTCGCAATAGTGTGAACCCTGCCTTAGGTAGGTCTATACCAAATCTTCTGATAATCAACGTGTGCCTGATACACACTTGTACAATGACAGAGTCCTAGTTAGATGTCAGATTATAAAATAATACTATAACATTGCGTTTTACTTCTCTTTGTTATGACAGTTTCCCTTGCTCTTGCACAGCCGAATAGCATAAGATTTATCTGCTTGACCTGTGGGCAAATGACCAGTAGTCTACACATTTCTGCAAATATTATTTCTTGTCTGGCAGTAGCTATTTGTAGATACCATACTGTCGTCTTTATTCACAGAGCTACCAGTGACATGTCATTTCCTCTAAAGGCCCAGACAAAATGGATGCAATATTGCATTTGCACAAATTAATATCTACAGCTGACCACAGATTACCATGATCCATTCATGAAAACTCCATTGACTGCTACACGATTATGAGCTCAATTCACTAACCTGTAGCAACCATTGTTATCAGCCATGTGACTGTAATTTGCAGCTTTCACTGGTTGTCATTGCTGAAGAAATCGGTCAATATAGCAGTCAATGAGTGATCGTTTTATCTTAGTGGTGGTCCTAGAGCAGTCGCGCATAATCACAAAAGTACTGCAAATGGGACCATAGACTGTTACAGCAGAAACCAATGACAATTATAGACAGGGCTACTGTTAGAAATCATAGTACCACGTATGGTCTACCTGACAGGCCGCCCCAGAAAATATCAAAACAATATTTCTGCTTAAAAAAAACAAAACACTAAAATCATTTTCTATTTCATACATCATGGGACACAGAGTCAGGCTAATATTCATTACCTGCTGGGTTATACTCCATCTCCAGGTGAATGGACACTGGTAGGTAGACCAAAAGTCTTTAGACAGGAAGTGATCCCCTATATCAGTGTTTCTCAATTCCAGTCCTCAAGGCGCACCAACAGGTCATGTTTTCAAGATTTCCCTCAGATAAAACAGCTGTGGTAATTACTAAGGCAGTGAAACTGAGCAAATCACCTGCAAAATAATGGAAATCCTGAAAACATGACCTGTTGGTGCGCCTTGAGGATTGGAGTTGAGAAACACTGCCCTATATAACCCCTCCCATAGAGGAAGCACATCAGTTTTTTACCAGTGTCTGCAAGGTGGATGGCACGGTGTGTTGAGCTCTATGAGCTCCAGGTCTCTATCCCCACAAACGGTTCCAAAAATGAATCAAGGGATTGACCGATTTGGATCCATTTGACACATGCTTTTATGCTTAGATAAATGGTACCCGAGCCTCGCAAAGAAGACTCGAGATCCTGCGAGGTTTTGCCTGTAAGCGAAATCCTGGACACTATAGCGCTATGACATTTCCTGCAGGGTGCTGTACAGGTCCAAGGCAGTGGACCCTAAACATGAAAGGGTACCCAGTCCTTGAAGGTCCAAGTGACAGGAACCCGCCGTGAAGGGTGAAGATTGGGCCCTTAGCTGTGCTCAGCAGTTGCTGTTTGGTGGCCGTGACGCATGTGCATTTGCATGTTTGGCGGCCATGGCGCATGCGGCTTCGCCGTACGTGCGCAGTAGCCTTTATCTGGGCGCACAAAGATTTGCGTCGTACATGAATACAGTCAAGCCCATCCGCCGGGACCATGCACGTGCATGCGCTTCTCACTGCACAAACGCCTTTTTTTTTTTTGGCATTTAGTGCAGCTATGCATTGTTTTGCTCGCACAGCTGCGCCATTCATTCACAAGAATCTATTAATGGTAAAAACTACAACTCCCATCTTCCACCGAGGCAGAAGGACTTGTAGATCACACAGCTTTAAAGGGGTTGTAAAGGTTTTATTTTCTGAATAGGTTCCTTTAAGCTAGTGCATTGTTGGTTCACTTACCTTTTCCTTCGATTTCCCTTCTAAATGTTTTTTTTCTTTATCTTAATTTCTCACTTCCTGTTCCTCCTCAGTAAGCTTGCCCCCATCATCCGAGCCGTTCTGGCTGGGGGTTAGTCAGTGTGCTCGCCCCCTCCCTTGGGACTACATCTTTGCGGGGAGACGCTGTGAACGTTCACAGCGTCTCCCCGCAGGGATGTAATCCCAAGGGAGGGGGCGAGCACGCTGACTAACCCCCAGCCAGAACGGATGATGGGGGCAAGCTTATTGAGGAGGAACAGGAAGTGAAAGTTTAAGTAAAAAACCCAAAACATTTAGATGGGAAATCAAAGGAAAACGTAAGTGAACCAACAATGCACGAGCTTAAAGGAACCTATTTGGAAAATAAAAAACAAACCTTTACAACCCCTTTAACACTGCACTTGTAGTCCATTTACTTCCTCCTGCCCAATAACAGAAGGTCTGTACCTCTGTATGGTGGGGGTAAACAATGCAGGAGCCTGTTCATTGCATATGTTACACACTGCTTGTTGTTGTTGCGTTGTTCTTCAGGACTCAAAATGCAAAAATGTTTGAATAGCACATTTTTTATTAATTCAGTGTTCTATTTTACAACGGTGGACTATACCTTTTAAATTGAGCATGATTCACATTTCCTGGCAAGAACTTTCCATCACAACAAGTAATTATAGAAATAACCTTGTTTTCCAAGCGTTAATATTTTGTTGTAGCTGCCAATTTCCTAGCAGTTATTTTTTCTTTCTTTTAATAAAAACAACATACTCAGTCTGTAGCCAGCAGTACAGTAATTAAAAGGAAGGACATTATTAAAACAAAATGAAATGATGGCTAGTAAAGCCAATTCCAATATGTATTTGGAAATAAAGAGCGTTTGACTTGCTTGTTTATACAAATAGCTCTACATGGTAAAAAGATGTATGTTTTGTTTGGTGGTCATTATAGACTGAAGTAGTAATGTGCAATATACTGTATATCGTAAACCCCAGAAAATCTGTTTTTAATATATACGTGTTCTATACAGTTACTGCCAAACAGTATGTATGTATGCATGCATATGTGTGTGTGTGTGAGATATATATATATATATATATGTGTGTGTGTGTGAAAATGTGTGCAAAAAATGGAGCTAAATAAACATGGTTATTATAGCCTGGCAGGGTCAGACGTTCTCATCAAAATACAATAACTAAGATGGAAGTACATAATCAGGATTTCATATGTTAGTTTATCAAAGCTTTAGCGGATACATATAATTTTCTATACATATTTAAAGATGAGCAATCTTCCAAAAATCTATGCAATTTACATTGCTAATAAGGATTAATTACCACAGATAGGCTATAGGAGGATGTAGGAGTGGGTTTAATTGACAGCACTTTGCCAGATAAAGTTGAATTTTGGCCAAACAATTAAACCTAGATTAAACATTTATATCATACTTGTACAGTATAGGACACAGGTCTTGTATTCATAGATCATTGGTTATATGCAGGATACCTTCAGGTGAATAAGATGTTAATTTCTGACTGCTTATTGCTCTGGGTTATCTAGCATTTTCTGGATCAATAACCCTCAGTGTTAGTCAGATCTTGGGGGCGGTACACAGACCCCACTGTGTGGGGCCAGCCTATAATGTTTCTGCATTAGGCACTCACCTTGGCATGAAATGCAGAGTGTGTAGTTTGCCACAGGGTGTTATACAGGTCCAGGCCCTTTGTGGGTATGCCAGTCGAAGCCTGCATCCCTAATGGGTCCAGCGATGTGGATGAGGTTAAGACAGGGTTTCTCTGTATTTCTGATGGGTTTCTAGCTATTAGGAGATACCCTGAAGTGCTTAGAACACAATGAAGATACAGAGGAAGAAAAATCGTGAGTTATTCACTTTATTGTGTTGCTCTCTGTTATACTTGTCTCTAACATTTTCAGCTCCATAAGTCGTTTTAAATGTGGAATCTTTTTCACCATCTGGACTTGGTCTTAGGATGATGACACAGTCACGACAGGCCTCATGACTGAAGCACTTCTGCCTTATATGCCAAAATATGCATAAAGCATATTTCTGCTACAGAGATACCACCACATTGTCAGCGCCTGTGTTATTGCATTTTCTGTATGTTGGAAACATAAAACGCTAGTCTTCCACATCGCATTTTGTGAGGCCTCCTTTGCACATGCAGGTCTAGCCCTGCAGCTGGTAATTGCAGTCATAGCTATTTGCTAGAATATTTCTAAGTGGAGAAGACAAAGGAACAGAGAACATAAACCTTAGAACAATTGCAGCTGATGCCCTCAGCCATGTTTGTTTTGATTCTCTATATATAGAATGTAATTCGCCAAGTCTTTATAATGTTTCATCTCAGTGCATTTACACAGGATTTTGTGGTAAAAGCCTGGTCTGCTGAATCTGCTCGTAAGAGGCACCGCCTGCGCTTTTGAAGGTGAACATCTGTTTGGAGAATTTTGTTTAATTGTTCAGTGAAGTCACTGGGGTAAAGGTGCTTTTGCCCTAGAGGAAAGCGCTCAAGTCTCCTACTTTTACAGCTACTACCCCTACTCAGCCAAAGGGGTATTTTCGCAATTCCCAGGCATCCACCTCAAAACCAAGACTTAGTACATCTATTTGTCGCAAGCCTTGGACCCCTAAGTAAAACAAGTTTGCCCAGAAGCCCTCCTTAGAAAGAAGGAGTGTCCCTACTCCTTGGAGTGGGGGGACATCTATTGACCATTGCGCCAGTCTGGATCCGAGATATCCCGGACCTCTGAGTCTAATGAGCCATTTCAAAGGGGTTCAAAATAGAATTCATACTTCTGCACTTTTCTTGCTCCTTGAGCTCCAATCAGCCAGGGTCAGCTCAAAAACAAGCAACTTTAGTGGCAGCCTTATGCTAACTTCAGTAGCAAGGAGTGGTTGTACCAGTTCCTTCAGTGGAAAGGTTCTGAGGTTTTTATTCAGTCCTGTTCGGAGTTTCCAAACTAAATCAAGGCATCTGTACCTTATTAGACTTAAAATCTCTTAACAGATTTCATTGTTACATAGTTACATAGTTAGTCAGGTTGAAAAAGACACCAGTCCATCCAGTTCAACAATAAAAAAAAGAAAAAAGGAATTGTGTTGGTACACAAAGATATATTGGTATATTCTGTATGGAACTGGCAAAATCTTCATCAGTTCCTTCAAACCTTAGATTATTCAACTTTCCAAAACCTGTCCTCCAGCCCTTACACGACCTGGAATTCCTGGTGTCTAATCTTGAACACAGCCCAAGCCAGAACTTTCATTCCTTCAGGAAAATATTGCCTCTTTAATATTGCACACAGGGATCCTCTGACGCACCCTCCAAAAGCCCCCTCTGTTTACTTCTCTGTGAGAGTTCTGGGCCTTACATTGTGAAACAAACAGTTTCACTCTCTGGACTGTGCTATGCATCTATCCAGCCACACAAGCCTCTTCCTGGCATGGTGAATTTCCAACTCTGCCCTGGAGTCAGGAAATGCCTTACTTCCCATGCTCTGTAAATTGGCAACAACGGATACTAGCTGGGGGTAGGGAGTTCACTCAACTCCCTAACTGTCCAGGAGACGTGGTCCTCAGAGGAGTCGAGACTCCCTATCAATATGTATGTTGTGTATTGTATTGTTTGCGTATTAGTGTAAGGAAGCTAGTTGTTACTGTAGGTAATTTTGACAGGGTATAATTCCATAATCCTCATTAAATTAGTCGGTACGATGCCCGGCGGGTGTGGAGATGCGGCTCGGTGTACATCTTGCGGCATGTATGCGTTTCTTGATCATCTGATCGAGGGCAAATACTGCTGTGCAAAATGTAAGCAACTGTCAGCACTGAGAAGACCCTCCATTGAGAGACGGTCACAATCCCCTGAAATGTGAATTGGATGTGGGGAAACCCGCATCCAATTTACAATAGTGTGAACCCAGCCTAAAGGAATCTATGTATAAAACAGTTGTTAAGCTGATGTGACAAACATCCACATATTTAGAATGAAAATTGCTATTTTCGGAATCCATTAGGGGTAGGCTAGGCTAGACCATCAAGGCTCGAATAAATTCTATACTATATGCCTTCACAGTTTTACTGTATTACAAATGTGTAATATGTGCAGTCATTGAGAAAGGGGAGTTTGGGACTTTATATGAAGCACAATTAAGTGCCTCCATCCCGGTATTCAGTATATCTTAGAAGGAAGTTGGGACTTTAAATGAAGCAATTGAATAGTGGAGGTATATTTGAATACAAAATATTTATTAATTATAATTGATCAGAAGACATTAAAAATATATTTCATATATATACATGAGCCATGTACAAGACATGAACACGATAAAAAACGGTACATATATAGCAGCACATAATTATATTGTAGTAGTAAATATCTGAAGAAAAGATGGCATAATAAATGCCAGCGGCAGCGTGCCTGGTGCCGACCTATGCACCCACATGATATGGATACATCTGCTTGACAACATATAGATAGCATCATTGAATATAGTAAATAATATTAAATAGGTATGGTTCCATATGAGATGTAGTTGTAGCATCAGACAGAGCTTGACGCGTTTCGTGGATGTGTCCACTCATCAGGAGCACATGCGACAGGTATTCCTAAGGAATATATATAGAGTTTTAATGAACCATACTATAGGGTATCAAGGTAATTGAATATTCATGTGTATAGATGGTTATCCAACCCCACTCACCAATTCGGACAGCGAGTGCAGTGCGCGGCAGCTGGCGCAACGTGGGCTGGGAGCATGACCCCTCCACGGGAGCTGAGGCGGCAAATAGTAAGGTTGCGACTGCGGGCAGAGTCAGAAAGTGCAAATTTTATCAAAAGTCTCCATATAGCAAAAATTGTGTGTATATCTTGAAGTGGGGGTATCTGGGAACAAAATATTGAGTATGTATAGGATTATAACAATAATATTTAGTATATAATAATAATTAATAGTGAACCCAGAATGCTTCAATGGACAGTAATAGCCTGAGTAGGAATAGTGTGGGGAGTGAGTGTCTATAGGTGGTTAGCAAATATGTGGGTGTGCGTGACTGAAATATTAAATAAATTAAGATATTAAAAAAGAAATGTGGAAGAAAAAGACATAAATGAGCAGGGAGAAAAGAAACCACCAATAAGGAATCTAAACCAAGAAAAAGACTCCCCCCAGGTCGCAATAAAGCATCACCAGCAGATGGATGTAGCTGGTGTGCGATCATCTCAAGAGGAGACAAGCCATGTAGACGGCTCGCTCCAAAGAGGGGGATATATGTAATATGTGCAGCAACTTTATTTGTTATGTTCTTAATTGATAAAATAAAAATGTATTGATAAAAAAAAATAATGCTATTTTCTCTTATATACGGTATGTAGTTCTGCTTCATCACCGCCACCTAGTGGCCATAATATATAGATTTTTTTTTATCTGAGTATTTATGGAATACATGCATTATGGCCACTAGATATAGTGTATATATAGGAACTATTATATTAGAGAAAATACAGCAATTTTCAAACTGAATGTACAGTGCCTTTAAAAAGTATTCATACCCCTTGAAATTTTCCACATTCCAATGTCATGTTACAACCAAAAACATAAATGTATTTTATTGGGATTTTGTGATAGAGCAAAACAAAGTGGCACATAATTGTGAAGTGGAAGGAAAGTGATAAATGGTTTTCAACTTTTTTTTTACAAATATCTGAAAAGTGAGGCGTGCATTTGTTTTCAGCCCCCCTGAGTCAATACTTTGTAGAAACCACCTTTCGCAATTACAGCTGCAAATCTTTTTTGGGGATGTCTCTACCAGCTTTGCACATCTAGAGAGTGAAATGTTTGCCCATTCTTCTTTGCAAAAAATAGCTTAAGCTCTGTCAGATTGGACGGAGAGTGTCTGTAAACAACAATTTTTCAGTCTTGCCACAGATTTTCAATTGGATTTAGCTCTTGACTTTAACTGCGCCATTCTAACACATGAATATGCTTTGATCTAAACCATTCCATTGTAGCCCTGGCTGTATGTTTAGTGTCGTTGTCCTGCTGGAAGGTGAGTCTCTGCCCCAGTCTCAAGTCTTTTGCAGACTCCAACAGGTTTTCTTCTAAGATTGCTCTGTAATTGGCTCCATCCATCTTCTCATCAACTCTGACCAGCTTCCCTGTCCCTGCTGAAGAAAAGCATCCCACAACATGATGCTGCCACCACCATCTTTCACGGTGGGGATGGTGTGTTCTTGGTGATGTGCAGTGTTCGTTTTCTGCCACACTTAGCATTTTGCTTTTAGGCCAAAAAGGTCAACTTTGGTCTTGTCTAACCAGAGCATGGCTTAATAGTTTCTCCCACCTGAGCGCTGGATCTCTGCAGCTCCTCCAGGGTTACCATGGGCCTCTTGCCTGCTTCTCTGAGAAATGCTCTCCTTGCCCCGCCTGTCAGTTTAGGTGGACAGTGCCATCTTCTTTCTATTTTCGGATGATGGATTGAACAGTGCTCCGTGAGATGTTCAAAGCTGGGGATATTTTTTTATAATCTAACCCTGCTTTAAACTTTTCCACAACTTTATCCCTGACCTGTCTGGTGTGTTCCTTGGCCTTCATGATGCGGTTTGTTCACTAAAGTTCTCTAGCAAACCTCCGATGGCTTCACAGAACTTATATTATATTTATAATATAATATAAGTATTTATACTGAGATTAAATTACACACAGGTGGACTCTATTTTCTAATTAAGTGACTTCTGAAAGGCAATTGAGTAAAGGGGCCTGAATACAAATGCACGCCACGCTTTTCATATATTTATTTGTAACAAATTTTGAAAACCATTTATCATTTTCCTTCCACTTCACAATTATGTGCCACTTTGTGTTGGTCTATCACATAGAAAATCCCAATAAAATACATTTACGTTCTTGGTTGTAAACAGGACAAAATGTGAAACATTTCAAGGGGTATAAAAACTTTTTTAAGGCACTTGTATGTATGTTTGTCCCTAAAAGTGAATAAAAGTAGATTACCTTTTATGTCTCTTTAAAATTATGGACCATTCAGGACATCACATATGCATTATGTTGAGGCTGCTCCCAACACTACATATCAGGGGTTTAACCTTGAACAATCTGGAGTACACAGAGAACGGTCCCTGTAAATATACATTTGATTACTTATCAGGATGGTTCATAATTGACCACATAAGCCTAAATTTAGTGATAGATTGTTAGCCACCTCACACTTGGTGAAATTAGTTAATGACTTACTGCTTCTCGTACTCGACTGTATTTTTTAGGTGCTCTTGACATAAACCTAAGACACATGTACACTGAAAATGATACACCATTATTCATTTTTGTCATTCTTTCATTGTAAAAGGGGTGTACTGGAAAGTAAAAGCTTTGCTTTGCGTTGTTGGGTCGAGTCTTTCAGAAAGCAGTGAATAGACCTTAAGGCACTGCCTTCTTCACCAGCAAGCAAATTCACTAATCTATCTACATTTGGCTTGTGGCAGCATAGCATGGCACTATGTTTCTCATACCAGAAGCTAAAAACCAAATTGGTTAACCCAAAGGAATTCACATCTTCCAAAAGCTTATGATGAAATCTTTCTCCTGTTTAATTGGTCCTGGCTACAATTCTTAGCTTGCTCTGCTGGACTGTGGATGTTATTACTGCAATTCTTACCTGCTGTTATTTATGAAAACAGATCTAAATAGAAGTTGATACCATGGAGAGAATTATACAGTAGTTTGCCCAGAGAAATAATTCTTAGCTTCTCTTTGGTTGTACATAATTTGATTAATTCCTGCATGTTTTGTAGACAGTAACAGCAAAACTTTAACACTACCCTAAGGTACAGTAATGCTGCAGTGTTCCATCTCTGTGGCCATATATTTGTTCAAATAAGACCATGGTTAAATCCTCACAAAAAAATAATGCTTTTGTACCATAACAAAATGTAGATAGATCCTTAAAAAGACTCCTGGCTATAGATGTTGATAAACATGTTGGGCAAATGCTACAGATTGAAACAGTTTTATAAAAGGTTTCAGAGATGGATGAAGTACTGTCATTCCTGCTGCCAAGTGGGGCCAGGTTGCTCTTTCGCTGCCAGTTCAATCTGCTGCTGACCATCCTTTGCCTGACCATCTGAGAGGCTCAGTATCTGTGTTTCTGGTACACTGCAGAATTAGGAAAACAGCTGTAGTTAAGACTGTATGGCTAGGTTCATACAGCGCAATTCTTTTAAGAGGGCAGTAGAGTAACACTTCCAGGCATTCAGGCGGTGGTACTGCCCCCTCCTCCTGCGTCCTTTACTTTTTGTTTCCCAACGATTTTTGCATAGAGCTAACATGCCGAAACCGCAATCCAAGCATTTGGTCCCATTGAATTCAGTGCTGAGTTTGACAGGTGATGCTGTCGGTCAAATTAGTCAAGCTGAGGTAAATTTGCCACAAAGCAAATCATCACAGGAACAACATGTGTATGATCCACTCTGGCTGCCTTGTTTACATAGGCGGTACACATATGGACAGTTTGGCCTAATTTCTGCCCACTGACTACCCACCAAAGACCTAACCATGTAGTTGTAGGGGATCATACACATGCAGTGGAAAATCTAACTCGGCTTGTCGAGTTTGACTTGCCTTTCAAGCTCACCCATGGAAGTCAACTGGACCACGACACAACTGGGAGCCAAATGTGTGTTGGTTCCATACTAAAGCCCTGTACACACGATCGGATTTCCTATGGTTTTTTAACCGATGGATTTTTCCATCGGAAAACCGATGAAGCTGACTTTCATCAGTCTTGCCTACACACCATCAGTCAAAAAACCGACCGTTCCAAACGCGGTGACGTAAAACACTCTGATGAGCCAAGAAAAAATAAGTTCAATGATTCTGAGCATGCGTCGACTTGATTCTGAGCATGTGTGGGTTTTTTATCCGATGAAGTTCCCCACAGACGATAGTAATTTGCTATCAGTTTTTTAACAATCGGATAAATTTAAAACATGTTCTATTTTTAAACACCGATGGAAAAAAGACCGATGGGGCCCATACACGATCGGTTTGTCCGATTGAAAAAAGTCCATCGGACTGTTTTCATCGGTTAAACCTATCGTGTGTACAGGGCTTTAATCTTAATCTTGTATGGCTCTTACTAAATCTTAAAATAAAAAATAGACATTCAGGAAGCAGCAGTATCGCTACTGAAGGCCTGGAAGCTGCTGCTGTACCGCCCTTTGAAAAGCGATCCACCACGATCCATCTCTTTTCAGAGACTGCTGTTGTGTAAACCTAGCCTTAGGTTTTCAGTGGGTGTTCGAAGGCTGATAAAAATATGTCCAAACTGTCTTTTTTTTTTTTTTTTATCTTTTCACCCTACACAGGAAATTGCAGTTTTAAATAGCCCAAGAGAGTCACAGCAATGATAAATAAGGTATGGCTCCCTTAAGCTGACATGTAGCAAAGGCATCAATATACATTCTAAAAACCAGTAAAGCAAATTGGCATTAACATGGCTATCTTTCAGACAATAGCATTGAAATGAGGCACATTAACCCGTGGGAATGTCAGAAGCCGTTGAGGGCTCAGCTTACCATTTGGACCAGATCTTGTCATATTTTTTGAGGGAACCTCTATTGGCATAGGTATCTTTGTGAAGAGGCAGACTATTATTGACCAGTTGCTTCCAAAAGTAAGGGGTGGGGAGTCTGGTTTCCTCCAGTAAAGCGCATTAGCTTTCCTGGCATAAATTAGGAGTAGGCAGACTAAAGTGCACCCCACCATTGTGGGTATTAATTTTTCGATTAAGCCCAAAATGCAGATGGACATGGAGTGTTGCAAAGCTATGGCAGTGACCAGGTGTATAAGGGCTAGTACATTCCTTGACAATGACCGGGCAGGTCCAAAAATGTGGGTGAAATCTCCAGGGGCCCTCCCACAGCGCCAGCACTTGGGGGGAAGCTGAAATTAATTTTATGCAACCCATATGGGGTGAAATATGCATGGTGGACCAATTTAAACTGGATTAGGTGGTTTCTCAGAGAAATGAGGGACTGAAAGGGGAAGTCCCATATATCATCCCAGTCGTCATTGTCAAGGTCTGGAATGTCTTGTTGCCACCTGACTCTAAGGCTCCAAGAACAGGTAGCGATACCATAACAAGATGTGAATATAACCGGGAAGTAGGCTTCTCCACACATTTTGATCTTAGGACCTCCTCCAGTGCTGACGGTATAACCAGAGGGGTAGAATGGGAGAACTGGCTGCTGAAGGCATGGGAGAACTGGAGGTAACGAAAAAAGTAGGACATTGAAATAATAAAGTTGTATGCCAATAGGGATAGGAGAGCGAGCGTATGAAACAGAATGCAACTGCTGGGATACCTTGGATACCGTCTCCAATTGTCTGTTTTTATTGTCTGTGAAAACAAGGTCTTATACCACGTACACATGCTCGGAATTTCCGATGGAAAAAGTCAGATGAAATATTTTCATTGGTCATTCTGACCGTGTGTATGCCCCATCGGACTTTTATTTTTCGGAATTTCCGTTCGTCTGGATGCAATTCCGACAGAAAATTTGACCGTGTGTATGCTCCATCGAACATTTGCTGTCGAAATTTCCGACAACAAGCTCACATCGAAAATTTGTTGTCGGAAATTCCGTGTACGCGGCATATGTGTTCACATTTATTTGGTTCATGTGTTATTTAGGAGCGCAGCTTATTTTTTAAACTTAAAGCATGGTGGTGGTTCCTTGCAAGTTTGACGCTGCATTTATTTCCGACAACAAGTCTTGTTGTCGGAAAATTTGAGAACCAGCTCTCAAACATTTGTTGTCGGAAAATCCGACCGTGTGTATGCTCCATCGGACATTTGCTGTCGGAATTTCCGACAACAAATGTTTGAGAGCTGGTTTTCAAATTTTTCGACAACAAGACTTGTTGTTGGAAATTCCGAGCGTGTGTACACAATTCCGACGCACAAAATTCCACGCATGCTCGGAATCCAGCAGAAGAGCCGCACTGGCTATTGAACTTGATTTTTCTCGGCTCGTCGTACGTTTTGTACGTCACTGCGTTCTTGACGTTCGCAATTTCCGACAACATTTGTGTGACCGTGTGTATGCAAGACAAGTTTGAGCCAACACCCGTCAGAAAACCGTCTGAAAAAAATCCACGGTTTTGTTGTCGGAATGTCCGATCATCTGTACGTGGCAATATAGTGATTGAAAAATAAAAGTAATGAAGAAATGATAAAGAAAAAACAAAAACAGTTGAAACACAAAAAATGTCCCAGGCTGTGATATATGAAACAAAATATAAAAAGTCCTCCAATAACAATTGTGAATGGATTATGAAATCTTCATAAAGGACGGACCAGTGGCCAGAGTTTCAATGGGAATCCTGTGACTTATTTGTATATAAAGTGAATCCACCACCATATAAAATGCACGCTTACCAGCTGCACAAGTTGTAAAAACTTGTGGCTAAACCCAGCCAGGGCCTTTTCCTCAGTGGGCTGCAGATGTCCGGTCTGGTCCTGAGACGTAGTAACTCGTTTGGTCAGAAATGTGTTGTAACACTGTGGTTCATGGACCCATACATGGTTCTATCAGCAATGAGGTAGTAGTGGCTCAAAAAGAAAAGGCAGGAAAGATCGCCATAGGTAAAACCAAATGGTAGATTTATTCCAAAACTTTAAAACAGTATCGCTAACAAGCGTATACATATATAGTAAAAAACGTTTTCAGTAAGATAAAAAAGCCGGCCGGCAATAATACAAGAAGTGCCCGTGCAATGGGACCTGCAACAGCTCGGTGACGTCAGCATGTAGCGCCTTCCATGCTTCACTGTTGCCTGCAGACATACATTGTACTGCTTTCCAGCCCGTTGGCATATAAACTGCCTCCTGCTACAGCCACATTTTTAAAAATTTGACTTATCAATCCAGAGCACCTGCTGTCCTTTTTCTGCACCCCAGATGCTATGTTTTGATGTATAGTTGAGTCACTTAGTCTGGTTTCCATGTCAGAGATATGGCTTTTTGGCCACAAGTCTTCCATGAAGACCACTTCTGGCCAGACTTCTCCAGCCAGTATGGTGTTCCTGGGTCCCACTGGTTTCTGCCCGGCACTGCTTGACATCTTTTGATGTTGAAGAGAAGTTTGCATGATGTGTCTTGTTATCTGCTACAGAATGTTTTGTTGGCCAACCACAGCATCTGTGGTCCTCAACGTTGCCCATTTCTTTGTGCTTCTTCAAAAGAGCTTGAACAGCATATCTTGAAACCCTAGTCTGCTTTGAAATCTATGCCTGGAAGAGACCTTGCTGATGCAGTATAACTACCTCGTGTCTTGTTGCTGTGCTCAGCCTTACCATGGTGTATGACCTGTGACATGAAACTGTCCTCCACAACCTCACCTCAGTAGCAGAGTTTGGCTGTTCCTCAGCCAATTTTAAGCCTCCTACACAGCTGTTTCTGTTAAATGACTGTGTTTCAGCCTACATATGAAATTGATGATCATTAGCACCTGCTTGGTATATTTACCTAATCATACACCTGACTCTATTTCTACAAAATCACTCAGTTTGTGCTGCATGCATGCAAACCAACCCACAGCTTTGCAGGTGCACCCATATAGTGATAATGTGTGGCGTGCTGCCAACATTTTGCTGGTGTTCATGCCTAAGTATACACCCCTGCCTATACATTATTCTCTGCTGCTTATGCTCCATTTTGATTGGTTTTCTTGCAACCTCTCACATCCCAGTGCGTTATACAATGTGCTATGTGTTGTGCAGTCTGTAGGGCAGTCTGTTTTACATTTCTCTTCAAACTGTCTTTCAAGGAAAAATAAAAATCATATTTCACACAGATTACCAAACAAATCTGATTGTTGATGAGCTGGAATCTGTTTAATTTAAAACATCCTGTGCAGGGTGCATTTTGGATTAAACAGATTTATTCTGAATGCAGAGCTCTCTAATCAACAGAGGCTATTACTGGGAAAGGAATATGCTCTGCATTATTCCCAGTTTAAATTGTCTTTGGAATTATCATTCAACGTTGGTTATAAAAGTTTAATTATAAAATCAAACTAGCCTTTCTACGTACACATTTTTTTTCTACCTTTACTTATATTTCACAAAACAGAATGAACACATATTATCACTCTCTGTTGGCACCCATGTTATTACCAGGATTTTCCCCTGTTTTTCTTTTTTTTTTCTGGAAAGACAGAGCTTACTTCTGGTTCTATACACTGATAATTGAAGGTAGGGGAGAACATATGATAAGAAATATAAAAAGATAGCATAATCCTAGTAAATGTTTTCATTTCATTTTCAAAGGGCTTCTTCTCCACTGTCGCCATTTTGAGTAAGTTCCTGGCCATTCCTCTACTACTCTAGCTATCTAATAACACCAGGATCATAAGCTGAAAGTGAGAAAAAGGATGTACATTCAAATCTAGTCACAGACATGGATGTTATCTCTTTAATGACTTAACACCTTCAGGAACTGGTCATGCCAGCTATCCATACTGCCTAAGAGATTTATCTGATAAGCTGATGTGTTGAATATCTATATCCACGGGATGCCTCCTAGTATTCATCGCTGTCTGACTTTGCACTCTTTTGTGTCTAGGCTTTTCTGTTTTGTATGCATATGAGTTACTCAGGCTCGACAAGCCCATCTACCTGAACACTCTTCATGCTTAGAAGCTCCATTGTTTTTCATTCATCCATGGCTTTAATAGGAGAAAACGATTTACTGTGCAGGCATTGCAATATACCTGGACTGACAAAGGTAGAAAGTGGTTGATGTTATTTTGGTAGCACTGTATTCATTGTTGATAGCAGCTCTGATTTGTAATATACCTAATGAAGCATTCTTTTTAATTTACTTGTCAAAAATAAAAACATCCCAAATTTTCCTTAGCTTGAAGACAATCTTTAAAATGGAGATATATGTTTTAATCTCTCATTATAAATCTGGCATGCATGGAAATCTCGAAATAAACCTGTGCTTCTAAAAATGTATGGGCTGACCTCTGCTTCAACAACGGAATGCTGATGCAGTGTTTGCAACACTTATTACTAACCCAAAACTAATATGCAGGTCAGGAAGTCACTCTGATGTTGGTTTCAGGTCACTGATTCATAATGCAGTCTGGCATTCTTTTTATTTCACCTGTTGATCCTGCCAGTAACACACTTCCTGTTTTAGTGTATCTTATTCTTGATGAAGTAGTAAAGCAGACACATTTGCTCAGCAGCATTGTCAATGTGGGTAGAAGGTGGTGTTGTACTAGCAGATTTAGTTGGACATGACTAACAAATTGAAGTTGAACTACAGCTAAAGTCTTATAAGCAGTTACAGCCAGTTCTGGAACAAGGTCACCCATTGCCCAGGGCAAAGAAGCCAAACTTCACCACCCCCCAAACCCTCCCTCCCCCTTCATTATGTGTGAGCTTAGGGGATTCTTCCCCCAGTAGTCATCCACTTGTCAAAATGCCTTGTATCAGAGTGAGATCACTGGCACCAATCCATCGCTTTTTCCTTTTTAGGATAAAGGTTTTACATAAATGAATAAAATCTGATCATTGTGAGCAGTGATGACTAGTGGTATTTTTTTTTTGGGGGGGGCGCAAACAGTTCACCCGCCAACGCCCCCCCCCCCCGGTCTGTCGGTCGCCAGCCCCGCATTTACCCCATCTAGGTCACGGGCAGCGCTTCCTCTGGGCGGTGGCTTCACCCTTCATCTCCTCCTCCTGAGCTTCACGGTGGCTTTCCCTGCATCTTCTCCTCGGCGGCCAATAGGATCGCTTCTCCTCTCGGCCAATCTGAATGACGGGCCTCATTGGCTCGGGAGGAGAATCAGGGAGACAATAATGAATATTAATTAGCTATTGTCACACAACTGAGTGGGCTCGGGGTGCAATGCTCTGCACCCCGAGCCCACCCTTTTTTGAAGCGAATTGGAGCCTCTGTCTTTAATCATGGCTCTAATCATGTGTGTATGGATGGGCTACCACTGCCTGTCGGTGGTAAATTGTTTGTCTCAACCCTCTACTACCGTATATACTCGAATATAAGCCGACCCGAATATAAGCCAAAGCACCTAATTTTACCACAAAAAACTGGGAAAACTTATTGGCTCGAGTATAATCCTAGGGTGTCCATCTGCATGCCTCACTGTGCCTCACTGTGCCCATGCCTCAATGTGCCCATGACTAGACTGACGTTTAACATGGGAGTCTATGGAAGGGGTGCCCGGCTTTGAAAAATCAGTGCTCCCCGGCCGTAGGTGCCCCAGACAACAAATTTTGGATACTTGTAGAGGAAGAGTTTGGCTACATGTGTACTAAGTTTCGGGTCCAGGGGATCTACGACCGGACGGTACCGGGTCCCCAAAGTCACCAGTGAAATGACCGTTTAACATGGGAGTCTATGAAAGGGGGGCCCGGCTTTGAAAAATCGGTGCTCCCCGGCTGTAGGTCCCCCGGACAACAAACTTTGCACACTGTAGAGGAAGAGTGGGGCTACATGTGTGCCAAGTTTGGGGTCCAGGGGACCTACGGCCGGCCAGTAGCGGGTCCCCAAAATCCGGGAGATCAGGCGCAAAAAGGTGTCTCGAGTATAAGCCGAGGGGGGCATTTTCAGCACAAAAAAATGTGCTGAAAAACTCGGCTTATACTCGAGTATATACGGTACTTTGTGTGCAGCTTGGTCTGTAGAAATTAGTTGAAGAATAACAGACTTATTGGCCAGATCACCAGGTGAAAATAAAGAGAAAAATTATAGAAAAAGAAAACTAATGCAGCATCACATCTAAGAATTGGTAAGCTGCAATTTAATACTTTTTTGTTTAATCCTGCTTTAAGGTCACCTTTACACATGTGCATTGTGGTAATGCACATATGTTAACGGGTATCACCACAAAGCACAATGCCATTCATTTTGCATGGCAACCCAGTGTACCTTCCATGCACTGCTTTGCAGAACATCACAACATACAATAATGCAGTACTGTGCATTGTAGCGTGCTGTTTTGGAAAAAAAATAAGTGGTTGTGATTTTTAATCCTTTGTAGTATATTGGCAATCCATTCAAGTTAATAACACACAAAAGAGAAATAACACACTTTAAAGGATAAGTTCACCTTTAGCAAAATGTTACATGTTACTCCTGTATTTAGGGTGTAACCTGTTGCTAGGCAGCACTCCCTGCTCATCCCCTGATCCCCCACTGAGACAGCAGATGGGGGTTTTTCTTCCTGCACCCGGGGTCACAATTTTACAATCATTTATTCACAGGAGTCTACCACCGCTGCAGATGGACTTGTAGTTTGAATGAACTATGGGCGTGCTGATCATAGTTCATTCACACTGCGGTACAGAGGTATGAGCAGAGAACACTGCGTGTGTAATGTTATGTTCCTGCAGAAACTGCTTAATCTGCTGATCACAGGTGTAATGCACTGCAGGCTCCAAAGAAGAAAATAAGTAATGCACATTTTGTTTTACCTACAAAAGTATGTGCAATTTTTTTAAGGTGATCTTTATTCACTTTAAAAAAAATTATAATGTGCCTTAATGCACACTGCATTGGACTGCACAGGTGTGAAGGGGTCTTAAAAGGAATCCTTCACTAAAAATGCTTAGAGATGCAGCATTTCACCAATTAGATGATGTACCTTGAAGGTTTCTGGATTAATGATTAATGGAATGCAGAATTAAGTGGGGATAAAAGCCATTTTGAATAATTATTTGCTGTGCTCAGGTATACAACAGCACTGAAAGCTCCATGCAGCTTTCTTCTATAGTGTTTGAGACATAAATAGAAAAGACCAAGTCCTCTGATATTTTACTGGCAATTATGTGACAGCATGGTGGCATTAACTGAAAATGTCAAAGCAATTCCTACATTGTGGCTGCTGACTATTACCTTTTTTTAAATGTGTGAAGTTCCTCTTTAAATACTGAATTGCATGAAACAAAATACTGTAGCTGCTGACTTTTTAAAAATGCATACTTATCAACCATGAAGTCTAGTATGATATTTTGGGAACCTGATGTGTCCACAGCTTGTTAGGATTCCGCACTGCCATCTTGTGTTCTGGAGATGCCCACCTACTGCGACATGAACTGCAGGGAGCATGGACCTGCAGTCTTCTGGAATGTGTATCCCAAGAGGATGCAGGCAGGAAGGGAATATTATCCTTTCCTAGGCAAGGAAAAGAAGTGGGAGCGAACAGCTTCTGGAAAAGATTTTAAAAAAAAAAGCCAAATCTATAAAAGAGTGGGTAAGGGTTAGGATTCTGCAATGGTAAAATGTAAGTAAAGGTCCACTTCAGATAGTGATGATAAAACTTTTACCTCCCTTTTACATTCTTTTACATTATGAATTCTGCCAGTTGTGCTTAAATTCCAATCTGTATCCCTTCACATTATAATTTATGCATCAGAAGGAGAAAACCTATTAAATACTCATTGAATTAGCAAGTGTGTGAATCAGGGTGATTCAATCTGAATACTGATCTTGGTCTATTGTATCCTTTTTCTTACATGGAAAAATCACTCTTTAAACGTCTCTCTACAATTCGCATTGTGCTTTATAAAATGACAAAACTGGAGATCATGCTGTGTAAAATATGTGTTTAATGAATAAGGAGAGCTTAAATGGATCCCCTCTCATAGCTAAATACTTGTCCCTGAAGCCTCCCATGGAAACAACTATTATCCCAGACTTTGTCCCCCAGGCTGCTAGATCCAGTGCACTGAAGCTTAATCTATTTAGCTTCACTGTGAGCGACATAACTGGAATTAGTATGTGGGCTGGGAGTCAGCAAATGGGTGTATCCACAGGACGCTTTGGAGATGGGTATTTATCTTCATTAGGACACTCTTGTACTCTTACACACTCCTTGTACAAATATTTTTAGGAAGTATCAGTGCTAAGGCCAACTTCAGCTGCTGGTTGGGACTTATATGAGGCTCAGTTTGCAGATAATACAGTCCATTGGTAGAGATGCAGATGAGGCAGCGAAGGTGTGCGTGTGTATGTTGGAGTACAGTACAGGACACAGGCAACATATTCATACACCATAGGCTATAGGTGAGTATCTTCAGATGATTAGAGACCAGTAAGCTTTTAAAGACATGTCTCCCTGGGGAACCTCCTTTATAACCTTACCCCACACCATGAATACCCAGTTTTGTAGCAAACAATGTTGAGTAAACTAGGGAAACGGTGGCCCGTGTGGTTGACAAAGAAACTGAATCGCTTTGAAACAAGTTTTTGTTACTAGGGGAGCATGGCAGTGCATAGTAGGTTGCTTTCTGGTTCAGTTCCTGCACTCTGGCGGCTCCTTCTATCTCTCCCTACAGCATTGGATCCTCCAGCAGCAGCCATCGCTTCTCCCCAGCCCATGGCCAAGGCAGAGAGCCAGACGTCCTTCCCACAGATTTAACATCTCCAGCATCCTGCCCCCTACCGCACCCACTCTCTCATTTGTTTGTGAGTGCAACCACTTATTGTGTTTTATCATAATTAATTCTCTTCCACGTTACTGCACTATGAGCTGTGCGCTCTCTTTGCTTTTGTCTTGTATCATGCAGATTGCAGCGCTCCCATTGCTCAGTATCTAGAAGACTGATTTTTGATTCCTTACTTTGCACTTTCTGTTTTGAGCTTTGGGGAGTTCACTCCTCTCAGACTTGTTAAGTCACTATATCTATTTTTGCTTTTTTCTTGAATTCATATGTTGTTTGTGTTTCCATGCATGATAATTTGTCCATACTCCTGTTTCTAACACTAATTTGCTTCTAAGCAAAGGCACCTGGGTAATTAAATAATTGTAACTAACACACACCTCATGTGGGTGAGTGCAGTACAGTCCACAGGTATCCCCACTGGCTCTTATTTGCTGGCCGGTGTCCTATACTTTACTCCCAAGATAAGGAATTTACAGGAAAGTCAAAATTCCTTTTATATTATCTTAAAGGGGTTGTAAACCCTCAAGGTTTTTCACCTTAATGCATTCTAGAATTCCACCTGGAATCTTTTATGAGTGTTTTGATATATATATATATATATATATATATATATATATATAATACACACAGGGCTGGATCTAGTCTGTCTGATGTGGGGATGCAGTGTATAGGACACAGCAGGGCAATGCACAGGGGGTCCGCAAGACGGAGAACAGGTGGTCAGCAGGACAGAGGACAAGGAGTTAACATAACAGTGTACAGGGGTCAGCAGGGCAAGGTACAGGGAGTCAAATCCCACCATTTCCCCTCTTAACCAGAATCCATCCACCCACTACTAGCACAAATCCCAACACAATCCCCCTTCCTAGCACATATTCCTGCATTTCTCCTCCTAGCACAGTCATCAGGGAGGAGGAAAGGGGCAGAGAACAGGGACCAGCAGGGCGGAGGAACAGGGGATAGAAGGGGAGTGCACAGGGGTCAGCAGGACAAGAGGACAGGGGTCAGCAGGACAGTGGACAGAGAATCAGTAGAGCAGTGTACAGGGGTCAGCAGGACGATCCTATGTGACCTACTGCATGGAGGAGCGCTGTCCTGCATGACAGGAGGAGGAGGGCACAGCACAGCAAGCCCTGTAGCTATTTCCTGTATGTTTGGGGGAGGGCTGGAACGACCTGAAGGGGCACATTCCTCCCTAGCACCCCCCCTAGATCCGGCCGTGTGTGTGTGTGTGTGTATATATATATATGTATATATATGTATATACACACACACAGCCCTCAAAATTTCCACTCGCCTGCTCGCATTTTGCGAGTGGATTTTGAGGGCTGGGCGAGTGTGGACTGCCTGGGAGGGGGGGCGGTTGTGGGGCAAGGGAGAGGAGAGGAGGAGCTGCAGCCGCCGCCGCATTGATCAGCGCGTGGGGAACATAACAGCTTTAATTTCAATAGCTGTGTGTTCCCCGTCGCGCGTAGGGTTGCCACCTGTACTCAGTGGGGGGTTCATACCTCCAGTCCACGTCCCCCCCCTCAATATCCTTCAAAGCAATGCCGCTAATGATTCCGGAAGGCTGCGGCTTCACTGCTTAGTGCTCGTTCCCTCTCGTATCCTTCAATGCAGCGCTAATGAAAGCTGCTGGCCGAGAAGGACACAGACAGGTGCAGAGGTGCAGTGGAGATGTGTGGCTGCTATAACCAGGAGGTCAGAGGGGAGCAGGGCATTGCAGGAGACAAACACATAGTCGGTATTGCGGGTGCTCAGTACTGGTGGTGGGAGCAGCGGGGTGGGGAGAGTGTAGGTGCAGGGACTTCGGGTACCTCACGGGGCTCCAGCAACTGTTTCTGCCTCTGCCCCAGTGGTTGGTTCAAGACAGGATGAGTGGAGTGGGTTGTTTTCAGCTTCCTCCTCCATCTGTCACCTGGACTTTCCCTTAGTTCCAGCAGTGGGTAAGTGGGTGTTCCCAGCGGCTCCCTGGAGGGTATGTGCGGCTTGCTCCTTCTCACTACATGAGAACCTTCCTCTGTCAGCCCTAGCTTTCCTCCACCTCTCTGGCTGTGTGACCTAACTATCCAGCACTTTTTCACTCAGTTTCAGGTGGCTGGCTGTTCTCTGGAAGGATACATTGAGATTGTTTGTTTTTCTAAGGATACAATGTTGTACAATAAACCAATCTACTCCATCTGCCACTGACATCCTGCAAGCTGAGTTAGAGCCATTACACAGGTTAGATCCATCCTATGGATGGATTGTCTGCAGATCATGCCTGACAGATTCTTTCTGATGGGCTGTATGGGACTCTGATCACAAGTGATTTAGTTGCTCACTGTGGACACTATCATTACCAACTTTATTATTTATACCAGAGCTTTGGTGGACTTCTAGGGTTCTTTCTGCACTGTTTTTTTTTTTTTGTGGAATTCTGGGGCTTGTAGTCCATTCTAGCTGCGTGTGTGTAGCAGGAGTCTGCTCCCATTCCCCCATGTCTCTTAGTGCCTAGTGTAGCGATACCCTCAGTTTAAGAGGGCTGCTTGTTTTGTTTTGGGCCCTGTAATGCACCGCTATCAACCCCTGGCAATCGGCTCTAACCTCTCGTGACACAGCAAGGAAAGGGGGACAGTGGTATAACTGTATTACCTCTATACGGTACAACCCCCTTTGTATACCAGCACAGTAATTGACACTCACAACCAAATTACTTAACTATAACTTTTTACTGTAGGTAAAAATATAAAAGGGTAATTTGTATACAATATCTTATGCAGATCCCTGCAATATAGGTGCACACATTAAAAGGGTATGACATTCAACAATGCAATGAACATGTATCAACCCCGCTGCAGCTATCCTCACTCGTAAGCATAAAATTTGCGCCCAGCAATGTCCTATACTACCCAGTCAGGCCTGACTATAACTTGGGGTATAGATTATTGAAGAATCTTCGCTAGCAACTGTCGGTGGTGCACATAAGAAACAAACTGTAATCCAATAGGGGTAGCAGATAATCGTTAACTTGGCAAAGCTGGAGAGACTGAAAAAACTCAGTTCAGGAAAAACAGTCTCTCCAAAGTATAACTGTGGTCAATGATGGGCCTAGGCAAAGTTAATAGGCAACAAAGTTACTTAGATGTGGTTCTGAGCTGGCGCTCTCTCACCCCGACCGGACCGACTCCTGTCCGGTTCCTCCGCTACTGTGAGTGGCTTCACAGTGCCCACGATGCGCCGTGTGTTCGGTCCTCCAGAAGATGGTGGCACCTCAGGTGGATCGGATGCTTCGCAGGCTCCTCAGTGGAACGGAAGGCTCTCTGGAAAAAAGTGTGAGGCCCAGGCTTCAGGCCTAGCACGCGCAGCAGGTGAGTGCAGGGGTCCTCTTGTAAGGAGGGCGGCGTTCCAAGAGAAAGAGCAAGGCCCCTCCTCTCCCCTTTTAAAGTCCACCCCAGCAGTCCTTGCGCGGGGAAATGCACCCTGGGTGCCTCAAAGCGTGCTGGGAACTGTAGTCTTGCGGGTGAAAACTATACCCCGCTACACTAGTATAGGAGGTGGGTGGCCTGGGTTCATGGCAGGAGAACATGTCCTGAGGAACATGGTGCCCATTATAGATTTGCTGTATGTATATACAGTATATTTGCTGGGATAAATACTTGACACAGGACAAGCCATTGCTGACAACATCAGACCTCACGTGGAGAGCCCCAATGCCCCTTTCACTGTTAACGCAATTGGCCACACCCACTGTTCACCACGGCACGCTGCACATGCCGCATTACTACTTTCCTGGGGCTCACAGAGGTGTCCCAGGTATTTTACAGTCCCATAGTACTGTTATGGATTGTTTAATACTCAAATTAAATGGCTATTTCTATTATGTACCATATACATGCTAAAAAATCTCCTTACTCAAAATGCTGACTAGATACCCCCTCGTACATACTACAAAAAAAATCCCATGCGCCACTGAAGTGTTCGGGTTTGGCTCAATGAAAAGGTGGCAACCCTAGTCGCGCGTCTTCATATATAGCCCCTTCCCCTTGTCCGGGCACTTTGATAGACAGATCACCCGCCCCAGGATATATGTGACGGCGCGAGCGGCGTGGAACACACAGCTATTGAAATTAAAGCTGTTATGTTCCCCGCGCGCTGATCAATACGGCGGCGGCAGCAGCTCCTCCTCTCCTCTCCTCTCTCTTGCCCCACGACTGCCCCCCCTCGCACTGATCAACCAGACACCGGCGGCGGTGGCAGGGGGGGCTCTCTCTTACACAGGTAGACCACTGGGGACCTACACATGGCTGCATTTGGGGACACATGGCTGCATTTGGGGAGACATGGCTGCATTTGGGGACATATGGCTGCATTTGGGGACATATGGCTGCATTTGGGGACACATGGCTGCATTTGGGGACATGTGGCTGCATTTGGGGACACATGGCTAGATTTGGGGACATATGGCTGCATTTGGGGACACATGGCTACATATGGCTGCATTTGGGGACACGAGGCTGCATTTGGGGACACATAGGTACACAAGGCTGCATTTGGGGACACGTGGCTACATTTGGGGACACATGGCTACACATGGCTGCATTTGGGGACACAAGGCTGCATTTTGGGACACATGGCTACACAAGGCTGCATTTGGGGACAGATGGCTGCATTGGCGTCACAGGCTGCACTGGCGGACACAGGCTGTATTGGCGGACACGGGCAGGCTGCAGTTTTGGACATGGATAAAGTTGTTGTTAATATTTATTTTTATAACTTAATTCTGCATAAAACATTTAAGTGTCATTTCATGAGATAATTTGAGGGCGTGTTTAGGGGCGGGGCATGGTAGGGATTGGGCCCCGGCAACTGGTGGCGAGTAACCCTTGAGGTCTGGCTAGTAGCTCAGGATTTGAAATTTTGAGCCCTGTGTGTGTGTGTGTGTGTGTGTGTGTATATATATATATATATATATATATATATTATACACAGACAACTTTTAGATTGCACTCCTATAGGGTAGTTATAATGAAGGCTTACCCTCCCATTCTGAAATACGAGAGACGTCATCAATCTACAAAAAAGTTTACTAAAATCCTTGCAGTGTATATAGATTAGGAACATAGGTTGCTGCTTTCTCAACAAAACTTTAGTTTCTCTTTAAAAGAGAAATATGGCCGATGATTTTTTAGCCATAATTCTTTTGTGGGTCATAGTAATGTACTCACTTTTGCTCTCCTGTGAACCAGAGTCACCTAATAGCAGGCTATAGCCCACTATCGGCTGACGTGGCAGAACTGCTCCAGGCTCTGGAAGGGTCCCAACCATATTGTCAGGGTCCACCCAGCCCCCTTATTGACAGATAGCTCCGCCTCTCAGCACAGGGCTGAGACTCAGAGCCAGCTGTGCCTGTCCCCTTTCCTGACTGGTGCTCCAGTGAGTGTTGCAGGAGCAGTGCAGTGTCTGACAGTCACTGCTCTATGCTCTGAGCAGACTGATAACCAGTGATCAGTGGTCATGTGATCGCTCAGTTCTCAATCTTCGAGCTGATGTGGGACAGCTGCGGCTGCACACTGATGTCTACTTTGCCAAAACCATCTACTACTCTGTCAATACTAGTTGCCATGTTATACTGATCCAATGGTTTCAATGCATTTTCAGTCAGGGACCTTGAACAAACATGCAGATACAAAATCTTTTGCCAAGCCTCAGAAGAGTTGACACATGCCTGATGCTAGAGCCAGTGCTATTAAAATCCATATTCAGCATTTAGGACTGGCGTTGAAGCAAGCCTATTGTTGTAAACACATAAAAGACTGGACAGTAACCTTTCAACACAGTCACTTCCAAGTACCTGCAAATCCTTTCTGATATGCTGTAGAAAGCCCTAGAAATCTACAGGTTGTCCCCTTATGTGCTAGTCCTCATTACTGGCCCCGGCAGTCAGGGCATTTGGGGTGTGTAAAAGCTCTTTTACACAAGCGGCTAGGACTCCATGCTTGGATCACTTTTAAAAAGCAGCGAGGAGGTGATATGTCGTCTCTTTACCGCCTGTTTTAACCTCCTAAATGCTGCACTACTGTGCCACAACTGTGTGCATTGCTTGTGGTTGCTGGGCTTTTTCAGTGGGGCCCATTTTTTTTTAGTACTGCCCACCGGTCACGGTGGGGGATATATTGCCTGCCTTGGCATGTGTTATACCCCAGGCTGCTGTCTTTGCAGACAAAGGAGGAGCAGTTATGTCTCAACTGCATGGTTTCCCTGTGTTGCAAGGGTTAAATGTCCATCTATGTCTAGGGAACTAACTAAAAAAAAAAAAAAAAGCGCCTTTACTTAACTAATTCTCCAATCCCGCAAGCTTCCTACTGGGTTGTAAGGCGTGGTCCCTGCAGTCTTCTCACCTCTGCACTGTGGCGGTCCTCTAGCAAGTCCCCTGACATCATCAAGACCAATGCAGAGCTCATAGTCCTGCATTGGACAAGAGAAACAGTCCACTGCTAGAGCATAGGGGAGTAGTGCTGGGTGTTTGAGAAGCAGAGGATCAGGTGAGTAATAGTGCTTTTAGCAGTCCCCTAGACCTATACGCGTACTGAACCCTTGCAGTGCAAGGAATCATTGTTTGATTTCCCAGAGATAGGCTTTAAAGGCTTGGTCCACCTTTTGCAAATAGAATATTAAATTCACACATATTTGCAGAAACAAATGTGTATCTGTTTATATATGAATGGCTTCACTAAAGTGCTTCACTAAATCTGAATATCAAAAAATTATCCAAATGTACATAAAAAGTTAAATGTAAATCTGTATATACTGTATCCCACAAAAGTGAGTACAGCCCTTACATTTTTGTGAATATTTTGTGAATTTTTTTACATTTTTTTTTTTTTTTTTTTTTATATTTTGTGAATATTTTATTATCTTTTCATGTGACAACACTGAAGAAATGACACTTTGCTACAATGTAAAGTAGTGAGTGTACAGCTTGTATAACAGTGTACATTTCCTGTCCCCTGAAAATAACTCACACAGCCATTATTGTCCATATTGAGGCCAAAGTGTCAATATTTTGTGTGACCACCATTATTTTCCAGCACTGCCTTAACCCTCTTGGGCATGGAGTTCACCAGAACTTCACAGGTTGCCACTGGAGTCCTTTTCCACTCCTCCAGGACGACATCATGAAGCTGGTGGATGTTAGAGACCTTGCGCTCCTCCACCTTCCGTTTGAGGATGCGCCACAGATGCTTAATAGGGTTTATGTCTGGAGACATGCTTAGTCAGTCCATCCCATTTACCCTCAGCTTCTTTAGCAAAGCAGTGGTCATCTTGAAGGTGTGTTTGGGGTTGTTATCATGTTGGAATACTGTCCCGTGGCCCAGTCTCCGAAGGGAGGGGATCATGCTATGCTTCAGTATGTCACAGTACATGTTGGCATTCATGGTTCCCTCAATGAACTGTAGCTCCCTAGTGCCGGCAGCACTTATGCAGCCCCAGACCATGACACTCCCACCACCATGCTTGACTGTAGGCAAGACACACTTGTCTTTGTACTCACCTGGTTGCCGCCACACACGCTTGACACCATCTGAACCAAATATGTTTATCTTGGTCTCCTCAGACCACAGCACATGGTTCTAGTAATCCATATCCTTAGTCTGCTTGTCTTCAGCAAACCGTTTGTGGGCTTTCTTGTGCTTCATCTTTAGAAGAGACTTCCTTCTGAGACAACAGCCATGCAGACCAATTTGATGCAGCGTGCGGCGTATGGTCTGAGCACTGCAAGGCTGACCCCCCACTCCTTCAACCTCTGCAGCAATGCTGGCAGCACTCATACGTCTATTTCCCAAAGACAACCTCTGGATATGATGCTGAGCACGTGCATTCAACTTCTTTGGTCGACCATGGTGAGGCCTGATCTGAGTGGAACCTGTCCTGTTAAACCTCTGTATGGTTTGGCCACCGTGCTGCAGCTCAGTTTCAGGGTCTTGACAATCTTCTTATAGCCTAGGCCACCTTTATGTAGAGCAACATTTTTTTTTTTTCAGATCCTCAGAGTTCTTTGCCATGAGGTGCCATGTTGAACTTCCAGTGACCAGTATGAGAGAGTGAGAGCGATAACACCAAATTTACCACACCTGCTCCCCCATTCACACCTGAGGCCTTGTAACATTAATGAGTTACATGACATAGGGGAGAAAAAAATGTGAATTTTTGTTGTCAGCAGTTTAGACATTAATGGCTGTGTGTTGAGATATTTGGAGGGGACAGCAAATTTACACTGTATTTACACAAGCTTTACACAAATTTACACAAGCTGTAAACTCACTACTTTACATTGTAGCAAAGTGTAACTTCTTCAGTGTTGTCACATGAAAATATATAATAAAATATTTACAAAAATGTGAGGGGTGTACTCACTTTTGTGAGATACTGTGTGTGTATATATTGTGACAGCAGGAAGGTAAAGTCACCTGGTTGCATCCAGGGGGGTAGATATATTTCTCCCAGATTCAGGCTTTATGCTGACTTATACAACTAGGGAGGGAGTTGATGAAGCCCAGCTGAGGCTAGTGGGCTCATGGATGACTCATACCTCTAGGGAGAGGGCTGGGCGTCGTGCAGGCAGGGAGTTGATGAGACCAGCTGAAGCCTGTCAGTTCGTTTAAGGCCTCTATAAAAACTCCCAGCTTCATTAGATGTTAGCTCATGCCTGGACCCAGACCTGTGTGGACTGTCTAGGGAGAGTGAACCCCTGTGCGGTGAGGCAAAGCCTGTGTGGCTATTTGTTTGGACTTTTACTAAACCAGGGACTTAGGGACTAGGACAGCACCAGGCTGATCCCAGTTGTTAGTTATGAAACCTGTATGTTTAGTCAGAGGTCAAACTGACCAGGATTTATTTTGTTTATGTTTCTTTTTGGCTTTGCTGTGTTTTTGTCACTGTACATAGAGAAATAAACCGCACCTTTTGATTTTGAAAACCACAACCTCCGTCTGCTGGCCCTGTTTTTGTGTGGGGAGCCCAACCAGGGGGTCACACACACCCGCTACCGAGTTAACCCCCTCACAGTTGGTGGAGAACCAGTGGCAGTTTTTTTTAAGCCAGCATGGAGGAGATACTGAAACAGCTGGCTCTAGCAAATGCCAATCAACAGCAGACAAATGCAGGTTTGCAAAGGAGCCTTGCAGCCCAGCAGCAAGCTCATCAACAAGCCCAGCAGCAATCTGAGGCCCGCTTCATAGACCTGTTACAGAAGCAAGAGCAGAGACTACAACAAATGGAAGCAGTAATGCAGCAACGTCCGCAGACCAGTGAGGAAAGCCGTCCCACTAATACCGCGTCCTTTGGGGTGAGTCGTTTATTGACAAAAATGACTGGAGAGGATGATCCAGAGGTATTTTTGACCACATTTGAAAGGACTGCTGAAAGAGAAAAGTGGCCTGAGGAGCAGTGGGCTGGACTGGTGGCTCCTCTGTTAACTGGTGAATCGCAGAAGGCTTACTATGACCTAGAGCCTGACCAAGCAAAAGACTATGTGATGCTAAAAGCTGAAATATTGGCAAGGCTGGGTGTCACCCTGGCTGTCCGGGCTCAGCGTGTGCATAACTGGACTTTCCAGCTTGGAAAACCCCCCAGGTCTCAAATGTATGATCTCATTCACCTGAGCAGGAAGTGGCTACAGCCAGAGACTTTGTCCGCACCGGAGATTGTGGAACGTGTTGTGATGGATCGTTTCTTGAGAGCTCTTCCTACCGCCATTCAAAAGTGGGTAAGCCATGGAGACCCAGAAACGGCCGGTAAACTTGTGGATCGTGTAGAGAGATACTTGGCTACAGAGAACCTGACGGCCTCTTCCAGAGACTCTCGGACTTTCCACCCTAAGACCAGACCATCCCCAGGGGCGGATAAGAGGATTCCAAGGGGTGAGGGTGGAGAGAGTGAGAGGGTGGGAGCTCTACCCAAAGTTTGGCGAGAACAGCCTGGGAAGTCAGGGGCTCAAGAGGCAGCCAAATGGATTGTTTGCTACCGCTGCCGGCAAGCGGGACATATTGCAGCAAATTGCCCGGTTGTGGAGGAACCCATGCAATGTGACTTTCTGATGGACAGACGTCAGTCGCTGTGTGCGACAGTCGCATGCACTGCCATTCGGGGAACTGAGAAACATTTATGCAAAATGTGTATTAATGGTAGAAATGTTGTGGTATTACTGGATTCAGGTAGCCTTGTGACCCTGATAAAGGCTGAATTAGTTAAAACAGAGGTCTCTGGGAATAGCAAGGTAGCTGTTATTTGTGTGCATGGGGACACCCGAGAGTATCCAGTGACTACAGTGTGTTTCGAGACCCCCAAAGGTACCCTCTCTCATCCAGTGGGGTTAGTATCTCAATTACCGCATGATGCCATTGTGGGAAGGGATTTTCCGAAGTTCTGGGAACTGTGGGATGATCCTGAGCCCCCCACTGGTGCCCCTATGTACCAGGAATGTAATAGCCAGAACTCCTCTGAGAGTGGTGAGGACTCTTCAGAATTTCCCTTGTCAGTATTGGCAGGGGAGACTCAAGAAACTGGAGAGGAGCCCACCTCCTCAGACGAAAACCTACCGTCTGTGGAGTTTTCTGATCTGGAGGTTCACAGGGAAAATTTTGCCACAGAACAGTTAAAAGACCCCGCCCTAATAAAGGCACGGGAAAACGTAGTGGAAATAGATGGCGAGTTAGTGAACCCAGATAATACCTGCACTTACCCATACTTCAGCGTAGAGAAGGACCTACTGTATCGGGTGGCAAAAAGGGCAGAAGAAACCGTTGAGCAGCTTGTGGTGCCCAAACCTTACAGGAAGTTGGTGTTGGAGTTGGCCCATGGGCACATTCTTGGAGGTCATCTGGGGACAGAGAAAACCCGAGAGAGGGTATTACAGAGATTCTATTGGCCTGGGGTGATGAAGGACATAGAAAATTATTGTTCCTCCTGCCCTGTGTGTCAGAGGTCGGCCCCGATGCCACATTTCCGTAGCCCGCTGGTCCCTCTACCCATCATTGAGGTCCCGTTTGAGAGAATCGCAATGGATTTGGTAGGTCCTATAATCAAGTCCGCTAGGGGGCACCAGTACATATTGGTTATAATGGACTATTCCACCCGTTATCCAGAAGCGATCCCTCTCAGAAATACCTCGGCCAAAACCATAGCCAAAGAGCTATCTCTTGTTTTTAGCCGGGTGGGTATTTGTAAAGAACTGCTTACGGAC
Source organism: Rana muscosa (assembly GCA_029206835.1). Lineage (NCBI taxonomy): Eukaryota > Metazoa > Chordata > Amphibia > Anura > Ranidae > Rana > Rana muscosa. Next base: position 173,152,754 of record CM055123.1, read on the forward strand.
CAAGGTACACCCTTTATGTCCCGGGTTATGAAAGAGCTGTGTAAATTGTTCAAAGTGACGCAATTGCGTACATCTGTGTATCACCCCCAAACCGATGGGCTGGTTGAAAGATTCAACAAAACCCTAAAACAAATGTTGAAGAAAGTGGTGGATAGAGATGGAAAGGATTGGGACTGTCTACTTCCTTATTTGATGTTTGCTATTAGGGAGGTGCCCCAATCCTCTACGGGATTCTCCCCCTTTGAGTTACTGTATGGGAGACACCCAAGAGGGCTGTTGGATATTGCCAAGGAAACTTGGGAAAGTGAGAGTTCTCCCCACAGGAGTGTGATTGAGCATGTCGCCCTGATGCAAGATCGAATTGCACAGGTAATGCCCATCGTGAAGGAACATTTGGCCCAAGCGCAGTTGGCACAGCAGAGAGTGTACAACCGTGGAGCAAAGACCCGTACCTTTTCCCCGGGGGATAGGATATTGGTACTTGTCCCTACGGTTGAAAGTAAATTCCTTGCCAAATGGCAAGGCCCCTACGAGATAATGGAAAAAGTGAGCGAAGTGAATTACAAGGTCAGACAACCAGGAAGGCGAAAGCCCGAACAGATATATCACGTTAATCTGTTGAAAGCCTGGAGGGATAGAGAGTCCCTAGTCGCAGAAACTTGGTCACCAGCTCAAACTGGTTGCGTGATTCCGGAGGTTGGAATAGCAGCCACCTTGTCACAACCCCAACAACAGGAGGTTAAGGAGTTTGTGCTTCGCAACAAGGAGGTGTTCTCTGAGCTGCCGGGACAAACATCTGGGGTAGAGCATGATATTATTACCCCGCCCGGTGAAAGGGTGAAGTTAAAACCCTATCGGATCCCAGAGGCCCGACGGGAGGCAATACGGGAGGAAGTACAGAAAATGCTGAACTTAGGGGTGATAGAGGAGTCCCAAAGTGATTGGTCTAGTCCCATTGTGTTGGTGCCTAAACCGGATGGGAGCTGGCGATTTTGTAACGATTTTCGTCAGTTGAACAAAGTTACAAAATTTGACACCTACCCCATGCCACGTATAGATGAGTTGATCGACCGGCTGGGAACAGCCCGATACATGACGACTCTTGACCTCACAAAAGGGTATTGGCAAATTCCCCTGGCCAAGTCGGCCAAAGAGAAAACCGCATTTGTAACCCCAGACGGGGCGTTCCAATATAAGAGAATGCCGTTCGGGTTACAGAATGCGCCGGCCACATTCCAGCGGAAAATGGACCAGATACTGAGGCCCCATCGGAAGTATGCTGCGGCTTACCTGGATGACGTAATTGTCCATAGCACAGATTGGGCCTCACATCTGCCAAAAGTGCAAGCAGTCCTAGACTCTATCCGGGAAGCAGGGTTTACGGCTAACCCCAAGAAGTGTACCATTGGGCAGGAGGAGGCCAAATATCTTGGGTACACCATTGGCAGGGGAGTGATAAAACCCCAACTCAACAAAGTCAAGGCCATCCAGAGTTGGCCACGTCCCAACAGCAAGAAGCAGGTACGGGCCTTTCTGGGAATCGCGGGTTATTATCGGCGCTTCATTCCCCACTTTGCTTCTAAGGCTGTGCCCCTAACCAACCTGACGAAAGGGAAAGGGTCGGTCATGATTAAATGGACCCCCGAGGCTGAGGCAGCATTCCAATTCTTGAAACAAGCCTTATGTAGCCAGCCAGTGTTGTACTCACCCGACTTCTCTAAAGACTTTGTCGTACAAAGTGATGCGTCAGATGTGGGGTTAGGAGCAGTATTGTCCCAGGTCTGGAACGGGGAAGAGCACCCAGTCATTTACCTCAGCAGGAAGTTGAAGTCCCATGAGGTAAATTACGCCACGGTTGAAAAGGAGTGTTTAGCGGTGAAGTGGGCTCTAGATTCCCTTTGGTACTATCTGCTAGGTAGGCACTTTGACATGGTTACGGATCACGCTCCGTTAAAGTGGATGGCTCAAAACAAGGAGACAAATAGAAGAGTGAATAGGTGGTTCCTGGCCCTACAGGAATTCAACTTCACAGTAAAGCATCGCCCTGGCGTTCAAATGGGGAATGTGGATGCTTTGTCTCGAGTACATGAATGCCTGATTGCTGGTGTTCCAACCCCAAGGTTAAAACAAGAGGGGGGGTATGTGACAGCAGGAAGGTAAAGTCACCTGGTTGCATCCAGGGGGGTAGATATATTTCTCCCAGATTCAGGCTTTATGCTGACTTATACAACTAGGGAGGGAGTTGATGAAGCCCAGCTGAGGCTAGTGGGCTCATGGATGACTCATACCTCTAGGGAGAGGGCTGGGCGTCGTGCAGGCAGGGAGTTGATGAGACCAGCTGAAGCCTGTCAGTTCGTTTAAGGCCTCTATAAAAACTCCCAGCTTCATTAGATGTTAGCTCATGCCTGGACCCAGACCTGTGTGGACTGTCTAGGGAGAGTGAACCCCTGTGCGGTGAGGCAAAGCCTGTGTGGCTATTTGTTTGGACTTTTACTAAACCAGGGACTTAGGGACTAGGACAGCACCAGGCTGATCCCAGTTGTTAGTTAGGAAACCTGTATGTTTAGTCAGAGGTCAAACTGACCAGGATTTATTTTGTTTATGTTTCTTTTTGGCTTTGCTGTGTTTTTGTCACTGTACATAGAGAAATAAACCGCACCTTTTGATTTTGAAAACCACAACCTCCGTCTGCTGGCCCTGTTTTTGTGTGGGGAGCCCAACCAGGGGGTCACACACACCCGCTACCGAGTTAACCCCCTCACAATATATATATATATATATATATATATATATATATATATATATAATATTTTTTTTTTTTTTGCAAATTAGCCTGCAAAGCATTGCAGCTGTGATCAGTGGATTGGATAACAGGGTCCCCAGAGTTCCCACTCCCTTAAATTGGGTTTTATCAGGGTTTCCCTCATACATTAGGGATCCCCCACACTTACATCAGAACAGACCAAATGTTGGGGCCTTGAGGATGGGGAAAATGTGTAATTGTTTACTAGGACACCGGGCAGTCCTAGCGATGAACCTCTAGTGCTAACAATGGCAAGCAGCTGCGGTCAGTGGAACCTGTGTTACAGAGTGCAAACACAGGATATTCCACCCACTGCGCTGTCCGCTGGCCTATTTTCACAGAGAATTATACAGTCCATGGACAGGAGATATTATTTAGATATTGTTTGTTTACAAACAGTTTGTGAAAATATGGCCGTCTGGCAACCCTGCTGAGAATCGCAGATCTCTGAAAGAATGACATGTTGATTTTAAATCTGCTGTGTGGGAGAAGAACACCCATATGCTGTCAGAGGAGGGGCTAATTTGGCTGGTGACAGGGGTCCATTGGCACCATGTTCTACCCTAAAATGGGTGAAACATGTAGCACTGGGGTCACTGGTTCAAACCCAAACCATGAAGCTACCAGCCTGAAGTTTGCATGCTCTCCCTGTGTCGGGGTGGGTTTCCTCCGGGTACTCCGGCTTCCTCTCACTCTTCAAATACATGCCGGTAGGTTAATTGGCTCCTGTTTAAATTTGCCCTAGTATGTGTATGTATGAATGTGAATTAGGGACCTTCGACTGCAAGCTCTTTGAGGGCAGGGACTGAGGTGAATGTACAATATATACGTAAAGCACTGCATGAATTGTCAGCTCTATATGAATAGCAACACTAAATAAATAAACCTGGTCTTAAGGGTGGAGTTAGCCTTTAATTATAGCATTTATCCAAATGGCAGTCTATACCAGGTCATAAACTAGAAGAGCTGACTATATTTGCTGCCCCCTTAACAATCGCCAAGCTTCTGAAGCCACTGTCCCTTTACTTCCAGAATGGTGTCCTCCCGTGAATGTAATATTTTGAGATATAAACTGGTTTGTGTGCAAGATTTGATTAGGCTTCTATGCAGGCAAGGATATGTGCTACTATGTTCGAGATTAAAAAACATTTGCTTCTTGATTTCAGTTTGCAGAAAACCAGAAGGTGTACTTATGGTAGAAGATATATGTTTAACATAGGCATTTTTATAGCACCTGTGATTTACTTTGCTGTGGTTCCAGATGCTGGAGGATCATAAAGCAGCATGTTTCTCTTAACAGCAGCTCCCTCTGGTGGCTGCTAAATCCTAACAAAAGATTCTTCAGGAATTTCACAGAATTTTTTTGGAGCCATCTATTTAAAAAAAAAAGAAAACCTTTAGAAAAAAAAATGTGACTGATCAGATATTTTTTTTACATTATACCCTAGATGAAACTTGATTGATCACTGTGGGCAACATTTTGTTGCTGTTTTTCTTTTCTGCAGTTTTCTTTGAAACATAAATTACTCCCTTAGAGCCCATTCACACAGGGGCGTCTTTGGATCCGACTCCAAATCGCCCCTAGTCGCCTCAGGTCGCGCTGGCTGAAGAAATCAATGTAAGTTAATGGAGCCGTCCTTATGCCCACTACCAGTGTTGCCAACCCCCTGAAGTGAAATTTACTGGCAAGGATGCCAAAATTTCTGTACGGCACCAATTTCTTACTGGCAAAAATAATGAAGATTACTGGCAGAGCCGCATTTTTTACTGATGCTGCAAAAAAGTACCAAAAATTACGTTTTTTAGTACTAAACAGTGCAAATATCAATATTTCAACTATAAACACACAGCTAATGCTAATATCAATGTGTTTAAGTTAAACAAAAGTAAAAAAACATATTTCTCAATTCGCATGAAGGTTAGGATACTATAACCCAGCCAGCACAGAGTTCCCTCTTACATCAGAGTCTGCAGGATGCCCCCTTACAGTGCAAGGGAACTCTTATGTAAAGGGGAACGCTGCAGATCATGATGTAAGGGGGAACTCTGATGTGGAGGGGGGCTCTGGTGAATAGAGACCACCTTCCACAGAGTGAATACACTAAGGTAAGGGGGGGTACTAATATAAGGGGGAAACCTTTATATCAGTGCCCCCTTACATTATTGTATTCATTCACCTCCTTACATCAGTGACCCCCCCCCCCTCAGAATGGCCTGGCGGCACTGTCACTTACCTCCACTCGGGTGCACAGTGTGGGGCTCAGTCAGACGGCTCCAGCTTGGTGGCTCTAAACTCCTCTTCCCAGTCCACACGTCTGTTTCTTCCTGGGCCGTAACCCCCATCCCAGCGGCGCTCCCACTCTTGACTCCTTTCTAGGATCCCCTCAGAGACTGTAGACATGACAAGAGATGGTCAGAGGCTGCGGACACACGATACAGGAGGGGGACAGAGGCTGCGGACACACTACAGGAGAGGGACAGAGGCTGCGGACATACTACAGGAGGGGGACAGAGGCTGCGGACATAATAGAGGAGGGGGACAGAGGCTGCGGACATACTACAGGAGGGGGACAGAGGCTGCGGACATAATAGAGGAGGGGGACAGAGGCTGCGGACATACTACAGGAGGGGGACAGAGGCTGCGGACACACTACAGGAGAGGGACAGAGGCTGCGGACATAATAGAGGAGGGGGACAGAGGCTGCGGACATACTACAGGAGGGGGACAGAGGCTGCGGACATACTACAGGAGGGGGACAGAGGCTGCGGACATAATAGAGGAGGGGGACAGAGGCTGCGGACATACTACAGGAGGGGGACAGAGGCTGCGGACATACTACAGGAGGGGGACAGGGGCTGCGGACATACTACAGGAGGGGGACAGAGGCTGCGGACATACTACAGGAGGGGGACAGAGGCTGCGGACATACTACAGGAGGGGGACAGAGGCTGCGGACATACTACAGGAGGGGGACAGAGGCTGCGGACATACTACAGGAGGGGGACAGAGGCTGCGGACATACTACAGGAGGGGGACAGAGGCTGCGGACATACTACAGGAGGGGGACAGAGGCTGCGGACACACTACAGGAGGGGGACAGAGGCTGCGGACATACTACAGGAGGGGGACAGAGGCTGCGGACATACTACAGGAGGGGGACAGAGGCTGCGGACATAATAGAGGAGGGGGACAGAGGCTGCGGACATACTACAGGAGGGGGACAGAGGCTGCGGACACACTACAGGAGAGGGACAGAGGCTGCGGACATAATAGAGGAGGGGGACAGAGGCTGCGGACATACTACAGGAGGGGGACAGAGGCTGCGGACATAATAGAGGAGGGGGACAGAGGCTGCGGACATACTACAGGAGGGGGACAGAGGCTGCGGACATACTACAGGAGGGGGACAGAGGCTGCGGACATACTACAGGAGGGGGACAGAGGCTGCGGACATACTACAGGAGGGGGACAGAGGCTGCGGACATACTACAGGAGGGGGACAGAGGCTGCGGACATACTACAGGAGGGGGACAGAGGCTGCGGATATACTACAGGAGGGGGACAGAGGCTGCGGACATACTACAGGAGGGGGACAGAGGCTGCGGACATACTACAGGAGGGGGGCAGAGGCTGCGGACACACTACAGGAGGGGGACAGAGGCTGCGGACATACTACAGGAGGGGGACAGGCTGCGGACATACTACAGGAGGGGGACAGAGGCTGCGGACATACTACAGGAGGTGCCGGTGGAGACAGGCTGTGAACATGATGGTGCCCTCCTCACCCCCTCACAGTAGCCTCCTCCTCTGTCCACCACCATATTACTTCTGCACATCATCAGTGTGCTGTGTCCTCCTCCTGTGCCCCTTTCACCACTCCACAGGTCAGGGCAGCACTGTGCTGCCCTGACCTGTGAAGAGGTGAAAGGGACACAGGAACCAGAGGAGGATACAGCACACTGATGACGCTGTCCCCTTGTATCCCCCCTGTTTCACTGACCTTGAGTCCGTCCTCCTCACCCCTGGCTGGGCCCTGTCAGTGCTCCGCTCCGAGTCCTCCACCGACCACCTATGATGAGTGCATGGCATGCACTCACTGCAGGACGGTGTCCCGCCACTGCCGCCAGCCACTGTGGCCTTTTCAAAAATGGCGCCAGTGGCGCCATCACGTTACTGCGTGTGCGCCGCCGCCGCCCGGCCGAGTTCCGAATGCGCTCGGCCGGCGCATTCGGAACGGCGCATGCGCAGTTGTATGGCCGGCTCGCGGCCATCTTTTTTATGGGCGCCGGTGCCCATAAACGGACTTTTACGTACAGCCCGAAAAAGGGGTTAAATCGCGGGCTGTATGTAAATCTACGTACGGTTGGCAACACTGCACACTACTGCAGTCGCTCCGACTTCAAAAAAGGTCCCTGTACTACTTCAATCAGACTCCTAGGCGACCTGTAATCATTAATTTCAATGGGAGTCGCCTCTCACTGTCTTAATAGGAGCAACTCTCCAGGAAGAAAACATACATTTATCAGGCAAACCTCTCCCTCCCCCCTCCCTCCCACAGAGCTGATTCTTGTTTGATTGGCCACTGGAATGTCTCCTGTCCTGCAGGCAACTTGGAGTTGCCTTGTAAATAGCTCCAGGTCCCGCTGTGATTCATTCTCAAGTCGTGTCTGAGTTGCCTCATAAAATCGTGCTGGAAGTCGTGTTGCCCCTGTGTGAATGGGCTCTTAGTGTATGCTTGTAACCTGTGGTAAAAGAAAAACAACAGGAAAGTGTAAATTGATTTTAGCTAGGGAATGGTATTTTCATTTTTAAAAGGGATGTAAGAAATATATTGAGACAGGAAAACAGCCTCATGCCTCGTACACAGGACCGGTTTTCCCGGCAGGAAAACTGCCATGACAGTTTTTCGCCAGGAAAAAACGGCCGTGTGTATGCTCAATCGCAGTTTTCCCGACAGGAAAACTGCGGGGAAAAAAAGAGAACTTGTTCTCTATTTTCCTGTCAGGAAAAAATCCTGCCGAGAAAACCGGTCGTCTGTATGGTTTCCCGGGGGGGAAAAAAAACGTGCATGTTCGTAAACAATTCGACGCATGCGCGAAAGCATAGAACATAATTTTGTCGGCTCATCGTAGTCTTTGACGTCACTGCGTTCTTGACATTCAAAAGTTCAGCGGTCTTTTGTGTGACTGTGTGTATGCAAGGCAGGCTTGGCAGGAATCCCGTCAGGAAAAACGTTGTTTTTTTTCCTGCCGGGAAAAATGGTCGTGTGTACAAGGCATCAGCGTTTCCATGAGTACAGCTGTGTCTGTACATTCACTGCCAGGGATTTTACACTGAGCATACACACAGGCTCTCAGTCTGTGTGCATGAGGCCTTGTACAGTGAACACTATGAACATGAATGAAAACATGACAAGAATCACAGGATGTGATAGAAGTGGTACAGTACAGTGTACCACCTATACATAGGGAATATTGAGGTGATTTTCTCCCAGCAGTTGACACCCCCCTCCCCCCACCACCACCTTTTGTTACAGCGATTTGTCACTAAAAAAATCAGAATGATTTTGCCTGATTGCTAACGGTGACGTTTTATAGTGATTTGTTACGGTTAATAATCACCAGTGAGCAGAGCACACGGTAGCAAATCACCAATCACCAGTGACTATAGCGATTAAACCACTAGCTACAAATCACTGTTAATCACTGGCATTAACAATTTGTAACAGTGATTTTCTCAGCAAACAAATCCCCTGTGTATCATAAACCCAGCATATGGATTACATGAAGTGATACTCTGCAATGTCCATATGATACCATAAAATACACATTAAAATGATTATAAAGCTATATATTTTTTAAAATAACAAACGTGTAATACTTACCTGCCCAATATATACTTACCCAATGGTTTTGCACAGAGCAGCCCCGATTCTCCTCTTCTCGGGTCCCCCGCTGATAATCTTGGCCACTTCCTATGGGGGCACTCGTGCTGGCTCGCTCCTGAGCTGGCTTTGTGTGTCTATAACTACAGAGTGCGGCTCGGGTCCGGCCAGAACACACCGGTCAGCACTCGCTGCCAGCACTGATCGGATGCTGGTTTTCCATATACCCGTTCGGCTGGCTTCTGTTGGACAGGCTGTAATCCGAATGGTTACATGCGAAGACCGTCACGGAGAGCAGCCAGGTCTGCAGAGTTTTGGTCACAGGTAATCAGCCAGTTTGTATGCGGCCATAGCAGACACTGTTGCTGCGTCCAGAGGTAGCGTTTAGCTGTCCCTGGAGGCAGCAAACTATCTGTACACTAACTCTCATGTGAGTCACTAGCGTTGCTAGCCAGGTGCGGGGGGGGGGGGCGGGCCGCACCCGGGTGACACCCACCAGAGGGGTGACACCCGTGGGTAGCGCAGCGGCACCACACTGACATCGCCCGCCCGCCCGCTGCCCTGTGCCTTAGGCTCACGCTGCGGCTGTGTCCCTCAGCGGAGCGGAAGGAAGCCTCCTCTCTGTTTACATCCACAGAGGAGGAGGAGGAGCCCGCGCTCAAGAGACACACCGCTGTGTGTATCTGCCGCTCTGTTCTGAGGTCTGTAAGGTAAGGGGGGCATCTTTACTGATGGGGGAGGGGGTGTCTGTACTGCTGGGGTCTGCACCAGGGGGGGTGTCTGTACTGAGGGGGGTGTCTGGTACCGAGGGGGGTGTCTGGTACCGAGGGGGGTGTCTGGTACCGAGGGGGGTGACTGGTACTGAGCGGGGTGTCTGGTACTGAGGGGGGTGTCTGGTACTGAGGGGGGTGTCTGGTACTGAGGGGGGTGTCTGGTACTGAGGGGGTGTCTGTACTGAGGGACGTGTCTGGTACTGAGGGGGGTGTCTGGTACTGAGGGGGGTGTCTGGTACTGAGGGGGGTGTCTGTACTGAGGGGGGTGTCTGTACTGAGGGGGGGTCTGTAACTGAGGGGGGGTCTGTAACTGAGGGGGGGTCTGTAACTGAGGGGGGATCTGTAACTGAGGGGGGGTCTGTAACTGAGGGGGTGTCTGTTACTGAGGGGGGTCTGTTACTGAGGGGGGTGTCTGTACTGAGGGGGGTGTCTGTACTGAGGGGGGTGTCTGTACTGAGGGGGGGTCTGGTACTGAGGGGGGGTCTGGTACTGAGGGGGGGTCTGTAACTGAGGGGGGTCTGTAACTGAGGGGGTCTGCACTGAGGTGGGGGTGTCTGTACTGATAGAGTGGTCTGCACTGAGGTGGGGGTGTCTGTACTGAGGGGGAGGTTCATACTGAGGCAGGCGGGTCTATATTGATGTCGGGGAGTCTGTACTTAGTGGAGAAGGTTTGTACTGAGGGAGGGGATCTATACTGTGGGAGTGGGGTCTGTAGTTAGTGGAGGGGGGTCTGTACTGAGGGGGGACTATAGTTGTTGTGGGGTGACACCATTTTTTTTCGCACCGGGTGACACCAACCCTAGTGACGCCACTGATGTGAGTGAAGCATTATACTGATATAGATGATGTACCCATGCAAGCATATGATGTAATTGGAACAAATGGTTTGTTCCCACCTCTGGTGTCAAAGCTTTCTTTTCATATTGGAGGGAGTGGGGGAGGATTTAGGTGTTTGTTGCAGTCTGTACCCTTGTTAGGGGAGTTTCCCCATGCTGCTGATGTTCCCTGTCTGCATAGTTTCTTAAAGCAGCATTAAAGTGCTGAAATACTCAAAAACAAAAAAATGTAATATATTGCAGCCTACCTATTCTTATATGTGGTGGCTACATTGTTTTTTTTTTAAATGCAGATTTTTTTATCTTCTATTTCACTTGGTGATCCGGCCAGTAACACACTTCCTGTCTTGGGGTGTCTCCACTATAGACAAAGCAGAAAGAGAGGGGGGATGAGAGAGGAGGGAGGGGGGCTGGAAGAGAGAGAGGGGGGTGAGGGAGGGGGGTGAGAGAGAGAGAGTGAGTGGGGGTGGGAGACCCCCTAGCCCTGCCTGCAGTCCCTCCTGTGCCCCCCTGTTTGTGGGTAGGTGTGTGTGATGCACCTACCTCCCGCCTGTCCTCATCCTCTGGGCCAGCGGTCAGCCTGTCTTCGTGTGGATGTCACAGCTGGGAGCAGAGAGGAGATTGGAGAGGGAGTGCAGGCTCTGGGAGATGCCAGGGATGCTGCGCCCACTGCTGCTCAGATCAGGGTGGTGGTGGAGGTCTTCTCCCTCCTGGGCTTTTGGTTCTAGCCAGCCTCCGGGGCGTCCGCTCGCTGTGTGAAGCCGCTGCTGTCGGCACCAGATTGGCGGATTTAGCTCTGCTACCCTGCCACCACAGGACCGTCGAGACTCTCCATGACAAGGACCTCAACTTGGCAGCTACTTTGGCCCCAACGAGCACTAGGCGCAGAGGAGGAAGTTAAATCCTCCTCCACTTTGAATTATGGGCAGGGCCAGGGAGTCGCAGCCATGACGTCATTAGTTGCTAGATGCCAGGCAGCTCTAGCAACCATTGGCCAGTAGAGTCTCAGTTTTTTTTGCCACCACCCTACAAAGTGCTGCCCTAGGCATGGGCTTTGTTGGCTTAGGCCAAGATACAGCACTGGCCAGCATATTTTAGGATTGTTAAACTGCAACATACAAAATTTTTGTTTTTGGATTTAATAACACTTTAAAAGAAGTATAGGGTTTGGTTTTTTCAAATTCTTACTTGCCTAGATGGATGCAGCATCGGTCCCCCACCGGCTCGAACACTGAGAGCTGAGCAATTGAACAATGCTGATCGCTTGGTTCTCACAGCTCTCTGTTCTGCCCCCTTCCCACGTTAACTGGAGCGCTGGGCTGTGGAGGGGCTGGTTGAGAGGCTGAGCCGGGTACCGGTCCAGGCATGTGGGCGGATCCCAATCATATGGTCGCAATATTTCCCAAGTCTGGACTGGCTTGGTGACGTCAGCCGAAAGCGCTTCAGCCCCGTCTGCTGAAAACGGGTCACAGGAGGAACGAACTGCACTCCTGTGATCCACAGAAGAAGTACAGCCAAACGAGCTTTGGCTGTAGTTCTCCTTGATGTGGAGGACAAATCCTGATATGAAAACTGGCCCATGGGAAGATGTTCTTTGTACTCACTCCATTTCCAGTACATCCTTCCCGAGGACTGGTGCCCAGAACTGGACTGCATACTCCAGTTGTTGTCGGACCACAGTTTGTAGAGTGGGAGAATTATCGCTTTATCCCTGGAGTTTATCCCTTTTTTAATGCATGCCAGTATTCTTTTTGCTTTGTTAGCAGCAGCTTGGCATTGCATGCCATTCCTGTGCCTATCATCTACTAGGACCCCCAGGTCCTTTTCCATCCTAGATTCCCCCACCCCATTAATTTGTTCAGATCCTTTTGCAAGGTTTCCACTTCCTGCGAAGAAGTTATCGCCATGCTTAGCTTAGTATCATCCGCAAATACAGAGATTGAACTGTTTATCCCATGGTTGTTTATGAACAAATTAAATAGGATTGGTCCCAGCACAGACTGTGGGACCCCACTACCCACCTCTGACCATTGTGAGTATTCCCCATTTATCACCACCCTCTGAACTCGCCCTTGTAGCCCGTTTTCAATCCATGTACTCACCCTATGGTCCATGCCAGCGGACCTTACTTTGTACAGTAAACGTTTATGGTGAACTGTCAAATGCTTTTGCAAAATCCAGATACTCCACGTCTACGGGCCTTCCTTTATCCAGATGGCAAGAACGATTTTTCATGAATCCATGCTGATTACTGCTAAGGACACAGTTTTCATTACTAAAATCTTGTATATAGTCCCTTATCATGCCCTCCAAGAGCTTGCATACTATTGATGTTAGGCTAACTGGTCTGTAATTCCCAGGGATGTATTTTGGGCCTTTTTTAAATATTGGTGCTACATTGGCTTTTCTCCAATCCGCTAGTACCATTCCAGTCGGTAGACTGTCAGTAAAAATTAGGAACAATGGTCTGACAATTACTTGACTGAGTTCCCTAAGTACCCTCGGGTGCAAGCCATCTGGTCCTGGTGATTTATTCATGTTAAGTTTCCCAAGTCTAATTTTAATTCTGTCCTCTGTTAGCATGTGGATGCTTCCTGTGATGTGTCATGAGGATAAAGCCTGCAGTTTTGGTTACTGAAGCTCCCGATTCCCTCGTGAAGACTGAGGAGAAGAATAAATTCAATACCTTCCCCATCTTCCTCATTCTTTATGGGGCCAATATGGTCTGTCCTCCTCCCTTTTTTACGGTTTACATACTTAACCGGTTCCCGACCGGCTCCTGAACATATACGTCTGCAGAATGGCGCGGCTGCGCAAAGTAACGTGTATATATATACATTACTTTGAAATTCCCGCCGTGCAGGCGCGCACCCCTGCCGCAAGCTCCATGACCATGCCCATGGGACCCGCTGACTCGATGTCCGCCGGTGTCCCGCAATTGGGTCACAAAGCTGCAGAACGGGGAGAGGCAAGTGTAAACAAGCGCCTCCCCGTTCTGCCTAGTGACACTGTCACTGATCGTCTGTTCCCTCTCATCGGGAACAGCGATCAGTGACGTGTTACTTGTAGCCACGCCTCCTAACAGTAAGAATCACTCCCTAGGACACACTTAACCCCTTCAGTGCCAGCTAGTGGTTAACCCCTTCACTGCCCGTGTAATTTTCACAGTAATCTGTGCATTTTTATAGCACTGATCACTGTAAAAATTACAATGGTCCCAAAAATGTGTCAAAAGTGTCCGATGTGTCCGCCATAAAGTCGCAGTCACGATAAAAATCGCTGATCATCACCATTACTAGTAAAAAAAAAAATGCCATAAAACTATCCCCTATTTTGTAGAAGCTATAACTGTTGATCAAACCTATCAATATACGCTTATTGCAATATTTTTTTTTTTTTTTTTAACAAAAATATGTAGAATACGTATCGGCCTAAACTGTGGAAATTTTTTTTTTTTTTTTATATATAGATTTTTTGGGGATATTTATTATAGCAAAAAGTAAAAAATATTGCTTTTTTTTCAAAATTGTCGCACTATTTTTGTTTATAGCGTAAAAAATAAAAACCGTAGAGGTGATCAGATACCACCAAAAGAAAGCTCTATTTGTGGGAAAAAAAGGACGTCAATTTTGTTTGGGAGCCACATCGCACGACCGCGCAATTGTCAGTTAATACTACGCAGTGCCGAATCGCAAAAAATGCTCTGGTCTTTGGCGAAAAGTTCCGGGGCTTAAGTGGTTAAAGAATTTCTTGGGATTTTTTTTAGCTCTCTTCCGCTATGTGTCTTTCGTGTTCTATCTTAGCCACCCTAATTGTACCCTTACATTTCTTGTGGCATTCTTTATAAAATCTGAATGCTGATGATGATCCCTCAACCTTGTATTATTTGAATGCCTTCTCTTTTGCTTTTATATGATTTTTACATTGGAGTTAAGCCATCCAGGACTTTTGTTCACTCTTTTAACCACTTAACAACCACCTGCCGACAAATAACGTCAACAAGGTGGTTGCTTAACTCTGGGAGGACGTTATATAACGTCCTCCCAGAATCGCGCTCCCGCGCGCCCCCTGGGGCGCGCACACGGGAAACTCCGTGACCGCCGGGTCCAGAGGACCCGGCGGATCACGAATCGCGGTAAATCGCCGCTGATAGCGGCCGTTTACCACGTGATCGCTCCGTCAAATGACGGAGCAATCACTTGTAAACAGACCGGCGCCATTTGATGACGCCGGTTCCTCCCTCCCCTCTCTGTACCGATCGGTACAGTGTGAGAGGGGAGGGGGAGGGAGCGGATGGCAGCAGCAGCTCTGTGGGCTGGATCTGTGACAATTGCAGTCACAGATCCAGCCATCCATCCATCCCTGCTCAGCCATCCTTGTGCTATACCCTGCCAATACTCTGCAATACACCCTGCCAATACTCTGCAAAATACCCTGCCAATACCCTGGTGCAATACCCTGGTGCAATACTCTGCAATACCCTGGTGCAATACTCTGCAATACCCTGGTGCAATACTCTGCAATACCCTGCGAAATACTCTGCAATACCCTGGTGCAATACTCTGCAATACCCTGGTGCAATACTCTGCAATACCCTGGTGCAATACTCTGCAATACCCTGGTGCAATACTCTGCAATACCCTGCGCAATACTCTGCAATACCCTGCAAAATACTCTGCAATACCCTGCAAAATACTCTGCAATACCCTGCAAAATACTCTGCAATACCCTGCGCAATACTCTGCAAAATACTCTGCAATACCCTGCACAATACTCTGCAATACCCTGCACAATACTCTGCAATACCCTGCACAATACTCTGCAATAACCTGCACAATACTCTGCAATACCCTGCACAATACTCTGCAATACCCTGCACAATACTCTGCAATACCCTCCACAATACCCTGTGCAATACCCTCCACAATACCCTGTGCAATACCCTCCACAATACCCTGTGCAATACCCGTGCAATACCCTGCCATACACCGCAATACCCTGCCATACACCGCAATACCCTGCCATACACCGCAATACCCTGCCATAGTCCGCAATACTCCGCAATGCCCTGCAATACTCCGCAATGCCCGGCAATACTCCGCAATGCCCAGCAATACTCCGCAATGCCCGGCAATACTCTGCAATAACCACTTCCCGCCCTCCGGCCGTCATATGACGTCCTTGACTTTGTGCGGGGATATCTGAATGATGGGAGCAGCTACAGGCATCATTCAGATATTAGCTTTTTCAGCCGGCGATTCCCTACACCATAAGAACAATCATAGCGGCTGTTCCGCCGCTTGATCATTCTTACGGGAGGCGAGAGGGGATGTCCCCCCCCCCCCCCCGCCGCCCTCCGGTGCTTCTACCGACTCACCGCTACGATCAAAGCCAGGATTGTTGTTTTTTTTTTTGTATTTTTTTCAGGCTTCCCAGCCTAGAGGTGAGATGTGGGGTCTTATTGACACACCCCCCCCCCATATCTCACTGTAAAGAGGACCTGTCATGCCATATTCCTATTACAAGGGATGTTTACGTTCCTTGTAATAGGTATAAAAGTGATCAAAAAAATGTTTAGGGCGGAAAAACATGTCAAACTAAAATAAATAAAGTAAAATGAACAATAAAATATTTTTTATTTTTTAAAGCGCCCCTGTCCCCGTGAGCTCGCATACAGAAGCAAACGCATACGTAAGTCCCGCCCACATATGAAAACGTTTTTCAAACCACACATGTGAGGTATCTCTGCGAACGTTAGAGCGAGAGCAATCATTTTGGCCCTAGACCTCCTCTGTAACTCCAAACATGTAACCAGTAAAAATATTTAAAGCGTCGCCTATGGGGATTTTTTAAGTAGCGAAGTTTGGCGCCATTCCACGAGTGTGTGCAATTTTTAAGGGCGACATGTTAGGTATCTATTTACTCGGCGTAACTTCATCTTTCACATTATGCAAAAACATTGGGCTAACTTTACTTTTTTTTTTTTTTTTTAAGCACAAAACATTTTTTTTCCGTAAAAAACGCGTTAAAAAAATTGCTGCGCAAATATCGTGCGAGATAAAAAGTTGCAACAACCACCATTATATTCTCTAAGGTCTTTGCTAAAAAAACATATATAATGTTTTGGGGTTCTATGTAATTTTCTAGCAAACAAATGATGATTTTTACATGTAGGAGAGAAATGTCAGAATTGGCCTGGGTGCTCCAGAACGCCTGAAGGTGCTCCCTGCATGTTGGGCCTCTGTATGTGGCCACGCTGTGTAAAAGTCTCACACATGTGGTATCGCCATACTCGGGAGGAATAGCAGAATGTGTTTTGGGGTGTAATTTGTGGAATGCATATGCTGTGTGTGAGAAATAACCTGCTAATATGACAATTTTGTGAAAAAAAAAAAAGAGAAAAAAAAAATCTTGATTTTGCAAAGAATTGTGGGAAAAAATGACAACTTCAAAAAACTCACAATGCCTCTTTCTGAATACCTTGGAATGTCTTCTTTCCAAAAAGGGGTCATTTGGGGGGTATTTGTACTTTTCTGGCATGTTAGGGTCTCAAGAATTGAGATAGGCCGTCAGTACTTCAGGTGTGATCAATTTTCAGATATTGGCACCATAGCTTGTGGACTCTATAACTTTCACAAAGACCAAATAATATCCACCAATTTGTACTTATTTTTACCAAAGATATGTAGCAGTATAAATTTTGGCCAAAATTTATGAAGAAAAAATAGTAATTTGCTAAATTTTATAACAGAAACGAAAAAAAAATCATTTTTTTACAAAATTTTCAGTCTTTTTTCTCTTATAGCGCAAAAAATAAAAAACCCAACAGTGATTAAATACCACCAAAAGAAAGCTCTATTTGTGTGAAAAAAAGGACAAAAATTTCATATGGGTACAGTGTTGTATGACTGAGTAATTGTCATTCAAAATGTGAGAGCACCGAAAGCTGAAAATTGGTCTGGTTATTAAGGGGGTTTAAGTGCCCAGTGGTCAAGTGGTTAAATTTATTACTCAATGGGATGCTCTGGCTAATGCCCTTATTTAATATGCTCTTAAAGCGAACCCATCTCTCCTCTGTCTTCCTTGTTCCTGTTTTTGGGGTAGGATCTAGTGCAACATTTTTTAATTTAATTGCTTTTTATTGTTAGTTTTTTATGCCACATGTACTGTCTTACAGTTCAATGTACAGTGAAAAAAAATGACACAAATAAAAAGGAAAATATTTTTAACAGTGTACAATATATAATCCTATCTTGAAGTGTTTTCCGCCCCCCTCATCTCCCTCCCTCCCTCACACCACATCACACTTGAAGGTTTGTGTTTTCATAAGTTGCCTGTAATTTCAAGGGCGGAAATAAAAGGGGTGAGGGGCCAAGAAGAGCATTGAAAAGAGAAAGGACATAGAGCAAGAAAGGGAGGCAGGAAAAAACCAACAAGAAGGAAGAGAACGCCAACAGGAGAGAGGAAAAAAAAAGGAGAGAGAAAAAAAAGGAAAAAAAAAAAAGGAAGGGAAAGAAAAAACAGAGTCAAAAACGGAAAGACCAAAACCAGCCAAAAATAAAACGGGGACAGAGAGACAGGAGCGGGTGTGGGAGAATCCCCCCCCCAAGGTAACAGCATCCGTATAGGAGCCGGAGAAGGACAAATATATTGTAATGGCTGAGGCTCGCTGCCTGCGTGCTCCAGAACGGACCTGTGGAAGAGTTCCCATACACCCTGCCCACCCACCTATGGGGGGCACCCCACCTCGTCCAACCATGGCCTCCACATTCTCTCAAATTTTCCACTCCTGTTCTGCTTGATATATAGCACTTGTTCCTAAGATTTTATCCCAATTTATGCCTTCTAGCAAGGTTCGTAGTTTAGGGAAGTTGGCTCTTTTGAAATTCAGTGTCTTTGCATTTCCCTTATGTTTCCTATTTGTGTGATTTATACTGAAGCCAATTGACCTGTGGTCGCTGTTTCCTAAATTGCCCTGTATTTCCAAATCCGTGATTAGGTCTGTATTGTTGGTAATCAGTTGATCTAGTAAGGCTTTATTTCTAGTTGGTGCGTCTACCATCTGACCTATGAAATTGTCCTGCAAGACATTTAGGAACTGTCCTGAGAGGAATACGGGTTTCCTTCGCCCAGTCTATGTCTGGATAATTAAAATCCCCCATTATGATAACACTTCCCATCCTTGCTGCTAGTCCAAATTGTGATAGGAGGTCCGTTTCCCCCTCCTCCCTCAGGTTAGGGGGCCTTTAGCATACTCCCAGTATTATTTTCCCCTTAGCTTTATCCCTTTGGAGCTCTACCCATAAGGATTCCACCTCCTCCCTAGCTCCCTTAGTGATGTCATCTCTCGCATTCACTTGTACAATATTTTTGATATATAGACATACCCCTCCCCCTTTTTTACCCTCTCTATCCCAGTAATAAAGGGTATACCCTTGAATGGTTGCCAGCCAATCATGAGAGCTGTCGAATCAGGTCTCTGAAATTCCCTCAAAATCCAAATCCTCCTTGTACAACAGTATCTCTAGTTCACCCATCTTGTCCGCCAGGCTCCTGGCATTGGTGAACACGCCACGTAGTTTAGACCGGTCGCATACTATCCTCCTATTGGGTGTTCCAAGATTGCAACTAGGACTTGTTACTATACTTGCCTTGGGTTTATGTGCTTTAGTCAACCTAGCACTAATGCCCCCAATACTACATTCTGGAGTATGTTCCACGCTGACTATCTCATTTCAGAGCTTCCCCTCAGATCTTCAGCAAATGCACTTGTAGTGATCAGTGGATTTGCCTTTACTAAATAAACCCCATTGTTTCTTTGAGGGAATGTTGACCGCTGTATGCTTTTCAAGGGGTACACAGCAAAAATAATTAAAAAAAAAGGTCCTGACCCCTCCCAGTCTATCACTGAATATAAAAAAAAATTGCCAGTAGTTCAACCTTCGGAAGGAGAAGAAAAAAGTATGAAGTACAGTCCATGCAGCGTGACTACAGTATCATTGTTCGGGTTTGCTAGGCCTTGCACATGGTCAGTTGTTTTTATTGCTTTTATAAGGCAGCTGGTATAGGATGTAGAGGATGTGGGGTGGAGGTGGTGGTTGGAGGTTTATCAGTCAAACATGAGAGATTTTTATTGAAAGCTGGTGTAAGCCTCTGTACTATAGCTTTTGCTAGGTTTGAGTTCCTATAAACAGACATAACATTGGCGTTATCACACAGTTGTGTTTGTCTATTGAAAAAAACATTTATGCTTAGGAATGATTGCACATTCAGTATACATGAGCCAATCAGGAAGTGCAGAGAGCACATACACACAGCTGGCTTTTTGTGAGTTCTGTATAATTTCTTGATGGGCAGCATAGAAATCAACTGGCCTTCACAGGGTGGAGTGATAATTTACTGATGCATTTCTCTATTATTAACTGGCAAATTGTTGAGATGTGGGGACCTCAGTGGTAGTCAATACAGCAGTATTATTTTTTCACCTTACTACTATAAAGATTGATTGAATGCAGTTCCATACTGATAACATAAGTACGGTATATTGTATGTATGCACATTTATAGATTTTTAATATGCTGAAAAATATTGTATATCCATTTACGTACAGATTTTATTACATTTAAATAGCTTCTTAGTTTTGAGAGGGTTCTGACTTTATTGACAACTCAAGTCAACTCCCTTTAGCCCCACTACACATTATAGCCATGATAAATCCAAAGCATTCCTTAATATGGTCCCAGCACGAGGGAGGTGCTGGGAACTCAAGTTCAAAGCATCGTTGCCCGTGTTCCTTAGAGATAGAGGGAAAAAAACTGAATGAGAGTTAATCTGCCAATGTCAATTGAAAATGAAAACATATTTTTTTTGCAATTTTTCTCTTGAAAAGACATGCTCAATTCCCTGTATTTCCCATGTCAGGGGCTGCAGTATGACAGTGCTCACTATGGGCAGATTTAATTGAGGCGATGCTTGCCTTTTAATAACAAAATTACAGCTCGTGAAGTAGATGATTTTTCTTGAACAATTTGCATATCATACCCTAAAGCTCTTAAGCTCTGCTACCCATCAGCAAATAGAGTAATGACCCAGAACTGCCTCATTAAGTGCACAGAATGAAGCCTAAATGAATAATAATGACAGCTGTCTTAATTGCTTGCAAACAAAGTTAAACTGTGTTAAAAAGTTGAGCAGACTATCAAACTATTCCATTTTGAAGTGCCTCAATTAAAATGTATAATTTCATCCATACTAGGCATAGAACAGGCTGAGGACAATGGAATGTGCATCTTGGGATGAACTGTTCAATGTGTTTTATCATTGCAAGGCACCTCTGTGCCTCATAAGCCCCAGTACTGCTCTTCTCAATTAATACATTTCTTTTTTTTTTTAACTCCAAAGAGGTGATCTGCTTAGAAAGTCTTCATTTGCTTTGGCTGTAAAATAGATGAAGAGGAGATTGACAGAAGGCACGGAGGCATTCAGATTTAATGAAAGATGCAAGAGCAGATTTTAAAACCAAATTATGACTTTAAAAAAAAACCTGAAGAGGTATAGCAAGATAAATGTCTCGGTACCCATAAACAACACATTTACAGTGACATAAAAAAAAAATATATTTACTGATGCAAAAACTAAAAGGATTTTTTTCATATACACAAATACATGAATAAAATAACACCTACCACATATTGACAGAGTATTGTATTAAGATACAAAGATCGCTGGTAATATGGCACCCGTAAATGATGAAAATCATGGGGGAGGCTGCTCCTCTACATGTTTCGCAGAGCTATCGCTTTCTTCAGGAGGAAAGCGCAAAACATTATCTGTAACAGAGCATGATATCAATCAATATAATGATATAATATATTATAATGATATCAATCAAATACAAAGAAACCTAGAAAAAATAACTGATAACGAATGTGATTAAAGCAATGATAGACATGAGTAGCTGGCTGGTTGCTTACCAATCCATAGGAGGTCAAACAAGGGTGTTTTTTGGGGGGATAGCTCCCTCTGTCTGTTCAGTTAGTCAATCTTGGATGATGGTACCCCATTTTCTTCTTAGAAATATTGAATTATAACCATTTGAGGCACATAACTTAATTTCTGCAAATTATGACTTTAGTTAAATGTGTCATATTATTTTTCTTGAGGAAGCAGCTATAAATATAAAAGGACAGCTAGAGTAGTAGAGGACAGATCTGAACATACCAGAATTGTATGACGCAGATACCAGAAGGTCTTCAGTGAATGATAGCACCTGTGCACTTTGAGCTCTGGTTGGCTGCTTGGCCTTTAGTCTGAAATACATAATAAAATAAATAGCCAAATGGCTAAGCCTAAGCCCCCATGCACATAAATGTTTTGTCTTTTGAACAGTGCTCAAGATAAAGAATCCTGTTTTTTTTCAAGGACCCATCCACATCTTAGCATTACACCACCTGTAGCCTTAAAGAATAGGGCAGAATCATGCATTTTTGGCCACATGGACTTTAATGGGGGCCATTTAAACATCCATGGAACCAAAAACATGCATCTTTGCACTTGTACTACAATATACATCTATAAACTTTAAGGTTTGGTTCACAACTATGTAGGTTGCAGTTCATGTGTTTTCTGTGTGCATTTTGCATTTTTTTCACACGCGTTTTTTGCTTTTTTGAGAGGTGTCTGTTGTCTTGCAGGGGAAACCAGCGAAAATACAGCAGAAATGCATCAAAAAACGCAAGCACTGTGTTTTTGATTCTATTCTGCTGCATTTCTATTGAAATCAAAAACGCAACCTGTCCCTGACCCGTTCCAAATAACACGCACTGCACAGATGTGTATGTAACCCATAGGAAACCATTATATGGATTGAAGTGTAAAAACGCACAGAAAAGGGCATAGGTGTGAACCAGGCCTTAGAGGTCCCTAACCCCTGGGCTGCTGACCAGTTACCGATCCGTGGCCTGTTAGGAACTGTGCCGCACAGCAGGAATACACATGGGAACGGAGAGCTGCCAGAGTGCTTTACCGCTGTAGCAGCTGTCAATTCCTGGCTGTGGTAGAGGGCAGTGTGGTGGCTGGTCATACACTATATGAAGTTCATTAGTGGGTGGCCCTGTGGACCACCTCCTGCCTGACATCCCCCAGTTGAAAACTCTAAAGAGCTGGGCAGACAGTTGTCGAGAGAAGCATCTGCGTCCAATCAGATACAAAATACAATAGGAATAGTAGGAGGTGACAGCTGTTTGTTAGCATGCAGCCTGAAATATTGGTACATGACCAACTTAAAGGAGTTGTAAAGGTACAAGGTTTTTTATCTTAATGCATTCTATGCATTAAGATAAAAAACCTATGTGTAGCAGCCTCCCCAGCACCCCACTAATTATTTACCTGAGCCCCTTCTCTCCAGCGATGTCTAAGCCGTCCGGGACACTCCTCCCGATTGGGTGAGACACAGCAGCGGCGCCATTCGCTCCCACGGCTGCCAATCAAAGTCAGTCAGCCAATCAGGGAAAAAAGGGGACAGGGCCAGGTCAGGGCTCCGTGTCTAAATGGATAAACGGAGCTGTGACTCGGGTGCTCTCATAGCAAGCTGCTTGGTGTGGGGGCACTCGATAGGAGGGAGGGACCAGGAGCAGCAAAGAGGGACCCGAGAAGAGGAGGATGCGGGCTGCTCTGTGCAAAACCAACTGCACAGAGGAGGTAAGTATAACATGTCTGTTACTTTATTTTTATTTTTTTAAACTAGACTTTACAATCACTTTAAATCAGAACAAGGCTCCTCTTTTGACTGAAATAATCCAGACCGCAGTAGGGTAGCAGGGGCCTCCTTCTGACATAAAAGTGACTGTAAACTCTCACCTTGTAAAACAACCCATTCAGTTTTAAAATAGAAATTAAAGGCAAAATATTTTTGTATAGATATATAAAAAAAAATTATAAATACATTTTTTCCTTTTTTTTAAAAAAAATGATCACACTCCCTGTGTTCTCAGCTGCATAAGAGCTGGGGGGGGGGGAGAAGCAGTAGCACACTGAGGTTGCCAGTGAATAGCTGTGCAGGGGGGGGCGTGTCAGGACAAGTCTGATCATTGGAGGAGAGTACACTGAGTTCCCAGCATAGCTAGAGAACTGACCACATTGTGTTCTCCTGCTTAGTGTGGTCAGTTTTTAATAGAAAGCAGGGGGACTGTCAGGAACACCAGGGATTTCACTCGAAGGAAGTAATACAAGATTACAAGAAAACAGGATACTTTCTCATAAAAGTACAAGGTACAGCTGGTGCATACCAGGAATATGAAGTGTTGGGGTAACAAACGCTTTA
Organism: Rana muscosa; assembly: GCA_029206835.1. Classification (NCBI taxonomy): domain Eukaryota; kingdom Metazoa; phylum Chordata; class Amphibia; order Anura; family Ranidae; genus Rana; species Rana muscosa. Next base: position 173,176,372 of record CM055123.1, read on the forward strand.
AGCCTTGTACACAAGGGCCGAATGTTGGGTGGCATCGGCCCGTTCAATAGAGGCCGGACGACATTTGGCCCATGCGTACTGCAGCTGGCTTCTGTCGAGGGGGCATGACCAAAAAAGGTCTGCTGACTGGCTCCTGATCAGCGTTCTAAGCCAATGGCTATGAGCGCTGACCGGAGTGTTCTGGCGGAGGGTGTCCCCCTGTCAGAACACGATAGAACAGCAGGGAAGATCTCTGTACTAACATTGGATTGTTAGTACAGCAGCTCAGACTTGAGCTGTACGTTTTTTATTTTTTTTATTCAGTCTGCTGGGTTGAACGGAAAAAAACTAGCAGTGTGTACTAGACTTTATTTAGTAAGTTTTTCTTTATTTATTTTCACATTCATTAAGGGCTTGCTCACACCACAATTTCGGTATTCCAAATGTTTTTGCATATGCATTTACTCATGTTTTGACGCGTTTTCAATGCAGTCCAGGGCGTTTTTTTTTTTCCTTTTTCATTCTGAAACTTGATTTTTTTTTTTTATTATTAGAATTTGCATTCCAGTGGAGTCTCGTGCATCTACATGCGTTTTGTTGCATTACGCATAAAAAACATGCAGCAGGTTGTACATTTGTTGAAAGCACTGGAACTGACTGTACTGGTGTGAACTAGGGCCATTGGAGTGCATGGCAAACACTGCGTGCAGTTTGGATGTGGTTAAAAAACGCACTGGAAAGCATCTGATGTGAATCAGCCCTATAGATAAATAACCTACTATGAAAGTCAGAACAAGGCTACTGTTCCCTGTACTGTGGTCTGTTTTTCACTCAGAGCAGGAGCCTCATTCCTGCATAGTAGCCCTTAGGCCTCCTGCACTTTGAGCAGAAAGAACGCTGCTTTTACAGACGTTTTGACATTTATTTTTTCAGCCTGTAATGCTCCTGTATTTTAGCCTGTGTATCCATGTACACATGGTTTTATTGAGTCTGTAAACGCCTATCACCAACACATTCAGGAGAATGTATTCCAGCCATTAGAATGCATTAACGCCAAATGCACGTGAACGCACATAAATGCGTGCAAACCGTGACCATTGCTGCTTTATTTATTTTTTTAAGTGGCTTTTCAGGAGAAAGGGCATTTAGAAGAGCTGTGCAAATGCTCAGTGTGCTTGCAGTTTTACTTTAAAATAGACCCTACGGTAAGTTGTAGTTTTATGCAGTCATGAAAAATGTCTAATTTTACATGTTATGTGTAGGATGACTGTGGTTCAACTATTAGTGCTAAAAGGGGCTTCCAACAGTGCAGAAAGCATTCCAAGCATACAGGGTTCTGTTATTGATACATATTTTTTTTTCTTTGCTCTTAGGATGTTCCAACCAAACTGGTAGCTAAAGCTGTCCCCCTGCCAATGACTGTTCGTGGACACTGGTTTTTGAGCCCAAGGACCGAGTACACTGTGGCTGTCCAAACTGCATCAAAACAGGTGGATGGAGATTATGCTGTGTCAGAGTGGAGTGAAATCATTGAATTCTGCACTGCAGGTAAAAATGGCAATGGGAAATTTATAACATGTTTTTACCATTGCCTACCTACTTGCAACTCCAAAATGAACCCAGAATTGTTTGGGGGTTGCAATTTTTTACTGGATGTATATTTTAGGAAATTATAGGATTTCTGCTTCCAGTGTACCACTGCTCTTACCGTTGTAGTTCTGAAGTTCATAATTCATGATGTTTTTTTAAAGTGATTGTAAAGTTTTTAGTTTTTTTTTTAAATAGCAAACATATCATCATACACCCCTGCTCTGTGCAATGGTTTTGCACACAGTGTCCCTCGATCCCCCTCTTCTAGGGTCCCCTACTTGCGCTCTTGGCTCCTTCTCCTCTCTGTGTGCCGCCATAGGAAGCCATTTGCTATGATGGCACATGTGTGGGCTTACTCCCAATCAGGGCTGTGTGCAACTATTGACACACAAAGTGGGGCTTAGGCCTACCCTCCTCATTGAATTTGCTGGCTCAGGTAAGTATTTAAGGAGGACTGGTTGAGAACTGAACAAAGGTTTTTTTTTTTCTTTACCTTAATGCAGAGAATGCATTTGGGTAAAAGAAACCTTAAGCCACGGTTCACATATATGTGGTGTGGGAAACGCAGCAAATCCTGAGTGTTTTCCGCACCACACTCTGTTCATGCAATATATCACTGGTGTCAATGTTAAATTAATAACACCCCAAAACAGGTCGCAAAACACAGTGGTCACACCCATGAAATCCGATTTCGGTGCGGCAAAAAAAAAAAAGCTTGCAGTTTGTTTGTGCGGGGTGAATTGAGCCCATACAAAATGAATGGGCTTAAATCACGCTGCAAAGAATCACATGTCATTTGAATAGGAATGCAGTGCGAATCTGAATCACATGCGGTGCCCCGCATTGCACAAGTGTGAACCCAGGCTAAGCCATTACAACCACATTACAACATTTCAGTAGATTCCTCAAAGCATAAGACACTGAAAGGGTCAGTCTCTAATATTTTATTTTGATACATATCAGAGTGTTTAATCACCTGACAATTTCCTTATATTGCTCAGGAACTGTATTGGTGAGATCTGAGCTTAAGCTTCTACATTTGCACACCTGCTGCAGTAATTATGAGGAGCTGAAATACAAAATTGGGTAGGGAGACCCAAAATTACCAGGGGGACAGGAGTGGAGTTCAGACGTATGGTAGGGAGATCTTACTGCTGGGGAGACAATGGAAGCCTTTGTTCTGAATAACAGTTCCTCCTTGTCACTAAAGCTCTAATTCAGGACCCATAGGGGGGGATTTACTAAAAGTAAAGTGTGCAAAATCTGGTGCAACTCTGCATAGAAACCAATCGGCTTTCAGGTTTTAGGGCCAGTTCACACCAGACGCAGTTCCGTTCAGTTCTGTGCGCATTTTTTCTGCACTAAAAATGCTTGCACAGTGTTTTCCATGTATTCCAATGGCTCTAGTTCACACCATGCAGTCAGTTTCCGGTCAGTTTCCAGTCTGTTTCTGGTGCAGAAACTGACCGGAACTAAAGGTGTTGGTGCAGAAAAAAAACGGAACTGCGCGGAACTGCATGGAACTGCACCTGGTGTGAACTGGCCCATATGGTCAAAGCTTAATTGAACAAGCTGAAGCTAGAAGCTGATTAGCCACCATACACCACTGCACCAGATTCTGACTGCTCCAGTTTTGGTAAATCTTCCCCATAGTCTAGTGATGATTAAATCATTATTCAAGCACTCTCCTGCTTAGTGTGGTCAGTTTTTAAAAATTAAGCAACAGGACTAGTAGGAACACCAGGGATTTCACAATAAAGGAAGTGATATAAAGCGATACAAAGAGAACAGGATACTTTCTCATACAAGCACATGGTACAGCAGCCACATATTATGAATATGAAGTGTTGATGTAACAAATGCGTTAAGGATGTCTGTGCTTTCTGTAAAATAATCCTGGCAGAGGAAAGGGGATATAAGAAAGATAAACATATGAGCCCCTTGCCCCCCAGGGCTCAACGATCACTGCAACACCTGTTCTTGCATCTCTGAGGCTACCCATAATGAAGAGTCTGAAGCTGGCCATACATTTCACACTTCATAACTTTTTGAGATGGGAAAGAGGGACACCTATTGGCACAAGTATGTAGGCACAGCACACACCCCCTGCAATTCCCACCTAAAGGAAAATTATACAAAAAAAAAAAGTGCTTTATTTTACCGCTACTATTTCTTTATACTGGCTTTTGAAATTTACAAATGCAGCAATTTAGAAGTTGGGTGAAAGGTTTAGCACAGTAAAACGTTTTAATAGAAAAATAGTGCATTTTATATACAACTATATAGATGAGACCAAAATGTGGGACGCATGAGGGGGAAAGGGGGACTGAGGGACTCTGTTCCAAATCAGGGACAGTCCCTCAAAATCAAAGACAGTTGGGAGCTATGAGATTGTACAATCTTTTAGATTTGGCAAGATTGTATCCACTCAGAGGCCCTTGCAGTGCACATTCTAGGCACATCTATAGCAGGCTGTAAAATGAACATGTATATGATCATATTAAGGCTAGATCTTCCACCAGTGCTGGATGCAGTAGCTGAACTTCTAGCAACACTCTGCCCATTCTCAGAATTGTATATTGGAATCTGTGACATTTTTTTTTGCATGGAGGCGGAGCCTTGCTATAATTAGGGGGCGGGCATTTGTTTGTAGGTGTGTCACACACTAATAGGAAAATGCGGCGTGCTCCGCGTGCCACAGCGAAAAGTGGGCGTGGTTTACACACGGTTGTGGGCGTGGCTTAAATGGGCATGGTTTGGAAGGGGTGTGGTTAGAGTCCGAGATAAAGAAAGAAAGAAGCCTGATCCTTCACCACAATAGAAATATGTGTATTCCAGAAAGTTTAACAAAATTGGCAGATAAAGATACACCAAAACACCTGTTGTTGGCGCTTCAATCATCCCGGCACCATGGTTGTTATGGTGTCAGGGTGATTGAAGCGCATTATTTCTATTATTACATTGTAATATAAAATAAAATCATTCAACTCACCATAATGCCGGATCAGTGGAAGTGTGTCACCTGTCACATCGCCTGCCACCAGATGGCCTCCCCAGCAGTCCATCCTTGCATCAGGTGCCTCCCCAGCAGTCTGTCCTTGCATCAGGTGCCTCCTCAGCAGAGTCCCCCTCCACACTTGTGTCCCCCATCAGAGCCCCTCCACACTTGTGTCCTCCATTAGATTCTCCTCCTCACTTGTGTCCCCATCAGAGTCCCCTCCACACTTGTGTCCCCATCAGAGCCCCTCCACACTTGTGTTCTCCATCAGAGCCCCTCCACACTTTTGTGTCCCCATCAGAGTCCCCTCCACACCTGTGTCCTCCATCAGAGCCCCTCCACACTTGTGTCCTCCATCAGAGCCCCTCCACACCTGTGTCCTCCATCAGAGCCCCTCCACACTTGTGTCCTCCATCAGAGCCCCTCCACACTTGTGTCCTCCATCAGAGCCCCATTCACACTTGTGTCCCCATCAGAGCCCCATTCACACTTGTGTCCCCATCAGAGCCCCATTCACACTTGTGTCCCCATCAGAGTCCCCTCCACACTTGTGTCCCCATCAGAGTCCCTCTCCACACTTGTGACCCCCATCAGAGCCCCTCCACACTTGTGTCCCCCATCAGAGCCCGTCCACACTTGTGTCCTCCATTAGAGTCCCCCCGCACATTCCTTTCCCCATCGTACCTCGGGGACCCATAGGCGGCGACGGCGGGTGTAGGAAGATCCGCGCATCCCATCCACATGTTCAGTATAGCAGGGAGGGGCCACCAAAAGAGAGAAGCCGATTGGCTGCCCCTCTCCTCTGCACTGAACACAAGAGGACAACACAGTGGTGGCGACGGCGGCCATTTTGGTGTAGCCGCCGCTGCCGAACATTCAAAAAAAAGTCCCGGAATTTTTATTTTTTCCGGGACAAAAACAATCCGGGACAAGGGTCCTAAATCTGTGAATGTCCCGGGAAATCCAGGACTGTTGGCAACTATGGAAGCAATGGGGTGTTGAGCAATGGCGTGTTGCTGCCTTAACCTTGCCAGCACTTGGCCTAAATGAAAGCAACAAAAAAAGGTCTGTAAATAGTGTCATACCTTGTGATTAGAGTGGAGGGGGCGCTTTGCAGGTTTTTGAAGTGCATGCCTCCTTGGAACGCCCATGGATATAGGATGGATGGATATAGTCAGTGACAATAATGGGTATATATGCATGCATTATTTAAAAAAAAATCCTGTCTAACTGATATGCTAGCACACACATGAAGATTCTAACTTCTGTGGTTACTGGAAGTCGACACGTAGGACAGTGCTTCCTACATGAATGTGAATTAGAGCCTAGCAGTAAACAAAGAGCCAGGGGTGGGGTACACACAATATGAGTTTACTTGGAGCTTGATGGCTATAAACAATGATTGCAATGAAGGAGCAAAAGCAACCATATGACAAACTGAAAATATGTTGGAATTCTTTTCATTTATGAGCATTTTAATTTTGTATATTAATTAATGTAATAACTGTAATCTATGTTTTATTGGTCATGGTGGGCACAATGTCTTTGGCTGCTATAAATCTATTGCTAAGCATTATGTTCTAGCTATAATAGTTTAGCGCACTGAATAGTTACAGCAGTCAAAGCATTATTCAGTGTTCCCATATTATGTCCTTATTCCTCTTTGTACACAGGGTCTTGCATTCAAGTGATTGAGGAATGTACTATAACTAGAGTAGACAGAATCTGGAGCAGCTGTGCATAGCAACCAGTAGGCTTCTTTCTTCAGCTTGTTCAATTAAAAGGAGTTGTAAAGTCTCATGGTTTTGTCACCTTAATGTATTCTATGCATTAAGGTGAAAAACCTTCTGTGCTGCCCCCCTTTTTCTTACCTGAACTCGATCGTTTCAGTGATGCGCACGAGCCCAGCAGCTCCAATTGTCCTCATTGGATAGATTCATAGCAGCAGGAGCCATTGGCTCCCGCTACTGTCAATGAAATCCAGTGACACGGGGGCGGGGCCAAATCCTGCTGTCTGTGTCAATGGACGCAGCAGCAGGACTCAGGAGCGCGCCCGTACGGGTGCCGCCAGGGAAAGTGGCTCTCCGTGGGGGAACCCAATGAAGAGGGGGGGGGCCTGGAGCGCCGCCGAAAGACCCCAGAAAAGGCGGATCGGGACCGCTCTGTGCAAAATCCTTGCACAGAGCAGGTAAGTATAACATGTTTGTTTTTCTTTTTGTTTAGTTTTTTGAACAAACTTTTACAATTACTTTAACAACCTCCCTACCGTGCACGAAAACCCCCTTCCTGCCCAAGCCATTTTTCAGCTTTCAACGCTGTCACACTTTGAATGACAATTGCGCGGTCGTGCGATGTGGCTCCCAAACTAAATTTGCTTCCTTTTTTCCCCACAAATAGAACTTTCTTTTGGTGGTATTTGATCACCTCTGCGGTTTTTATTTTTTGCGCTATAAACAAAAGAAGAGCGTCCAGTTTGGAAAAAAACACTATTTTTTACTTTTTGCTATAATAAATACCTATTTTTTTTTTCAATAAAAATTTTCCTCAGTTTAGGCCGATACGTATTCTTCTACATATTTTTGGTAAAAAAAAAAAATCGCAATAAGCGCGTATTGATTGGTTTGCGCAAAAGTTATAGCGTCTACAAAATAGGGGATAGATTTATAGCATTTTTTTTTATTTTATTTTTTTACTAGTAATGGCGACGATCTGCGATTTTTATTGTGACTGCGATATTGCGGCGGACACATCGGACACTTTTGACACATTTTTGGGACCATTCACATTTATACAGCGATCCGTGCTATAAAAATGCATTGATTATTGTATAAATGTGACTGGCAGGGAAGGGGTTAACCACTAGGGGGCGGGAAGGGGTTAAATATGTTCCCTCAATGTGTTCTAACTGTGGGGGGAGGGGACTGACTGGGGGAGGTGACCGATGGTTGCCTCTATGTACAAGGGACACACCATCGGTCCCCTCTCCCTCACAGGATGTGGATCTGTGTGTTTACACACACAGATCCACTTTCCTACTCGGTTCCCGGGCAATTGCGGGTGCCCGGCGGCAATCGCGGCCGCCGGGCACGCGCATCGGGTCCTTGGGAACGCGACGGGCACGCGCCCCCTAGCTCGTTTTAAAGGCAGGACGTCATATGACGTCCTGTCAGAACGAGAGTGTCCTCCGCCCGCCGTCTATTGACGGTGGGCGGGGGACAAGTGGTTAACCTTTGAAATTAAAGCTAGAAGCTGACTGGTTACCAGGCACAGCTACTTCAGATTCTGTCTGCTCCAGTCTTAGTAAATTCCTCCCACAAGATTAAAAACACTTTAGCGTTCAGTTTATATCTAGTATCTGTGTACATTTTATGTGCAAGCTGGAGCTCTCTGTTTAAAATGTTTGACTGAATTTTGCAAGCATGGCTTTTACATATAAATTAAATGCCCCACCCAACACATCTTTCTAACCAGTTGGGAGCAGCTAGTAAGGCAGGTGCACAAATTCCACCTGCTCACATGACAAAATGCTAAGCTAAAGGTAGCAATATAAATTGCATTGGTTTGTGTAAAATGATTGAGTGAATTTGGATTGTTAAAGGGAAGCAATTAGGATAGACATATGGAAGCAGTCACCGCTGGCTTCAGGGATACAATGCAAATCTTTGCTTTACTACAACTACAGAACAGGTATTGGAAACAGTGTCCAAACACTTCACTGCTTGGCAAGTTGTCAATCTAGAGCCAGCATTCAGCAAGTGAAGCCCAGCCAGGGATAGCAGCCCACATATTTTATTCCTGACAAATTCCCTTTAAGCATGTTCCATTGAGTGGTTAACAGGTCCTTCTGGGCCTTCTTTAGATTGGAATTGAAGACAAAACTTACTTTATTAGTTACTTGTTCTGGCTCAGTGGGTACAGCAAGGAAAATAGAAATATGGGGGCTGCCCTAGAAAATCATGGAGTTTACTTGTCCTGTGTCACTGATATTAGAAACAGCCAGGAAAATAGAGCATTTTAGGGATATCAATGGCAGCCTCTGCATTTATTTTTACAGGTTCTATTAGGTATTAGTGATGCAATTATGACTAAAAGAATATTGCCTTTTATTCTGTATTCAATAACCATTGAAAAATATTGTTCAGTATTCTTCCTTCACAGTAACAGGTAATTAGGCTATTTTTTGCTTTCTTCACAGATTATTCAAAGGTGCATCTAACACAACTTATGGAGAAAGCTGAAGCAATTGCAGGACGTATGCTGAAATTTTCAGTTTTTTACCGAAATCAACACAAAGAATACTTTGACTACACCCAGTAAGACATGTATTTTTTATTTGAATTTTTTAACTACAATCTATAACTAATAATACAGTGCCTATGTTTATATATGTGTGTGTGTGTATGTGTATATATATATATATATATATATATATATATATAATATATTTCATGTGAAAAAGTAAGAATATCCTATGGAAACTGAATAAAGATCTAAAGGCTGCACGTTCAAATATGTTGAAATAGTGAGCAGTATCAATTTGATCAAATGGCACATACATGACACACAAAATTGACAAGGTGTATTAACATGCTAAATGAAGGAAATGCAGATTTGTCACAATAAAAAAAGTAAGTACACCTCTGTATTTACTGCCACTTTAAATCCATTAAATCAAATTGAGGTGTTCAGATTAGGTGCCGTTGACTAGAACCTTTTTAGGGAGTCTTATTTAAACTTCCGATATCTAAAAATCGAATGTACTGGCTATTGACGTCTCATTATGTCAAGATCAATGCCCTCAAAACTCAGTAACAGCAGGGTTATTTACATACTGTGTGTGTCTGTATTTTAGGTCAACTGTCAGCTTTCTGATTGCAGTAGTTTTGGTGGTGCCCAAAACGGGCAGGTGGAGCAGGTACAAATGTAATCGAGAATGTCAGGTGCACCTTAGTTTAAAAATAATTACAGTTGCGCTACACATATTCGGTATTGCCGTGCAAGCCGGAGTAAGAACAATAATTCTAGGGCCATAATTATGGTTAACAATAAATTGATGACCTGTAAAAGTTTTTATAGTGTCCCCAATGGATAATTTTGGCCACCGAAGTTTGTCGCTTTCACAGGCATGTGAAATTTTAATGCTGGACATGTTTGGTATCTATTTGCTCAATGCAATGTGTCTCATTGGGGAGATCTCCTGTCTCATATTTAAAGCAGGACATATAAGAAATCCTTGGTTGTCACCAGAACAAGTGTTCTTATTGGAAGATTTCCTATCTATTCCTGTCCTGGTGACAATGCAGAATTGGTGATTTGTGTTTCACTTTAAATCTCTGTGAGAATAGTAAGCAAATAGAAAGTTGCAACCACCATCCTTTTATTCTCCAGGGTGTCTGCTTTCAGAAAATATATTGTTTGGGGGTTTAACCCTCCTGGCGGTATTCCCGAATGTGGCTTGGGGTTAAACTTCAGTACCATTAGCGGTAACTCAAAGCCACACTCGAGATTGCATTGCAGAATTCTGGTACAGCGTACTTGCCTTGTCACCAGGATCCTGGGATGTCCCCCTGGCCGTAATTTCAAAAAGTACAAAAAACATAACACATACAGTACACTGTAATCTGTATTAAATCATTTCACCTCCCTTTTGTCCTTAGTGCTTTATCCAATGCCCTGCATGCACTTTTATATTTACTCTTTCTGCCTGGAAACTTGAGAATGTCCATGGCATCCAAAAAGTGTCCCTTTACGTCAAACGTGGTTTTAGACCAGCTAGAAAACAGCGATAGTATATTAGAACACTTGCAGAATTGAGCGATAGAGAATTGTGTCAAAATTCATTTTATTATTATTCTATTACTATTTTTTTAAATTATTTATAGTTATTTATTATATTATAATTTATGATTTCGTGTTTCAAACTTTATCATACCTGGGATGTCTACTAGACTCTTGGTTGTACAGATTTAAGTGAGTTATTCCTGAGAATTACAGGCCTACAATAAAAAATGCCAAATTTCTATGCAAGACAATGTACCGCTTTGAGATTCAAAAATCTGACATAATCATACCGCCAGGGAGGTTAAACTAATCTTCATTCTACAAAATGTGTCTTTTAACATGTGTGGCAAAAAATATATATACAGTAGGCGCCGCCGACATTGTATATTCATTGCGATCCTATCGCGGATATTCTCGGCGACAGGGGTGCCGACATCTCGGCGACAGGGTGGCGACACATCTCGCGCTCGCTGCAATAGCGAGGAGACGCAGCACTGTATTGAACGGGATCCGACGTGGATTCCCGCCAATACCAAGCACTGTGTTTGGTATGAATCCTAAGCGGGAACTCCACGCCAATTTTTAAAGAAAAAACCGGCATGGGTTCCCCCTCCAGGAGCATACCAGGCCCTTCGGTCTGGTATGGATTTGAAGGGGACTCCCCCTAAGCTGAAAAATCGGCGTGGGGGTCCCCCTCAAAATCCAAACCAGACCCTTATCCGAGCACGCAACCTGGCAGGCCGCAGGGGAAGAGGGGGGGACAAGAGAGCGCCCCCCCTCCCTCCTGAAACGTACCAGGCCGCATGCCCTCAACATGGGGGGGTTTGGTGCTCTGGGGCAGGGGGGCGACCTGCGGCCCCCCCACCCCAAAGCACCCTGTCCCCATGTTGATGGGGACAAGGGCCTCTTCCCGACAACCCTGGCCGTTGGTTGTCGGGGTCTGCGGGCGGGGGCTGATCGGAATCCGGGAGCCCCCCTTTAATAAGGGGGCCCCATGATGCCGGCCCCCCACCCTATGTGAATGAGTATGGGGTACATCGTACCCCTACCCATTCACCTAGTGAAAAAAAATGGCAATAAAAAAACACAACACAGCTTTTTAAAGTAATTTATTGCACAGCTCCGGGGGTCTTCTTCCGACTTCGGGGGGTCTCCGGTGTCGTCGCCGCGCTCTCCGGTTCTTTCTTCCCTCTGCCGGGCCACCGCTATCTTCTTCCAGCTCTTTTGCTAGCGGGGCCCGGTCTTCTCCGTCGCCTTCTTCCCTCTTCTCCTCTCCGGTACTTTCTTTCTTCTGCCGGGCCTCCGCTATCTTCTTCCAGCTCTTTTGCTAGTGGAGGCCCGGTCTTCCCCGTCGTCTCGTCCGGTTCTCCGTTGTTCTTTTGCCGGCCCCTCCACTATCTTCTTCCAGCTCTTTTGCTAGTGGAGGGGCCGGTCTTCCCGTCGGCGGTGCGCTCGGTTTATATAGGCTTCTCATGACATCACAGTCATATGTTCCCATGACGTCACAGTCACATGCAAGGGGCCACCCAGAGCATGTGACTGTGACGTCATGAGAAGCCTATATAAACCGAGCGCACCGCAAAACCCAGCATTACAGCGGAAGGAAGCGACGAGTCAACTTCGAGGAGGAGAAGAGAGAAGAAGACGCCGACGAGAAGACCGCCCCCTCCACTAGCAAAAGAGCTGGCAGAAGATAGTGAAGAGAGGGGGTGTGTGCCTTTCCTCCAATCAGCAATGTTAGCTATCTTGGCTGTATGCCCAGACATCACACTCTGTGTTTAAACAGGAAAAGAAAATCTCCTAACATGGTCTGAACTTTCTAAACAGTTTATAAATGTGAAGACAGCAGATATGGATGTAAAACCTATGTAGGGAGATTTGGTTCATCCCTGTGTATCATCTGAGGCTGTTCACTTCACTGGGTGTATGGAGGGTTTACATCCACTTTAAGGCTAAAGAGCAGATTTATTTTAATTTAGCACCAAGCCATAAGAACCTGTGACTTGGATGCCCTAAGTTCTGAGAAGGTCAAGAAGAGGTACTTAGACATGTGTGGATACTCTGGGAGTGCACGATGGGCAAAAGGACAGTGTGACAAACTTTAAGTAATTGTCTGCCACTGTAAAGTGCACAAAGCACTGATGAGGTGGATAAATAGGAATTTGCAGGTAGGCATCTTGTCTCAAACAGACAATTACCGACCTTATGGATTTCATTTGGGGATTTGAAGGTGTTTGGGAAATTTAAGTCCAGAATAGGACAAATACCCACCGTGGGCTTTGGTACCATGAACAGATTTGAATAAAATTCTTTTGAACCTGTCTTGTGGGGGTACTGGCACAACTACTCCTGGAGTACTGGCACAACTATCCCTGGAACAAGAGACGATTCAGGAAATTTTGCCAATTTGACTGTCCTTGAACAATATTTGGTTGATTTTAGAGAAGAGAGCAGTGAGGGTTTACGAGTTTTGAACTCTATTTTGTACCCCCTTCAAACAGGTCTGGGACATCAGAGACCAGAGAGAGGCAAATTATAACAGGTGTCTCTCCCCCCCCCCCACTCTTAGGAGTGGGAAGATGCCTTTTGTGGCCTAAGTCTTGCAGTGAAGGAAGGTCTGAACTTAGGTTTGGAAGTTGCAGGCTGGATTGGGAATTTAGTTGCTCCACATTTTGCAGAGCTAGAGGCTGCTGTTGAGGAAAAGTTATTCTGCTATGAAGTAAAGCCTTCCCTCCTGTGACATCTTTTATGAAATGATCAAGTTATTTCCCAAACAGGTGTCATCCTTGGAAAGGCATATGTGTGAGGCATGAAGCTCACTTTTCAATAACGTGGCAATCTGGGAAAGAAAAATCTTCCGCAGCTTCCTATAATACTGGCTTAATGGCCTATTCATGCCTTTCTGTGTCTGCCTTGTTTAGGTATTTGACTCTGGTAGAGAAAAGGAGTGTCATTTTTGAGTCCTAGGCAAAGATGTGTGTATTAAAGCAGTTATTTGGGCAGGGAATTTTGACATAGCTGCAGAAAATTCTACTTTTGTTAGGTAGACTGCTTGTTGCTTACCTAAAATAGCGCTAAAATAAGATGCAGAGACTGCCGTAGTTGGCTTCTGCTCCGGTGCAAGCATTGTCACTGCTGCCTTCAGCAGAGGTATTTCCCTGTGGAATATTCAGAGTTCGGTGAGGAGTATAGGGTAATTTAGGGTCCAGAAGGAGAATGCAGCAACCTGGGTGTAAACTGTCCCATAGCAAATGCTCTGAATAAAGCTCTACGCAGAAATGGCGGTAAAATGTGTAACTTGTGATGTGATGTAACACCTGGTCACCCACCTAAGACTAAACTCTCGAGTGGTTGAGTTTTTAAAAAAGTTTATACTTTATACAGTATCTTTTTTTACAGTAATGGTCCGAAGCATACAGCTTTTCTGCTAGATGTGTGTGGTTTGTTTCATTCCAAATTGAAATTCTGACACAATTTTCCTCATTCAGATGTATCCGAATTACAATAGTAACAAATTTAAACAAATCTGAAATAACGAAACAAAATTTTGCTAGAAAAAACGAATTATCCAAATTCGTAAATAATTTGTAAACAAATTTGATTTATAAACATATTGCTAACTTTTGCAGATTTCCTTCAATGACTGTGTATTCGAATATCCACTTACCGTCCGCAATGCGTGTGTGTAAAAAAATATTCATATCCCTTGAAGTTTTCCACATTTTATCATGTTACAACCAAAAACGTAAATGTATTTTATTGGGATTTTATGTGATAGACCAACACAAATTGACATAGATTTGTGACGTGGAAGGAAAATGATAAATGGTTTTCAATTTTGTTTACATATAAATATCTAAAAAGTGTGGCGTGCATTTGTATTCAACCCCCTTAACTCTAATACCCCTAACTAAAATCTAGTGAAACCAATTGCCTTCAGAAGTCACCTAATTAGTAAATAGAGTCCATCAGTGTGTAATTTAATCTCAGTATAAATACAGATGTTCTTTGAAGCCCTCAGAGGTTTCTTTAAGAACCTTAGTGAACAAACCTTCCTCGTCATCATGAAAGCCTAGGAACACACCAGACAGGTCACAAATAAAGTTGTGGAGAAATTTAAAGCAGGGTTAGGTTATAAAAAAATATCCCAAGCTTTAAACATCTCACGGAGCACTGTTCAATCCATCATCCCAAAATGGAAAGAGAGTCACGCAACTGCAAACCTACCAAGACATGGCCATTCACCTTAACTGACAGGTCAGACAAGAAGAGCATTAATCAGAGAAGCAGCCAACAGGCCCAAGGTTACTCTGGAGGAGCTGCAGAGATCCACAGCTCAGGTGAGAGAATCTGTCCACAGGACAACTATTAGTCGTGCACTCCACAAATCTGGCCTTTATGGAAGAGTGGCAAGAAGAAAGTCATTGTTGAAAGAAAGCCATAAGAAGTCCTGTTTGCAGTTTGCAAGAAGCCAAGTGGGAGACACAGCAAACATGTGGAAGAAGGTGCTCTGGCCAGATGAGACCAAATTTTAACTTTTTGGCCTAAAAGCAAAACGATTTGTGTGGCGGAAAACTAACACTGCACATCACCCTGAACATACCATCCCCATCGTGAAACATGGTGGTGGTAGCATCATGTTGTAGGGATGTTTTTCTTCAGCAGGGACAGGGAAGCTGGTCAGAGTTGGGAAGATGGATGGAGCCAAATACAGGGCAATCTTAGAAGAAAACCTGTTATAGTCTGCACAAGACTTAAGACTGGGGCAGAGTTTCACTTTCCAGCATGACAACGACCCTAAACATACAGCCAGAGCTACAATGGAATGGTTTAGATCAAAGCATATTCACTCATACACATGATCAGATTTTCGGATGATCATTCGTCTGTTTTTTGCTGCATGCTAGTCTCATGCCGAAAGTGAAGAGGTTACTTACCATACGAACTTCAGAAGTGACCTAATGTGTTAAATAGTTTTGTATGTATTCTTTCATATATAGTTACATAGTAGGTGAGGTTGAAAAAAGACACAGAGTCCATCAAGTCCAACCTATGTGTGATTATATGTCAGTATTACATTGTATATCCCTGTATGTTGCGGTCGTTCAGGTGCTTATCTAATATTTTTTTGAAACTATCGATGCCCTACGCTGAAACCACCGCCTGTGGAAGGGAATTCCACATCCTTGCTGATTTTACAGTAAAGAACCCTCTACGCAGTTTGAGGTTGAACCTCTTTTCTTCTAATTTTCATGTGTGCCACATGTCTTATTAAACTTCCTTCAGCAAAAAAGTTTTATCCCTATTGTGGGGTCACCAGTATGGTATTTGTAAATTCAAATCATATCCCCTCTCAAGCGTCTCTTCTCCAGAGAGAATAAGTTCAGTGCTCGCAATCTTTCTTCATAACTAATATCCTCCAGACTTTATTAGCTTTATTGCCCTTCTTTGTACTCGCTCCATTTCCAGTACATCCTTCCTGAGTACTGGTGCCCAAAACTGGACAGCATACTCCAGATGAGGCCAGACCAAAGTCTTGTAGAGTGGGAGAATTATAATTTTATCCCCGGAGGTAATCCCTTTTTTAATGCATGCCAATATTCTGTTTGCTTTGTTAGCAGCAGGTTGGCATTGCATGCCATTGCTGAGCCTATCATCTACTAGGACCCCAGGTACTTTTTCCATCCTATATTGCCTCAGAGGTTCACCCCCAAGTGGGTATATTGCATTCATATTTTTTCCACCCAAATGCATTATTTTACAATTTTCTACAATAAACCTAATTTGCCATGTAGTTGCCCATTCCATTCATTTATTCAGATCTTCTTGCAAGGTTTCCACATCCTGCAGAGAAGTTATTGCCCTGCTTAGCTTAGTGTCATCCACAAATACAGAGATTGAACTCTTTGCCCCATCCTGCAGGTTGTTTATGAACAAATTAAACAGGATTGGTCCCAGCACAGAACCCTGGGGGACCCCACTTCCCACCCCTGACCATGTTGAGTATTCCCCATTTATCACCACCCTCTGAACTCACCCATGTAGCCAGTTTTTAATCCATGTACTCACCCAATGGCCCATGCCAACTGACCTTACTTTGTACAGTAAGCGTTTATGGGGAACTGTGTCAAATGCTTTTGCAATATCCAGATACACCACATCTACGGGCCTTCCTTTATCTAGATGGCAGCTCACCTCCTCATAGAAGGCTAATAGATTGGTTTGGCAAGAACGATTCTTCAAGAATCCATGCTGATTACTGCTAATGATTCCGTTGTCATGACTAGAATCTTGTATATAGTCCATTATCATCCCCTCCAAGAGCTTGCATACTATTGATGTTAGGCTAACTGGTCTAATTCCCAGGGATGTAATTTGGCCTTTTTTTAAATATTGGTGCTACATTGGCTTTTCTCCAATCAGCTGGTACCATTCCAGTCAGTAGACTGTCAGTAAAAATCAGGAACAATGGTCTGGCAATTACTTGACTGAGTTCCCCAAGTACCATCGGGTGCAAGCCATCTGGTCCCGGTGTTTTATTAATGTTAAGTTTCCAAAGTCTATTTCTAATTCTGTCCTCTGTTAGACATGAGGGTGCTTCCTGTGATGTGTCATTAGGATAAACTCTGCAGTTTTGGTTACTGAAGCCCCCCCTGATTCCCTCTTGAAGACCTGAGGAGAAGAATAAATTCAATACCTTCGCCATCTCCCCGTACCTTTATAACCCTTTCGTCTCGGAGCATGTGTAGTCTAATGAAAATCGGGCGTTGTTTTCACATCCAACAAAAATGGTAAAGTCTGCACATCCAGCTTTTGTATGAAAAATCTGAATCGGCTGTCAAAAGCATCATACTAACGATCCGAAAATCGGCAGATCGTTTGTCATACGATGTTTTACTTCCGATTTTCTTATCGTGTGTATGGGCCTTTAGAATGGTCCAGTCCAGACCTAAATCCAATTGAGAATTTTTGGCAAGACTTTAAAATTACTGTTCACAGACGGTCTCCATCGAATCTGACAGAGCTTGAGCTATTTTGTAAAGAAGAATGGGCAAACGTTTCACTTTCTAGATGTGCAAATGCACGTCACACTTTTCAGATGTTTATTTGAAAAAAAAAATTGAAAACCATTGATCATTTTCCTTCCACTTTACAATTATGTACCTTGTGTTGGTCTATCACATAAAATCTCAATAAAATACATATACATTTTTGGTTGTAACATGACAAAATGTGGAAAATTTCAAGGGTTATGAATACTTTTTCAAGGCACTGAAGCTTGCAAGTGATTTACCGGGGTTATGGCTGAAGCATAACCCTGGTATTTTCTTTTTTCAGTCAGCGATTGTCTATTTCATAAAGAAAAAGAATAGGGCGCTTCTGTCAGGAAATGTCCTCCAGTGAACTGTACCAGATTGTCACATCAGCATCAGCTTCAACATCAAAGTTAAGGGGAGGAGGAAAGACTTGGGGAGCACTTGCTTGCATTTAAGGTAGAGGAAGCAGCTCTGTAGGAAACTAAAGTAAAAAACAGAAGGCACTTCTAAGTGCAGTATTAAGGAGTATTTATTCATAAAAACCGGTTAAAAACACTTACAATGTAGTAGATCAAATGAGCATCTCATTTAGCATCATAGGCATCCTGTAGAGTCCTTCGCCTCTAAGGGAGGGAGAGCTGGCCCCCAGCTGTAACAGGAGAGGGAGAAGCGAGGAAGCAAGATAGCTGATGGACTCCTGGAACGTATAGGCCGGAGCTGACGTCAAGGGGCAGTAAAGCGTTCCGAAGCATGAGCAATTCACTCCTTCATCAGACCTATGCCCCCGTGTATGGAATCGGTTTTTATGCAGCCAGACGGAGGGAAGGAGAGGAGGGGGATGGACTAAATGGGAGGTCTAATTCGTAAGCTCCGTCGGTCTATGTGTCACAAAGCCAGCAATGGATCTGAAAGCATATATTACAAAGCCAGCGGTCTGAATACATTGTTAGATCAAATTATACCAAAAGAGAAAATATTTTTTTTCTATTAGCTCAGGTGTCAGTGGTAGTGAAAATAAAAGCAGGTATTGATAAAATAATAATAGAAAGTGTCCACTGGTATAGTTGCACATGCATATATCTAAGCACATGTTTAAACATTATGCACAATTAAAGAAACAAGATAAATTCAACAATAAAATACATCTAGATAGATAAGTGAATGTGCGATTATGCATTGGTCGCATATCTGCGACCTGACATGTACGCAGGCATAGACGAATCCAAGGGATTGTAGATACCCCAATATATTAAAGGGCCAATGTAATCACACAGTAAGGAAAAGTCAGTGGATTCAATGAGGAAATAAAACAATATAATGGGTACATCATACACATATATGGGGATGTAAGACTGTGCATCAATCACATATATGCAACTTAATATACATGCAGGCGTAGTTATGCTGAGCCTAAAGGAACGTATCTAAAGGATATTTCCAAAATTATTTAAAGGGCCAGTACCTTGGCCTTGTAGTAAGTGAGAAGGAGGCAAAAAAAAGGGGGAGGGGGTTTAATTGGGTGCCCCTTACACCATAGGGAAAGTCTGTAAGGAGTAGACATCAAAGAATAATAGATGGGTATAACGTTATAGGTGTAAATAGCTACATATCCAACTCCTCGTTCATACCTCCTGGAGATAGCACATTGAGGGCAAATATCCAATATGTCTCCCTTTTGGCTGGAATCTTTCTGCCTCAGGAAGTCCACCTGGAACTGCTTCATTGATGCAGACTTTGAAAATTGGCTTTTTGGGATATTGTTAAGCCAGTGAGGGTGGTGGCAGTTTTTATAATGTAAGAACGAATTTTCAGCAGTGGACTTGGTGTAGTTCCTCGCATTTATCTGGCCTCTTTCATGATATAGGTCCAAAAAGGCTAAGTGGTCATGGCTGTGTAAAGAGGTGAAAGAAAACCCCATGCTGTTTTGGTTACAATGGGAAACAAAATTATCTATATTGGCGACAACACCATCCCAGATGGTTATGACATCAGCGATGTACTGGCCATAGAAAACTACATTAGGTGTGAATGGATTGTTGTTCCAAATATGTTGCTTTTTCCAATGGCCCATCGTCAAGTTTGCATAAGAGGGGGTAAAGTTATTTTCCATAGCGGTGTCATGAAGCTGAAGGTAATAGTCATTGTTAAACTGAAAATAATTATGTGTTAAGCAAAAAAATGTGGCATCAAGGATAAATTGGGCCTGTTTCGGATGGATTGATGAGTCCTCTAGCAGAAAGGATTGTAAGGCAAGCATGGCAGTAAGTGTTTTTAACTGCTTATTATGAAAAAATACTCCCTAATACTGCACTTAGAAGCGCCTTCTGTTCTTTACTTTTGATTGTCTATTTCATGAAAGTGGTATGAGGGAGAGGTCGTTGTCCAACCCCTCCCACCAGTGTTTCTCGGGCTTTACCGTCTTTACCAGTGAGCCTGGGAAACGATCTGACTGTTTGCGTGGCTGGCCATAGAGGTGAACAGAGATTAGATCATCTCTGATCACCTCTATGATCTTGGCGAACTGGAGCGACGTCGTGATGTCACTTTCGGTCTAGGTTGAAAGTAAACCATTATTTTTTTTAAAGCAAAGATCACTTTTTTCCTTCTTTTTTTTTTTGGATCTTTTGCTTTTAAAGGTAGAGGAGAGATTTGGGGTCTAGCTTGGTCCAAATAAACTATTTAAAGTGAACTTACATAAACCTGGACATCAGCTTTAACCACTTGCCGCAAATCACGTACCTGTACGTCATTCCGCTTCAGGTGGTTGTACTTGGGTGATGTGAAAAATTATTAAATAAATAATAAGAGTGCGCTACTTATACTTACAAAATATACAATCACATCTATTTAAGTGTTATATTATGAATATAAGTAATTACCCTATCAAAGGTATCTCAAAAGGAGTACCTCACATACACCCTTGATGAACAACCTATATTGATAGATAGATATATTATTAAATCCTTAATTAATAATAATATTTGAATCCAAAAATAGTTCAAAAAAATATATGTAAATAATATCTAAATGTGAGTCCCAATATAAATGCAATCAAAGAGTCCAATTTTTCCAAAGAAGTCTCCAAAAAAAGTTCCAACCAAGTGCTGATATTAAATCAAAATATTGCTTGAACGTCGGTTAATCGTGAAACATTTATCAAAAAAATCTTCGTAATTGGCGTGTTATTCCTCCACCAAACAATATATTTCACCCAAAGTGCTCAGACAAAGGATGCGCTTACCAGATTGTATTGACCACTTTAATTAAAAAGATGGTCCTTAGAGCTTGTGCAGGATTGTGCCTGCATGCACATCGACACTCAAACACAGGAAAAAATCCAGACCTCTCTTGTCAGGCATAGAGACAGGATATGTGAATAGAAACAGGAAGCTTCATAGCGTAATACAGTTTATTAAAACAATATAAAAAACAAGATGTGCCAAATGGCCTCTTACTTTAAAAGTGCCTTTCCCGGCACTGGGATTGTGAGCTTGTCTGTATACGAACTCCCCCGCTGCTTCCTCCGAGGTGACGCGCTTGGTGTTCACAGATCAGTTCAAACTCTGAGCGCCGGGATGACAATGCGAATCACGTGACCAGGTACCGCCGCCGACGTACGTTTCGTTGGTTTATATAGCGTATATAAAATAGGGGATAGGTTTATGGCACTTTATTTGTTTACTAGTAATGGCGGCATTCTGCAATTTTTAGCGGGACTGTGACATTGCGGCGGACAGATCGGACACTTTTGACACTTTTTTGGGACCATTGACATTTATACAGCGATCAGTGTTATAATTAGCCACGGATTACTGTATAAATGTCACTGGCAGGGAAGGGGTTAACACTAGGGGGCGATCAAGGGGCTAAATGTGTTCCCTAGGTGTGTTCTAACTGTAGGGGGGATGGGCTTACTGGAACAAGACAGAGATCACTGTTCCCGATCACTGGGAACAGAAGATCCCTGTCATGTCACCTGTCAGAATTGGGAATCGCTTTGTTTACAATGGCAGTTCCCTGTTTTGCCTCTGTAATAGGCAATCGCCAGAGGACTATCGCACCTGCTCGCACCGCCGTACAGCTACGGCGATTTTCAGCATATATGTCTGCTGGTTGGGTTCTCAATTCATTCCTCCACTAGACAGGGATTCCTGTCAAGTATACAGAGGGAGTTCTCTGAGCCCTACAAAAGATTGGCTGGCTAGTTTTTCAAAAAGGGTCTTATGACTCCTATGCAAATCCTTGTGTATCTGAGAGCTTAATTCATCATAGTTCAGGATGCCTAGGGCATACTGGTGGTAAGAGGCTGGGTATTTCTGCCTTTTCCTCTCTTCACCAGCATCTCAATACCTGATGATCAAGACCATGGTCTCTCTCCCATCCTTAGATCAGGATGTGCTCAATGGAAATGGCTTCCAGTGTCCTGAAAGTTTTTTTTTCTCCAATGTTGATCATGCAAAAAGTCCAGCGATTCATGTCTCACAAACAGGCAGATAAAGCCTTGGGTGCTGCCTGTGGTGCTGCTTAGGGATGAGCTTCGTGTTCGAGTCGAACATACGTTCGACTCGAACATCGTCTGTTCGATCGTTCGACGAAGATCGAACGATTTGGGCCGTTCGCGCCAAATTCGAGTGACGCGAACGGCCCACAATGCACTACGCCATCGCAGTGTCATCCAGGCGCTGTGATTGGCCAAGCATGCACTGTGACCCCGCATGCTTGGCCAATCACAGCGCCGGCAGCGAGGAGAGCAATGATTGGCCACAGGCAGGATGCCTGTGGCCAATTATTGCTGAGGGTGTTTAGTACACGCCCCACACTATAAAAGGCCGCCAGCACGGCGGCCTAGTGTAGTGTGTTCCGGAGCAGGGATAGAGCAGCATAGGCAGGGACAGTGACTGTTATTTCTTTCTTGCTTAACCTGGATTCCTTTAGTTTAGGGAAAGAGAAGGATAGGTAGGGAGAGTGTCAGTGTGTTTTGTGCTTGTGCTATAGTGTGCTTAAAAAAAACATTTATTCTAGGGACAGAAAACTGTAGGTAGGGACAGTGTCAGTTTCTTTCACTCTGCAAGTCCTTGTTTCCAGGGACCTGGAAGGACAGTGAGTGAATTGTCCTTGTGCTATCTTGTGATTAAAAAAAACATTTATTCTAGGGACAGAAAACTGTAGGTAGGGAGAGTGTCAGTTTATTTCACTCTGCAAGTCCTTGTTTCCAGGGACCTGGAAGGACAGTGAGTGAATTGTCCTTGTGCTATATTGTGCTTAAAAAAAACATTTATTCTAGGGACAGAAAACTGTAGGTAGGGAGAGTGTCAGTTTATTTCACTCTGCAAGTCCTTGTTTCCAGGGACCTGGAAGGACAGTGACTGAATTGTCCTTGTGCTATATTGTGATTAAAAAAAACATTTATTCTAGGGACAGAAAACTGTAGGTAGGGAGAGTGTCAGTTTATTTCACTCTGCAAGTCCTTGTTTCCAGGGACCTGGAAGGACAGTGACTGAATTGTCCTTGTGCTATATTGTGATTAAAAAAAACATTTATTCTAGGGACAGAAAACTGTAGGTAGGGAGAGTGTCAGTTTATTTCACTCTGCAAGTCCTTGTTTCCAGGGACCTGGAAGGACAGTGAGTGAATTGTCCTTGTGTTATATTGTGATTAAAAAAAACATTTATTCTAGGGACAGAAAACTGTAGGTAGGGAGAGTGTCAGTTTATTTCACTCTGCAAGTCCTTGTTTCCAGGGACCTGGAAGGACAGTGACTGAATTGTCCTTGTGCTATATTGTGATTAAAAAAAACATTTATTCTAGGGACAGAAAACTGTAGGTAGGGAGAGTGTCAGTTTATTTCACTCTGCAAGTCCTTGTTTCCAGGGACCTGGAAGGACAGTGACTGAATTGTCCTTGTGCTATATTGTGATTAAAAAAAACATTTATTCTAGGGACAGAAAACTGTAGGTAGGGAGAGTGTCAGTTTATTTCACTCTGCAAGTCCTTGTTTCCAGGGACCTGGAAGGACAGTGAGTGAATTGTCCTTGTGTTATATTGTGATTAAAAAAAACATTTTTTCTAGGGACAGAAAACTGTAGGTAGGGAGAGTGTTTTTTTTCTTTCACTCTGCAAGTCCTTGTTTCCAGGGACCTGTAAGGACAGTGAGTGAATTGTCCTTGTGCTATATTGTGCTTTAAAAAAACATTTTTTCTAGGGACAGAAAACTGTAGGTAGGGAGAGTGTTTTTTTTCTTTCACTCTGCAAGTCCTTGTTTCCAGGGACCTGTAAGGACAGTGAGTGAATTGTCCTTGTGCTATATTGTGCTTAAAAAAAACATTTATTCTAGGGACAGAAAACTGTAGGTAGGGAGAGTGTCAGTTTATTTCACTCTGCAAGTCCTTGTTTCCAGGGACCTGGAAGGACAGTGACTGAATTGTCCTTGTGCTATATTGTGATTAAAAAAAACATTTATTCTAGGGACAGAAAACTGTAGGTAGGGAGAGTGTCAGTTTATTTCACTCTGCAAGTCCTTGTTTCCAGGGACCTGGAAGGACAGTGACTGAATTGTCCTTGTGCTATATTGTGATTAAAAAAAACATTTATTCTAGGGACAGAAAACTGTAGGTAGGGAGAGTGTCAGTTTATTTCACTCTGCAAGTCCTTGTTTCCAGGGACCTGGAAGGACAGTGACTGAATTGTCCTTGTGCTATATTGTGATTAAAAAAAACATTTATTCTAGGGACAGAAAACTGTAGGTAGGGAGAGTGTCAGTTTATTTCACTCTGCAAGTCCTTGTTTCCAGGGACCTGGAAGGACAGTGAGTGAATTGTCCTTGTGCTATATTGTGCTTAAAAAAAACATTTATTCTAGGGACAGAAAACTGTAGGTAGGGAGAGTGTCAGTTTATTTCACTCTGCAAGTCCTTGTTTCCAGGGACCTGTAAGGACAGTGAGTGAATTGTCCTTGTGTTATATTGTGATTAAAAAAAACATTTTTTCTAGGGACAGAAAACTGTAGGTAGGGAGAGTGTTTTTTTTCTTTCACTCTGCAAGTCCTTGTTTCCAGGGACCTGTAAGGACAGTGAGTGAATTGTCCTTGTGCTATATTGTGCTTAAAAAAAACATTTATTCTAGGGACAGAAAACTGTAGGTAGGGAGAGTGTCAGTTTATTTCACTCTGCAAGTCCTTGTTTCCAGGGACCTGGAAGGACAGTGACTGAATTGTCCTTGTGCTATATTGTGATTAAAAAAAACATTTATTCTAGGGACAGAAAACTGTAGGTAGGGAGAGTGTCAGTTTATTTCACTCTGCAAGTCCTTGTTTCCAGGGACCTGGAAGGACAGTGACTGAATTGTCCTTGTGCTATATTGTGATTAAAAAAAACATTTATTCTAGGGACAGAAAACTGTAGGTAGGGAGAGTGTCAGTTTATTTCACTCTGCAAGTCCTTGTTTCCAGGGACCTGGAAGGACAGTGACTGAATTGTCCTTGTGCTATATTGTGATTAAAAAAAACATTTATTCTAGGGACAGAAAACTGTAGGTAGGGAGAGTGTCAGTTTATTTCACTCTGCAAGTCCTTGTTTCCAGGGACCTGGAAGGACAGTGAGTGAATTGTCCTTGTGTTATATTGTGATTAAAAAAAACATTTTTTCTAGGGACAGAAAACTGTAGGTAGGGAGAGTGTTTTTTTTCTTTCACTCTGCAAGTCCTTGTTTCCAGGGACCTGTAAGGACAGTGAGTGAATTGTCCTTGTGCTATATTGTGCTTAAAAAAAACATTTATTCTAGGGACAGAAAACTGTAGGTAGGGAGAGTGTCAGTTTATTTCACTCTGCAAGTCCTTGTTTCCAGGGACCTGGAAGGACAGTGACTGAATTGTCCTTGTGCTATATTGTGATTAAAAAAAACATTTATTCTAGGGACAGAAAACTGTAGGTAGGGAGAGTGTCAGTTTATTTCACTCTGCAAGTCCTTGTTTCCAGGGACCTGGAAGGACAGTGACTGAATTGTCCTTGTGCTATATTGTGATTAAAAAAAACATTTATTCTAGGGACAGAAAACTGTAGGTAGGGAGAGTGTCAGTTTATTTCACTCTGCAAGTCCTTGTTTCCAGGGACCTGGAAGGACAGTGAGTGAATTGTCCTTGTGTTATATTGTGATTAAAAAAAACATTTTTTCTAGGGACAGAAAACTGTAGGTAGGGAGAGTGTTTTTTTTCTTTCACTCTGCAAGTCCTTGTTTCCAGGGACCTGTAAGGACAGTGAGTGAATTGTCCTTGTGCTATATTGTGCTTAAAAAAAACATTTATTCTAGGGACAGAAAACTGTAGGTAGGGAGAGTGTCAGTTTATTTCACTCTGCAAGTCCTTGTTTCCAGGGACCTGGAAGGACAGTGACTGAATTGTCCTTGTGCTATATTGTGATTAAAAAAAACATTTATTCTAGGGACAGAAAACTGTAGGTAGGGAGAGTGTTTTTTTTCTTTCACTCTGCAAGTCCTTGTTTCCAGGGACCTGTAAGGACAGTGAGTGAATTGTCCTTGTGCTATATTGTGATTAAAAAAAACATTTATTCTAGGGACAGAAAACTGTAGGTAGGGAGAGTGTCAGTTTATTTCACTCTGCAAGTCCTTGTTTCCAGGGACCTGGAAGGACAGTGACTGAATTGTCCTTGTGCTATATTGTGATTAAAAAAAACATTTATTCTAGGGACAGAAAACTGTAGGTAGGGAGAGTGTCAGTTTATTTCACTCTGCAAGTCCTTGTTTCCAGGGACCTGGAAGGACAGTGACTGAATTGTCCTTGTGCTATATTGTGATTAAAAAAAACATTTATTCTAGGGACAGAAAACTGTAGGTAGGGAGAGTGTCAGTTTATTTCACTCTGCAAGTCCTTGTTTCCAGGGACCTGGAAGGACAGTGAGTGAATTGTCCTTGTGTTATATTGTGATTAAAAAAAACATTTTTTCTAGGGACAGAAAACTGTAGGTAGGGAGAGTGTTTTTTTTCTTTCACTCTGCAAGTCCTTGTTTCCAGGGACCTGTAAGGACAGTGAGTGAATTGTCCTTGTGCTATATTGTGCTTAAAAAAAACATTTATTCTAGGGACAGAAAACTGTAGGTAGGGAGAGTGTCAGTTTATTTCACTCTGCAAGTCCTTGTTTCAAGGGACAGAGAAGGACACCTGAAGGTAGCCCTTATTGCTTTTTTCCCATCTCCCTGCAGGCCATCTATTAGAATGTCTGGAAGGCAAACAAGGAGAGGCAGACAGTCAGGAGGCAATAAAAGAGGGCAAGCAGGCTCTGTGTCTGGGGGCAACAGTGCTGGTCGTGGACGCGGTGCATTGTCATCAGCACATGGCCATGGGACACGCTTGTCCTTCTTTTCGGCAGCTGGACATGTTGAGCCACATCATGCCGAAGACTTGGTAGAGTGGATGACCAAGCCCTCCTCCTCCTCCTCATCCTCTCTCACCCAGGCTCAGGGTACTGGAAAAGCAGCTGCCAAAGCGTCGTCTTCCCTGGTATCAATGTCAGACAAATCATCAGTCACTCCTTCCCTAGACCCACCATGTCCTCCTCCTGAGGAGTCCCCCGAACTGTTTCAGCACAGTGTTGGGTACATGCTCCAGGAGGATGCCCAGCGTTTCGAAGGGTCTGATGATGAAACCCAGCTAGAGGAAGGCAGTAGCGTGAGAGCAGACAGAGGGGATGCTCAAGAAGGACACCAATCTGGCAGTCATGTTCCAGCAGCTGCAGCATACTGCCAGATTGGCTCCAGTGATGAGGAGGGAGGGGATGATGAGGTCACTGACTCCACGTGGGTGCCTAATAGGAGAGAGGAGGAGGAGGAGGATGAGGAGGAGGCACATCTCCAACGAGGCAGGATGCCCTTTGGTGGCCAGCGTAAGGGCAGTACACCGACGGAATCACACCGCAGAGCTCCGCCTGTGCAGGGCGCTGCCTCTGCCCGTCATTCAAAAAGTTCTTTGGTGTGGGCCTTTTTTGAGGCTAGTGCATCAGATCGCACAGCTGCTGTTTGCAACATATGTCTCAAGCGTATATCGCGTGGCCAAAACATCAGCCGCTTGGGTACCACATGCCTGACCAGACATATGTTGACCTGCCATGCAGCTCGTTGGCAAGCCTACCTCAAAGACCCACACCAAAGAACAAAGCGGACCTCTCCTTGCACCGCATCAGCTGGGATCTCCAACCCCACTATAACTTCAGTCCTCTCTGAAACATGCACTGAGAGGAATGAAGGTGTAGAATTAGGTGTGTCACAGCCAAGTACTTGCGCCCACTCTGCTAGCAGTACACCGACGTCCGATTCTAGCAGGCAAATTTCCCTGCCCCAGCTGCTGGACCGTCGAAAGAAGTTCACTCCCAGCCATCCACATGCCCAGCGGTTGAATGCTAGCTTGGCTAAATTGCTAGCGCTTCAACTGCTGCCTTTTCAGTTGGTAGACTCGGCCCCCTTCCGTGAGTTTGTGCAATGTGCAGTTCCTCAGTGGCAGGTTCCCAAACGCCACTTTTTCTCACGGAAGGCTATTCCGGCTCTCTACCGGCATGTGGAAGGCAATGTCTTGGCCTCGCTGGACAGGGCGGTCAGCGGTAAGGTGCATATTACCGCTGACTCATGGTCCAGCAGGCATGGACAGGGACGTTACCTTTCTTTCACGGCCCATTGGGTCACTCTTTTGGCAGCTGGGAAGGATTCAGGACAAGGTGCAGTAGTGTTGGAGGTTGTCCCACCGCCACGCCTCCAAAATGCTACTACTGGTTGTGACACACCTCTCTCCTCCACCCCCTCCTCTTCTTCTTCCTCCATGGCCTCTTCCTGTGGTTTGTCCTATGAACCAGCGGTGCTCCGTAGCCGTTCACGGGGCTACGCAAGTACGCAGGCAAAAAGATGCCATGCCGTGCTTGCGCTGGTGTGTTTGGGGGACAGAAGCCACACTGGGGCAGAGGTCCTGTCTGCTCTGCAGGGCCAGGCCGAGAGGTGGTTGACGCCACGCCAGCTTAAGCCAGGAATGGTGGTTTGCGACAATGGCACCAACCTCCTCTCCGCCCTCCGACAGGGACAACTGACCCATGTGCCCTGTGTGGCTCACGTCCTTAACCTGGTGGTGCAGCGCTTCTTGGGCAGGTACCCGGGCTTACAGGATGTCCTGAGGCAGGCCAGGAAAGTCTGTGTGCATTTCCGCAGATCTTATAATGCCAGTGCTCGCCTGGCTGAGCTGCAAAAGGAGTTGAACCTGCCCAAGAACCGCCTTATATGTGACATGCCCACCAGGTGGAACTCAACGTTGGCCATGCTGCAGCGGCTGCACACGCAGCAGAGGGCCATCAATGAGTACCTGTGCGACTACGGCACCAGGACAGGGTCAGGGGAGCTTGGTTTTTTTTCTCCACGCCAGTGGGGCATGATCAGGGATGCATGCACTGTCCTGGCACCATTTGAGGAGGCCACGAGGATGGTGAGCAGTGACAGTGCATGCATCAGTGACACTGTACCTCTTGTCCACCTGTTGGAGCACACGCTGCGTGGAATAATGGACAGGGCACTTGAGGCAGAACAGAGGCAGGAAGAGGAGGACTTCCTTGCCTCTCAAGGCCCCCTTTACCCAGACAGTGTTCCTTCTGTCCCACCCATCGCACAGGAAGAGGAGGAGGAGGAGGAGGAGGAGGAGGAGGAGGATTGTGTCAGCATGGAGGTGGAGGCTGGCACTCAGCATCATCAGCAGCAGTCTTTTAGGGATGATTTACAGTCCCAAGAAACCAGTGGACTTGTACGTGGCTGGGAGGAGGTGGCTGCGGATCATGTCGTCCTTAGTGACCCAGAGGACTCCGGAGCGAATGCCTCAGCAAACCTACGCTGCATGGCCTCCCTGATCCTGCAAAGTCTGCGGAAGGATCCTCGTATTCTTCGGATCAAGGAGAGGGACCATTACTGGCTGGCCACTCTCCTTGATCCACGGTACAAGGGTAAGGTTGCGGACCTTATGTTACCGTCGCAGAGGGAGCAGAGGATGAGACAACTCCGGGAGGCCTTGCAGAAAGGTCTGTGCAACGCGTTCCCAGAGACTGGGAGGTTGCAAACTCCTGGTCCTGGACAACGAGTTGCTGAGGCTTCGGCCAGTCAAAGAAGGAGCGGTGGGGAAGGTGGCCGTCTGACCGATGCGTTCAGACAATTCTTTAGTCCGCAGCCCCAAAGTATGATCGGTTCCAGCAACCATCGCCAGCGTCTGATAAACATGGTGCAGGAATATCTAGGGGCAAGGTCAGACTTGGACACCTTCCCCACCGAAAATCCTCTGGCTTACTGGGTCTTGAGGATGGATCACTGGCCAGAGCTTGCACAGTATGCAATTGAGCTACTGGCCTGTCCTGCATCCAGCGTTCTTTCGGAACGCACATTCAGTGCTGCTGGAGGATTTGTCACGGATCACAGGGTGCGCCTGTCCACCGACTCGGTTGATCGACTGACTTTCATCAAGATGAACCAGTCTTGGATCACCACCAGCTACCACACACCTGATGCTGATATAACAGACTAATTGATTTTAACATGTCACATCCCTTCAAGACTGATGCTGATGCTGAGTGCCTGTGCTGTTATGTTGACTGGCTATCCTCCTCCTCCGAGTCCTCAATGATACGATTGATGATGATAGCTTGTAAGATCATTTTTGTTTATGGGTGCCGCCACCAGTGCCTAACGCCCAATTTTTCAGCCCCTGTTTAACAGGGGCGTGTAATTACAATTTTTGAAGCAATACTTTGCAACAGGGCTCATTGCTGTGCTCCAAGTACAGTATCTGTGAGGAGTTGCAGTGTTGTGCCACCAGTGCCTAACGCCCAATTTTTCAGCCCCTGTTTAACAGGGGCGTGTAATTACAATTTTTGAAGCAATACTTTGCAACAGGGCTCATTGCTGTGCTCCAAGTACAGTATCTGTGAGGAGTTGCAGTGTTGTGCCACCAGTGCCTAAGGCCCAATTTTTCAGCCCCTGTTTAACAGGGGCGTGTCATTACAATTTTTGAAGCAATACTTTGCAACAGGGCTCATTGGTGTGCTCCAAGTACAGTATCTGTGAGGAGTTGCAGTGTTGTGCCACCAGTGCCTAAGGCCCAATTTTTCAGCCCCTGTTTAACAGGGGCGTGTCATTACAATTTTTGAAGCAATACTTTGCAACAGGGCTCATTGCTGTGCTCCAAGTACAGTTGCTGTGAGGGGTTGCAGTGTTGTGCCACCAGTGCCTAAGGCCCAATTTTTCAGCCCCTGTTCAACAGGGGCATGTAATTACAATTCTTGATCTAATAATTCACAGCAGGGCCCATTGCTGCACCCACCAAGAGTAACTGTCAGGGCTTACAGTGTTGTGGCACCAGCACCACCATCAAAGGCCCAATTTTTACTACCACTGTTCAACAATTATATGTAATTACAATTCCTGATATAATAGTTGACAGCAGGGCGTTCCAGCACCAACCAAGAGTAACTGTGAGTGCTTACAGTGTTGTGCCAACACCAACAACTAAGGGGCCTATTTCTGCAGAGTATATACGGCAGGTCCCTACTTTCAAACATCCAACTTACAAACGACTCCTACTTGCAAACGCAAGAAGACAACAGGAAGTGAGAGGAAATCTACCACTAGGAAGGAAAATTCTCTCCTGTAAGAATAAATATGGGAGAAAGGTGTCTCCTCTGTACTGATGCTTTATCAGCAATCCTTGTTTCAAGAAAAACACCACATTTCAAAAACAGTTGTCATTGGGACGGAAAGTGAGGTGAAATGTTCTGAACAGGGGCACAGACAGCAAAACAAATGTTACAGGGGTGATAACCCTTACCTATGTTTTCCAAAAAGTTTAAAAATAGATTTTTGGTCTGGAGCTACACTTCAACAATGTACCTGTTCAAAATTACAAACAGACTCTACATAAGAACAAACCTACAGTCCCTGTCTTGTATGCACCGCCTGTATAGGGCTGTTCAGAGTATATAGGGCCTTTTTTATTTTATGTGCGGGGTTCCCCTTAATATCCATACAAGACCCAAAGGGGCTGGTAATGGGCTGGGGTAGGGGGGGGGTCATGGGGTAGCTATGCCATTTTTCTTAAAGAATTTCATCCATATTACCGGGACCAGACATTACATTAAAGCCGCAAGCAGTTTTAAATGGCTTTTTTTTCCTTTAGAAGTGTCATTTTGTGCAGGGACAGTTCTAAACACGGGAAACACGTGGCACTTCACAGGCATACTTTAGACACCCCCCAGGTACGATATTTAAAGGAATATTTGACTTTTTTTTTTTCACTTTATGCATCATTAAAATGACTGCTCCCGAAAAACGACCGTTTTTAAAACTTCTTTTTGCATTGATACATGTCCCCTGGTGCAGAACCCGGGTTCCCAAACCCTTTTTAGGACAATAACATGCATAATAGTTGTTATAATTAGCACTTTAGAATTCGAACGTTCGCATCCATTGTATTTAATAGGGTTCTAATGTTCGTTCGAACTTTCGGTCCGTTCGCGGGTTCTGGTGCGAACCGAACCCGGGGGTGTTCGGCTCATCACTAGTGCTGCTTTATTGCCAGTGGAAGTCCCCTATCGGGAAGTTGTTTTGCCAGTAGAACTCCACGGGTGGGAAGTTAGTTTGAACATTCTGGTTTTCTAGCCAGCTCTATCATGCTCCCTTCGCCTTTTGTCACCCGACAGCAGGCTTTTTAGTCTCCAGTAAGGCTGAACAACATCAGAGCGGTGTTCTGCATCAGGGAGCAGGTCAGAACCTGCAGGGTCAGTCCACTGAGAAGAATAGAGATGACTGATCTGGGTGGTGTAAAATCTTCCTCATCTCTCGAGTCTACATAGAACTTCTGGGAAGAATCCATATTCTGTAGCCCAGTTGAGCAATAAGTGTTTCCTACATCCAAGTCCCTAAAAGTGGATTTTATCTCTGGATAAGATTTAAGACATAGATCTGGTAGCATCTCCTTACTGTTACAAGCTGGAAAGCTTTCCCTAGGGGCTTGGGCCAAGCCCCGAGTGCGGATGCTGTGTCAGCTCAGGAAAGGTCTCACAAGCTATATGCTTCCAGTTTAATCCATATACAGATTTTTTGGGGGGTCTGTTGCTAAAGACCATAGCAATTTTTGCAGTAATTCACGATTGGTCAAACAGGCCTTGGTTCCTGCCTTTGATACTGGGGTATCAGATTGAAGTCCTTTCGCCTTCGGATGAGATCTTCTGTCGTAGAGAGCAATATTCCACCCGGTTCATCTCTTCCAGTTTCTCATGACAGGAAGAGACTGATCAGGCTTGGCTGTTTCTCTAAGCAAATATCTATAAATTCTAGTGCTTGTTCGGTTTGAACTACTTTGTTTTCTTTGCTTCAGTCCTATGGTCAGGTGCATTCTGGAGTTCAATTGATCCTAAAGTTCTCTTAGAGGGCAGATCTCTGCAGTCCCTGTCATATCCAATGTCTCAATGGGTAGACTATCCCCTACTTATCCAATACTATGATGGGGGGGCTGCATCTGAGACTCAGAGAGCCAAGACTCTCTAGGTGGGGTTTACTACTACTACTAAAGACTGAGCTACGAAGACATGCACTCTAAGGGCACTCTCTTCAGCCAGGAAATTTGCCAAGATCAAAGTTTAGGCTAGGAAGGATCCGTTGGTGACTTACAGCTCCAAGTGGGATCCCCTCCAGTCCAGTTGGAGTAAGGATTGAGCTATGATGTCAATCTCTCAAGGGCTATATCATCAGGAAGCTTGGCCAGAATCAGGGCCTTTAAGGCCCATTGACAGTTTACTCAAAACTGGACTAAAAAAGATACCATCTGGAGCAGCAAAGTCTGTCATGAAGGCAGCCTTACTATGGGTTCCTTTTCCTCAGGCAGAAGGTTTGCCGGGAGGGATCCTTGTGGCTTTTTGCCCAGTACAGGTAGTGTCTATATCCATACTGGGTGGCAATCTGAGGTGGCTTCGGCATTCTATGAGAACAAAGGATTTGTTACTCACATATGCAGGACCACCAAGAATAACTGGTTCCATGCCATGGATATTGAGATACTTGGAGCATGCTCTCAACCTACAGCTTTGCTCAGTTTTAGGACATATTTGTCACTCTCTCTAGCAGAATCAGCGGAGGCGGAGATGTCATCCAGAATTTTTGCTGGTTGGGTCATTCCAGCTAGCTATTAGGCTTATAAAGCTTAGGGCTTGG
Organism: Rana muscosa; assembly: GCA_029206835.1. Taxonomy (NCBI): domain Eukaryota; kingdom Metazoa; phylum Chordata; class Amphibia; order Anura; family Ranidae; genus Rana; species Rana muscosa. The sequence continues at coordinate 173,209,984 of CM055123.1, forward strand.
TTCCTACGGAAACAGTCACCACACACTCATCCAGGAGTGTGTAGGCTTTGTGAGCTCCCTGTGAAAGGTTGCCAGGAATAGTTGTAGGAGGGTGATATGTCTTCCATTAAGGCTGTTCTGGCTCATTGTGGGGTGTAGCTAACTTCATTATACTGTTAATATCTACCCATAGGGTTTCTGTTGGTTATGATTGAAACCCTACTTTTCCTACATCCCATCCATGTTTTTATGGGCTAGTTAGTTCCCAAATGTATGCTGCCATGGAAGTCTGTCAGGAAAATTGAAAATTTACTATCAAACTGTATTTTCCTTTCCTGATGGACTCCATCGCAGCAGGAGTTCCCTCTCAGAGTCATGAGTAGGCTAGTTACGGAATTCAGCCTCTGGCTCAGCCTGAAATATTATTGGAGTGGGGTCCTATGGGGTAGGAGCGAGGGCGGGGCTGCCCAAATGTATGCTGGCATGGAGTCCATAAGGAAAGGAATATTACGGTATTTGAATTTTCAGTTTTTGTTGAGAAAACAAATTACAGATTAAGAATTTAACAAATTTTGTTGCAGATTCCTACCTTTTTCTCTTTATGAAGAAACTGCAGTTTTGTTTGACCATGTCTATTCCAGACTAATTCCTAAATGACATTTTACTTGTACTATATATCAGAGCCGACTTCTGAGAAAATCTGTGAGGCCAATCAAAAAGGCAGAAAAAAAATTCTTGATCATACATCAGAGGATACAGGCTGATAATTTAGTCACCAATAGGTGATAAAATACTGGCAAACCAAAGCTGTAAGGACAGTCCACATCAACCCCCTCCCGCTCCTACCATGTCTTTGCTTTTCTTGCTAGTGTCATTGGGCGACGACTCCTTCAGAGAGAAGTGTGTTCCTTTTTTAGCAAGTTTCCTGGCTGCTACATTGCCTTCGCCGCGCCTCTCAACAGCTCTCCATATTGGTTTACTCTAAGGCAGTGCCTGGGAGACCATACCAGGACCCCACCAGCTAGATGCAAGGCTGGTCTGTAATATCACCTGGAGATCTTACTTTTGATGCTCACCTTGGTATGACAAGTGTTGGTTTGCAGAGTTCCCTTTTAAAAGCTCCTAGCGAAGTTAGCCTTTGATAAGGAGCACCTTTTTGGTGAGCCTTGAATTCTTATAGCAAGAAAGTCACAGAAAGCAGGAGTTCTCTTCTGCCACAAAAGAAAGTGAAACCTCTGACTAAAAAGGCTTTAGTATCTTCTGGCTTTCACATTAGAGGCTCTGGTGACTGTGACATCAGCTCAACTTGATCTATGCCTTCCCCCTTGGAGGCTACTTCTTCACTTCCTCAAGATGTTTGAAGTGGAGAACATTACAAAGACCCTGATTAAACTAAATTGACGGGCAAGGTAAACGTGTGGTCCTCCGAGATTCAGACTTTCCATGGGCCCACCTGGATCATCCAGAATTTCTGTTCCACCCTGCCTTTGTCACCTGCTCTAATGGATTGGCTGTTGAAGCCCAGGTACTAGGAGACGGAGGGTGTACTTCACTAGGTGTGAAGCTAGGAAGTTGCATTCCAGGAGTTACTCCATGAGACACATGGGACAAATACTACCTGTAGCGCCCCCCCAATGTTTGGGGGCGCTATGTAAAATTTAAGGGCAGTCTGAGCCAGTAATTGGGCTCAGACCAATTGTGTACAAGTTGTTATTCTGCTCGGGGTGTGATACTGCCCGGCAGTGTTATTCTTCTTTGCCTGCAGGTGGCGCTGTCACCGCCGGCACGGGCTGGATTACAGGGGTTTCACAGCACCTTGGGTGTCCTCTCTCGGCAGCCGTTGCAGTGGGCGTGGTCTACCCGCTGTGCATGCTGGGAGAGGGTACAAAAGGGGCAGACGCCTTTTGGCATGAGGCGATTTTAGGGGGACATCAGGGCTTACAGGGGGGACCTCTGGTCCAGTGAGTGTGCCTCGTGACCTGCATGGCACGAGGTGCGCTGGAGTGCTTAGGCCTTGGGCACCTTCAGCCATGTTGGTGCATTGCAGGCCCAGCTCCGCTGACTAGGGCCTACGCTTCAGAGAAGGATCCCAGGCTGCCCGGTTGAAGGGGACCCATCTTTAGGAAAGGAGTTCCAGGGGAAGAACAGTCTCGGCGGAGATGGCGACGGTACTGCTGTCTCGGGGAGACGTCCGTGCTCTATCCCGGCTGCTAGGACTGCTCTCATAGGAACTGTCCGGGTGAGCAATACCCACTCAGGCTTGAGTGGAGACGAGTGTAGATATTGGACTTAGGTGTTGCGTGCCTGAACCTTTACCCACATCTTTCAATTCTTCTACTCTTGTTTCTTCAAGTTTAACTCAAAGTGCAGAAAAAGAATAAAGCCTTACTGATTAGGTTTTACTCAAGTGTGGACATTGGCCTTATTCCAAGGAGTAGTCGGTGTGCCTAGACAACAGAGCTAAAATATCCACTCGTGGGAGGTATTTTGCTGCAGACCCAAAGTAACAAAACCAGTAGATCCCATTAACAAATTGGGGTCTGCAGGTGTGTGGCATACCGGGGGTGAAGGGAGCTACATACCTTTTCCTCAATTAGGTTTAGATCAGTGTTTGGTCTTGACTACTATCAAGGGTTTAAACTTTTTCAGAGACCACTTGCCACTCACTTCTTAGCAAGGGCCTTTGTACAGGGTATCACTCACAATGTTCCTACTATACATTCTCAGTTGACGCCATGGAATCTTTCTGGTTCTGCCACTCAAAAAGCACCCTTTGCATGCGTTAGGGTAATTTCTCTGCCTATACTTAGTCCTAAAGTTGCCTTTATTGCCATCACTTCAGCAAATCTGAGTTTATGGCCTTGTTCTTTAAAGAGCCTATGTTTTGAGGCCCAAGGACATAGACCAGCTATCCACTTGCTCAGTGGGGATCAGCAGACAGATCCCCCGCTGAGCTGGCGGAGTTCACCCTGTGAGAAAGGGGCATTACCTTTCCTGTGTCTTGTGCCTGAGCATCCAAAGGAAGTTTCTCGCTATTGTTGGATGTGGTGCATGCTATTCACATTTTACCACTTGACTACAACCTTTGACACTGTCATTCCTGAAGGACCCTGCAAGGATCAGCTGGCTTCTCAATCCACTGCTGCTTGGTGGATTTGGGAACTCCCTATTCAGGCATATGATCTCAAGGGCAGGGCCCCCCTTTCCAGTCAAGTGCACTCCACTAGGAGCTTTAATACCACTGGGGCTTTTCAGTATTAAGCTATAGTTCCTCAAATATGCGACTTGTTGGGATTTGTTTGCCAAGTTGCCCACCACACAGTTGAACTTCTTTGGAACATCCCATTGGTAACTAAATTAACAGCCTGTATCCTGTAATGCAGTGGTCATCAACCCTGTCCTCAGGGTCCACTAACAGGCAAGGTTTGCAAGATAACTGAAATACATCACAGGTGATCTCATTTGCTGCTCAGTGATTGCAGTATTCTAGTATGTATCTCCCCAAGGTAATACATAAAACCTGGCCTGTTAGTGGGCCCTGAGGACAGGGTTGATGACCACTGCTTTAATGAACATTGAAGAAAATAGGATTTTTGTCTTACATGTAAATGTCTGTTTTCAGAGTACACATTTGTGGTCCACTGTTGTTTTTCTTGCTATAAAACTGAAGGCATAGTTGGGGGGGGGGGGGGGGGGGGGGGTTAAGCTGGACTGTCTTTAACACGTTGACATTGCTTTAACACGTTGACATTGGTGACTAAATCACCAGCCTGTGTTTTGTGACATACTTCAAAAAAACAGATTTGACAAGTAAGAAAAGAAAAAGTGATTCTGACTTACCTTTTGTAGTGGATGGTTGCTACTAGTTACTAACATCCACCATATCACCCTGCTGCCAGACCTTCATCTATCACCTCAGAGACAATGAACAGTCATTTGCGTTGTTTTGTTTTTGTTTATTGGGGGATATAACTTGGATGGGGGAAGGGGTATGGGATGCCCATAGAACAAGGTGCTTTGCCATAATATTTAGAAATTAGAACAAAAATTAATTGAGCCATGAAGAATTGATGCACCCTGACATTTATAGTATCTTTACCTGCATCATCCATGCAGACTATTGCTCCTCCTTTGCACAGCTCCTGCAGAATATTGCTCCCAGGACATTTCCCCCTCCTGCACATACTTCCACTATAAACTGTTAGTCTCTCCTGTTCCATCATCTTCATACTGACACAAGGGGATCACTGAATAATCCCAGCTTGCTGGCTGTATTTAGTTGTACTTGGTGGTGGTAGTTGGCTGCGCAGCTACTAGACTAGGGGCCTGCAGTACCCCTCCCCAGCCCGGAGGCCTAGTAAGTGGGCAGCTTTGACCTGGTGGACTACTGATCCCAGCCTGCAAATCCTGCGCCTGCAGGCTGCAGCGACTTGACACGATTCCCACAGTCTCCCCTCTGGCCTTGCACCCAGCTCCCCTGGCGTGCCTCTTCCAGAACATCCACTGTGTCACACTCACCGACCTTCACCTGCCCCCGAGTCTATGGTAGAGAACTTTAACCGGACATCCGTTCCAATAGGATTGATTCCCTATTTTCCAGACTAGGAGAATACCTTGATGGTTTCTTCAAGCCTTTGGTTTCTCAAAGCCCTTCCTACTTGAAAGACAGCAGAGACCTCATGGTACTCTTACAGAAAATTACAGCTACTAAAAACACCATTATGATAACTGTGGACATCGAGTATACCAATATTCAACACAAAGACGCTTTGGTGACTCTGAAACAGGCTCTTTTGAGAGAGTCCAAACTAAAGAAAGTCCAGATCAATTTCCTCATTAAAGGCCTTGAATAATAATTTTTTCTGGGCCAGAGATGAGTTCTACAACCAGACTGGGGGCGCGCTATGCCCCCAGTGTGGCCAATGTGGTTCTCAACAAGTGGGAGCACGAAACTATATTCAAGGATAAAAACAAATCATTGACCTTTTACAAAAGGTACATTGATGTTATCATCTTGCTCTGGGAAGGGTCTACGGCCAGTTTTGAATCGTACTTGCAACAAATGAACAATAACAAATATGGTCTTAAGTTTTCAGCTGAATGCAGTGATGTAACTGTGAATTACTTAGATCTCACCAAAACCAAAACTAATGGGACTTTTGAAACCAAAACTTTTTTTAAGGCCACTGACAGAAATGGGTTTGTACCAACCCGTAGCTGTCATCATCCACAGTGGATAGGGGCTGTCCCCAAAGGACAATATATGAGACGTAAGCCTCGTACACACGACCGAGTTTCTCGTCGAAAAATGACAAGAAACTTGCTGGCAGAGCTTTCTTGCCGAGTAAATCGGTCGTGTGTACGCGGCTATCAGGTTTCTCGTCAAGAAAACCGACAAGAATCTCGACGAGAAAAATAGAGAACCTGCTCTCTATTTTCTCGTCGAGATTCTTGTCAGCATGTTTCTCGACGAGAAAAGTGTGTGTGTGCACTTACCTGTCCTCCGGGAAGCCCGCGCATGCTCGAAATGACTTTGATGCATGCGCAGTAGCTTCCTAGGCATAGGTAGGGTGTAGTAAGATGGCGGCGACGGCATCGAATGTGATAAACGCACGCTCGTCATAGTCGATTACGTCACCGTGTTCGCTCCATTCAAAGAACCGCGGGTTCTTTGAAAGGAGCGTCTGTACACTCGGCCGGGACAAGTCTCTTGTCCAAGAATCTCGTCAAGAAAAACAACGTGTTTTTTTCTTGACGAGATTCTCGGTCGTGTGTACGAGGCTTTAGGCGTAATTGTGCAAATGATATTGATTTCCATGTCTAGGCTGAGGTGCTCACTGGAAGATTTTTGGAAAAAGGCTATCCATTGGAGACACTTACCCAAGGTCTTGGTGCAGGTGTCCTCAATGGATAGACAATCCCTCTTGACTACTAAATCCAAACCTGAATACAAGGGTCTGGATTCCATAGGCAGTTTAGGCAGGTTGAAGCCAGTTTCAAAAAAACACTGGCCTATATTGCTCAAAGACAAGGACCTACAATCTTCAATCCCCCTCAAACCCAGATTCATTTACAGGAGGGCACCAGGATTAAGAAATTAAATAGCTAGGAACGTGCCAGATCCCCCTAAAAAACCTTCCACATTCTTGGATGGCTCTGGGTTCCATTTCTGCACGAGATGTAAAGCATGCAGGACCTCCAGAAAATCAGGTGCCTCCAAGAAAATCCTAAATTTTCAATCCATGGTCACTAAGGAGAATTTTAAAATAAAACCATTCATTACATGTAACTCAGATCATGTGACCTATGTGCTGGAGTGTCCCTGCTCCCTTCAGTACGTAGGTCGGACCACAAGGAAATTGAAAATTAGAATAAATGAACGTCTTAAAAATATAAAGAAAGATTTCCCTAACCACAGTGTCTCGAGACACTTCAAATTGTACCATAACAGTGACCCTTCACTGTGTTCATTCTATGGAATAGATAGTTTCCAAACATTGGAGGGGCACACATATGAAAAGAGAAATTTCCAAAAACGAGACCAAGTGGCTTTATAAATTAAGAACTATGCAGCCACTTGGTATCAATATTGAGTTAGATTTAAATTGTTTTCTCTCCAATGACTAATATGAGGCCATTTCTTCTCCTCCCCATTCTCAGATGCTATTTATATATTATTTATTAAATTTTATTTTTCCACCTTATTCTACTCTTGGTCAATTAAAATTGGTCTCCAATATGGTTCCCTCTAATCGATATTACCTATATGGGGTTTGGGCTGAACCAACTATTGATGCCAAGCAGGAGGGTTTTTTGTGTTATGGTCAGGCCTTGACCTTTGACTGTCACCCCAAAACCTAATCCGTCCTTTTCAATTTATTTTGTAGAGGTTATTCTGCCTATGTGATTAGATCCCTAAGTTATATATTTTAGGTATTTTTTATGCTATGCCGCGATAGTCTATAGTTATTATGCCTATTAGGTACCAATATTATCTAGCCTCTATGTTATCGCCTCAAACCGGTACTGCGGCTGCGCATTCAAATTATTCCCTTTTCCCCCGGGGTTTTTAACTATAAATATCGTGACCTCCAGTGACCAGGTACGCTTCCTGAAGACGTAATCACGAAACGTACGCTGAGGCGGTACAATCCTGCACAAGCGCTGTTTGACCTTCTTTTTGGGTAAAGAGGTCAATGTTTTCCGGTAAGCTGACTACATATCTGGTCACTTTGGGTGTTATATCAGTTTAGTGAAGGATCACGCTACTAAGCTATCTCAAGACTAATCACAGCAGCACAGAATTGGTTGTTTGATTTTCTATGGACTCTGAGTATCATATTTGGATCCATCCACGATTGGGACTTATTGTATTTATTATTTTGCACTCGATTTTTTGGAGCATATATGTAGTATTTGTATTATTAATGTGCACATGAGTTATGTAAAGGTGTCATTAGATGCTAACCTAGGAGTCACTAATTAGTGTCACCAATACAGGTTGTTTGGGTGTTTCATCCACCTATAGCGCCCCCTATCAAATTTTCTTTTTAATAGCTTCTCCAGCCCCTCTGTTCCAGGAGACCTCTTCCATGACCGTGTAAGGATGAGGCTCCCCTCCCAGCTCTCCCGGGCTCCTCTGTGTTCGGCACACACCCCCCAGATGGGGATGACCTCTGGCTGCTATCTAGGACTCCATTCTCTACTTCACCCGGCTGAAAACTCCTCCCCAGTGAGCTGTTACCTCAGCTTATATGGGAGGCCTGCCCCCTGCCAATACCAAGTGGGGATTGGTCAGGGCTCCTCACATGAGCTGCCTGCCACTCCAGCCCTGCCCCTCTTCCAGAACAATCCTCTGAAAGCAGGGGAGGCGCCCAAGTACTGAAGCACAGGTGGTCACACCCACTGCTGCACTAACCACTCCCTGCCCCCAGATCAAAACAAGCAGGCCTAGCCTGAAGCATAGGCCTGCCTAAATTTACCTGTGCTGACAGTTTTACCTTTACAAACAATCCTACCTAGCACCTACATATAGTAAAGGGTGCTACACCTGTAAATCCTATATCTTAGAGTACAGTACAGGCAGAATATTCATAGACCCTGGGTTATATGCGGATACCCTATATATAACCCTATCCCATTCCGTAAGTCCTCCTTTTTTTTTTCAACGAATCCAGAGAAATATAGGCTTATAAGGGAGGGGGTCCCCATGTCCTGTACTGTACTCCAAGATATGGAATTGACTGGTAAGTAAAAATTCCATTTATGCTAATCATACAGTACAGACAGAATATTCACAGACCAGGGAATGTCCCCAAGCAGTGAATGAGAAGGGTGGGCAACAACTAGGCAAACAGAACTGTACCAACACTAGGTATCAAAAGACCCAACATCAGATATTCAACTTTAGAGTCCCGCTGCAAAAAATAGGATTTTTTACTCACCGTAAAATCCTTTTCTCTGAGTCCATGGACCGACACAGCTTCTCTATTGACAAAGTGGGTATTATCCGTTAATTAGGAGTGACTAGGCAGAAAAACGTGTAAAAAGTGTTGCATCACACCTTCTACAGTACCGCCCAGGGGGGCGGACCCTCCGGGTATACCCTCTCAGTCTGCATCTTCGCAGATCAGTTCGTGAAAAAGCAGTACAAACTTAAAAGGAGGGGTGGGTGCTGTGTCGGTCCATGGACTCAGAGAAAAGGATTTTACGGTGAGTAAAAAATCCTATTTACTCTTTCGTCCATGGACCGACACAGCTTCTCTATTGACAAAGTGGGACGTCCCAAAGCAGTGTCAGAGAAAAAACGAGAGGTGGTAACAGCATAAAAATAAACTTCACCCCAAACACAAAACAGCACTCCTCCAACGGAGGAGTTGCAACTCTAAACAGCCGTTTGCAAAACCTTGCGGCCAAAAGAGGCATCCGAAGATGCACCTACATCAATTTTGTAGAATTTTGTGAAAGTGTGTGCGGACGACCAAGTCGCCGCTTTACATAATTGGGAAACAGACGCTTGATGTCGGAAAGCCCAAGAGGCACCTATTGCCCTGGTCGAATGCGCCGTGACAGGAAAGGGGGGCGCCTGACCCTTTAAGGCGTAAGCCTGGATTACTGTCGGATCCACCTAGAGATGGTGGCCGATGAGACTGCTTGGCCCTTCTTGGGACCAGCCACCGAAACAAACAGTGAGTCTGACTTCCGGAACAGGGAAGTAGCAGATAGGTATACTCTCAAAGCTCGGACAACGTCCAAGGAATGCAACGCCGACTCCTTAGGATTCGACGGCTGAGGACACAAGGATGGAAGTACAATGTCTTCGTTGAGATGAAAAGCCGAAACGACTTTCGGAAGAAAGGAAGGCTGCGGCCGCAGCACCACCTTATCCTTGTGGAAAATCAAATAGGGAGCCTTGCAGGACAAGGCTGCCAGCTCAGAGACTCGTCTAACTGATGTAACAGCCACCAAAAAGACCACTTTCTGAGAAAGTGTCAACAGGGGAATATCTCTAATATTCTCAAACGGTGCCTTCTGAAGCACCGAGAGGACCAGGTTCAAGTCCCACGGAGGTAACGGGGGACGGACCGGAGGGGCCACATGTCGGACCCCCTGCACAAATGTACTCACGAGAGAGTGAGTCGCCAGGGGTCGCTGAAAAAAGACAGCCAGGGCAGATATCTGTCCCTTAATCGTACTTAGGGCAAGCCCTTGGTCCACCCCATGCTGTAAAAACAGCAGGATTCTGGAAACCAAATAGGTACGCGGATGCCATTTCATTTCCTCACACATGGAGATGTAGGCCCTCCAAGTGCGGTGATAGACCTTCCTAGAGGACGGTTTTCGAGCACTTCTCATAGTAGAGATTACTGAGTCTGACAGGCCCCGGTCTCTCAGTACCTGGTTCTCAACAGCCATGCCGTTAAAGCCAATGACTGTAAAGCAGGATGGAATATGGGACCTTGCGATAGCAGGTCCTTCCGTAGTGGTAGGCGCCAGGGGAAGTCTGCTACCAGACGTACTAGATCGGCGTACCAAGGACGCTGAGGCCAATCTGGAGCGATTAGGATCATTGGAATTCCCTCTGCCTCCACTCTGCGGAGCAGAAGAGGAAGAAGCCTTAAGGGAGGGAAGGCATAGATTAGCCGATACTGACCCCACGATGCTACCAACGCGTCTGTTGCGTCTGCCCATGGGTCTCTTGACCGGGCCACAAATCTCAATACCTTCCGATTGAGTCGGGAAGCCAGAAGATCTACGTCTGGTGTGCCCCATCTTTGGCAGAGGAGTTGGAACACCTCCGGGTGTAAGGACCCTTCTCCCTGGTCCAGCATCTGGCGGCTCAGGTAGTCCGCCTGCCAGTTTTCCACACCCGGAATGTACACGGCCGACAGTGCCGGTACGCTCCTCTCTGCCCACTTCAGGATGCGAGCGATCTCCGATGCTGCAGCTGAGCTTCTTGTTCCTCCTTGATGATTGACATATGCCACTGCTGTGGCGTTGTCTGACTGGATCCTGACTGGACGCCCTTGCAGCCTCTGAGACCATTTGAAGAGGCACAGCCTGATCGCCCGGATTACCAGGACATTGATCGGCAGGAGGGCTTCCTCTGGGGTCCAGCGACCTTGCGCCGACTGAACACCCCAGACTCCCCCCCAACCTGTAAGGCTGGCGTCCGTCGTGATCACTATCCAGTAAACCAGAAGAAATGACTTCCCGGCCATTAGAGCCGGTGCTGTCAGCCACCATACCAGGGATCTCCTGACTATGTGGCTCACTCGGATTTGATAATCCAGAGATGATGGACATCTGTTCCATCTGGACAGAACTTCCTTCTGTAACACTCGAGTGTGGTATTGAGCATATGGAACCGCTTCGAAGGAGGCTACCCTGAGGCCCAACACTCGCATGCAAAAAACGGAGTGACGACCAATTCCTGGAAGTCAGCTGCCGTACTGCAGCCCGGAGGGTCTGCAACTTCTCCACAGGGAGGAATACCTTTGCCTCTGAAGAATCCAGAATCAACCCCAGGTACCCTAGGCGTTGAGTGGGCACCAATACTGACTTTTGCGTGTTTAGTATCCAACCACAGTCTCGAAGAGTCTGACAGGTAATGGACACGCTTACCTCTAATTCTGAGCTTGAAGGGGCCTTCAGCAGAAGGTCGTATAAGTAGCCTGTGATAGCGATACCCCGCTGTCTTAGAAGTGCCAGAATCGGAGCGAGCACCTTGGTGAACGTCCTGGGTGCTGAGGCAAGGCCCAACGGGAGGGCCACAAACTGGTAGTGGTCCTTCCCGATAGCAAATCGCAGAAACCTCTGGTGTCTGGAGTATATGGGGACATGCAGGTATGCGTCCTTGATGTCCAAGGAGGCCAGAAAGTCCCCCGGATGGAGAGCCGTGACTACAGATCGAACCGACTCCATCCGAAAACTTTGTACCTTCACAAAGCAATTGAGGGCTCTGAGATCCAAGCTTGGACGAACCCCCTCCTTCTTCGGCACAATGAACAGATTTGAGTAAAAACCCCGTTCCAGTTCTGGAACTGGAATAACTACCCCGCGTTCCAGTAGACCCTGGACCGCCCCATACAGGGCCTCCCGACGGGTCGGTAGTAGCTGGAGATTGGAGGTGTTGAATCTGTCCGGTGGACAAGAGAGAAACTCTATCTTGTAGCCTGAGGAGATTACTTCGCAAACCTACCTGTCGGAGATTAGTGCTGTCCACTGAGTCACGAATTTGCGAAGACGTCTCCCCACCCGAGAGCTGGGTGGGGGTGGACCTTCATGCGGACGCAAATTTGTCCGCAGGCTTATTGGGTATGCGGGACCAGGGACGCTTTTGTCCTTGGGCAGGCGCTTTATCGGCCTGGGGTCTTTTCCTTGTCGCCCTAGGGGGACGAAAAAAACACTTGTGTGCAGTAAAGGAGGGCCCTTGCCCTTGGCGTGGCCCCTTATCCTTGCTAATTTGGGGAAGCAAAATGCTTTTACTTCCTGTGGCATCCTTGATGATGTCATCCAGAGAAGCCCCAAAAAGTCTGTCGCCCTTAAAAGGCAGATCCAACAGGGCTTTCTTGGAAGTCTGGTCCGCAGACCAGCCTTTTAGCCAGATCAGGCGGCGTATTGCTACTGCATAAACCGAAGTTTTAGACAGCAGGGGAATAGTATTCGTGTCTAACTCGCAGACAAACCTAAGGCCCTGGACCAACAGGTCGGCCAATGTTATCTCATCAGGAGGAGCATCTCGCTCCTTAACCCCTGGAGTAGCAATCTTGCCCATTCAGTAAGTGTGTGAGACACTAGGGCCCCCGCCAATGCCGGGCGTACTGCCGAGCCTACCACTGAGTATAGGTAGCAAGCGAGTGCTTCAGCCTTCTTATCCACAGGGTCCTTGAAAACAGGAGCCCCTTCTACAGGAATTGTGGTGGCTCTATTAAGTCTGGACACCGGAGGGTCCACTATAGGGGGGAGAGGTCCATTTCTTCAGAAAACTCTCCTCAAAAGGGGTACCGTACCGCAAACCTCTTTGGGGCTGTAAAGACCCTCAGTGGGTTCTCCCATTCCTTGTATAAGAGTTTATCAAAAGACACACAAGGGAACACCTTAGCAGTGCGGGCAGGTCTATGAAACCCAAGTGGACCGGAGTCTCTGCTGCTTCTGCAGTATTTTCCAATTTTAGCATATCCCGCACTGCAGTAATAAGGTCAGATACCAAGCCGTCTAGCGTACTGACCTGGACTTTGAGTCATTCTCACTGTCCGGTCACGGTCTGCAGTCTCTGATGCGTCAGAATCTGGGCCCCGAGCCGTAGCTGGACCTGGTTCTGCACCAGAATTATCCCCAGAAGCTTGCAGGGGATGGGGCGTTTACTACCCCCTGTATTCCCGTGTGCTGCTTCCACCCTGGCAGCAAACGCCTCTAGGATTGCAGTCATAGCGTTCATAGACACCTCAGGGGCACCAGCTGCTAAATTTGGTGTTTCAGGGGAGAAGACATCTGCCTCAGATGCCATGCTGACCACACGCTGACACTCACAGGGCTCCAGGCAAGATATCAATAGGCCACCCTCCTGTGCTGCAGAGAGGCCGGGTCACCCACAGGACTCACCACCCTGGATAGGTACTGCTATGCTGCGCCTGTGATGCTGTCCCGCTGCTGCTGTGTCAGTCTGCTTCTTTTATCAGCACTTCCTGTGTGAATTTTCGCGCCAGTGTAATGCACCCTAGAGGCCGGAGGCCCTCGAAAAATGGTTGCCAAAAACATCTGTATGGAAGATAATGTGGGCTCTAAGAAAATGGCCGCCGACAGAAGATAGAGGTCAAGCAGCCATAGCCCACAAAAAGATGGCCGCCGAACGGCAATATCTGCATACAGGGTGGACAAACATGGCCGCCGATCAGCTGATAGGGGCCAGTGGGTGTGGCCAAACCACAGGAAGATGGCCGCCGGGCAGTCACAAGAGGCCAAACTTGGCATGGACCACCTCAAAATGGCCGCCGACAGCATGGAGGAGGAAGGACACAAACACAGGTAAGAAAAAATGACATTTCTTTTAAATGTTAGTTACAGCCAGCCCCGCTCCAGTGGGACCCCCTAGGTGACCCCCAGCACCCAGCAACCTTTAGCTAGAAGCCCAGGGAGGAGGGAAAGGCAGGGAGAGAGGGAAGAAAGGGGCCACAACCACTTACTTGATCTCTCCAGGAATGTCCAGCTAAATCACCCAGCCGAGGCAGGGGAGTTTTACTTAACTATCCTGCATGTATTCTGCTGGAAGACATTCCAAACAGATCATCGTCCGCGCACGGAAGGTGACTGTTGGCCAGGCATGCTGTGATTGGACCCAGAAGGGACGATCATATGTATGCCCTGGAGCATGACGCTCACCGGACAGGCTGCTGCGACTCGGCCGTAAGGTCAGCCGAAGCTGAGCGGTCCGATGCAAGCCTTGGAGCGTAAGCTCACCGGCCAGGCTGCTGCGACTCGGCCGTAAGGTCAGCCGAAGCTGAGCGGTCCGATGCAGGCCCTGGAGCGTAAGCTCACCGGCCACCCGTGGAGCGACGGGCATGTCGTGGAAAACCCAGCGCGTAGCTAGGGTCGGCACACGCTCGATGGCCGAAACTGGGGAGACTACAAGGATCGAGGATCCAGCCTGTCACCCAGTCGGCAGTTGATCGAAGATCGCAGGAAACAACAAATGTAGCAAAAAAAATAAAAATATATATCTTTTTTCCCCGGACCAATGGGCCCGAAGGGAGCCATGTCCTACTCCTTGCTAGACAGAAAAAAACTGATCTGCGAAGATGCAGACTGAGAGGGTATACCCGGAGGGTCCGCCCCCCTGGGCGGTACTGTAGAAGGTGTGATGCAACACTTTTTACAAGTTTTTCTGCCTAGTCACTCCTAATTAACGGATAATACACACTTTGTCAATAGAGAAGCTGTGTCGGTCCATGGACGAAAGAGTAATCTTGTGAGCGAAATCTGCATGCACAGAAGATTGTTATCCAGCTTTGTAAGGCTGGACAGCTAAAGGCTTGATGTCCAAACACCCAGGAGACTCCCACCAACCTGGTGAATTGAGAACATTGGAGAGCTTTTTCTTTTTAAGTGTATGCTCTTAAGAGGGGTTGTCTTATCCATCTAGTGATTGTAGATTTTGTATCAGGGTGGACTAATAAGGAATCCATCTGTCTGATCAAAGCTGTAGTTTCAAGGTAGACTATAATGGCTCAGACTACATCCAGGCAATAAAGAAATATTTCCTTTGGATGAGAAGGGCAAAAGGATAGTAGGACTATATGTCCTACTACAGGTGGAATGATAGCCCTGGGCATAAGACTACCTTGTCCTTGTGAAGATTTAAGAGTGGCGCCTTCCAGCAGAGGTCCGCTAGCTCAGAGACACATCAGAGAGAGCTGTGATGGGAACCAAGAAGTCTACTTTGTGTAATATCTCAAGGGCATTTCTCTGATGGGTTTAAAGTGTGGTTGCTGCAGGGCAAAGGGAAGCATATCCCAAGGAACCACAGGGTACCTGCAGGGAGGTACTGATCCACGATCACCCTAGGGTAAAGGTCTTGACAAGGGAGAGCAAGCTCAGAGGTTTTTTTAGAAAATAATGGACAAGGCTGAAACCTGTTCTTTCAGAGTGCCTAAAGTTCTGGTCAAGCCCTAACTGGAGGCACTTTGGGGTTTATTTACTAAAGGCAAATGAAAGTGCACTTCCAAGTACACTTGCAGTGCACAGTGGAAGTGATGTAGCTCTGAGGGGGGACATGCAAGGAAGATAAAAAACAAACAGCATTTTTGCTTGCACATGATTAGATGATAGAAATCATCAGAGCTTCCCCTCAGATCTACAGTGACTGCACTTCCAAGTGCACTTACAGTGCACAGTGGATTTGCCTTTAGTAAATTAACCCCAATGTATTTTCTGGGAGTAAAGTGGCTATGTTCACTCTAGGCAAAAACTGATTTCCAGATATGATAGATATTTCTGGAAGTGATTTTAAGCAGAGTAGGGGGGTGGCATATTTAGAGACATCTTTATTCTTTAGGGCTCGGGCTTCAACAGCAATGCCATTAAGGCCAGAGAGAGTATAAAGCAGGATGGAAAAAGGGGGGTTAAGTCAGCTGGTATGGGCTGTTGGGAAGGCTAGAGGTTGTCTCCTAGCAATCTGAGAATGTATATGTGCCAGGTTCTTCTTGGCCAGTTTGGTGCAATAAGAATCAAGTTTCTTCTCTGGCTCGGTTTTGTGGAGTAGTAGTGGCAGAATTTGTACTAGAGGAAAGACATAGATTAGCCTAAACCGATTCCAGGGAATTATCAGAGCATCCAATGCCAGTGCTGAAGAACCCTTGACCCTGAGCCAAAATAGATGTAGCTGCAGAAAAATTTGCCTTTATTTTAGGCATGCAATAAGCAGCCTGAGTCAGTATCAGATGCACTGAATGTAAGAATCAGGTCCTGCTCTAGGTCAAGGAAATCTCAGTAACTATGAGATTGAGTTTTGTGCCGGCCCTTGGTAGAGCGATTGTTTGCCTGAGCTTTTGCCTGGTTTCTGCCTTGGTGAGGGTGTTCCCCTGTGGGGTACTCAGAGTAGGGTGCAAAAATGAGGTACATTTGGTGATGCCTTTTTCTGGAATAAAAAAAAAATGGGGTAAGCGTTTGAGGAGTACCCAGTTGCAGAGTTCACTGTGTAAACATTTCAAATACAGTCCAGGTTTCCTGATGGTTGTAACATAAATGCATACTATTCAGAAGTGGGAGCTATAGTAACGGTTCAGTAAAACTCTGTCATACCTGTCCATGTCGATATGTAGAGTCCAGGCTTTGCATCTTACAGTGGGCATACTCCCAAAAGGGTCCTTTAACCCCTCAATGCTGCTGCCTCCTGGCTCTTTAAGGAGGTTTCTGATGCCGGGAAGCAGGGTGGGGTTTCTGATCATGTGACTGTCACATGATTGGAAAGCTCCCAATCGCAATTAGAGATAGGCAACGGTTAGCCGCCTGTAACTGTGCCGGGAGCACGCAGGGCGTGCGTTCTCGGCACAGCTCCGTTTACATTCTGGTACGCATATATGCGGCTACTCTGTGTTAAGACCCACCCGCCGAGAGGCCGCATATATAAGTACCACTGGCGTGAAGGGGTTAGAGACTTGGTCTGATAGCAATGGAACACAGCTGCAGGATGCTATACAAGCCCAGGGCTAACCACATGTTGCACAAAGTGCTGAGATGAGCGCCTACGTAGGATCCAGAACCCCCAAAGCAACATTAAAAGCCGACCCAGATTAAAATGAGGTTGCACCAGTTTGGATAAACTGCTTTTATTGTGGTAGGAGAAATGTGTGAGAAATTGATTAAAAGAGTGATTTCTCCATTAGGGACACTAGCAAAAAACTGATGACTGTGGCAGGGGTTATAGTAGGCCACTAGGGGTGTTTTTCTCAAAAGCTTTGACAGTGTGCAATCATTTGAAGATAACAGCCTATAACAAAAGGTCTATAAATATCCTGCCTGTGTCTTGTACTGTACTATGAAGATATATTTTTTATTTATTTTTTTACACATTTAAATATTTTTGAGTCCAATGTGCCATAGTATAATAATCATAAGTTCAGCACAATCAATGAGTGGGGGTGCAACAGAAAAAAATAAGTTATTCATCATATCCTATTAGCACATGCCAGCTGTAAGGCTGCATTCACACCGGAGCATAGCGTCTGAGCGCTTTTACAACATTTTTTTCCCCGTGTTTGTATGCAGCGTTTTTTGGACTTTGGCATTTTTTTATTAGCCGATAGAGAAAACATATCTGTTGCATCATTTGTTGCTAGGTATTTAAGCTTTTTCTTAGCTTTTCCATTAGCTTCTTTTATTATTATTCATTTATTATGTGTTTTTTTCATGGGGTTATATATTTTTTATTTATTAATAACAATAAATAAATGTAAAATAAATTCACAAAAATAAATACTAAGTAATAAATAATTAATTTACCCCTTAAAAAAAAAAAAAAAAAAAAACTAAACACCCCAACACAAAATAAATTATTATTATTAATAATGTATTTTTTTTTGTTTGAGTCTGGATGTTTATTTTATGGTTATATTATTAATAAATATATTTAATATTTGATAAGGGTAATATATTAATGTATTATTACATATTAATTTATTTTACTTATTTATGATGATTTTTATAGTTATTTGTGTATTTATTTTACATTTATTTATTCATATATTATTACTATTTTCCCCCCCCATTTGAGCAGAAACACGCAAATGGGGTGGCATAAGCAGTGTAATATTACAAGGAGTGAGTTTAGCTGGTAGAGGAGGCAAAGGTTATTTCTTACTAGCGGTGAAATAGGAACAAAAAAAAACAGTACCTACCTTTACAGATCTGCATTGAAATCAACGTGGAAAGGTTAAGGCCTTAAGTTTGTACTGCCTCCTATGTGCGTTGACTTTTGCAACTGTGTTAGGGACTGCTATAGTTGAGTGATGTCAGCGCGGGTGTACAAACTGACAAAGCTGTCAGATCTCTCCCCTTTGCCGTTGCTGCCTGAGAGTTGGAAGGCGATGCCATACAGTGCAGGGATGCTCCTGAGTGTTTTTTTTTATTTTTATAAACATTTATTAAATATTTGAGGTTCTGTCTTCCTTAGCCACTTCCCAACCGGCTCACGTAGATATAAGTCGGAAGGTTGTCAGCCCTGCACAAAACGGCGTACAGGTAAGTTGGCTCCTTTAAGAGCCTTAGCAGGTGTGTGTGTGTGTGTGTAAACACACAAATCCCAGTTCTCTCAGGAGAGGAGAGACAGATCGTGTGTTCCTATTAGGAACAGCAATCAGTCTCCTCCTCTAGTCACTCCCATCCCCCCACAGTTAAAACCTTGATCGCCCCTAGTGTTAATCCCTTCCCTGCCAGTGACCTATATACAGTAATCAGTGGCTCTTTTTAGCTCTGATCGCTGTATAAATGTTAATGGTCCCAAAAAAGTGTCAAACGTGTCCGATCTGTCCGCCGCAATCCCGATGAAAATCGCTAATCACCACCATTACTAGTAAAAAAAAAAGCATAAATTTATCCCCTATTTTGTAGACGCTACAACTTTTGCGCAAACTAATATTGCAATATATGCTTATTTGTGATTTTTTTTTAACCAGAAATATGTATTAGAATATATATCGGCCTAAACTGATGAATAAATTATTTATTTTATATATTTTTTTTAAATTGAGGATATTTATTATAGCAAATACTAAAAAATTATTTTATTTTTTTTCAAATTGTCGCTTTTTTGGAAAAAGTGAAAAAACAAACAAAACAGGTGATCAATTTACCACCAAAAGAAATCACTATTTGTGGGGGGAAAAAAGGACGTCAATTTTGTTTGGGTACAGCGATGCACGACCGCGCAATTGTCAGTTAAAATGACGCAGTGCCGTATCCAAAAAGTCTTGACAGCAATGGGGCAAAACCTTCCGGGGCTGAAGTGGTTAATACATCCAATATAAACTTGGGGACTAGCCTTTCAGGAAAGCTGGACATAACTAAATTCTACAAGAAACATGTGTTTGTTTTCTAGTTAGTGGGGCCAAAACGATTTTAGTATTCAACTGCAGTGGCATGAAAATTTTAAGAAGGAAAGAACATTTTTTGTATATGAATTTTTAATGGTGTTTTTTTTTTTTTCCTTTAGGAATCTCCATTTGTGCCAAAATCTAATGTTAATAGTGTATAGCCAGCAGCTTAAGTTGTGCTCAAAAGGTCCCACTGATATACTTCTCCAAACGTTGTGATAAACATAACCTATTAGACATATGTGCACTGCCCAAAATTTTTTTTTTTTCGTTTCATTCGTTTTTTTCGGAAATTCTAAAAATTCGGATTTCGAAAATTCAACTTTCCAAATTTCCCCATTTTTGAATTTTAGATTTTCGAATTTTAGGAAATCAGAAAATTCGGAAATTGAATAATTCAGAATTAACTAATTTGTCAAAATCCGTTAAAAAACGAATTCGTAACTAAACGAATTGCACATTTCTATAACCTATTAAAAACAGTTTAATTTCAAATTGGGCAGTACAGTGCTGAAGGGACGGCAGTGATGTCTGATAATCGTCATAATGATTTAGTAAAAGTGGAGCACACAGAATCTGGCGCAGCTGTGCATAGCAGGGTTGCTAACCACCAGAAAATTTACTGACAGTTTGTACAAATCTGTGATTTTTTTTTTACAACTGCCAGTAAATATCAGGGGCTGATAATTTCATGCTGTGTTGACTTTGTTGGTGTAAATAAAGCAAATTACTTTGTTATAGGTATGGTCAGTGTTTCCATGTCATGTTTATACTGTTCAAATATTCACTGTGTTCGTTTTCAATAGGAGTTCTGTGATTTCTCAGGTTGTTGGTAAAAAATGCTGACAAAAGGTTGGCAACCCTGGTGCATAGTAACCAATGAACTTTAGGAGTCTACCGCACAGATTATCTAGATGACATTGGCTCCATTCTACGAGTAAGGCTGGGTTCAAACTTCTGCAAATTAGATGTGGGGTTTACCGCATACAATTTGCATGACAATGGAGCCGCTTCGCAGATCTCTGGGGCAGCTGGGGAGTGGATTGCACACGGTCCTGTACGTCTTTGGCTCCATTTCAGGTCTGAATTCAGCCAAAAATCCAGGCCCGATTTGTCCCTGAAATGGAGAACAGGGATATACATGGGGCCCCCCTCCCTTCCCCTGTGAGCCGCATCCTTAAATGTGAACCCAACCTGAGAGCAAAAGTGGTCAGATTTTACTATTTGCAGATTATTTTTAATGAAAATAAAAGTCATGTTTAACTGCATGTACATGATTTTTCATTTTAGGCAGCAACATGGGAATGTCATGCAGCCTTCACCAAAAGACAACAGTGGCAGTCATGGTTCCCCAATAAGTGCCAAACTGGAAGGAATCTTCTTCAGCTGCAACACTGAGTTCAACACTGGAAAGCCTCCACAAGATTCCCCATATGGGAGATACAGAGTCGAGATACCTGCTGAAAAACTCTTCAACCCAAACACCAACCTGTACTTTGGGGACTTATATTGTATGTACACAGCTTATCACTATGTTATTGTGGTTATTGCCCCGGTGGGCTCACCAGGAGATGAGTTTTGCAAGCAGCGCCTTCCTCAGCTCAGCCTGAATGACAACAAATTTCTGACCTGCACTGAAGAGGACGGCAGTCTGGTATTTCACCATGCCCAAGACGTAAATTTGGAAGTCATTTACACTGACCCTGTGGATCTTTCTTGGGGTTCAGTGGCAGAAATAATTGGCCACCAGCTCATGAGCTTGTCTACTGCCAATGCAAAAAAAGATCCTAGCTGCAAGACATGCAACATCAGTGTTGGACGTTAAAAGCCCCACTTGGCCCACCGTGAAAGCAGTTTAACCCTCCCTTGTCATTCTTACCAGACATTTTGTCGGGAAGCATGCAAAATGCAGCTGTCACCAAAAGCATACACTGAAACTAGAACTCCTTAACCCCTTCGCTGCCTGATGAAGCCTGCAAGGCATTGCATTGTAGTTCCTCCTGCAGCAAAGGATTTAAAAAGCTTTTTTTTTTTTAAACTTTTTTTTTTAATTATTTGTGAAGTTAATGCTGCTCTTAACCACTACAAACCATTTTGTTCTCTGCCAATTGTTAAACCTAGATGTTGCAATTTTTTTTCGTTTTTTTTTGGTAGTTTTTTTGAATTTTTTATTTCTTTGCCAAACATAACAAAACTACGTAGACTGCTTTAGCAAGTAAAATTTATCGCTATTGGCTTTTTATTGGGGTGTCTAAATAGCAGTTATGTTAAGTTACTAAAAAAAACTATTGGGAACTTAAAAAAATAATAATAATAGCATGGAAAATTGTAATTTTCAGCATGAGTAAGCTCTCAAAGCCTAGAGACATCAGCACTTCCAACTTGGCTCGACATATGTTAAATGTTAAAACGATATTAGGAAACAAATACTGTGTTCCAACATCATTAATATGATAGAAAAATATTTTATTTGTACCGTTGTATAAAATATTTACAAATCATATAGAATATATAGAGCACATTTTATTAGCAACTGTATACATGTCAAACCATTTTTCCCTTATCAAAGATGTAGACTGTAAACTTCATTGAATCGTGTATACGTTCCTGTTACTCTTGCTTCGAAGATTTTAATTAAAAACAACTAAAGTCATTCCGGTTTATACAGTGTTTAAAAAAAATAAAATAAACACAAACAGAACAAAAACATCACATAAAGGTCATGAAAATGATTTCACTTGCAATTTTTTTTTTTGCACTCCCAATAAACAATTTTAAAACATCAGCTTTAAAATCATGCATTCTGGATACAAGAGAAATAAAAAGTATATTTTGATCAGTAGGAATATTTAGAAAAAGGACAAGTGCTTAGCACAACAGCAAAAACGGTCTAAGTGGTTTTCTCTGTGTGAGTGCCTGTGAGTGACACGAGTAGAAAAAGGAAATTAGCAGCATACATCAAAGTCCACACAGCTTACTGTATTGAGGAATAAGACTTCTAACTTTGATAATAAAAACATGAAAACCTAGTATTAAGGCAGCTTTGCATATTTAACATTCATGAATAGGTTATTTCGAGGGAGTTGGAAGTATGAACATTTCCACCCTCCGACAAAGAAAAAAAATATAATATAAATGCTATCAAAACATACCAATTTATTTATTTATATATCTATATATATATATATGTATTTTAGAAAAATTTTCACAAGGGCCTTCTTGTAATTCAGTCCCAGCACACACCATGTTTTTTCCAAATCTGTTATTGTAAGGCAAGGCAGTAGATAGAATAAGCAGCTTTACAAATAGGATTTGACCATCTTGTCTCCCAGGTTAGCATATGCTCTGGGTGTGTCCTGTAATTTAGTGCTACATTGTGTCTGTTGTAATGAAGGATCTGTTAACGGAGCTCAGCCTACAGAATTCCCATCAGTATGTGGTCACACAAACCACAGCTAAGACATTAATACCTCAGATGGCATAGCAATTCTGTCTCCATAGGGAAGATTCAGAATATTTAAGTAAGTCTAGAAACATAAGAGAATAAGATAGTCAAATCTTTATACAAATCATATTGCTTATGCAAATGCCACAACTTACACAATATGTCAGGAAGTTGAAACTAAACTTTTTCCTTTTCCTTTAGTTAAATGTGTTTATTCTATCCATAATCTTGAATTGTAAAAAAATTAAGTGCTATTTACGGAAAATATTTTTTATCCTCATTACTCAACTGATGTATAGCAATGGAGATACATAGGACCTACTATGGACCTTTATCTTTGCTTTTAAACTGCACTTTTCCCCACAGCGAAAAGCAGTCATGGAAGTAATCAAATTTCAATAAAAAGGGGAATAAGCACAAATTAAAAAACAAAAAACAAAAAAACTGAATGTTAGGTAATCGAGGGAAGACTCGCCTGTCACTTTCTCAGTAGGAGGCTACGTATTTAAAGAGGCCATTTTGTCATTAGTCTCAATAAAGAATAAGGCTTATATTTCATTTGAATGGAGTTGCAGGATAAAATAATAGATATTTAAACCAAAAAGGTACATAAGTTTGAGGGATGTCTCAGCTTTAAAAAATGTCCGACTCAGGCTTCTGTAAATTCCTTATAGAACTGTAGGTGGCCTCTGCCTGCCTTCTTACGTCTTTTGTGGCACAGTTCCAGGCTCTTTTCCTGTCAAGCTATGTGTTTCTCACTACCTGCTACAAAAGGGTACTTCCATTACTCATTTAACACTGTAAAAAAATGCAACAAGGGTCGTTAAACCCCAGTTGCTATAGTCATGGTGGGTGTGCAGACTTAGGAACCTAAATTCACAGATCTCATCACTGGTGTCCCCAAGTGACATTGGACATATGATTTAACTTTACAGCTTCTACTAAAAACAAACATACCTTTTGGGGGCGGAATGATACACAATTATAACAAATATCCGCCTAATACATAAAACGTTTGCAATGCATTATAGCGCAACACAAGTTATCAAATGTTTGACCCCAATTAATAAAAATAATGGTATGTTTACCTTTCCAGTGCCAGGCTACATATGCATATAGTATGCAAAATGCTCAAAATAGCACATTGATAACTACATTTTGTGAAAAGGGATGGAAGTATAAGCCTATTGATACACTAATAACTATTATGGTATACGAAACAGTCAAATTAAAAAGTACCGTAAATGGAAAAACACCTAGATGCTTCATAGGCAACAAAAAAGGTCCACTGCAGGCAGTATGCTAGAACCAAATTCAGTGAATATTGTTAAATATTTTAGAATTAAAATGGCCCTTTAACTACATATTTTCTTATATGCAATGCTGCTTTAATTTTACAAAGATGTTCAAGAAAATAAATATTTTAAAAAATACTTTTGCTCTTACAATATATTTCACAAAACTAGATATGAAACACTAGAGATAGAGCCAATTACATTTCCCAATGTGAACACAAAGATGCTTATGTTCCATTCAGGAAGAATAAAATCCGCCTCTCCAGCAATAGGTTAAATAATACCATTTTCAGAAAGTGCAGTCTTGTTGCTTACATCATTGGCCTTTGGTTGTAGAAGACAAAGTGTGGTTTTCTTACCAAAACTAGCACAAAGAGTGGGGGGGAAAAAAACCACACCTCAATATTAAAAATATGACCAGAGACTATATATACACATACAGTCTGTGCATAAACAGATCACGTTCTCAAATCTAGAATATTCTATTCATGTACATCAACTGAGGGTAACATCTGCAACATATCAAAGGCACTTCTAACAATGAAGCACATTAGAGAAACAAAGATCCATGTATAAATGCTGGAGGAAAATGGAGGCATTGCCTATGCCAATCAATAGGATATCAATTACC
The DNA here is from genome assembly GCA_029206835.1 of Rana muscosa. NCBI lineage: Eukaryota > Metazoa > Chordata > Amphibia > Anura > Ranidae > Rana > Rana muscosa. The sequence continues at coordinate 173,234,422 of CM055123.1, forward strand.
ATTTTTCTACAAACGCAAGCAAACACCTGATTGATTGTTACAGGCAACGCGTTTTCTGGTCCTCATTATTATACACAAATCCCACTGTAAATGTTACAGAGTTGGATGAAATTTTAAATTGTATTCTTTAAAATGCTAGTAAATTGGCAAAATGAAACTACACAAACATAAGTGATAAAAAGCCTTATTAAGTCAATCCCATTAAATAACTTCTGACGGATTACAACCATAATGCCCTTTAGCAGATTATTTTGGAGATTGTAAAGGAATAATGCCAAGTACCTTTTACCTTCCTAAAAGACATTCTCATTCAGACTTGTTCAGTAAAGCAGTGCAAAGATAGCATGCAAAGTGCACATACCCAAAACAACCACCTGGATTTAAATTTAGAGTGGTCAAAGAATTAATCTTTTGTTGATGTGGCTGTTATGGGCTACTGGATTATGCCTTACTGAATAAGCACAACTGGGATTTCTTTTATTAACATGATGCAGCAATGAATTATTATGATGCATAGCTACCAGTCATCCTGTCATGACATTCAACCTTACAAAGGCTGACTGGTTGCCTTGTTTGCAAAACATCATTGATCTTTCCTCCTTGGCTTTTTTTGCCTCCAACTACTAGGAGAATTTTGTCTTATAGACAGATCTGGAATTATCCCTTTTCAATTCCTTGCTACTGTTATCCCTACCAGGTAGTGTATAACTATTAAAGTGCATCAGCATTTCAGTGTCATACATGTGCAGAAATACAGCAAAATTTAGTCCTCAGAATACCGCTTGTGGTGTGTTTGCAGATTCTAAATCGTTTTAGATACATCTTGCTTACTGATCAGGACTTCCAGTAGCCGAAGTTTCGCTTTTATCTGTTTGTATTCACAGTACTCTTCAGCCATTGGTATTCTGTCTTCTTTCTGTGCGCTCCTAGAACATATTATAGGATGGTGATGAGACTACAATGCACATTTTACAATCTGTAATACACTCAACTGGTAAAGGTTGCAGAGCTGCAGCCTCTTCTAGTGCTGTTAATAAGCAGCAACTTGTCAGTGCAGCAGGTCTAAAAGAATGGAATGGGGTATCTGGGCAGGGCCACCATCAGGGGGGGTACAGTCGATACAACTGTAAAGGGCCCAGGGGCCCACCTGGGCCAGAAGAAGGGGAGCCGTGTTGTGCACTATAGAAACGATATTGCAGCTTCTGCTGCTCTGTGTCATTGAGCTCAGACATCAAGCTCTTTACTGCCACCTCTGGCTACTATGTGCACCCCTCATGTGAGCTGCCTGTACTCTGCTCCTCTGTGTCAGCTTTGTGAAAACAAGCTGAGTCTAGGTAGGAAGATTTGCTTTACAAGAAGGGGCTGTGAAGGAAAAGGAGGGAGGCCGTTTGTGTACAGGGAGAGGTCAGAGGCTTGTGTGTTAGAGATTTGTGTATGTGTGGGGTTGACCGCTCTACAGGTGTGAGGCTGACATATATACAGGGGTGGGGGTGGGGGGCTGACATATATATATATATATATATATATATATATATATATATGTGTATGTGTGTGTGTGTGTGTGTGTGTGTGTGTGTGTGTGGAGGGGGCTGACATCTATACAGGTGTGAGGGGGGGCTGACAGCTATGGAGGTGAGGGGGTGTTGACATATATACAGGTCTGAGGAGTGCTGCCATATATACAGGTGTGTGGAGTGACACAGTATATACAGGTGGGTGGGGCTGACATATATACAGGTGAGAAGGGGGCTGGCATATATACAGGTGGGGAAGTGATAGATACTGTATACACACACAGGTGTGAGCATCCTAGCAACCAACAACATGGGGGAGACTTGCGCCTCATTCCCAACACCAACTACTCCAAAATAACATTAATCTTACTTACCACCAATTTCCTTATCTCCAAAACAGCAGTATTACTTTATGAATTAGCGACAGACATTGCACATAAAAGTGGTGCTTTTAAAAACGGAATTTGTTGCATACATCAGTAATATCATTAAAACTGTTGGAGTGTATTTCTGAATTTGGTGCAGGACCTCCCTGGACAACAATAACGCTAGAATAGCATTGCAAATACTATGCAAAATCGCCTCCTATATGTCAAGAGTGCTTCTGTATCTGCTCATAAGCTTATAAAACCCTAATTTTCAAAAATAGAATTCAAAATTGTATATAGTTTCCTGTACAGATCACATGCTTTAGAAGAAAAAAAAAGTTTTGGGAAAAGGTTGCATTTTAAAACCTGTTACACACAGATGGTTTTGGGCTGAACAAAAAAACAAAAGGAGCTCGCTGTGATGTTAGAACACAATAGCTCAGCGGAGAAATCACTGTACTAACAGGGGGGCTGTCCCCCCGCCAAAAACACCCCAGTCAGCGATCGCAGCGTTGGCTACAAGAGCTGCTTGGATGCCAATCGGCTGCTGGTTTTTCGACAGAAGCTGAACCTTCGGCCAGGTTCTGTCAGGCAGGCTGCCATACACAAGGACCAAATGTAAGCAGGTTTCTGTTGAACCGGCCGATATTCGGCCCGTGTGTACCAGACTTAAGTCAGAGCACTCATGGACACAGAACAGTTTTTGTGGTTCAGTGACAATACATTTTCATTTACTGGTGCAATTGTTCCTAAAAGTCTATTCAAAAAAGTCTCCTCTGGGTCTAACTATCTTTTTTTTATATGGCATCAGCCCTCTGTTTTAATATGTGCCTCAAAATCAAGAAGCTCAAGGGGGTGTGGTGGAAGATCTGTTTAAGTATGTCCTTTACCCAGACCCGACAAACTCTGTAAGCTCCCTGCCACTTGCAGGGTGAACTAACAAGGCTGCTGGTATTGTATTATTTTTATTTTACAGATCAATAATTGCTGAGCAGGCCAATTAAAGGGTGCATCTAAAGACCAGCCACTGTGCTGATTAATTTTACATTAATAGATGCAGTTTAACCTCTTCAGCTCTCATACCTGTATCCTCCTTATGGATTGAAGCAGTTTTTGCATTTCCCCATTGGCTGGTGATAACTTTATCATTACCTCTTTAAGCAACACTCAGGGTTAATACTAGAGTAGACTAGAAGTCTGAGCCAGAGCATTACTCAGGGTAGACATTTTTATATAAAACACAGAGTTACACAAAGGTGGGCGGATGACGACATGATCTCCACCTCAGCCAATCAAAGGAAGCCTTGTACTCAATAAAAATAAAAACAAGCTCCCTGTGAATGGCTGAGCCCTGCTCAGCCCAACTCAGATTTGTTTCAAAAACGCAATGTTGAGCCCCCATCCTGCTGCTGGAACACAGTGCTGTATACTCCCATGTAGCTGATTCTACACAGTCTATACATTGCTCACAGCTGACACGTTAGTGAAGGTAATAGATCATTTGGACCAGCTTGGTTCAAACTAATTATTTTATAATGACAAAAAGCCTTTATTTGGCTTTAATGTTACACAAAAAAAAAATTGAAAGGAAAATGTATATATTCGTTAAAATAAAAGCTATGGGGAGATGCAGAGGAGGGAGTTTATTGGGGCTGATTTGGGTTAAACTCGGTTTACCTAATGCGATATGCAGATCAATGGTCACAACTTTGATTTTACATAGGAATGAAAAACTATAGAGTCATTTTACACAGGAGTAGCGGTCATTCTGTCAGCTGGAAATTGCAGCGAGGGAAATGGTGGCAGAGGGAGGGGAGCTAAGCATAGGCGATGCATTCTAGAAAAAGTTTTTTTTTTAGTATGTGATCCCCTACGTTTAAAATTCTCCAGTTGTTAAACAATTAGGCCTCGTTCACACCATTTGTGCATAAAAACCGATGAAGAAAAATTTGCAGATTTGACTTGCATAGGCCTGTTCATATGTGCAGAGATGTGCATAATTTTTTATGAACGTCTTTGCAAGGACACAAAGAAAGCAACTGTTTTCTATCTGTCCTGTTCACAACACTGATATCGCGTGCACGGAGATATGCAACAAATTCTTTGCAAGGGCATAAAAAAAGAAAAACCATTGTTCCCTATTTGCCCTATTCACACCATAATGTTGATGTCACATCAGGTTCCCCCCCCCCCCCTCCACACAGAAAACTGCATATAGGTTGTAGATTCCTATGCAGACAAAATCTGCACATGATACCAGTGTTGCGGTGTGAACAGGGCACAGAGAACAATTGTTTTCTTTGTGCCCTTGCAAAAACAGATGCAGAAAAACTCAGACCCCGTTCACACCATGTGCAGAGTCAAAATACCCTAATTCCATTTGAACAGGTCACAGAAATAACAAATTTTTGGGGTTTTTTTCATAAACCAAAAGTCGTTCTTTTCTCTGCTTCAAACGGTATATTTATGCCATCTCAAGAAAATCAAAAAGGAATTAGGCAAGTTACATCACTATACATTTTCCTGCCAGGCTACCGCTTACCTCCCGGTCTGTCGTAAAAAGTGCTCTTCAAATTCTCTTAAAGCTTTTCTTAACCTTTTCTTATCTGCTCTGGTTTCTCGAAGGTGATCAAGAAGTTCAGACCTTATTGACAATGACAAATACATTTTACATATTAGTTGACCATGTACAATGAGTATCGCCTGTATGGTTTAGCAGAACATCTAGCATTGCCATGTGATGACATTTTATGCAGCTGTATGGTTACATCTCAGAATGTTTTGTTATTCAATATTTTAGAATGATTGTTCCTTGCTACTTATAATTTTATTTGGGTTATCATGTTAGTGAGCTTATCCTACATGCTCTAATTCTCTGTGAGCTACATTCTGCTAGAATATCTGTAAGTGATTATTATTATTATATAACACAGACAGTTTACGCAGCGCTTTACAACATAAGTGCAGAAAGTACAAATACAATACAATTTAATATAGTGGAATCAGAGGGCCCTGCTCGTTGGAGCTTACAATCTAAGAGTGAGGGTCAAGAGATACGAAAAAGGTAATAACTGTGGGGGGATGAACGGATGTTGAAAATAAATGTACAGTTAGGTGGGGGCCAGATAATCTTCTCTAAAGAGATGAGTTTTCAGGGATCGTCTGAAACAGGACAGAATAGGAGATAGTCGGACAGATTGGGGTAGGGAGCTCCAGAGAATGAGGTGACAAAAGAGCAGGACGTTTTTTTTTGGAGGAACAAAGAGAACGAGTTGGTTAGTATTTTGAGACTAGTTTAGTGATGTAAATTTTGTGTGTTTCACTGAGCTTAGGATTCCAAATATTCACCTATAGTGTTATATATTTCAGTGCTGCTACTTAAATATTAAATCCAAATAAAAATCTGTGACATTAACATTAGTGCACCAACCAATAATCAATTCCACAGTAGCGCAACCACTGGTACTATGCAGTGAACAATAATATATATGCAAGTGATATAATTAAAACGTGAAAATACTAAATATTCAAAAATTTCTAAATCATACAAATAAGTCCATACAACTGTGAAAATGATAAATCTTAATTTTTGATTTAGGCTGGCTTCACACTGGTACGACACAGCTGTTGTACGACTGTCATCCTACTTTAACTGCGACATCGGTCCTACATCAGTCCTACTTCCATCATTTGAATGAACAAGATCAGATTTTTTTTTCGACTTTGAGATAGTCTGACATGTCCTTTGACCAATCAAAACAATCCCAGTGTGAGATAAATTCCTTTTACTGCTGCTGTAATCACCATGTCGGATGCCACAAGTCGGATGGTTAGGACAAGGATCCGACTTCAATGATATTCAATGGGCTGAAGTAGGACCAAAGTAGTACAGGAACCTTTTTCAAAGTTGGACCAACTTGTGTCGGATCAGTTACAATGGCTCTCATAGGGAATCACTGATTTACACACGTCATGTGAAAAGTCCTCCCAAAGTTGGAGCGTATGTCGTACCAGCGTGAGCCCAGCCTTATACACCATTATTTTGACAGTTGTATGGACTTATTTGTACGATTTTGAAATTTTTGAATTATTTTCATGTATTGATTATATCACTTGCAGATATATTATTTTTCACCTCATAGCAGCAGTGGTTGCGCTACTGTGGAATTGATTATTGGTTGGTACACTAATATTAATGTCACATATTGTTTTAGTTTAGTGATGTAGCTGGGGCCCAAGTTGTGGATGGCTTTGTAAGTAGTTGTTAATATCTTGAATTTAATTCGCTGAGTGAGTGGAAGACAGTGGAGGGATTGACAGATACTGAGCAGTTTGTAATTTGGATGAGCCTGGCAGCAGTAGTCACGATGGACTGAATAGGGAATACCATATGTAAAGGTGAGCCAATGAGGAGGGAGTAGTAGTCAAGGCGAGAGTTAACCAGGGAGTGAATTAGAAGCTTTGCAGTGGTTAGGCGTTAGGAAGGGGCGCATCTTGGAGATGTTGAGGCGGCAAGCTTAAGACAGTGATTGGGACTATCGAAAGGATAGTTCAGAGTCCAGGATTACACCTAGGACCTTAGCATGGGGAGACGGGTTGATAGTTGAGCTGTTGATTTTGACAGAGGAGTTAGGGAAAGAGGCACATGGGGGAGGAAATATTATATTATAAACTCAGATTTGGATAGATTGAGTTTGAGGAAGTGGTGTGACATCCAGGCTGAGATTTCGGTTAGTAAATTTGATACCGACCCTCCAGATCCACCACGTGAAAACACACACCACTTAGGGGTTAACACTCACCAGAGCAATATTGAATAAGGCCTTGAACAGATAACACTGCATCCAAACCAATCACTGAAATACTGCATCAGTCAGGGGGATTTCAGAGTGTAGTGAGCTCCCAAAAAATAAACAAAGGAAAGCACATAGCGTAGCCCAGTTTTAATATTGAAAAGTACCATTCACAAACTTTGTTCCCTCAAACAATAAACGTACATCAACATAAGATCAAGTGAGCAAAATCAAGAGTGGTTGCACATCACCGTATCCGCCGTCCGGCGTGTATCGATAGAACCGTAGGCTGCAATGGTTGCTTTCTCCTTCCTAGTTCTCTGAACGGTGAAGCGCAAACCAACACTTCCAGTGTGTCATGTAGGTCACGCCCTGACGCCCTCTCTGTTGAAGTCAGCCAATGACGAAACGCGTCAGGGCGTGACCTACACGACACGCTGGAAGTGTTGGTTTGCGCTTCACTGTTCAGAGAACCAGGAAGGAGAAAGCAACCATTGCAGCCTACGGTTCTATCGATCCACGCCGGACGGCGGATACGGTGATGTGCAACCACTCTTGATTTTGCTCACTTGATCTTATGTTGATGTACGTTTATTGTTTGAGGGAACAAAGTTTGTGAAGGGTACTTTTCAATATTAAAACTGGGTTACGCGATGTGCTTTCCTTTGTTTATTTTTTGGGAGCTCACTACACTCTGAAATCCCCCTGACTGATGCAGTATTTCTGTGATTGGTTTGGATGCAGTGTTATCTGTTCAAGGCCTTATTCAAAATTGCTCTGGTGAGTGTTAACCCCTAAGTGGTGTGTGTTTTCACGTGGTGGATCTGGAGGGTCGGTGGAAGGTGCACTCTACTAATTTTTCTAGGATCACGCATGGACACTATTTTGAAGCACTGAAATTTACTGACATCTGTCTAAAGACTTTTATGTGGTGTTGACCACTGCTATAATTCAACATTAGCGCTGTTTGTAGTATTGACTGATACAGATAACTGTTTTCACTTTTTACTATTGTTATATATTTTGCCATGTTTTAAACAGCTGCTCAGATATTCTTTTTACTAGTTTTGGAGTTTTAAGAAATTATTCTCTGTCAAGTTTACTGCTCATTTGTGGATGACCGCTGTGGTTGTCACAACTTTTTGGTTTAGCAATATTTGTGTTCCACAGGCGCTGAGTGGTGTATTATAGGCCGTTTTTTACACCCTTATTTAGAGTAAATTTTATACGCGAGGAGAATGGAGTGAGCTGAGGGGTAGAGAGATAGATTTGGCTGCCATCAGCCTAGAAAGGGTATTTAAAGCCATGGGAAGCAATCAATCCAGGGAGAAGGTGTAGATTGAGAATAGGAGAGGTCCAAGAACAGAACCTTGGGGAACCACTGTGTCAAAGGCAGCAGAGAGTTCCAGGAGGAGTAGTACACAGTGGTGGACAAAAGGAAAACTGCACTAATGAAATACTAAATAAATTAAAAAACAGGCAGCAATGATAGTGGTATAAACACAAGCAAAATATAAAACAGAAAAAATTGCGCCAAAAATAACAACCAGGGGCTGATCTGTGTAAAGCACTGCGCAAACACAGATATTCAGCAAAGAACAGTAGAAAAGTCCAAAGGTTGGCTAATGTGGAAACCCAAGAACTAATCCAATCAATTCAGTCCTGTATGCAGCTATAGAACATCCAAAGAGATGGTTTTCACTGATGAATAGTGACAAACAGCACCCGGTGATCACATCGACAGACTGTGCCCCACACCACATAGATTGGCAGCTTACCAGAGTTAAGCCCACGGATAACAGTCGGCTGTGACCCAGCCGCGGCCTTGGGTTGAAATATCAGCAGGATAGCATACAGCACCGCAACACCTCTTCCCCCGATCCTCCTGATCACGGGTATTCAATAAGCAGGACCTGTCATACGTCTTCTCCTCAGTGTCCATTGGTTTTAGCCATTAGATTGTTTGCGAGTTTAAGGGAAGCAGTTTTCCTGGGAGTGTTGAGGGCAAAATTCAAACTGAAGGGGATCGAGAAGTTGGTTCTCAGTCAGGTGTTCGCTCAGTCGGTTGTAGACCAGACATTCAAGGCATTTGGAGGAAAAGGGGGAGTAAGGCAATGGGGCGTAGGTTGTTAAGATTGGTGGTGTCCAGTGAGGGCTTTTTAAGGATAGGGGTGACTAGTGCATGTTTTAGAGAGTTTGGGAAGATGCCAGAAGAGAGGGAGAGATTGAAGATGTGCGTTCAAAGGTGTAGAATAGAGCCAGAGGGTGACTGTAGCATTTGCAAGGGAGCAGGATCTAGGGGGCAGGTGGTTAAGTGGGCGTTCGAAAAAAGCTTAGCAACCTCGTCCATAGTAGCAGTGTTGAATGAGGGAAGTAATGATGGTGCCTGTGGACATGGGGTGTTAAGTGGGGGAGCTATCTGCGCATTGGAGTGATAGCTAAAGTCAGGTTAAGGTGCTTCCACCATGCATCCAGTCTGTACACAATGGGCACGTACAGATCAACTTCCTTTCACACGAAGTGGCTCTGCTCAGCAGGAGATCTGTGAGCAGATCCCCTGCTGAATCAGAGCTGAACATGATGGATGTCATGGTTTTGACATCAGTGCCCATTCATTGTGTGCCTGCATTTACACAGCAGACCTGTGATGGCCCTATGGGCAGGTGAATGTAGACGACTTGAGAGAGACTACCTCCGGGGCATCATGTTTAGGTCAGGAAATATGGAAACGGACCAGTCCTTTTCCATTTTTTTTCCCCAGACCTTAATGGGCATGGAGGTAGGCAGGTGTAAATGGACACAAGTCTGTTTACATTAGCCTGCCCACAGACCCACATTGAGGCCGGGTTCACAGTTGTCCGACAAACGCTCCGACATTAGGAGCTCATGTCGCATGACGTGTGAAAATCAATGAATCCCTATGAGAGCCGTCTTAACTGGTCCGACACAAGTCGGTCCGACATTAAAAATGCTCCCTGTACTACTTCTGTCCGACTTTGATCCTACTTCAGCCCATTGACTATCATTGAAGTCGGATCAAAGTAGGATCCTTGTCCTAACCATCCGACATTTGACATCCGACATGGTGATTACAGCAGCAGTAAAAGGAATTTATCTCACCCTGGGATTGTTTTGATTGGTTAAAGGACAAGTCAGACTAGCACAATGTCGGATCAAAGTAGTATCCTGTTCATGAATGTCGGATGGATGTCGGACCAATGTAGGACTAATGTAGGACTGATGTCGCAGAGCAAAGTAGGAGGAAAGTCGGATGAATGTCGTGTCGTATCAGTGTGAACCCAGCCTGAGTCTTTGATCAGGTCCGCCTGTCCACCTCCTGCCCAACATTTCTTTACAGAATAACCAAAGGAGTCAGGTGGAAAGTTGTCAGCCAATTTGTGCCTGCATTTAAATCAGATGTAATCACTGTTTAGGTAGTATGACCGGTGGGTGGGGCCAGCTGACAAAATACAGTGGCCACAGCAGGAGATTCCGCCATCTGCACTGTGCAGGATTTATTTCCATTCAGCCTTCAAAATCTATGTGTATCACCAACTTAAAGGGGGTTTCCACGTTGGGTAAAAGTGGACTAGCACCTGAGATTTCTCACACAGATTCTCAGACTGGAGAAATAGAGCCTACACGTTCCCTGGTCTTTCTGGTTTTCTGCCCGATAAGCCAATACTAAAGAGGTTTTCTACCTGCCTTTGCCCACCCCTCTTCCAAAGACCAAGGCACTTACTGAAAACCTTCATCTGATAAATACATAAGAACAATCACATTATATGCATGCTTGGTCAACCACCTCAACCACTTTACATTCAATGTTAAACAAGTATATTGTAGGATTAGAATGTAATTACTTACATAGGCCCACACACTGCATAACTGTTTCTACAATCAGTTGGTAAATCTTTAAATGGTAACATAAATAACTATCTCATTTAGAGTTCCCAACAGCTGTCCAGTATGGGGACCTAAATATCCAATTACATTTATATTCAACTAAAAAGTGATCCTCACAGTAAACCTAAAGTAGATAGTAAAATGTGGCCAGCATTACCATGGTTTGTACTGTCCCAAAACATGCAACCAATATCAAAACTAATGGTCTAGGGGCCATTTTAATGTTCAGGTTTAAATATATTTGATTGCTATAGTGCATCACAGCCGTGCAACTAAAGAGCATGCGTAGGACTGTGTTGTAATATTTTAACGTTAAAGCCCATTTCTGGTAAAAGTAAAATTTCTCTCTTGCAGTGGTAAGGGTTAAATGCCTGTTTAGGTCTAAGGGACTGAAAAAAGTAGATTTAGTTACCAAATCCTTTGCTACCCTGGCAGCCGGTGCTCTCCTCTACGTTGTAGTGTACGGTTACTCAGCACCCTTGTGTCCAATGAAGGGCTATGGGCCCTGCATTACATTGCTGATGTCAGAGGACATGCAACTGATGAAGCATAGGGAAGAAGAGGCTGCCAAAACTGGTCTGTCAGCATGGAAGGAGCCTGTGGGAGATCAGGTACTGTAAATAAGGTCCGTTTCACACAGGCTTCCTAAAAGCTTTGCAAAAGCTTGCTGTTCAGCCAATTTAAAACAAGCCTCAAAAGTGCTTTTCATGGTCCCCTAGATCTAAACGAACATTACCATTGGCAAACTGACATTGAAAAATAAGGTTCAGGATTTTCCAGCAGCATACATGTGTCAAGCATGAAACACTGAAAATGAAAATGAAAAAGGTTGACTCACATTGATGCTTCATGAAGGTTGGACATGGACAGCGCTGACTGTCGTACTGAATATTTTTCATCCAGAGGAGAGACATATGCAGGTTCTGGATCCTCATTGCAATAAAAGAGATGCTCATCTACAACCTGTTCTGGTTCTGCTATAAATGTGAATTCACAAGACGAGTTCTGGGCACTGTCATCTTCCGAATCCTCTTCTTCATGCTATAGCAGAAGAAAGTTCATTATTTGAGAATTATATTTTTCTCATAACAATTACCATCTGGCAAAGCAGTCTGTAAAAAATGGCAGGTATTCTGGCACATCTGGTGACATTACATAGTGCAGAGCACAAAGCATTTAGTGAATTTGTAATGTGCTCTGGAGGTGGAATTCTTCAATCACATCTGCATGTCTCCATTTGTCCAATAAGTATTTTCCTAGCTAAAGCTGGCCATAGACTGGAGCGATTTTCTTTCCTGCAACCAAGGGTGAGCCATCCCGGGACACAGCGATTACAGCTAGCAGCTATAACAGCTGCTAGAAATAATCACATGTAAGGTCTGACAGGCTGGTTGTACCCAAGTTGATCCAGTCAACTTGGGTACAATCAAACAAAAAAGAGAGAAGAAAGTTCTCCCAAGAGGGCCAAGACCAGGACACTGTGATTGATTTATTAAGTAGAAAAAACACACACAACAATTTAATGGGAAAAAAAAAAAGACTGATGTGTACCCTACAGACAAGTTAAAAAAGACAACGCTGTCATATATTAAAAAGGGGGAGTTGCAGCTGCGCATGCATCACACACTCAATCACCACATTCATGCAATCACACTGATCAACAGATAGCTCCAGTAAGCCAAGGTATGTATGAAGCTCAGTTCTTAATTGGCAAAGGGGTAAATAATATAGCAGTTTCAAAACAACTTCTGGTAACTATTAGGCCACTTTCACACTGATGCGCTTCTAAACTGCCAGTAAAAACACTCAGCGCTTTTGAAGCGCTTTTCAGGTCCTTTTGAAGAGCTTTCAATTAATTTCAATGGAGAAGGGAGTTTTTCACAGCCCTGCCGGCACACTGCCCCAGTGTGAAAGCATTCATTGATTTTAATGGAAATACGTTTTCGTGAGCTTTTTAGGAGCTGTTTTTAGCGTGAAAGGGCCTCAGTGTGAAAGTCGTCTTAAGGTTATTGGATCAGGTGGCTCATCTGAATGTGGATGGTGTTGAGCGAGTTAATTTGTGCATAGCTGTCCTTAATTCATTTATAAGGTGTTAAATCAGATGCCCAGTGAAGTGAACAGCCTCAGGGGATACACAGATGAAACAAATCCTCCTACATAGGTTTTACCTGTTTATCTGCAACCCTCTCTCCTCTACAGTCAAAGACCAACATTTAGACAGTTTGCATGAGCTTTCAGAAAGTAGGGTGCAGGAAGCTGAAATTACATACTGCAGTGAGAGCTGACTGGAGGGAAGACACACAGCCCCCTTCACACAGCACATAGGAACAGAGCGGATGTCAATTAATGGCTGTGTGCTTGAGCTCCCTCCAATGTCACCTTTTTATCTCTTGGTATCAGGAAAATGTGCCATTAGTGACTCATGCTGACAGCAGAGGAATGAGGCAACAGAGAGAAAATTATAGTTCCTGCTCTGGATTGAAAGAAGTATACACTATAGAAGAATATGCTTTGTTCTTATTTCAGGTCAGAGATTTACAGCTACTTTAACCACTTGTCGACCGCCCACAGTGCATATACTGCGGGAGGTCAGCTCTATTGTGCGAAACAAAGTACATGTACGTAATTTCGTGCAATAGACAGCGGGGGCGTGTGCCAGCCACCCGCAATCGCTCCACAGAGAGGAAGAATTGTGATCTGCCTATATAAACAAGGCAGATACCAGTTTCGACAGAAGAGGACATAGATCTTCTGTTCCTGCTAAGCAGGAACACGGATCTCTGTGTTCATCCAGGGAGTCCATCCCCCACACAGTTAGTAAGCACCCCCCCCCCCTAGGGACACAAATAACCCTTTGATTGCCCTTGATGGTAACCCCTTCCCTGCCAGTGTCATTAGTACAGCAACAGTGCATATTTTTCGCACTGATCGCTGTAATGTCACGTGTTCCCAAAAAAGTGTCAGTTAAGTGTCCGATTTGACTGCCGCAATGTCGCAGAATACCGCCATTACTAGGTAAAAAATAAAAGCCATAAAAGAATCCCATAGTTTGTAGACGTGACAACTTTTGCGCAACCCAAGAAATATACGCTTATTGGTATTTTTTTACCAAAAATATGTAACAAATTACATATTGGCCTAAATTAATGAAGAAATTAGATTGTTTAAATTTTTTTTATTGGATATGTTTTATGGCAGAAAGTAAACAAATAGTTTTTTTTTTTTCAAAATTGTCGGTCTTTTTTTATTATAGCACAAAAAATAAACCGCAGAGGTGATCAAATACCACCAAAAGAAAGCTCTATTTGTGGAGAAAAAAAAATAGGATTTTTATAACAGCTTACCTGTAAAATCCTTTTCTTGGAGTACACCACGGGACACAGAGCCAGTCATTACATAATGGGTTAAGGGTCACCAGCGGTGATTGGACACTGGCACAACCAATTGAAGACAGTTCCCCTCCATATAACCCCTCCCATCAGGGAAGTACCTCAGTTTTGTAGCAAAGCAGTAAGGTTCCCATAAGAAGGGGGGGGGCCTCTGTGTCCCGTGGCGTACTCCAAGAAAAGGATTTTACAGGTAAGCTGTTATAAAAATCCTATTTTCTTTATCGTACACCACGGGACACAGAGTCAGTCATTACATAATGGGACGTCCCAGAGCAATGCTCAATGAAGGGGGGGGAGACACAGATCAAGCAGGCCGCTTACGGACAAGAAGCCCTATACTGCTGCCTGCAGCACACTACGCCCAGAGGCGGCATCCTCATGTCCTTTCACATCTACTTGATAGAATTTGGAAAATGTATGGGCTGAAGACCAAGTTGCAGCTTTACAGATCTGAGTCATCGAAGCCTGGTGATGCACTGCCCATGAAGCACTTATCGCCCTGGTAGAGTGCACCTTAACAGAAAAAGGAGGAATTCTGTTGTTTAAACCATAAGCTTGAATAATTACTTGTCGAATCCACATAGAAATGGTGGATCTTGATGCAGCTTGTCCTTTCTTGGGACCATCTGGCAAAATAAACAAAACATCTGTTTTACGTATCTGAGCGGTTGCCTGCAGATACACCTTTACTGCTCTCACTACATCTAGAGCAGGGGTCTCAAACCTGCAGCCCTCCAGCTGTTGCGGAACTACAAGTCCCATCATGCCTCTGCCTATGGGAGTCATGCTTGTAACTGTTTAGCCTTGCAATGCCTCATGGGAATTGTAGTTCTGCAACAGCTGGAGGGCCACCAGTTTGAGACCCCCTGATCTAGAGAGTGCAATAACTTTTCCCCCACTGTCCGCGGATCAGGAAAAAAAGAAGGCAGAACAATATCTTGATTCAAATGAAACGCCGACACCACCTTTGGTAAAAAGGTAGGATGGGGTCGTAGAACAATTTTGTCTTTGTGACAAATTAAATAAGGCTCTTTACAAGAAAGAACTGCTAATTCTGATACTCTTCTAGCAGAAGAGATAGCAATAAAAAAAAGGGATTTTTATAACAGCTTATCTGTAAAATCCTTTTCTTGGAGTACATCACGGGACACAGAGCGACTTAGTCATTACTAATGGGTTATATAGATACCTTCAGGTGCTGGCACTGGCAACTTCCAAAACCGGAAGTACCCTCCCCTATATAAGCCCCTCCCATCCGGGAGCACCTCAGTTTTGTAGCAAAGCAATAAGTGTCCCAAAAAGAGGGGTGGGAGCTCTGTGTCCCGTGATGTACTCCAAGAAAAGGATTTTACAGGTAAGCTGTTATAAAAATCCTATTTTCTTTCTCGTACATCATGGGACACAGAGCGACTTAGTCATTACTAATGGGACGTCCCAAAGCAATGCCAAATGAGGGGAGGGATACACTATACATAAGCTGGGCGCCATCAGGCATGAGGCTCTTTTGCGGCCTGCAACACACTGCGCCCAAAGGCGTCATCCTCCTGACTTCTAACGTCTACCTGGTAGAATCTAGTAAACGTGTGTACTAAGGACCATGTTGTGGCCTTACAGACTTGAGCCAGGGAGGCTTGGTGATGCACTGCCCATGAAGTTCCAACTGCTCTTGTGGAGTGCGCCCTAACTTTGAACGGAGGCGGTCTCCTTTTTAAGCCATAGGCTTGTATTATGACCTGTCGAATCCACTTGGCTAAAGTAGATTTTTGATGCTGCCTGACCCTTTCTGGGGCCTTCCGGCAGAACAAACAAAGTATCCGTTCTGCGAATCTGAGCAGTGGCTTTTAGATAAGCTTTAACTGCTCTTACTACCTCCAAAGAATGCAATAACCTTTCCTTTACCGAGCTAGGTTTGGGGAAAAAGGAAGGAAGAACCACATCTTGGTTCAAATGGAACCTCGATACCACCTTAGGAAGAAAGGCTGGATGAGGACGTAATACTACTCTGTCCTTATGGCCAACCAGATATGGCTCCTTACAGGACAAGGCGGCTAATTCCGATACTCTTTTAGCCGAACAAATAGCTACTAAGAAAAATCAATTTCCTGGTGAGAAGAACCAAGGAAACGTGCCGCAATGGTTCAAATGGTTGTTTCCGTAGAACCGACAGAACCAGGTTTAAGTCCCATGGACATATGGGAATACTAACCGGAGGGCTAATACGCATCACTCCTTGTATGAAAGCTTTGACTAATGAATGCAAAGCCAAGGGCCTTTGAAAAAATATTGACAAGGCCGTCTGACCCTTGATAGTACTCAAGGCAAGCTTCCTATGTACAGCCCACTGTAGGAAGTCCAGAATCCTACCTATTACGTACTTACGTGGATGCCATTTCTTGGCCTCACACCACGTGATGTACGCCTTCTAGATCCTATAATAGATCTGCCTGGATACCGGCTTCCTGGCATTGATCATGGTAGATACCACAGGATTAGAGAGCCCTCTCTTTTTTAGAATGTGGGCTTCAATAGCCAGGCCGTCAACCTAGGGCTGGTAAGGAAGGGTAGTATATCGGTCCTTGCGAAAGCAGGTCCGGACGATGTGGGAGGGTCCCAGGACTTCCCACTGACATTTTTACAATCTCCGCATACCATACCCTTCGGGGCCACGCTGGAGCCACCAGAATCACTGGTTTCTTTTCTACCCTGATTCTGCGGATTAATCGCGGTGGGAATGCATATATCAGCTCGAACTGATCCCAAGGGAACACTCGGGCATCCGAACCGCAAGCTAGGGGATCCCTTGTGCGAGACACAAATCTGTCCACCTTTGCGTTGAATCTGGATGCTAGCAGATCTACATCCGGTGTTCCCCACCGCTGGCATATTGCCTGGAAAACCTCGGGGTGAAGAGACTATTCCCCCGGGCATAATTGCTGGCGACTTAAAAAGTCCGCTCTCCAATTTTCCACTCCTGGGATGAAAACCGCGGATATGGCTGGGACATATCTTTCTGCCCATTCCAGGATGCAATTCGCTTCCCTCTGGGCTGCACGACTCCTGGTGCCACCCTGGTGATTGATATATGCCACTGCTGTGGCATTGTCTGATTGAATTCTGACAGGGGACCCTTGGAGTTTGGATGTCCATGCTACTAGGGCATACCGGGCTGCTCGTATCTCTAAGAGATTGATGGGCAGGGCCTTCTCTGCTTCTGACCACTTGCCCTGGAGAGACCATTGCTCCAGTACTGCCCCCCAGCCTATGAGGCTGGCATCTGTAGTGACCACCTTCCAAGAAACCGGACTGAAGGGTTTCCCTTTTTCCAGATTCTGGGGCACCAACCACCAATGGAGGCTCTTGCGAACGGAAGGGGACAGGGACATTGGTAAGTCTAAAGCCTGAACTTTTTTGTTCCAGGCTGACAGTATGGCCCTCTGCAAGTTCCTTGAATGGAATTGACCGTAGGGTACTGCTTCGAATGAAGCCACCATTTTTCCCAGCAGCCTCATACACAGGCATATGGATGGTTTTCTTTTTTGTACCCACTAAGTGGGTCAAATCTTTCAAAGACGACACCTTCTCTGGAGGTAAGAAAATCTTTCTCTGATTTGAATCCAGTCTTAGCCCCCAAGTATTCCAGACTTTTGACTGGTTTTAGGGCTGACTTGTCTCGGTTGATAATGCAACCGTGAGATTCCAGATACTTGATTGTCTTGTGAACGACCACCTCTAGTTTTTTTCACCGAGTGGTCTATCAGCAACAAGTCGTCTAGATATGCCATTATCGTTACACCTTGTGTTCCTAGTTTGGCCAATCGTAGGGCCAGAATTTTTGTGAACACTCGTGGTGCTGTGGCCAGACCGAAAGGTAAGGCTCTGAACTGAAAATGGCGCCCTTCTACTGCAAAGCGTAGAAATTTCTGGTGGGCCGGACAGATGGGAATATGCAAATAAGCATCCCTTATGTCGATCGAGGCTAACCATTCCTGCCCTTGTAGGACGGTGGCCACCGATCGGATCGACTCCATCCGAAAAAGTCCTGATATGTAGGAACTTGTTTAGCCCTTTTATATTTAATATGGGCCTCACGTCCCCATTTGGTTTGGGGACTGTGACAAGGTTCGAGTAAAACCCGAACCCGCTTTCTTCCAAGGGAACCTCATGATTACCCTTGGAGCAATAGTTGTTCTAGTGCCAGAAGGAGGGATCCTCTCTGGGGATCGCTTGGCACGTTTGACCTCATAAAATGGGCAGGAGGAATGTCTTTTAACTCCAGCCTGTATCCCAGACTTACTGCGGAGATCACCCATCTGTCTCTGATGGTGTCCCGCCATGGTCTCTGTGAACAACTGAAGTCTTCCCCTCACCCGATTGAGTGGGGGCAACCCTTCATGACTTGGGGGGAGGTTTTGTACCTCTCTTGACCCAGGGTTTCTTGTTACCCTGTGATTGTCCCCGATTTCTGCCCCCTGGATTTGACCGCGGAGGCCGTCGGAACTGTTTCACAGCCGATGTGCCAGGGACTGGAGAAGTAGGCCTCTTAAAAGAAGGACTTCTACCCTTGTTCTTAACCGGCAAGAGTGTACTTTTACCGGCAGAAGTTTTCTGGATATATTTGTCCAGATCTTCTCCAGATAAGCGTTCTCCATGAAATGGGAAGCTAATCAGCAATTTCTTACAGGGAGCTTCAGCAGACCAGTTTTTGTCATAGAAGCCTACGCATATGTCTACAGACAGCGTAAAGCGGGAGGCCTGTTGGATTGTATCCTTTATGGCGTCCACCGCAACACAAGGCTCTAGGTAGGTCAGCTAGGGCAAGAGCCTGCTGATCTGGTAAGACCCTTAAGACTTGTTTCAACTGATCTTTCATTGCTTGGCAGACTCCAATCGCTGCTACTGCAGGTTGTGTCACCATGCTTGCTGTAGAGAAAGCAGATTTTAGTAAAGACTCCAATTTTTTATCTATTGGGTCTTTGAACATTGGAACATTATCTACTGGACATGTCAGTGATTTATTTACACAAGAGATGGCTGTGTCCACTGTACGGACCCTCCATTTTTTTATGAACTTATCCTCCATAGGATAGATCACTGGAAATCTCTTGGGGGGAGTAAATATTTTAACAGGATGCTCCCAATCCTGGTAAATAAGCCCTTCCAATAAAGGGTGGATTGGGAAGGAACAGACAGTCTGGGGAGCTTTCAGCGACCCCAGGCGAGGAAACAGTAGTGGTTGATGGTTCCGCCAGAGGCATTTAAAAATGCTGCTCGGACCATGTTAGTCAGAGACTGAACCCATAATCTTTCAGCCTGAGATGCTGAGAAAGGTTCTTCCACTGTTGATTCCTCTATAACTGAATCAACCTCACCTGATCCCCTTCAGGTAGGTCGATCTCTGGGACTGTTCCTCCACTAACAGGCACTCTGCAGGAGGAGACGGAGATCGGACGCGCTTTCCCTGTGACAGGGAAGCAGCGATCAATGCTGTTAATCTCTCTTCCAATCCTCCCAGAGTTGAGGATAAAACCTCCTCTGTTATATATACAGGAGCAGGTGGACTGGGGACAGCCGCAGTACCAGGTACTCCTGCGGGGTTTCCTACGGCTACTGACCTCTGAAATTTCAGGGGAGATTGGCGCAGTACAGCATGCCCAAAATCCTCAGAGCCCGATGGAGACCCCTTTCGCTTCTTGGAAGACTTATTTCCAGAGCGTCTGGACGACATATCCTATAAGCACAAAGCTGAGGTATTCCCGTCGTCATACACCAATTTTGCTGGTAATAGTCTAACACAGTTGCTGCTATATACCAGCTGGTGTCCACTAAAGTGTCTTTCTATGGGGATGCCTGCATCAACCGCCTCTGTGTGCCACCGTTTTGTTGCTAGCTCTGCTTGCATCCAGCTGACACTTGTACTGTGTCTTTTACACATGCTGGGACGCCTGCACATGCGCAGAAGCGCCGTGCATCGAGCGTCATCCACCCGCCCCTTTTTTTTCATAGGAGGCGCGTGCACGCGCCCGTGTGCCATTGGCGCCCTTTTCGAAACCAAGCAGGGACTAGGAGCCAGGGCCCTTTTTGCCGGAGGGCCTGTGCAGTGGATGAGCGCAGCAACAGGGCAGAGGAAGTGGATTCCCACAGAGAACTTACCAACTGCCTGGATCTTTTGACTTGAGAAAACCAAAGATCCACATGACAAGAAAAAATGGACCACAGCGGCCTCTAGTGGTTTAACACAGGTACCGCGGTCCTCTTTTTTATTTTTTTTCTTGACTACTATTAAAATTTTACATTTCCCAGTAGTTACAGGCATACACAGATATTAGCGGGAATACCGTTAGGTAACAGACAGAAAGACAAATTAGGCTTGGGGGTCCCCCAATAGAACCAAGTTCCTGGGGGCCCCCACTTACCTGTTCCCCGCCGCAGGACTCTGTTTGGTCCACAGAAGCCCAAACTTCACCTATCACGGCAGGCATTGTAATTAAACCTTCAGGGATCGGGTTCCCAAGGATTCCACTCCCCTGGACCTGTATAGCACCCTGCACAGAAAACATCTTGGTCGTGGGTATGACCAGAGCTCTGGATCCCAGGGTCCAGCCCTCCTAAGAGAGGCATTACAGGCAAAACCTTGCTCTTCTGTTGCAAGGCCCGGGTACCGACCGTTTAGCTATGAAGCTTTTTTGGTGGGATCCGGAACAGCTTACTAAGGCCCGTAAAAGAACCTGTACGCAAGCCCAGGAAAACACATGTTACTCTTTGGCCAACACCTTAGACACTGGCAAAAAACTGAGGTGCTCCCGGATGGGAGGGGCTTATATAGGGGAGGGTACTTCCGGTTTTGGAAGTTGCCAGTGCCAGCACCTGAAGGTATCTATATAACCCATTAGTAATGACTAAGTCGCTCTGTGTCCCGTGATGTACGAAAAAGAAAGACCAATTTCCTGCTCCAAAGGATCAAAGGAATATGGCGAATAGGTTCAAAAGGTTGCTTTTGCAATACTGACAATACCAAATTCAAATCCCATGGGCACAAGGGAGACTTGACTGGCGGATTTATCCGCAGTACCCTCTGAATGAAAGCCCGAACTAGGGAATGAGATGCCAGCAGTCTTTGAAAAAAGACTGATAGAGCCGATATTTGACCCTTGATGGTACTAAGGGCTAATTTCATATCCACTCCTAACTGGCAAAAGGTGAGAATCCTACTGTTATACTTTCACACCAGGAAACATATGTCTTCCAGACTCTATAGTAGATAAGCCTGGATGCTGGCTTTCTAGCATTAATGAGTGTAAAAAGAACTGGACCCGAGATCCCTAGTTTCTTCAAAATGTGGGTCTCAGTAGCCAGACCGTCAAATTTAGCTTTTGTAAGGAAGGATGGAACACTGGACCCTGTGACAGCAGGTCGTGACGAAGCGGAAGCTTCCAAGGTCTTCCTACCGCTATCTTTATGATCTCGGCGTAGCAGGGCCTTCTGGGCCAATTTGGGACCACTAGGATTACTGGAATTCCCTCTTTCTTGATCCTGCAAAGTAGCCTGTGTAAGAGAGGGATCGTAGGAAATGCATAGATCAGTCCGAACCGATTCCAGGGAATTATTAGAGCATCCGATCCGTAGGCCAGAGGATCTCTCGTCCTGGATACAAAGTTGTCCAACTTCCTGTTGAACCTGGAAGCTAGCAGGTCTACATCCGGTGACCCCCATTTCTGACATATGGCCTGAAAGACATCCGGGTTGAGAGACCACTCTCCTGGTGATAGCTGCTGGCGACTCAGATAGTACGCTTGCCAGTTTTCTACCCCTGGAATAAAGATTGCAGAGAGACAAGGAACATGATCTTCTGCCCATGCCAAAATCCAATTCACCTTCTTCTGAGCACCCTGACTGCGGGTGCCTCCTTGGTGATTGATGTAAGCTACTGCAGTAGCATTGTCGGATTGAATACGAACAGGGTGGCCCTGTAACCTGTGTATCCAGGTTCTGAGGGCTAAATATACTGCCCGAATCTCCAGTTTGTTGATGGGCAGGCTCCCGTCGGTCTTGGCCCAGATTCCCTGGGCTGAAGCTTCTTCTAACACTGCTCCCCAGCCCAATAGGCTGGCATCTGTAGACACCACCTTCCAGGGGACTGGGAGAAAGGACCTTCCTTTTCGCAAGTTCTGAACTGAAGCTTTGGCGCACTTGTGGAGACAGGCGCATGGGTAAATCCAGAGCTTGGATCTTATTGTTCTAGGCGGCTAAGATACTGCCTTGAAGTAGTCTCGAATGAAACTGGGCGTAAGGGACAGCCTCGAAGGAGGCCACCATCTTCCCTAATAGCCTCAAGCAAAGGCGAATAAGATGGCCCCTTCTTTGCCTTGACCTTGTGGATCAGGTCTTTTAGAGAGACTTGATCTTTGGCTCAGGCAGGAATACCCTGCTTTGGGCTGTGTCTATGATCATGCCCAAATACTCTACCCTTCTTTGGGCTTGTAGAGAGGACTTCTGTAGGTTTACGATTCATCCTAATTGCTCCAGGTACCTTACTGTAGTAAGCACAGCGTGATCTAATCCTGCCACTGACTGATCTATCACAAGTAGATCGTCTAGATAGGCTGTTACCGCTATGCCCTGTGTCCTCAGATTTGCCAACAGAGGAGCTAGCACCTTTGTAAATACTCTGGGCGCGGTAGCCACATCAAAGGGCAGAGCCACAAACTGGAAGTGGCGATGTTCTACCGCGAACCTTGGTGAGCGGGATGGATAGGCACATGTAAATATGCGTCCTTGATGTCTATAGACGCCATAAATTCTCTGCCTCGAAAGGTGGCGACCACGGATGGAATAGTTTCCATTCAGAAATGGCGAATGTTCAGAAACTGATTTAGAGATCTTAGATCTAGGATGGGTCTGACATCTCCATTTGGCTTTGGAATCACAAAGAGGTTTGAATAAAAACCTGCACCTTGCTCTTTTAGGGGTACTTCGGTGACCACCCCTTGAGACAGCAAGTGATCCAATCCTTTGAAAAAGAATCCTCTTTTTAGTGGATCTTTGGAGAGCCTTGAACTTCGGAACTGAGAAGATGGGATCTCTCGAAATTCCAGTTTGTACCCTAGGGATACTGTGGATACTACCCACTTGTCCTGGATTTCTGTCTGCCATGCCGCTGAAAACTGATGAAGCCGTCCCCTCACTCGGCCGAGTGTGGGCGCCTCTTCACACAGAGGCTTTTGGGTTTTGCTTGATAGCTTTTGAACCCCACAGCTTCTTGTTCTTCTCAGCCTGGCCTTTGTGGCTTGCTGAAAATGCCGTCGCCACTGGCTGGAGGCAGATCTACCAGGAGCCGGGGAGAGAGAACATTTAAAACAAGGACGCTTGTTTTTCTTCTTCTCTGGCAACAGAGTAGTTTTACCGCTCAATATCTTTTGGATATACTTTTCCAAATCATCCCCAAAGAGGCATTCGCCATGGAATGGGAAACTGGCCAAAAGTTTTTTGCATGGAGCTTCCGCTGACCAATGCTTTAGCCAAAGAATTCTGCGCATATGCACCAGCTGGAGCGTAAGGCGAGATGCCTGTTGAATAGAATCTCTAATGGCATCCACTGTGAAACATAAGGCCCTGGGTATATTCTCCCAAAATGTAATCTGCTCCGGAGGCAGATCTTTCAGCCCCTGTTTCACCTGATCCTTTAAAACCTGACACATCGCCCGCCAGGAGAAAGGAAGACCTTAGTAAAGATTCCAACTTGTTCTCAGAAGGATCTTTAAACACCTGAGCATTGTCCTCCGGACAAGTTAAGCTTTTATTTACACAAGAGATAGCTGCATCCACAGAAGGCAGACTCCACTTCTTGGTAAACTTCTCCTCCATAGGATAAAGAACTTCAAACTTCCTAGGAGGAGAGAAACGCTTATCTGGATGTTTGCAGTCTGCGTAAATCAGATTCTCCAATAAAGGATGAATCGGAAAGGCACAAGCAGCCTGTGGGTATTTTAATGAACCAACCCAGGGAGGAGACAGGTGATTCAGTTAACTCTGAAGAGGGTAACTTGAATGTAGAGCGTACTGCTTCAGCATAACATTGCACCTGCAATTTCAGAGCTTGGGAAGCAGAAAAAGGTTCTTCTGATATCCCTGATCCCTCTGACTCCTCATCCCCTGATGGGGCTACACCATCCACATCCTCAGATTTTTCTGAAAGGAGATCTAAAACAACAGAAGGAGATCTGCTTCGCTTTCTGTCCCTTTGTGAGGACTTGGCGATTAACGCAGCGATTCTCGCTTCTAAGTTGTCCAGGGCTGTCGCCAAAGTGTCCTCAGTGACATATGCAGGCACAGGCACCACAGGAGAGGCTGCTACTCCTGATAGAGACAATGGCTCATCCTGTATAAGTGCGTCAGCTATCACAGAAGAGGCAGGTACTGAGCAGGTACGGCTAGAGCCTCCTGTCTCAGGCGGCGATGCTTTCTTGTCTTTCTTAGTCCCTGAATTTCTTCTCTGGGAAGACAGATTACTAAGCAAAGCTGAGGTACCAACAGTGCATATACTACCGTGCTAGTTTAGCAATTAAACATAAAGTAAGCAACTAATAACACACAGTTTCATGCTAGAGTAGGTGTCTATCTTGGGAGTGCTCAGCCAACCACACGGAGATCTTACGTGCCCCTACGCTGCTGTGTCCCTTCCAGGAAGCTCCAGGCTTGTGAGGCTCTTTTATCACTTCCTGGTTCCAGTATCCTTGTGGGAATAGCGTGCCCGCCCGCTCACGGGCCTGCCCCCCCTCTCACACAGCTGTAGGCATAAAGCACGCCCCCATGCGCGCACGCTACCCAGGGGCTATTAGCGGTGGTCAGCACGAGGAAGATCCCTCCAACACTTCTTTGAGAGAAGGGAATCCCCCTGACACTTGCCTGAGGGGAAGGAAGAGGAAGCTGTCCACAGCAGAGCTTAGTAGCGGAAGGAGTGTGCTGACTGCAGAAAACTGACACTGTTCTGGAGCTAGGTGAGTGAAACTCAGCTCTTTGCTCCCTCCAGTGGTGGCCAGAGAAAAAGACACCTAGTCAAAATTCAGGAAAGGTCCCCAAGTTTCATACTTGGGACTCTTTTTCCCGCTTACCTTATCCCCGCCGTAGGTTTTCCGAACCAATCTTCCCCATCACGGCGGGGTATGTGTTCCAAACTTCAGGGATATGGGTTGCTACTTAAAGGAGGCCTCTTCCCTGGGCCTTGTAAAAGACTCTGCCAGGACTTTTAGCGAAAAAGCTGGACCCTAGAGCCCAGTCCTCCGAAGAGAGACCTTACAGGCGACACCTCGTCCACGAGGCCTGGATACCATTCAATTTTGGCGTAAAAAATGTAGGCGTCTTGGATGGATCCAAAAGTGTAGCTCTCTACCCCCAGAGGGTTTCTTTGGCAGAGCTTCCTTCAGCACATCCTAATCGCGTCCAACACCTTAGACACTGGCGAAAAAAAATTAGGTACTTCCCTGATGGGAGTTTATATGGAGGGGAACTGTCTTCAATTGGTTGTGCCAGTGTCCAATCACCGCTGGTGACCCTTAACCCATTATGTAATGACTGGCTCTGTGTCCCGTGGTGTACGATAAAGAAAATACATCATTTTTATTTGGGTACAGTGTCGTACGACCGTGCAATTGTCAGTTAAAATAAGGCAGTGTAGTATCCCAAAAAGTAGCCTGGTCATTAAGGGGGGGGGGGGAGGGGGGGGGGTAAAACCTTCCGGTCTGAAGTGGATAAAAAAAAAAGTCAATACAAGAGTACTGAAACTGTTTAGAGTTTTCAACGAATACTTACAATTGTTGGAATCAGAGTTGCAGTAGATAGTAGCTGCTTTATAATTCTATATCTGTCATATAAAGGTTTCATAAGACTTCGCTCTTGCTTTGTGACCTGACAAACACAATGTACAGTTGTATTACTACATTTAATATGAACATCTATAAAACATATTAACCGGTAAGCATAACGCATTCAGAAAACATTTTGGATCCTAAAAGTTAACACAAGAAACTTACGTTGCCCTAATCGTAAATTGTAAAAAGTATGCTCTGTATAGCATTGAAGTAAAAAAAAGTGAACTCGTCATGGATGCACACAAGTCGGTCACAGGGTTGCCAACTTTCAGTAAATTTACAAACGGTTTGTAAAATCCATACTTTTTGCATCTGTCCTTGAATGTCTATTACGGACATGTAGGCTGCATGTCCGTAACTGACATTCATGCACAGATGCAACAAGTATGGATTTTACAAACTGTTTGTAAATTGACTGAAAGTTGGCAACCCTGGTCGATCAACAGAAGCTGAAAGCATAGTAACAAATAACAGTCAAAGGAAGACAACACAGGAATTTATCAAGCTCACAATATTACTGGCAGGATCAACAGTGCGCTATCCGCTATTTTAAAGCAAAAAACAAAGCTCATTGTTAGGGTTTTCAAATACTTTAAAATGAATAACATGGTCACAGCAGACTGGTAAACCCCAGCCAAAAGAGAACTCTGCAAGAACACCTGTTAGTAAGCCAACTTAACATGCGATTGTGAATAATCCTGCATTAATTTTTTAGCTTTACAGGATTTTCCTCATAAATGATGGCAAACCTGTAACAATCACATAACTGCAATTAGCACAGGAGTACCATGCATACACAACATCATCACCAGTCAGCAAGACAACATCATGAAAAGAGAGTCTATGGAAAGGAACATTGTATGTGCCTACTTGTCTTCAGTGCACTTTACATAGCGCCCACCTTCCTGCTCACCAATCAAATAAAACTGCTGCTCCAAGATCCAAGGCCAGCCAGGGGTCACAAAACCTAATGGGCGTTTTGGTGCACTGCATTGGAAAAATTGGTGCCAACAGCTAAAAAAATGTCTAATTTGTTCAGGCAGGAAAGAAGAGCATCATGTTTTGGTAAACAGATTTCAATGCCGGAAGGCAAACTTCATAAAGCTACTGTTCAGCGGTTATGAAATTTTACTTATAACAGCAAAATCCCACTCCAAAAAGTTTGTGATGTATTAACCACTTAACGACCGCTCACTGTATATATACGTCGGCAGAATGGCACCGACAGGCACAATCACGTAGAGCATACGTGATTGCCTTTGTACAGTTGGGGGGTCCGATCGGACCCCCCTTCTGTACAGTGAGCGGTGGCTAAGTGTCCGGGAGCGTTCCGGGATGAGGGGGCAGCCATTCGTTTCTGGCCACCCCCTCGCGATCGCTCCCGGCGAATGGAAATGCCCCCTCTGTCTGTGTCGGACAGAGGGAGCAGGAGGAAGTGATGTCATCTCTGGTGCGGCGCTCACATATACCGAGCGCCGTACCAGAGAAGATATCAGGTCAGTGCACACAACACTACACTGACACCAGGACACATAGGGACATAAATCGCCCCCCCAGATCACCCCCCCAGCCCCCAGTCACAGTGTCACCGATTGCAGTGACCATTTATTTAGTGATCACTGCAATCAGTGACATTTGTGACTGTAAAAGTGTCACCAAAGTTTAGTCTTAGGTCCAGTGTAGCCCCCTAACCCCCCCTAATAAAGGTTTAACCCCCTGATCACCCCCTAGATAACCCTTTCACCGCCTATCACCACTGTCGCTTAGCGATCATTTTTCTGATCGCTGTCTTAGCGTCAGTGATGCCGATCGGCAGCCGGTAATTTTTTTTAGGTTCGCCGCAGGTTTTTATAGCGTCAGGTACCCCAATATATTATCTAATAAAGGTTTAACCCCCTTGATCGCCCCCCAGGTAACCCTTTCACCCCCTATCACCACTGTCGCTAAGCAATTGTTTTTCTAAACGCTGTCTTAGTGTCGGTGATGCAGATCGTAGCCAGTAATTTTTTTTAGGTTCGCCGCAGGTTTTTATAGCGTCAGGTACCCCAATATATTATCTAATAAAGGTTTAACCCCCTTGATCGCCCCCCCAGGTAACCCTTTCACCCCCATCACCACTGTCGCTAAGCAATCGTTTTTCTAAACGCTGTCTTAGTGTCCGTGATGCAGATCGGTAGCTGGTAATTTTTTTTAGGTTCGCCGCAGGTTTTTATAGCGTCAGGTACCCCCATATATTACCTAATAAAGGTTTTAACCCCCCGATTGCCCCTAGTTAACCCTTTCACCAGTGATCACCATATAAGTGTTACGGGTGACGCTGGTTAGTTAGTTTGCTTTTTATAGTGTCAGGGCACCCGCCGTGTATATAACCCAATAAAGGTTTAACCCCCTGATCGCCCGGCGGGTGATATCAATTAGGTTTTAGCGTCAGAGAGGGTCTGAGTCACACCCCAGGCAGCGTCAGGTTAGTGTCAGTAACCCTAACACCCACGCGTGAAGCATACACCCCCCTTAGTGGTATAGTATCTGAACAGATCAATATCTGACCTGATCAGATCTATACTAGCGTCCCCAGCAGTTTAGGGTTCCCAAAAACGCAGTGTTAGCGGGATCAGCCCAGATACCTGCTGGCACCTGCGTTTTGCCCCTCCGTCCAGCCCAGGCCACCCAAGTGCAGTATCGATCGATCACTGTCACTTACAAAACAAAAACACACATAACTGCAGCATTCGCAGAGACAGGCCTGATCCCTGCGACTCCAGTGCTGTAGGAGGTGATTTCACCACCACAGTTAAAAAAAAAAAAGCAAATATGCCGAAGCATTGGGGCAGCAGGGGCGGAGGAGCGATTTTGCTCCTAATGCCGCGTACATACGGTCGAAATTCAGACGGAGGCTTGCCCGTGGAAAAGTCCGACCATGTGTGTGCGGCATAACTTTTTTGCGGGAGGATGCCCCCATGCTTCGGCATATATAAATGGTGCGTGTATGCCCATCACTGGAAGTGGGTGGATGAAGGGCGGTATTCTAATGGTGGGCATACCCACCGATCAATCTCTTTTTTCGTTCAGCCAACTGGCTGCATGAAATAAAAAGATTACAATACATGTCCAACAAGGACCAGCAACGTACTGGTATGTTGCTGGACTTTGAATGTTTATACCAGAATGATGCCTGCGGGTTTAGGTATCATCTTGGTATCATTCTTTTCAGCCTGCGGCCGGCTTTCATGTAAAAGCAATCCTAGCGGCTAATTAGCCTCTGGACTGCTTTTACAAGCAGTGGGAGGGAATGCCCCCCCCCCGGATATAAAAAGCGCCATTGGGAAATTGGGAAAGCATTTTATCACACCGATCTTGGTGTGGTCAGATGCTTTGAGGGCAGAGGAAAAATCTAGGGTCTAGAAGACCCCAGTTTTTTCAAAAAAAGAGTACCTGTCACTACCTATTGCTATCATAGGGGATATTTACATTCCCTGAGATAACAATAAAAATGATTAAAAAAAAAAAATACTTGGAAGGAACAATTTAAAAATAAAAAAGCAAAATTAATAATAAAAAAAAGAAAAAAAAAAAGCACCCCTGTCCTGCCCTGCTCTTGCCCAATGGCGAACGCAAGCGTCGGTCTGGCGTCATATGTAAACAGCAATTGCACCATGCATGCAAGGTATCACCGCGAAGGTCAGATCGAGGGCAATCATTTTAGCAGTAGACCTCCTCTGTAAATCTACTGGGGTAACCTGTAAAGGCTTTTAAAAATGTATGTAGTTTGTCGCCAATGCGCGTTTGTGCGAAATTTTAAAGCATGTCGTGTTTGGTATCTATGTACTCGGCCTAAGATCATCTTTTTTATTTCATCAAACATTTGGGCAATATAGTGTGTTTTAGTGCATTAAAATTAAAAAAAGTGTATTTTTTAACCCAAAAAATGCGTTTGAAAAATCGCTGCGCAAATACTGTGTAGAAAAAAAAAATGCAACACCCACCATTTTAATCTGTAGGGCCTTTGCTTTAAAAATATATATAATGTTTGGGGGTTCAACATAATTTTCTTGCAAAAAAAAAAATGTTTTCATGTAAACAAAAAGTGTCAAAAAGGGCTTTGTCTTCAAGTGGTTAGAAGAGTGGATGTAAGCTTCCTAATGTTGTGTATAAAATGCCAGAACAGTTCAAAACCCCCCCTAATGACCCAATTTTGGAAAGTAGACACCCCAAGCTATATACTGAGAGGCATGTCGAGTCCATGGAATATTTTATATGTTGACACAAGTTGCGGAAAAACGACAATTTTTTTTTTTTTTTTGCACAAAGTTGTCACTAAATGATATATTGCTCAAACATGCCATGGGCATATGTGGAATTACACCCCAAAATACATTCTGTTGCTTCTCCCGAGTACGGGGATACCACATGTGTGAGACTTTTTGGGAGCCTAGCCACGTACGGGACCCCAAAAACCAAGCACCGCCTTCAGGCTTTCTAAGGGTGTAAATTTTTGATTTCACTTCTCACTGCCTATCACAGTTTCGGAGGCCATGGAATGCCCAGATAGCACAAAACCCCCCCAAATGACCCCATTTTGGAAAGTAGACACCCCAAGCTATTTGCTGAGAGGTATTGTGAGTATTTTGCAGATCTCGCTTTTTGTCACAAAGTTTTGAAAATTGAAAAAAAAAAAAATATATATATATATATTTTCTTTCTTCATTTTCAAAAACAAATGAGAGCTGTAAAATACTCGCCATTCCTCTCAGCAAATAGCTTGGGGGGTCTATATTCCAAAATGGGGTCATTTGGGGGGGTGTTGTGCGATTTTGGCATTTTATGGCCTTCGAAACTGTGATAGGTAGTGAGGAGTGAAATCAAAAATTTGTGCCTAGAAATCCTGAAGGCGGTGCTTGGTTTTCGGGGTCCCGCACGCGGCTAGGCTCCTAAAAAGTCCCACACATGTGGTATCCCCGTACTCAGGAGAAGCAGAAAAATGTATTTTGGGGTGTAATTCCACATATAACCATGGCATGTGTGAGCAATATATCATTTAGTGACAACTTTTTGTAATTTTTTTTTTTTGTTTGTTTTTTTGTCATTATTCAATCACTTGGGACAAAAAAAAATATATTCAATGGGCTCAACAGGCCTCTCAGCAATTTCCTTGGGGTGTCTACTTTCTAAAATGGGGTCATTTGGGGGGGTTTTGTGCTATTTTGGCATTTTATGGCCTTCAAAACTGTGATAGGTAGTGAGGAGTGAAATCAAAAATTTGCGCCCTTAGAAATCCTGAAGGCGGTGCTTGGTTTCCGGGGTCCCGTACGCGGCTAGGCTCCTAAAAAGTCCCACACATGTGGTATCCCCGTACTCAGGAGAAGCAGCAAAATGTATTTTGGGGTGAAATTCCACATATAACCATGGCATGTGTGAGCAATATATCATTTAGTGACAACTTTTTGTAATTTTTTTTTTTTTTTTTAGTCATTATTCAATCACTTGGGACAAAAAAATAAAAAATTCAATGGGCTCAACATGCCTCTCAGCAATTTCCTTGGGGTGTCTACTTTCCAAAATGGGGTCATTTGGGGGGGTTTTGTACTGCCCTGTCATTTTAGCACCTCAAGAAATGAGATAGGCAGTCATAAATTTAAAGCTGTGTAAATTTCAGAAAATGTACCCTAGTTTGTAAACTCTATAACTTTTGCGCAAACCAATAAATATACGCTTATTGACATTTTTTTTACTAAAAACATGTGGCTGAATACATTTTGGCCTAAATGTATGACTACAATTGAGTTTATTCGATTTTTCTTATAACAAAAAGTAGAAAATATCATTTTTTTTCAAAATTTTCGGTCTTTTTCCGTTTATATCGCAAAAAATAAAAATCGCAGAGGCAATCAAATACCATTAAAAGAAAGCTCTATTTGTGGGAAGAAAAGGACGCAAATTTCGTTTGGGTACAACATTGCATGTCCGCACAATTTACAGTTAAAGCAGCGCAGTGCAAAATTCTGAATTCACCTCTGGTCCTCTAGCTACCAAATGGTCCGGGGCTTAAGTGGTTAACATGCCAAGTGACACTATAAGCATTTGTTGCCCAAAAAACAGGGTTACTATACCTATACAGGTATTTCAAGTATTATCCTCTTTGGTGGGGCTAGCAAAACACATTTGAACCTATACTCCAGGTAGATATAAAACATCAACCACTTCAATACTGTACACTTTCACCCCCTTCCCGCCCAGGCCAGTTTTCAGTGCTGTCACACTTTGAATGACAATTACCAAGTCATGCAACACTGTAACCAAATTACATTTTTATAATTTTTTATTTTTTTTTTTTAACACAGATAGAGCTTTCTTTTGGTGGTATTTAACCACTTGGTGCCCGCGCCATAGCCAAAAGACTGCTACAGCCCGGGCTTACTTTGCTGGGAGGGCGTACATGGGCATCCTCCCATTCTTGCGTTACCTGTGCGCCCGCTCTGTGATCGGCAAATCCTTGGGACACGGCCGATCACAGAACGGGGTAAAGGGCCAATCACAGTGGGCCCTTTTCCACGAGATCAACTGTAAGCCAATGACAGCTGATAACGGAAGTAAACAGGAGCCAGTAGTCAGCTTTTTTTTCTCCTCACGCTTCCAGCGCGAAGAAAAGAAAGCCGTTAACCGCCTTCTGTTAGAGGGACATCGGTCCCCTTCGTGCCCATCAGTGCTGCTAATCAGTGCCACCAATCAGTGCCGCCTATCAAGCCCACCAGTGCCGCCTACCATTAGTGCAGCCTCATCAGTGCCCATCAGTGAAGGAGAAAAAGTAATTTTATAAACAAAATATAAAAGTTTTGTTTTTGTTTTTGTTTTTTGTTTAGCAAAAAAAAACCCAGTGGTGCTTAAATACCACCAAAATAAAGCTTAATTTGTGTGAGAAAAAAAGAATGATAAAAATGTTATATGGGTACAGTGTTGCAATTGTCATTCAAAGTGTGACAGCGCTTTTTGCTATATAAAAAAATAAAAATAAATACCAAACGTTTTTCTGTTATAAAATCTTGCAAATAAATGTTGGCTAAAACTTATTCTGCTACATTTCTTTGGTGAAAATAAACCAAATCAGAGTATATTATTTGTGAAAGTTAGGGTCTACCAACTATGGTACATCGGGATTGATCAATTTTCAGGTATATAACTTTTTTCTAATTTTTTGAAGCCTTAAAATGCCAGGCCAGTACATATACTCCCAAAAAAAAAAAACGTTTTGGAAGGTAGACACCCCAAGGTATTTATTAGGAGCCATGGTGAGTTTGAAGTTGTCATTTATTACACTTTTTTTTTTTGGAAAATTAAGACGTCAAATCATTTTTTTTTCCCACATACAGTCATCAGTGCAATGTCACCATATGACTGGTATGGCAGTGATCAGGGACACCAAGTGGTGACAGTATCTAAAATAAATACTTTTTTTTTTTTCAAACATTTTTTTTCATGTTTTTATAATTTTACATTTTTTTTTTACATACTGTCACCAGAGCAGTAGTGTCACCGTAGGATTTTTTTTCTTTTTTTTAACACCATGATTGTTTATTGCACTGATGATCACTGTGTAAGCAATCATTTTTACACTGTGAAAAGCATTCATTCACGTGCCATTGTGTGCAATTGTGATTGGTCAAAGTGATCATATAGTACAGGACCTATCACAGAGATCATCACAACTGTACACCATGGCTATGAATGAAAGCTGCCATTGTTTACAAGTGACATGTGATTGCTGTGATTGGTCACAACAGTCACATGGTACCAGGGCAGCGCACAGTGGGCCAGTACAATGATCTGTGTTCTCGCCAATTACAATAGGCCAGGTGGCAGGCAGTAAAATAATTGACTGTATTATTAAGTGCAGCTATTGTAAGCACCCGATTCTGAGTTGGTATCACCTTCTTGTAATTTCCTCAGAATGGGATCGGATAGGCTGGCACTAAGACCCAATAAGGTGTCTTGCAGCACACATGAGCAGACAGCAGGAGAAAATAGTGTGGTGTTACAGCTCTCTCATTGCCCTTATAAGCCTGTGGGCAAAGAGGTGACCTAGCTGTATTACTAAACTGCTACTATAGGAAATTTCAAAAAACACTAGTTGTATTGTGTAGATACTATTTTGATCAGGGCATTTTTTCTCAGAAAATAGGTGCAGGAACTCAACCACGACCCCCCCCCCCACCCCCCAAAAAAAAAAAACTCCCCCACACACCTTTCAATGTGGGAGGGTCTTAAAGGGGCATTAAATATCAAGCGTGCATTATGTACAGAGTGCTGATTCAGGGGTGCACTACAAAGTGCAGAGTTCAGTCTTCTTCCACAGCTGCTTACCTCTGCATTCCCATCTCACTTTCACTCCTCTTCTGCTGACCTCGGCAAGCAATCCCCCCACTGCCCCCACCCCATCATCTCCCCCCTCCCTAAATGCTACACCATCTTCCACGTCTTACTTTTGTTGCTGTATTCAGCTGGGGTGTTGGCATCTGCACTGCACCCCAGGCACCTGCATCTCCCTTGTCCCCATCCTGCACTCAGTTGGAGCCACTCAGGAGATCAGATCTGTGGAAGCCATTGGAAGACAAGCGGTCACTTGTAAACACTTCTGTGAACTTCTGTGTTTACAAGTGACAGTGGTGAGCAGGGAGTGGAGGGCCTGAGCCAGAGGTGGTGGAACCGAGTTCCACCAAGTTCCAGCTGAAAAAAAGCCCTGCGTATTGATGTATTGCATCTCACAATCTCCAAACCATGTTTAATTATGCGCAACAGAGCATTATGGAAGTGGTTCTCACATTGCCTGTCTCATAAAAACCATCACTATATGATTTCCAGTGATCCATGTAACTGAAAAGTGTACACAAGCCCTGATGTAGCACAAGCTCACAAAGAAAGCCATATCATAGGAAATGTTAGAGCCACAGAAGGCCAGCAGACACTGAAGGGTTAATGAAGACTGTTCTATATACAGTACATCATTCTACACATGTCGCAATGGACTACATAGTATGTTTTATACTACAATGATAAATGAGCCGGCGGGAAAAAATTCCATCTGCAATATCCAGCCAAACTCTTCTCGGTTTCTCACCAGGGATGTTTACAATTCCCTGAACAAATTTGTATAGACTTACAAAATGCTGAACATAAAGCGGCAGATGGCCAGCTGGAAAGACACAGGCGGAATGTAAAAGAATCCAGATATCGATAACACAGACCTTAAATAATAGTGCACAAGGTCCAGAAGGGGTATTGGGTGAACGCACTTCAGTTTGAGGCTTCATTTACACAAAATGTTTATAAAGCTGGCAGTTCATGAACTATTCATTCATTTTATTCAAAAAACAGCACATTTTTATAATCAGGCATTGACCGAACAAATATGGAGGGGTAGACTTTTAATGTACAACTAAGGCCTCCCAATAACAAAAACATGACCTGCAGCACTTAGTCCAAATACTTTCTGCATTGACAGCACTGCCTGTGTTGCTGCAGCAGTCTGGGAGCTGAACAAACAGCGGAGGATTTGGGTCAGTCAGGGAAGGTAAAGGAGGCGTTTTTGCTTACTCATGAGTCTTGTGCATAACATAGTTATTGGAGTTGGGACCGATTTAGACTGTCATATATGAGCCTTTAGTTCCAGGCTCCCCCCAAAAAATTCCAAGTCAGCAACTACAAATACTGTAGCAGCTGACTTTTATTATAAAGACACTTGCCTGTCCAGGGATCCAGCTTGTCCTCACCCAAGCAGATCCTTCAATCAGCTTCGGGTCCAGGCCCCGGCATCTTGATTCAGGAAAACCAGGAGTGAAGCCTTGCAGATTCACAGCTGGTTTCCCACCGCATATGCGTGAGCTGTGCTGAGTTTTGTGAATGGTCCCGCAGTCTTCCAAAATCTGTGCTGTGCCCCAGAAGGCTGTGGGGGAAAGGGGGGGGGGGGAGGGGAGTTCTGCATGGAATACGGTGGTGATCTGACCAGAAGTGGGAGCTGGTACCTGTCAAAACCTGGTACCTGCTTCCCCTCCCCCCCCCCAAAAAAAAAAGGACAGAATGTGGCAGAGAAGAGGGGGAGGGTGGCACATTTTTTATTCTCCTAAAAAATACGCTCAGCCCTGTATTTTTTGAGTTATTATTGCATGTCTTAAAGCGGAGATCCGCCTGGGAAAAATAAATTAAAAGTCAGCAGCTACAAATACTGCAGCTGCTGACTTTTTATATAAGAACACTTGCCTGTCCAGGGAGCCCGTGATGTCCTCACCCGAATCTCTCGGTGCAGGCGCCTGTTTCCTACTGCGCATGCATGAATCGCGCTGCGCTATCTGAATGGTCCCTTGCTGTCTTCTGGGACCTGGGTGTCTCCCAGAAGACAGCGGAGAGGGGGGAGGTGCTGAACATTGCGTAGTTCACATCACAAAGTGCAGCGGATCTATGACCGGAAGTGGGAGAAGATACCGGGATTTGACAGGTATCTGTTTCCCACTCTCCCCGGAAAC
Source organism: Rana muscosa (assembly GCA_029206835.1). Classification (NCBI taxonomy): domain Eukaryota; kingdom Metazoa; phylum Chordata; class Amphibia; order Anura; family Ranidae; genus Rana; species Rana muscosa. The sequence continues at coordinate 173,270,767 of CM055123.1, forward strand.
TAGCCAAATGTGGCACCGGAGAAGGGAGGAATCCGATCAGCAGAAGTTCAATTTCTGGGTGGAATTCCACTTTGAATAAACTTTTTACGACAATTTTAACACCTTCCAAGCGGTGGGCTTTGCCATTCTGACTGAGCGTCATATGAGGAGGAATGCAGCGTGGCGATCGGTTGTGCGGTGTGTTACTCAGACACTGCATCTCTGACATAGTATAGTTCAATAGCCCACATACAGCCGACAATAACCAATGGTGGGTGTCAGCCCCAATTTGTGTACAACATGGTCCACAAAGGAAAGGGGAAATGGTGAGGAGCACCAGGGCTTTGTGACACCCAGATATTTTTTTTAAAGTCATGCACAGTAATGAAAATATAAAACAACAAACAGGGCATCACTGAACATTAAAAATACAAATAACATTAAACATGTACAAGGTAATACAATAATCCAAATAGATACTCCATTATGCGTTTTGCCAAGCGGCTTTGATGCGTTTCGACCAGTGTGGTCTTCTTCAGGGGATTTCCCTTGGATAGGCCAGTGGAGGATTCTATAGCTGATAAAATGTACACACTGCAAACTGATTGGTGATGCCAAAGATCATCCAGAGTGGAGGTGGAGTATAGGAAGATCGCAAGATGGAAGACAAGGACAAGATGGAAGATAAACACTAACAGCCCATGTTTCCCAGACACAAGGGATAACAGCCAAAAAGTAAAAGCAGTAAACTTTCATGGAAACGAGGGGTGGTAATAACATGACTCAGCTAAGAGTAGTAGAGGGTCAGAAAAAATTATTTAGAAAATGTAAAAAGGACGTCTGTGGGCCAATGTACAATGTCAAAAAGACAAATCAGTGTGGTAATAGGCAATTGAGTCAGTGAATCCAGGTGACAAGCCCCTACTTGCAGCAACACACCAACAGCCAGCATCAACTAAAGTAGGCTCTTTACCATGTGATCAGCTGTGTCCAATCACAGCTGATCACAGTGTAAATAGGAAATGCCGGTTATTGGCATTCCTCTCCTCACACTGACAACGCATGAGGAAAGGAGAGCCGATAAGCAGCTTTTCTCAGTGGGGACATCTGCACCGATAATCTGTGCCATGATTATCAGTATAGCCTCAGTAGTGATGCCAACCAGTGCCCATCAGTTCCGCCTATCATTGACTATTTACTAAATTTTATAAACAGAAACTAACAAAATATTTGGTCTTTTTTCGTTTGTTTCGCAAAAAATAAAAAAAACCCAGTGGAGATTAAATACCACCAAAAGAAAACTCTGTCTCAGAAAAATGGTAAAAATGTTGCTTGGGTACAGCATTGCATGACTGCACACTTGTCATTCAAAATGTGACAGCATTAAAAGCTGAAAATTGGCCTGGGATGGAAGAGGGTGAAAGTGCCCAGTATTGAAGTGGCTTGCGCTTTCCTATTTTTCTTACTTACAAATATGTCTGGGAACAAGGTTTTTAAAACATTGACACACGGTTTACATTTTATTAGAACACAAAGTTGGTAATTTTTAATGTTTATCTTAAAAAAAAAAAAAAACACAAAAAACTGAAAAGACATTTTAGGCCTCATGCACACTCTGATTTACAGAAGTTTGAAAAAAAAAAGTGCCCGTAAACGCCTTACTATGTTAGCTTCTTTGTCCAAGTATACATAAGCGTTTAAGGGCAGGGGCGTTTAAGGGCAGAAATTTGAATGCACCAAAAATCGCATTTAGGAAAAGAGCATTTGGGCAGAAAAAATGTGCAACGCACCTAAAACGCAAGTGCCTGTAAATGCCAGGCACCATTAGCGCTTGAGCATTCATTTCAATGGCCAGAATAATGAATATTCTGACCAATTAAATGAACACCCAAACAACTGATGTGCCTAAACATGTCTAAATGCACCTAAACGCATTAGAGGAGGTAAAAAATTATAAAATGCAGCGCTAGCGAATATAAATGTGCTCAATACAAACGTATGTGTGAATGTCAACCATCTAAACCTTTCGGGATGATGGTACACACTATTAGTGAAAAGATTATGCACCAATGATTGGTGTCACCAGAAATGCAGTGGGTGTAATACTAAATGTTACCACTAAAAAGTGATCAACTAAGTAAAACCAGAAAATATACTGTGCAAAACATTAAATGAACTGAACAACCAGGCAAATAGCTCTAGGAGTAATTCACAGTACTACAGATGGTTTTCAACATCAAAGAAATAATGTCCCATTTGCAACAGTGGTTGTAATATAGAAGGAAGGGAAAAAAAAAAAAAAAATGCTTTAAAATAAAATAAAAGTCACCCAACATCCAACTTCTAGGACCAATAATGTTCGGTGAAATTCAACAGTTGGCTCAATAGCAGCAGAGATCAGAGGACCATGTGGGGAATAAAAAGAAAAAGCAACTTGTGAAGTACCGCTTAGGAACAGATTAACAATACGCTGTTATTGGGAAAACTCACAAGCCTTCAATGATAACCGAGCGTCAGTGTGTTCCGGGTTCACAACGGCGTGCGTTCCACAAGAACCGGAAGCAGCGTCACTGGTTCTTAGTGTTGACCGGAAATTTGTCAATGCATTTCGCCCCTCCTCCAGGGCATCATCAAGCATTAGAGGAGGCACTAATATGCAGCACTGATGGGCACCGACAGGATTAGGTGGCACTCAAGGGCACTGATGGGGTGTCACTGATGAGGAGGCCCTAATATGCAGCACTGATTAGGTGGCACGGATATGCAGCACTGATTATGCAGCACTGATAGGATTAGGTGGCACTTATGGGCAGGCAAATGCAAAGGAAATGCAGCACTGATTGGCAAATGGCTGGCCTGGCATAATTAATTAAATGAATGAGGAGAGGAAAGGAAGGATTTTGCAATGCTATATGCTGCGATGCCCATCTTGTTACAACTTGCACTCAGCCACAGTAAGCAGCAGCAAACATCTTGTTACACCCAGCCCGAACTATATAGGCTGGGTGTAACAAGATGTCCACTGCTGGCTTACTGTGGCCGAGTGCAGGGTGTACCAAGATGAGTGTAGGGATGTTCAACCTCTAACGGAGACACGAAATGTCACTTCCGTTATGCAATGTGATGGCTCCAGTCACCAATTTAGATGGAACATGCGGCTGTGCCCTGGGAGGTTTGAACTCTTCCTGCAGGTGTGACTGGCCGGGACTGAATGCTAATTAAGATGTATTCAATCCCACCCACCACCAGAGCTGTGAAGGAAGTTACATCATTTGCAGACTACAAAAGGGGTGTGTTCTAGGTTAGAGATGAAACAGGAAGTGGCTGGAAGAAGGACCTCGGTCTACATCCAGACTGTCACATGGTACAAAACCAACACTAAACCCAGAATATCAGGAGATCTGCAGACAACAGAGCAACATGGTACAGAGGTATGGACTATGCTGGGACTGATCATTTCATTCAGTTCTAGTGAAAAGAAAGTTGGAGCTTAAAGTGGTAGTAAAGGCTACATCTAACTTTACTTAAAAATGCCCCATCCCCCTCCTCCTACTTACCCTGCATACCTAGAGTAAACAAAAAGATCTGTATAATTCCACCTTTTTTAATCTGGTCTGCTCACACGATTCAGCAGCTTCTGCTTACCTGTGAAGCTGTAACGTCTCCCATGGCGCAGCCACTGTCAGCACTTCCTTCACTCCCCTGCTGCAGCATGCTACTGGACCAGAGTGGATGAAAAACAGGCAAGTACACAGATGTTTTTTTTTATACCAGGTATGCAGCATACATAAGAGGAGGGGGAAAGGAACATTTTTTTTAAATAATTAGCATTAGCCTTATCGTCCACTTTAAGCACACATTTTCAGTGGTCTTTCACATACTTTTACAGGTCAAACAAACAATACCTCTCTATTTTTTCCCAGTACGCCATAAAGAAATGCACATATTTTAAATTATTACATGTATTGTGCTGTGGTGTTCTGAGGGGCAGGGATGTTCATTTACTTTGTATGTTCATATTGCAGTGCTAATAAATGGCAATGAGGTCCATTGGACCTGATAAAGCATGCATAAGGCCCCTTTCACACTACTGCAACTTCAAAGTCGCGCAATTTTACCGCATATTCGCAGCTGCAGTTTTGCCACGATTTCAGGGAATGTCTGTGTAACTGGCATCCAAGTCGGACTAAAGTAGTGCAGGGACTACTTTGAAGTCAGAACGACTTGAAGTTGTACTAATATGAATAGTTGTCATTGGAAATCATGGGGAACGACTTGTTATGCTACTTTACAGTCACAAATCGTGGGACAAGTCGTATAAGTGTGAAAGGGGCCTAAGGCTGAGTAGGCCCTTAAAGACTTAGGCCCTTAAAGAAATACTCAGTTTAAAAAAAAATATATATATATATATTATATATATATATATATATATATTGTTCAAAATTACCCAAAATTAAGGATTTTTTTTTTTAAGTCACGAATTAGAACCATCACTTATCTTTTTCTTTTGGCAATAAAAATGGATTCCAACATGTAGTCAAGTATGTCAAACCCTAAAAGTTTTGTGTCACATTCCACTTCATCCAATCACAAATGAGCAACCTCTTTTCCCATCATGGAAGACCAATGTTTCAGACCTGTTCAGATATGACAGACCATTTTTTTTCTATTAGTATAAAGTTTAGACTTATGGAAACAAAGGATTGCTGTAATGCAGCCAATAGACGCAAACACTGCTTTAACGACCTTAGACCAGACACAAATACAAACACAGTGCCACAGATACTTACTGGTCGTCCATGAATATTCTCAAAATACAGAAGGCATTTCTGGAGACTCATTTTTTCCAGATTCATTTGCTTTTTTGTCATATCCTGTTTAAAAACAGGAGGTATTCAAGCAGTTAGGATTTTCAGGGATGGCCACATTAGGTTTTAAGACTGTACAACACCCTGTTTTTCCCATTAGTAGTCTTATCGAAATGCAATGCCTAACACCAGATGAATATATATTGTATAGTATAAATTCAATACCAACACCGTCTATACTGTATTTTATTTCCACTAAATTTACTTTTGAGTGTTACTTCCAGCATCTATCCACTAATAAGCAAGCTAGTTGCAGCACAGAAACTAAATAAAGTGTAACTAAGTAAATGTAGCTTGTTGGAGGAGGTGTGCAATGGCAGTCATCATATTTTTCTCAGTACAAGGTACCTTTAAAGAAGGGAAGCAATTTGTCTTTACTGACATCCTGTTCTAAAGATCAGCTACCACTGCAATTAAATCCAAAACACCATCTGTTTTCATTGGTGAAACCTTAACTTCATTTGCTATTAGACAATAGATTAACTAGATCCAGAATAGTGATTTATTTAATGTCTTAGACTTCTATAGATAGCAGCGTCATAAGCCTTGGAATATAGGGCACATACTGTATATCCAGCATAAAAAGATTACTTCCATCTTATACCAATGTATCTTCACATTACAAATATGATAAAAGAGTAGAACAGCACATCATATGTAAGTTACTTGACTGGCATACATGTACCTTTAAGTTTTCTGGAAGGTTAAGCAGTTGTCTCTTCTCTTTTAGCCTCTTCCATACAGTCTCTACGGTTTCCTCTACAGAAGACATTGGTGAGCTGGTGGCTCCGTGCTGCTCCATCGCTTTGGATGCCACAGACGTTTCTTCATATGTCTGAATTTGTGTGGCTCTTGGCACATTTTGGTCTTCAGATAACTTCAGCTTTAGCTCTGCAAGCAACAAGGTGTATCAATATTATATCTGCATAACAAGATTTATGTATTACATAAAAAAAAAAGAAAAAAAAAAAAAAAGAAGAAGAACCGGAATAGGGCATCAAACATTTTGTGATTTGGACTGGAGTGTGTTGGAAACAAAAACACTATAGGGTTGATTTACAAAAAAAACTGGGGAGTGTAAAAATTGGTGCAGCTATGCATAGAAGCCAATCAGCTTCCAGGTTTTATTGTCAAAGCTTAATTGAACAAGCTAACATTAGAAGCCGATTGGCTACCACGTACAGCAGCAGCACCAGATTTTGCACACTCTAGTTTTAGTAAATCAACCCCTATGGTTCATACCAGCAGAGCTGTTCAAATCTCTGGACTATCTGTTAAAAATGAGCCGATCTCCTAAAGCAGACATCTTGATGGTTGTCTGTGTCCTTGTTAGAGAGATCTACTCTATTTGCCCCGGTGATCAGTCACCAGGACTGCAAGAAGGCTAGGAATCCAAAACCTTGCCACGAAAACCTGAATACAGGCAGTCCCGGGTTACAAACAAGATATGTTCTGTAGGTTTGTTCTTAAAGTGGATGTAAACCCACCACTCACCCAGTATAAACTAATAGCACAGTATTAATGTATATATGCAAGCTAGAGGTCGACCGATATATCGGCCGTCAGATATATCAGCCATTTTGGAGAAAATCTGCATCGGCTGATTATTCTCCAAATTAGTCCGATATAACACTGACAGCACCTCTGCCAGAGTGTGGAGAATCCTTCTCCCTTCTCCACACTGTTGGCAGAGCAGCGCCGCGGTGTGTGAAACTGTAGGGAGGGAGAGGGAGAGGGAGAGGGAGAGAGGGAGAGAGAGAGAGAGAGAGAGAGAGAGAGAGAGAGAGAGAGAGAGAGAGAGAGAGAGAGAGAGAGAGAGAGAGAGAAGCGGTCAAAATTGAGGTTGAATGTCGGGGGTGGGCGGGACCCAGCTATCCAACACCTGCCAATGGGATGGGATCTGGGTGGGCCGCTACGTGTATGTGGTCCTGCCCCTTTCTTAAACAGCCCAATCATTGGCTGGATGGCTGCTGGGTCCCGCCCACCCCCGACATCACGCTTAATGCTTCAGCTCCTCTCTCTCTCTCCATACAGTTTCACACACCGTGGCGCTGCAGAGAGCAGTTTCACAGTTACACTATCGGCTATGAAACCTGCCAGTGCCATCTGCCAATGCCAACCAGTGCCATCTGCCAATGCCAATCAGTGCTATCCAGTGCCATCTGCTAGTGCCAAAAAGTGCCACCTGCCAGTGCCAATCCGTGCCTGCCAGTGGCAATCAGTGCCATCTGCCAAAAAAATTAAAAATCGGCCTAAAATATTGGCCGCAAAAATCGGCATCGTATATCGCCCATCGGCCTCCCCGATTTCTAAATATCGGTATCGGCCAGAGAAGAACCCATATCGGTCGACCTCTAATCCCTACCTTGTAAATATCACCCCCTTCAGCAGTAGGGGCCCTGCAAAACTCTGGAATCGGTGGGTGGGTCTCTTTTCTGGAGCTCGGTGGGCAGAGTCACAATGTCACAAGATTCCCCGCCCATCTCTACACTCTCCTACTCCTGAGTTTTGAGTAACATCCAGTTAAAACTCAGGAAAGGTACCACATGACTTCAGCATGCCCAATCACGCTGAGGTGTGGAGCAGCCAATCCTGGGAGAGCTGGAGAAGAAAAGGAGAAGGAGGGATGTGAAGCTGGAATCGTAATGCTCTCTCTCTCATGCCGTGCATGAGATAAAGAAATCAAATGTCAGTCACAGCAGTGGGGACTTATCTGTGTGTCATTTTTTCTCTTACTACAAAAAGACAAGAGGATTGCTCAGAGCTGGATTAACTCTTCGTGGCAAGACTGGGCACAGATGAATTGACATCCTCTACTGTACCAGGTAGAATAACTAAAAACAGAAAGTGACCTACTAATACCCAAGCACAGCAAAGGCATGCCTCCATCCCTAAATATATACGAAAAGAGAAGAGAAATGGATTTGGGGCTTTTCACGTCTTTGTTGATAGAAATTAATGCATAAAGTACCCAATTATGAAGAGGTTTAATGTCACAATCCTCAAAGGGCAGTTCATAGAAGTATAATGTATTAAATTGTTGATTTTAATAGATTGATAAATAAATATGATATATAATGCATAGTATAAAAATATACAATGCATGGTGTATACGAAGAAAGCCATAATTAATGTAATAATAACAACATATTTAATATTGATCATAAATGGACATGATTGGTACAGACAGCAGCAATAAATATAATGAACATGTGAATCAAATAAACATAATTATTATAATAGATACGAGCAATATATGGTACAAAAAGAACAAATTCATCATTGTAGACAAGCTTGACTTGGCACCCTTGAGTGTATACTTAACGCATTTCATTGCGTTTAAAAGGCAATCATTAGGAGTAGGATGCATGAAATTAGCTTCAAAATAGATAAATGGGTAAATAAAATAACAAACGATATATTATGCTCTCTAAATGAAGACATTTCTTCATTTAGAGAGCATTATAATAAGATTTTTAATAACAGCTTACCTGTAAAATCCTTTTCTTGGAGTACACCACGGGACACAGAGCCTTAATCATTACATAGTGGCTTGTATGGGTCACCAGAGGTGATTGGACACTGGCACAACCAATGAAGACAAGTTCCCCTCCATATAACCCCTCCCACAAGGGAAGTACCTCAGTTTTTGTAGCAAAGCAGTAAGGTTCCCATAGAAAGGGGGGGAGGGGGCTCTGTGTCCCGTGGGGTACTCCAAGAAAAGGATTTTACAGGTAAGCTGTTATTAAAAATCCTATTTTCTTTATTGTACACCACGGGACATAGAGCCTTAATCATTACATAGTGGGACGTCCCAGAGCAATTCTCAATATGAAGGGTGGGAAACACAGATCAATCAGGCCGCTAACGGACAAGAAGCTCTAGACCGCTGTCTGCAGCACACTACACCAAAAAGCGGAATCCTCATGTCCTCATATCTATTTGATAGATTTTGGTAAATGTATGGACTGAAGACCAAGTCGCAGCTTTACAGATCTGAGCCATCGAAGCCTGGTGATGCACTGCCCATGAAGCACTTATTGCCCTGGTAGAGAGTGCGCCTTAACAGAAAAAAGGAGGAATCTTGTTCCTTAAACCATAAGCTTGAATAATTACTTGTCGAATCCACCTAGAAATGGTGGATTTTGATGCCGCTTGGCCCTTCTTGGGACCATCTGGCAAAATAAACAAAAACATCTGTTTTACGTATCTGAGCAGTTGCCTGCAGATAAACTTTTACTGCTCTCACTACATCTAGAGAGTGCAATAACTTTTCCCCCGCTGTCCGCGGATCAGGAAAAAAAGGAAGGCAAAACAATGTCTTGATTTAAATGAAACGCAGACACCACCTTTGGAAGAAAGGTAGGATGGGGGCGTAGTACAATTTTGTCTTTGTGACAAATTAAATAAGGCTTTTATAAGAATGAGTTGCTAACTCTGATACTCTTCTAGCAGAAGAGATAGTAATCAAAAAGGCCAAATTTCCTGCTCAAAAGAATCAAAGGAATATGGCGGATAGGTTCAAAAGGTTGCTTTTGCAAGACTGACAATACGAAGTTCAAATCCCAGGGACATAAGGGAGACTTGACTGGTGGATTTATCCGCAGTACTCCCTGAATGAAAGCCTGAACTAGGGAATGAGATGCCAACGGTCTCTGAAAAAAGACTGATGGAGCCGATATTTGACCCTTGATGGTACTCAGGGCTAATTTCATATCCACTCCTAATTGGCAAAAGGCGAGAATCCTACTTATGGCATACTTTTGAGGATTCCACCCTCTGGATTCACACCAGGAAACATACGCCTTCCAGACTCTGTAGATAAGCCTGGAGGCTGGCTTTCTAGCATTAATGAGTGTAGAAAGAACTGGACCCGAGAGCCCTAGTTTCTTCAAAATGTAGGTCTCAGTAGCCAGACCGTCAAATTTAGCTTTTGTAGGGAAGGGTGGAACACTGGACCCTGTGACAGCAGGTCGTGATGTAGTGGAAGCACCCAAGGTCTTCCTACCACCATCTTTATGATCTCGGCATACCAGGGCCTCCTGGGCCAATTTGGGGCCACTAGGAGTACTGGTATTCCCTCCTTCTTGATCCTGCACAGCAATCTCTGTAAGAGAGGGATCGGGGGGAATGCATAGATCAGTGAAAACCGATTCCAAGGAATTATCAGAGCATCCGTTCCGTAGGCCAGCGGATCTCTCGTCCTGGACAAAAAAAATGTCCAACTTCATGTTGAGCCTGGAAGCTAGCAGGTCTACATCCGGGGTCCCCCATCTCTGGCATATTGCCTGAAAGAAATTGGGGTGGAGAGACTACTCTCCTGGTGACAGCTGCTGGCGACTTAGATAGTCCGCTTGCCAGTTTTCTACCCCTGGAATGAAGATTGCAGAAAGACAAGGAACATGCTTTTCTGCCCATGTCAAAATCCGATTGAGCATCCTGACTCCGGGTGCCTCCTTGGTGATTGATATAAGCTACATCAGTAGCATTGTCGGATTGAATCCGAACAGGGTGGCCCTGTAACCGGTGTGTCCAGATTCTGAGGGCCAAGTATACTGCCCGAATCTCCAGTATGTTGATGGGCAGGCTCTCTTCTGTCTTGGCCCAGGTACCCTGGGCTGAAGCTTCTTCTAGCGCTGCTCCCCAGCCCAACAGGCTGGCATCCATAGACACCACCTTCCAGGTGACTGGGAGAAGGGACCTTCCTTTCCGCAAGTTCTAGGTCTTTAACCACCAACAGAAGCTTTGGCGCACCTGTGGAGATGGGAGCATGGGTAAATCCAGAGCTTGGCTTCTCCTGTTCCAGGCAGCTAGAATACTGCCTTGCAGTAGTCTCAAATGAAACTGGGCGTAAGGAACAGCCTCGAAGGAGGCCACCATCTTCCCTAATAGCCTCATGCAAAGGCGAATCAATGGTCCCTTCTTCGCCCTGACCTTGTGGATCTCTTAATTACTTGATCTTTGGCTCTGGCAGGAATACCCTGCTTTGGGCTGTGTCTATGATCATGCCCAAATACTCTACCCTTCTTAGAGCTTGTAGGGAGGATTTCTGTAGGTTTATGATCCATCCTAAATGCTCCAGGTATCTTACTGTATTGTGCACTGCGTGATCTAATCCTGCCACTGACTGATCTATCATAAGTAGATCGTCTAGATAGGCCGTCACCGCTATGCCCCGTGCCCTCAGCTTTGCCAAGAGAGGGGCCAGAACCTTTGTAAATACCCGGGGCGTGGTTGCCAAACCAAAGGGCAGAGCTACAAACTGGAAGTGGCGATGTTCTACCACGAACCTTAGAAACTTTTGGTGAGCGGGATGGATAGGCACATGTAAATATGCGTCCTTGATGTCTATAGACGCCAATAATTCTCCGACTTGTAGGGTGGCGACCACAGATCGAATAGTCTCCATTCGGAAATGGCGAATGTTCAGAAACCGATTGAGATCTTAGATCCAGGATGGGTCTGACGTCTCCATTTGGTTTTGGAACCACAAAGAGGTTTGAGTAAAAACCTAAACCCTGCTCCTCTAGGGGTACTTCCATGATTACCCCCTGGGACATCAAGTGATCCAATCCTTTGAAGAAGGACTTTAACGGATCTTTGGAGAGCCTTGAACTTCGGAACCGATAAGATGGGATCTCTCAAAATTCCAGTTTGTATCCTAGGGATCCTGCGGAAACTACCCACTTGTCCTGGATCTCTCTCTGCCATGCCGCTGAAAACTGCTGAAGCCGTCCCCCCACTCGGCCGAGCGGGGGCGCCTCTTCATAAAGAGGCTTTGGGGGTTTTGCTTGTTAGCTTTTGAACCCCATGGCTTCTTGCTCTTCTGAGCCTGGTTTTCTTTAACCTGTGTGGCTGGCTGAAAATGCAGTCGCCACTGGCTGGAGGCAGATCTTCCGGGAGCCGGGGAAAGATAACGTTTAAAACAAGGACGCTTGTTTTTCTTCTTCTCTGGCAATAGTGTAGTCTTACCGCTCGATATTTTTTGGAAATATTTTTCCAAATCATCCCCAAAGAGGCGTTTGCTATGGAAGGGGAAACTGGCCAAAAGCTTTTTGCATGGAGCTTCCGCTGACCAATACTTTAGCCAAACAATCCTGCGCATATGCACCAGCTGGAGTGTGAGGCGAGATGCTTGCTGAACAGAATCTCTAATGGCATCTACTGTAAAACATAAGGCCTTAGGCAGATTCTCCCAAAGTTTGATCTGCTCTGGAGGCAGATCTTTCAGCCCCTGTCTTACTTGTTCCTTTAGAACCTAACACATACCAACTGTCACCACAGCAGGTTGGGCCACTGCCCCGGCCAAGAGAAAGGAAGATTTCAGTAAAGATTCCAATTTCTTTTCAGAAGGATCTTTAAATACCTGAGCATTGTCCACAGGACAAGTTAGGTTCCTATTTACACAAGAAATAGCTGCATCTACAGAGGGCAGACTCCACTTCTTGGTAAATTTCTCCTCCATAGGATAAAGAACATCAAATTTCCTAGGAGGTGAAAAACGCTTATCTGGATGTAACCAATCTGCGTAAATCAGATTCTCCAGTAAAGGATGAACCGGAAAGGAGCATGCAGCTTGCAGGGATTTTATTGAACCCAGGGAGGAGACAGGTGATTCAGTTAACCCCGAAGGGGGCAACTTAAATGTGGAGTGTACTGCTTCAGCATAACATTGCACCTGTGATTTTAGAACCTGGGAAGTAGAAAATAGGATTTTTATAACAGCTTACCTGTAAAATCCTTTTCTTTCTCGTACATCACGGGACACAGAGCGACATAGTCATTACTAATGGGTTATATAGATACCGTCAGGTGCTGGCACTGGCAACTTCCAAAACCGGAAGTACCCTCCCCTATATAAGCCCCTCCCATCCGGGAGCACCTCAGTTTTTTGCCAGTGTCTAAGGTGTTGGCCAAGAAGAAACATGTGTTTTTCACTGAGCTTGCGTACAGGTTCTTTTGGGCCTCAGTAAGCTATTCCGGATCCGACCAAAAAAGCTTCATAGCTAAACGGTCGGTACCCGGGCCTTGCAGAGAAGAGCAAGGTTTTGCCTGTAATGCTTCTCTTAGGAGAGCTGGACCCTGGGATCCAGAGCTCTGGTCATACCCACGACCAAGATGTTTTCTGTGCAGGGTGCTATACAGGTCCAGGGGAGTGGAATCCTTGGGAACCCGGTCCCTGAAGGTTTGATTACAATGCCTGCCGTGATAGGTGAAGTTTGGGCTTTTGTGGACCAAACAAAGTCCTGCGGCGGGGAACAGGTAAGTGGGGGCCCCCAGGAACTTGGTTCTATTGGGGGACCCCCAAGCCTAATTTGTCTTTCTGTCTGTTACCTAATGGTATTCCCGCAAAATTCTGTGCATGCCTGTAACTACTAAAAAAATGTAATAATTTTTAATGGTGGTCAAAAAAAAAAAAAAAAAAAAAAATTTTTTTTTATATATATTTAATATATTAGACTGCGGTACCTGTGTTTGTCCACTAGAGGCCGCTGTGGAATGTTTTCTTGTCATGTGGACTAGCTTCTTCTCAGCAGAGCAAAGTCCAGGCAGATGGTGAGTTCTCTTATAGGAAACTGCTTCCTCTGCCATGTTGCAGTGCTCGTCCATCCCCCGGCCTGCGGCAAAGAGGGGCCCTGGCTCCTGTCCCTTGTTACCATATTTGAAATTAGCGCCGAAGGCGCACGTGCCCGCGCGCGTGCGCGTGCCTCTATATATAGAGGTGAGCCGGGAAAGGGGGCGGAGCCTGGGGGATGACGCTCTGTGCGCGCCGCAGCGCTTCTGCGCATGTGCGGGCGTCCCAGCAGTTTAAAAAAAAAAAAAAAAAAAAAAAACACAATATTGTAGTGAGCTGGCTATGAAGTACAGAGACAGAGCTGGCAACATTTAAAGGCATACAGCAAGCGGTTGATACAGGCATCCCCTAGAAAGGCACATTAGTAGACACCAACTGTGATATAGCAGCAATTGTGCTAGACTATTCTCAGTAAAAGTGGTGTATTACGGCTGGAATACCTCAGCTTTAGGCTTAGGAATATGCCGTCCAGAAGCTCCGGAACTGAATCTTCCAGGAAGCGAAGGGGGTCTCATCGGGCTCGGAGGATCTTGGGCATACTCCTGCTGCACCAGTCTCCCCTGAAGTTCAGAGGTAAGTGACCGTAGAGACCCCGCAGGGGTACTTGGTACTGTGGCTGTCCTCAGTCACCTGCTCCTGTGTATGTAACAGAGGAGGTTTTTTCCTCAGCTCTGGGAGGATTAGAGAGAGATTGTCAACATTTATCGCTGCCTCCCTGTCAGGGAAAGCACGCCCGATCTCCGTCTCCTCCTTCAGAGTGCCTGTTAGCAGAGCAACAGTCCCATACAGGGATCGACCTGCCTGAAGGGGATCAGGATAAGGTTGATTCTGTTATAGAGGAATCAACAGTGGGGGAACCTTTTCTCAGCATCTCAAGCTGAAAGATTATGGGTTCAGTCTCTGACTAACATGGTCCGATCAGCATTTAAAAATGCACCTTGCGGAACCATCAACCACTACTGTATCCTCGTTGGGGTCGCTAGAAGCCCCCAGACTGTTTGTTCTTTTCCACTTTACCCTTTACTGAAAGGGCTCATTTACCAGGATTGGGAACGTCCTGAGAAAATATTTATTCCCCCAAGAGATTTCCGGTGGTCTATCCCATGGAGGATAAGTTCATCAAAAAAAAAAAAAAAAAAAATGGAAGGTCCCTACAATGGACGCAGCCATCTCTTGTATGTATAAATCACTGACATGTCCAGTGGATAATGTCCAAATGTTCAAGAACCCAATAGATAAAAGATTGGAGTCCTTATGAAAATCTGCTTGGTGATACAACCAGCAGTAGCAGCTATTGGGGTCTGCTAAGCAGTGAAGGATCAGTTGAAACAGGTCTTGAGGGACTTGACAGATCAGCAGGCTTTGCCCAAGCTGATCTACCTAGAGCCTTAGGCTTTGCGGTTGACGCCATAGAGGATTCAGTCCATCAGGCCTCCCGCCTTACGCTGTCTATAGTACATATGCGTAGGCTCCTATGGCTCAAAAACTGGTCTGCTGAAGCTCCCTGTAAAGAATGGCTGGTTAGCGTCCCATTTCATGGTGAACGCTTATTCAGGAAAAACCTGGACAAATATATCCAGAAAATTTCCAGCGGTAAAAATACGCTCTTGCCGGTTAAAAGCAGAGTTAGAGGTCCCTCTTTAAGAGGCCTGCTTCTCCAGTCCCTGGGGCATCGGCTGTGTAACAGTTCCGACGGCCTCCTCGGTCAAATCCCGGGGGTAAAAAAAAAGGGACAGTAGCAGGGTAATGAGAAACCCTGGGTCAGGGGAGGTACAAAACCTCCCCCAAAGTTAAATTCATGAAGCCCCCACTCAGTCGGGTGGGGGGAGGACTCCAGTTGTTCGCAAGAGACCTGGCGGGACACGATCAAGACAGATAGGTGCTCTCCGCAGTAGGTTTGGGATACAGTTTGGAGTTAAAAGACTCTCCTCCTTCCCATTTTTGAGGTCAAACGTGCCAAGGGATCCCCGGAAGAGAGAGTCCCTCCTGTTGGCACTAGAACAACTATTGCTCCAAGGAGTAATTATGGAGGTTCCCCTGGAAGAATGAGGGTTCGGGTTTTTACTCAAACCTCTTTACAGTCCCGAAGCAAACGCGGACGGGAGGCCCATATTAATTCTAAGAGGGCTATACAAATTCCTGTATATCAGGACTTTCCGATGGAGTCGATCCGATCGGTGGCCACTGCCCTACAAGGGGAAGATTGGTTAGCCACGATCGACATCAAAGATGCTTATTTGCACATTCCCATCTTTCCAGTCCACCAAAAATTTCTACGCTTTGCAGTAGAAGGGCGCCATTTTCAGTTCAGAGCCTTACCCTTCGGTTTGGCCACAGCACCACGAGTGTTTACAAAAATTCTGGCCCTTTATTGGCCAATCTAAGAACACAAGGTGTAATGATAATGGCATATCTGGATGACTTGTTGCTGATAGACCACTCAGTGAAAAAACTAGACGTGGTCGTTCACAAGACGATCAAGTATCTGGAATCTCACGGTTGGATTATCAACCGAGACAAGTCAGCCCTAAAAACCAGTCAAAAGTCTGGAATACTTGGGGCTAAGGTTGGATTCAGGCCAGAGAAAAATATTCTTGCCTCGAGGAAAGGTGTTGTCTTTGAAAGATTTGATCCACTTAGTGGGTACAAAAAAGACAGCCGTCCATACGCCTGTATATGAGGCTGCTGGGAAAAATGGTGGCATCATTCGAAGCAGTACTCTACGGTCAATTCCATTCAAGGAATTTGCAAGGGGCCATACTGTCAGCCTGGAACAAAAAAGTTCAGGCCCTAGACTTACAATGTCCTTGTCCCCTTCCGTTCGCAAGAGCCTCCGTTGGTGGTTGGTTCCCCAGAATCTGGAAAAAAGGAAATCCTTCAGTCTGATTTCTTGGAAGGTGGTCACTACAGATGCCAGCCTTATAGGCTGGGGAGCAGTACTGGAGCAATAGTCTCTCCAGGGCAGATGGTCGGATGCAGAAAAGGCCCTGCCCATCAATCTCTTAGAGATACGAGCAGCCCGGTATGCCCTAGTAGCTTGGACATCCAAACTCCAAGGGTCCCCTGTCAGAGTTCAGTCAGACAATGCCACAGCAGTGGCATATATCAATCGTCAGGGGGGCACCAGGAGTCGTGCAGCCCAAAGGGAGGTAAATTACATCCTGAGATGGGCAGAAAGATATGTCCCAGCCATATCTGTAGTATTCATTCCAGGGGTGGAGAATTGGAAGGCGGACTTTCTAAGTCGCCAACAATTATGCCCAGGGGAATGGTCCCTTCATCCCGAGGTTTTCCGGACAATATGTCAGCGGTGGGGAACACCGGATGTAGATCTGCTAGCATCCAGATTCAACGCAAAGGTGGACAGGTTTGTCTCTTGGACAAGGGATCCCCTAGCTTGCGGTTCGGATGCCCTAGTGTTCCCTTGGGATCAGTTCAAGCTGATATATGCATTCCCACCGCCACAATTGTTACCTCGATTACTCCGCAGAATCAGGGTAGAAAAGAAACCAGTGATTCTGGTGGCTCCAGCGTGGCCCCGAAGAGCATGGTACGCGGAGATTGTAAGAATGTCTGTGGGGAGTCCTTGGACCCTCCCACATCGTCCGGACCTGCTTTCGCAGGGACCGATATACCACCCTTCCTTACCAGCCCTAGGTTTGACGGCCTGGCTATTGAAGCCCACATTCTAAAAAAGAGAGGGCTCTCTAATGCTGTGGTGTCTACCATGATCAATGCCAGGAAACCGGGATCCAGGCAGATCTACTATAGAATCTGGAAGGCGTACATCGCCTGGTGTGAGGCCAGGAAATGGCATCCACGTAAATACGTAATAGGTAGGATTCTGGACTTCCTACAATGGGCTGTAGATAGGAAGCTTGCCTTGAGTACTATCAAGGGTCAGATTTCGGCCTTGTCAATATTTTTTCAAAGGCCCTTGGCTTCGCATTCACTAGTCAAAGCCTTTATACAAGGAGTGATGCGTATTAGTCCTCCGGTTAATATTCCCATATGTCCATGGGATCTAAACTTGGTTCTGTCGGTTCTACAGAAACAACCATTTGAACCATTACAGCATATTTCCTTGGTTCTTCTCACCAGGAAATTGATTTTTCTAGTAGCCATTTGTTCGGCTAAAAGAGTATCGGAATTAGCAGCTATGTCCTGTAAGGAGCCATATCTGGTTATCCATAAGGACAGAGTAGTGTTACGTCCTCATCCAGCCTTTCTTCCTAAGGTGGTATCGAGTTTTCATTTGAACCAAGATGTGGTTCTTCCTTCTTTTTTCCCCAAACCTACTTCGGTAGAGGAAAAGTTATTGCATTCTTTGGATGTAGTAAGAGCAGTTAAAGCTTATCTAAAAGCCACTGCTCAGATTCGCAGAACGGATACTTTGTTTATTCTGCCGGAAGGCCCCAGAAAGGGTCAGGCAGCGTCAAAATCTACTTTAGCCAAGTGGATTCGACAGGTCATAATACAAGCCTATGGCTTGAGAAGTAGACCGCCTCCGTTCAAAGTTGGGGCGCACTCCACGAGAGCAGTTGGAACTTCATGGGCAGTGCATCACCAGGCCTCCCTGGCTCAAGTCTGTAAGGCCGCAACATGGTCTTCGGTACACACGTTTACTAGGTTCTACCAGGTGGACGTTAGAAGTCAGGAGGATGTCGCCTTTGGGCGCAGTGTGTTGCAGGCCGCAAAAGATCCTCATGTCTGATAGCGCTCAGCTTATATATGGTGTATCCCCCCCCCTGAATGCGAAGCCAAGGGCCTTTGAAAAAATATTGACAAGGCCGAAATCTGACCCTTGATAGTACTCAAGGCAAGCTTCCTATCTACAGCCCACTGTAGGAAGTCCAGAATCCTAACTATTACGTACTTACGTGGATGCCATTTCTTGGCCTCGCACCAAGCGATGTACGCCTTCCAGATTCTATAGTAGATCTGCCTGGATACCGGCTTCCTGGCATTGATCATGGTAGATACCACAGGATTAGAGAGACCTCTCTTTTTTAGAATGTGGGCTTCAATAGCCAGGCCGTCAAACCTAGGGCTGGTAAGGAAGGGTGGTATATCGGTCCTTGTGAAAGCAGGTCCGGACGATGTGGGAGGGTCCAAGGACTCCCCACAGACATTTTTACAATCTCCGCGTACCATGCTCTTCGGGGCCACGCTGGAGCCACCAGAATCACTGGTTTCTTTTCTACCCTGATTCTGCGGAGTAATCGAGGTAACAATTGTGGCGGTGGGAATGCATATATCAGCTTGAACTGATCCCAAGGGAACACTAGGGCATCCGAGCCGCAAGCTAGGGGATCCCTCGTCCGAGAGACAAATCTGTCCACCTTTGCGTTGAACCTGGATGCTAGCAGATCTACATCCGGTGTTCCCCACCGCTGACATATTGTCCGGAAAACCTCGGGGTGAAGGGACCATTCCCCTGGGCATAACTGTTGGCGACTTAGAAAGTCCGCCTTCCAATTCTCCACTCCTGGAATGAATACCGCGGATATGGCTGGGACATATCTTTCTGCCCATTTCAGGATGCAATTTACTTCCCTCTGGGCTGCACGACTCCTGGTGCCACCCTGATGATTGATATATGCCACTGCCGTGGCATTGTCCCAACCACCAACGGAGGCTCTTGCGAACGGAAGGGGACAAGGACATTGGTAAGTCTAGGACCTGAACTTTTTTGTTCCAGGCTGACAGTATGGCCCTTTGCAAATTCCTTGAATGGAATTGACCGTAGGGTACTGCCTCGAATGATGCCACCATTTTTCCCAGCAGCCTCATGCACAGGCGTATGGACGGCTGTCTTTTTGTACCCACTAGGTGGATCAAATCTCTCAAAGACGACACCTTTTCTTGAGGCAAGAAAATTTTTCTCTGGTCTGAATCCAGCCTTAGCCCCAAGTATTCCAGACTTTTGACTGGTTTTAGGGCTGACTTGTCTTGGTTGATAATCCAACCGTGAGATTCCAGATACTTGATTGTCTCGTGAATAACCACTTCTAGTTTTTCCACTGAGTGGTCTATCAGCAACAAGTCGCCATTATCGTTACACCTTGTGTTCTTAGATTGGCCAATAATGGGGCCAGAATTTTTGTGAACACTCGTGGTGCTGTGGCCAGGCCGAAGGGTACGGCTCTGAACTGAAAATGGCGCCCTTCTACTGCAAAGCGCAGAAATTTTTGGTGAACTGGAAAGATGGGAATGTGCAAATAAGCATCTTTGATGTCGATCGAGGCTAGCCATTCCTCCCCTTGTAGGGCAGTGGTCACCGATCGGATCGACTCCATCCTGAAAGTTCTGATATGTAGGAATTTGTTTAGCCCTTTTAGATTTAATATGGGCCTCACGTCCCCGTTTGGTTTCGGGACTGTAAAGAGGTTTGAGTAAAACCCGAACCCACATTCTTCCAGGGGAACCTCCATAATTACTCCTTGGAGCAATAGTTGTTCTAGTGCCAACAGGAGGGATCCTCTCTTCCAGGGATCCCTTGGCACGTTCGACCTTATAAAATGGGAAGGGGGGGGTCTTTTAACTCCAATTTGTATCCCAGACTTACTGCGGAGAGCACCCATCTGTCTCTGATCGTGTCCCGCCAGGTCTCTGCGAACAACTGAAGTCTTCCCCCCACCCGATTGAGTGGGGGCAACCCTTCATGCATTTGATTTTGGGGGAGGTTTTGTACCTCTCCTGACCCAGGGTTTCTTGTTACCCTGCGATTGTCCCTGATTTTTACCCCCGGGATTTGACCGAGGAGGCCGTCGGAACTGTTTCACAGCCGATGTCCCAGGGACTGGAGAAGCAGGCCTCTTAAAAGAGGGACCTCTAACTCTATTTTTAACCGGCAAGAGTGTACTTATACCGCTGGAAATTTTCTGGATATATTTGTCCAGGTCTTCCCCGAATAAGCGTTCACCATGAAATGGAAAGCTAACCAGCAATTTTTTACAGGGAGCTTCAGCAGACCAGTTTTTGAGCCATAGAAGCCTGCGCATATGTACTACAGACAGCGTAAGGCGGGAGGCCTGATGGATTGAATCCTTTATGGCGTCAACCGCAAAGCATAGGGCTCTAGGTAGATCAGCTAGGGCAAGGGCCTGCTGATCTGGCAGGTCCCTTAAGACCTGTTTTAACTGATCCTTCACTGCTTGGCAGACCCCAATAGCTGCCACTGCTGGTTGTGTCACCAAGCCTGCTGTAGAGAAAGCAGATTTTAATAAGGACTCCAATTTTTTATCTATTGGGTCCTTGAACATTTGGACATTATCTACCGGACATGTCAGTGATTTATTCACACAAGAAATGGCTGCGTCCACTGTAGGGACCCTCCATTTTTTGATGAACTTATCCTCCATGGGATAGACCACCAGAAATCTCTTGGGAGGAGTAAATATTTTATCAGGATGTTCCCAATCCTGGTAAATGAGCCCTTCCAATAAAGGATGGATTGGAAAGGAACAAACAGTCTGGGGAGCTTTTAGTGACCCCAA
This sequence comes from Rana muscosa, assembly GCA_029206835.1. Lineage (NCBI taxonomy): Eukaryota > Metazoa > Chordata > Amphibia > Anura > Ranidae > Rana > Rana muscosa. The sequence goes on from CM055123.1 coordinate 173,291,688, forward strand.
CGAGGAGACAGAAGTGGATGATGGCTCCGCAAGGGGCATTTTAAATGCTGATCGGACCATGTTAGTCAGGGACTGAACCCATAATCTTTCAGCATGTGATGCTGAGAATGGCTCTTCCACTGTTGATTCCTCTACAACAGAATCAACCTCATCCTGATCCCCTTCAGGTAGGTCGATCCCTGTATGGGACTGTTGCTCTGCTAACAGGTACTCTGAGGGAGGAGACGGAGATCGGGCGCGCTTTCCCTCTGACAGGGAAGCAGCGATCAATGTTGTCAATCTCTCTTCCAGTCCTCCCAGAGCTGAGGAAAAAACCTCCTCTGTTATATACACAGGAGCAGGTGAACTGAGGACAGCCACAGTACCAGGTACTCCTGAGGGTGCTCTACGGTCACTAACCTCTGATTTTTCAGGGGAGATTGGTGCAGCCAAAGCATGCCCAAGATCCTCAGAGCCCGATGGAGACCTCCTTTGCTTCCTGGGATTCTTAGTCCCGGAGACTTTAGACGGCATATTCCTAAGCCCAAAGCTGAGGTATTCCAGCCGTAATACACCACTTTTACTGACAATAGTCTAGCACAATTGCTGCTATATAAACAGTTGGTGTCTACTAATGTGCCTTTCTATGGGGATGCCTGCATCAACCGCCTGCTGTATGCCTTTCTAAATGTTGCCAGCTCTGCCTTCCATAACCAGCTGACAACACCTAATTGTGCTTTTTAACATGCTGGGACGCCCGAAAATGCGCAGAAGCGCTGCGGCGCACACAGAGCGTCATCCACCAAGCTCCGCCCCTTTTTCCAGCTCACCTCTATAGAGGCGCATGCACGCGCACGTGTGCCTTCGGCGCTCTTTTTTGAAAAGGAACTAGGGACAGAAGCCAGGGCCCTGTTTGCCACAGGGCTGGGGGAAGGACGAGCATTGCAACATGGCAGAGGCAACAGCTTCCCATTCAGAGAACTCACCATCTGCCTGGATTTTGACTTGGAAAGAAAAAATCCACATGACAAGAAAACAACGTTCCACAGCGGCCTCTAGTGGTTTAACACAGGTACCGCGGTTTAACCTTTTTTTTTTTTTTTTCTTGACCACTTTTAAAATTATTACATTTTTTAGTAGTTACAGGCATGCACAGATATTTAGCGGGAACACCGTTAGTTAACAGGCAGAAAGACATATTAGGCTTGGGGGTCCCCCAATAGAACCAAGTTCCTGAGGGGCCCCCACTTACCTTTTCCCCGCCGCAGGACTCTGTTTGGTCCACAGAAGCCCAAACTTCACCTCTCACGGCAGGCATTGTAATTAAACCTTCAGGGACCGGGTTCCCAAGGATTCCACTCCCCTGGACCTGTATAGCACCCTGCACAGAAAACATCTTGGTCGTGGGTATGACCAGAGCTCTGGATCCCAGGGTCCAGCCCTCCTAAGAGAAGCATTACAGGCAAAACCTTGCTCTTCTTTGCAAGGCCCGGGTACCGACCGTTTAGCTATGAAGCTTTTTTGGTCGGATCCGGAATAGCTTACTGAGGCCCAAAAGAACCTGTACGCAAGCTCAGTGAAAAACACATGTTACTTCTTGGCCAACACCTTAGACACTGGCAAAAAAACTGAGGTGCTCCCGGATGGGAGGGGCTTATATAGGGGAGGGTACTTCCGGTTTGGAAGTTGCCAGTGCCAGCACCTGAAGGTAAACTATATAACCCACATAGTAATGACTATGCCGCTCTGTGTCCCGTGATGTACGAGAAAGAAAAAGGTTCCTCTGATATCCCCAATCCCTCTGACTCCTCATCCTTATCCCCTGAAGGTGTAACATCCTCCTCATCCTCATCAGATTTTTCTGAAAGGAGATCTAAAACAACAGAAGGAGATCTGCTTCGCTTTTTGTCCTTATGTGAGGATTTTGCGATTAACGCAGCGATTCTCCCTTCCAAGCTGTTCAGGGCCGTCTCTAAAGTGTCCTCAGTGACATATGCAGGCCCAGGCACCACAGGAGAGGCTGTTACTCTGATAGAAGCAATGGCTCATCCTGTATAGGGGCTTCAGATCTTACAGGAGAGGAAGGTACCGAGCAGGTATGGCTAGAGCCTCCTGTCTCAAACGGCGGAGATTTTTTGTCCTTTTTAGTCCCTGAATTTCTTCTTTGGGAAGACATATTACTAAGCAGAGTCGAGGTACCAAAGCACATATACTACTGTGCTAGTTTAGCAAATTACATAAAGTATGCAACTAATAACACACAGTTTCATGCTAAAGTAAGTCTTATTTGGGAGTGCTCAGCCAAACCACATAGAGACCTTACGCGCCCTTTACGCTGCTGTTTCCCATCAAGGAGAAAGCTCCAGGCTTGCGAGGCGGTTTTGTAGCTTCCTGCCTGTTCAGATTGCCGTCTGGAAGGCGTGCCCACACACGGGCACGCCTGCGACCCCCACCCCCCCTCCTTGCCATACACTATAAAGCGCGCCCCCCGTGTGTGCGCGACCTAGGGGCTTAATGGCGGCAGTCTGAGAAGGAGGAATATCCTCCTGACACTGAGCTGGGGAGGAGGGAAGTGCCAGCTGACCATGGCAGAGCTCTGCAGCAGAGGATTGTGCTTGTCCGAGGGAACAGACACTGTTCTGGAGCATGGCGAGTGGAACTCCGCTCTTTACTCCCTCTAGTGGTGGCCAAAGAAAAGACACCTACACAAATATAGGAAAGGTCCTTAAGATTATACTTAGGACTCTTTCCTGCTTACTTTATCCCCGCCGCAGGTTTCAGAACCAATCTTCCCCCATCACGGCGGGGTATGTGTGCCAACCTTCAGGGATATGGGTTCCTATTTAAAGGAGGCCTTTTCCCTGGGCCTTGTAAGACTCTGCCAGGACTTTTAGCGTATAGTAGCGAAAGTGCTGCACCCTAGAGCCCAGTCCTCTGAAGAGAGACCTTACAGGCGATACCTCGTCCATGAGGCCCAGATACCATTCAGTTTTGGCGTAAATATTTAGGCGTCTTCGATGAACCCGAAAGTGTAGCTCTTTTACCCCCAGAGGGCTTCTTTGGCAGAGCTTCCTTCAGCACATCCTAATCGCGTCTTAGACACTGGCGAAAAAACTGAGGTACTTCCCTTGTGGGAGGGGTTATATGGAGGGAAACTTGTCTTCATTGGTTGTGCCAGTGTTCAATCACCTCTGGTGACCCATACAACCCACTATGTAATGATTAAGGCTCTGTGTCCCGTGGTGTACAATAAAGAAATATCATTTATTTGTTATAAAGTAGTTAATAAATTAGCTTTCTCCTTGTCCTCAGTCACCCACTCTAGATTATTTTGTAAAGGGCCTACATGCTCAGACCTCTGCCACAGCACTTGGCAGAGCTTCTTTCCCATCCCAGGACTGTACACAGCTTCTCCTACCCACTTTACTCAGAGCGGAAATCACATTCTTTTACTTACAGCCACGATCTTCACAGGGTGTAGCTGGCTGCTATGTTGCTGTTCTGACCTGTGAAATTCCCTGGTTGGAATGGCAGTGTAGCTGCTGCAGCTGCAGTAGCCAGATACACCCCGTAAAATAATTTGATTTCAGCTGTGTATTGTGGAGAGGAGGAGCTGTGTACACTGCAGGGGATTAAACTTATCTCTTACTCAAACTTGATCTCGGCCAATTACCATACTCTGCTGCCCCCCCCCAACCTCTCTTCTCCACTCTTGGCTATTCCCCTCCCTCTCTTGGATAGGCAGGATCCATACAGTCAAAATGGCAATCCTGCCCAAAGTTCCTTATTTTTCCCAGACCTTGCCTATACAAGTCCCCTCCTCCTTTTTACGTCTTCTGCAGAACAGAATCCTTCAGTTTGTCTGGGCCCATAAACGCCCTAGAGTCCCCAGATTTAAACTTTATATCCATAAATACTCAATTGTGCCCCAACTTCCTTGCAGGCTTTGCTCTGGCTTCCCAACAAATTTGCGTCCTCTGACATTAAGCCCTCTTATGCTTCATAGCCTGAAGTTGTGGGATTCGATATTCGGGAAACTTAATGTCCCCTTTTCTGCCTCTTTTACCGATTATTATTAATCCTCTTATTCCACCGGGGTTAGAACAACCTAGTTCCTTCTCCTTGTGGACCCCTCTTAGCTTTAGGGGGTGCATCATGTTTTAACCATGTGCTCGTTCCCATCATGAGAGGCCCTATGGGAGACGCACGAGATCCCGCTTCGTACTTCCACCTATGCTTTTCTAAAAAAAAAAAAAAAAAATTGAGCATACCCGTCTTCATTCTCCGGGGTCTCTTAATGGTAGATTGGCCCTTTCCTATGTGACACAATGAGACCAAGATCTTGGATCTAGTATTGAGAAGGGGGAATGGAGCAAGGCCTGGACTTCTTTGCTTCCTCCCTCTCTTCTGATATGACGTTTATTGATAAGGACTGCTGTCCTCCAGGAAACAATGCAGTGTAGTCTGTGATGTTTATCTAACTCTTTAACCTGGCCCTCTCTGGTCCTGGTAACTGTTTTTTGTTCCAATACACATTTTACGTGCATACTCTGTCTTTTTATAAGCCTGCTTGATGTCGCCCCTGCGTGGGCAAAACATGGCTTTTTATGACCTCTTAAAATTTCACACTGAAACAGAAAAAAGTAAAGAAGCTGCATGCTTAGTAAGTGATTAAATCAGCTGTTGAAAGTGCTTAAAGAAAAACTGAGGGTTTAAAATCACTTTAATGTTAAGGTCACATTACTTACACATAATGTATTTGCCAAAAAAGACACTATGATAAAAAAAGGTACCTTTGAGTTGCTTACGAGCCTTTGCCAAGTCATTCATCCATTTCAGAACTTCAAGATTAGATGTCTTATCACTGTGAGATGGCTAAAGTACAAAAAAAATAAATATCAACCTTTGACAGAACTAGAACAATCATTATTTAATAAAACAATAAAAGATTTAAAGAGTACTTCTGATCTGATGATTTACTTGAAGTCACGGTGTCCACAGACATAAGAGTCCTCTTCAGGAGAGAACCGAAAGGCCAGGTTAAAGAGATGTTGTCATTTGGTTATTCTGGGCAATGTATTAGTGCCTCCGAATAGCCTAAACTTGCCCCCTTCCCTGGCAGGTTATACACACAAATCTGTGCTCCCTTACAACCTCCATGCTTCCAGGAATCAACCCTGATTAAGTTTCAGTGTCAGATGGCGGTGTGTACAACATCAATGTCCCACCACTGTTCAGGCCTGGTGATCACAATTGCCCCCAAATAACCACTTCAACTGAGCAACTAGATCAAGGAGATGACGGGGGGGGGGGGGGGATCATGGATAAGATTCATTACTGGGGTAATGATCTACTAGAAGGCACTTTCTTTTTGCCTTAAAAGCACAAAGTGACAACATTTCAAAGTTTTCTCAACTGATTGTCATTATTTCTCCAGAGCCAAGGGTATTTGCACAGCACAAAAATATGAATACACTGCTTTGTCAGTGCAGCTGTAAATGTGTGGGTAAAACAAATATGTTTCTTTCACATGTCTGATATTCGATCAGAGAACTTAATATCCCCTATATCTCATCACATGTTGTGATGCCATGATGGCAGATACACACGAGGATAGAATTTTGGGCCCTTGATCAAATACATTGTAATAAGAGAGGTAGAGATTTGAATAAAAAGCCCCTTTAACTAGAGAGAGGATGGATATATCGCTTAAAAGGCGTCTACTTTTTCAGGTTTAAATTGAGCAATACATTTTGCTTGCTTTTTGGAGTAAATTTCATACAGGTTTTTCTCTACTCCACTCAGGGAAGAGATATTGCTTTGATTGTTTAGAATAAATATAAAAAGAACATAGAAAGGAATTTGTTTTTAGTGCACTCATTTAGATTTCCTGAAAAATAAAACAAGTTGTATATTGATTTGATTTAGCCTTGGTTCCCTCTTTTTTTTATCCTAAATAGTCTGAAATATAGGGGAAAGGGAGTTACCGCTCCAGGTGAATATGCTGCAGTAATCAGTGTTCTCTCAGGGAACCATGGGTACTCGCACTGCACAAGGCAAACAGAGAAAAAATTGAATATGGACGGCCGCACTCCAAAAAAAACCTTGACGGTTGCCTTTATTGTAAAGGATAAAATGCACTACAAAAACACAGCAAGTAGGAGACAGTTGACGCGTTTCACACCATAATCTAGTGCTTACTCAAAGCTATGGAGTAAACACTAGATCAGTGTTTCTCAACTCCAGTCCTCAAGGCGCCCCAACAGGTCATGTTTTCAGGCTTTCCCTCAGATGAAACAGCTGTGGTAATTACTAAGGCAGTGAAACTGATCAAATCACCTGTGCAAAATATTGGAAAGCCTGAAAACATGACCTGTTGGGGCGCCTTGAGGACTGGAGTTGAGAAACCCTGCACTAGATTATAGTGTGAAACGCATCAGCTGTCTGTCCCCTACTTGCTGTGTTTTTGTAGTGCATTTTATCCTTTACAATAAAGGCAACCGTCAAGGTTTTTTTTGGAGTGCGGTCGTCCATATCCAAATTTTTTTCTGAAATATAGTGGTTGCAATTTGACCGTCTGTCAGTTTTCATCCGATCCGATGATGGATGGAAAAATAGGGTTTTGCTCCGTCATCAGTTTCGGAGCATGTCATCGGATGTCAGCGGATGTTCATCCGCTATCCCATAGGGATACATGCATGTCCGTTTTTCATCCGAAAACGGATGGATGAAAAACAGATATACGGTCCACCCGTGTGAAAGGGGCCTTAGCCTGAGATACATGGCATGTACATAAATTTACATTTTGTGTGGCATGAAGACTAAGCTATATAGACTAATTTTCCTGTGGATTGTTGGTATAGCTAAACTGTCCATCAACACCATGAGCGGCAGATTGCATGGATTTTTCATACTGATCAACCAAGCTTATCCTTGTAGATGGTTATTGCGTTTCCCAGCCTACGTGAAGGACAAGATATATTCTGCCTTCTGATATTTACTTGGATTTGGCTTTCTGGGCCATGTGAAGCTTTTTGGTCTAAATTTGGCTCCCTAATATCTATTGCTGTGCTGAAATACACTTCATGCATAATTTTGATGCTTTACCATCCTAACTTTCTTCATGGCTATATTTCAAGTGCTTGCTTGTACTACACTTGCTAACTGCTACCACCAAGAGCTGGCAATATAGCACTAACTACAAAGCTGGAAACTAACATGTGCAATGCTGAGGTTTTAATTACTGCACAATATATTTTGTAGTGCTGGAATATACCATATGTATGACTTTGGTCCTTTCACTCCTGGGCTACACAGGGCTGGATTCAGCCTTTATATCTCTGCTATACTTGGCAATTGCCATCAGTAACAATTGGACTAATACTGCTAACTACAATATGCACTATTGTGTTTTTCTATCTACGTAATGTTGCATGTTTGCATTTGAAGGTTTCTGGCCATATATTGCTGTAGAATCTTCTCAATAGACAGCCCAGCTATGTTCCACCAACCACCCTCCTGCTTTACTATTGTTTGTTCCTCCATTTTAAGATCTTTATGGATTGGTTACATTTTTAGTTTTTTAATTGTTCATGTTATGTTTTGCTGTTTGGGGAATGGAGATTTATATTATTTACAACAGGGGTGCCCAACCAGTGGCCCGCGGAGCCCTCTGATGTGGCCCACGACCTCCTAATCTGGAATGGTGGTTTGGCAAGCCCAGATATGCTAAACAAAACAAAAAAAATAAAAACAGAAGGGGGATCTGTCCCCTTCAGTCTGGGCAGATTGAATTGGAGGGCCCATAGAGTAGCGTGGGCTGTGTCTGTATTCGTTCTGCATATGCAGCGTGGACACAGATCTGTCATCCGCCCATTACACTTATTTTGGCCCACAACCAGTTACCAAGTCACTTCGATGGCCCTCGATCTTCAATAGGTTGGGCACCCCTGATTTACAAGGGGGTGCCCTGATTTACAAGGTAGCTCAATAAGTGCTGTTGATAATTGGAGGTTTGAATACATTGTATTACTATTGTATTTTGTTTTGCATTGTGGATTTCCTTTTGTACCGATTTCCAATTTGTCAGTTAGGGCTATCTTACGCACCTGAAAGGGCCCGGCTGGTTGGGTCTTCCAACTGCCACCATATGTCAACAAGCATTTTCTGTAGTATGTCTCGGATGCTGATAACAATGGACAGCTGTCAGCAGTGGCTTTCCACAACAACCCCCAGGGGGTGCATTTGAAAAGATTGTTCCAATCAACATTTTTTAGCCTATAAAGCTGGTTAGTGAATACTTTTGGAGAGGAAATTTTGCCAAATGCAATCTTCAAAAAAAAATGACCTTCTGTAGAGCATAGGAAATCACTAAAGATGTATGTGCCAGTTCAATGCGCAAGCAGTCTAGGAATTGCTCCTCCATAAATATGGTAGGTCCCAGGTATTGTATTACAACAACAGTGTAATTAGATTTGCTTGCTTCAGTACCATTTTACCAGAACCCAGTCTCAGCGGTTGCAGTTGTGTTTTCTGCTAGCCGTGAGTTTAGCCCAAGAGATAAATCAATCAACTTCTAGACTTTAAAGCTATAGAACATTCAGGATCACCACTTCCATCCAATAAGATTGTAGCTGACCTAGGAAGCAGCAAATCTGAAAAAGGTGATTCGCAGATGTGTATTTATAAATTGACCCGACAGTTGTTTTATTTTCATAACACTGACAAATTATGATTGCTTTCACCCAACAACATACTCACTAAGAGCCCATTCACACAGGGGCAACTTTGGATCCGACTTCAAAACCCCCCAGGTCGCCCCTAGTCGCCTCAAGTCGCACTGGCTGAGGAAATCAATGTAAGTTAATGGAGTCGTCTTAATGCACACTACTGCAGTCGCTCCGACTTCAAAAAAGGTCCCTGTACTACTTCAATCCGACTTCTAGGCGACCTGTACCCATTGATTTCAAATGGGAGTTGCCTCTGAAGTCGGATCACTGTCTTAACATAAGCAACTTTTCAGGAAGATAACATACATTTCTCAGGCAAACCCCTCCCTCCCCCCTCCCTCCCACAGAGCTAATTCTTGTTTTATTGGCCACTGGAATGTCTCCTGTCCTGCAGGCAACTTGAAGTTGCCTTGTAAGTTGCCTGGAGTCCTGCTGTGATTCATACTCAAGTCGCGTCTGAGTTGCCTCATAAAATCGGGCTGGAAGTCGTGTTGCCCCTGTGTGAATGGAGTCTTAATGGATTACTTTGTCCATTTTAAATTCCTAGTACTAGATTTTACTTTTTTCCTGCAAAACATTCAATCTTAGAGATTCCCAGATAAAAGATTGATCCTATGCCAAGCAAAAAATCTATACAAACAGACGTACATAATTAAATGTAGATAGATGAAAGACAGACTGCTTTGTTGTGGACTGTGACCAATTGAAATTAAATAGACACAGGCAGTCGGCATTTCTGACCTTCACTGTAAATGGCAATCAGAGAAGCTTTATAGTAACTAGCCAGTGCAGTGCCAAAGAACATTATGTAATTTGTGTAGTAACAAAAGGAATTCTAATCTTATCTGACAGGGTTCAGGCATTCTGAGGCCTTATGATAATCCTGGCAAGAGTTATCAGCATTGTTTCAAAGCAAGAACTGAAGAATAACAATGGATTTACTCACACGATAGTTTTTCTCCAGCTCAAATTTGTCTTCGTATTTTCGGATCTTCTTCTTGAGGTTCTGGATTTGTTTGGTGAGCTGTATGACTGTGAGAGGCTCTTTCGGGTCTTCACAGTTCCCTCTTGACGTGCTTCTTGGCCTATTAAAATGTTAAAATGATTTTAAAATATAAAACTTCATAACCTCCAGGCAGATGTAACTGACAAAGTAATGAGCTCACCAGCATGGTGGAAAAACAGAACCATTGGCAGGTAAAACAGCATCCATATATGCATTTTATCCATGAATTTAGCCATTGGCCTTGAGATCACCTTTAAAATTACAATATGCTGAAACCACTAAAAACAGAATCAAACACTACTTCCAATTCACTGCAAATTAATTTGCAATAATTAACCCATCTGATCTCTGGCACTCAAAAGCCTCACTTGCCACCACTACACTATCAGTACATAAAAAAAAAAAAAAAAAAAGTGTAACTAAAGAGGAACTTCACCCCATCACAAAAAGTACAATGAAGGCACCTTTAGAAATGTTACATCATGGCAATCAACAAACAGATACTTATGCTGCGTACGCAAGATCGGAATTTCCAACAACAAACGTTCAACGTGAGCTTTTGGTCGGATATTCCGACCGTGTGTAGGCTCCATTGGACATTTGCTGTCGGAATTTACGACAACAAATGTTTGAGAGCTGGTTCTCAATTTTTCCGACAACAAAAGTTCTTGTCAGAAATTCCGACGCACAAAAAGCCTATGCATGCTCGGAATCAATTCGACACATGCTTGGAATCATTGTACTTCATTTTTCTCGGCTCGTCGTAGTGTTGTACGTCACCGCGTTCTTGACGTTCGGAATATCCGAGCAACATTTGTGCGACCGTGTGTATGCAAGACAAAGTTTGAGCAAACATCCGTCGGGAAAAAAACACGGTTTTGTTGTCGGAAATTCCGATCGTGTGTACACATAATTACACATAATTGGAGGCTTTTTTCTGCATGTCTTATTTATCCTCCTTATCTCTCTTACAGTGGTAATTTTTACTAATGGGAAGATTAATAAATCTTCCTTTACTTCTTGGAGCTCGGTCTAGAACTCTTGGTCTGCCTCCTAGAACATATGACAGGAAGTTCCCAGGATGCAACTGTGAGGCCAGGGTTACATAACCAGTGCCGCAAAAAAACAGGATGTTAAAAAACTATTTTTGTAAAAGCAAAAATGTTTTTGTTAAATTAATTCAAGATGATTTCACATCAGCATGCAGAGCCGTATGGTGCAGTGATCTTTAGTGAATAATGGGGGAAAGGTCCACCTTTAAGTAGCTTTTAAAAATGTTCTACAAGTAAAACCTATACTTAACCAATAGCCTCCATTTAACACTTATCCCCCAAGTTTTCCATTTGTAAAATACCAATTCCTCTTCCCCAGCCCCTGGTCAAAGTGCAATGTTTACATATACATTTTATTCTCTAAACATTTTAACTGCGTAAGGACTGCCCCACAGTAGATACACACACACACGGAAACTGCACTTCCACGTAAGGAGCACGCGCAGCACCGGCGGCCCGCTTCTGCTGTGACTACTCACAGAAGAAGCAGATCTGCGGGTGCCAGACACCGGATGTCCACCGGCACCAGACAATCGTCAGGCAGAGACACAGAACGGTGGTCTGCCTATGTGAACAAGGCAGATCTCCGTTCTGACCAGTGGGGAGGGATGGATTTTGTGGCCCCATCCCTTCCCTGAGTAAAAGCAGCACACATAGCACAGTAAAACACTGGCTAGGCACACTGTTAACCCTTTGATCGCCATAGATGTTTAAACCCTTCCCAGGCAGTGTCATTAGTACAGTGGCCGTACATATTTTTAGCACTGATCACTGTATTAGTGTCACTGGTTCCTACAAAGTGTCAAAATTGTCAGTTAATGTCCGACTGCTCACCGCAATATCACAGTCCCACTATAAGTCGCTGATCTCAGCCATTACAAGTATATAAAAAATAAATAAATAATGAACATTCCAGTATGTATCATAGTTTGTAGATGCTATAACATTTGCGCAAACCAATATATACGCTTATTGGGATTTTTGTTACCAAAAACATGTAGCAATACATATTGGCCTAAATTTATGAAAAAAAATGTTTTTATTTTTTTTGGATAGGTTTTATAGACTAAAGTAAAAAATATATTTTTTTTCAAAATTGTTGGTCTATTTTTGTTTATAGCGCAAAAAAAAAAACAAAAAAAAAAAAAAACGCAGTGGTGATCACATACCACCAAAAGAAAGCTCTATTTGTGAGGAAAAAAAATACATTTTTTTAGGGTACAGCATTGCATAACTGCGCAATAGTCAAAGTGACGCAGTGCTGTACTGCAAAAAAAAGGGCCTAGTCATGAAGAGGGGTAAATCTTCAGGAGGTCAAGTGGTTAATTAAATTTGCAAAGTGGTGATCTCTCATCCCCCGTTACAAGCCTCCCTCTGGTCAGGTCATGGGACGTTTAGACAGGGAGTCAGCAGCAGAAGGGTGAAGTGAAACTTCAGAAGTGCATTGTGAACATATAAGTAGCAAAAGAGGAGACACAGAAAAAGCACAATGAGGACATCTCTAAATAAAAAGGAAAATGTGTGGCTGGAATTAAGAGTTAATTCTTCAATATTTTCAGAATGTCAGCTCTCTACATCCAATGAAAGGTTTACCTCTAATTATAGGGAACATGCATGTTACAAATATTGGTGTATTATATTTGTATTTCAGACAAATGGTGCTATGCTAAAAGCAGTCACAGAAATTAGTTACAAAAAAATCATATACAGTATATTAATCATATATAAATCCAGTACATCACCCACAATGACTTACATCATGAACTGTTGGGTACTGGGAGGGGATGGCGCAGACTCTGGATCCAGGTTAAATCTTTGACTTTGACTAAAGATGGAGCATCGTGGAGAGAGTAGAGGATTATCTCCATCTGTAATGTGGAACAACAGCCGGCTGGTCCCACAGCTGCGGGTATCCTCCGCACTGTGATCCGAGTCGTTCTGAGGCTCTCGATGCACCATCGCTGGTTCTAAAATTGACAGAAATTGGCAGATTGTTTTATTTATGGGGATCAACATTTTGGGTTTCTAGCCATTTAAAATATTTATTTAAACTATACCCACCAGCAAACATCTAACACACAGTGCAATATGTCACACCTTCATATACTGAGTGATTGTGGCCTCCCCATGCATGCTGACATTACAACTCATATGACAAGAACTCCAGTGCAATCATGACTCAGGCTTTTTGCCTGGCTCAGAACTACTCATCCACGACATGCTGAAGAGCAACATTAGAAACCTAGAAGGAAAAATGTAACTTTCTACATCTAGAAAGACAAAAAAGGTATTTAACAAAAAGGGAATGTATTTTCTAAATCTAGATTAGGCAATAAGATTTGCAACCTAAATCCAAAATAAATACTTGTGTAGTGCCCACCCCAATTCTGGGGCGCTATATGCTTAAACTTAAGGGTGGTCTGAGCTAGTAGTTGAGCTCAGACCTATCGATTGTGTACAAATTTGCTTCTGCCTGGGTGTGATGCTGCCTGGTAGTACAGTTCCCTGTGGCCTGTGGGTGGCACTGTTGCCTCGGGCTCAGGTTGAACCACAGGTGGCGTTGCAACACCATTGGGTGTCCTCTCTCGGCAGTTGTGCAGTGGGCATGGTCAATCCACTGTGCATGCTGGGAGAGGGTAGTTAAGGGGCAGATGCCATTATTCGGGGAGCAGTTTGCGCCTCTAGGCCAGGGGCGTGTGTACCAGCCCCGGGCACCTTTAGCCTGAGGCTGCATTGCTGCAGGTAGACCCAGCACCTTTAGCTGAGGCCTACACCCGAAGAGGAGTCCCAGGGTACCCAAGTGAGGGGTGACCCACTCTGAAGGAGAGGAAGCCAGGGGAGGATCGATCCCAAGGGGATTAGTGAAGAAGTTACGGTCTCGGGAGAGGCCTGGTTACCTATCAGAGGGAAGGACTCCAGTCCATTAAAAGCCTTGTAACGTGTCCCATTGGCACCTAAGTTCTAGTCGTTACTAGGCCTGGGAAGTTCGGGACTTGAAGATTCTGTGGCAGAGGATCTCCTGATCATATCCCAAGGAAATCACAAGTAGCTGTTTCGTGCTCCACACCGGCTGCTAGGACCATTCATAAAACGGGATTATCTGGGTGACCAAAAACCCACTCAGGTCTGAGTGGCGACGAGAGTGTTCTTGAGGGTGTTGCGTGCCTGAACCTTCCCCTACTCTATTCCTTCTACTCTCTCTTCTTCCAAGTTTCACCCCAAGCAAAGAATAAAACCTAACTGCTTAGGTTTTTTACCTATATGTGGACATTGGCTTTATTCAAGTAAAAAAAAACATACTACCTTAGAGAACGGAGGCCGGGGATCCATTCGTGAGGGGTAACTCGCCGCAAGGCCCCCAAAAAATCCAACACCACTCGCCTCTCCATATCTGGAGTTGGACAATGGGCAAGTAGCAGGTGTGCCTTACTGCTAAAGATGGATATAGCGGAAGGGTCTGTGTGCTACACTTACTACTCACTAGGCTTTTGACAAAATGAAGACAAATCCTGTACATGCACACACATGTGATCAGAATCGGAAAGGATTCTTTAACCTAGTGTTTCTCAATTCCAGTCCTCAAGGCATACCAACAGGTCCTGTTTTTAGGATTTCCCTCAGATGAAATTGCTGTGGTAATTACCAAGGCAGTGAAACTGATCAAATCCCCTGTGCAAAATAATGGAAAGCCTGAAAATATGACCTGTTGGTGCGTCTTGAGGACTGGAATTGAGAAACACTGCTTTAACCATGTGGGGTACCATTAGTCAATGTAGACTCATTTAAGCACCAAGCAGCACCACAAGGGGATGCACGAGTGGAAAAACACCAATCCAGGAGGACATAGGTTTTCATTATTAAATGTACAGGAAAAACGCAGACTATCTGAAACAAAAATCCCTTTCCTGCAGGCTGCACAAAGCAGAATAAGTCATTTCCTGCTGGGCACTTTTAATCACACTCTTCAAGAAATACCTGGCATAATGAAGATCTAAATTCCACTTCTTACAGGAAAAATCTTTAATGTTAAACTAATAAACAGCTATCTAAGACAAAGTAGAATTCTGTGAACAGCATATAAAAAAAAAAAAAAAAAAAAAAAAAAAAAAAGAAGGAGATCCAGTGCTCAGGGAAATCAGATGGAAAATAAAACTAAGGATCACTATATTAAGGCATAGAAACAAATCTTTTTCAAGGCGGTATAATTAGGAGTCTGTATAAATATTTATGGTCCTCAGAATTGCCATTCTGGATTGAGGTAAAACTGATCAGGTGGTGGTGATGGTTTCCGCCATCTACATAGCATCATCCAAATTATATGTAAAATTACCCAATATGACAAACAGACAAATATAATGTCTACCCTTTATGTCCACCTACTCCATTCACAGAAGATGCAATATAGCTTTTTTTGAATGAAAATGAATTAAAGCGTTATATAGATATATATTATATCTATATATCTCCTGCTCCTTTAAAGCATGTTATACAGCACAGTGCTTGTGCTGTGAAATTTGGCCCCCTGTAACAACTAAAAAGATTGGCTGATCCTGCCAGTTTCTACCTCACCTATGTAAACTGACCACAGTGTATCATGGCTGCTGAGCCCTGACACCGTAGTCAGTTTACGTGCTTCTACCACTGTCCTCTGTGCCCCTGTGTCCTTCTCCCCCCTCCCCTCCCTTCCAGCTCTGTGTCCATGTCCCCACTTCCCCCTCCTACTGCTCAAATTACAGTTCCTTTTTTTTCCACTATCTGCTCTGTTTAATTATGTAAGGTGCTCCGGGGTCTGTTTGTAAAAATAAGCAGCTATATACCAGATTTGCGAGCGCTGATCGGTGATCACAAGACCCGCTGTCTCTTTCCTCTCTTGCATGACAGCAGCAGCAGGCGGGCCGCCTTTTTCCTCCTGACCGACGTCAGTGGGGGATCCTTGATCAGGTCGAGAGAGGAGAGAGCTGGTGTTTCATCAGATTAGGCGACCCATCAGATTTTGTAATGGAAGTGAAGTCCTATCACGGCCATCTTGGTACACCCAGTGGCGTACCAATTGGGAAATGGGCCACCCTGGGTGCCACACACTGGGGGGGAGGGGTGTCAGGCTGTAAGGCTTCATGTACATGGGAAGTTTTTACAACCTCTCCTGAACGATTTAACTTGACAGATAGTAACCCATGTCTAAAACATCAGTTTTGCCGCGTTTACATGCCGCATTTGCTTTAAAATTTTTTTTTTTTATAAATGGGCTAAAACAAAAAACGCATATAAAATGAAACGCTGCTAAACACGGGTTACCGCGTTTAGAAGCGTTTGGCGTCTGAAACGTCAGAAAATTCGGCAATTGATTAAATTTTTTTGCCTAAAAAAAAAAAAGGCCTATAAAAACGCAACTGCCTAAAAACGACAGTAAACAAAAATGTGTACATGTACACATAAGATAACATTGAATGAGTTCAGGGGCAGTTGAAAAAAAGTGTCCAACTAACCCTGAACATCCATTTAGCAGCAGCAGTGTACATGGGGCCTAACTGTATATAACCTTGCACATTTTTCACACTGCACATTTGTACAACCGACACACGTGGGTCGATTTACTAAAACTGGAGAGTACAAAATCTGGTGCAGCTGTGCTTGGTAGCCGGTCAGCTTCTACTGAAAGGTGCACTAGCAATGGACAATGAGTAAGCAGCATTACATCTATCCAGTAAGCAGAGAAACTCACCTCAGGACCCAATGCTAAACCATGAAAGTGATATTACTAAAGACCAAGGGGTGTGCCTTTTTAAAATTCACAACAATAGCTGGACAAACTTACAAGTAAAATGATAAACATATACATTTCAACCATGTAATAACCATGTGTCTTCATTGATATGTAAATAAACCAGTTGTATAGGTAGCTGAGCAGAGGAAGTTGGTGGGAGGGGCTTGGGGAGCTTTTGAAAGAAACGTGTTCGGATGAGAGATGTGTTTGGAACGACGAAGAGGAAGACATGGATGCCAGGAGCTGGAGAGTTTTGGAGAACTTTTGAGTTGGACTGAGCAAGGAACCATGAAGGATATTACATCCTGACCCCCTAAGTTGAGGAACTGTTTTAGTTTACTTAACCACTTAAGCCCCAGACCATTTTGTAGCTAAAAGGACCAGGCCACTTTTTGCGATTCGGCACTGCGTCGCTTTAACTGACAACTGCGTGGTCGTGCGACGTGGCTCCCAAACAAAATTGGCATCCATTTTTTTTCCCCACAAATAGAGCTTTCTTTTGGTGGTATTTGATCACCTCTGCGTTTTTTTTTTTTTGCGCTATAAACAAAAATAGAGTGACAATTTTTAAAAAAATTCAATATTTTTTACTTTAATAAAATATCCCCCAAAAATATATCTAAAAAATGTTTTTTTCCTCAGTTTAGGCCGATACGTATTCTTCTACATATTTTTGGTAAAAAAAACGCAATGAGCGTTTATTGATTGGTTTGCGCAAAAGTTATAGCGTCTACAAAATAGGGGATAGTTTTATGGCATTTTTATTACCGTATCTATATAACACGCACATCAAGTTTGGGAGGGAATTTTACGGATTTTTTTTTTTAGAAGGACAGTTTAAGGGAAAAAAAAAAAAAAATTACATTTAAATGCAGCCTTGTCCATCATTGCAGCCTTGCCCATCTGCAGCCTTGCCCATTGTCCATCTGCAGCCTTGCCCAGTGTCCATCATTGCAGCCTTGCCCAGTGTCCATCATTGCAGCCTTGCCCAGTGTCCATCATTGCAGCCTTGCCCAGTGTCCATCATTGCAGCCTTGCCCAGTGTCCATCATTGCAGCCTTGCCCATTGTCCATCTGCAGCCTTGCCCAGTGTCCATCTGCAGCCTTGCCCAGTGTCCATCTGCAGCCTTGCCCAGTGTCCATCTGCAGCCTTGCCCAGTGCCTTTGCATTTTTAAAATTGGCGCCGATTTGAGCGGAGAGGAGTGAGCGGAGCCGAGTGTACTTCGGCTAGACTCGGCTCTGCTCACAGTCAGGGGCGGGACTGCGAGAGGAGCCGAGACTAGCCGAAGTACACTCGGCTTTCTGTATGTCAGCGGCGCAATCAGTGGAGATGTGTGGGACTGCAAGAGGAGCCGAGTAAAGCTGAGTGTACTTCGGCTCCGCTCGCTCGTTTCAGCGGGGGATCAGCGTATAACACGCACCCATGATTTTCCCCTGATTTTAAGGGGGAAAAAAAGTACGTGTTATACGCCGATAAATACAGTAATTTTTTTTTTTTTACTAGTAATGGCAGCGATTTTTATCGTGACTGCAACATTATGGCGGACACATCGGACACTTTTGACACTATTTTGGGACCATTGTAATTTTTACAGCGATCAGTGCTATAAAAATGCACTGATTACTGTGAAAATGACACTGGCAGTGAATGGGGTTAACCTGCAGGGGGCGCTGAAGGGGTTAAACGTGACCTAATGTGCGATTCTGGGTGGGGGCGTGGCTTGGCGTGTGACGTCACTGATCGTCGTTCCCTATGACAGGGAACAGAATCAGTGACAGTCTCACTAGGAAGCACGGGGAGGTTTGTTTACACTTACCTCTCCCCGTTCTTCAGCTCTGTGACCTGATCGTGGGACACCGGCAGCGATCAGGTCCGCGGGTCACGGAGCGCAGGACCGGGTCCGCGGGTCACGGAGCGCAGGACTGGGTCCGCGGGTCAAGGAGCTCAGGACCGGGTCACGGGTGCGCATCCCACGGCTGGGCATCTTAAAGAGGACATACCTGTACGTGCTTGTGCCCAGCCGTGCCATTCTGCTGACGTATATGTACAGGCGGCGGTCCTAAAGTGGTTAATGCGTACATATTGTACATGCTTATATTTGTAGGTATATATTTTGTAAGCTATGAATTGTTTTGTATATCCTACAGTTTGTACACCCTGTTCCAAATTATTATGCCAATGATATTTCAGTGTCACAAAGATTAAATATTTTGTTTTTCAGGTTAACTCATGGATGGCATTGTGTCTCAGGGCTCTTTTGGTCACTGAAAACAATCTCGGACACCTGTGATAATTAGATTGCCAGGTGAGCCCAATTAAAAAGGAAAACTACTAAAGGAGGGTGTTCCACATTATTAAGCAGAGCACCATTTTCAAGCAATATGGGGAAGAAAAAGGATCTCTCTGCTGCCGAAAAGAGTGAAATAGTTCAATGCCTTGAACGAGGTATTAAAACGTTAGATATTTCACGAAAATAGTGTGATGATCACGCTTAAGTTAAAAGATGTGTAGCTGATTCAGAGCACAGATGGGTTTCGTGCAGATAAAGGCACATTGAGGAAGATTTCTGCCAGATCCATGCATCGGATCAAGAGAGCAGCTGCTAAAACACCATTACATAGCAGCAAACAGATATTTGAAGCTGCTGGTGCCTCTGTAGTCCCACGGACATCAAGGTGTAGAGTCCTCCAGAGTCTTGCAACTGTGCATAAACCTTCCATTCGGCCACCACTAACCAATGCTCACAAGCAGAAACGGCTGCATTGGGCTGAAAAATACATGAAGACTAATTTTCAAAAAGTCCTGTTCACTGATGAGTGCCGTGCAACCCTGGATGGTCCAGATGGATGGAGTAATGGATGGTTGGTGGATGGCCACCCTGTTCCAACAAGGCTGCGGCGTCAGCAAGGCGGAGTCATGTTTTGTGCCGGAATCATGGGAAGAGAGCTGGTCGGGCCCCTTAGGTTCCCTGAAGGTGTAAAGATGACCTCTGCAAAGTATGTGGAGTTCCTGACCTACCACTTCCTTCCCTGGTACAGAAGGAAGGACTATGCTTTCCATAATAAAATCATCTTCATGCATGACAATGCACCATCTCATGCTGCAAAGAATACCTCTGCATCAATGGCTGCTATGGGGATAAAAGGAAAGAAAGTCATGGTGTGGCCTCCATCCTCCCCTGACCTCAATCCTATTGAGAACCTTTGGAGCATCTTCAAGCAAAAGATCTATGAGGGTGGGAGGCAGTTTACATCCAAGCAGCAGCTCTGGGAGGCTATTCTGACATCTTGCTAACATATTCAAGCAGAAACGGTCCAAAAACTCACAAGTTCAATGGATGCAAGACTTGTGAAGCTGCTATCAAATAAGGGGTCCTATGTTAAAATGCAACGTGACCTGTTAAAATGTTTAAAAAGTTAAAATGTTGTTCAAAGTTTGATTGAAATAGCTTTTGATTTCAGTAAGTATGCTGCAAACACAACAAAATGACAATTTTCAGTTCTTTACAACCTATAAAGTGTTTTGAAACTTACTGTGCGTAATAATTTAGAACAGTGCATTGTAAGTTTTTTTATCATTAGGTTTGTTCAATAAAATTTGAATTGTACTCCTAATAGTTGATAACATGAGAATTATACTCTTAATAGATTTTACATCAATTATTTAGGTAAATGAGAAAAATTTCATTGGCATAATAATTTGGAACAGGATGTATGTGCAGCTTTCCTTTTTAGTAAAGCATTGATACACTACAAAAAACTAAGCTTCCTTGGTTTTACCGCAAGAACCTTTAATAGATAGATGCAAAAGCATACCATACGGACGAGCCCCCAATGTTATGCTTTGCATCTATTAAAACCAAGGAAGCTTAGACTTCTGTAGTGTATCAATGCTTTACTAAAAAGGAAAAAAAAAAAAAAAAAACTGCACATACAACTGTAGGATGCACAGTACAACACAACTCATAGCTTATAGCTTACAAAATAATGGCTACAAATATAAGCATGTAAAATATATGTATGCATTAAGTAAACAAACAGTTACTCAACTTGATCGCCGCGGGGATCCCCGCGATCGTCTAACGGAGGGATGGAGCAGGGAGATGTTAGTGTAAACACAACATCTCTCCGCTCGCCTGCTGACACTGTCACCGATCTCCGCTCTGTGTAATTGGAGATCAGTGACCTGTCACTCGTAGCCAAGCCCCCCTCAGTTAGAAACACGCCCCTAGGCACACTTAACCCCTTCAGCGCCCCTAGTGGTTAACCCCTTCACTGCCATTTTTTACAGTAACCATTGCATTTTTATTGCACTGATCGCTGTAAAAATGACAATGGTCCCAAAAAATTGTGTCAAAAATGTCCGCTGTGTCCGCCATAATGTCGCAGTCACGAAAAAAATAAAACATTTAAAACTATCCCCTATTTTGTAAACGCTATAATTTTTGCGCAAACCAATCAATAAACGGCGATTGCGATTTTTTTTACCAAAAATATGTAGAAGAATACGTATCGGCCTAAACTGAGGAAAAAAAATGTTTGTTTTTTTAAAATATATTTTTGGGGGATATTTATTATAGCAAAAAGTAAAGAATATTGCATTTTTTTTCAAAATTGTCGCTCTATTTTTGTTTATAGCGCAAAAAATAGAAACCACAGAGGTGATCAAATACCACCAAAAGAAAGCTCTATTTGTAGGAAAAAAAGGACGTAAATTTTGTTTGGGAGCCACGTCGCATGACCGCGCAATTGCCAGTTAAAGCGACGCAGTGATGAATCACAAAAAGGGGCCTGGTCTTTATGCTGCGTATTGGTCCGGGGCTTAAGTGGTTAAACAGGGTCATCACGATTTAAAAAGAGTAAACACAGTTATTTGATAATAAATGGCTTAAGCCAAGCTCTAATCGTGAGTGAAAGAAAAGTTTGTGTTCTCATTCATGTACTTCATTGCCAAGAAATCATAAATTCTGCCAGGGTATGTAAACTTATAAGCACAACTGTATATTATAGTATCACTACCCCTGTGCTACTTTTCCTACAAAGGTTAATGATTCTCACACAATTATTGCGCATTCACTTAGTCACACTGGTTGCATTTACTGTATATCTATAATTCAGCTCTTTTATAGTTGATCCGCAGACATAAAAGTGCAATTTCTTACATCAAGCCATCAACCTCTCTTCCTAAAAGATTCTCCACTAATCTAAAACATATTTACATTTTTCTAACCATTAAAAATCTCCCAACGAGCATTCACATTACGAAAAAAAAAAAAAATGGATTGTTCAGCAGGGCTCCTGTTACAACAAACTCAAGGGAGTACTTCAAACCCTGGAGTAAGCATTTGTTCGACATTACTGCAAGAAGATGTGTAAAGACTATTCATTGCTAAACAAGGACATTCAGAATAAATTGGATAAGCAAGGATGTACAGTACATTTACATTGATTATTTCAGATTTACAGAAATTGTACCTGAAATAAAACCAGAACGTTACCCACAGGAACCAGTTAAGTTTTAGCTTTTATTCTCTGATGTGCTGTGAGAAAACAAGGAAATCCAAGCCGGATGGGTTCAATATTTCCATGCCATAGAGATGGCAAGAGGAAATGGACTAAAATAAATTCAACCCATCTAGGAGACTAATCATTTATGATAAGCAAATACATGACAGCAATTGTACAATAGCACAGACACACACAAGCCAAAAAACGTACTTTCATAGAGGCTGAGGGAGCACAGGGCTGCAGCTCTATGTGATCCATCGGCCTGGCTGTGTATGTGGAAGGCCTCACCTCATGCACACCGGGCCTATGAAGGAATTTGCTCCAAATACGCAGTTTTTTTTCTGTCAGAATAAAATGTCTTTGATGATGCATGTTTACGTGCGTTTTTCAGCATAAATGCATTATACTGGCCAGAACATGAACTTACTCTGGCCGTTGAAATACATTTACGCGCATAAATTATGCTCACAGTCTCCTCTATGAATGCAGATTTGGTGCATTTTTTTTTTTTATTTTTTTTTATTATAAATGCCATTATTAAAATACTGATCTAAACACCTGATGTACATGGCCATATATGTCAACATAGAACTGAGTTTAGAGGCATAAAGAAAATATACTGTACACCTGTAAACGTGGAATTTTTTAGGCCTCATGCACACAGGATGTTTAAAAAATGCCAGCGCTGCTGCCAGGAAAAAGCCTAGCCTGTGTTCTTAAATAGCATTTATGTGCATTATCATTTTTTGGCATGTGTTCTGTAAAAACACTCCCTATAATGTAAAAACGCCAATAGCGGCCAAACACTTGTTACAGCGTTTAGCAGCGGTTTTTGGCATTTACGTTTTTTTAACTCAACAGCCTGTGCTCCTGGATGCACAGGCTGTTTTTTTTCTACGGAAAAAAATAACCCAATATTCACAGAAAAATTCACTGTTAATAGTCACCACATCCCTGTGTAGAACATGAAAAAAGGCAAAACCCCCTTAAATGGGACTTTGAAAGTCACCATTCCACTTATTCTGCCTCTCCCTTTTGTCCTCATTCCCCTGTTTCCCTGCTCTATGTTCACAATGTGCCTCTTGTTGGTACCCCATGTGGCTCCGGTTTATGGATTGTCCGGTGCCCTCCACCTGGCGCACTTGGGAGCGCACTTGCCATCATCCTGTTTGGCAAAGGTGTCCCTAAATTTATCACAGCCTTGACTGTGAAACTGCGTCGGCGCATGCTTGGCGCAGGGCCCCATTCCTGGGGATGGCGCCCTGCGTGTTGGATGCGGGGTGGCCCTATTCTCTTTGGTCCCTTTCCCCTCTTCCCCATTTTTCCACAAAAAAGGGAAAATCGTCCCAAATGCCAACCATAACCATCTTTTGCTAATAAATAAGTCACCTTTTAATTATAATCATCACCTATTTTCATTTGGTCAGCCCTTTCTGATTGAATTCGGGCGCTGTCTATCTTAGCTGTGGGCTGTGCTCTTTAGCTGTGCTATAATTTGGCCTTTGTAGTTTTGCTGTGCCCATGCGCATTAAAATTGTGTTCCTGGGACGACGCTGTGTTTACTATAGACGTCTATGCGTCATCACTATGCGACGCGGTCACGATGATGTCATCACGCCCTGGAACCCTTCTGCGCATGTGCGGGCGTCCATAACAGCCCTATTTATAGCAACGGTGATCACTTTTTGGCAGCTGCGACGGCTCATACAGTGGAAATATACAACACTCTTTCCAGGCTACAGATAAAGTGAGGACTTTGCTTTCCATGTTATCCATAGTGTTACTAGGGTGCTTACCCTCATACACTTATACTTGCTATACTTTCTGCACCCTTAGGTATACCCCTTGGAATTAGGAGGACTTGAATCTCCACTCCATATTGGGTTGTGAATATCTATATAGCAAAATCTGACCCTGGATTGCTGACTATTTGATCCTCCCTCCTCCCTCCCCCCCCCCCCTCTTTTGTTGGATTCAGCATACTGGTAGGTGCTACACATGTTTTCTATACATTTGAAAGCATCTTTTTGAAGCAACTAATTTAAATCATTTGAGGGGAGTATCTTATAGGCTGGTTTCACACTGGGGCGGTGGCGGTATAGCGCCGCTATTTTTAGCGGCGCTATAACGTCGGTATTGTTGAGCTATTCGGCCGCTAGCGGTGCGGTTTTAACCCCCGCTAGCGGCCAATAAAGGGTTAATACTACCCGCAAACCGCGGCTACAGCCGCGGTTTGCGGGCGGTATTACCGCGGTATCCCATGCATTTCAATGGGAAGGAGCAGTGGAGGAGCGGTAAACACACCGCTCCTCTCACCGCTCCAAAGATGCGGCTAGCAGGACTTTTTTTACCGTCCTGCTAGCGCACCGCTCCAGTGTGAAAGCCCTCAGGGCTTTCACATTGGAGAGAAAGGAGCCGCTGTTTAGGCTCGGTTTGCAGGCGCTATTTTTAGCTAAATAGCGCCTGCAAACCGCCCCAGTGTGAAAGGGGCCATAAGGAAAACGTGTTTTCCTATATATAGTTAGATGGTGAGTGTTTCTTCTGCTGGGACTTAGTGGGGGCCCTCGCTGGACGTCACTGGTCTTTTCCTGAACCTGGAGAACCTTTTCCATCCTGGGCTGCGCACATCTTTTTCAAACATATGTGATACCAAACAAAACTTTTATTAAATGTAAGATCTTTTACAATCGCTAAATTGATCATACACAATGTTTTCTGAAAATTTAACATTTTTCATCCACCAAAAAAACGGGTTGGACGTAAAACCGATGTAAACTGACAAATGGTTAGTTTTTCATTAGTTTTTTTTTCATCCACTACCAATGCAAAAATAGATGAAAAACAGGTAAACTGAACTGATGAAATGAAAGGCCCCTTTAACACGGGGCTGTCTGTTTTGACAGACTTTGCTTACTCAGCAGGGATCGCTCCATTGATCACCGCTGAGCCAGTGGATGACAGGTCCGTCTCCCCTCACTGTTCAGGGATGGACCTGTCAGAGCCCCGCTCTCCTCTATGGGGAGATTGGATGAAAACGGACCGCCTGTCCGTTTTCATTCAATCCTATCCGCCAGACGGATGGAAACCCTATTTTCTGGATTCAGCGGATCGGAGTGGAATGGATGTCAGTGGACTAAGCCAAGCAGGGCAATAACTTCTCTGCAGGATGTGGAAACCTTGCAAAAAGATCTGAACAAATTAATGGGGTGGGCAACTACATGGCAAACGAGGTTTAATGTAGTAAAATAATGCATTTGGGTGGCAAAAATATGAATGCAATCTATACACTGGGGAAGGGGGGGGAGATCAGGGACCTCTGGCGGAATCTAGGATGGAAAAGGACGTGGGGGTCCTAGTAGATGACAGGCTCAGCAATGGCATGCAATGCCAAGCTGCTGCTAACAAAGCAAACAGAATATTGGCATGCATTAAAAAGAGGATCAACTCCAGAGATAAAACGATAATTCTCCCGCTCTACAAGACTCTGGTCCGGCCGCACCTGGAGTATGCTGTCCAGTTCTGGGCACCTGTCCTCAGGAAAGATGTACTGGAAATAGAGCGAGTACAAAGAAGGGCAACAAAGCCAATAAAGGGTCTGGAGGATATTAGTTATGAGGAAAGGTTGCAAACACTGAACTTATTCTCTCTGGAGAAGAGACGCTTGAGAGGGGATATGATTTCAATTTACAAATACCGTACTGGTGACACCAAAATAGGGATAAAACTTTTCCACGAAAGGGAGTTTAACCACTTGTCCACCGCCCACTGTCAATTGACGGCGGGCGGAGGATACTCTCGTTCTGGGAGGACGTCATATGACGTCCTCCCTTTAAAACGAGCTAGAAGGCGCGCGCTCGCCGCCAGCGCCCGCCGCGTTCACAAGGCCCCGGTGCGCGTGCCCGGCGGCCGCGATTGCCGCCGGGCACCCGCCATTGCCCGGGAAACGAGCAGGAAAGTGGGTCTCTGTGTGTAAACACAGAGATCCACGTCCTGTGAGGGAGAGGGGACCGATGCTGTGTCCCTTGTACATAGGGACAACCATCGGTCACCTCCCCCAGTCAGTCCCCTCCCCCCACAGTAAGAACACATTGAGGGAACATATTTAACCCCTTCCCGCCCCCTAGTGGTTAACCCCTTCCCTGCCAATCACATTTATACAGTAATCAATGCATTTTTATAGCAGGGATCGCTGTATAAACGTGAATGGTCCCAAAAATGTGTCAAAAGTGTCCGATGTGTCCGCCGCAATATCGCAGTCACAATAAAAAAAAAAAAAAAAAAAATCGCAGATCGCCGCCATTACTAATAAAAATGCTATAAATCTATCCCCTATTTTGTACACGCTATAACTTTTGCGCAAACCAATCAATACGCGCTTATTGCGATTTTTTTTTTTACCAAAAATATGTAGAAGAATACGTATCGGCCTAAACTGAGGAAAATTTAAAAAAAAAAAAAAAAAAAAAAAAATGGGTATTTATTATAGCAAAAAGTAAAAAATAGTGTTTTTTTTCCAAACTGGACGCTCTTCTTTTGTTTATAGCGCAAAAAATAAAAACCGCAGAGGTGATCAAATACCACCAAAAGAAAGCTCTATTTGTGGGAAAAAAAGGACACAAATTTTGTTTGGGAGTCACGTCGCATGACCGCGCAATTGTCATTCAAAGTGTGACAGCGCTGAAAGCTGAAAAATGGCTTGGGCAGGAAGGGGGTTTTCGTGCACAGTAGGGAGGTGGTTAATAAGACACGTGGCCACTCAATAAAATTATAAGAAAAGAGGTTTACCTTAAACTGTGTAAAGGGTTCTTTACCGTGAGAGTGGCAAGGATGTGGAATTCCCTTCCACAGGCGGGGGTCTCAGCGGGGGGCATCGAGTTTAAAAAAATTATTAGATAAGCACCTGAACGACCACAACACACACAGGGATATACAATGTAATACTGACGTATAATCACACACATAGGTTGGACTGGATGAACTTGTGTCTTTTTTCCAACCTCACCTATTACGATGTCCCCGCTGACATCCATCGCTCCATGGACCTGCATGCCTAAAAAACTGACAGGCAGACCTCTGGTGGAATCTAGGATGGAAAAAGGACCCGGGGGTCCTTGCCTGTGTTAAAGGGACCTTAAGCTCCCTTCCCATCTTGGCAAACTGGATCGCGGGCAGAATCGCCACGATTCTACCCGTGATTCCAAATGATGGTAAATCACGGGACGCCCGTGTGATCCCTGTTACTTCCAATGGCACCCTGATCGCGGCACGATTTTGCCGCCCGAAGAATCGCGATAAAATCGTGCAAACAGAATTGTGGAACGCCTGTGGCCCAAATGAAGTACAAGAATTTTTTTGGGATGACAGGTGTCCCGCGTTTCTGTTTGCGCGATTTTACCACAATTGTCGCCCAACGAATCGCAACAAAATTGCACCCTGATCGGTGAGCCATTGGAAGTGATGGGGATCGCACAGGCGTCCTGCGATTTGCCGCCATTTAGAATTGCAGGCAGAATCGCAGCGTTTTGGAACGCCAAGATGTGAATAGAGTCTAAAAGCAGCCCTGGTAGACACAGAGATGCAGTTCTGAGTGTTGTCACTATTATGAATGAATGGTCAGCACTGCTTGTTCATTCATAATAGTAAAAGATCATTCAGAGCTGCAGCTGTTTAATGTTATCTGCAGCTGCCTGTACACGTACATGGCATCAGCAGATACATTACAAAGATCACAAGCACTAAATTATCTTTGAGTGCCAGTTCACACAGGAAACCCGCTTTCCGTTTCCTGCAGTGTGTTCAAAGCGCACTAGAGTTGCAATCTGCAGTGGGTGTCAATGTTAATTTAATGACACCCCAAATGCAGGTCGTAGACGCAGTGCACTTGCCTGCACCTGGTTGCATCGTATAGAAATACCATGTGATCTGGTTGTAGTGACTTTCCATTCAAAATGAATGGGTTCAAATCACACCACACTGACCTGCATGTGAACTGCACAATTGGGCCCAATTTGGACATTTTCACTTAGAAATGTACTCACTTTTGTTGCCAGTGGTTTAGACATTAATGGCTGTGTGTTGAGTTATTTTGAGGGGACAGCAAATTGACACTGTTATACAAGCTGTACACTCACTACATTACATTGTAGCAAAGTGTAAATAAATAAAATATTTACAAAAATGTGTGAGGGTGTACTCACCTTTGTGAGATTGTGTGTGTGTATGAGACTCTCTCTCTCTCTCTCTCTCTCTCTCTCTCTCCGTCTCTCTCTCTCTCTCATACACACACACACACACCATTTCGATTAGTACCGTAGTTCTGATGGGCCCAATCATTTGTAATCCAGAGGCACTCCATTGATTTTGCACAGTGTTATGTCTAAGAGCACTTTCAATCTGCAGTAGGCAATCTCTGTTTAAACTATATGTAAACCCTCGCCTTGTAAAACAACCCATTCAGTTTAAAATAGAAATCAAAACATTTGTGTATAGATGAAAAATTATAAACACTTTTTCCCCTTTTTTTAAACGTGATCACATAATCTCTGTTCTCAGCTGCATATGAGCTGTGGAAGAGAAACAGCAGTGCACTGATCTTCCCAGTGAAAGGCTGTGCAGAGGGTTGTGTCCAGACAAGACTGGAGGAGGGCAGGCTGAGTTCCCAGTATAGCTAGAGAACTGACCACAGTGTGTTCTCCTGCTTAGTGAGGATGGTTTTTGATAGGATAGCAGAGGGACTGGCAGAACACCAGTGAATTCACATAAAGGAAACAATACAAAAAGAACAGGATACTTTTTCATACAAACATAAAAAAGAAAACAAAAATAGGCTCCAGCCAGCTTAAGTCATACTGTGCTAGTATGCATCGCATATTAGCACATTATGATACTTGCCTAAAAACGAAGCCCTCCAGCGGTGCGTGGTCACTGCTGAAGGCGTTTGCATCTTCACCCGTCTTCCTTCCAAGTTTGCAGGCTTTGATGATATGAATGGCCGAGCCAACGATGATGTCATTCCCATTGCATGTGCGCTGGAGTCACTATGTATACCTGACGTCACCGGCTGCACCAAAAGTAAATAATCGCCTACACAGCGCACGTTTAGGAGATATTTAGTGTACCTATAGGTAAGCCTTATTATAGGCTTACCTATAGATAAAAAAAATCATACAAGGGGGTTTATTCCCACTTTAAATCAGGCCTCGACAAACCCTGGGCGCCAGGTCGCCATTGCGACTATAATTTGCGACCTGGCGCCTGGGGCAGCACAGCTGGGGTATCCTGTGTCTCCGTGCCCCCCCTCCCCGCCGCGGGATCGCGTCGGGCCGCGCCGGCCGGTAATTGAGGCCGCGGCTTTGCGGCCTTCTGCAGGCCTATGCTTCCTTCTGTGGTCTAACGCCATCTTGTGGTGGCCGTTGGTATTGCAACCAGCAATGCTAATGGAGTTTCCCTGTCTGTTTTCCCTGCCATCTCCTTCCCTCTAATTAGAACCCCCAAACATTATATATATTTTTTATTCTAACACCCTAGAGAATAAAATGGCGGTCGTTGCAATACTTTCTGTCACACCGTATTTGCGCAGCGGTCTTACAAGCACACTTTTTTGGGAAAAAATAAAAAAAATGTAATAAAAAAATAAAACAGTAAAGTTAGCCCAGTTTTTTTTTTTTAATTGTGAAAGATAATGTTACGCTGAGTAAATTGATACCCAACATGTCACGCTTCAAAATTGCGTCCGCTCGTGGAATGGCGACTAACTTTTACCCTTTAAAATCTCCATAGGCGACGTTTCAAAAATTCTACAGGTTGCATGTTTTGAGTTACAGAGGAGGTCTAGGGCTAGAATTATTGCTCTCGCTCTACCGATCGCGGCGATACCTCACGTGTGGTTTGAACACCGCTTTCATATGCGGGCGCTACTCACGTATGCGTTCGCTTCTGCGCGCAAGCTCGGCGGGACAGGGCGCGTTCCTGGCTCCTAACTTTTTTAGCTGGCTCCTAGATTCCAAGCAAATTTGTCAAGCCCTGCTTTAAATCATACCAATAGCCCAATGATACAAAACATACATGATATGAAGGATTGCTAAATCTACTAACCAGCAAAACCCTAATGAGGGCATCATAACAAAAATATTGATAACATCCTACATAAACTGATAACATTCCTTGTATTTATGAGCCATGAAATACTGATTTGAATAAAAGATGGGGTATTTGCAATATACAAAATTTTAGCCTCCATTCACAGCTGAGCATTTTGTGGCTACAAATCATTCAAGATCCAAATCTAATAAATTGTCCCTGTTCACATTTGAGCATTTGTGGCTCAGCGGCTGAACCTCCAAAAAAAAGGTACAAAGTTACTAGTGAAGCCAAATAGGGTGTTGTTGACCACTTCAGTGGGAGCGCACAAAAAAAAAAAAAAAAAAAAAAAAAAAAAAAATGTATATTGCTTATGAATTTCAGAAGCACTTATAATAAAAGGATATGAGGCCACAAATGTGTGATCGTGCTCCAAAGAAGCTCCTATATGGCACTCAACTCCAAAAGACATGACAGAAAAAAATGCACGAAAACACAAAAGCTTCAAAATAGCCCACGTATGCTATACTCAGGTGTGAATGAGGACTTACCTGTGAAGAATAGCCTTGTATACACTTACCGTATTTTTCGGACTATAAGACACACTTTTTTTCCCCCCAGAAACATGGGGGAAAATGTCCCTGCGTCTTATGATGCGAATAGATGACAGGCACCGCCCCCCCCCCCCCCCCCGCCGCATTGCCTTCCGTCGCCACCACTATCGGAAGAGAGGCAAGAGAGCGGGGGACAGACTTCCAAACCCCCTGTGGTTTCGGAAGCTCGGGCTGCTCTGTCTTCTGTTAGGCGGAAGTGACATCATCAGGTAAGGCTGCGTTTGTAGCAACGGACACTCTGCATTTCCTATGGGCAACGGACACTCTGCATTTCCTATGGGCAACGGACACTCTGCATTTCCTATGGGCAACGGACACTCTGCATTTCCTATGGGCAACGGACACTCTGCATTTCCTATGGGCAACGGACACTCTGCATTTCCTATGGGCAACGGACACTCTGCATTTCCTATGGGCAACGGACACTCTGCATTTCCTATGGGCAACGGACACTCTGCATTTCCTATGGGCAACGGACACTCTGCATTTCCTATGGGCAACGGACACTCTGCATTTCCTATGGGCAACGGAAAATATTTTAGTACACCATTTGGTTCAGAATTTTTTTTCTTCTTTTTCCTCCTCTAAAACCTAGGTGCGTCTTATGGTGTGAAAAATATGGTATGTTTATATACATTATGAAATGTGCGTTTTAGTGAAATCTCTATTTTAATTTCAACAACATTTATAATAATGTGTTCCAAAAACAGAATAGCAGATAGGAAAAACACATGTTCATATTTGACTAGATTATCCCCATAAATGTCTGGAATCAAAGCAACATGCTGATAACTGTAATTGGTGTCTTAGTGCTGATCTGATCTCTTTGCTGAAGCAAACGAAAGATTATAAAGAATTATCAGGTCATCAACTCTCCCATCGTATGTAAACCATGGACCAAAATCAGCAGAGAGTTCTTTTTTGGCTCGGAAATACCCAAGTGAACCGTTTGCAATCATGAGAGCAGAAATAAACACATATAATGGAGAGAAGACATTATCCATTACAAGGAGAGGGTGGTAGGGGTAGAACCGGGCATCATGGGAACTATTCAGTACTCAGACCCTTTTCAACATAAATGATGTTCAAATCTCCAGAAAATGGCTTTATGTATTGACCAATTCCACCTCCTCTTCTTCCATTTCTACACCTTATGGAGAATGATACAATGTTACATGTCATCTTCCTCCTCTCTGCTCCCAATGTTACATGTCATCTTCCTCCTCTCTGCTCCCAATGTTACATGTCATCTTCCTCCTCTCTGCTCCCAATGTTACATGTCATCTTCCTCCTCTCTGCTCCCAATGTTACATGTCATCTTCCTCCTCTCTGCTCCCAATGTTACATGTCATCTTCCTCCTCTCTGCTCCCAATGTTACATGTCATCTTCCTCCTCTCTGCTCCCAATGTTACATGTCATCTTCCTCCTCTCTGCTCCCAATGTTACATGTCATCTTCTTCCTCTCTGCTCACAACATTACATGTCATCTTCCTCCTCTCTGCTCCCAATGTTACATGTCATCTTCCTCCTCTCTGCTCCCAATGTTACATGTCATCTTCCTCCTCTCTGCTCCCAATGTTACATGTCATCTTCCTCCTCTCTGCTCACAACATTACATGTCATCTTCCTGCTCTCTGCTCCCAATGTTACATGTCATCTTCCTCCTCCCAATGTTACATGTCATCTTCCTCCTCTCTGCTCACAACATTACATGTCATCTTCCTCCTCTCTGCTCCCAACGTTACATGTCATCTTCCTCCTCTCTGCTCCCAATGTTACATGTCATCTTCCTCCTCTCTGCTCCCAATGTTACATGTCATCTTCCTCCTCTCTGCTCACAACATTACATGTCATCTTCCTGCTCTCTGCTCCCAATGTTACATGTCATCTTCCTCCTCCCAATGTTACATGTCATCTTCCTCCTCTCTGCTCACAACATTACATGTCATCTTCCTCCTCTCTGCTCCCAATGTTACATGTCATCTTCCTCCTCTCTGCTCACAACATTACATGTCATCTTCCTCCTCTCTGCTCCCAATGTTACATGTCATCTTCCTGCTCTCTGCTCCCAATGTTACATGTCATCTTCCTCCTCCCAATGTTACATGTCATCTTCCTCCTCTCTGCTCACAACATTACATGTCATCTTCCTCCTCTCTGCTCCCAATGTTACATGTCATCTTCCTCCTCTCTGCTCACAACATTACATGTCATCTTCCTCCTCTCTGCTCCCAATGTTACATGTCATCTTCCTCCTCTCTGCTCCCAATGTTACATGTCATCTTCCTCCTCTCTGCTCACAACATTACATGTCATCTTCCTCCTCTCTGCTCCCAATGTTACATGTCATCTTCCTGCTCTCTGCTCCCAATGTTACATGTCATCTTCCTCCTCTCTGCTCCCAATGTTACATGTCATCTTCCTGCTCTCTGCTCCCAATGTTACATGTCATCTTCCTCCTCCCAATGTTACATGTCATCTTCCTCCTCACAATGTTACATGTCATCTTCCTCCTCTCTGCTCACAACATTACATGTCATCTTCCTCCTCTCTGCTCACAACGTTACATGTCATCTTCCTCCTCTCTGCTCACAACGTTACATGTCATCTTCCTCCTCTCTGCTCCCAACGTTACATGTCATCTTCCTCCTCTCTGCTCCCAATGTTACATGTCATCTTCCTCCTCTCTGCTCCCAATGTTACATGTCATCTTCCTCCTCTCTGCTCCCAATGTTACATGTCATCTTCCTCCTCTCTGCTCCCAATGTTACATGTCATCTTCCTCCTCTCTGCTCCCAATGTTACATGTCATCTTCCTCCTCTCTGCTCCCAATGTTACATGTCATCTTCCTCCTCTCTGCTCCCAATGTTACATGTCATCTTCCTCCTCTCTGCTCCCAATGTTACATGTCATCTTCCTCCTCTCTGCTCCCAATGTTACATGTCATCTTCCTCCTCTCTGCTCCCAATGTTACATGTCATCTTCCTGCTCTCTGCTCCCAATGTTACATGTCATCTTCCTCCTCTCTGCTCACAACATTACATGTCATCTTCCTCCTCTCTGCTCCCAATGTTACATGTCATCTTCCTCCTCTCTGCTCACAACATTACATGTCATCTTCCTCCTCTCTGCTCCCAATGTTACATGTCATCTTCCTCCTCTCTGCTCCCAATGTTACATGTCATCTTCCTCCTCTCTGCTCCCAATGTTACATGTCATCTTCCTCCTCTCTGCTCACAACATTACATGTCATCTTCCTGCTCTCTGCTCCCAATGTTACATGTCATCTTCCTCCTCTCTGCTCACAACATTACATGTCATCTTCCTCCTCTCTGCTCCCAATGTTACATGTCATCTTCCTCCTCTCTGCTCACAACATTACATGTCATCTTCCTCCTCTCTGCTCCCAATGTTACATGTCATCTTCCTGCTCTCTGCTCCCAATGTTACATGTCATCTTCCTCCTCTCTGCTCCCAATGTTACATGTCATCTTCCTGCTCTCTGCTCCCAATGTTACATGTCATCTTCCTCCTCCCAATGTTACATGTCATCTTCCTCCTCACAATGTTACATGTCATCTTCCTCCTCTCTGCTCACAACGTTACATGTCATCTTCCTCCTCTCTGCTCCCAATGTTACATGTCATCTTCCTCCTCTCTGCTCCCAATGTTACATGTCATCTTCCTCCTCTCTGCTCCCAATGTTACATGTCATCTTCCTCCTCTCTGCTCCCAATGTTACATGTCATCTTCCTCCTCTCTGCTCCCAATGTTACATGTCATCTTCCTCCTCCCAATGTTACATGTCATCTTCCTCCTCTCTGCTCACAACATTACATGTCATCTTCCTCCTCTCTGCTCCCAACGTTACATGTCATCTTCCTCCTCTCTGCTCCCAATGTTACATGTCATCTTCCTCCTCTCTGCTCACAACATTACATGTCATCTTCCTGCTCTCTGCTCCCAATGTTACATGTCATCTTCCTCCTCCCAATGTTACATGTCATCTTCCTCCTCTCTGCTCACAACATTACATGTCATCTTCCTCCTCTCTGCTCCCAATGTTACATGTCATCTTCCTCCTCTCTGCTCACAACATTACATGTCATCTTCCTCCTCTCTGCTCCCAATGTTACATGTCATCTTCCTGCTCTCTGCTCCCAATGTTACATGTCATCTTCCTCCTCCCAATGTTACATGTCATCTTCCTCCTCTCTGCTCACAACATTACATGTCATCTTCCTGCTCTCTGCTCCCAATGTTACATGTCATCTTCCTCCTCTCTGCTCACAACATTACATGTCATCTTCCTCCTCTCTGCTCCCAATGTTACATGTCATCTTCCTCCTCTCTGCTCACAACATTACATGTCATCTTCCTCCTCTCTGCTCCCAATGTTACATGTCATCTTCCTGCTCTCTGCTCCCAATGTTACATGTCATCTTCCTCCTCTCTGCTCCCAATGTTACATGTCATCTTCCTGCTCTCTGCTCCCAATGTTACATGTCATCTTCCTCCTCCCAATGTTACATGTCATCTTCCTCCTCACAATGTTACATGTCATCTTCCTCCTCTCTGCTCACAACGTTACATGTCATCTTCCTCCTCTCTGCTCCCAATGTTACATGTCATCTTCCTCCTCTCTGCTCCCAATGTTACATGTCATCTTCCTCCTCCCAATGTTACATGTCATCTTCCTCCTCTCTGCTCACAACATTACATGTCATCTTCCTCCTCTCTGCTCCCAACGTTACATGTCATCTTCCTCCTCTCTGCTCCCAATGTTACATGTCATCTTCCTCCTCTCTGCTCACAACATTACATGTCATCTTCCTGCTCTCTGCTCCCAATGTTACATGTCATCTTCCTCCTCCCAATGTTACATGTCATCTTCCTCCTCTCTGCTCACAACATTACATGTCATCTTCCTCCTCTCTGCTCCCAATGTTACATGTCATCTTCCTCCTCTCTGCTCACAACATTACATGTCATCTTCCTCCTCTCTGCTCCCAATGTTACATGTCATCTTCCTGCTCTCTGCTCCCAATGTTACATGTCATCTTCCTCCTCCCAATGTTACATGTCATCTTCCTCCTCTCTGCTCACAACATTACATGTCATCTTCCTCCTCTCTGCTCCCAATGTTACATGTCATCTTCCTCCTCTCTGCTCACAACATTACATGTCATCTTCCTCCTCTCTGCTCCCAATGTTACATGTCATCTTCCTCCTCTCTGCTCCCAATGTTACATGTCATCTTCCTGCTCTCTGCTCCCAATGTTACATGTCATCTTCCTCCTCCCAATGTTACATGTCATCTTCCTCCTCTCTGCTCACAACATTACATGTCATCTTCCTCCTCTCTGCTCCCAATGTTACATGTCATCTTCCTCCTCTCTGCTCACAACATTACATGTCATCTTCCTCCTCTCTGCTCCCAATGTTACATGTCATCTTCCTCCTCTCTGCTCCCAATGTTACATGTCATCTTCCTCCTCTCTGCTCACAACATTACATGTCATCTTCCTCCTCTCTGCTCCCAATGTTACATGTCATCTTCCTGCTCTCTGCTCCCAATGTTACATGTCATCTTCCTCCTCTCTGCTCCCAATGTTACATGTCATCTTCCTGCTCTCTGCTCCCAATGTTACATGTCATCTTCCTCCTCCCAATGTTACATGTCATCTTCCTCCTCACAATGTTACATGTCATCTTCCTCCTCTCTGCTCACAACATTACATGTCATCTTCCTCCTCTCTGCTCACAACGTTACATGTCATCTTCCTCCTCTCTGCTCACAACGTTACATGTCATCTTCCTCCTCTCTGCTCCCAACGTTACATGTCATCTTCCTCCTCTCTGCTCCCAATGTTACATGTCATCTTCCTCCTCTCTGCTCCCAATGTTACATGTCATCTTCCTCCTCTCTGCTCCCAATGTTACATGTCATCTTCCTCCTCTCTGCTCCCAATGTTACATGTCATCTTCCTCCTCTCTGCTCCCAATGTTACATGTCATCTTCCTCCTCTCTGCTCCCAATGTTACATGTCATCTTCCTCCTCTCTGCTCCCAATGTTACATGTCATCTTCCTCCTCTCTGCTCCCAATGTTACATGTCATCTTCCTCCTCTCTGCTCCCAATGTTACATGTCATCTTCCTGCTCTCTGCTCCCAATGTTACATGTCATCTTCCTCCTCTCTGCTCACAACATTACATGTCATCTTCCTCCTCTCTGCTCCCAATGTTACATGTCATCTTCCTCCTCTCTGCTCACAACATTACATGTCATCTTCCTCCTCTCTGCTCCCAATGTTACATGTCATCTTCCTCCTCTCTGCTCCCAATGTTACATGTCATCTTCCTCCTCTCTGCTCCCAATGTTACATGTCATCTTCCTCCTCTCTGCTCACAACATTACATGTCATCTTCCTGCTCTCTGCTCCCAATGTTACATGTCATCTTCCTCCTCTCTGCTCACAACATTACATGTCATCTTCCTCCTCTCTGCTCCCAATGTTACATGTCATCTTCCTCCTCTCTGCTCACAACATTACATGTCATCTTCCTCCTCTCTGCTCCCAATGTTACATGTCATCTTCCTGCTCTCTGCTCCCAATGTTACATGTCATCTTCCTCCTCTCTGCTCCCAATGTTACATGTCATCTTCCTGCTCTCTGCTCCCAATGTTACATGTCATCTTCCTCCTCCCAATGTTACATGTCATCTTCCTCCTCACAATGTTACATGTCATCTTCCTCCTCTCTGCTCACAACGTTACATGTCATCTTCCTCCTCTCTGCTCCCAATGTTACATGTCATCTTCCTCCTCTCTGCTCCCAATGTTACATGTCATCTTCCTCCTCTCTGCTCCCAATGTTACATGTCATCTTCCTCCTCTCTGCTCCCAATGTTACATGTCATCTTCCTCCTCTCTGCTCCCAATGTTACATGTCATCTTCCTCCTCCCAATGTTACATGTCATCTTCCTCCTCTCTGCTCACAACATTACATGTCATCTTCCTCCTCTCTGCTCCCAACGTTACATGTCATCTTCCTCCTCTCTGCTCCCAATGTTACATGTCATCTTCCTCCTCTCTGCTCACAACATTACATGTCATCTTCCTGCTCTCTGCTCCCAATGTTACATGTCATCTTCCTCCTCCCAATGTTACATGTCATCTTCCTCCTCTCTGCTCACAACATTACATGTCATCTTCCTCCTCTCTGCTCCCAATGTTACATGTCATCTTCCTCCTCTCTGCTCACAACATTACATGTCATCTTCCTCCTCTCTGCTCCCAATGTTACATGTCATCTTCCTGCTCTCTGCTCCCAATGTTACATGTCATCTTCCTCCTCCCAATGTTACATGTCATCTTCCTCCTCTCTGCTCACAACATTACATGTCATCTTCCTGC
Organism: Rana muscosa; assembly: GCA_029206835.1. Taxonomy (NCBI): domain Eukaryota; kingdom Metazoa; phylum Chordata; class Amphibia; order Anura; family Ranidae; genus Rana; species Rana muscosa. The sequence continues at coordinate 173,329,841 of CM055123.1, forward strand.
TCTCTGCTCCCAATGTTACATGTCATCTTCCTCCTCTCTGCTCACAACATTACATGTCATCTTCCTCCTCTCTGCTCCCAATGTTACATGTCATCTTCCTCCTCTCTGCTCACAACATTACATGTCATCTTCCTCCTCTCTGCTCCCAATGTTACATGTCATCTTCCTGCTCTCTGCTCCCAATGTTACATGTCATCTTCCTCCTCTCTGCTCCCAATGTTACATGTCATCTTCCTGCTCTCTGCTCCCAATGTTACATGTCATCTTCCTCCTCCCAATGTTACATGTCATCTTCCTCCTCACAATGTTACATGTCATCTTCCTCCTCTCTGCTCACAACGTTACATGTCATCTTCCTCCTCTCTGCTCCCAATGTTACATGTCATCTTCCTCCTCTCTGCTCCCAATGTTACATGTCATCTTCCTCCTCTCTGCTCCCAATGTTACATGTCATCTTCCTCCTCTCTGCTCCCAATTTTACATGTCATCTTCCTCCTCTCTGCTCCCAATGTTACATGTCATCTTCCTCCTCCCAATGTTACATGTCATCTTCCTCCTCTCTGCTCACAACATTACATGTCATCTTCCTCCTCTCTGCTCCCAACGTTACATGTCATCTTCCTCCTCTCTGCTCCCAATGTTACATGTCATCTTCCTCCTCTCTGCTCACAACATTACATGTCATCTTCCTGCTCTCTGCTCCCAATGTTACATGTCATCTTCCTCCTCCCAATGTTACATGTCATCTTCCTCCTCTCTGCTCACAACATTACATGTCATCTTCCTCCTCTCTGCTCCCAATGTTACATGTCATCTTCCTCCTCTCTGCTCACAACATTACATGTCATCTTCCTGCTCTCTGCTCCCAATGTTACATGTCATCTTCCTGCTCTCTGCTCCCAATGTTACATGTCATCTTCCTCCTCCCAATGTTACATGTCATCTTCCTCCTCTCTGCTCACAACATTACATGTCATCTTCCTCCTCTCTGCTCCCAATGTTACATGTCATCTTCCTCCTCTCTGCTCACAACATTACATGTCATCTTCCTCCTCTCTGCTCCCAATGTTACATGTCATCTTCCTCCTCTCTGCTCCCAATGTTACATGTCATCTTCCTCCTCTCTGCTCACAACATTACATGTCATCTTCCTCCTCTCTGCTCCCAATGTTACATGTCATCTTCCTGCTCTCTGCTCCCAATGTTACATGTCATCTTCCTCCTCTCTGCTCCCAATGTTACATGTCATCTTCCTGCTCTCTGCTCCCAATGTTACATGTCATCTTCCTCCTCCCAATGTTACATGTCATCTTCCTCCTCACAATGTTACATGTCATCTTCCTCCTCTCTGCTCACAACATTACATGTCATCTTCCTCCTCTCTGCTCACAACGTTACATGTCATCTTCCTCCTCTCTGCTCACAACGTTACATGTCATCTTCCTCCTCTCTGCTCCCAACGTTACATGTCATCTTCCTCCTCTCTGCTCACAACATTACATGTCATCTTCCTGCTCTCTGCTCCCAATGTTACATGTCATCTTCCTGCTCTCTGCTCCCAATGTTACATGTCATCTTCCTCCTCTCTGCTCCCAATGTTACATGTCATCTTCCTGCTCTCTGCTCCCAATGTTACATGTCATCTTCCTCCTCCCAATGTTACATGTCATCTTCCTCCTCACAATGTTACATGTCATCTTCCTCCTCTCTGCTCACAACGTTACATGTCATCTTCCTCCTCTCTGCTCACAACGTTACATGTCATCTTCCTCCTCTCTGCTCCCAACGTTACATGTCATCTTCCTCCTCTCTGCTCCCAATGTTACATGTCATCTTCCTCCTCTCTGCTCCCAATGTTACATGTCATCTTCCTCCTCTCTGCTCCCAATGTTACATGTCATCTTCCTCCTCTCTGCTCCCAATGTTACATGTCATCTTCCTCCTCTCTGCTCCCAATGTTACATGTCATCTTCCTCCTCTCTGCTCCCAATGTTACATGTCATCTTCCTCCTCTCTGCTCCCAATGTTACATGTCATCTTCCTCCTCTCTGCTCCCAATGTTACATGTCATCTTCCTCCTCTCTGCTCCCAATGTTACATGTCATCTTCCTCCTCTCTGCTCCCAATGTTACATGTCATCTTCCTCCTCTCTGCTCCCAACATTACATGTCATCTTCCTCCTCTCTGCTCCCAATGTTACATGTCATCTTCCTCCTCTCTGCTCCCAACATTACATGTCATCTTCTTCCTCTCTGCTCACAACATTACATGTCATCTTCCTCCTCTCTGCTCCCAATGTTACATGTCATCTTCCTCCTCTCTGCTCCCAACGTTACATGTCATCTTCCTCCTCTCTGCTCCCAACGTTACATGTCATCTTCCTCCTCTCTGCTCCCAATGTTACATGTCATCTTCCTCCTCTCTGCTCCCAATGTTACATGTCATCTTCCTCCTCTCTGCTCCCAATGTTACATGTCATCTTCCTCCTCTCTGCTCCCAATGTTACATGTCATCTTCCTCCTCTCTGCTCCCAATGTTACATGTCATCTTCCTCCTCTCTGCTCCCAATGTTACATGTCATCTTCCTCCTCTCTGCTCCCAATGTTACATGTCATCTTCCTCCTCTCTGCTCCCAATGTTACATGTCATCTTCCTCCTCTCTGCTCCCAATGTTACATGTCATCTTCCTCCTCTCTGCTCCCAATGTTACATGTCATCTTCCTCCTCTCTGCTCCCAATGTTACATGTCATCTTCCTCCTCTCTGCTCCCAATGTTACATGTCATCTTCTTCCTCTCTGCTCACAATGTTACATGTCATCTTCCTCCTCTCTGCTCCCAATGTTACATGTCATCTTCCTCCTCTCTGCTCCCAATGTTACATGTCATCTTCCTCCTCTCTGCTCCCAATGTTACATGTCATCTTCCTCCTCTCTGCTCCCAATGTTACATGTCATCTTCCTCCTCACAATGTTACATGTCATCTTCCTCCTCTCTGCTCATTCTCATCTTTGTACATGGCATGAAGGCTAGGTTCACATCTGCGCATGTGTGGTTGATGCGACACATTTTTGATGCGTTTTCAAGCTTCATGTGTTTTTTTTGTAGGATGAGAAGACTGGTTGCTAAACACAAAACCTTACCAAAAATGCATGCACATGGATTTCTGCTGTGCTTCCACTAGTCTATAGAGGCAAACATGCACCATCCTACGTGTAAAAAGTCCTTGCAGGAAACTGCATCCATGTGCACGAGATCCATAGGAAATAATACTAAACAAAAAAAGCACAGATGTGAACCTACCTCCTGCAAGAAGCAGCACCATTCCCAAGCCATGCATGTCTGCCTCTCTCTCACCTGATCTGCCATGGCACACAGTATGCAGTTCTAAAGGCGACAGCTCAGACATGGCACCCCATGGTGATTACAAAGCAGGCAGGTGAACCCCAACATCAAAGGGCGCCCAGAAATATCTACAAGGTGTACATGGTGAATGGAAATACAATGTGGTAGAAGGATCAGTGTGCTTCTTACCTGCATGGCTGAGCCCCTCGCTTGGCACAGTCTGGACTAGTGAGCCGCTCGCCTCCTTGCTGCCATGACACTGCACCCCCTCCTCCTGAGTTGGCAAGAAAGCAGAACACAGATCAGTTTCCAGGGCCTGCAGCTTCAAGAAGGAATTCTGCAAACAGAAGCAGAACATCAGGCAGTCTCTGCAACAAGCTGTACCACTGAGATCAGATAGAGGAGGGAGGGAAGGGGGAGGGCTGCTGGGGCACCCAGGTGTGATCTAAGGGGGATCCTGGAGGTGGGATGGATGGATGGATGGTGCAGCACAGGGCTCCTTCCTCTGCACACAGGCGGATCTGTAATGGGGGAACCACCACAGCAGATGACTACGCAGACAGCACACGTGGGCTGTGCAGATCACACAGCGCTCATCATAGATATGTATTATTGATGACAAGGGGGGGATGGGGGGGGGGCTGGTGATTCCGTCAATCTGACCTCATTTTCTCCTCGATCAATGAACCTTCTGCAGGGGGGAGGGGAGATCGATGCTCTCCATAGGCTGCCCAGCTTCCATTCATGGCGGTGACATCATCATGTCCTGACTGCTGGCCACGCCCCCTCCAATAGATGAAAGCACACAGCCCCTCCCCCCATAGCGGATCTATACATGGTGTGGGCGGAGCGCTGTCACCATGACATTCGCCTCCCGGGGATGGATGGAGGATCTCCCCGATCTGCACACACATGTCACGGATCGGGGACACCGGGCTGATCTCTGGGTGCTCCGAGTCCCCCCCCCCCTCCTCCATTTCTACACCGATAGTCACCATCCAATATCACATATCCAATCACAGCACAGCACACATCACCGGAAGGAGCACAACAATCACACATGTTTATCCAATACACATAACTGGATTACAAAATCCATTATCATCAGTACCACAAATCATGGGGAGGGGGATCTGTGTAAGAGGGCTCACCTCCATGGGATCCCCCCCATTCATTATTATAAGTGGTATGGCTCCTTTAACCACTTGCCTACCGGGGACTTTTACCCCCTTCCTGCCCAGGCCAATTTTCAGCACTGTCACCCTTCGAATGACAATGCAGCATTGTACTCGTATGAAATGTTATTTGGATTTTTGTCACACTAATAGAGCTTTCTTCTGGTAATATTTAATCACTGCTGGGTTTTCTAGTATTTGATGGAAAAAAGACCGAACATTTACGAAAAAATGTATAAGTATTTTTTTTATAGTTATAAAATTTAGCAAACAGGTAATTTTTATTTATAATCAAACAACTGTGTTTACTCTTTTTAAATTATAATGACAACAGAAACTACCCAAATGAGCCTGATCAAAAGTTTACATACCCTGGTGATTTTGGCCTGATAACATGCACACAAGTTGACACAAAGGGGTTTGAATGGCTATTAGGCTGCTTTCAAACTGGGGCGCGGGCGGCTATTTTTCGCGGCGCTAGCGGGGAGCTTTTAACCCCCGCTAGCGGCCGAAAAAGGGTTAAAACTACGCTGCTTTGCCGGCGGTTGGGTCACGCTGCCCATTCATTTCAATGGGGAGGAGCGGTGTACACACCGCTCCAAAGAAGCTGCTTGCAGGAGTTTTTTTTTAACGTCCTGCCAGCGCATCGCCTCGGGATTTCACACTGAGACTGCAGGGGAGCCGTTTTTCAGGCGCTTTACAGGCGCTATTTTTAGCCCAAAAGCGCCTGAAAATGCCCCAGTGTGAAAGGGGTCTTAAAGGTAACCATTCTCCCCTGTGATCTGTTTTCTTGTAATTAGTGTGTGTGTATAAAAGGTCAATAAGTTTCTGGACTCCTGACAGACCCTTGCATCTTTCATCCAGTGCTGCACTGACGTTTCTGGATTCTGAGTCATGGGGAAAGCAAAAGAATTGTCAAAGGATCTGTGGGAAAAGGTAGTTGAACTGTATAAAACAGGAAAGGGATATAAAAAGATATCCAAGGAATTTAGAATGCCAATCAGCAGTGTTCAAACTCTAATCAAGAAGTGGAAAATGAGGGGTTCTGTTGAAACCAAACCACAGTCAGGTAGACCAACTAAAATTTCAGCCACAACTGCCAGGAAAATTGTTCGGAATGCAAAGAAAGACCCACAAATAACTTCAGGTGAAATACAGGACTCTCTGAAAACATGTGGTGTGGCTGTTTCAAGATGCACAATAAGGAGGCACTTGAAGAAAGATGGGCAGCATGGTCGAGTCACCAGAAGAAAGCCATTACTATACAAATGCCACAAAGTATCCCGCTTACAATACGCCAAACAGCACAGAGACAATCCTCAAATCTTCTGGCACAAAGTCATTTGGAGTGATGAGACCAAAATTTAGCTTTTTGGCCACAACCATAAACACTACATTTGGAGAGGAGTCAACAAGGCCTATGATGAAAGGTACACCATTCCTACTGTGAAACACGGAGGTGGATTGCTGAGGTTGTGGGGATGTGTGAGCTACAAAGGCACAGGAAATTTGGTCAGGAAGCTACGCATGGGACGTCCTTGGACTCTCCAAAATGACAATGATCCAGAACACAAGGCCAAGTTAACCCATCATTGGCTACAGCAGAATAAAGTGAAGGTTCTGGAGTGGTCATCTCAGTCTCCTGACCTCAATATCATTGAGTCACTCTGGGGAGATCTCAGACGTGCCGTTCATGCAAGACAGCCCAAGAATTTACAGGAACTGGAGGCTTTTTGCCAAAAGCAATGGGCAGCTTTACCATCTGAGAAGATAAAGAGCCTCCTCCACAAATACCACAAAATACTTCAAGCTGTCATTGATGTTAAAGGGGGCAATACACGGTATTATGAACTGAGTTATGTAAACTTTTGATCAGGGTCATTTGGGTAGTTTCTGTTGTCATTATGATTTAAAAAGAGTAAACACAGTTGATTTGATAATAAATGGCTTCAGCCAAACACTGACCATGAGTGGAAGAAAAGTTTTTGTGTTATCATTCATATTCTCTGAAAAATGGCCAAGAAATCATAAATTCTGCCAGGGTATGTAAACTTATGAGCACAACTGTATATAGACTGCTACACTTTTAACACTCTCATAAATAAAAATGTATTCAGCCAATAAACACAATGTATCAACTGGTGATTAATAAAAGTTGAGTGAACAAGTGTCCATGTGCATCAAAAAAAAGATTTCTTTGGTATTCCACCAACTAAATGATCCACCGTTCCCAGTGAAAATGAGATACATTAATCCATATGAAAGTTAAATTGGCCTCTTACAGAACCCCGATGATCTCTAGATTATAGGAGATCATCTAACGCATGAGGTAAGTAAATATCCGATGCTTGGCCACTTCATTTGTGTGTCTCCCGACCTCTAAGATGGATGGATCCGATAATCCCTCAGCTCAGCATCCTCACACCGCACACTCGGGATTCTGGCTCTACACTAAAGGCTTTACTCCACAGCGTCCCAGCTCAGCTTGCCCCATGCTGTAATCACGCTGGTTCCCGCATCGCATGTGTGTGAATCTAGGCTTATCCTACACACATACACCTAAGGGAAGTGCAGTGATCACCTGCAAGCTGAGCTGGGACGCTGTGGAGTAAAGCCTTCAGTGTAGAGCCAGAATCCCGAGTGTGCGGTGTGAGGATGCTGAGCTGAGGGATTATCGGATCCATCCATCTTGGAGGTCGGCAGACACACAGATGAAGTGCCCAAACATCGGCATTTACTTACCTCATGTGTTAGAGCAGTGGTTCTCAAACTGGGGGTTGGGACCCCTTCGGGGGTCGAATGACGATTTGCCAGGGGTCACCAAATTCTGGGCTGTTCCTGAAGCCCGCGCTGCTCTCCCAGCCATTTCGCAGCCACCCAGCAGGGCTGTTCCTGAAGCCCGCAGCCGCCCATTCAGTTCACGGCATGGCTAGGGGCAGAGACTAGAGGTCAGCTGACTGGTGAGGAATGTGAAGTGTAAGGGGCTGGAGGAGACCCTATCTCTCGATTTCGGCATAGGTGTCACTGCTACGAGACACCACAAAGCCGGAGACACAGTGAGTAACACTACCTGTGATTATAGTTGCCATTATAAGTCCCCACTATAGTTCTCAGATCAGCAGATGACCTTGATCAAGAACTCCCCCCAGCACTGCCACTCATCCCATTCCCCCCCACCAAGGAGTAAGAGAAGGAATAAAATTAGGGAATACATGGAAGGGAGAGGAAGAGAGGGGGTGGAACAAAGAAAAAGGAGAGAAAGAATAAGAGAAAAAAAAAAAAAAAAAAGACGGCTAGAGAGAGGGATGGGGAAAAAAAAAAAAGAAATTAGGATAGCGAGAGATAAAAAGGAAAGAAAGGAGAACAAAGAGAAAGAGTGGTGCATCCTAAAATGTATTATAAGGGGTTTTCATACTGTACAAGTGGAAGGGACTCAGGGAGCGCTAAATTTCCATGGGTTAGGGGCGCAAATTACTAGTCTTGCCTTGGGTGCTGACAACCCACGCTACGAAAATATAATTTTACTGTTAGGGGTCCCCACAATTTGGGAAATTTTATTAAGGGGTCACGGCACTAGTAAGGTTGAGAACCACTGTGTTATGCCCCATACACACGATTGTTTTTCATGGCGTTAAACATGCCATTTTTAAAAATGGGCATTAAAACCGATCGTGTGTATGCTCCAGAGCACTTTTAACGGCGTGAAAAACGGGCATTAAACATTTCGAACATGCTTTATTTTTTCACATCGTTTTTCATGTCGTTTTTTTTAACGACGTGAAAAACGATAGTGTGTATGCTTTTACGAGGGGAAAAAAAGGCGCATGCTCAAAATCAAGTATGAGACGGGAGCGCTCGTTCTGGTAAAACTAGCATTCGTAATGGAGATAGCACATTCGTCACGCTGTAACGGACTGAAAAGCACAAGGCTGAAAAGCGCGAATCGCCGCTCAACAAAGTTTACTAACATGAAGGGTGGCACCATTTGAATGGAACTTCCCCTTTATAGTGCCGTCGTACGTGTTGTACGTCACTGCGCTTTGCTCAGGCGGTTTTTTTAATGATCGTGTGTACGCAAGACAGGCTTGAGAGGAAACATGAAAAAAAAAACGACGAGAAAAACGTCGGTTTAAAAAATGGCATGAAAAACGATCGTGTGTACGCCGCATAAGAGGATCTTTTATAATCTAGAAATCATCAGGATTCAGTAAGGAGGACAATTAAACTTTCATATGGATTAATGTAACAATGGAAATGCCAGTGTTTCCAATGGTGCCCATTCACATCAATGCAGCGCGTTATTGGCAAGGGGTCCTGTACTACAATTCTGGCCCCATAGAATATGCATACCACCAAGGATGAGCTCCGTCGTGTTCGCACAGCCCACGTGCAGAGCCCGCTAGGAAGTCGGCACTGCGCTGCGCTAATCACAGGCAGTGAGACATTTCCCGATCTCTGCAGCTGCGACAATGTCTCACTGCCTGTGATTAGCGCAGCGCAGTGCCAACTTCCTGGCGGGCTCTGCACGTGGGCTGTGCGAACACGCCGGAGCTCATCCTTACATACCACATCCTAGTAGCATCACATAATTGCACTGAAAGTCAGATCAAAATCAGATCACAGCAGTATGAGAAATGCTGACAGGAGCAGCAGAGCCTTTGCATTCGCTTTCATGAACCCGCTCCTGCCCACATGTAAAACTTTGACATGTGATTGTGTCTGTGCAGCCGCTGTACAAGCATCAAATTCTATTGGCTGCCTGAACATAGCCCTAATAGGAGTGGACCTGCGTCTCAGTGTCTGTCAGCTGGATAACCGCTCAGCGAGCTCCTCTCCGTCCCTCGTGGTGACACATTTATGTGGTCTAAAAGAAGAACTGATATTTTATTCAGCTTTTAGTGGTATTACTTCAGTATTATTGGCAGAGCAATTTAGGTTCATTTTTAACCACTTCCCGACCAGCCGCCGCAGTTATACTGCGGCAGGTTGGCTCCCCTGGACGAGCCGTCGTAGCTGTACGTTGGTGGCTTTAAGAGTACTAGGGGGCGCGCACGCGACGACTGAGCCGATGCGCTTGCCTGTCGGGCACCCGTGATCGCTCCACACAGAGACAGAATGGAGGTCTGTCAATGTAAACAGACAGATCTCTGTTCTGTCAGGGGAGAGGAGCCATATCTGTTGTTCATTCTAAGTATGAACAACGATCGGTCTCCTCCCCCAGGCAGTCCCATCCCCTTACAGTTAGAAACACTCCCTAGGACACACATTAAACCCCTTGATTGCCCCCTAGTGTTAACCCCTTCCCTGCCAATGACATTTATACACTAATCAGTGGCTGTTTTTAGTTATGATCGCTGTATAAATGTCACTGGTCCCAAAAAAGTGTCAAAAGTGTCCAATCTGTCTGCCAAAATGTCGCAGTTCTGATAAAAAAAATCACAGATCACCACCATTACTAGTAAAAAAAACTTTTGCGCAAACCAAGCAATATACGCTTATTGCGTTTTTTTTTACCAAAAATATGTAGAAGAATACAAATCGGCCTACACTAAGGAAGAAATTTCATTCAGCCAACAGACTGAAAATAAAACAGATTCCTCCATCCATACAAGTGAGGTGGATGGAGGAATCCCTCCATCTGGACATACTATTCTGAGAGTGGCTCTTTCTGCTGTCAGAATGCATTGATCAGCGGTTGCAGCTGCTGATCAAGATCGGTTTTCCAAAGTGTCCATTCGACAGAACTGAAATGATCACAATCTTGCTGAACAATGACAGCAACACACTGATCAAAATTCTGCTGGTACCTGCTGAACAAGTCAATTTTCAATCAGTGTACGGCCAGTAGGGATGAGCTTCGTGTTCGAGTCGAACATACGTTCGACTCGAACATCGGCTGTTCGATCGTTCGACGAAGATCGAACGATTTGGGCCGTTCGCGCCAAATTCGAGTGACGCGAACGGCCCACAATGCACTACGCCATCGCAGTGTCATCCAGGCGCTGTGATTGGCCAAGCATGCACTGTGACCCCACATGCTTGGCCAATCACAGCGCCGGCAGCGAGGAGAGCAATGATTGGCCACAGGCAGGATGCCTGTGGCCAATTATTGCTGAGGGTGTTTAGTACACGCCCCACACTATAAAAGGCCGCCAGCACGGCGGCCTAGTGTAGTGTGTTCCGGAGCAGGGATAGAGCAGCATAGGCAGGGACAGTGACATTTATTTCTTTCTTGCTTAACCTGGATTCCTTTAGTTTAGGGAAAGAGAAGGATAGGTAGGGAGAGTGTCAGTGTGTTTTGTGCTTGTGCTATATTGTGCTTAAAAAAAACATTTTTTCTAGGGACAGAAAACTGTAGGTAGGGAGAGTGTGTCAGTTTCTTTCACTGTCAAAGTCCTTGTTTCCAGGGACCTGGAAGGACAGTGAGTGAATTCTCCTTGTGCTAAATTGTGCTTAAAAAAAACATTTTTTCTAGGGACAGAAAACTGTAGGTAGGGAGAGTGTGTCAGTTTCTTTCACTGTCAAAGTCCTTGTTTCCAGGGACCTGGAAGGACAGTGAGTGAATTCTCCTTGTGCTAAATTGTGCTTAAAAAAAACATTTTTTCTAGGGACAGAAAACTGTAGGTAGGGAGAGTGTGTCAGTTTCTTTCACTGTCAAAGTCCTTGTTTCCAGGGACCTGGAAGGACAGTGAGTGAATTCTCCTTGTGCTAAATTGTGCTTAAAAAAAACATTTTTTCTAGGGACAGAAAACTGTAGGTAGGGAGAGTGTGTCAGTTTCTTTCACTGTCAAAGTCCTTGTTTCCAGGGACCTGGAAGGACAGTGAGTGAATTCTCCTTGTGCTAAATTGTGCTTAAAAAAACATTTTTTCTAGGGACAGAAAACTGTAGGTAGGGAGAGTGTGTCAGTTTCTTTCACTGTCAAAGTCCTTGTTTCCAGGGACCTGGAAGGACAGTGAGTGAATTCTCCTTGTGCTAAATTGTGCTTAAAAAAAACATTTTTTCTAGGGACAGAAAACTGTAGGTAGGGAGAGTGTGTCAGTTTCTTTCACTGTCAAAGTCCTTGTTTCCAGGGACCTGGAAGGACAGTGAGTGAATTCTCCTTGTGCTAAATTGTGCTTAAAAAAAACATTTTTTCTAGGGACAGAAAACTGTAGGTAGGGAGAGTGTGTCAGTTTCTTTCACTGTCAAAGTCCTTGTTTCCAGGGACCTGGAAGGACAGTGAGTGAATTCTCCTTGTGCTTAATTGTGCTTAAAAAAAACATTTTTTCTAGGGACAGAAAACTGTAGGTAGGGAGAGTGTGTCAGTTTCTTTCACTGTCAAAGTCCTTGTTTCCAGGGACCTGGAAGGACAGTGAGTGAATTCTCCTTGTGCTAAATTGTGCTTAAAAAAAACATTTTTTCTAGGGACAGAAAACTGTAGGTAGGGAGAGTGTGTCAGTTTCTTTCACTGTCAAAGTCCTTGTTTCCAGGGACCTGGAAGGACAGTGAGTGAATTCTCCTTGTGCTAAATTGTGCTTAAAAAAAAACATTTTTTCTAGGGACAGAAAACTGTAGGTAGGGAGAGTGTGTCAGTTTCTTTCACTGTCAAAGTCCTTGTTTCCAGGGACCTGGAAGGACAGTGAGTGAATTCTCCTTGTGCTAAATTGTGCTTAAAAAAACATTTTTTCTAGGGACAGAAAACTGTAGGTAGGGAGAGTGTGTCAGTTTCTTTCACTGTCAAAGTCCTTGTTTCCAGGGACCTGGAAGGACAGTGAGTGAATTCTCCTTGTGCTAAATTGTGCTTAAAAAAAACATTTTTTCTAGGGACAGAAAACTGTAGGTAGGGAGAGTGTGTCAGTTTCTTTCACTGTCAAAGTCCTTGTTTCCAGGGACCTGGAAGGACAGTGAGTGAATTCTCCTTGTGCTAAATTGTGCTTAAAAAAAACATTTTTTCTAGGGACAGAAAACTGTAGGTAGGGAGAGTGTGTCAGTTTCTTTCACTGTCAAAGTCCTTGTTTCAAGGGACAGAGAAGGACACCTGAAGGTAGCCCTTATTGCTTTTTTCCCATCTCCCTGCAGGCCATCTATTAGAATGTCTGGAAGGCAAACAAGGAGAGGCAGACAGTCAGGAGGCAATAAAAGAGGGCAAGCAGGCTCTGTGTCTGGGGGCAACAGTGCTGGTCGTGGACGCGGTGCATTGTCATCAGCACATGGCCATGGGACACGCTTGTCCTTCTTTTCGGCAGCTGGACATGTTGAGCCACATCATGCCGAAGACTTGGTAGAGTGGATGACCAAGCCCTCCTCCTCCTCCTCATCCTCTCTCACCCAGGCTCAGGGTACTGGAAAAGCAACTGCCAAAGCGTCCTCTTCCCTGGTATCAATGTCAGACTCATCATCAGTCACTCCTTCCCTAGACCCACCATGTCCTCCTCCTGAGGAGTCCCCCGAACTGTTTCAGCACAGTGTTGGGTACGTGCTCCAGGAGGATGCCCAGCGTTTCGAAGGGTCTGATGATGAAACCCAGCTAGAGGAAGGCAGTAGCGTGAGAGCAGACAGAGGGGATGCTCAAGAAGGACACCAATCTGGCAGTCATGTTCCAGCAGCTGCAGCATACTGCCAGATTGGCTCCAGTGATGAGGAGGGAGGTGATGATGAGGTCACTGACTCCACGTGGGTGCCTAATAGGAGAGAGGAGGAGGAGGAGGATGAGGAGGAGGCACATCTCCAACGAGGCAGGATGCCCTTTGGTGGCCAGCGTAAGGGCAGTACACCGACGGAATCACACCGCAGAGCTCCGCCTGTGCAGGGCGCTGCCTCTGCCCGTCATTCAAAAAGTTCTTTGGTGTGGGCCTTTTTTGAGGCTAGTGCATCAGATCGCACAGCTGCTGTTTGCAACATATGTCTCAAGCGTATATCGCGTGGCCAAAACATCAGCCGCTTGGGTACCACATGCCTGACCAGACATATGTTGACCTGCCATGCAGCTCGTTGGCAAGCCTACCTGAAAGACCCACACCAAAGAACAAAGCGGACCTCTCCTTGCACCGCATCAGCTGGGATCTCCAACCCCACTATAACTTCAGTCCTCTCTGAAACATGCACTGAGAGGAATGAAGGTGTAGAATTAGGTGTGTCACAGCCAAGTACTTGCGGCCACTCTGCTAGCAGTACACCGACGTCCGATTCTAGCAGGCAAATTTCCCTGCCCCAGCTGCTGGACCGTCGAAAGAAGTTCACTCCCAGCCATCCACATGCCCAGCGGTTGAATGCTAGCTTGGCTAAATTGCTAGCGCTTCAACTGCTGCCTTTTCAGTTGGTAGACTCGGCCCCCTTCCGTGAGTTTGTGCAATGTGCGGTTCCTCAGTGGCAGGTTCCCAAACGCCACTTTTTCTCACGGAAGGCTATTCCGGCTCTCTACCGGCATGTGGAAGGCAATGTCTTGGCCTCGCTGGACAGGGCGGTCAGCGGTAAGGTGCATATTACCGCTGACTCATGGTCCAGCAGGCATGGACAGGGACGTTACCTTTCTTTCACGGCCCATTGGGTCACTCTTTTGGCAGCTGGGAAGGATGCAGGACAAGGTGCAGTAGTGTTGGAGGTTGTCCCACCGCCACGCCTCCAAAATGCTACTACTGGTTGTGACACACCTCTCTCCTCCACCCCCTCCTCTTCTTCTTCCTCCATGGCCTCTTCCTGTGGTTTGTCCTATGAACCAGCGGTGCTCCGTAGCCGTTCACGGGGCTACGCAAGTACGCAGGCAAAAAGATGCCATGCCGTGCTTGCGCTGGTGTGTTTGGGGGACAGAAGCCACACTGGGGCAGAGGTCCTGTCTGCTCTGCAGGGCCAGGCCGAGAGGTGGTTGACGCCACGCCAGCTTAAGCCAGGAATGGTGGTTTGCGACAATGGCACCAACCTCCTCTCCGCCCTCCGACAGGGACAACTGACCCATGTGCCCTGTGTGGCTCACGTCCTTAACCTGGTGGTGCAGCGGTTCTTGGGCAGGTACCCGGGCTTACAGGATGTCCTGAGGCAGGCCAGGAAAGTCTGTGTGCATTTCCGCAGATCTTATAATGCCAGTGCTCGCCTGGCTGAGCTGCAAAAGGAGTTGAACCTGCCCAAGAACCGCCTTATATGTGACATGCCCACCAGGTGGAACTCAACGTTGGCCATGCTGCAGCGGCTGCACACGCAGCAGAGGGCCATCAATGAGTACCTGTGCGACTACGGCACCAGGACAGGGTCAGGGGAGCTTGGTTTTTTTTCTCCACGCCAGTGGGGCATGATCAGGGATGCATGCACTGTCCTGGCACCATTTGAGGAGGCCACGAGGATGGTGAGCAGTGACAGTGCATGCATCAGTGACACTGTACCTCTTGTCCACCTGTTGGAGCACACGCTGCGTGGAATAATGGACAGGGCACTTGAGGCAGAACAGAGGCAGGAAGAGGAGGACTTCCTTGCCTCTCAAGGCCCCCTTTACCCAGACAGTGTTCCTTCTGTCCCACCCATCGCACAGGAAGAGGAGGAGGAGGAGGAGGAGGAGGAGGATTGTGTCAGCATGGAGGTGGAGGCTGGCACTCAGCATCATCAGCAGCAGTCTTTTAGGGATGATTTACAGTCCCAAGAAACCAGTGGACTTGTACGTGGCTGGGAGGAGGTGGCTGCGGATCATGTCGTCCTTAGTGACCCAGAGGACTCCGGACCAAATGCCTCAGCAAACCTACGCTGCATGGCCTCCCTGATCCTGCAAAGTCTGCGGAAGGATCCTCGTATTCTTCGGATCAAGGAGAGGGACCATTACTGGCTGGCCACTCTCCTTGATCCACGGTACAAGGGTAAGGTTGCGGACCTTATGTTACCGTCGCAGAGGGAGCAGAGGATGAGACAACTCCGGGAGGCCTTGCAGAAAGGTCTGTGCAACGCGTTCCCAGAGACTGGGAGGTTACAAACTCCTGGTCCTGGACAACGAGTTGCTGAGGCTTCGGCCAGTCAAAGAAGGAGCGGTGGGGAAGGTGGCCGTCTGACCGATGCGTTCAGACAATTCTTTAGTCCGCAGCCCCAAAGTATGATCGGTTCCAGCAACCATCGCCAGCGTCTGATAAACATGGTGCAGGAATATCTAGGGGCAAGGTCAGACTTGGACACCTTCCCCACCGAAAATCCTCTGGCTTACTGGGTCTTGAGGATGGATCACTGGCCAGAGCTTGCACAGTATGCAATTGAGCTACTGGCCTGTCCTGCATCCAGCGTTCTTTCGGAACGCACATTCAGTGCTGCTGGAGGATTTGTCACGGATCACAGGGTGCGCCTGTCCACCGACTCGGTTGATCGACTGACTTTCATCAAGATGAACCAGTCTTGGATCACCACCAGCTACCACACACCTGATGCTGATATAACAGACTAATTGATTTTAACATGTCACATCCCTTCAAGACTGATGCTGATGCTGAGTGCCTGTGCTGTTATGTTGACTGGCTATCCTCCTCCTCCGAGTCCTCAATGATACGATTGATGATGATAGCTTGGAAGATCATTTTTGTTTATGGGTGCCGCCACCAGTGGCTAAGGCCCAATTTTTCAGCCCCTGTTTTACAGGGGCGTGTAATTACAATTTTTTTAGCAATAATTTGCCATAGGGCTCATTGCTGTGCTCCAAGTACAGTATCTGTGAGGGGTTGGAGTGTTGTGGCACCAGTGCCTAAGGCCCAATTTTTCAGCCCCTGTTTAACAGGGGCGTGTCATTACAATTTTTGAAGCAATACTTTGCAACAGGGCTCATTGCTGTGTCCTCAAGTACAGTATCTGTGAGGGGTTGTAGTGTTGTGCCACCAGTGCCTAAGGCCCAATTTTTCAGCCCCTGTTCAACAGGGGCATGCAATTACAATTCTTGATCTAATAATTCACAGCAGGGTCCATTGCTGCACCCACCAAGAGTAACTCTGAGGGCTTACAGTCTTGTGGCAACGCCACCACCACCACCACCACGAAAGGCCCAATTTTTCAGCCCCTGTTCAAAAGGGGCATGTAATTACAATTCTTGATCTAATAATTCACAGCAGGGCCCATTGCTGCACCCACCAAGAGTAACTGTCAGGGCTTACAGTGTTGTGGCACCAGCACCACCATCAAAGCCCCAATTTTTACTACCACTGTTCAACAATTATATGTAATTAAAATTCCTGATATAATAGTTGACAGCAGGGCGTTCCAGCACCAACCAAGAGTAACTGAGTGCTTACAGTGTTGTGCCAACACCAACAACTAAGGGGCCTATTTCTGCAGAGTATATACGGCAGGTCCCTACTTTCAAACATCCAACTTACAAACGACTCCTACTTGCAAACGAAAGAAGACAACAGGAAGTGAGAGGAAATCTACCCCTAGAAAGGAAAATTCTCTCCTGTAAGAATAAATATGGGAGAAAGGGGTCTCATCTGTACTGATGCTTTATCAGCAATCCTTGTTTCAAGAAAAACACCACATTTCAAAAACAGTTGTCATTGGGACGGAAAGTGAGGTGAAATGTTCTGAACAGGGGCACAGACAGCAAAACAAATGTTACAGGGGTGATAACCCTTACCTATGTTTCCCAAAAAGTTTAAAAATAGATTTTTGGGCTGGAGCTACACTTCAACAATGTACCTGTTCAAAATTACAAACAGATTCTACATAAGAACAAACCTACAGTCCCTGTCTTGTATGCACCGCCTGTATACGGCTGTTCAGAGTATATAGGGCCTTTTTTATTTTATGTGCGGGGTTCCCCTTAATATCCATACAAGACCCAAAGGGGCTGGTAATGGGCTGGGGTAGGGGGGGGGTCATGGGGTAGCTATGCCATTTTTCTTAAAGAATTTCATCCATATTACCGGGACCAGACATTACATTAAAGCCGCAAGCAGTTTTAAATGGCTTTTTTTTCCTTTAGAAGTGTCATTTTGTGCAGGGACAGTTCTAAACACGGGAAACACGTGGCACTTCACAGGCATACTTTAGACACCCCCCAGGTACGATATTTAAAGGAATATTTGACTTTTTTTTTTTCACTTTATGCATCATTAAAATGACTGCTCCCGAAAAACGACCGTTTTTAAAACTTCTTTTTGCATTGATACATGTCCCCTGGTGCAGAACCCGGGTTCCCAAACCCTATTTATGACAATAACATGCATAATAGTTGTTATAATTAGCACTTTAGAATTCGAACGTTCGCATCCATTGTATTTAATAGGGTTCTAATGTTCGTTCGAACTTTCGGTCCGTTCGCGGGTTCTGGTGCGAACCGAACCCGGGGGTGTTCGGCTCATCACTAACGGCCAGCATAGGATCAGGGATATGTTTGGTCTTCCACTGTCAATCTAACTCAGCTCAGCCCATATAGAATTGAGGATAAATCAGGGAATTCTAGATAAAGAACTCACTACATGAAAATGTATTTAAAGGTCTCTCAGATCAGAACTGGAAAGTGTATTTGGATCTCTTTTAAAAGTGGGAAAGTCCATACAGCATTGCAGTGCAATAAAAATAAAAAAATATATATAAATGTGGCAGCTCCAATAGAATCACAAAATATGCCACAAATAAATAGATAAAAAACGAGACTTGCGTAGACAAAATTGCAACAACATTTATTTTTCATTAAAGTGTAACTTTAGTCAGAGCAAAAAAAAAAAAAAAAATATTGGATATGTTTTATAGCAGAAAGTTAAAAATATTATAATTTTTTTTTAAATTGTCGCTCTTTTTTTGTTTATAGCGCAAAAAGTAAAAACCTGCAGAGGTGATCGAATACCACCAAAAGAAAGTATTAAAAAAAGGCATACATTTTATTTTTGGTACAGCGTTGCACAACTGTGCAATTGTCAGTTAAAATAACGAAGTGCCGTATCGCAAAAAGAAAATGACCTGGTCAGGAAGGTGGTAAAACCTTCCGGTCCAGAAGTGTTTAATAAAATGTTTTTTTTTTGTTTTTTTTAAATGAACATTTTAATGCAGTTCACACTGGACCGCAACAAATTTAGAAATGCCTGTAAACATATGCTGACATGCAAAGCTGAAAATAACTTACTTGCACTAAAACACTAAAAACCTTAACACACCTTTTTTATTGTTCAACTAAGATAGTCCCCCTAAATTTATTCCTAAACATCTCGTGTGTATGTAGGGATACCAAATACTTGTAGTGTAATAGGGGGGTTTACTTGTGCCATAAAGGGCATACGTGTACAATCTACATATTGTCAAAAAACAGATTGTAGCGTGTGTCATCAGCTTTACTGAATATATTCTCATGTTACCGTGGTCAGTGATGGCTCACAAAGCATCAATAGCCTAATAAAGGTTAAAGAAAATGTGCGTTTAATACACAGTTTGACGACATGCTTGGTCTCTCTATACACGTTTACCATGAAGAGGGCTGTGATCCCTCCAAGCAGGAAGCCACAGCATGAGAGAAAGTGTAATGTTGTTTACCACAGAGCAGCATAAAACCCCAGTATAATACATTATGCATAACTGCCAACATTTGCTCACAAGCCACAACCATAGCTCCCAACTGTCCCTGATTTTGAGGGACTGTCCCTGATTTGGGGCAAAGTCCCTCTGTCCCTCTTTTCCCCTCATTTGTCCCTCATTTTGGTCTGATCCATATAGTTATATATAAAATGCACTTTTTATCTTTAAAAAAATGTTTCCCAGTGCTAAACCTTTCATCCAATTTCTAAATTGTTGCATTTGTACATTTTAAAAGCCAATATAAAGGAATAGTAGTGGTAAAAAAAAGTCCTTGTGGATTTAATTAACCTTTTTTTTTAGTTAATTCTCCTTTAAAGGGGTGTGGCAGGGGGTGTGTCCTATGCCTACATACATTCCCATCTCAAAATGTTGGGAGGTATGCCACAACAGTAACTGCAGTCCACATAAAGGGCTATCCTTCATCATATTGTCAAAGAATGTTAGTTACATGAAAGTAACATCACATCTTTAGGCTGGGTTCACACTGGTCCGACAAACGCTCCGACATTGGGAGCTCATGTCGCATGACGTGTGAAAATCAATGTTTCCCTATGGGAGGCGTCTTAACTGGTCCGAAAATGCTCCCTGTACTACTTTGGTCCGACTTTGATCCCACTTCAGCCCATTGAATATCATTGAAGTCGGATCAAAGTAGGATCCTTGTCCTAACCATCCGACTTTTGACATCCAACATGGTGATTACAGCAGCAGTAAAAGGAATTTATCTCACACTGGGATTGTTTTGATTGGTCAAAGGACAAGTCAGACTATCACAAAGTTGTATCAAAGTAGTATCCTGTTCATGAAAGTCGGATGGATGTCGGACCAATGTAGGACTAATGTAGGACTGATGTCGCAGAGCAAAGTAGGATGAAAGTTGTATGACTGTCGTGTCGTACCAGTGTGAACCCAGCCTTATGGTTTCGTTTTCTGCTACTCGGGGCACGTCTTTAAAGACCAGCTGCACTCAATATTGATCATTTCAATTTTGCATGATCGTTTTATATTGGTCCCTATAGCATGACAAAAGTCTCAAAATTAAAAACATTGTGGGGGAAGAGTTTTTTTTTTTTTTTGGCAGAAGAGACATACAAAGTATTTTAGCCAGAAAACCTTTTTTGCTCCTAGCAATTTTTGTTGTGTGTACACTGTATGGTGCATGGCCTTGCAATTTTTCTGGTGTGTACACTGTATGGTGCATGGGCCTTGCAATTTTTGTTGTTGTTGTGTGTACATTGTATGGTGCATGGGCATTGCATTTTTTGTTGTGTGTACACTGTATGGTGCATGGCCTTGCAATTTTTGTTGTTGTGTGTACACTGTATGGTGCATGGGCCTTGCAAATTTTGTTGTGTGTACACTGTATGGTGCATGGGCCTTGCAATTTTTCTGGTGTGTACACTGTATGGTGCATGGGCCTTGCAATTTTTGTTGTTGTTGTGTGTACATTGTATGGTGCATGGGCATTGCAATTTTTGTTGTGTGTACACTGTATGGTGCATGGGCCTTGCAATTTTTGTTGTTGTTGTGTGTACAGTGTATGGTGCATGGGCCTTGCAATTTTTGTTGTTGTTGTGTGTACATTGTATGGTGCATGGGCATTGCATTTTTTGTTGTGTGTACACTGTATGGTGCATGGCCTTGCAATTTTTGTTGTTGTGTGTACACTGTATGGTGCATGGGCCTTGCAAATTTTGTTGTGTGTACACTGTATGGTGCATGGGCCTTGCAATTTTTCTGGTGTGTACACTGTATGGTGCATGGGCCTTGCAATTTTTGTTGTTGTTGTGTGTACATTGTATGGTGCATGGGTATTGCAATTTTTGTTGTGTGTACACTGTATGGTGCATGGGCCTTGCAATTTTTGTTGTTGTTGTGTGTACACTGTATGGTGCATGGGCCTTGCAATTTTTGTTGTGTGTACACAGTACCAGTGCATCATCACCCTTTGGCCAGCCATATTTGCATATTACTCCCAGGGGGCCTTGCTGGGCTGATCTGTTCATCTTTCGTTGTCTGTCTTTGATGACGGTGGTTTCCATCCAGCTCGGGGGCTGCGATGTGCATAGGGAAGTTATTTTCCTGATCTCTTGCTGTCCTTCCCTTTCTGTAGACGGGGGTGGCCACCTGCACATCGACGCCATGTTTTCCATGCCCACACACAGACGTCTCCCTGATGTCACTGAGGTGTGGGCTGTGTGGGTCATCCTGGACGGCTGGGTGGTTGCTGCAGTTGCGCACCCCCTCTGGTGGTGGACAGCTCACTGATGCCTATGCCTCACCGCCCGTACATGATGCTGGGGTCGGAGCCTTCGGGCCCTTGTGGGCATATCTGGACGTTCAACACGGCTGGGACTTTGATTCACAACTTGATGGTGGGATAGAGCATCCTTAACAAACTGAGGTACAACTTTTATTCTTTCTTGACATCCATTGGGTCTGTTACATTGTTCTTTTACACATGTAATATTTATATAATTTCCACATTGTCCTGTAGTCTCCCTGCCCATACCAACTTTGTAACCATGTTAGTTTGTATTCATGTATATACCATATCCCATATCTCAGATAGTCCTTTATACCAACATACTGTAGTAAGCTTAATTCATTTATTTACACATTTATATATACGGTAGATTAAATCTTATCTAGTAGAACCTTACACATTAAGCTAATTTTGCAACCATGATGCCTTCTGATACATGTGCATCCTTGCAGATATTTTCTAGACATGATTTCAAGGGGCTTAATGGAGACTGCAGTGGGAAATACCCCTATCCAGACCATGCTGATCCTCCAGATGTTCCCCTGTTGTGGCTTTTGTTTGCTCCGTCTCCTCAGCTCCTGAGCTGGATGCACTACACGGCCACCATCTTGATATCCAGCGTTTGGCAATTCATTTCAGCCCGTCGGTAATTATGAGGTTCCTCTTCAGACCTCTCTTGCCAATCATGCCGCCTGCCCCCATTTATTAACAACATACATCTATTGATTTTATCACTTACATTGCAGATGCAACATTCATGCATCCGCCCCTGAAGAAGCGAGCAGGGTCTCGCGAAACTAGTAGGGCTTCATTGATGCTTGTTTTATGCCTGTACATGCTGAGTATTATCGATGTGTGCATTATGTCTACATATTTCTCTGTTTATATGTATGTACATTTTATTTCCTTATTGTATAAGTGTATCCACTGGCCCAGCAACTTTCAAGTTTTACTGTTGCTCATTGATGTATAACATTTGTAATCTTTATACATTTACTTTCATCTGTGCTGTGACAATTGGCTATTATGCCGGGTAACTCACAATCATTGTTGTTGCCGCTTCGTTACATACCACTTTGAAACAAATTAATTGATTTTGTCTCATTGTTTGCTGTGAACATTGGCTAAACCTCTCTCACCTCATTCAAAGTTCCAGGGCGACCTCTTTTGTCTTTTTGTGTACACTGTATGGTGCATGGGCCTTGCAATTTTTGTTGTGTGTACACTGTATGGTGCATGGGCCTTGCAATTTTTGTTGTTGTTGGGTGTACACTGTATGGTGCATGGGTCTTGCAATTTTTGTTGTTGTTGTGTGTACACTGTATGGTGCATGGGCCTTGCAATTTTGTTGTGTGTACACTCTATGAAGCTTGGGCCTTGCAGTTTTTGTTGTTGTGTACTGTCAGAGCCCAGCCCTGACAGTACCCTCTCCTCAACGACCCCTCCCCTCGGAGGACCACCAGGCTTGAGGGGAAAACGTCTATGGAAATCACAGAGGAGGACAGGGGCATGTACGTCCGAGGATAAGACCCAAGAGCGTTCCTCCGGACCGTACCCTTTCCAATGCACCAGGTACTGTATGCGCCCACGGAACCTAAAGGAGTCAACAATGGACTGTACTTCATACTCCTCATGGTTCTCAACCTGTATAGGGTGAGGACGTGACACTGAGGTGGTAAAGCGGTTGCAGACCAAAGGTTTCAATAAGGAGACATGAAACACATTTGAGATACGCATACTAGAAGAAAGGTCCAACGCGTAAGCCACTGGGTTAATCCTGCAAAGGATAGAGAAGGGCCCAAAGCCTCCTGGACTTGTGCCCAAGTGGAACGAAGACCACAGAGATGCTCTTCTAACAGAGGAATGCTCTGCGAAACAAATAAGTCAGGCAACATGGAAGGTTGTAAACCATAGTTTGCCATAAACGGGGACAATCGGGAAGCAGAGTTCAAGGCACTATTGTGAGCAAACTCCGCCCACGGCAAGAGGTCTGACCAGTTGTTATGATGGTCAGAAATATAGCAATGTAGGAATTGCTCCAAGGACTGATTGGCTCGTTCTGCTGCCCCATTAGACTGCGGGTGATACGAAGGGGAGAAAGGAAGCTGAAATCCCAACTGTGCACAAAAGGCTCGCCAGAACCAGGACACAAACTGATTACCCCTGTCAGAGACAATCACCTTGGGTAGCCCATGTACAGTAGGTGCCGCCGACATTGTATATCCATCGCGATCCCATCGCGGAGATTCTTGGCGACAGGGTGCCGACATCTCGGCGACAGGGTGCCGACATCTCGCGCTCGCTTCAATAGCGAGAAGGCGACGCGACACTGTATTGAACGGGATCCGACGTGGATTCCCGGCAATACCAGGCACTGTGTTTGGTATGAATCCTGAGGGGGAACTCCACGCCAAATTTTAAATAAAAAACCGGCATGGGTTCCCCCTCCAGGAGCATACCAGGCCCTTTGGTCTCGTATGGATTTCAAGGGAAATCCCCATAGCCGAAAAAACGGCGTGGGGGGTCCCCCTCAAAATCCAAACCAGACCCTTATCCGAGCATGCAACCTGGCAGGCCGCAGGAAAAGAGGGGGGGGGAGAGAGCAGCCCCCCTCCTTCCTGAACCGTACCAGGCCGCATGCCCTCAACATGTGGGGTTTGGTGCTTTGGGGCAGGGGGCGACCTGTGGCCCCCCACCCCAAAGCACCCTGCCCCCATGTTGATGGGGACAAGGGCCTCTTCCCGACAACCCTGGCCGTTGGTTGTCGGGGTCTGCGGGCGGGGGCTTATCGGAATCTGGGAGCCCCCTTTAATAAGAGGGGCCCCCAGATCCCGGCCCCCCACCCTATGTGAATGAGTATGGGGTACATCGTACCCCTACCCATTCACCTGGTGGAAAAACAATGTCAATAAAAAACACACACAGGTTTTTAAAGTAATTTATTAGGCAGCTCCGGGGGTCTTCTTCCGACTCCGGGGGTCTTTTTTTCCAACTTCGGGGGTCTTCTGCTCTCCGGTGCCTTTTTCCTTCTGCCGGGCTTTTCCACTAATTTCTTCCAGCTCTTTTGCTAGCGGAGAGGCCTGGTCTGCCCCCGTCGTCTCCTCCCACTCTCCGTTGTCCTTCTGCCGGCTGCTCCACTATCTTCTTCCAGCTCTTTTGCTAGTGGAGGGACCCGGTCTTCCCGTCGCCATCATTGTCTTCTTCCCTCTTCTCCTCTTTGATGTTGACACGTCGCTTTCTTCCGCTGTAATGTCGGGTGTGCGGTGCGCAACGATTTATATAGGCCTCTCATGACGTCACAGTCACATGCTCCGGAGCATGTGACTGTGACGTCATGAGAGGCCTATATAAATCATTGCGGACCGCACACCCAGCATTACAGCGGGAGGAATCGACGAGTGAACATCGAGGAGGAGAAGAGGGAAGAAGGCGACGAAGAAGACCGGGCCCCAGCTAGCAAAAGAGGTAGAAGAAGATAGCGAAGGCAGAAAGAACCGGAGAGCGGAAGAAGACCCCTGAAGTCGGAAGAGACCCCCGGAGTCGGAAGAAGACCCCCGGAGCTGTGTAATAAATTACTTTAAAAACCTGTGTAGTGTTTTTTTATTGAATTTTTTTTCCACCAGGTGAATGGGTAGGGGTACGATGTACCCCATACTCATTCACATAGGGTGGGGGGCCGGGATCTGGGGGCCCCCCTTATTAAAGGGGGCTCCCGGATTCCGATAAGCCCCCGCCCGCAGACCCCGACAACCAACGGCCAGGGTTGTCGGGAAGAGGCCCTTGTCCCCATCAACATGGGGGGCAGGGTGCTTTGGGGTGGGGGGCCGCAGGTCGCCCCCTGCCCCAAAGCACCAAACCCCACATGTTGAGGGCATGCGGCCTGGTATGGTTCAGGAGGGAGGGGGGGCTCCCGGATTCCGATAAGCCCCCGCCCACAGACCCAGACAACAAACGGCCAGGGTTGTCGGGACGAGGCCTTTGTCCCCATCAACATGGGGGCAGGGTGCTTTGGGGTGGGGAGGCTGCAGGTCGCCCCCCTGCCTCAAAGCACCAAACCCCTCATGTTGAGGGCATGCGGCCTGGTACAGTTCAGGACTCTCTCATCCTCCCCTCTTTTCCTGCGGCCTGCCAGGTTGCGTGCTCGGATAAGGGTCTGGTTTGGATTTTGAGGGGGACCCCCACGCCATTTTTTCGGCTTAGGGGGTTCCCCTTCAAATCCATACCAGACCGAAGGGCCTGGTATGCTCCTGGAGGGGAACCCATGCCGGTTTTTTATTTAAAATTTGTTGTGGAGTTCCCGCTCAGGATTCATACCACAGTGCCTGGTATTGGCGGGAATCCACGTCAGATCTCCGTCCACCGGCCTCAATGTCAGCAATGCGTGTCGCTCATTGCGAAAGGAAAAACAAAATTTTTCCTTTCCCGATGACGAGACAGCTCGGCGCTGGCTCTCGCGACGGGGCTCGTAGGGTGTCAATCTCGCCGCTAGAGGCGAGATTGACACAAAATCGGTGGCACCTACTGTAAGTGAAAGATCTACCGAGCAAAAATGGAAGCCAGTTCCTTAGAAGTGGGCAACTTCTTAAGTGGAATACAATGAGACATTTTTGAGAACCGGTCAACCACCATAAGGACAACTGTGTTGCCCTGGGTGTTGGGTAACTTCACAATGAAATCCATAGACAGGTGGATCCAGGGCCTCTCTCCATTGGGTATGGGTTGTAGGAGGCCCACTGGAAGGTGTCGTGGAGTCTTACTCTAAACACACACGGAACAGGCAGCTACGAAGGCGGTTACATCAGCATGTAGACTAGGCCACCAGAATTAAAGGGAAATGGCCCAAAAGAGTTTATTCTTCCCAGGGTGGCCAGCAGCCTTGGGATAATGGCAAATCTGGAGCACGGCAGTATGGAGACTCTCTGGGACAAAGCAGCGGTCACAAGGTTTCTCAGGGGGAGCATGGACCTGAGCAGCAAGAATTTTGTCACCCAAAGCAGAAGTGAGACTGATGCGAACCGTAGCCAAAATACGATCAGGAGGAATCACAGGAACCGGAACCGACTCCATCTTGGAAGTGGAGGAAAATTGTTGTGACAGAGCGTCAGTCCTTACATTCTTCTTACTGGGTAAGAATGAAACAATGTAATTAAAACTTGACAAGAAAAGAGCCAATCGCGCCATTCTGGGAGAGAGGCGTTTAGCCTCAGACAAGAATGTGAGATTCTTATGGTCAGGAAGAATGAGAACCGGCACAGTGGTATCTTCGAGGAGATGTCTCCATTCTTTCAGGGCCAAAATGATCGATAACAGCTCTCTGTCACCAATCTCGTAATTGCACTCCGCAGGAGACAATTTCTTGGAAAAGTAGCCACACAGATGCATAGCGCTCTCAGAGCTAGGACGTTGAGACAGAAGGGCGCCAACTCCAGTCTCAGAAGCATCAACCTTAAGGATAAAAGGCAATGTAGGATCAGGATGTGCCAACACAGGAGCAGAAACAAAGGCAGCCTTGAGACTCTCAAAGGCCTTAATGGACTGCGGAGACCAATTATGTGGGTTACCGTCCTTTCTGGTCATATCAGTCAGGGGCTTGACCAGAGACGAGAAGTTACGAATAAACTTCCGATAATAGTTGTCAAAACCAAAAAAACGCTGTAGGACTGCTGAAAGTTTCTCTGGGTCCATCAAAAAACCAGCAGTCACAGTTCACCACTCTTCTTCTTCACAAAGAAGAAACCAGCACCAGCAGGGGACAAGGATTTGCAGATGAAACTTTGAGAAAGTGCCTCTGCAACATACTCCTCCATGACCTTATCCTCCAAGACCGACAAAGGGTAAACCCGGCCACGAGGGAGTATGGCACCAGGTTGAAGGTCAATTGCGCAATCATACGACCGGTGTGGAGGCAAAGTACCGGCTTGACCTTTGTCAAAGACATCACTAGAATCATGGTACTCCTCCGGCAGGGAGGAGAGTGAAGAGGTGCACAGGACCTTGGCTACTTTCTGGAAGCATCTCTTACTGCATTGTGGCTACCAGGAGAGAACGTCAGCACGGGGCCAATCAAAAGAAGGGTTGTGCCTCTGTAACCAAGGATAACCAATAACCAGCAGAAACTTAGGTGAGGAAATAACTTGGAATTGCATTATCTCATGGTGAAGAGCCCCTACGGCCATGGACAATGGAACCGTCTCATGAGTCACATGTGCAGGCTGTAGAGGTCTCCTGTCAAGAGTCTCAATGGCAAGTGGAGTGTCACGCAGCTGCAGCGTAATCGAGTGCTTCAATACAAAGGCAGCATTAATGAACAGGCCTGCAGCCCCAGAGTCGATAAGAGCCTGTATCTCGACAGACGACTCAGCCCAAGAAAGAGTAACTGAAACCAGGGGCTTATCCTTCTGGATAACTGGAGATGAAACAACGCCGCCTAATGTCTGTCCATGACAGGAACTGAAGGCTCAGGCGTTTCCTGGATGGGTAGGACAAGACTTCAAAAAGTGACCTGCCTGGCCACAATAAAGGCACAATCTCTCACTCCTCCTAAGGGCTCTCTCATCCGCAGAGAGACACGTGAAGCCCAAGTGCATGGGTTCACCTTCACTGTACGACTCGGTACCAGGAGGCATTGGAGGTGAGTGAGGCAAGGGTGGGACTGCAAAGCTCTGAGACAAATGTACGGGAGGCTTCCGCAAGCGCTCCTTAAAAGGGAGTCTTTCTCTGAGTCTGGAGTAAATGAGGATGGCAAATGAGATCAACCTCTCCAGCTCAGTGGGTATATCTCGGGCTGCTATCTCATCCTTGATGGTATCCGAGATACCATGAGAAAAAACAGCCATGAGGGCCTCATTGTTCCAAGCAAACTCTGCTGCCAGAGTACAGAATTCAATGGTGTAATCGGCATTGGTTCTCGTACTCTGATGGACAAGAGGCACTTGGCAGCAGAAGTGGAGCGTGCAGGAACGTCAAATACCGTTTTAAAAGAAGCCGCAAACTCTGGGTAACTTAAGACAACAGTTTTTTGTGTCTCCCATAGAGGGTTTGCCCAGGCCAAGGCTCTCGCAGAAAGCAAAGATATCACGAACAGATAAAAGAAAAGGACGCCTCTAAGTGCAGAATTAAAACTTTTTAATATCCCCAAAAAGGATTAAAAACACTTACAGATTTAAAGATGAGAAGGGGCATGTCATGAAATGTGTACAGTAGGTGATCCGGCATCAGGAAGGTCCCAGTGTATACAACTTATACAACAGCAGAAATTCCAGAGAGACCAGCAGATGAACGCTCCAGGCTCAGAGAGCACTGGTGAAGCAATCGCACTGTCTGGGTCAGTGTGGAACAAGGATCCCGGAAATGACGTCAGCGGAAGGGGGCGACAACCAGCGTGGGCCGCAAACAGGAAATAGGGATGTAATAGAAAAAAAGCATGACAGGACCTCTTTAATGTGAGAACTGGGGTCAAAAAGACCTCAGATCTCACACTTACACTTAAAAGCAATAAAAAATATATTTTTTTTTAAAAACGTTTTTTTTGTAATAAAAATTTCCCCTTAAAAACGTTTGGGCGGAAGTGACAACGCTTCCATCATCCAATGGTATGGAGCTGAGTGGGGGCCATTTTTCTCCCACTCGACTCCATGTCTCTCAGGAAGGGACCCGATCGTGACCCGAAAAAAGTGATCTTGTAGCGAATCCCCCCCATAGACCACTTTTTTCTGAAAGCGGACCGCCCGCTGTTTAAAAAGAAACTGGGGGTTATGGCAGCTATCTGCTGCCATAACCCCGGTATTTAAAGTCAAACAGCCGCCGTATAATGACGGCGGGCGGTCCGCAAGTGGTTAATCAAAAAGGACCAAGTTGGCTGTGATCTGTGGTGACAGGCGGGGAATGCCATTTGCCAAGTTCTACATTTGCAGCATTTGGCTTGTAGTCCCTCAGTGCACTCAATGCTCTTATCCCTAGATATAAATAAAGCATTTGACACTCTTGGCCTTATCTTATGACTGTTCTACGTCATTATGGGTTTGGTCCCTCCATTTTTGAGCTGGATAAACGGCTCTATATGATTTTGCCCAGGCTAAAAACTTAAAGTTTATGGTTTTGAGTCCCCCGTTTTCCCAATCTGTAGGGGTATTTGACAAGGCTGCCTGCTCTCTCCACTTTTATTCGTTTTGGCCCTAGAACCCCTGGTGGAAGCTATTCGCACACACCCGGACATCACAGGCTTTTCCCATAAACTTATATTTACTTAAACATTCATTTACTTTCCCTCTTGTACACCTTCGCCACCCTGTCTGGTCTCTGTGTCAATCCTGCCAAATCCAAAGCACTATCTATAAATCTTTTATCCTCCTGAATTGGCAGACCTGAGAAGCACCTTTCCATTTCAGTGGCCTACGACTTTGCCATACCTGGGAATTTAGCTCTCTTCATCATATGAGGGACTCTATCAAGCTAATTTCCCTTCTCTGTTTAGACACTTGACAGAGCCGTGGTGTCCTCCTGGTCTCACCTTTCATTGTCCTGGTTTGGCAGGATTGCCGCAGTCCGCATGACCTACCTTTCAAAATTGTTATATGCCTTCCGTGTCTTACCAGTTTAGATTTCCACACATATCTTACGCATACACCAACGCAAACTTTAGAAATGTATCTGTGGATTTTCTAGACCTATAAACACCTATTCACCTGTAGGATCAATGTTGGCCTCTCAGTTCCGAACCTTCAGACTTATTACTTAGCGTCAAACTCCTGAAAGCCGCATCTTTGAGGCGCGATAGGAGCGGTAAAAATACCGCGCCTATAGCGCCCCTGCCCATTGAAATCAATGGGGTAGCGCCTCCAATACGCCTGCAAAACGCTGCAAAGAGGCGTTATTGCGGTTGTTTTTAACCCTTTTTCGGCCGCTAGCGGGGGTTAAAATCCCCCCGCAAGCGCCCGCAAATCACGGCCAAAAAAACGGTATAACGGCGCTAAAAATAGCACCGTTATACCGCCAGCGTATCCAGCGCCTCAGTGTGAAAGTAGCCTAAGTGTTCCAAGAATGTACTCATCTTGGAAAATGCCTACAAGATATTGTATAGATGGCATTACACACCGGCTAGGCTTGCACTTTTTATCCCTGCATACCTGACAAATTGTTTCCGAGAATGCTCACAGGTGGGAACGATGACATATATCTGGTGGTCTTGCCCGAAAGTGTGCAGACTTTGGGTCAGGGTTTATGCCCTACCTCAAACGGAACCCATATGAGGCCCTTCTCTGCAAACCAATTGCAGAATTACTTCGCCAAGAATGAAAATTGTCATTACACCTTTTTACTGCAACTAAATTGACCATAGCAAGGGCTTGGAAAACCCAGTTCTTAGCTTTGAAGCTGTCAAAAACTGAATGAACAACATTAACAGTCATACTGTCAAAAACTCATGGGAAATTTCTCCGGGTGTGGCAACCCTGGATTGCCAATGCCCAGCTGTCTCGGTTTAATTGTTCTCTTCTGTCACTTTAACAGCCATGTGTTGTGACTCCCTGGGACACCCTCTCCTTTTCTTTCTCTGCACTCTCTCCTCCGTTTATAGCTCTTGCTTTATTTCTCCTTCGTTCCCTCGTTTTTTTTATCTTTTGATCAGTTACTAAGAATATCTGGTCACCAGGCGTAGGCCCGGCTCAGATGATTACGATAAGTACAGTGTTTATTTTTGGTACTGAAATGAGCCTTAAACATTGCACTTCAAAGTCTATGTATTTGTATCATTGGATATGTATTATGCTCATTTATTCATTGTTGAATGTAACTGGATTGTTGGCTCTGTCTATTTGACTGATTAATAATAAAAACCTCTTGTAAAGAAAATATGGTATCCTAGTAATAAATCAAATAAACTTCACTGAAATCATTCAAACCAAATAACAAACATGTATGCATGCATGCATGCACTTCAAATGTGAACATATTGCAAATACACCAAACCGTGCTGTGATATATAAAAATAAGAACACAAAATTAAAAATCCTAAAGTCCACTGCAAGCACTTGCAAAAAATATAAGTCCAATGGACACATTAGTGAAGTGTCAGCAAATTATAAATTCCTCAACACCATGTGAGCTGAAGTCCAAGGACAAACCATCACCGTCACTATAAAAATTACCAAACAGCAAGACCCCTTATTAGAAGGAGGGTAGATTGACCAGATCACCATCTCTGATCATGCCCCGGTGACACTCACACTCTCATTAACCCAAGCCCGGGCTAAGGCAAGGACCTGGAAACTGAACGAAAACTTGCTGGACGACCGGGGGGTGGTGGCAGGGGTACAGGAGACTCTGACGCACTATTTCGCAGAAAACGCCAATGGGGAGGTCAGTAACGGCATTCTTTGGTAAGGCCACAAGGCGGTGGTTCGTGGCACTTTTATTGCCATGGGAGCCAAACTTAATAAAGAGAGGCAGACCGACTTCCAGAGAGTACTGCAGGCATTACAACGAGCTGAGCTCAGCCACAAACGGACATCGGACCCCGATGAGTTCCGCCGTCTGAGTGAACTCAGACAACTTTTCTCAAAACTACTTGACTGCAAAATTAACCGTAAGCTACGCTATATGGCCCACACATACTATGAGCACGGCAACAAGTGTGGCAGGCTGTTGGCTCGCGCTCTCTGTAAAAAGAGACTCCTGGCGCATGTGCATAAGCTACACTGCCCTGCGGGAGAACCAGCACAGCACACCTCAAAAATTGCCTCCATGTTCCGCGACTACTATGCGACTTTATACAATATGGACTCCGCCTCCTCTCCAGCGGACGTATTTCTTAAGCAGACCCAAATAGCCACATACCTCTCATCAATAGGGCTCCCTACCCTGTCCCCAGAACAGGCAACTGACCTGGAACACCCTATAACCACTGCAGAAATTTTGGCCACCATCAAGTCCCTGCCCACTGGCAAAAGTCCTGGGCCTGATGGCTTCACCAGGGCCTACTATTTAAAATGTTTTGATAAACTACAGGCTCCTCTTTGCACCCTCCTTAACTCCCTAGCGACCAATGGACACCTCCACCAAGAGACCTCGTTGGCACACATCACTGTGCTCCCAAAAGAGGGCAAAGACCCCACTCAACCGCAGAGCTATCGCCCAATTTCCCTTCTGAACACGGACCTTAAGATTTTTTATAAAATCCTCGCCAACCGCCTAAAACATTTACTTCCTGACTTAATACATGCTGACCAGATCGGTTTTATAGTGGGACGGGAAGCCAGGGACAACTCCAATAGGGCCATCCAGCTTATTCACTGGGCGCACACACGCAATCGGATGCCTCCATACCTGATTTTGTCTGCTGACGCGGAGAAGGCGTTCGATCGCATGGATTGGGACTTTCTCAGCGCTGTGCTCTCTTCGCCTCAGACGACGTCTAGTGACGTAAGGCGGAGCTATGCAAATTACATCATTATGCTGAATGGTCCTGAGAGCAGTGGTTGGAACGCAAGATGAAGCGCACGCCGAGATACCTATGCTCCGGACCTCAGAGATTGTGTTTTTTCTTTGCTTCATTTTGCACCTGCTGTAGCGGTCACTAGTACTGCTGGGTTGATTTATACCATCTGATGTTTTTAACAAAACTTTTTTAAATAAACCTACCGTTTTTATGAATTACACTATGGGAGTTTTTTTTTGTCTCTACCCATGTGAAGAACGTCTATCTGCCATCTGCCATTGGCCCTCTCTGCTGACTAATCGTATGAGCTTATGAGTGACTGTTCCCGCCTGGATGCAAGGACCCCCTGCGTGGAGACACCGGAACTAGACCTGATGTGCCTGAAACCCCTGTAGGGGTTCTAGGATCTGGTAAGCAGGGATACATGAGGGGATCACTGAAGTCACCATTTGTTTGCTGAGAGCACTATTGTCACCTTGAACTATCTGAAGATTTACTGGTCAATTGTCTATATGGATGAGTCTTACCCATTGGATATAAACATACTTTGAACTTTATGCAATACAGCTGCAAGCTACACTAACCATATGTGTGCTGGACTGCTGCTATATACATACAAATATTGCACTGGACACTTTATTGTATAATTTATTGATGCACTTTAATGTTGAGATTTATTATATATATTTTTTGATGCACATTTTTTTGGAATCACAGTGTATATCTACACATGATTTATTTTTATTTTTTATATGGTAACTAGCACTTTATGTTTGTGTCTCACATACACAGAGCCTACCATTTGGTACACCTGTTTACACTAATTAGCCTTATAAGCAGGCTCTATTGCACTATTGGTAACCTTTAGACAGTCACACTCAATTTTACGCTATTGGTGTATAGATACATCTGTCTTCACTTAGACCTAGTGGGTCTTCATAATGGGAGGTAGCGCCACCACCCCTCTTCACCTATCACACCTTTATTCTCCCTAGGGAGTCTTTAGGGGGGCTGCAACCTCTGTCGGGTTTACCTAAGCGCGGATTTACTACCTTTTTTATAGCAACAGCTATGCTCCCTAAGCTCATAAAAATGTAAACTGTAAATTAAAGATACATGTCCATGAGGTGGCATGCACCTTGTTGGACTTAGCCCATAATAATTCAGTATATTTTACAAAGTGGTTGAAATACTGGAGTTCTGCTTTAAATGTGGCCCAGTCACATCTATGCACTCGCATTGCTTGATGCAGCTATTTACGTATGATGTAATATATGTTCCCATTCCTTTCCTATCGGTCTTCAATGCTTGTTCATGTACTAAAAATGCATTACCCATTTGTATTAGAATAGAGACATCTGCTTGTGTATGTGTTGCGCTGAGTGTCGTGTGAGTTTGATGCGTGGATCCATTAGATCTGAATAGGTGCACCCTCTAACAAACGCATGATGCAGGAATGCAAAGTGCATAACAAGGTGGATCAACATGCCTAGTATTGCTGCCCTAAAGCTACACTCCAAGAAAAGCAAATATTGTCTAAATACTAGAAGCATTTATATTCTTACTTGAATCTTGGTGAGCTTCATGTATTTCTTCCAGATTTGTGCTGTAAATCCAATATACCTTTGTACAGGAGTGCTTTGTAGCTTTGTGCATAAAGACTAGTCACTACTGCTCTCTCCTTGTGCAGGGTGACTGGTCTTGTATCCGCCTTCCTGTAGTTTTCTGCCAACAGCCTGTAAGTGGGAGGACCTGTTGGTTTCCTCCTACAGCTCTGCCCTCTGTACAGGTTAGCCTTTTTAAAATATACTGTAATTATCAATCAGGTGTGGGTTAAGTCCAGATGTCAGTCCGCTGGTAGAGCAAAACTAAATTAGAGAGGCACACTCATCTTGTGGGGGTAATAAAGGCAATAACAGGCAATCTGTGATGCCAAACCTTATTATGCAGGCTCACCAAAAGTTGAGCTATTATGTTGGCATAAAATGACTTAAGCCAGTAAAAATAGAATGCAAGCTGCTTTATGTGAAAAAGGCTATTCTTTAACTTTTGCATTAGAAGGGCTGAACCAAGGCAGTCTATATTTGCTTACATAATTAGTATTGTCACTCGGTAATAAGGTTCCCAATATAAAATAAGTGCTTACCTCACCAGCATGCTGCAATTGCTCAGCAATTTCTATTGTCTGGATCCTCATAATAGGGCTGTTTCTGTAGGAAAAAAAGATTACTTAGTCCATTGTTTGACAATTATGTTCCAAGCCCTATACATAGGAAGATGCTTCTGGTTTATGTTTGTGGGAAAGAGTGCAGTAAAGCTAAAATGTGTGAACACAAGGGCATAATCCCGATATAGTAGCAAAAGGACAGAGAGTATTTTGGGACTTTGAATATACCCCAGTGTGCACACTTACCACGCAAAAAGAAACATTTTCCTATATCATACAGTTTATATAAAAATAATTTTTATTTCATATAATATAAAACACATATTGTCTGTGAAATACATTACAAAGATAAGCGCATTAAATCTTCTGAGAAGGTTAACACATTTCGTGGACCATCCGCTTCATCAGGACCAACAGAATTGGGTGTATTGGAAACAAGTAAATCACAGACAGTTTATCTTTGTACAAGGTATTTTCTAAGTCACACATAATTTGATGTTGCTGGCTCCATCTGACCGTGATTCATACCTACTTACTTCGATCAGAGGGTTCCCACTAGGATACTGATTCATTTGTCATCTTTTCCTCTCTTATAATTGAGGCCTGATGAGCTCCTAAATTTTGAAATACTCACTTCAATCTACTTGGACTCCACCCCTAACCAGAGATAAAATTTTATCTACATCAGACTAGATTTTAGCTTGCTCTGGTCTATGTTTATGTGCTTAAGGGTTGTCTTCCCATGAGCCAGCAGGCTGTGTCCGAGACCTTCAAATGCTCCTTCCATAAAGCATTGAGCACACTATATTGCATCCATTCTGGATTTGTTTTCAACTGTCTGTGATTTAATTGTTTTCAATACACCCAATTCTGTTGGTCCTGATGAAGCGCATGATCCGAAACGCGTTGACGTTCTCAGAAAATGTTATGCGCTTATCTTCGCAATGTATTACACAGACAATATGTGTTTTTATACTGTATGAATTTTTTTTTTTTAGACAAACTGTATGATTTAGAATTTTTTTTTTCCTTTTTGCGGGGTAAGTGTGCACACTGGGGTATATTTAAACTCCCAAAATACTCTGTTTTGCTACACATAGGAAGACTACTAGAATGCTTTTTGGCTAGACTGAGCAATAATCTCAAGTCCAATGGTGTCAATGATGTCTACCACTAGACACTGGTGGCCAAGGCTTCTTGATGAGGGAGGAGGGAGGCTGATGGCAATCAACGGTGTAGAAAAATTTATCCAGTCTCTATTGCTGTCCCCTACAACATGACGCTGAACTTGTCTCCCACACCTTTTTGCAAAAACAGTCACCCAAGGCAACAGTTCATATTACTGTATAGGACTTCAGATGTAGGAGGGTTGTTAGATCAGCTTTAGTGTCCCATTGCACTCTAGTTTCTATGAGTGGGGGTGAAGATTGTGGCATCACTGCCCTACCTCTCCCCCTCATCCAATTTATTGAGAAAATGCAAAGTGTTCTCTGAATGGGGCCTGTGCCAAGCAAGCAACTAACAACGTCCACTAAGCAAAAGGGAATCCGCTCAGATCCGGACCCTTCTACAGTGACACCCAGCTTCCACTGGGATCAGGTATGGCAAATGCATACTTACATTGGTCCAAGCTGTACCAATGCAAAAATATTCATACCTTAAGTTCAATTCAACACCCAGAATGATTCCATAATACTAGGGCAGACTGCACATATTCACCCAATCAACAAATGTCAGACTTCACTCCACCAGACTTGCTGAGATGAACTCATCACTGATGCTCACATAAAAAATAGTAAGTATTTCAACAAATAAATATTTCAGTCTGGAAAGTTTTGTACAACTTTAGCATACCTCTTAGGATCAGATTAGTACAAAATCCATAAGCATACTACATAACTTTACAGTAGAGTAGTATTTTCCAATTGCAGGGTAAGCAAATAAACTTGATTTAGCCCGATGCAGAATGTGGCCCAATGTACACAGTACTTGGCTACAGAGCAGATACAATCAAATTGAATTTCTGGACTTTATGTATATGTGTCTACGTGAGCTATGGCCTGTTGTATGGCCGCCACTCCTTGGAGAACTGCTAAAAGAAAACACATTCTCCAACTCTTATTTAAACAACTATTCAAAACAGCCATTCAGCACCCACATCTCCTTCTAACCATTCTAAACATATAGCTGCCTCTTATGAAGAATGACAGGAGGCAAGTCTTCTGTTCAACTCTGAACAACTTATGTTCCACAAATTCCCATCACAAGCTTCTCTCTGATATAACTGACAGATGAATAGTACACAGGTGCAGAGAATAATAAGCTACAAATTGAAGAAACTGTCCAACAACTTGGAAAAAACATGTAGACAATCAGTGCCAACAATCTGAAGCACCTGCTAACATACAGTGCCTTGAAAAAGTATTCATACCTCTTGCAATTTTCCAAATTTTTCCATTTTGTCACCAAAAAACGTAAATTTATTTTATTGGGATTTTATGTGATGGACCAACACAAAGTGGCACATAATTGTTAAGTGAAAGGAAAATGATAAATAGTTTTATT
Organism: Rana muscosa; assembly: GCA_029206835.1. Lineage (NCBI taxonomy): Eukaryota > Metazoa > Chordata > Amphibia > Anura > Ranidae > Rana > Rana muscosa. Next base: position 173,367,291 of record CM055123.1, read on the forward strand.
TTTATTTTTACAAATACAGTATGTGAAAAGTGTGGTGTGCCTTTGTATTCAGCCCCCCTGAGTCAATACTTTGTAGAACCACCTTTCACCGAAATTACAACTGCAAGCCTTTTTGGGTATGTCTCTACCAGCTTTGCACATCTACAGAGTTACATTTTTGCCCATTCTTCTTTGCAAAATAGCTCAAGCTCTGTCAGATTGGATGGAGAGCGTCTGTAAACAGCAATTTTCAAATCTTGCCACAGATTCTCAATTGGATTTAGGTCTGGACTTTGACTGGGCCATTCTAACACATGAATATGCTTTAAACCACTCCATTGTAGCCCTGGCTGTATGTTTAGGGTCGTTGTCTTGCTGGAAGGTGAACCTCTGCCCCAGTCTCAAGTCTTTTGCAGACTCTAACAGGTTTTCTTCTAAGATTGCCCTGTAATTGGCTCCATCCATCTTCCCATCAACTCTCACCAGCTTCCCTGTCCCTGCTGAAGAAAAGCATCCTCACAACATGATGCTGCTACCACCATGTTTCAAGGTGGGGATGGTGTGTTCAGGGTGATGTGCAGTGTTAGTTTTCCACCACACATGGAACTTTTTGGCCTAAAAACAAAATGCTATTTTGGTCTCATCTGACTCTGCAGAGCACTTTCTTCCACATGTTTGCTCTGTCCCCCACATGGCTTCTCGCAAACTGGACTTCTTATGGCTTTCTTTCAACAATGACTTTCTTTTTGCCACTCTTCCATAAAGGCCAGATTTGTGGAGTGTGTGACTAATAGTTGTTCTGTGGACAGATTCTCCCACCTGAGCTATTGATCTCTATAGCTCCTCCAGAGTTACCATGGACCTCTTGGCTGCCTCTCTGATTAATGCTCTCCTTGCCCGGCCTGTCAGTTTAGGTGGACGGCCATGTCTTGGTAGGTTTGCAGTTCTGCCATGCTCTTTCCATTTTCGGATGATGGATTGTACAGTGCTTTGTGAGATGTTCAAAGCTTGGGATATTTTTTATATAACCTAACCCTGCTTTAAACTTCTCTACAACTTTATTCCTGACCTATCTGGTGTGTTCCTTCGCCTTCATGATGCTATTTGTTCACCAAGGTTCTCTAACAAAGGGCTTCACATAACAGCTGTGTTTATACTGAGATTAAATTACACACAGGTAGACCCTATTTACTAATTAGGTGACTTCTGAAGGCAATTGGTTCCTCTAGATTTTAGTTAGGGGTATCAGAGTAAAGGGGGCCCGAGTACAAATGCACGCCACACTTTTCAGATCTTTATTTGTAAAAAATTTTGAAAATCATTTATCATTTTCCTTCCACTTGGCAATTATGTACCACTTTGTGTTGGTCCGTCACATAAGGTCCCCAAAAAATACATTTACATTTTTTGGCTGTAACATGACAAAATGTGGAAAATTTCAAGGGGTATAAATACTTTTTCAAGGCACTGTACCTCAACCTTTGTATCACAATGCACAGGATTGTTATTATTAGGCCTTGTATGGTATCCCTTGGAGTTAAAATAATCTTACATGCAACTAATTCTCGATATTTTCAATACAGAAGAATACAAAAACATGGACACAAAGCAAAATGTTTGTACACTCCTAGCCACAGGAGTTTGAAGAAGATTCAAAAAGTCCATCTGTCTTGACTTCTTCCTAATGTTTTGTGATGAGGTGACCTGCTGGGCAGCTAGAAAACTTGAAAGAAATAACTAGGTTCCATACATCTTTGCACGCTTAACACCGCCATACCCCCCTTTCCCTTTCTTCTACCACCACCCATGAGTAAGTGGCTAGTGATAAGATTTTCTCCCTCTCACCTTCCTTGCTCACCTTTTTCCTAAAAGCACTGGAGCTTTAAAATGTGTTCAGTAACCACCTAGGCCAGTTCAGTACAATTTTAAATGACAGCAGCAGTTTTAGGTTTATAATTTTTTGTTTTACTTATTTATGGTACTTGAGCAGCTAAGGCAAGCCGAGAAGTAGAACATGTTGCATTTTTTTCTGTATGAAACACGGCAAAATACATCAAAAACGCATCGGAAAGCGCATGTCCTAAATTAAGATGAACAAAAAAAAGGGGGAACGCACCAGAACTAGTGATGAGCCGAACACCCCCGGGTTCGGTTCGCACCAGAACCCGCGAACGGACCGAAAGTTCGCACGAACTTTAGAACCCTATTAAATACAATGGATGCGAACGTTCGAAATCTAAAGTGCTAATTATAACGACTATTATGCATGTTATTGTCCTAAAAAGGGTTTGGGAACCCGGGTTCTGCACCAGGGGACATGTATCAATCCAAAAAAAAGTTTTAAAAATGGCCGTTTTTCGGGAGCAGTCATTTTAATGATGCTTAAAGTGAAAAAAAAAAAGTCAAATATTCCTTTAAATGTCGTACCTGGGGGGTGTCTAAAGTATGCCTGTGAAGTGCCACGTGTTTCCCGTGTTTAGAACTGTCCCTGCACAAAATTACATTTCTAAAGGAAAAAAAGCCATTTAAAACTGCTTGCGGCCTTAATGTAATGTCTGGTCCCGGTAATATGGATGAAAATCTTTAAGAAAAATGGCATAGCTACCCCATCACAACCCCCCCACCCCAGCCCATTACCAGCCCCTTTGGGTCTTGTATGGATATTAAGGGGAACACACAAAATAAAAAAGGCCCTATATACTCTGAACAGCCGTATACAGGCGGTGCATACAAGACAGGGACTGTAGGTTTGTTCTTATGTAGAATCTGTTTGTCATTTTGAACAGGTACATTGTTTAAGTGTAGCTCCAGCCCAAAAATCTATTTTTAAGCTTTTTGGAAAAAATAGGGAAGGGTTATCACCCCTGTAACATTTGTTTTGCTGTCTGTGCAGTGTGCACCTGTTCAGAACAGTTCACCTCACTTTCCGTCCTAATGACAAATGTTTTTTGAAAATTTGGGGTTTTTATTGACACAAGAATTGGTGATAAAGCATCAGTGGAGAGGAGACACTTTTTTTCCCATATTAACTCATACAGGAGAGAATTTGCCTTCCTAGGGGTAGATTTCCTCTCACTTCCTATTGTATCCTTCCGTTTGCAAGGAGGAGTCGTTTGTAAGTTGGATGTTTGAAACTAGGGGCCTGCCGTATATACTCAGCTGAAATTTGCCCCTTACATGTTGGTGTTGCCACAACACTGTGAGCCCTCACAGTTACTCTTGGTGGGCGCATCAATGGGCCCTGCTGTGAATTATTAGATCAAGAATTGTAATTGCATGCCCCTGTTGAACAGGGGCTGAAAAATTGGGCCTTTGGTGGTGGTGGTGTTGACACAACACTGTAGGGCCTCACAGTTACTCTTGGTGGGCGCAGGAATGGGCCTTAGGCACTGGTGCCACAACACTGCAACCCCTCACAGATACTGTACTTGGAGCACAGCAATGAGCCCTGTTGCAAAGTATTGCATCAAAAATTGTAATTACACGCCCCTGTTAAACAGGGGCTGAAAAATTGGGCCTTAGCCACTGATGCTGGTGCCACGACACTGCAACCTCTCCCAGATACTCTAGTTGCAGTGCAGGAATGAGCCCTGCTGCAAAGCATTGCATAAAAAATTGTAATAACACGCCCCTGTTAAACAGGGGCTGAAAAATTGGGCCTTAGCCACTGGTGCTGGTGCCACGACACTGCAACCTCTCCCAGATACTCTAGTTGGAGTGCAGAAATGAGCCCTGCTGCAAAGCATTGCATAAAAAATTGTAATTACATGCCCCTGTTAAACAGGGGCTGAAAAATTGGGCCTTAGCCACTGGTGGCGGCACCCAGAAACAAAAATGTTCTTCCAAGCTATCATCATCAATCGGATCATTGAGGAGGAGGAGGATAGTCAGTCAACATAACAGGACAGTCTCTCAGCATCAGCATCAGTCTTGAAGGGATGTGACATTTGAAAATAAATTAGTCTGTTATATCAGCTTCAGGTGTTTGGTAGCTGGTGGTGATCCAAGACTGGTTCATCTTTATGAAGGTCAGCCGATCAACCGAGTCGGTGGACAGGCGCACCCTGTGATCCATGACAAATCCTCCAGCAGCACTGAATGTGCGTTCTGAAAGAACGCTGGATGCAGGACAGGCCAGTAGCTCAATTGCATACTGTGCAAGCTCTGGCCAGTGATCCATCCTCAAGACCCAGTAAGCCAGAGGATTTTCGGTGGGGAAGGTGTCCAAGTCTGACCTTGCCCCTAGGTATTCCTGCACCATGTATATCAGACGCTGGCGATGGTTGCTGGAACCGATCATACCTTGGGGCTGCGGACTAAAGAATTGTCTGAACGCATCGGTCAGACGGCCACCTTCCCCACCGCTCCTTCTTTGACTGACCGAAGCCTCAGCAACTCGTTGTCCAGGACCAGGAGTTTGTAACCTCCCAGTCTCTGGGAACGTGTTGCACAGACCTTTCTGCAAGGCCTCCCGGAGTTGTCTCATCCTCTGCTCCCTCTGCAACGGTAAGATAAGGTCCGCAACCTTACCCTTGTACCGTGGATCAAGGAGCGTGGCCAGCCAGTAATGGTCCCTCTCCTTGATCCGAAGAATACGAGGATCCTTCCGCAGACTTTGCAGGATCAGGGAGGCCATGCAGCGTAGGTTAGCTGAGGCATTCGGTCCGGAGTCCTCTGGGTCACTAAGGACAACATGATCCGCAGCCACCTCCTCCCAGCCACGTACAAGTCCACTGGTTTATTGGGACTGTAAATCATCCCTAAAAGACTGCTGCTGATGATGCTGAGTGCCAGGCCCCACCTCCATGCTGACACAATCCTCCTCCTCCTCTTCCTGTGCGATGGGTGGGACAGAAGGAACACTGTCTGGGTAAAGGGGGCCTTGAGAGGCAAGGAAGTCCTCCTCTTCCTGCCTCTGTTCTGCCTCAAGTGCCCTGTCCATTATTCCACGCAGCGTATGTTCCAACAGGTGGACAAGAGGTACAGTGTCACTGATGCAAGCACTGTCACTGGTCACCATCCTCGTGGCCTCCTCAAATGGTGCCAGGACAGTGCATGCATCCCTGATCATGCCCCACTGGCGTGGTGAAAAAAAAACGAGCTCCCCTGACCCTGTCCTGGTGCCGTAGTCGCACAGGTACTCATTGATGGCCCTCTGCTGCGTGTGCAGCCACTGCAGCATGGCCAACGTTGAGTTCCACCTGGTGGGCATGTCACATATAACGCGGTTCTTGGGCAGGTTCAACTCCTTTTGCAGCTCAGCCAGGCGAGCACTGGCATTCTAAGATCTGCGGAAATGTACACAGACTTTCCTGGCCTGCCTCAGGACATCCTGTAAGCCCAGGTACCTGCCCAAGAACCGCTGCACCACCAGGTTAAGGACGTGAGCCACACAGGGCACATGGGTCAGTTGTCCCTGTTGGAGGGCGGAGAGGAGGTTGGTGCCATTGTCGCAAACCACCATTCCTGGCTTAAGCTGGCGTGGCGTCAACCACCTCTCGGCCTGCCCCTGCAGAGCAGACAGAACCTCTGCCCCAGTGTGGCTCCTGTCCCCCAAACACACCAGCGCAAGCACGGCATGGCATCTTTTTGCCTGCGTACTTGCGTAGCCCCTTGAACGCCTACGGAGCACCGCTGGTTTCGAGGACAAAGCACAGGAAGAGGCCATTGAGGAAGAAGAAGAGGAGGGGGTGGAGGAGAGAGGTGTGTCACAACCAGTAGTAGCATTTTGGAGGCATGGCGGCGGAACAACCTCCAACACTACTGCACCTTGTCCTGCATCCTTCCTAGCTGCCAAAAGAGTGACCCAATGGGCTGTGAAAGAAAGGTAACGTCCCTGTCCATGCCTGCTGGACCATGAGTCAGCGGTAATATGCACCTTACCGCTGACCGCCCTGTCCAGCGAGGCCAAGACATTGCCTTCCACATGCCGGTAGAGAGCCGGAATCATCTTCCGTGAGAAAAAGTGGCGTTTGGGAACCTGCCACTGAGGAACCGCACATTGCACAAATTCACGGAAGCGGGCCGAGTCTACCAACTGAAAAGGCAGCAGTTGAAGCGCTAGCAATTTAGCCAAGCTAGCATTCAACCGCTGGGCATGTGGATGGCTGGGAGTGAACTTCTTTCGACGGTCCAGCAGCTGGGGCAGGGAAATTTGCCTGCTAGAATCGGACGTCGGTGTACTGCTAGCAGAGTGGCCGCAAGTACTTGGCTGTGACACACCTAATTCTACACCTTCATTCCTCTCAGTGCATGTTTCAGAGAGGACTGAAGTTATAGTGGGGTTGGAGATCCCAGCTGATGCGGTGCAAGGAGAGGTCCGCTTTGTTCTTTGGTGTGGGTCTTTGAGGTAGGCTTGCCAACGAGCTGCATGGCAGGTCAACATATGTCTGGTCAGGCATGTGGTACCCAAGCGGCTGATGTTTTGGCCACGCGATATACGCTTGAGACATATGTTGCAAACAGCAGCTGTGCGATCTGATGCACTCGACTCAAAAAAGGCCCACACCAAAGAACTTTTTGAATAACGGGCAGAGGCAGCGCCCTGCACAGGCGGAGCTCTGCGGTGTGATTCCGTCGGTGTGCTGCCCTTACGCTGGCCCCCCGAGGGCATCCTGCCTCGTTGGAGATGTGCCTCCTCCTCATCCTCCTCCTCTCTCCTATTAGGCACCCACGTGGAGTCAGTGACCTCATCATCCCCTCCCTCCTCATCACTGGAGCCAATCTGGCAGTATGCTGCAGCTGCTGGAACATGACTGCCAGATTGGTGTCCTTCTTGAGCATCCCCTCTCTCTGCTCTCACGCTACTGCCTTCCTCTAGCTGGGTATCATCATCAGACCCTTCGAAACACTGGGCATCCTCCTGGAGCATGTACCCAACACTGTGCTCAAACAGTTCGGGGGACTCCTCAGGAGGACATGGTTGGTCTAGGGAAGGAGTGACTGATGATGACATTGATACCAGGGAAGAGGACGCTTTGGCAGCTGCTTTGCCAGTACCCTGAGCCTGCGTGAGAGAGGATGAGGAGGATGAGTAGGGCTTGGTCATCCACTCTACCAAGTCATCGGCATGATGCGGCTCAACACGTCCAGCTGCCGAAAAGAAGGACAAGCGTGTCCCATGGCCACGTGCTGATGGCGATGCGCCGCGTCCACGAGCAGCACTGTTGTCTCTAGACACAGAGCCTGCTTGCCCTCTTTTATTGGCTCCTGACTGTCTGCCTCTCCTTGTTTGCCTTCCAGACATTCTAATGGCCTGCAGGGAGATGGGAAAACCAGCAATAAGGCCTAGCTTCAGGAGTATATTTTGCAGGAATCACACTACGCCTGCTGTAAGTGCTGCAAATGGCTGTTGGTGTAACACACCAGGAAAACACAGCAATACAGGCTAACTTCAGGTGTAATATGATCAGGAGGCACACTCCGCCCGCTGTAAGTGCTGCAAATGCCTGTTGGTGTAACACCAGGAAAACACAGCAATACAGGCTAACTTCAGGTGTATAATGTGCAGGAGGCACACTCCGCCCGCTGTAAGTGCTGCAAATGCCTGTTGGTGTAACACATCAGGAAAACACAGCAATACAGGCTAACTTCAGGTGTATAATGTGCAGGAGGCACACTCTGCCCGCTGTAAGTGCTGCAAATGCCTGTTGGTGTAACACACCAGGAAAACACAGCAATACGGGCTAACTTCAGGTGTAATATGATCAGGAGGCACACTCCGCCCGCTGTAAGTGCTGCAAATGCCTGTTGGTGTAGTACCAGGAAAACACAGCAATACAGGCTAACTTCAGGTGTATAATGTGCAGGAGGCACACTCCGCCCGCTGTAAGTGCTGCAAATGCCTGTTGGTGTAACACACCAGGAAAACACAGCAATACGGGCTAACTTCAGGTGTATAATGTGCAGGAGGCACACTCCACCCGCTGTAAGTGCTGCAAATGCCTGTTGGTGTAACACACGAGGAAAACACAGCAATACGGGCTAACTTCAGGTGTATAATGTGCAGGAGGCTTAGCAACAATGACACTGACACTGTCCCCTGCCTTTCCTTCTCTCTCTCCCTGCACACAAGGTTTATCAAAGAATATGACACTGACACTCTCCCTGCCTATCCTTCTCTCTCCCTGCACACAAGGTTTAGCAAAGAATGTGACACTGACACTGTCCCCTGCCTATCCTTCTCTCTCCCTGCACACAAGGTTTAGCAAAGAATATGACACTGACACTCTCCCTGCCTATCCTTCTCTCTCCCTACACACAAGTTTGAGGTACAAATAGCACTGACACTGTCCCTGCCTATGTAACTCTTTCCCTGCGCTGGAACACACTACACAAGGCCGCCGTGCTGGCGGCCTTTTATAGTGTGGGGCGTGTGCTAAACCCCTTGAGCTATAATTGGCCACAGGCAACCTGCCTGTGGCCAATTATGGCTCTCCTAGCTGCCGGCGCTGTGATTGGCCAAGCATGCGGGGTCACAGTGCATGCTTGGCCAATCACAGCGCCGAGATTGCACTGCGATGGCGCAGTGTATTGTGGGCCGTTCGCGTCACTCGAATTTGGCGCGAACGGCCCAAAACGTTCAATGTTCATCCCTTACTAGAACACATAAAAATGCACTTGAATATGTCAACAATGCATCAAAAACGTGCATGCAGAAATGCATCCAGAACGCAGAAACTGTGCATTGAACTAGCCCCTAATGCAACACATGGTAACTCACAGAGGTTAGGTGAATTTTAAAGCAAAATTTGCTTTAAAACAGAAAAAGTACATAGTCAGACCCGGTTCACACAGGGGCGACTCGTCAGGCGACTCAGTCGCCTGACAAGTCGCGCTCTGCTCTCTTCAATGGAACCGTTCTAATAGGAGCGACGCAAGTCGCTCCGACTTAGAAAAAGGTTCTTGTACGACTTTGGGGGCGACTCGGGGCGACTTGCATTGACTTCAATACAGAAGTCATTTTGCAAGTCGCCTCTGAAGTCGTCTTCAGATCGCCTTGCCGAGTCGCCCCCAAAGTCGTGCCGCCTGTGTGTGAACCGGCTCTAAGCAAGCATGGTTTACCAAAAATCAATACTATATTCCAAATTGTTTATAGTTTTTCAAGCGCCTTTGTGTTAAAAAAAGAAAGGAAAGAAAGAAAAATGCTTTTCATTTAAAATCAATAAATGTTTTCAAACTGGCGCAGTGCGTTGTCGTTGTGGTTCATTGAAATGAATGGGAACCGCCTCAAAAACTAAGCATTTTTGGTGCAGTTTTTGAGTCACATGTCCATTAACGCATAGGCGTTTTCCTGGCAGTTTTGAAGCGAACCAGTGTGAAAGTACACCAATATTAAATTGCATGTTTTAAAGTACCAAAAACACAGGTTTTCAATTCAAGATTAAATATATTAAATATATCCAGCAGTGCCCCATTTGTTTACAGGTGTTATTTTCTGGTGGTCATTATAGTGAAATGTAATGGAGGGAAATGTAGCCAATCATACGACCAGAAAGTGAAATGTTTGGGGTGTTCTATATATTCACTGCCTTGAATGCAGTGAAGAAACATTTAAAACGCTTAGCATATTTAACAATGATAAATGTTAAAATATGTTAAGTATGTGTTGTATCCTCCCATTAAATGACTACGGAAAAAGGTCTCTTGACTAGGGATGAGCTTCGTGTTCGAGTCGAACATACGTTCGACTCGAACATCGGCTGTTCGATCGTTCGACGAAGATCGAACGATTTGGGCCGTTCGCGCCAAATTCGAGTGACGCGAACGGCCCACATTGCACTACGCCATCGCAGTGTCATCCAGGCGCTGTGATTGGCCAAGCATGCACTGTGACCCCGCATGCTTGGCCAATCACAGCGCCGGCAGCGAGGAGAGCAATGATTGGCCACAGGCAGGATGCCTGTGGCCAATTATTGCTGAGGGTGTTTAGTACACGCCCCACACTATAAAAGGCCGCCAGCACGGCGGCCTAGTGTAGTGTGTTCCGGAGCAGGGAAAGAGAAGCATAGGCAGGGACAGTGACATTTATTTTTTCTTGCTTAACCTGGATTCCTTTAGTTTAGGGAAAGAGAAGGATAGGTAGGGAGAGTGTCAGTGTGTTTTACTGTGCGAATCCTTGTTTCTAGGGACAGGGAAGGACAGTGAGGGAATTCTCCTTGTGCTATAGTGTGCTTTAAAAAAACATTTTTTCTAGGGACAGAAAACTATAGGTAGGGAGAGTGTCAGTGTGTTTTACTGTGCGAATCCTTGTTTCTAGGGACAGGGAAGGACAGTGAGGGAAATTCTCCTTGTGCTATAGTGTGCTTTAAAAAAACATTTTTTCTAGGGACAGAAAACTATAGGTAGGGAGAGTGTCAGTGTGTTTTACTGTGCGAATCCTTGTTTCTAGGGACAGGGAAGGACAGTGAGGGAAATTCTCCTTGTGCTATAGTGTGCTTTAAAAAAACATTTTTTCTAGGGACATAAAACTATAGGTAGGGAGAGTGTCAGTGTGTTTTACTGTGCGAATCCTTGTTTCTAGGGACAGGGAAGGACAGTGAGGGAAATTCTCCTTGTGCTATAGTGTGCTTTAAAAAAACATTTTTTCTAGGGACAGAAAACTATAGGTAGGAAGAGTGTCAGTTTCTTTCACTGTGATAATCCTTGTTTCTAGGGACAGGGAAGGAAAGTGAGGGAAATTCTCCTTGTGCTATAGTGTGCTTTAAAAAAACATTTTTTCTAGGGACAGAAAACTATAGGTAGGAAGAGTGTCAGTTTCTTTCACTGTGATAATCCTTGTTTCTAGGGACAGGGAAGGACAGTGAGGGAAATTCTCCTTGTGCTATAGTGTGCTTTAAAAAAACATTTTTTCTAGGGACAGAAAACTATAGGTAGGAAGAGTGTCAGTTTCTTTCACTGTGATAATCCTTGTTTCTAGGGACAGGGAAGGAAAGTGAGGGAAATTCTCCTTGTGCTATAGTGTGCTTTAAAAAAAAAAAATTTCTAGGGACAGAAAACTATAGGTAGGAAGAGTGTCAGTTTCTTTCACTGTGATAATCCTTGTTTCTAGGGACAGGGAAGGAAAGTGAGGGAAATTCTCCTTGTGCTATAGTGTGCTTTAAAAAAACATTTTTTCTAGGGACAGAAAACTATAGGTAGGAAGAGTGTCAGTTTCTTTCACTGTGATAATCCTTGTTTCTAGGGACAGGGAAGGACAGTGAGGGAAATTCTCCTTGTGCTATAGTGTGCTTTAAAAAAACATTTTTTCTAGGGACAGAAAACTATAGGTAGGAAGAGTGTCAGTTTCTTTCACTGTGATAATCCTTGTTTCTAGGGACAGGGAAGGAAAGTGAGGGAAATTCTGCTTGTGCTATAGTGTGCTTTAAAAAAACATTTTTTCTAGGGACAGAAAACTATAGGTAGGAAGAGTGTCAGTTTCTTTCACTGTGATAATCCTTGTTTCTAGGGACAGGGAAGGAAAGTGAGGGAAATTCTCCTTGTGCTATAGTGTGCTTTAAAAAAACATTTTTTCTAGGGACAGAAAACTATAGGTAGGAAGAGTGTCAGTTTCTTTCACTGTGATAATCCTTGTTTCTAGGGACAGGGAAGGACAGTGAGGGAAATTCTCCTTGTGCTATAGTGTGCTAAAGCATTCCTCATCAACCATCTTTGAAATCCTTGTTTTTTGGACAGTCAGGGAAATTGTCGTTGTGCTATTCTGTGCAAAAGCAATCATCCTCAACCATATTTAGAAATCCTTAAGTAAAGGGACAGAGAAGGACACCTGAAGGTAGCCCTTATTGCTTTTTTCCCATCTCCCTGCAGGCCATCTATTAGAATGTCTGGAAGGCAAACAAGGAGAGGTAGACAGTCAGGAGGCAATAAAAGAGGGCAAGCAGGCTCTGTGTCTGGGGGCAACAGTGCTGGTCGTGGACGCGGTGCATTGTCATCAGCACATGGCCATGGGACACGCTTGTCCTTCTTTTCGGCAGCTGGACATGTTGAGCCACATCATGCCGAAGACTTGGTAGAGTGGATGACCAAGCCCTCCTCCTCCTCATCCTCTCTCACCCAGGCTCAGGGTACTGGAAAAGCAGCTGCCAAAGCGTCCTCTTCCCTGGTATCAATGTCAGACTCATCATCAGTCACTCCTTCCCTAGACCCACCATGTCCTCCTCCTGAGGAGTCCCCCGAACTGTTTGAGCACAGTGTTGGGTACATGCTCCAGGAGGATGCCCAGCGTTTCAAAGGGTCTGATGATGAAACCCAGCTACAGGAAGGCAGTAGCGTGAGAGCAGACAGAGGGGATGCTCAAGAAGGACACCAATCTGGCAGTCATGTTCCAGCAGCTGCAGCATACTGCCAGATTGGCTCCAGTGATGAGGAGGGAGGTGATGATGAGGTCACTGACTCCACGTGGGTGCCTAATAGGAGAGAGGAGGAGGAGGAGGATGAGGAGGAGGCACATCTCCAACGAGGCAGGATGCCCTTTGGTGGCCAGCGTAAGGGCAGTACACCGACGGAATCACACCGCAGAGCTCCGCCTGTGCAGGGCGCTGCCTCTGCCCGTCATTCAAAAAGTTCTTTGGTGTGGGCCTTTTTTGAGGCTAGTGCATCAGATCGCACAGCTGCTGTTTGCAACATATGTCTCAAGCGTATATCGCGTGGCCAAAACATCAGCCGCTTGGGTACCACATGCCTGACCAGACATATGTTGACCTGCCATGCAGCTCGTTGGCAAGCCTACCTCAAAGACCCACACCAAAGAACAAAGCGGACCTCTCCTTGCACCGCATCAGCTGGGATCTCCAACCCCACTATAACTTCAGTCCTCTCTGAAACATGCACTGAGAGGAATGAAGGTGTAGAATTAGGTGTGTCACAGCCAAGTACTTGCGGCCACTCTGCTAGCAGTACACCGACGTCCGATTCTAGCAGGCAAATTTCCCTGCCCCAGCTGCTGGACCGTCAAAAGAAGTTCACTCCCAGCCATCCACATGCCCAGCGGTTGAATGCTAGCTTGGCTAAATTGCTAGCGCTTCAACTGCTGCCTTTTCAGTTGGTAGACTCGGCCCCCTTCCGTGAGTTTGTGCAATGTGCGGTTCCTCAGTGGCAGGTTCCCAAACGCCACTTTTTCTCACGGAAGGCTATTCCGGCTCTCTACCGGCATGTGGAAGGCAATGTCTTGGCCTCGCTGGACAGGGCGGTCAGCGGTAAGGTGCATATTACCGCTGACTCATGGTCCAGCAGGCATGGACAGGGACGTTACCTTTCTTTCACGGCCCATTGGGTCACTCTTTTGGCAGCTGGGAAGGATGCAGGACAAGGTGCAGTAGTGTTGGAGGTTGTTCCACCGCCACGGCTCCAAAATGCTACTACTGGTTGTGACACACCTCTCTCCTCCACCCCCTCCTCTTCTTCTTCCTCCATGGCCTCTTCCTGTGGTTTGTCCTCGGAACCAGCGGTGCTCCGTAGGCATTCAAGGGGCTACGCAAGTACACAGGCAAAAAGATGCCATGCCGTGCTTGCGCTGGTGTGTTTGGGGGACAGAAGCCACACTGGGGCAGAGGTCCTGTCTGCTCTGCAGGGCCAGGCCGAGAGGTGGTTGACGCCACGCCAGCTTAAGCCAGGAATGGTGGTTTGCGACAATGGCACCAACCTCCTCTCCGCCCTCCGACAGGGACAACTGACCCATGTGCCCTGTGTGGCTCACGTCCTTAACCTGGTGGTGCAGCGGTTCTTGGGCAGGTACCCGGGCTTACAGGATGTCCTGAGGCAGGCCAGGAAAGTCTGTGTGCATTTCCGCAGATCTTATAATGCCAGTGCTCGCCTGGCTGAGCTGCAAAAGGAGTTGAACCTGCCCAAGAACCGCCTTATATGTGACATGCCCACCAGGTGGAACTCAACGTTGGCCATGCTGCAGCGGCTGCACACGCAGCAGAGGGCCATCAATGAGTACCTGTGCGACTACGGCACCAGGACAGGGTCAGGGGAGCTTGGTTTTTTTTCTCCACGCCAGTGGGGCATGATCAGGGATGCATGCACTGTCCTGGCACCATTTGAGGAGGCCACGAGGATGGTGAGCAGTGACAGTGCATGCATCAGTGACACTGTACCTCTTGTCCACCTGTTGGAGCACACGCTGCGTGGAATAATGGACAGGGCACTTGAGGCAGAACAGAGGCAGGAAGAGGAGGACTTCCTTGCCTCTCAAGGCCCCCTTTACCCAGACAGTGTTCCTTCTGTCCCACCCATCGCACAGGAAGAGGAGGAGGAGGAGGAGGAGGAGGATTGTGTCAGCATGGAGGTGGAGGCTGGCACTCAGCATCATCAGCAGTAGTCTTTTAGGGATGATTTACAGTCCCAAGAAACCAGTGGACTTGTACGTGGCTGGGAGGAGGTGGCTGCGGATCATGTCGTCCTTAGTGACCCAGAGGACTCCGGAGCGAATGCCTCAGCAAACCTACGCTGCATGGCCTCCCTGATCCTGCAAAGTCTGCGGAAGGATCCTCGTATTCTTCGGATCAAGGAGAGGGACCATTACTGGCTGGCCACTCTCCTTGATCCACGGTACAAGGGTAAGGTTGCGGACCTTATGTTACCGTCGCAGAGGGAGCAGAGGATGAGACAACTCCGGGAGGCCTTGCAGAAAGGTCTGTGCAACGCGTTCCCAGAGACTGGGAGGTTACAAACTCCTGGTCCTGGACAACGAGTTGCTGAAGCTTCGGCCAGTCAAAGAAGGAGCGGTGGGGAAGGTGGCCGTCTGACCGATGCGTTCAGACAATTCTTTAGTCCGCAGCCCCAAAGTATGATCGGTTCCAGCAACCATCGCCAGCGTCTGATAAACATGGTGCAGGAATATCTAGGGGCAAGGTCAGACTTGGACACCTTCCCCACCGAAAATCCTCTGGCTTACTGGGTCTTGAGGATGGATCACTGGCCAGAGCTTGCACAGTATGCAATTGAGCTACTGGCCTGTCCTGCATCCAGCGTTCTTTCGGAACGCACATTCAGTGCTGCTGGAGGATTTGTCACGGATCACAGGGTGCGCCTGTCCACCGACTCGGTTGATCGACTGACTTTCATCAAGATGAACCAGTCTTGGATCACCACCAGCTACCACACACCTGATGCTGATATAACAGACTAATTGATTTTAACATGTCACATCCCTTCAAGACTGATGCTGATGCTGAGTGCCTGTGCTGTTATGTTGACTGGCTATCCTCCTCCTCCGAGTCCTCAATGATACGATTGATGATGATAGCTTGGAAGATCATTTTTGTTTATGGGTGCCGCCACCAGTGGCTAAGGCCCAATTTTTCAGCCCCTGTTTTACAGGGGCGTGTAATTACAATTTTTTTAGCAATAATTTGCCATAGGGCTCATTGCTGTGCTCCAAGTACAGTATCTGTGAGGGGTTGGAGTGTTGTGGCACCAGTGCCTAAGGCCCAATTTTTCAGCCCCTGTTTAACAGGGGCGTGTCATTACAATTTTTGAAGCAATACTTTGCAACAGGGCTCATTGCTGTGCTCCAAGTACAGTATCTGTGAGGGGTTGTAGTGTTGTGCCACCAGTGCCTAAGGCCCAATTTTTCAGCCCCTGTTCAACAGGGGCATGCAATTACAATTCTTGATCTAATAATTCACAGCAGGGCCCATTGCTGCACCCACCAAGAGTAACTCTGAGGGCTTACAGTGTTGTGGCAACGCCACCACCACCACGAAAGGCCCAATTTTTCAGCCCCTGTTCAAAAGGGGCATGTAATTACAATTCTTGATCTAATAATTCACAGCAGGGCCCATTCCTGCACCCACCAAGAGTAACTCTGAGGGCTTACAGTGTTGTGGCAACGCCACCACCACCACCACCACGAAAGGCCCAATTTTTCAGCCCCTGTTCAAAAGGGGCATGTAATTACAATTCTTGATCTAATAATTCACAGCAGGGCCCATTCCTGCACCCACCAAGAGTAACTCTGAGGGCTTACAGTGTTGTGGCAACGCCACCACCACCACCACCACGAAAGGCCCAATTTTTCAGCCCCTGTTCAAAAGGGGCATGTAATTACAATTCTTGATCTAATAATTCACAGCAGGGCCCATTCCTGCACCCACCAAGAGTAACTCTGAGGGCTTACAGTGTTGTGGCAACGCCACCACCACCACCACCACGAAAGGCCCAATTTTTCAGCCCCTGTTCAAAAGGGGCATGTAATTACAATTCTTGATCTAATAATTCACAGCAGGGCCCATTCCTGCACCCACCAAGAGTAACTGTCAGGGCTTACAGTGTTGTGGCACCAGCACCACCATCAAAGGCCCAATTTTTACTACCACTGTTCAACAATTATATGTAATTAAAATTCCTGATATAATAGTTGACAGCAGGGCGTTCCAGCACCAACCAAGAGTAACTGTGAGTGCTTACACTGTTGTGCCAACACCAACAACTAAGGGGCCTATTTCTGCAGAGTATATACGGCAGGTCCCTACTTTCAAACATCCAACTTACAAACGACTCCTACTTGCAAACGCAAGAAGACAACAGGAAGTGAGAGGAAATCTACCCCTAGGAAGGAAAATTCTCTCCTGTAAGAATTAATATGGGAGAAAGGTGTCTCCTCTGTACTGATGCTTTATCACCAATCCTTGTTTCAAGAAAAACACCACATTTCAAAAACAGTTGTCATTGGGACGGAAAGTGAGGTGAAATGTTCTGAACAGGGGCACAGACAGCAAAACAAATGTTACAGGGGTGATAACCCTTACCTATGTTTTCCAAAAAGTTTAAAAATAGATTTTTGGGCTGGAGCTACACTTAAACAATGTACCTGTTCAAAATTACAAACAGATTCTACATAAGAACAAACCTACAGTCCCTGTCTTGTATGCACCGCCTGTATACGGCTGTTCAGAGTATATAGGGCCTTTTTTATTTTATGTGCGGGGTTCCCCTTAATATCCATACAAGACCCAAAGGGGCTGGTAATGGGCTGGGGTAGGGGGGGGGGGTCATGGGGTAGCTATGCCATTTTTCTTAAAGATTTTCATCCATATTACCGGGACCAGACATTACATTAAAGCCGCAAGCAGTTTTAAATGGCTTTTTTTTCCTTTAGAAGTGTCATTTTGTGCAGGGACAGTTCTAAACACGGGAAACACGTGGCACTTCACAGGCATACTTTAGACACCCCCAGGTACGATATTTAAAGGAATATTTGACTTTTTTTTTTTCACTTTATGCATCATTAAAATGACTGCTCCCGAAAAACGACCGTTTTTAAAACTTCTTTTTGCATTGATACATGTCCCCTGGTGCAGAACCCGGGTTCCCAAACCCTTTTTAGGACAATAACATGCATAATAGTTGTTATAATTAGCACTTTAGAATTCGAACGTTCGCATCCATTGTATTTAATAGGGTTCTAATGTTCGTACGAACTTTCGGTCCGTTCGCGGGTTCTGGTGCGAACCGAACCCGGGGGTGTTCGGCTCATCACTACTCTTGACCATGTGCAAGGTAGTATAAAAAAAGTTTAATAAATATCTTTTGGCTGCAATTTTTTTTAAATACCTAAAGTACACAAAAAGCATTTGATCTAGGCCTTAGGCCCCTTTCACACAGACATGTCCGTATACGGACTCCGCTATGCTCAGCAGGGATCGCTCAGTCGATCCCTGCTGAGCAGGCAGATGACAGCCGATCAGATGAAGACTGACCGTAGAGTCCGTTTTTCATCCGATCCGCCAGACGGATGAAAAAAATACTTTAGCGGATCGGAGCGGGTCGGATGTCAGCGGACATGTCACCGCTGACATCCGTCGCTTCATAGACCTGTATGGAGCGTCCGCTCAGGTCCGCCTAAAAAACTGACAGGCGGACCTGAACAGTCCGCTCCGTGTGAAAGGGGCCTTATGCACACTGGATGTTCTTACAGCTACTTCTAGGGGCGTCTGGCATTTTTCTTCCTGCTTTCAAACTCCCCTGCATGTGTCCATGCACACACAGGCTTTTAGCAGCGTTTAGTGGCAGGAAAAGTGCTTCTAGGAGCGGCAGAAAAAACCATTTGACGCTGCTAAACGCGTTAAACGCACCTAAGCGCTGGGCAAGCTTAGCACTTCAGTGTTTATTTAATTGGCCACAATTTTTATTTATTCTGGCTATTGAATAAATGCCCAAACACCAAATGCTGCTTAATTCTGCTACACTGGTTTGAAAAAACGCAGCTTAGGTGAGTTAATGCAGATTTTCTCCTGTCAGGAGAAACAGCGTTTCTAATAATAAACCAGTGTGCATAAGGCCTTCTTCTACCAATTAAACTAAACATTTAGTTATACATTTGGTACCGAGGGAAAACCACCTTTATTGTCCATAGAAATTTGCAACAAATACAGCAACATATGCAGTTGAATCTAGTAGTTAGTCACATTCAATTGGAGTTGTTGTATAAGGCCCCTTTTAAACGGGCGCTCCGATCAGGTCCGCCCATCAGTTTTTAGGGCAGACACGATCGGACGCTCTATTCACTTCTATGGAGTGGCGGATGTCAGCAGTCATATGTCTGCTGACATCCGCCGATATCCGATCCTGTACGTGAATTCCAGATGGATGGAGACCCTATTTTCCATCCACCTGGAGGTTCGGTCAGATGGAATCAGATGAAAATGGACAGGCGGTCCGTTTTCATCCGATCTCCCATAGAGGTCTGTCTCCGCACAGTGAGCAGAGACGCGGGGCTTTGGCAGGTCTGTCTCCGCACAGTGAGCAGATCTCCCGCTGAGCAAGCGAAATCCGTATAACAGACAAGCCCGTGTGAAAGGACCCCAACGCTGACAATGTTTTGCTGCTCACCCAAGCAGCTTGTTTGGTTCCAAGTCCCAGCTCACACTTCATGTGAACATAGCCAGGTAATTCAGAGGCTTTATTTGTCTAGGTTTGTACATGTGGCTTGTTATACAGTAGCAGAATTGCATGTGTTTTGCCCCATAGACTTTTTAAATGGTGCACCTGAACAATGCAAGTAAAATTGTTTTTCGGGCACTCTTGTTAACCACTTGACCTCCGGAAGATATAGTCCCCTTCATGACAGGCCATATTTTGCGTTACTTTGACAATTACACGGTCATGCAACGCTGTACTCAAGTGACATTGGTGTTCTTTTTTCCCTCACAAATAGAGCTTTCTTTTGTGGTATTTGATCACCTCTGGGGTTTTTATTTTTTGCGCTATAAACAAAAAATGATCGAAAATGTAAAAAAAACACATAAAACATATCAAATGAAAAAATCTAATTTCTTCATATATTTAGGCCAAAATGCTACATATTTTTAGTAAAAAAAAATTCCATTGAATGTATATTGATTGGTTCGGGCAAAAGTTAGAGCGTCTACAAACTATGGGAAATACAGCATACAGAAATATACTAGTAATGGCGGCGATCAGCGACTTATAGCAGGACTGCGATATTGCGGCGGACAGTCTGACACTGACACTTTTGACACTTTGTGGGAACCAGTGACACATTTTGTGTTTGTTTCATGTTCCCATTCATGCAGGATAACTATATAAAAAAAAAAAAAACTTGCCTTGACTGCTGAGAAGCATAGGCTTAGAAACCCATATCGACCAATAACCTTGCCCAGTAAAACACCACCAAGACATGTTAATTTGGAAAGGCCAAGAGTACAGCTTTATTTAACCACTTGCTGACCAGTTACGTACCTGGTACATCCCTGGACTTCAAGTGGTTGAACTGGGATGATACCGAAGGTCGGCTCTCTTGTAAAAGCAATTCTAGCAATAACTAGCCGCTGGACTGCTTTTACAAACAGCAGGAGGGAAAGACCCCCATCTTCTGTGAACACTGCACTACCACATAAGAATAAGTAGGGGACATCTACTAAGCTGCTGAAGGCAAAAAAGAATTAAGAAAAAGGCTTTTCTTATTTTATTTATTTTTTTATATAATGTTGGTAATACAGTGGATATAAAATGTCTACACACCCCTGTTAAAATGTCAGGTTTCTGTGATGTAAAAAAAAAAAATGAGACAAAGATAAATCATTTCAGAACTTTTTCCACCTTTTAATGTAACCTATAAACTGTACAACTCAGTTAAACAACACACTGAAATCTTTTAGGTGGAGGGAAGTAAAATTAAAAAAACAAAAATAATATGGTTGCATTAGTGTGCACATCCTTACACTAATACTTTTGTTTTTATTACAGCACTCAGTCTTTTTGGGTATGAGTCTATCAGCATGGTAAATCTTGACTTGCAAAAACACTCCAAATCTGTCAGATTGCGAGGGCATCTCCTGTGCATAGCCCTCTTCAGATCATCCCACAGATTTTTAATCGGATTCAGGTCTGGGCTCTGCCTGGGCCATTCCAAAACATTAATCTTCTTCTGGTGAAGCCATTCCTTTGTTGATTTGAATGTATGCTTTGGGTCGTTGTCATGCTGAAAGATGAAGTTCCTCTTCATCCGATTAGGACGGTGCCATTGGCCGCAATTTGCGGCAAATTTCGCCGATTTGACATGCGATTTCACATGTCAAATCGCATGTCAAATCGCACCAGTGTGAACCAGGGCTAATTCTGAGTATACTTTAGATATCAGTCCCCTCTGGGCATCTGCCCAGAGGACTTCCATCAGCAGAGAAGAGGACAACACAGAATCAGAAGCACTTTAAATGATGGCAGGTGTGTACTGACTCCTATTTAACATGAGTTTGAATGTGATTGTTAAATCCTGAACACATCTACATCCCCAGTTATAAGAGGGTGTGCACACTTATGCAACCACATTATTTTATTTTTACTTCCCCTCCCTTAAAGATTTTAGTTTGTTTTTCAACTGAATTGTACAGTTTATAGGTCACATTAAAGGTGGAAAAAGTTCTAAAATTATTTATCTGTCTAATTTTTTACATTACAGAGACCTGACATTTTATATCCACTGTATATTCAGGTGACATGTGCAATTGCATAACAGCCAATAGAAACATGGTTTTATTTCTAAAGATGTTAAATATAACACTGGCTAAATCTGTGTCTGTAGTGCATGTTCAAACCTTAATACCATAAAAAAAAAACTTTTTATTAGATTTTTACTCCAGTTGTATATAATGGAGTTTGGCAATTCTAAAGAAAAGCTTAAATAATGCTTTACAATGTACCTAAACCCATTAGAGTTTAGTCGACTAAAATACAACTAAAACTAAAAATTCAGCTGACTAAAATAGGACAAACTAAAATGGCATTTTAGTCAAAAGACTAACTAAAACAAAATCAAAATATGATGTAAAAACTAACACTGCCAGTCACATGCCTATTGCCAGTGGCAGAATTATCAGGGTCGCACCAGTCGCACTTGCGACCGGGCCCCTGAGTTCCGCCACTGTAGGGGGGCCCGCCGCCGCCCGAGAGATAGGACATTGATCATTTACCCGTCGCCCGCACTCGCGGGCACACTGAAATCCCCGCCCACTTGGCCCATCCTCTCTTCTCGCACTCACAGGACACAGTCCCAGCCCGCTCCGCCCATCCTCTCCGCCCACTCCTCTCCTCCTGCACTCACGGCACAGTCCCCGCCCACTCCTCCCATCCTCTCCTCCCATCCTCTCCTCCCACACTCATCCCTGTAGGCGACCGGGCACATATCGATGTGGAGGCTGTAGCCTGTGCCAATATATGATCATTGATAAAAAAGTAACATTACCAAATGGAAAAATCTTCAGAGCAGCTCACTTTGCTAACTGCAAAACGGAAGGAGTTGTTTACTTACTTTCTTGTCAATGTGGATCATTCTACATTGGCAAAACCAAACAGCCATTCTTTAAAAGAGCGGCTAGGCACATCACTTGTATGAAAAAATGTGACCCAGATCTTCCTCTAGGACGGCATATCAGAGATATCCATAATAGCAAAATTCCAAGAATTAAATTCTTAATTCTGGATAGGATACACCCCAACAATAGAGGAGGGGACTGGAATAGAACTCTCTTACAGAGAGAGACAAAATTGATTTTTACCCTGAATGCTACCTCGCCACCAGGGTTGAAGTTATCGTCCCTTTCTTGAGGGTTTCTCCTCTGGTGGGTGGGAAGAGTAGGAAACATACCTCCTCCCCTCCCCTTTTTTTTTTTTTTCTTCATTTGCTGTGCTGTTGGTTCACGTGCATTTGTTTTATTGGACTCTTGATGGGTCCCATGTTCTTCACACGACGCACGTAGGGGGTGAGGTGTTTGGATGGCCAATTCCTTTGTTTTTGGCCTCTCGACATAACCTCTTTTTTCCCCCCTCTTCGATGCAATATCTCCTTTTTGCATACGTGCGTCGGCGTGCGGCATTTGCCAATTGCTGCCACAACAGGGCCGCTTTTGGCATTTGAACGCACGGGGGGCCCCCCTCTGGATGACAGAACTCTGTGCACGATACAATTAATCAACTTTCACCCACCTGTGTGTCCGTATCTGGTTCACAGGAGTCAAATCCGAGGGAAATCTATACATACGCCTATTATTATATCTTTACTGATACACTCAATGTTTGGTATATACAAATATTATCCAACTAATCCCAGTGGGATATATGAATGCATGTTATATTTCATGCACTTAATGGTTGGGGTTGATCTAGATTCCTTACGTACATTTTATGGGATTTAGACTATATGTGTACGATTTTAAAACAAAATATAGATGAACTCCAATGTTCCAACATTATTTTCCTTTATTCTTTTCCTCCCCTTTGTCTTCTGTCTTGGGGTTGGACAGACAGGTGGGTTTGCATTCTATACGGTGTTCACTTCCTGCTCGGGCTTGTGGATATTGATTTTTCCATGGGCTGATGCTCTCTTTCTCTATGTGTGCACTTCCGCTTGTGATTCATCATCTCTTCCGGTTTTGCCTTGAAGCGTGTCATATTTATGCGACGTCCTGTGCAGTGACGCCGTTACACTTCCGCCTTCCACGCCGCCTCGGCACACAGGTGCGGCGGCTTGTCGGACGCCATTTAAAGCCCCCGCTGACTAACGGAGATTTGCACGGGCACTGGATACGGCAGTGGTCGGGACACTTAGGAGCTAAACAGGTATTCTCCCTTGACATTGGGTCTTTTGAAGTAATATAAGATAGCACCACTCCTGATGTCCTATACCTTATGGTAATTTTTCTTTTCTTTTCTCTATATTTTTTTCCCCCTTTTTTTAGCTATTTCTTTTTTGAATTAGAAGACTGGAACCATACATACAAGTGATGTCAATATCAGAGGTGTGCATAATCGATGCACCCCTTTGACATAAGACTCTCCTTTACTGAAAAATTTCTTCCAAGTCTCTTTCTTCCTTTGTGGATTAAAAGGTTTACTGGTAGGTTCTTCTTATATAGATTGAAGACGTATATACATATCTCTATCTGGTATAGACTATAGTGAAACGGATGGGGGGTGTTACCTAACATTAGGGGCTTACTGATTTCCCCTTTTTTTTCCATCTTGTTTCTTTCTGTGTTTTTTTCTCCTCTCTAAATGTTCTGCAGAAACTAAACTCATTAAATACATTGAGTCCTTCCCAGCCCTGCCATCTGTCTCCGTTTGGGGACCCCCGTTTGAAGTCCTTTGGACCCTGTTCAATCTGGAGCCCCTGTTTGTGGGGTGTCAGTTATTTCACCCCATGCTCTCAGCAATGCACGTGTTCCATCCACGCATGGAATGTTGAATCATTTTTGGAAATACTTGTAAGCAAATATTTATCTTCATTTTTTATTTTTATTCATGTATGTAAATCACTGTATGTTTTTATATATATATATTGTGAGGGGGTTAGCTCGGCAGCGGGTGTGTGTGACCCCCGGGATGGGCTCCCCACACAAAAACAGGCCCAGCAAACGGAGGTTGTGGTTTTCAAAATCAAAAAGGTGCGGTTTATTTTCTATTTACAGTGACAAAACACAGCAAAGCAAAAGAAACATAAACAAAATAAATCCTGGTCAACTTGACCTCTGACTAAACATACAGGTTTCCTAACTAACAACTGGGATCAGCCTAGTGCTGTCCTAGTCCCTAAGTCCCTGGTTTTAAATGTCCAAGCAAATAGCCACACAGGCTTTGTCTCACCGCACAGGGGTTCACTCTCCCTAGACAGTCCACACAGGTCTGGTTCCAGGCATGAGCTAACATCTAATGAAGCTGGGAGTTCTTATAGAGGCCTAAATGAGCTGACAAGCTTCAGCTGGTCTCATCAACTCCCTGTCTGCACGACGCCCCACACTCTCCCTAGAGGTATGAGTCATCCATGAGCCCACTAGCCTCAGCTGGGCTTATACAACACTCCACCTAGTTGTATAAGTCGGCGTAAAGCCTGAATCTGGGCGAAATATATCTACCCCCCTGGATGCAACCAGGTGACTTTACCTTCCTGCTGTCACAATATATATATATATATATATAATAGCATAATTATTCTGACTATAATCATGTATTTAACGGAATCTGTCTCTCCATAGACAACTTCTGATTTTTATGTCTACAAATCCCCTGAAGAAGGGTCTACCGAAACAGCTGTCGGGTCTGACCATAAATGTCAAAATTTCCTCTTTATGAATGTTAACAGTCTTGTGGATCTGTATCCTATCCATGTGTTTTACATCAGATTGTTTTTGTAATTTTTGTACCCATTAATTAAATTTATATTTTTGATATACGTTTGTGTGTTGTCAGTCACTTTTAAAGTCCCACCTCCAAGGGGGTTTTTTAGTTTTCTCATCCTCTCCTCCCACACTCACGGCACAGTACCTGCCGGCTCCGCCCATCCTCTCTGCCCACTCCGCCCATCCTCTCCGCCCATCCTCTCCGCCCGCACTCACGGGCACAGCCTCCGCCCGCTCCGCCCATCTTCTCAGACTCCGCCTGCACAAACTGGTACTCACAGGCCCCGCCCATCCTCTCTGCTCGCCCAAGGAAGACCTAGCAAGGAGGGGGAACCAAGAGATCTGCAAGTGAGTGGCACCCATCCCTCTAAATCAACACTGCCACCAATCCCCCCCCACATCACCACCATTACTGTCACTGATACCCCCACATCACCACCACTACTGCCACTGATACCCCCACATCACCACTACTGTCTCTGATACCCCCACATCACCACCACTACTGTCACTGATACCCCCACATCACCACCACTACTGTCACTGATACCCCCACATCACCACCACTACTGCCACTGATACCCCCACATCACCACCACTACTGTCACTGATACCCCCACATCACCACCACTACTGTCACTGATACCCCCACATCACCACCACTACTGTCTCTGATACCCCCACATCACCACCACTACTGCCACTGATACCTCCACATCACCACCACTACTGCCACTGATACCCCCACATCACCACCACTACTGCCACTGATACCCCCACATCACCACCACTACTGCCACTGATACCCCCACATCACCACCACTACTGCCACTGATACCCCCACATCACCACCACTACTGCCACTGATACCCCCACATCACCACCACTACTGCCACAGATACCCCCACATCACCACCACTACTGCCACTGATACCCCCACATCACCACCACTACTGCCACTGATACCCCCACATCACCACCACTACTGCCACTGATACCCCCACATCACCACCACTACTGCCACTGATACCCCCACATCACCACCACTACTGCCACTGATACCCCCACATCACCACCACTACTGCCACTGATACCCGCACATCACCACCACTACTGCCACTGATACCCCCACATCACCACTAGTGTCTCTGATACCCCCACATCACCACCACTACTGCCACTGATACCCCCACATCATCACCACTACTGCCTCTGATCCCCCCACATCACCACCACTGCCACTGATGCCCCCCCATCAGCAGCACTACTGCCACTGATGCCCCCCACATCAGCACCACTACTGCCACTGATGCCCCCCACATCAGCACCACTACTGCCACTGATGCCCCCCACATCACCACCACTACTGCCACTGATGCCCACCCCACCACCACTGCTGTCACTGATCCCATCCCCACACAACTACCACTGCTGCCACTGATCCCACCCCTCCACTGCTGCCACTCATCCCACCCCCCCCCACCAACACCACTGCCACTCATCCCAGGGGCGTAACTACAATTACAATAGTGCATATGTTGCCCCTAAACACCTGGATGGAGAGCATTTAGAGGAACAAATCCCCTCCATTTTTCTCCTGCCACCACCAAAAGTCTGCGCTTCTCCTCCTCTCCCTCCGATAGACATTCAGTGGCAGCAGGAGGAAAAAAAAGAGGATTTGTTCCCCCTCCTATCCAGGTCCTGCTGCCCCTGGGATCAGTGAGAAGGGCCCTGGCCGGAGGTCAGGGGGGCCCTCCATGGTTTCTGGGCCCTGAAGTTTCTAGTTACGCCTCTGCCTATTGCTGTCACAAAGGATGTTTGTGACAGTAATAAAAGTGATAGAATTTTTTTTAATGTGACAGTGTAAAAAAAAAAAAAGTCAAGTGCCCCCATCCCCATGTGCAAAGGCAAATGCACGCGAACAGTCCCACACATGTGAGGTATTACCGCAAACGTCAGATCACGGGCAGTAATTCTATGTTTGCAGTATTTTGCACTAGGACCTCCTCCTGTAAATCTAAAGTGGTAACCTGTAAAGGCTTTTTAGAGCATCAGTTTGCCATGGTGGAGTTGTCCTTGGATATGATGTGCTGAGCTTAAGACCATTCATAACATGACGGTCCATCTGATCTGGTACAAGGCGCTTTTAACCGTGTCACAAGGTGGTGGAATCTTCTCTATTATGGTGGACTATATCACACTTTATGGAATGGATTCTACATGGATGGAGCAGTGTTAAATAAACACTTTCTTAATATTGTGTTATACAGTAATATTTTCTGTGTATGTATCTGATCACTTGGTTGTAGGGTGACACTTTTTCTTTTGTATTTCACTAGATCTTTCACGTTTTAAACTTTTATTTTTTTCATTATATATTGTTACATCATTCTTTCTTAGCGCTGCTTTTTGGTTTGTATTTTGATTGACTGGTATCACAGTTGCACAGTGGCTGCTTGTTGGATTAGTGACCTAGCGCAGATTAAAATTATTTTTTATAAGAATATAGAGAGTCCTTATTCCTTAGACTTCAGCAGAATGTGTTGCTGCACAGTAAAAGCCAGATCAAGACACTTATACAGCTTGGCTGGGCAGGCACGGGCAGGCACACACATCATGAACAGATTTGACACAGTACAGGCACAGATTCTTTAGCGGCATTGGTGTTCCTCTGGGGTTAGTGAAGGACGCTTCAAACCAAGTTGCATTTGCATGGGCTCCGGCGCCTCAGATGCAGAAGGAGCAGGATCATCATGTGCAGGATTAGGATGAACAGGAACTTTAGGCATCATCCATACAGGACGGGACTGCTGCATTGACCTCTCCAATCTGTGTTCATGGTGTTCATGGTGTTCATGGAGGAGACGATTGATCTGGATCAATAGAGTAATTAAAGCTTCCAGTGAACATGGCACACTGACCCGCACCAATTCATCCATTATGGCTTCTGAGAGACCAAGATGAAATAAAAATGATGTTGCTGAGCTGCGTCGTTCCAACTGATGTCTGTGCTCCGGTGTCTAAAGTCAGTGACATAGTCCTCAACCGCTCTGCAGCTTTGTTAGAGCGCATTGAGAGCAGCTTTTGCAGTAGCGGTTGATTGCGGGTCATCGTATAGTTGGGCTGTGGCATCGAAGAAAGAGGACATGGTATGTAACTGTGCATTGTTCTTGTCTAATAATCGATGAGCGCAGGTCTGAGGTTCACCTTGGAGTAGGGAGATAATAAACCCCACCTAAGTAGATTCCATGGAAAAAGTTATTAAATGTAAAGTAATGTAGAGCTGACATGCCTTTATAGAACAATCTGAACTTATTCTGGTCACCGGAAAACCTCTCGGGAGTAGCTACTCGAGGCTCAGGGGGTAATATTACTGCAGGGAAGTCTCTATTTAAGCAGCAGCAGAGGAGGAAATAGCAGAGGAAGAAAGGGTTGCAGATGTAGCCAAGGACTGCACACATTACTCCAGATGAACATTCCCCTCCTGCAGGTTCTTGACTGCTTGTGTGAGGGCCGCAAGATGTTGGCAGATCTCATCCAATGGAGAGGGTCCTCTCACAGGCTCAGACTTGGCTGTTTGGTATTGTCACGTACCTGGTTATTGATCCTGACCTTAAGCTCTTTTACAGCTCCAACAGGGTCAGGCGTGCCAGGTCGGTAACAGGCAGTCAGATCAGGCATAAATGGCACACAGAAGAGTAGTCAGGTTACAGGCCAAGGGCAGCAATGGTAAATTGGATCAGGCAGAAGCAGGAGGCAAGAGCAGATTACAGAAACAAGCCAAGGTAAAGTACAAGCATGGTCGGAGGCAAGTCGGGTCAGAATCAGAAGTCTGGCATTGAAAAAGGCAATGAAGAAGAGCCTGTAGACCAAACAGCAATGAGCCAGTGCTGCAGCCCTGTTTAAATAGCCTTTTTGACGCCAGAATTGGTGACAGGCACCAGTTTTTACAGGACTATCATTTCAGTCGGCATCTCAGTCCAAGAAGTAAACTCTGAGATGGGATAATGCCTCAAGAAAGATGGCTTCAATCCTTTGATGAAAAAAGCAAATAAAAGGCATTGTCGGGGGGAAAGTACTGTGAGCTACATGAGAGATAAATACCCATATGTGCTACACATAACTTAGATTGCATGTACCTAACATAAAAAATACTTCTAATGCTAGGACCACTGCAGAGCAAGCATACGATGTGCAGTGGCGTGGGGGGGGGGTTTAAACCTTGTTGCACTGCACGCTGGAACAGGTAGTCTTGCTAGCATGCTATATCTTTATTAGATGCCCTCTAACTTAAACACATTTGATGATTTATACAGAGAATGCAAGCACACATATTCGTGCTTTGAGACAGGTATTGAGAGAATATCAGAAAGTAAAGCTGACCTTAGACTATTCCGTTGGTTCCTGCTAGCTGATAGAAAAAAAACTGGATTAATTCCCTCATCCACGCAAGCAGGGTGGATGGAGGAATGCTCCCTGCTGCACTACTGTACTCTGACAGGGGGACCTGTATCACACAAGCGGTGTATTGGTGGCGCTGAAGTGGAAATCACAGTTGGAGAGCACAAGGCACTTTATTACATGATGAGGACGTGTTCATAGCAAATCATATATTACTTTGGGACTGAGCACTTTTTTCACATACTTTCTTCATTTGTTATATGATTTATTGATTAATAGTTTATGACTCAATTGGAGTAGTATATATTTGCACGTTATTTAAAGCAACTGTTTAACATTGCAAGCGCTATTTGCACATTAACCCTGTGGGCCTTTTTTGAAGGGCACTCCTCTGCTATCAGAATATACTGCTCAGCACTACAGCCGATTTGCTGCAACTCTGATCAAACAAAAATTTACCAACAGTCCCATTTATCATTAGATCAACTCCTCTTGAACGGGAACGGTAATGGATGGATCGAAATTCTGCCAGTCCCTGCTGAACTGGCTTACTTAGGTTCCATCTATGGTCAGCTTAAGGTATTTTTTGCAGTAAATTGTATTCAGATATCACATCCCAAAATAGGGCTGAAGTAGAACTGAGTTGAGTTGAGTTGAGAGGTATCTTAATATAGCGCGGTCTTACCCCGAAGGGTCCCGACGCGCATAGCAGAGTTTCTGGGAAAAGAGGACCCAGGAACCAGAAGCAGCACAGAGTGGCAGAAAGGGTGGAAGAGAGAGGCTACGCAGGGAAGGCTTGCGTGAAAAGCCAAGTCTTCAGTAACCCGCGGAAGACCGGAATAGTAGGGGCCTCCTGGAGCTCGACAGGGAGGCTATTCCACAAAACGGCACCCTGGTGGGAGAAGGCCCGACCACCACGCCCGATCTTCTTGGGCACCGAGATGTGGATGAGATCTCTGCGGGTAGATCTGAGTGATCTAACAAAAGCTCGTTTATGAAAACGAGAGCAGAGATAGCTTGGGGCCAGGCCTCTCATTATCTTAAACATAATACATCCGGCCTTAAATATGGTGCGATAGTGGACTGGCAGCCAGTGCAAGGCGCAGAGGACAGGGGTGATATGATCCCTCAGCGGGACATCCATGAGTAACCTAGCCGCAGCATTTTGAATAAGTTGAAGCTTCTGCACTAACATCTTTGGCAATCCCAGATAAAGAGAGTTGCAGTAGTCTAGGCAGCTACCTATCGTGGCGCAGATGACAGTTTTTCTGTCCGAGATATCCAAATATTTAAACAGCCCCCTCAGGAGTTTTAGCTGCCAGTGACATGCACTGACGACCCTCTTTACCTGAGGAGCCAAAGTTAAACCTGAATCTAGGACAAATCCCAGATCACGGACCTGGGGGGCCACCTCCAGAGCAGGACCAAATGCGGGATGCCAAGGTGGGATATCTGGAGGGGTGGCCAGATCGCTGAAGATGATCACCTCAGTTTTTCCCCCATTAAGTTTCAGGAAGTTGGCAGACATCCATGTGTTGATGGCCTCCAAACAGCTGGCAAGGGTGGCATCAGCCGTCTGGTTCCTAGGAATCTTTAAGTAAACCTGGGTGTCGTCCGCATAAACATGGTAATGGACGGCGTGGGACTTTAGCAGGTCGACAAGGGGCCTCATATAGATATTAAACAGCAGGGGAGACAAGGCAGAGCCCTGTGGCACTCCGCAATCCAGGGTAGTGGACTTAGAGTAAAAGGGGCCAGTCTTGACTCCCTGAACTCTGCCCTCTAAGAAAGAGGCCACCCATGCCAAAGCCGACCCACTCATACCCAAAACTGACTTCATCCGTTCCAGTAAGATTCCATGATTAATGGTATCAAATGCGGCCGACAGATCCAAAAGAACCAGAGCTACTGAGTCACACCTGTCCAAGCTGTGAAGGACATCATCACAGACACTGATGAGGCTTGTCTCTGTTCCATGTCCAGGCCGAAATCCGGACTGGAATTCGTCCAAGAGATGGAAAGACTCAAGGTAAGCCTGTAGCTGGATAACCACCAGGCGCTCCATCACCTTACCACAAAAGGCAAGATGGAAATCGGCCTGTAGTTGCCCAGTATGTCTGGGTCCAAGGTCGGTTTCTTCAGCAGGGCCAAGACCACGGCCCGCTTCAGAGCGCCTGGGACAGTACCTGTCCTGAAGCAGCAGTTGATTGTCTCCCCAATCAAGGGGGCCAAAAGGGCAGCAGATTTTTTAACCAGCCCGGCAGTACATACATCTAATGGAGAGGAAGATGGTTTCAAAGAGGCAATTACCTCAACCACCTGTATAACCGTAACTATAGACCAAACGTTTTTATTCATTTTTGATAAAGTAAGGGAGGGTTAAAACCCCCATCAGATTTTTTTGCCATGTCCCATATTGGAGATTTCCCTTCACTTCTTGTCCCATAGCCAAACAGGAGGTGGGAGGAAATCTCTGCAAATTAAGGGAATTCATTGGGGTCTCCCAGATCACTTGAACTAGTGCGCATTTGAAGGTTTCTCCTACATTACTTTTTGAGGACAACCCAAAATTTGTGACTTTCATTGATAACAGTAAACAGGAGAAATAGAGAGGGTGAATCTCCTTAACAGGGGGCACAAACAGCAATAACAATTAACAGGCGTTCTAATCCATCTCCACTTGATCCAAAACTAAAAAAAAAGTTTTGCCTTTAGTTATACTTTAAAGATGAATTTCAGGTATGGATATTTTTACATAGTTAAATTGGCAGTTCATATAACTACATAAATATTAAAGTTATTATTTTGGTGAGCTTGTAATTGTTTTTAAATATCTGCACTACATCTGACAATGAAAATTCAAAGTGTACCTTCAGACTCCATTCACACAGGGGCAACACGACTTCCAGCGCGACTTTGGGAGGCAACAACGACTTGAGTATGAATCACAGCGCGACATGAGGTAACTTACAAGGCAACTTCAAGTTGCCTCTAGGACAGGAGGCTTTCCAGTGGCCAATTAAACAAGAATCAGCTCTGTGGGAGGGAGGGGGGAGGGAGGGGTTTGCCTGAGAAATGTATGTTCTCTTCCTGTATTGTTGCTTCTGTTTAGACAGGGGATCCGACTTCTGAGGCGACTTCCATTGAAATCAATGGGTACAAGTTGCCTACAAGTCGCCTAGAAGTCGGATTAAAGCCGTACAGGAACCTTTTCTGAAGTCGGAGCGACTGCAGTAGTGTGCATTAGGATGGCTCCATTCACTAACATTGATTTTCTCATGCAGCGCGACTTGAGGCGACTAGGGGCAACTTGAAGTCGGATCCAAAGTCGTCCCTGTGTGAATGGGCTCTTAACTCAAAAATATACTACAGCTTCTAAAACATCACAACTAAAACTTCTAAAACATCACATGAACTAAGGAAATAACCAACTAAATGAGACAATAATAAAATACACGTTTCCTATGAAAAAAAAAAAATAACACCTGGAGCACAAAGCACAAATGGGAAACATGTCCACTGCAATTTTATAGACATTTTTACCTAATCACCTGCAGGTAATTGTAGTTGGGGATCATCAGTAAGATGTCTTCACCAGGGTTCAGAGAGCACAAAAGCTAGAGCTGTGTGAACACAGATCTCATCACACCCGAGTCCAGTGATCCCCACAGCTACGCCACTTATTTACTAGAGCAGTCACGTGTTGTTTTGTGTCAACACTTTTGCTGATAGTGGCGATTGACTGTGTGTTTATGGTAATATAAAATGACAAGTTCTAGTTCAGACTTCAATGTTTCCTTTCTACAGTTTGACAGTCAACCATGTGGTCAGGTGGTGTTTTCAGTGTCAACTATCGTATAAGCCTGAATCACCACTTCAATTTTCTGTTCTACGGGCATACTAAGGTAGGCCATAGATGTTGAGAATTTCTTTCTTGCCACGGGTTGCAGGAAAGACATTTGCACGATTTCCCCCATCAACACAGACAGTGCTGACAGGGGATTTCCTTCTGCAGAGCAATTGTCTGCTCCCAGTGAGGGGGGGTGTCCCCACCAGGAGAAGACCATGATTATTGCTAGCAAATATACCAGGCGCTAGTGATAATCCCAAGTGAATCCGGCAGGCTGGTTGTACCCAAGTGGATCGATTAACTTGGTACATTCAGCCTGCCCACAAATATCATTTCTTTCTCGTACATCACGGGACACAGAGCGACATAGTCATTACTAATGGGTTATATAGATACCGTCAGGTGCTGGCACTGGCAACTTCCAAAACCGGAAGTACCCTCCCCTATATAAGCCCCTCCCATCCGGGAGCACCTCAGTTTTTTGCCAGTGTCTAAGGTGTTGGCCAAGAAGAAACATGTGTTTTTCACTGAGCTTGCGTACAGGTTCTTTTGGGCCTCAGTAAGCTATTCCGGATCCGACCAAAAAAGCTTCATAGCTAAACGGTCGGTACCCGGGCCTTGCAGAGAAGAGCAAGGTTTTGCCTGTAATGCTTCTCTTAGGAGAGCTGGACCCTGGGATCCAGAGCTCTGGTCATACCCACGACCAAGATGTTTTCTGTGCAGGGTGCTATACAGGTCCAGGGGAGTGGAATCCTTGGGAACCCGGTCCCTGAAGGTTTGATTACAATGCCTGCCGTGATAGGTGAAGTTTGGGCTTTTGTGGACCAAACAAAGTCCTGCGGCGGGGAACAGGTAAGTGGGGGCCCCCAGGAACTTGGTTCTATTGGGGGACCCCCAAGCCTAATTTGTCTTTCTGTCTGTTACCTAATGGTATTCCCGCAAAATTCTGTGCATGCCTGTAACTACTAAAAAAATGTAATAATTTTTAATGGTGGTCAAGAAAAAAAAAAAAAATTTTTTTTATATATATTTAAGATATTAGACTGCGGTACCTGTGTTTGTCCACTAGAGGCCGCTGTGGAATGTTTTCTAAGAGGGGCCCTGGCTCTTGTCCCTAGTCTCCATTCTTCAAAATTAGCGCCGAAGGCGCACGTGGCCGCGCGCGTGCGCGTGCACGCGCCTCTATATATAGAGGTGAGCCAGGAAAGGGGGCGGAGCCTGGGGGATGACGCTCTGTGTGCGCCGCAGCGCTTCTGCGCATGTGCGGGCGTCCCAGCATGTAAAAACCACAGTTTTGTGTGGTGAGCTGGCTATGAAGTACAGAGACAGAGCTGGCAACATTTAAAAAAGGGCATACAGCAAGCGGTTGATACAGGCATCCCCTAGAAAGGCACATTAGTAGACACCAACTGTGATATAGCAGCAATTGTGCTAGACTATTCTCAGTAAAAGTGGTGTATTACGGCTGGAATACCTCAGCTTTAGGCTTAGGAATATGCCGTCCAGAAGCTCCGGAACTGAATCTTCCAGGAAGCGAAGGGGGTCTCTTCGGGCTCGGAGGATCTTGGGCATACTTCTGCTGCACCAGTCTCCCCTGAAGTTCAGAGGTAAGTGACCGTAGAGACCCCGCAGGGGTACTTGGTACTGTGGCTGTCCTCAGTTCACCTGCTCCTGTGTATGTAACAGAGGAGGTTTTTTCCTCAGCTCTGGGAGGATTAGAGAGAGATTGTCAACATTTATCGCTGCCTCCCTGTCAGGGAAAGCACGCCCGATCTCCGTCTCCTCCTTCAGAGTGCCTGTTAGCAGAGCAACAGTCCCATACAGGGATCGACCTGCCTGAAGGGGATCAGGATGAGGTTGATTCTGTTATAGAGGAATCAACAGTGGGGGAACCTTTTCTCAGCATCTCAAGCTGAAAGATTATGGGTTCAGTCTCTGACTAACATGGTCCGATCAGCATTTAAAAATGCACCTTGCGGAACCATCAACCACTACTGTATCCTCGTTGGGGTCGCTAGAAGCCCCCAGACTGTCTGTTCTTTTCCACTTCACCCTTTACTGAAAGGGCTCATTTACCAGGATTGGGAACGTCCTGAGAAAATATTTATTCCCCCAAGAGATTTCCGGTGGTCTATCCCATGGAGGATAAGTTCATAAAAAAAAAAAAAATGGAAGGTCCCTACAGTGGACGCAGCCATCTCTTGTATGTATAAATCACTGACATG
Organism: Rana muscosa; assembly: GCA_029206835.1. Taxonomy (NCBI): domain Eukaryota; kingdom Metazoa; phylum Chordata; class Amphibia; order Anura; family Ranidae; genus Rana; species Rana muscosa. The sequence continues at coordinate 173,402,381 of CM055123.1, forward strand.
TCCAGTGGATAATGTCCAAATGTTCAAGAACCCAATAGATAAAAGATTGGAGTCCTTATGAAAATCTGCTTCTTTCTACAGCAAGCTTGGTGACACAACCAGCAGTAGCAGCTATTGGGGTCTGCTAAGCAGTGAAGGATCAGTTGAAACAGGTCTTGAGGGACTTGACAGATCAGCAGGCTTTGCCCTAGCTGATCTGCCTAGAGCCTTAGGCTTTGCGGTTGACGCCATAAAGGATTCAGTCCATCAGGCCTCCCGCCTTACACTGTCTATAGTACATATGCGTAGGCTCCTATGGCTCAAAAACTGGTCTGCTGAAGCTCCCTGTAAAGAATGGCTGGTTAGCGTCCCATTTCATGGTGAACGCTTATTCAGGGAAAACCTGGACAAATATATCCAGAAAATTTCCAGCGGTAAAAATACGCTCTTGCCGGTTAAAAACAGAGTTAGAGGTCCCTCTTTAAGAGGCCTGCTTCTCCAGTCCCTGGGGCATCGGCTGTATAACAGTTCCGACGGCCTCCTTGGTCAATTCCCGGGGGTAAAAAACAGGGACAATAGCAGGGTAATGAGAAACCCTGGGTCAGGGGAGGTACAAAACCTCCCCCAAAGTTAAATTCATTGAAGCCCCCACTCAGTCGGGTGGGGGGGAGGACTCCAGTTGTTCGCAAGAGACCTGGCGGGACACGATCAAGACAGATAGGTGCTCTCCGCAGTATGTTTGGGATACAGTTTGGAGTTAAAAGACTCTCCTCCTTCCCATTTTTGAGGTCAAACGTGCCAAGGGATCCCCGGAAGAGAGAGTCCCTCCTGTTGGCACTAGAACAACTATTGCTCCAAGGAGTAATTATGGAGGTTCCCCTGGAAGAATGAGGGTTCGGGTTTTACTCAAACCTCTTTACAGTCCCGAAGCAAACGCGGACGGGAGGCCCATATTAATTCTAAAAGGGCTATACAAATTCCTGTATATCAGGACTTTCCAATAGAGTCAATCCGATCGGTGGCCACTGCCCTACAAGGGGAGGATTGGTTAGCCGTGATCGACATCAAAGATGCTTATTTGCGCATTCCCATCTTTCCAGTCCACCAAAAATTTCTACGCTTTGCAGTAGAAGGGCGCCATTTTCAGTTCAGAGCCTTACCCTTCGGTTCGGCCACAGCACCACGAGTGTTTACAAAAATTCTGGCCCTTTATTGGCCAATCTAAGAACACAAGGTGTAATGATAATGGCATATCTAGATGACTTGTTGCTGATAGACCACTCAGTGAAAAAACTAGACGTGGTCGTTCACAAGACAATCAAGTATCTGGAATCTCACGGTTGGATTATCAACCGAGACAAGTTACCCCTAAAAACCAGTCAAAAGTCTGGAATACTTGGGGCTAAGGTTGGATTCAGGCCAGAGAAAAATATTCTTGCCTCGAGGAAAGGTGTTGTCTTTGAAAGATTTGATCCACTTAGTGGGTACAAAAAAGACAGCCGTCCATACGCCTGTATATGAGGCTGCTGGGAAAGATGGTGGCATCATTCGAAGCAGTACCCTACGGTCAATTCCATTCAAGGAATTTGCAAGGGGCCATACTGTCAGCCTGGAACAAAAAAGTTCAGGCCCTAGACTTACAATGTCCTTGTCCCCTTCCGTTCGCAAGAGCCTCCGTTGGTGGTTGGTTCCCCAGAATCTGGAAAAAAAGGAGATCCTTCAGTCCGATTTCTTGGAAGGTGGTCACTACAGATGCCAGCCTTATAGGCTGGGGAGCAGTACTGGAGCAATGGTCTCTCCAGGGCAGATGGTCGGATGCAGAAAAGGCCCTGCCCATCAATCTCTTAGAGATACGAGCAGCCCGGTATGCCCTAGTAGCATGGACATCCAAACTCCAAGGGTCCCCTGTCAGAATTCAATCATCAGGGGGGCACCAGGAGTCGTGCAGCCCAGAGGGAAGTAAATTACATCCTGAAATGGGCAGAAAAATATGTCCCAGCCATATCTGCGGTATTCATTCCAGGAGTGGAGAATTGGAAGGCGGACTTTCTAAGTCGCCAGCAATTAGGCCCAGAGGAAGGGTCCCTTCACCCCGAGGTTTTCTGGACAATATGTCAGCGGTGGGGAACATCGGATGTAGATCTTCTAGCATCCAGATTCAACGCAAAGGGGGACAGGTTTGTCTCTCGGACAAGGGATCCCCTAGCTTGCGGCTCGGATGCCCTAGTGTTCCCTTGGGATCAGTTCAAGCTGATATATGCATTCACACCGCCACAATGGTTACCTCGATTACTCCGCAGAATCAGGGTAGAAAAGAAACCAGTGATTCCGGTGGCTCCAGCGTGGCCCCGAAGAGCGTGGTACGCGGAGATTGTAAAATTTCAGTGGGGAGTCCTTGGACTCTCCCACGTCGTCCGGACCTGCTTTCGCAAGGACCGATATACCACCCTTCCTTACCAGCCCTAGGTTTGACGGCCTGGCTATTGAAGCCCACATTCTAAAAAAGAGAGGGCTCTCTAATGCTGTGGTATCTACCATGATCAATGCCAGGAAGCCGGTATCCAGGCAGATCTACTATAGAATCTGGAAGGCGTACATCGCGTGGTGTGAGGCCAAGAAATGGCATCCACATAAGTACGTAATAGGTAGGATTCTGGACTTCCTACAGTGGGCTGTAGATAGGAAGCTTGCCTTGAGTACTATCAAGGGTCAGATTTCGGCCTTGTCAATATTTTTTCAAAGGCCCTTGGCTTCGCATTCACTAGTCAAAGCCTTTATACAAGGAGTGATGCGTATTAGTCCTCCGGTTAATATTCCCATATGTCCATGGGATCTAAACTTGGTTCTGTCGGTTCTACAGAAACAACCATTTGAACCATTACAGCATATTTCCTTGGTGCTTCTCACCAGGAAATTGATTTTTCTAGTAGCCATTTGTTCGGCTAAAAGAGTATCGGAATTAGCAGCTATGTCCTGTAAGGAGCCATATCTGGTTATCCATAAGGACAGAGTAGTGTTACGTCCTCATCCAGCCTTTCTTCCTAAGGTGGTATCGAGGTTTCATTTGAACCAAGATGTGGTTCTTCCTTCTTTTTTCCCCAAACCTACTTCGGTAGAGGAAAAGTTATTGCATTCTTTGGATGTAGTAAGAGCAGTTAAAGCTTATCTAAAAGCCACTGCTCAGATTCGCAGAACGGATACTTTGTTTATTCTGCCGGAAGGCCCCAGAAAGGGTCAGGCAGCGTCAAAATCTACTTTAGCCAAGTGGATTCGACAGGTCATTATGCAAGCTTATGGCTTGAGAAGGAGACCGCCTCCGTTCAAAGTTAGAGCGCACTCCACGAGAGCAGTTGGAACTTCATGGGCAGTGCATCACCAGGCCTCCCTGGCTCAAATCTGTAAGGCCGCAACATGGTCTTCAGTTCACACGTTTACTAGGTTCTACCAGGTGGACGTTAGAAGTCAGGAGGATGTCGCCTTTGGGCGCAGTGTGTTGCAGGCCGCAAAAGATCCTCATGTCTGATAGCGCTCAGCTTATATATGGTGTATCCCCCCCCCCTCATTGGGCATTGCTTTAGGACATCCCATTAGTAATGACTATGTCGCTCTGTGTCCCGTGATGTACGAGAAAGAAAATAGGATTTTTATAACAGCTTACCTGTAAAATCCTTTTCTTGGAGTACATCACGGGACACAGAGCTCCCGCCCCTCTTTGGGGACACTTATTGCTTTGCTACAAAACTGAGGTGCTCCCGGATGGGAGGGGCTTATATAGGGGAGGGTACTTCCGGTTTTGGAAGTTGCCAGTGCCAGCACCTGACGGTATCTATATAACCCATTAGTAATGACTATGTCGCTCTGTGTCCCGTGATGTACTCCAAGAAAAGGATTTTACAGGTAAGCTGTTATAAAAATCCTATTTTTCCTGCACGAGTCACCATTTTGTGCTAAACACATCTCAGTCCCAAATCAATATTATAAATACATTTTTAAATTTGCCGATGCTACAAGATACAACCCCCCCTACAAACGGTCAGTCCGGCTAATCTCCTAGATCAGGGATAGGAGTGATTAGTATACTGCAGTATAGGACAGTTTTTGGATCCAGTTAAAAAAGAGAGACTAGGAACACTTTTCTAGGAGTGCTTTTGAATAGGGAGGACATTTAGTGGCAGGTAATTCTGAGACCTACCCAATTTACTCCTTCTAATTGCAGATAGCGGTAACCAGACAGAGGAATATTTTGAATATACCCTTCCCTATAAAGTGAAAACACACACACCCAACAAATCAATTTAACAAAGTCCTAATATGCTCTAGGTGTCATCCCTAGGTCTTTTGGTGTGTGGGCATGCCCACCTTGTTTTGAATTAATGCAGTCCCTGCATTGAGGTAAAAAAACGGCCCCCGTATTTGTATTGTCCCCTTTCCCATCCAGCACTGTGCCCAAGTACAGCAGCGCTGCTCTCTCTCTCCTCACAGGAGCCATTGGCCCTTTTCTGATGACAATCAGATCCTTCAGAGAGGGCACGGGGCCGAACTACACTCTGTGTGCCTAATAGATTATTATTATTTAGGTACTTATATAGCGCCGTCAATTTACACATCGCTTTACATATACATTGTACATTCACATCGGTCCCTACCCTCAAGGAGCTTACAATCTAAGGTCCCTTATACTAGGGCCAATTTAGACAGAAGCCAACGGCGCATTCATGGGGTTAATCCCATTCACAAAATCGGCTACTTCCCAGCAATCGCTGGGCGTAGCCGAATGTGACGGCTCCCGCGCGCATGCGCGGAGTCACGTCTTCGCCGCTCCGGCCAATCACAGCGCCGGAGCGGCGCTGTGATTGGCTGGTGCGGCGATACCCGGAAGTAACATTCCGGCTATCGCCGCAGTGATGTCTGCGTCTGGACAGAGGGACGCGGACTGCTTCGGGGGCCCTGATCTAAGGTAAGTGGTACATAATGAGCTAGTATGCTAGTCATACTAGCTCATTATGCCTTTCTCTTGCAGGTGGGCAAAAAAAAAAAAAAAAAAAGTTAGTGGGTTTACAACCACTTTAAGCCTCATACACACGACCGAGTTTCTCGTCGTAAAAAACCCATCAATTTTCTCGACGAGATTCTTGTCAAGCTTGACGAGCTTCTTGTCCAGCTTTCCTTGCATACACACTGTCAATTCCAAATCTCGTCGTTGTTCTGCACGGTCACGTACAGCACGTACGACGGCAGTATAAAGGGGAAGTTCGATTCCAATGGCGCCACCCCTTGGGCTGCTTTTGCTGATCTTGCGTTATCGCGTGTTAGTAAAAAATTTGGTGAGAGACGATTCGCGCTTTTCAGCCTCGTGCTTTTCAGTTCAGCATGACGAATGTGCTATCTCCATTACGAACGCTAGTTTTTTTTTTTTTCCATAAAGTTTTATTGAGCAAATTCACAAACATCTCAGTACAAAGTATAAAACAGAACAAGTGCATTCAAGGAGAATCAGTTTTTGGTACAACATAAACAAACATTACAGGCAGGTGTGTAATTGTCTCCAGTTTTTGTAAAAGTGTGAATGAGGGTGCATATGGCCCGGAGCCTTTATTAATTTGAATCGCGTGCCGGCCGCCTGCTAACCTTGCTGCATTTCTTATTGTTTCAGACACCAAAAAGACGGTGTCTAAAGGCTAGTAATAGAGGGGTAGGAGGAGGGGAACCGTACCCACTCGTGCGGAGGGGGTATGGGACTGAAGGGGGGTAGGAAACGGGGAAGAGGGATCAGAGAAGAGAGAGCAGGAGCAAAGAAAAGGGGGGCCACAGGTGATGTATTAATGGGGGTCGGAGAGCATTTGTAGTAGAGAAGAGAGGGGAGATTTTGGGGAGAGCTAGGGAGCAGCAAGAGGAATAGGAGCGGGATAACGAGGAAAAGGAAAGAGAGAGAAAGAAAGAAAAGGGAAAGAAAAAAAAAAAGAAAGAAAAAAAAAAAGACCGGGGGGGGGGAGGAGGTGGGGTAGGGGTAAGGGTGAGGATGAAGGTGCGGGGAGTGACCACTCGCTTGGGCCTCTGTATGTGAGAGGGGAGTAGAGCCCCTCAAAGCTCGTACATTAGTCAGGGGGAACATGCTGCTTGTATTCAGCTGTTTTGAAATGTAACCAGCAGGACCAAGTAAACGAGAAATTTACGAACGCTAGTTTTACCAGAAGGAGCGCTCCCGTCTCATACTTGATTCTGAGCATGCGCGATTTTTTAAGACTCGGAAAAGCATACACACGACCGGTTTTCTCGTCGCAAAACAGGCCGACGAGAAACCCGACGAGAAAAACGAGAATCCTAACAAGAAAATAGAGATCAGGTTCTTTATTTTTCTCGTCGAGATTCCCAGCAGTTTTCTCGACGAGAAACCATACACATGAAAGGTTTTCTCGGCAAGAAAGCTCTCTCTGCAGTTTTCTTGTCTTTTTTTGACGAGAAACTTGGTCGCGTGTACGAGGCTTTAATTGTGAAACTTGCCATTTAAACTTATTTTTTTCATTTTGTCTAAAGTAGTATAAATAAGAAGATACAACAAAAAATATGCAAACAAATGGAAAAAGACATTGCATTTATTTTATTTTTTTGTGTTAATATATATATTTTCTTTCTTAAAATCTATGAATGGATTTGTATTAGGAAACAAATTATTCAAAGTACTGATCTCCAAAGTGAGTACAGTGGCGAGTCACCATGGTCCTCACTTCAGCTTCTTATGCCGCGTACACACGATCATTATTCACGGCGGTTAAAAAACCGCCGTGAATAATGACATTTTAAACGAGGGAACAGCTTGTTCCCCACACATGGTCATTTTTCTCGTCATTTTTTAAAATGACGAGAAAAACGATTGTCTATGGGCTCCACGGCAGTGTTTCCCTATGGGAAACACTGCCGCGGAAGAAATGTCAGGAAAAACGACGAGAAAAATTAGAACATGTTCTAATTTTTCTCGTCGTTTTTAATGCCGTTTTTCACGTCCTGAAAAATGACAAAAAGACCACACACGGTCGTTTTTCTTGTTGAAAACAAAAAATGTCATTTTTCACGATGTGAAAAATGATCGTGTGTACGCGGCATTACAGTCACCTGAATGGCTTTGCTAACTTTCAAAACCCAGCCATGCAATTTGGAGAAGAGAACCTTTGCCAGGTTGGGACAGCACACAGGAAGTTGCTGATACTTGTCAATACATGAGCGCTGTTCGATTAGGACTTTGCAGGGTTTTGCAGCCGTTCACACCAGACATCCTACAAATGTGTCTGAGCTGAAGCAGTTTTGTAAAGATGAATTGTCAAAAATTCCTGCTAAATGTTGTGCAGGTCTGATCCTGAGCTACGGAAATTACTTGCTTGAAGTAATTGCTGCCAAAGAGGGTTTGACCAGCTTTAACAGCTTTTACTGTCTTATGGATATTCACAAGCCGTGTTTACAATGTTAACAATGGCTGTGCTGCTCTGTACATGCAGTTAAATTTTAGTTTTATGCTATCCAGGTATGACTTTTGAAACACCTTGAATACTTATCAGGATGTGCTAAGATAAATGGCACCTTCTGCAAAACCATGAGTTAGTGCAAAAGGACATGACTAATGACTAATGCCCCGTACACACAACCGGTTTTCCAGTCGGAAAAAAAACGATGGTTTTCCCGACGGAATTCCTCTCAAGCCTGCCTTGCATACACACGGTCACACAAAAGTCCGGTGAACTTTTGACTGCCAAGAACGCGGTGACGTAAAAGACTACGACGAGCCGACAAAATTAAGTTCTATGCATCCGAGCATGCGAATTGTTTCGGAGCATGCGTGTTTTTTTTCCCGTCGGAAAAGCATACAGGCGAACGGTTTTCCCACTAGGATTTTTTCCAGACGGGAAAATAGAGATCCTTCTACTCCTTTTTTTCTGGCAGTTTTCCTGAGGGAAAAAGTCAGATGGAGCATACACACGGTCGGGATTCCTGACGAAAAGCTCTCATCGCAGTAAGGCTTGTTTAGCGACCTATCAACAGTATAAACTATTTCAGTAAAATGTTTTGTAACCAAGACATAAAATTATTTTACATTAAACACGGTCTTTAAATCATTTGCATTCTAACATTTAATAATCATCTAGAAGCCAAGCTATAGTTAACCACCACAAAAACATTTAAACCGTAACCCACACTTGCTGTGCCCCAAATCTGGAAAAAAAAATTAAGAGAGTGATTGGAACAACACCATTAGGGCTGTGAAGACAGGTTCTCAATCTGTGTGAAACCGGCACAGTCTCAGAACTTGGAGCCAGGGCTGTTGTTAGAAATCATGGGGCCCTGTACAGCCTTTCTGCACTGGTGCCCCAAAAATGAAAAAAAAAAAGTCCCTTCCCTGCTCCCACCTCCTGGGCCCCTCTGTTGCTGTGATGGGGCCCAGGGAAATGCAATTTAGGCCCTGGTAAGCAAATAGGAGCAGGGGTGTGGTCCAGTAAAATCTATTTATTAATTTAGGCAGAAATAAAGCTGCCCAGGTCCCCTTGTTGAGCTGATAAAGCCTGGGCTCAGTACAACAGGACCAGTTGTACTGCCTTATCAGCGGCCCTGCTTGGAGCCCAACACTGCTGAAGGCTCCTATTTCTACATGCTGAAGAACATTAATGTTCAGATTCAAGAATGGACCAGATAAATACATAATTGTATTTGCTTTGATGTTCAGTTATACAGTAAGGGATCTTTACTCATTCAGACAGCTTATATCCCAATTGGTAATGAACTGCAACAGGAGTAAAAAGGTGAAACCACATCCATACGAGTGAACTACCCGGCATGTTTTTACATACACTGAAAAGAAAAACCCATCTCTAATGCCGCGTACACACAACAAAACCGGGGATTTTTTTCCGACGGAATGTTGGCTCAAACTTGTGTTGCATACACACGGTCACACAAATCTTGTCGGAAATTCCGAACATCAAGAACGCGGTGACGTATAAGACGTACGATGAGCCGAGATCAATGAAGTTCAATAGGAAGTTCGGCTCTTCTGCTTGATTCTGAGCATTCGTGTTTTTTGTGCGTCGGAATTGCATACAGACGATCGGAATTTCCGACAAGAACCTTTGACGGAAAAAATTTGAGAACCAGCTCAAATGTCTGATGGAGCCTACACACGGTCTGAATTTCCGACAAAAATCTCACATCGAACATTTGTTGTTGGAATTTCTGACCGCGTGTACGCGGCATTAGTTGTTTATACTATGGGATCTAAAACCAATTAAAGGTAAATCTGAAACATGTCAAAGAGGGAGCAGGATACTGAAAGATATACCCTCAAGTTTTCCCAATGTATAGCTAATTGATTTCACACTTTCATTTTGTAAGGCGGGGATCTCCAAACTCTACAGCACCTGTCAACGCCACAAGCCAAAGAATCTCAGGAAAAGAAGGAATCAGGCAGGTTTGAAAACTATGTTCTGTTCTATCACTATTGTTTCCTGAGATAAGAAAGTGTCAGTGCTGTCTGCAGCGTGCCTCCTCAGAATCCCCCAACAGGCCAAACAATTGTTTAAGCAGAATGTTCTTTTTATTAGAATGTACGCTGATGGCAGAGAGGGTGCATAAGGAAAGTAAAACAGGGCCTGTCTGTCTAATTGCCTCTTTGGGTCTATGGCTTCCTTACAGAACCTTCATTCGGATATGTCCAAATAAGCATAATTGGGCTCCATGGGCGTCCACTGAACTTTTTTCAGGGGGGGCATCATTTTTGAGGTTAATCTTGCTTCACTCCATGCCCATATAAATATAACCTAGAGCAGGGATATGCAATTAGCGGACCTCCAGCTGTTGCCAAACTACAAGTCCCATGAGGCATATCGAGACTCTGACAGCAGCAAGCATGACACCCAGAGGCAGAGGCATGATGGGACTTGTAGTTTTGCAACACCTGGAGGTCCGCTAATTGCATATCCATGACCTAGAGAATGTACATCTTTCTATATTGCAATGTATTGCAATACATCTGTTGTGGCCATATTTTGATCTTGATGAAAACAGCCTCTACTGTAGCCACAACACAGATGTATTGCAATACAAAAAGATGTACACAGTGGTGTCGTGGCACAGGCACTGCTGTTACCTGTAGTTCTTCAGCGATAGGGCAGGCACTGGCAGCGTATTCAGTTTCTTGTCTTGGCCACTGCACACCATGCACCTGTGGGAGGAGCCAGCGCCACGCCAGCCGGATCGGCATAGGCACATTTACACAGGCAGAGGCAGGCTGAGGCAGCAGCCAATCACGGAACAGCCAGGTCAGGGTCACGGTGATGTTAAGCAGAGGCCCGAGACAATCCAATGCTTGGGCCGGGGGTGAGGAGGGAGGGACAGATAGTCGGAAAAGACTGAGAGCAGCCCCAGCCCCCAGGCCAGCAGCAGTCTGCAGACTTAGAAAAAAAAGTCCACGGCTGCCGCAGAGGTGGCTGCGGCGGCCATTGTAACACAGGGGGCAAGTGTGTGTTCACTCTGACTTCTAGGGGGGGGCAATTGACCCCCCTTGCCCTATGGAGCGGACGCCCATGTTGGGCTCTAATATAATTCTTTCTAGATTTTAAAGCAGTGCAAGGGACTATATTCCTTTAAGTGCATCTGTGCTTTGCCTATGCAGAGAAAAGTTAACAGCAATACAGAATCCACATATACAAGCCAAGGTAGCAATAGTTACCTTGGTAAAACTGGTGCGTGGATGCCATTATTGGATAAAGAAACCAGGAGATCAAGAAGCAATAGAAAAACAGCCATTGGGGGACTACTAAATCTACCTCATGCGGTTCCCATCTCTACCATCTCATTATCTGCAAGTCTAAATCGGGGCCATGCACGTAATGCTGAGCACTTACCCTGATGTGTGCAGTTGTTCATGTAGAGGGTCACAGTGGTCTCCACTGCACATGCAATCACAACCTGCATGCAGTGATGTGACGCATGTCTGTAAAAGGTGCACTAATGGCATACATACAGGAATTGTTTGGCTGTCAGGAACCTTCTTTAAACACTTAAGCCTCGTACACACGACCGAGTTTCTCGTCGAAAAACGACAAGAAACTTGCTGGCAGAGCTTTCTTGCGTGTACGCGGCTATCAGGTTTCTCGTAAAGAAAACCGACAAGAATCTCAACGAGAAATATAGAGAACCTGCTCTCTATTTTCTCGTCGAGATTCTCATCAGCCTGTTTCTCGACGAGAAAAGTGTGTGTATGTACACTTACCTGTCCTCCGGGAAGCCCGCGCATGCTCGAAATGACTTCGACGCATGCGCGGTAGCTTCCTAGGCATAGTTAGGGTGAAGCAAGATGGCGGCGACGGCATCGAATGTGACGAGCGCACGCTCGTCGTAGTCGATGACGTCACCGCGTTCGCTCCATTCAAAGAACCGCGGGTTCTTTGAATTGAGCGTCTGTACACTCGGCCGGGACAAGTTTCTTGTCCAAGAATCTCGTCAAGAAAAACGACGTGTTTTTGCATGACGAGATTCTCGGTCGTGTGTACGAGGCTTCAATCTGAAGAACAGGGAATATAGAAGGACTATTGCATCCGATGTGCATGTTGTCCCTTGTAAATTTTCTCCACCATCCAACCAAAACTTAATTGGATTTAGATGGGTTATAACTTTTTTTTTTAAAACTTAATATTTTTAACCTCTCTACCATTGCGGAGATTTCCCCTTAGGAAATACAACATCTCATCAAAAGACAGAGATAAAAACAAAAAGGATTGGTAGAGTGGATTAGAACTTTAGACAGGCTTATTTTAGTGGCCTGTGTCTTTCTGTTAGAATATAAATATTAAATATTACATAAGCATTTTATGTCATCTCTATTCAGCAAACAGGTGAAACTCTTGTCTCCTCTTCTTGCTTTTCTCTGTCTCTCTACCACCTTTAAAAAAATCCCAATTACAGTAAAACCTTGGATTGCAAGCATAATTAGTTCCAGAAACATGCTTGTAATTCAAAGCACTTTTATATCAAAGCAAATTTCCCCATAAGAAATAATGGAAACTCAAATGATTTGTTCCACAACCATTTATTCATAAGTCCTTCAGTTTATAGTCCATATAAAAAGATTATAGCAATGTGACCAGGTTGTGTAACCATAAAAATGTCCATCCACAAATGGAAGCCTCTACAAGGGGATTAGAAGCAAAATCCAGCAGGAGCTACAGAGTATAAAAGAGAAGAGAGACGCCTCTAAGTGTAGCAATATGTTGCTAAATTTTGTACCTTCATTAAATGTAACCATATTGCTACACTTAGAGGTGCTTCTATTCTCTTTTATACTCAGTTGTGACATGACGCTACTTGTATATCAAAACATCGCTTGTATATCAAGTCAAAAGTTATTTAAAATTTTTGCTGGTCTTGCAAAACACTCTCAAACCAAGTTACTCTCAAACCAAGGTATTACTGTACATAGCTCAGTTGCTCAAAGTGAAATTTACATGCACAACTGAATAAATGATGAGTCATTCCTCTGACTTAAACGGCTCTGTCCAAGGTTTCAATGAGATGAAGCGAGCCTCAAGGCAGGCAACTCTGTTCTGACTCTTTGGATAACACATTTTGCTCTGAGAATCCTTTGTCATATGAACTAGAAATATGTCCTGGGAGTTCCTGGGTTCTAATATCCTAATGAATACTGCAGTGAAATGAACTACATCCCTATAAGCCTGGTACATGCCACTAGATTTCTTTTTGTTCAACTCAGCTGGTTGAACGGAAAAAACTTCAGCTCCAGTCGAAGCCGCTGTACTAACGATCCCATGTTCGTACAGCGATCTCCCCCTCTAAGCTATTGTGTTCCGACAGGAGGGAGGAAAGTTTTGTGTGGTGCCCCCCCCCCCTCCGCCAGAACACTCCGGTGAGCGCCCTCAGCCATTGGCTGAGAGTGCTGATCAGGAGCCGGTCGGCTGCTGGCTTTCCAGCATTCTCATCCGACACAGGCCGACCAGCTTCTGTCGGATTGGCTGCCATACACATGGGCCGAACAGTTTTTATTTGAACCGGTCGATGCCGCCGGATATTCAGCCAGTGTGCATTAGGCTTTAGATACACTGTATCCCCAACAAAAAAAGGAGCCAATCAAGGGGACTTTTTAGGTACATTTTGAATTAATCCATTTTGTGTGGTTGGGTTGTCTGAAAAAAAACAAAAACAACCAGTATTGATTCCCAGAGCCACTGCTGCAAAGTTCAGTAGTAAATGAAAAACTGCACGTGGGATAAATATTTTTAGCAGAAAATTCCAAATTCTTCCAGCAATGTCAGCCAAGTTGACAAGCAACTGATGGGGCATTCTACATATTTCAACCTCGGAGGTGAACGTACAATTCCAGAAACGGATACCAAGTATTCTCAAATTTCAAGAACAATAGTGGCCAGTCTGAACAAAAGCCCCTTGTTTCATTTTAACAATATATTATAAACTGTTTGTGACCAATTAGTAGATTCACTGTTATACATTTGCTTATCTTTAGAAATGTTTGGGAACAAGGCTTTGAGTGGGAGCACCAGATCACAGAGTACAGAACACGGCATACCACATTTGGTACATTGTACTTTGCTTTAGTCCTTCAAAATTACAGGGCTAAACAGATTCAAAAGGGTTTTTAGAAAGCCTTTGTAATGGATGTTTATTAGATAACAGTTTCTGCAGTATTACAACTATCAAATGGGAATGGAGCTGAAATATCCAGGAGTATAGGTAGAAAGAAAGGACCCATTAACACTAAAATGCAGACATGTAATCCAGTATCTATGCATTACAATGATTAAAAGTATTTTAAGCCAGAATAAAACTAGGCTCAATGCATGAAGCTTTACATAAGGATAATGATCTTTATTTTCAGCCACCTAATTGTATCCCATCTCATATTACTCATTATCATTTTGTTTAAAGTATATATTTATTTTTATTTTATTTATATAGCCATAGAAAACACAATCACACGTTAGAAAAAAAAAACCATCCTATTCTTTCATCCATACCCCCCTGTTTAAAGTATATCTAACCAAACTTTTTATTTTTTTAAAAGAGTAGGTGGAAGTTAAAACTATTGTTTTTTTTTTTCTTTTTTTGCCATTTTTGTCTTATTTTAGAGATTTACCTTCAATTTCTGTCCTGTGGACTTAACAGGATGTGAGAGGATACCTTTCCAATATAAGGGAAACCCCACGTAATCTGCTGATAGATCATGCAATTTTCTTTCCTGCAGCCAAGTGTTGCAGGAAAGTAGATCGCTCGATTTCCCCATCAACACAGTCAGTGTTGATGGGGGAATCCCTCCTGCAGAGCTATTGTGTTCTCCCAGAAGGGGGGGGGGGGGGGGGTTGCGGGGAGCTGTGACTGCTGGCACAGCAGAGTTATTACTGATAGCAGCTATCGCCACTGGCAATAATCGCATTCTAAAAATCCAACATGCTTTTTGTACCAAAGTCTATCGATTGATCGACTTGGGTGCAAATCAGCCTGCCCATAGATGGATTGGATCTCAGCCGATCCTAGCTGCACTGCCTGAGATTCGATTAATCGATGGCCGGCTTTAGACAGTTGTGCCGACTCAAAATGTTGTCTGTACCATTACTTATATCAATCCGAGTGAGATTGGTGATCAGGACAATAAAGCGGGTTGCACAGGAAAAAAACTGACAGCTCTGGGCGGAGCCGCTGTACTAACAATGCAAGGTTAGTTCAGCGATCTCCCCTGCTTAGCTGTTGTGTTCTGCCCCCCCCCCCCCCCCCCCCGCGAGAGCACTCCGATCAGCATCCTTCGCCATTGGAGAACTGATCTGGAGTCGGTCGGCTGCTGGTTTTCCAGCATGCACGTCCAAAAGACCGACATATACACGGGATAAATGTCAGATTTTTATTTTTTTTTTAACCGCCCATTGTTCTGACATTTGGCCCGTGTGTACAGGGCTTTAGAATAAAAACTTCCCTAGCAGAGACACAAAAGGTGCTAAAAAGCTGACAGTAGGTCTAGCCCCTTGCCAGTCTATCCAAATCTAAAAAAAAAAAGGTTTTGCCTTTAGTTACATTTTAAAGCGGTATTAAACCTCAAAACAAAATTGTAATATATTTCACCTTACCAATCCTTAAAGTGGCCTTAGATGTGATAACTGCATTAGTTTTCTTTTTTAGGCTCTCTCTCCTTTATTTTCACCCATGATCCTACCAGTAAGTCTGTTATTTTTTAACAAAACAAGCTCTTTTCTAGATGTATCAGTTATAGGGATGAGACAAACCACTTACCACTGACAGGGGTGCTTACAACGATCAGCCTATATTTATTTAAAAACTTTATCCCAAAAGGAACAAAACGGTTTGCTGCAACTGCTTAGAAAACTGGGAGTTTAGACAACATCATTGTCAGTTTTGGATAGGGGAGTGTTAGGTGGACTAGCAGATTTAGATACACTAACAATTTGATGCCAAAAGGTGCTCCCCGTATTTTTTTATTGCTGCTGTGATTTGACTTCCTGTTAGAGGGTGGCTACATTCATTCTCCTAAGTGGCACTGTATGTAGGAACATAGCCAATCTCACTTGTTTGCTTCCTAGATGGACGGTGGACTATATATGGGATTTGTAGTGTACATAAAGTATTGCACATGGATGCAACAAATGTGCATTGCTCGTTCCAAACAAACGGAAGTGAGGTGGAAAAAGGAGGAGATTCTGGAGCTCAGAAGGGATGTTACAAGGAGGCAAGGCAGGAAACGACAGTAAGAAAATCTCCTGAAAACAGATTACAGGAGTAATGGGCGTGTGCAGATTATTTTTGGAGATTAAGAATATTGTTTATTGTCAATTTAAATGTGTAGCTGCATTAGTTTCCTTTTTTTTTTTTTTAGGCCTCTTCCCTTAATTTTCACCTAATGATCCAGCCAGTAACACATCTTCTGTCTTATGAAATATAAGGAAGAGAACAGGGGCGGGACTTTAAATGGGGCATGATGGGGCGGTGATGTCATAAGGGGTGGGGTCACCGGATGACATCACAGGTGACCCCGCCCCATGCCAATATAAGTCGTTGCACACCGCGCACACAGCATTAGAGCGGGAGAGAGCGTTGAGTCAACATCAGAAGAAAATCAGAGGGAAGAAGACAATGGAGAAGACCGGGCAACAGCAAGCAAAAGAGCAGAAGATAGCGGAGAGACCCAGCAGAAGACACTGGACAGAGGGAGAAGAACCGGAGAGAGCGAGGAGGCAGAAGAAGTCGGAAGAGACCCCCGGAGCTGCCTAATAAATTACTTTAAACACCTGTGTAGTGGGTTTTATTTTTGACACTTTTTTCAGGTGAATGCGTAGGGGTAAAATGTACCCCATATTCATTCACATAGGGTGGGGGTCCAGGATCTGGGACTCCCAGATTCCGATAAGCCCCCCGCCTGCAGACCCCGACAACCAACGGCCAGGGTTGTCGGAAAGAGGCCCTTTTCCTCATCAACATGGGGACAAGGTGCTTTGGGGTGGGGGGGCGCAATAGCCCCCAATGCCCCAAAGCACCCACCCCCCATGTTTAGGGAATGTGGCCTGGTACGGTTCAGGAGGGGGGGGCGCTCGATCATCCCCCCCTTTTCTAACCGGCTAGGCTGCATGCTCGGATAAGGGTCTGGTGTGGATTTTGGGGGGACCCCCACACAGTTTTTTCGGCGTGGGAGTTCCCCTTAAAATCCATACCAGACCAAAGTCGGATCCACAATCGTATGACTGTTTTTTCAAAATCGCTGCAAAATCATGCAACTTTGGAATCGCACAAGTGTGAAAGGGGCCTTAGTGTGCAAAGCTGTTATTATTACCAAAGGTGCACCTATACTAAATGCTGCCTTGAAGGGGGTGTATACTTATGCAATTCGTCATTCTGTGTTTTTTTCATTGTATTTGAATTAATCTGCAAAGATCTGTTTTTAAACTGACATAAAAAAAAGAGTCTGGCAACCAATGTAAAAAGTCATTATAAAAAAAATAAAAATAAACCCACTGTGATTTAGGGCCCTTTTACACTGATGAGTTTTTTAAGCACGTTTCTGGTAAGAAAAAAATAAATAAAGAAACGCCTGAAAAGCTCAAGTAAAATGCTTCCCTTTTAAAATCAATGAATGTTTTCACACTGGGGCTTTTGTTGCAGTGAAAAGAATCCTGCTTACAGCATCTTTGGAGCATATTTGGGGAGCTAAAAAGAAAAGAAACGCCCCAAAAATGCTCCTCTCTATATAAATGAATGGGGACCGCCTCAAAAACACCCCCCACTAAGCATTTCTGGTGCAGTTTTTGAGTCACATGTCCTATAAAAAAAACGCACCGCCAACGCTGCAAAAACACTCTATTAACATATAGACATTGTACTGGCAGTTTTGAAGTGAACCAGTGTGAATGTGCCCTTAAGCTGCTTTCACACCGAGGAGTTTTTCATACCCTTTGGCGTTTAAAAAAGCGTCTGACAAGCTGAAGAAAAATGCTTCCCTTTAAAATCTATGAATGTGTTCACACTGGGGCGGTGCACTTCCATTACAGTGTAAAAAATCCTGCTTGCAGCATTTTTGAAGCATTGTTTGGGGAGTTAAAAAAACTGCTCCAAAAACACTCCGTCTAATTGAGGTGAATGGGAACCGCATCAAAAAGATGCTTCAACCATTTGGGGTGTCCGGGTGGCGTGGCCGTCCTGGCGCCATTCTATGGTAGCAGTACAATTGCACAAATGCCTTGTATGTTTTTTTTTTTTCATTACGCTCAAACAAGCGTATATCTCTGTACAGTTTAAATGTATAGAAATTAATATTGAGACTTTTTTACTTTTATACTTCTGTATGTTAAATGAAAAATTTCAATAAAAATTTATTGAACATAAAAAGGTGCTTCAAAAACGCCCCTGCTAAGCATTTTTGGTGCAGTTTTTGAGTCACATGTCCTTTAAAAACCGCACCGCAAGCACTGCAAAAGCGCAGCAAAAATGCTCAGTTAACGCATAGGCGTTTTACTGACAGTTTTGAAGCAAACCAGTGTGAAAGTGCCCTTTTTGTTCTATGACAATAAAGCCTGAAGTAGGGGATGAATACGTTTTATAGGACTACAGATATTACAGCTTTGTTATGGCTTTTAGTGACATTTAAAAGGTAAGGTCCCAAATACAGCATATTTGCATTGTACACCATTATTTATAAGCACACAGGATACTACATGGCGTGCATTTACAGTATACATCTTCATCGGAATTTTTTTTGGCATTCTGTATACATTCTCCTAATGCATATTATTTACAATAAATTGCAGAAAATCATTTTAAATCAATATTAAAAAAAAAATCTGTAGAACTGTAGGGTCATTTTTATTTTAATAAAAGCATAGAAATTATCTAGAAATTTTAATGGTCCTTCAGAACGCTTCTTACACATGCAATCTATTATAACATTATTTTTACAGCCTAAAATACAGATAAGGTGCAAAATAAATTGGATAGGTCTAATAAAACACCACAATACAGTTCCTGTGTAAATAAAGTCCTGTAGTGGAGAACACTTTGCTGGAAGTACATGATTGCTTGCAGGTACTTTATTTAATCATTTGTCATGTGCATGGACAAACAGAGTTATCTTCCCACTTTATCATCACCAGTCCTTGAGCTGCATTGTTAGGTTGCTATGCCTGTTATATAATACTTCTTATAATAAAAACAACTTACCTTGGCTGGAAATCAGCAGCTGCTCTCATAGATACATGAGGACTGTGCTCATGTGACATCATTCCTTTTGTAGTCCAGATTTCAGGAAGGCATTGACTTATAGTCTCAATTTCCTGCAGGATGAAAATACTCCAGTTAAGACAAGGACAGGTACACAGTGGGGTTAGTGGAGAGAGATCAATGTCAGGGTAGCAGCTTTTAAAATGAAAGATGATAAAAAAAAAAAAGTTAAAACATCCTCTCCAGAAAAAGGCTCAAATGACAATCTGGAAAATGAAAGAACACCACCTGAGCTATCAATGGCTAACAAAAAGAAAGCTTTGCCATCTCTAACAAAAATAGGAAAAAATACACAAACACATTTATACAGACAGAATATGACAGCAGACCACTGTCATTCATAACCAGCAGAACAATGCGTGCTAAACCAGTGTACAGGACTTTAACAATCAGTCTTGAGTCAGGTGTTGTTCCAGACTTCTCTCTAAACAAGTCTGCCTAAAGCCTCGTACACACGGTCGGACTTTTGCCCAACAAACTTTGTTTTGAGCAAGTTGGACCAACAATCCGACCGTGTGTACGCTCCATCGGACAAACTTTTTTCGATTGGTTTTGCATTTCATCGGACAAAAGTTGGGTCTGCAAACGGACAAACTTTTGCCCAACAAAAGTCCTATGGAGCAAAGTCCTACTGTGTGTACAGAAAACCATAGGACTTTTGTCCGATGGACAAAACAACTAATGTTAAAATCAACCAACAATAGCAGAAGTTGACCAAAGGGTGGTGGTAAAGAGCAGAAAAGAGCAGAAAAACCACGTGATGTTGCAAAAAGTTTTGGGAAAGTTTGCAGAAAAGTCCTGTGGTGTGTATGCTATGGGTGTGCCCGGCCAACTCCGTTCGGACAAAAATCCACGGAAAAGTCCGATGGAAGTCCGACCGTGTGTACGAGGCTTTAGTATTCTCACAAACAACTAGATTCTGAAAATTATACAGTTCTATTTAGATTTAGTCCTATTTAGATTTTTTTTTTTTAAATGCTTAGCCAAGTTTCAATTATTATAATTTTATGTATGTCTCTTTATATTTTCTGTGTAAATAAAAATTAAATATGGCAACATAAAATTGGATTCTAACAAACTGCAGACTAGATAATCTCTTCCATAGGCGTGCACACAGGGTGTGCCAGGTGTGCCTGGGCACACCCTAATCACCCTGTTCGCATTAGCATTATTGCTTTGTGTGCTAGTGGGGTGATGAGAGATCTCCCATTGAGCGAAGCTGCTTAAAAGGAAATGTGTGGAAGCATTTCTCTCTCACTCTGAATATGGTAGGGGGATCGTGTGATGGCAAAGACTGTATGTATGTATATGATATATATATACATTTATATATATGCACACACACGCACGCACATTCATGTGTTTTTGAGCTTTATTGTGCACACCCTAATGCAATAGGCTGCGCACACCTATGATCTCTTCTGTCCACTTTATTACTGTTTTTCCCCCATATTAACCATATTTACGTTGCTTTGCAGTTTGCGTGTTTTTTTTTTTTTTTTGCATTATTTTTTTCCCCCCATATATAAAGTCAGCTTGGTTGTAGCAACAATCAGTTTTGGCAATCTGACTAATTTATATTTATAACTCTAGAGATGGCTCTAAATTAAAACACGGACGACATACTGTCGTTAAGAGAAGGCATCCACTGAGCTCCTGTCACTCACTGAACACTGCACAGACACCAGGTCTCATTATTGGCGCTTAGGTCTGGTTCCCTACTGTGATTTCTAAAGGCCAGTTGTGTTGCAGAATTGTATGGCAATGGAAATTACATTATTCTCTATGGTTCAAATAATGCAGCATAGTACGTTTTTGGGTCCGGTGCAACTTTGTTGCAGTTACTGTACGATTTTGGACCCATAGATTTTAATGGAAACGCACAAAAAAAGAAATAAAAAGAAATGCATGTACAAGCGTTTTTTGCCAGTGTTTTGTGTTAGCTATTAGGAGCTGGCACCAGCCAGGGTCCTAACAACCAGTCACTCATCCCTGTTGTAAGCCAAAGATTCCTGGCTGGCAGCAGAATGTAAACAAAGAAGCCTGTCAAGCAAAAAAATGAATTGGTAATGGCATGCGTCCCCCTTTCTGAGCCATACCAGGCCATATGCCCTCAACATGGGGGGGGGGGAATTGCAAAGCACCTTGTCCCCCATGTTGAGAGGGACAAGGGCCTCTTCTCCACAACCCTGGTGGAGTCTGTGGGTGCGGGGGGGGGGGGCTTATTGGGGCTATTTTTAAAACATGTTATAATGTTTGGGTGTTTCTATTTCTAGGGCACATTCTTTTATTTTGGTAAATTAATTAGGGTACACATGGGGGGCAGTATCTGATGGTCCACTGATTGGAAAAGGGGGCTTCCAGATTTTGATAAGCCCCCCACCTGCAGACCCCCACAACCATCAGGCCAGGGTTGTGGTTAAGATGTCATTGTCCTCATCAACATATTTTCATGACAAAGTAACCCCATGTTGAGGGCATGTGACCTGGTATGGTTCAGGAAAAGAGGGGTCAGGTCCCCCTCACGCCAGACCCCCAAGACCTGGTATGGATTGATGGGGGACCTCCACATTTTTTTTTTTTTAATGACAGGCTTCTGTGTTTACATACAGTGATGAGTCACTGGTTGTTAGGATGCTGGTGGGTGCTGGCTCCCTAAGAATCACCATCAGTGAATTGCTCCTACAAAAACAATGCATCAAAAACACGTCAAAATACTCTGATGTTGTACTACAAAATCAAGTCTCGGCTGCACTAGTGTAGGCTCAGCCTAAGCAAAGGCTATGCCGCTGTTTCCTTTAAAAAAAATAGTGCCTGTAGCAACAATTCATCATCAATGTAGATCATAATGCTGTAGCTGTGGTACAGTGCCTTGACTAAGTATTCATACCCCTTGAACTTTTCCACATTTTGTCATGTTGCAACCAAAAAATGTAAATGGATTTCATTGGGATTTTATGTAATAGACCAATACAAAGTGGCACATAATTGTGAAGTGAAAGGAAAATGATAAATGGTTTTCAAAATGTTTTACAAAGTAAAAAGTGTGGCGTTCATTTGTATTCAGCCTCCCTGAGTCAATACTTTGTAGAACTTTCAATGCAATTACAGCTGCAAGTCTTTTTGGGGATGTCGCTACCAGCTTTGCACATCTAGAGAGTGACATTTTTGACAATTCTTCTTTGCAAAATAGCTCAAGCTCTATCAGATTAGACGGAGAGCATCTGTGAACAGCAATTTTCAAGTCTTGCCACGGATTCTCAATTGGATTTAGGTCTGGACTTTGACTGGGCCATTCTAACACATTAATATGCTTTGATCTAAACCAGTGGTTCTCAACCTGTCTAGTGACGTGACCCCTTGATAAAATTTCACAAGTCGTGGGGACTGCTAACAGTAAAATTATTTTCGTAGCGTGGCTTGTTAGCTCCCAAGGCAAGACCAGTAATTTGCGCCCCTAACCAACGGACATTTAGTGCTCCCTGAGTCCCTTCCACTCGTACAGTATTAAAACCCCCTATGGTACATTTTAGGATGTTCTCCTTTCTTTCACTTTTATCACTCTCTATCCTAATTTCTTGTTTTTTTCCCCATCCCTCTCTCTAGCCGTCTTTCTTGTTCTTTCTCTTATTCTTTCTCTCCCTTTTTCTTTGTTCTTCCCCCTCTTTTCCTCTCCCTTCCATGTATTCTCTATTTTTATTCCTTCTATTACTCCTTGGTGGGAGGGTGGGGGGAATGGGATGAGTGGCAGTGCTGGCGGGAAGTTGGGATGAGTGGCAGTGCTGGGGGGGAGTTCTGATCAGCCAACTTAGGTTCTCCTGATCAAGGTCATCTGCTGATCTGAGAACTGTAGTGGGGACTTTTAATGGCAACTATAATCACAGGTAGTGTTACTCACTGTGTCTCCGACTTTGTGGTGTCTCGCAGCAGTGACACCTATGCCGAAATCAGGAGATGGGGTCTCCTTCAGCCCCTCCCACTTCACATTCCTCACCAGTCAGCTGACCTCTAGTCTCTGCCCCCCAGCCATGCCGTGAACTGAATGGGCGGCTGCAAATAGGCTGAGTGGGCGGCCGCGGGCTCCAGGAACAGCCCAGCTGGGCGGCCGAGAAAAAGCTGGGAGAGCGGTGTGGGTTTCAGGAACAGCCCAGAATTTGGTGACCCCTGGAAAATCATCATTCGACCCCCGAGTGGGTCCCGACCCCCAAGTTGAGAACCACTAATCGAAACCATGCCATTGTAGCTCTAGCTGTATGTTTAGGGTCGTTGTCCTGCTGGATGGTGAACCTCCACCGCAGTCTCAAGTCTTTTGCAGACTCTAGCAGCTTTTCTTCTAAGATTGCGCTGTATTTGGCTCCATCCATCTTCCCATCAACACTGACCAGCTCCCCTGTCCCTACTGAAGAAAAGCATCCCCACAACATGATGCTGCCACCACCATGTTTCACGGTGGGGATGGTGTGTTCAGGGGGATGTGCAGTGTTGGTTTTCCGCCACACATGGCGTTTTGCTTTTAGGCCAAAAAGTTCAATTTTTGTCTCATCTGACCAGAGCACCTTTTTCCACATGTTTGCTGTGTCCCCCACATGGCTTCTCGCAAACTGCCAACGGGACTTATGGCTTTCTTTCAACAATGGCTTTCTTCTTGCCACACTTCCATAAAGGCCAGATTTGTGGAGTGTACGACTAATAGTTGTCCTTTGAACAGATTCTTCCACCTGAGCTGTGGCTCTCTGCAGCTCCTCCAGAGTTACCATGGGCCTCTTGGCTGCTTCTCCAAATAATGCTCTCCTTGCCCGACCTGTCAGTTTAGGTGGATGGCCATGTCTTGGTAGGTTTGCAGTTGTGCCATACTCTTTCCATTTTCGGATGGTGGATGGAACAGTGCTCTGTGAGATGTTCAAAGCTTGGGATATTTTTTTAGAACCTAACCCTGCTTTAAATTTCTCCACAACTTGTGACTGACCTGTCTGGTGCGTTCCTTGGCCTTCATGATGCGGTTTGTTCACTAAGGTTCTCTACCAAACCTCTGAGGGTTTCACAGAACAGTTATATTTATACTGAGATTAAATTACACACAGGTGGACTCTATTTACTAATTAGGTGACTTCTGAAGGCAATTGGTTCCACTAGATTTTAGTTAGGGGCATCAGAGTAAAGGGGGCTGAATACAAATGCACGCCACACTTTTCACATATTTATTTGTAAAAAATTTCGAAAACCATTTATTATTTTCTTTCCACTTCACAATTATGTGCCACTTTGTGTTGGCCTATCACATAAAATCCCAATAAAATACATTTATGTTTTTGGTTGTAACATAAAAAAATGTGGAAAATGTCATAAGGGTATGAATACTTTTTCAAGGCACTGTATTTAGTCTACACTGTCTCATCTTTTATTGTAAAAAAGGGTATTAAATGGTGTCTGTGTGCAACACAATTTTTTATTTTTTTCTGAAAATATAGAACAGCAGTGCAAGTTTTGTGCGACATAAAAAATTGCAGCGTCTTTTTGTTCTACAACACCTCTGCTTTCAGAAAACATATAACGTTCTGAGGGTTTTAAGTAATATTAGCCAAAAATGCATATTTTACAATGTGTGCAAAAAAAGAAAAAATTGCTCAGAAGGTAAAAGAGTAAAAAAACAGGTCACTGCTGCAGAGTATCACTCGACCTGAACAATTAACACATTCAATGCCATATGTATGTGACCAAATATATAGCGATTCACACATATGACCCACAATTCAGGGAGTCTAAAGCATAATTTTTTCTAATAAGGACTCATTTACACTTGCTTTGACTTCAACACACATTAGAGCGCCTACCGCTTCAACATGCTTTTTTGATGCGTTTTTGATGCTTCTGCGTTGCTTTGGTGGTGCTTTTTTAAAGATTTAATGAAGCTTGGCAGATGCCCTGTGTGGGTGTTGATATTTCATACCTGAAATACCCCCAAAACAAAGCGAAGCTAAAGCTGAATTAAAGTCTCTCAAAAGCTGCAGGTGGTTCAAGCAAGCTTTGTCCATAGACTTCTATGGAGGCTTTGAAGCACCACTAAAGCGACATGAGGAATAATTTTTAAAGCAAAGCAAAGTAAAATTAAGGTGTAAACAGAACTGTAAGCTAACAGGAGCTTTGACTGGTATTCAGAGAGCTTTAAAAAGCATGTCCGAAGCCATATTTTGAAGCAAGTGTAAATGAGCTCAAAGAAAGATGCAACATTTCTGCACTTTTATTGCTCTAGTAATACATCTCAGCCAGACTGTTAAAACAGCTGTTAGAAGGACACTATTTGCGTATACAGTATATTTGCCAACAGCCCCAGTGACCATGCTTATTCAACACAATGTGGATGGGCACTGTGTTTACAGTGTTATTTCAGCTGTACACCCATGTATGCTGCTCCGTATGCCTTACATTCCATAGCAGGCCTGAGAGACCCAACCACTTGTTAAGGCCACCAATACTGTATACACTGAGGAGGAGTAATGCATTTGAATATGTGGGGATATAGGCTTATGATATGTTGGCCCACTTTTTGTAAACTACCCCATTGCAGTCTCTGGCTGATATACAGCCCATGAACAATTATTAGGCAAGTCTGTAATCGGACCTCAATATTTCTATACATATTTATAAATCATATAAACCTTATGCCCCATACACACAATCGTTTTTCATGCCGTTAAAAATGCCATTAAAAAAAATGGCCATTAAAAATGATCGTGTGTAGGCTCCAGAGCATTTTTAACGACGTGAAAAACGGCCATTAAAAATTTCGAACATGCACTCTTTTTTCACGTCGTTTTTCATGTCGTTTTTTTTAACGACGTGAAAAACGATAGTGTGTATGCTTTAACGACGTGAAAAAAATGCGCATGCTCAGAATCAAGTATGAGACAGGAGCGCTCGTTCTGGTAAAACTAGCGTTCGTAATGGAGATAGCACATTCGTCACGCAGTCACGGACTGAAAAGCACGAGACTGAAAAGAGCGAATCGTCGCTCAACAAACTTTACTAACATGAAGGGTGGCGCCATTCGAACGGAACTTCCCCTTTATAGTGCCGTCGTACGTGTTGTACGTCACTGCGCTTTGCTTGATCGTTTTTTTAAATGATCGTGTGTACGCAAGACAGGCTTGAGAGGAAACATGAAAAAAAAAC
Source organism: Rana muscosa (assembly GCA_029206835.1). Classification (NCBI taxonomy): domain Eukaryota; kingdom Metazoa; phylum Chordata; class Amphibia; order Anura; family Ranidae; genus Rana; species Rana muscosa. The sequence continues at coordinate 173,428,316 of CM055123.1, forward strand.
GACGTGAAAAAAGGCAAGAAAAAAAATGGCAAGAAAAACGATCGTGTGTATGGGGCATAATGCTTATTGGATGCAATTATTTTCAGTTGCTATAGTTTACAGCCATTACTACACCAAATGTGTTCATTTAAGTTTAGATATTCACAGTGCTAGTGACCCACCGGTCTGCACCTAACTAAAATATTAAAAAAGAGAAGGACAAAATTGTTTAGGTGGTTAATGTGCTCAAGGACATCACTGGAGCAGGGTGCTTTGTTGGTACAAATTAAAATAAAGCTCACAATATCTAATAATGTTTCCCACAGCTTCAATTAAAAATAGCTTTCATCGTCTAGATGCATAAGCAACTTGCAGTAGGTGTCACCCTCAATGCTGCTCTTTACAATACAATTCACAGCAACTGCTGCTGAGTCATAGCTAGAGGGAACATGGATGTTGTGATGTCATAGTCCCTGAGAGCATCAATGTGAAAACCACCCTATTTATAAATGAGGAACTAAATAGGTAAATCCCTTTTGCATTAGAAGACTGATAGTTCATAAATGTTTGAAGACGCAAAGGTCTATTCATATGGGATCACATTAAGCCATTGTTTTTCTCTATGATCTTGAATTCAGAATCTTACTATCAAGGTTCAACAAGAAGCAAGTCATCTAACATGTCTTGAGACCCAAGAACAGCAAAATGCTCAATATGCTGATTCTTCCAGGACACCCGGGACATCCAGAGATTTCCTTTGCATCAGTTAGATGTAAGCACTCATTTCCCAGTGGCTGTACTTTTTTTTCCCCCAAACCTAGAATAGGACATTGTGCTATTTTTGCAGCTTATTTCGCACTTCCTCATACAACGTAAACTCATCCCTGTGGTAGGAGTGCTCAGAAAGAAAAAACTACACGCTCATAGGTACACTGGGTTAAATGCTAAAGTGTAAAACTTTCTATGTGAGTTTTATACTCCTGGGCACCACTGGTATTAGTATCTTAGTGTGTTCCGGAAGTTTTTGTTTTTTTTTCAAACTGTAAAACAGCTGGGTATATTATGAGAACAATGCTCATTAGTAACAGGCTAAATGGATTAAGCCAGCCGGTTTCAACCAGGGTGCCTTCTTCAGGGGTGCCTTGGTAAAATGTCTCATAATATACAAATATAAAATGCCCAAAAATTGTATACGAGCCAGCAGCTGGATCAAGCCTGCCTTTAATCACACAAAGTCACAGGATTTCATTGTGCATCATTAAACCTTCCTGCCGCCAGCATCCTAACAACCAATGACATCATTGATTGATAAGGAGGATGTCGGGTTCTTGCACAGCATCCTTGTTTGTTACTCCCTTGCCCCTCTCCATCAGCACTGAGGTTACATTTGCTGAGTGCCGCAGGGAAATATTGCAATACTAGTCAGTACCAATGTACAAAGGCATATTTAATTTGGAAGGATAAATCACCTCTGATGTTGGATGTCCTATATTGTATGTGTGGAAATTGCTGCATTACGTTAAACTATTTGTTTAGTTTTTTACATTTTAGAATGGGGTACCATCATTTTAAAGGGTGCCTTGACTGACAAAAAGTTGAGCAACACTGGACAATGCAGACAAATTCTGGGTGTTGCTGTTTATTGTGGCACTGCTGTTGGTTACAATACTATAGAGAACGATGGCATACCCTATACATATAATATGTAGAATATACACTCACTAGTCACCTTTTTAAGTGCACCTCGATAGTACTGGGTTGGACCCCCTTTTGCCTTCAGAACTGCCTTAATTGTTTGTGGCATAGATTGAACAAGGTGTTGGAAACCTTCCTCAGAGATTTTGGTCCATTCTGACATGATAGCATCACGCAGTTGCTGCAGATTTGTCGGCTGCACATCCATGATCCCCCGTTCCGCCACATCCCAAAGGTGCTCTATTGGATTGAGATCTGGTGACTGTGGACTCCATTGGAGTACAGTGAACTCATTGTCATGTTCAAGAAACCAGTTTGAGGTGATTTGAGCTTTGTGACATGGTGCATTAACTTGCTGGAAGTAGCCATCAGAAGATGGGTACACTGTAGTCATAAAGGGATGGACATGGTCAGCAACAATACTCATGTTGGCTGTGGTGTTTAAACGATGCTCAATGGGTACCAAGGGGCCCAAAGAGTGCCAAGAAAATATACTCCACACCATTACACCACCACCACCAAACTGAACTGTCGATACAAGGCAGGATGGATCAGTGCTTTCATGTTGTTTACACCAAATTCTGACCCTACCACCTGAATGCTGCAGCTGAAATCAGGACTTATCAGACCAGGCAACATTTTTCCAATCTATTATCCAATTTTGGTGAGCCTGTGCGAATTGTAGCCCCAGTTTCCTGTTCTTAGCTCACAGGAGTGGCGCCTGATGGGGTCTTCTGCTGCTCTAGCACATCTGCTTCAAGATTAGACATGTTATGAATTCAGAGATGGTATTCTGCATACCTTGGTTGTAGCGAGTGCTTATTTAAGTTACTGTTGCCTTTCTATCATCTCGAACCAGTCTGCCCATTCTCCTCTGACATCAACAAGGCATTTTTGTCCACACAACTGCCACTTACTGGATATTTTCTCTTTTTCGGATCATTCTCTCTAAACCTTAATGATGGTTGTGCGTAAAGAACCCAGTAGATCAGCAGTTTTTGAAATACTCAGACCAGCCCGTCTGACACCAACAACCATGCTACGTTCAAAGTCACTTAAAACCCCTTCTTTTCTTCCCCATCCTGATGCTCGGTTTAAATGTCAGCACGTCTTCATCATGTCTAGATACCTAAATGCATTGAGTTGCTGCCATGTAATTGGCTGATTAGCAATTTGTGTTACCTAGCAATTGAACAGGTGTACCTAATAAAGTGGCCCGTAAGTGTATACAGTAGGATATTTTGGCATTGCAAAAGCACTGCAAAGCAGAGTACTAGCACTAGTAGCTAGATATACAGCCCACAGTGCCTCAAAGACCGAAGGAATGTGTATCAATTTAAATTGGAACAATGAACCAAAAAACGGCAACTACTCCCAAACACTGACAGTACTGATAAGAAAAGGTTTATACTCTGACAGTGTAAGTTATTCCAATTACTGTTACTAGCAGTGCCATTCAGATATCATTTGCAGCAGCTGGGCATTTAATCCACCAGTAATGCCTTTGCCACTTTCAAAAATGTGGCCAGCACCAATGGCTTGGCTGCCACGCATAAAACAATTTATTAAGCCTATTAGCTTTACAAAGAGAACGTGGATGATCGGGATTGCATGGAAAGAGAGGGTTTGGCAGCATCATCATCATAGAATGCAAACCAACACACTCTTACATGACGTTCCTTCTACATTGCAGCAAGGGCAGGCCCTTCTGCATGTATGTTACAGCAAACGGTTTTGCAGTAACGATTGCGAACATCCACAGCGATGGCTAGAACAATCAAAAAGAATTCTAAAAGATGTAAGGCTGGCCACAGACACAAGATAATTTTATCATGACTTTAGATGTATTAGACAATGATCTCTGGTAGCAGCAGACACAAAACTGCCCATCTTATATCATGGAAAAAATAAAGGAGAACTGCGCTAAAAGATTAAATTAAAATGAAAGAACCGGATAACTGCAGGCAATATCACAGTTGCTAGTTGGGAACTGCGATTTCCATGTAAACAACAGTACAAGAGGATATAATGGGAACGAAATAAATTGCACTAACCCGTAACCATTAGCTAATGGTTAAATGTGTGAACAAACTAAATCAACATTACATTTACAGAGTGCATACGTGAATATGATGAAAACAGATTTTTTTTTTGAAACGCACTGATTGTGAACCACAAAATTTAAAAATCATATAGTCCATGAGTGAATTTACAAAATAGTGTCCATTCTAAAACACCAGTGCCCCTGGAAGAAGTACGTTTTTTACGAAACGGACGTAGGGCGGAGCGACGCACTGACGTCACCTCGTGCTTCACACGATCCCAGTAGGGCGGGTGTCTGTTGTATGTGCACTGGCCGGCACACCAGACTTAAAGGCTTTACAATACCTGCATAATTGTAAGTGCAACACTTAATTTTAATAAACATTTTATACGTTTAATGCACTATGTGGAGTGTGTATTATCTTTTCCATATCGGGTGCATTTGCTGATGGTTGTCGGAAGCTGTTGCCTCAAGAATCATATGCGTTTTGCTGATCTGCAGAGGGAGCTGCCTAATTACATGCATTCACTGATCCTCTGTCATGGGTGATCGTGTCTAGCTGGTAAGGAGTAATTCCTGCTGATTGGTGGTGGAACTACACATTATTTTTGGATGCAACATTTCACCATATGGATTTCCTTTTTCACAGAGCACTGGTGTTTTAGAATGGACACTATTTTGTAAATTCACTCGTGGACTATATTATTTTTTAATTTTGTAGTTCACAATCAGTGTGTTTCAAAAAAATTAAAATAAAAATAAAATAAAATTTCTGTTTTCATCATATTCACTTATGCACTCTTTGAGTTATATGTAATGTTGATTTAGTTTGTTCACACATTTAACCATTAGCTAATGGTTACGGGTTAGCGCAATTTATTTCTTTCCCATCTTATATCATACCTCATGCTGTCATCCCAACTCTCAGACAGTTGGACACTATACCTTTTACTCCACCGGGAATCAGCACAAAAGGACTTCAATCGTAAATTTAAAAGCAACAAATCCTTATATTTAAAAAACTCTTAAAAAGTTCATGTCACGTATATTACATAAGAAAGCTGTGTGATAAATGGTAAACTTCTTATCGCTGCTATGTTTCAGGTAACAAAGGAACAGCAGTGAATTATAGCAGAAGACAAAACTTGCGGGATGTGATGAGGATTCATTTACCACCATCTAGCTCTTTTTCTCCTTCACATTCCAGTGTTTTAGCATTTTTACATTTATTAACTAGGTTACTAATGAGAATAAATATAAGGGGGAAGTAGTGGTGGTGATGGATCGTCCTCTGTACCTACAACAAGCATATGTCCTGCTGTCTGATTCTATTAAATATCAATTACACAAGAGTGACTTTCTGCCAGATATACAGGTTCAGAGAAGTGTTAAAAGTACAGATCAGCAGCCTTGTTGCAGATCAGTAATATTGATGCAAGAGTCAGCATGACAGACTGGATAGCCCTTTAGTGACACTTGTGACTTACTATTGGTCCATGATATCACCTATCATATTGCTCGCCAATAGGGAGCCACGTGCTGCAGCAAGAGGCAGAGTCGCACAGTGCCCAAGCAAGCTCTGCTTAGGTCCAGGGCTACTGAAATGCTATGCAAAGATGATGAAAATGTATTCAAATACATGACAGTAGAGCTCGTTTAGCATTTCAAAACCAACACAAGTCACAAAGCCTGAGATAGGAGCTATCACCCAGCTCCTGGACTATAGTGAAACAACCTATTCAGCAATCATTGGTGAGGACAACCTTCAACCAAATAGCATACATACTGTGAGGGGGTTTGCTCGGCAGCGGGTGTGTGTGACCCCCGGGATGGGCTCCCCACACAAAAACAGGCCCAGCAGACGGAGGTTGTGGTTTTCAAAATCAAAAAGGTGCCGTTTATTTTCTATTTACAGTGACAAAAACACAGCAAAGCAAAAGAAACAAACAAAATAAATCCTGGTCAACTTGACCTCTGACTAAACATACAGGTTTCCTAACTAACAACTGGGATCAGCCTAGTGCTGTCCTAGTCCCTGGTTTTAAATGTCCAAGCAAAATATAGCCACACAGGCTTTCTCTCACCGCACAGGGGTTCACTCTCCCTAGACAGTCCACACAGGTCTGCTTCCAGGCATGAGCTAACATCTAATGAATCTGGGAGTTTTTATAGAGGCCTTAAACGAACTGACAGGCTTCAGCTGGCCTCATCAACTCCCTGCCTGCACGACGCCCAGCCCTCTCCCTAGAGGTATGAGTCATCAATGAGCCCACTAGTCTCAGCTGGGCTTATACAACTCTCCACCTAGCTGTATAAATCGGCGTAAAGCCTGAATCTGGGCGAAATATATCTACCCCCCTGGATGCAACCAGGTGACTTTACCTTCCTGCTGTCACATACCCCCCCCTCTTGTTTTAACCTCGGGGTTGGAACACCAGCAATCAGGCATTCATGTACTCGAGACAAAGCATCCACATTCCCCATTTGAACGCCAGGGCGATGCTTTACTGTGAAGTTGAATTCCTGGAGGGCCAGGAACCACCTATTCACTCTTCTATTTGTTTCCTTGTTTTGAGCCATCCACTTTAACGGAGCGTGATCCGTAACCATGTCAAAGTGCCTACCTAGCAGGTAGTACCGAAGGGAATCTAGAGCCCACTTCACCGCTAAACACTCCTTTTCAACGGTGGCGTAATTTACCTCATGGGACTTCAACTTCCTGCTGAGGTAAATGACTGGGTGCTCTTCCCCGTTCCAGACCTGGGACAATACTGCTCCTAACCCCACATCTGACGCATCACTTTGTACGACAAAGTCTTTAGAGAAGTCGGGTGAGTACAACACTGGCTGGCTACATAAGGCTTGTTTCAAGAATTGGAATGCTGCCTCAGCCTCGGGGGTCCATTTAATCATGACCGACCCTTTCCCCTTCGTCAGGTTGGTTAGGGGCACAGCCTTAGAAGCAAAGTGGGGAATGAATCGCCGATAATACCCAGCGATTCCCAGAAAGGCTCGTACCTGCTTCTTGCTGTTGGGACGTGGCCAACTCTGGATGGCCTCGACTTTGTTGAGTTGGGGTTTTATTACTCCCCTCCCAATGGTGTACCCAAGATATTTGGCCTCCTCCTGCCCAATGGTACACTTCTTGGGGTTAGCCGTAAACCCTGCTTCCCGAACAGAGTCCAGGACTGCTTGCACTTTTGGCAGATGTGAGGCCCAATCTGTGCTATGGACAATTACGTCATCCAGGTAAGCCGCAGCATACTTCCGATGGGGCCTCAGCATCTGGTCCATTTTCCGCTGGAATGTGGCCGGCGCATTCTGTAACCCGAACGGCATTCTTTTATATTGGAACGCCCCGTCTGGGGTTACAAATGCGGTTTTCTCTTTGGCTGACTTGGCCAGGGGGATTTGCCAATACCCTTTTGTGAGGTCAAGAGTCGTCATGTATCGGGCTGTTCCCAGCCGGTCGATCAACTCATCTATACGTGGCATGGGGTAGGTGTCAAATTTTGTAACTTTGTTCAACTGACGAAAATCGTTACAAAATCGCCAGCTCCCATCCGGTTTAGGCACCAACACAATGGGACTAGACCAATCACTTTGGGACTCCTCTATCACCCCTAAGTTCAGCATTTTCTGTACTTCCTCCCGTATTGCCTCCCGTCGGGCCTCTGGGATCCGATAGGGTTTTAACTTCACCCTTTCACCGGGCGGGGTAATAATGTCATGCTCTACCCCAGATGTTTGTCCCGGCAGCTCAGAGAATACCTCCTTGTTGCGAAGCACAAACTCCTTAACCTCCTGTTGTTGGGGTTGTGACAAGGTGGCTGCGATTCCAACCTCAGGAATCACGCAACCAGTTTGAGCTGGTGACCAAGTGTCTGCGACTAGGGACTCTCTATCCCTCCAGGCTTTCAACAGATTAACGTGATAGATCTGTTCGGGCTTTCGCCTTCCTGGTTGTCTGACCTTGTAATTCACTTCGCTCACTTTTTCCATTATCTCGTAGGGGCCTTGCCATTTGGCAAGGAATTTACTTTCAACCGTAGGGACAAGTACCAATATCCTATCCCCCGGGGAAAAGGTACGGGTCTTGGCTCCACGGTTGTACACTCTCTGCTGTGCCAACTGCGCTTGGGCCAAATGTTCCTTCACGATGGGCATTACCTGTGCAATTCGATCTTGCATCAGGGCGACATGCTCAATCACACTCCTGTGGGGAGAACTCTCACTTTCCCAAGTTTCCTTGGCAATATCCAACAGCCCTCTTGGGTGTCTCCCATACAGTAACTCAAAGGGGGAGAATCCCGTAGAGGATTGGGGCACCTCCCTAATAGCAAACATCAAATAAGGAAGTAGACAGTCCCAATCCTTTCCATCCCTATCCACCACTTTCTTCAACATTTGTTTTAGGGTTTTGTTGAATCTTTCAACCAGCCCATCGGTTTGGGGGTGATACACAGATGTACGTAATTGCGTCACTTTGAACAATTTACACAGCTCCTTCATAACCCGGGACATAAAGGGTGTACCTTGGTCCGTAAGCAGTTCTTTACAAATACCCACCCGGCTAAAAACAAGAGATAGCTCTTTGGCTATGGTTTTGGCCGAGGTATTTCTGAGAGGGATCGCTTCTGGATAACGGGTGGCATAGTCCATTATAACCAATATGTACTGGTGCCCCCTAGCAGACTTGATTATAGGACCTACCAAATCCATTGCGATTCTCTCAAACGGGACCTCAATGATGGGTAGAGGGACCAGCGGGCTACGGAAGTGTGGCATCGGGGCCGACCTCTGACACACAGGGCAGGAGGAACAATAATTTTCTATGTCCTTCATCACCCCAGGCCAATAGAATCTCTGTAATACCCTCTCTCGGGTTTTCTCTGTCCCCAGATGACCTCCAAGAATGTGCCCATGGGCCAACTCCAACACCAACTTCCTGTAAGGTTTGGGCACCACAAGCTGCTCAACGGTTTCTTCTGCCCTTTTTGCCACCCGATACAGTAGGTCCTTCTCTACGCTGAAGTATGGGTAAGTGCAGGTATTATCTGGGTTCACTAACTCGCCATCTATTTTCACTACGTTTTCCCGTGCCTTTATTAGGGCGGGGTCTTTCAACTGTTCTGTGGCAAAGTTTTCCCTGTGAACCTCAAGATCAGAAAACTCCACAGACGGTAGGTTTTCGTCTGAGGAGGTGGGCTCCTCTCCAGTTTCTTGAGTCTCCCCTGCCAATACTGACAAGGGAAATTCGGGAGAGTCCTCACCACTCTCAGAGGAGTTCTGGCTATCATATTCCTGGTACATAGGGGCACCAGTGGGGGGCTCAGGATCATCCCACAGTTCCCAGAACTTCGGAAAATCCCTTCCCACAATGGCGTCATGCGGTAACTGAGACACTAAGCCCACTGGATGAGAAAGGGTACCTTTGGGGGTCTCGAAACACACTGTAGTCACTGGATACTCTCGGGTGTCCCCATGCACACAAATAACAGCTACCTTGCTATTCCCAGAGACCTCTGTTTTAACTAATTCAGCCTTTATCAGGGTCACAAGGCTACCTGAATCCAGCAATACCACAACATTTCTACCATTAATACACATTTTGCATAAATGTTTCTCAGTTCCCCGAATGGCAGTGCATGCGACTGTCGCACACAGCGACTGACGTCTGCCCGTCAGAAAGTCACACTGCATGGGTTCCTCCAAAACCGGGCAATTTGCTGCAATATGTCCCGCTTGCCGGCAGCGGTAGCAAATGATCCTTCTTGCCGCCTCTTGAGCCGCTGATTTCCCAGGCTGTTCTCGCCAAACTTGGGGTAGAGCTCCCACCCTCTCACTCTCTCCACCCTTACCCCTTGGAATCATCTTATCCGCCCCTGGGGATGGTCTGGTCTTAGGGTGGAAAGTCCGAGTGTCTCTGGAAGAGGCCGTCAGGTTCTCTGTAGCCAAGTATTTCTCCACACGATCCACAAGACCATCGGCCGTCTCTGGGTCTCCATGGCTTACCCACTTTTGGATGGCAGTAGGAAGAGCTCTCAAAAACCGATCCATTACAACACGTTCCACAATCTTTGGTGCGGACAAAGTCTCTGGCTGTAGCCACTTTCTGCTCAGGTGAATGAGATCATACATTTGAGACCTGGGGGGTTTTCCAAGCTGGAAAGTCCAGTTATGCACACGCTGAGCCCGGACAGCCAGGGTGACACCCAGCCTTGCCAATATTTCAGCTTTTAGCATCACATAGTCTTTTGCTTGGTCAGGCTCTAGGTCATAGTAAGCTTTCTGCGATTCACCCGTTAACAGAGGAGCCACCAGTCCAGCCCACTGCTCCTCAGGCCACTTTTCTCTTTCAGCAGTCCTTTCAAACGTGGTCAAAAATACCTCTGGATCATCCTCTCCAGTCATTTTTGTCAATAAACGACTCACCCCAAAGGACGCGGTATTAGTGGGACGGCTTTCCTCACTGGTCTGCGGACGTTGCTGCATTACTGCTTCCATTTGTTGTAGTCTCTGCTCTTGCTTCTGTAATAGGTCTATGAAGCGGGCCTCAGATCGTTGCTGGGCTTGTTGCTGAGCTTCCAGACTCTGTTGGTGAGCTTGCTGCTGGGCTGCAAGGCTCTGTTGATGAGCTTGCTGCTGGGCTGCGAAGTTCTGTTGTTGAGCTGCAAGGCTCTTTTGCAAACCTGCATTTGTCTGCTGTTGATTGGCATTTGCTAGAGCCAGCTGTTTCAGTATCTCCTCCATGCTGGCTTAAAAAAAAACTGCCACTGGTTCTCCACCAACTGTGAGGGGGTTTGCTCGGCAGCGGGTGTGTGTGACCCCCGGGATGGGCTCCCCACACAAAAACAGGCCCAGCAGACGGAGGTTGTGGTTTTCAAAATCAAAAAGGTGCCGTTTATTTTCTATTTACAGTGACAAAAACACAGCAAAGCAAAAGAAACAAACAAAATAAATCCTGGTCAACTTGACCTCTGACTAAACATACAGGTTTCCTAACTAACAACTGGGATCAGCCTAGTGCTGTCCTAGTCCCTGGTTTTAAATGTCCAAGCAAAATATAGCCACACAGGCTTTCTCTCACCGCACAGGGGTTCACTCTCCCTAGACAGTCCACACAGGTCTGCTTCCAGGCATGAGCTAACATCTAATGAATCTGGGAGTTTTTATAGAGGCCTTAAACGAACTGACAGGCTTCAGCTGGCCTCATCAACTCCCTGCCTGCACGACGCCCAGCCCTCTCCCTAGAGGTATGAGTCATCAATGAGCCCACTAGTCTCAGCTGGGCTTATACAACTCTCCACCTAGCTGTATAAATCGGCGTAAAGCCTGAATCTGGGCGAAATATATCTACCCCCCTGGATGCAACCAGGTGACTTTACCTTCCTGCTGTCACAATACATACATACATTACTCATCCTGGCCACTATACCAAAATAGAAGTATTGTTATAACAACATTTGCCTTTTAACCTACCGTAATTTTCATATACAAATCCAACTTTCAAATTATGTGCATCTGCACACAAGAAACAAATCTACATATAATGTGAGATAAGAAAAAATATGGTTTTACAGGCAACCAAGTGACCAATCGCATCACTTGGTTGCCTGTAAAATAATTTTTTTGGACATCTACTAGATGTTCATACCAATATAACATTAAAGGAATATAAATAACAAATATACAGTAGCAAGTGACTATACGTGCACCGTTTAGGAGATATGTACTGTATACTGTGCCAATTATGTCATTGGCGCATGCGCTCTGAAGGAATGCCCGCCCGTGCCATTTCTTTAGAAGTCAATGCCGTGACCGGCAGCTTCCGCACACGTGCGTTAGGCCCCTTTCACACTGAGGCGCATTTCAGGTGTTTTAGCGCTAAAAATAGCGCATAAATAACACCTGAAATACTCCTGGCCCAGCACTCTCAATTGATAAAACCGACGTTGACAGTGCGGCAGCGCCGTTGTCTATGGCGCGCATGTGCCGTAGACAATGGTGCATTCTTTTTTGCAAAATATCTCCTAAACCGATATTTCTTGCACCTACAGGTAAGCCTTAATCTAGGCTTACCTGTAGGTGCAAGTTGCATAAGTAGGTTTACAACCACTTTAATACCGTGTATTGCCCCCTTTAACATCAATGACAGCTTAAAGTCTTTTGTGGTATTTGTGGATGAGGTTCTTTATCTTCTCAGGTGGTAAAGCTGCCCATTCCTCTTGGCAAAAAGCCTCCTGTTCCTGTAAATTCTTGGGCTGTCTTGCATGAACTGCACGTTTGAGATCTCCCCAGAGTGGCTCAATGATATTGAGGTCAGGAGACAGATGGCCACTCCAGTATCTTCACTTTATTCTGCTGTAGCCAATGACAGGTCGACTTGGCCTTGTGTTCTGGATCATTGTCAGATGGAATGTCCAAGTACGTCCCATTCAAATGTTCCTCCAGTATTTTTTGATAACCTACTTCATTTATTTTGCCATCAATTTTGACCAAATTGCCTGTGCCTTTGTAGCTCACACATCCCAAAACATCAGCGACCCACCTCCGTGTTTCACAGTAGGAATGGTGTACCTTTCATCATAGGCCTTGTTGACTCCACTCCAAATGTAGTGTTTAAGGTTGTAGCCAAAAAGCTAAATTTTAGTCTCATCACTCCAAATTACTTTGTGCCAGAAGGTTTGAGGCTTGTCTCTGTGCTGTTTGGTGTATTGTAAGTGGGATACTTTGTGGCATTTGCGTAGTAATGGCTTTCTTCTGGCGACTCGACCATGCAGCCCATCTTTTTTCAAGTGCCTCCTTATTGTGCATCTTAAAACAGCCACACCACATGTTTTCAGAGAGTCCTGTATTTCACCTGAAGTTATTTGTGGGTTTTTCTTTGCATCCCAAACAATTTTCCTGGCAGTTGTGGCTGAAATTTTAGTTGGTCTAAAGAACCCCTCATTTTCCACTTCTTGATTAGAGTTTGAACACTGCTGATTGACATTCTCAATTCCTTGGATATCTTTTTATATCCCTTTCCTGTTTTATACAGTTCAACTACCTTTTCCCACAGATCCTTTGACAATTCTTTTGCTTTCCCCATGACTCAGAATCCAGAAACCTCAGTGCAGCACTAAATGAAAGATGCAAGGGTCTGTCAAGAGTCCAGAAACTCATTGACCTTTTATACACAAAAACACTAATTACAAGCAAACAGATCACAGGGGAGGATGGTTACCTTTAATAGACATTCAAACCCCTTTGTGTCAACTTGTGTGCATGTTATCAGGCCAAAATCACCAGGGTATGTAAACTTTTGATCAGGGTCATTTAGGTAGTTTCGGTTGTCATTATGATTTAAAAAAAGTAAACACAGTTGTTTGATAATAAATGGCTTCAGCCAAACACTAACCATGAGTGAAAGAAAAGTTTGTGTTATCATTCATATTCTCTAAAAAATGGCCAAGAAATCATAAATTCTGCCAGGATATGTAAACTTATGAGCACAACTGTATATAAACATATACACACAGTGCCTTAAAAAAGTATTCATACCCTTTGAAATTTTCCACATTTGGTCATGTTATAGCCAAAAACTTAAATGTATTTTATTGGGATTTTATGTGATGGACCAACACAAAGTGGCACATAATTGTGAAGTGGAAGGAAAATGATAAATGGTTTTCAATTTTTTTTTACAAATAAATATGTGAAAAGTGTGGCGTGCATTTGTATTCAGCCCCCCTGAGTCAATACTTCGTAGATCCACCTTTTGCTGCAATTACAGCTGCAAATCTTTTTGGGGGTGTCTCTACCAGCTTTGCACATCAAGAGAGTGACATTTCTTTCCATTCTTTGCAAAATAGCTCAAGCTCTATCAGATTGGACGCAGAGCATCTGTGAAGAGCAATAGTCAAGTCTTGCCACAGATTCTCAGTTGGATTTAGGTCTGGACTTTGACTGGGCCATTCTAACACATGAATATGCTTTGATCTAAACCATTCTGTTGTAGCTCTGGTTGTATGTTTAGGGTCGTTGTCCTGTTGGAAGGTGAACCTCCACTCCAGTCTCAAGTCTTTTGCAGAGTCTAACAGGTTTTCTTCTTAAGCCCCATACACACGGTCGGACTTTTGGCCAACAAACTTCATTTTGAGCAAGTTGGACCAACAATCCGACCGTGTGTACGCTCCATCGGACAAACTTTTTTTTTTTTTTGTGTTTTCATCGGACAAAAGTTGGGTCTACAAACGGACAAACTTTTGCCCAACAAAAGTCAGATGGAGCAAAGTCCTACCGTGTGTACAGAAAACCATAGGAATTTTGTCCAATGGACAAAACAACTAATGTTAAAATCAACCAACAATAGCAGAAGTTGACCAAAGGGTGGCGGTAAAGAGCAGAAAAGAGCAGAAAAACCACGTGATGTTGCAAAAAGTTTTGGGAAAGTTTGCAGAAAAGTCCTGTGAAAAGTCCTGTGGTGTGTATGCTATGGGTGTGCCCGGCAAACTCTGTTCGGACAAAAATCCAGGGAAAAGTCAGATGGAAGTCCGACCGTGTGTATGGGGCTTAAGATTGCCCTGTATTTGGCTCCATCCATCTTCCCATCAACTCTGACCAGCTTCCTTGTCCCTGCTGAAGAAAAGCATCCCCACAACATGATGGTGTGTCCAGGGTGATGTGCAGTGTTACATACATACACATACACACACACACACACGCACACACACACACACACACACAGTATATGCATTGGTTTATTTCTAAGAACTGCTTCCACCCAGGTTACATTCCTTTAGTGCAGGGTTAAGTACTTAACTCCTGTACCAGTGCTCCAAATAGAAATATCCCACTATGCTGCCAACAAAATGTGACTTGTTGCATGCTCAGCTTAACTTGCACAGAGATTTTCCAGCTCATGGAACAACAATCTATACACCAACAGAGTGGAGTCACCCTTCACACACACCTACCGCCATGTTCAACAGAAACACACATAGTTCATAACATCTGCTATAGTAGTTTTGACCTTCTAGAAATTTGTAATGCTTGGTGCCACGCTCAAACTATGTAATACAGTTTTAAAATTTGGCAGCGACAGAGGCAAGAATTTCAGAATTAGAGCATTCAGAGATTCAGTATGAACAGTTAAAAATATTATTTTAATGAACGAAAAGGGTGCAAGACAATATTTACAGAAAATAAATTACAGAATAGGTAACTGACAATAGACAAATAAAAAGGCTTAAAGTGGATGTAAACCCTCTCCTATACCCAGTGAAGTGAATAGCCTCAGATGATACACAGAGATTAAACAAAATAAGTTTTACATGTATATCTGCTGTCTTCAGCTTGCTATATTCTTTAGAAAGTGCACATCGTGTTAGAATTTGTTCTTCCTGTTTCAGCACTGGAAGTGAAGTCTGGGCATACACTGTGTGACAGCTGATTGAAGGAAAGGCACACACCCCCCACTTCACATAGGCAGAGGAATGAAGATACTTGCAGAGCTGCGCTGTGAATAGGCAAGCTCTCTGCTAATCTATTTATAGCACCCACCCAGACACATATTTCCAGCTGCTTTTATCTCCTGTGTCGGAGAACTTGTCAGAAGTTATCATGCTGATAACGGAGGAATGGAGCAGCAGAAAGACACAAGACTTGGTGCTTTGGAAAGAGATACGTAAACACTGCAGATATATGTGCCCAGGTCAAATTTCATGAATCGGGTTTACATCCACTTTAAAACTAAGGAGAACTTAAAGTAGAACTAAAGTGTAGAGGTTTTTTTTTTATTGCTGTTTGTACTACCGTTGGGAAGATTCACCCTCTCCATTTGTCATACTTACTGTTCTCATCAAAATTGAAAGTAAAAGAAAATCACAAATTTTTGGATGTCCGCAGAACAGTAATAGAAGGACACTAGTTCTAGTGACCCTGGTGACAACCAGCGATTCCCTCATGTTTTAGGTATTTCCTGTCACTTCCTGTTTTACCCATAGGACAAGAAATGTAAGGAAATCTCTATGGGACACAGATAACAAAAACAGACAGACAGGGGTTGTAACCCTCCCTTACTCTAACCAAAATAAAGAAAAAATATTTTACATATAGTTTGAGCTTAAAGTTTGACTGGTCCTTTATTTTCTGCAGAACAATTCATTTGCATAGTAATCTAATCCGATTGATTAGAGTTACACATAAATGACTCCTAGAATTCCCTTCATAGTTTTGATGGAGATGAGAACAGCCATCTCTTCTGGTCCCTGAAGAGGGCGTTTACAGAACTAACATAACCAAAAGGGATGTGCTGAAGGGGTTTTGGGCATCTATATTTCCTTTGGGCAAGGTTTTGCAATCTGAAAACCAACATATTGCACAGAATGAACTTACAACTTAATCAATACCAAATATGATATAAATATATAAATATATCATATTTGGACGTTTGCTATTTGTAACAGACAATATGAAGAGAAATAATGTAATCTGGAAGCCCTCATTAGAACAGGGGGGCTCACAGATTTCCACCCCCTTCCAGAGGAATGAGTACAGGGGGACAGTAGTAGTTAAAAGGTAAACGCATACATCTTAAAAAGGTCCTTTATATTTCAATAATTTTTATTGAAGTAACAAGATACCATAGTATAAAAGTACATCAATAGAACAATAGTGCAAACAGATGTGCAAGTCACTGCCATTAAAGAGATATACTTCCTTCAAAAGAACACCAGAGACAATGCACTTTGTCGTCAGGAAGGGAGACCTCAACATTAAATGCTCTTGGACAAGGACTCCAACAAAAAAGAACAATAAAAACAAGATGATAACAATTATTAACAGAAGAGATTAACCACTTGCCTACTGGGCACTTTCACCCCCTTCCTGCCCAGGCCAATTTTCAGCTTTCAGGTGGCACTGATAGGCTGCACTGATGGGCACTAGTGAGGTGGCACTAATAGGTGGGGACTGCACTGATAATCAGTGTAGATGTCCCTTTCACACAAGCCGGTTTTGGCTCTCCTCATGCTGTCAGCATGAGGAAAGGAATGTTGATAATCGCTTGTGTTTACACTGTGATCAGCTGTGATTGGATATAGCTGATCATATGGTAAAGGGCAGCTGTAATTGGCCCTTTGCCCCAATCTGTGATCAGCTGTGTTCTAAGGATATAGGATGCCCTCCTAGAACTGGACAACCGCACTGTAGCCGTCACTTGACTATAGCACGGTCGGGAAGTGGTTAAAAACCACAATCTCGATCCACTAGGGGTCAGCTGCATAGCAAGTTCAATAAGCAAATATATGGTAGGCAATGCATGAAAAAGCTGTTTCATAGTGGGGAAAGGACAGGGGATAGGAACAATAGGAAGGAGGTAGAAGGGAACCACTGTTTGCATGCCCAAGAATACAATCAAATATAAGGCCACATGTGTTTCCTAAAGTATCTTGAAATAATCAGGAAAATAAAAAACATTTTTAGTAGAAAAGAAAAGAAAAGCATAGGCCAAGAGAGAGAAGGGAAGAAAGAAAGAGGGCCAGCCAGGGACTCACTAAGGTACGGATAGATATTGTATCCATTGATCCCATTAAAAATGTCCTTTAATAATATTGTTTTTTTTTTTTTTGTAACGCAACTAATGACCCTGATGTAAATAATTCGTCCATCACGGCATCCAGCAATAAAAATCTGTTGTCAGTCACAATGACCTGACATGTTGCACCCCCTTCCCTACATTTCAAACTCTCAATGTCATAACGAAGTAAACACATTGCTGGGATCCCAGATGACCCCAATAACCAAGTTTGGTCAATGACGTCACCGGGATCCATGCCTGTTTGGTCAATGGCGTCATCCTTGCCTGCCGGAAATTTGGGTGGGCAAATAGCCACACCAGTCTGGAGAGTCCATGAGCAGACATTGTTCGCCTTGAACCCACATCTGACACGGTCCTGAATCTCATCCCTAGTCAACAAGCTGAACAAAATGCATGGAGCCTACTTGTAAACCAATCATGGCTTTAGCCATTCCAAGAGAAGACCATGGTGAGTTCTTGAGGTCTGGTCATTTAAGGACATGTTGATCTCTAACTCATCACCCTCACTGACATATTTGTCTATCTATAGCCATTTTAAAGGGAATGGTAAATAAATCTTAAATACATAACAATTCTTCATAAATACATAACAATGCTTTAAAAAGTATGTCAAGATTATTATTTTTTTATTTTTACATTCGTGTAATTTGATTTCAAAATATGATTGAACAGGTGTGGCTGATCGGTATTCTTTAAAAATCAAGCTTAGGAAATTAAGACAAAGGGCACACACAAGCAGTTCTTTGTTTTGCGGTATACAAGTCACAAATGTCTATGACAAAGCACTCATTCAGCAAGAAGATAAGCACAGCAAGAAGAATAATGTACTAGCGAATGAACAGCGGGAACTGTGCTTTCTCAAAGACAAAAATTAGGCAAAATTGTGGATCATTTATCCTTGTTTATTTGCAGCCTCGTTATAAAATACTTTTTTTTTTTTTTTTTTTTGGTGAGTCACACCGGAAGTTGTCTGCATTTTAGAAAATGAAATAGACCACAGCTGTGATAACACTTCCACATCCTATTTATATCCTCCTGAAATGTGCAGCTGCTGAATGCAGAATGACTCTTGTTTTAATCATTCGATATAAAAAGAGAATAAATAAAAGGGATTTAGGTATTACAGAGGGGTTCCCATTTAAATCTGAACTCCAGGCAAACCATTAAATACACAGACGTAATACATATAAGCAAGCTGTTTTACCTGCCAAGTGGTTTGTATTTGTTTATCCGGTTCTAAGATTTACAAAGCTCTGCCACACAGCAGAGTCCTACCTGGTATGGTAGTTGACCTAACACTCTACTGCTGCAGTTAAATAACACCTACTTTTTTATTTATTTTTTGTTTACAAACTTTTTTATTGTGTACAAAATAATGGTACAAACATTATGTCATGACATCAGAGAATTGCGGTATTTTCAATCAATAATTATAATGATTTATGACAGAATAACCTCTTTTATTTCTTGATGACAACATTTATTACAAATAGAAAATAAATGATTTAGTAGTATTTTGAAATGTGGGGCTATTTTCGTGTATAAAAGAATTGGTTGTGAAGGGGGGATTCTAGTTTGGGTCTAAAAGGTAGTCTCAATATGTGAACAATAGGTTCCATTTTTTATCCAGTAGGTGCGTCGTATTATGCAAGGTATGAAAAAAAAATTCCGTAAGGTAAATGTCGTTTATTCTATTTTTCAATTGGGAAATTGGTAACGATGGGGACTTCCAATGATAAGCTACTAGCCAGTGGATGGATACACAAATTGTATGGACTATGTTTAATTGAAATGTGTTCAAACACAAAATCGGGGCGAACAAGAGACAGTTGGGAAGGGTAAGGGTTATAATTTTGTTTGAAACTTTAGAAGACAGTTTCTCGAGTCGTTTCCATACTTTTTTAAGACTCCAACACATTTACTGTCTGGAATTCAGGGACATGTATTCACTACGCCTTGTTAATATGCTCTGCTTGGGTTACACATTTCACAGAGCCGGCTGTCTCAGCTACAGAGGGTGCTGAAGAGGAGCAGTTTCAGGAGGCACAGTCTGTATAAGAAAAACACATATCTGCTTGTAGGCAGCAAGTTTCTATGGGATATGCAGTCATTGGAATGAGCAGAAGAGAAGCAGCAAAGCTTGCAGGGAATCCAGAAAATTGTATAAAGATGACTAGCATTGCTCACAGCATGATAGTAAGCTTATAACATATTGGATTGTAAAAAAAAAAAATGTTTTATTAGCATTAGAATGCTGATCTTATACAATGAAAGTGCACACTGTTACTTCAGATCTCCTATTAAAGTGGATGACAGGGCTAAATACAATTATACCTAAAAATGCTGCCTCCCCCTCCTCCTCCTACCTACAATATGCTGCATAGCATGTATAAAAAAAGATCAGTGTAAATACCTTTTTTAATCCTGCCAGGTCACATGATTCAGAAGCCCTGTCTCCTCTGTCAGATAGCAGCTGCTGCAGGGGAGAGGAGGGAGCGCCAACAATGGAGGAGCAATGACCCAGATAAGCTAACTTGCCACTAGGGATGAGCTCAGGCGTGTTCGCATTGAACACATGCAGAGCCCGCCAAGGAAGTCGGCACCGTCGGAACCGCGCTGCGCTAATCACAGGCAGGGAGACATTTCCTGATCTCTGCAGCCGAGCATTGGGACAATGTCTCCCTGCCTGTGATTAGCGCAGCGCGGTTCCGACGGTGCCGACTTCCTTGGCGGGCTCTGCATGTGTTCAATGCGAACACGCCTGAGCTCATCCCTACTTGCCACCAATTTGTGGCAGTGTTGAATTGTACGTCTTATTAACTTGCTGCACATTTTCACTGGCAAGTTGTACACTTGCAGAGCACTTGAAGCACAAATTCTAGCTGACACTTTTCCAATTTGTAGCAAATTTGCATTGCAAGTCTCTAGCAAGAGCAAAATAGCAGTGGTGAGTCTACAGCAAGAGCTCTGCACATCTACAGCATGGAAATTCAGCCACAGTGACCCCTGTGGTGGGATGACTGTAGCACAACATAACTGAACCAGAACTTGCAGCAGACTTGCAGAATGTTTGCAAAGAAAGTTGATCTGGAGTCTTTGATACAATTGTGCAACAATCTTGTGAAGCCTGGCAAGTCTAGCAATAGCTTAGCAAGTCCCATTTTCAAACTTGCAGCACAATTGCTTGCTATCTGGGGAGTGCCAGGGGGTGACATCACAGCTCCAGGAATTAACATCCATTGTTAAGCGTTCCCATATACAGGGTGATTCACAGCTGGTGGATCATATGACTGGACCAGATTAAAAATGGGTATTTATACAGATCTTTTTTTATACAGGCTATGAAGCATAGGAGGGAGGCAGTGTTTTAAAGAATAAATAATTAGCCTTTCTTACATCAATAATTTTTTTTCAATTTCTTTAAAAGCAAAACTACGGCGACCAAAAAAAAAAATGTCTCCCCCAGCACTACAAGGGTTAAACGCTCATTTTTAGGGTACCAGTAAAAAGCACTTTTTACATGATCGTGTCCAGGTGACTTTCGCGCTCTGGGCTTGCTGACCTGCCATTCCAGAGCATCAAACAGAGTGCAAGGCAGAGAGACTACTTGTAAAGTTGGAGCTGTAGAAGGGAGCAAGAGACACATAAGCCGATGCCTCCTCTGTAGTGCCAGCTCCTGTCCCATGCGGAGTGATACCAGAGTGGTGCCAGCAGCAAGAAAGAGGAGATCTTCAGTTCAGTGTTAAGCAATACACTGGGCATAATAGTATAAGTGCTAGTTCACACCAGACGCAGTTTCGTTCAGGTCCGTGTGCCAGTTAGCACCATAGAAACGCAATCCGGATGCGTTCCAGGTGCTTTTTTGCATGCATGTTTTTGACGCATTTTTGATGCGTTCCAGTGCATTTTTGGTACGTTTTTAATGCAGTCCAGTGTTTTTTTTAACCCCTCTTTTTTATTAACCTTAAATAAGGACAAGTGCATTCCAGTGCGTTTTTGGTGCATTTAGGTGCGTTCCAGTGCATTTTTGATGCGTTTTACAGCGTTCCAGTACAGTCCAGTGCAGGTAAAATGCAGCATGCTCTTTTTTTTTCTGGAACTGCAAGCACTGGTGTGAACTATGCCATTGATAACCATATAACCTACTTTACATGCGTTTTTGATGCAGAAAAAAAACGCACTGACTGCATGTGGTGTGAACTGGCCCTTAAAATGCATGCACAGTGTTTTCTATGTATTCCAATGGCTCTAGTTCACACCAGTGCAGTCAGTTCCGGTCCGTTTCCAGAAACTGACTGGAACTGACTGTATTGATGCAAAAAAAACAGAACTGCATGGAACTGCATCTGGTGTGAACTGGCCCATAGGCTGCTTTCATACTGATGTACTGCAGTTTACCCACACCGCTGGTGCAGTGCAGTGTACCTGCGGCTTTCCTGCAGGTTTTCTGCACTTAGCCTTAGACTTCTATTAAAACCTGCGGGTTTGATGCACTTTCTGAAAGCAGAAGTTTTTTGCTGCGCTTTCAGAAAGTGCACCACACATGCAGGATATAATAGAAGTCTATGGCCAAACGCAGCTAAACCGCAGCACAACAGTGTGAAAGCAACCTTATAGGGGGCTCAGAATGGTAAGGGTTCATTTACATTTGCAGTTCTCCTCAAATGTGGCTTGTATGGGAGGATTGCAAGAAAAAAGCCACTCCTCAAGAAAGCAGGGGCGGATCCAGAGTCTTTTCTCGGGAGGGGCACTGCCAAAAAATATGTTTTTTTTGTGGGAAATTTATCGGGGAAATGGCTGGTGTCGGCGCTTCAATCATCCCGGCACCATGGTTGTTATGGTGTCAGGATGATTGAAGCGCATTATTTCTATTATTACATTGTAATATGAAATTTAATAGTTCAATGCAGAATCAGTGGGAGCCCCGAGTGTGTCACTTGCCACCGTCACCTGCAATTAGTGGGAGCCCTGAGCGTGTCACTTGCCACACGTTGTGGATTGTCACTTGCCACGTCACCTGCCACATCTTGTGGCTTGTCACTTGCCACACCTTGTGGATTGTCACTTGCCACATCACCTGCCACACCTTGCGGATTGTCACTAGCCACACCTTGCGGATTGTCACTTGCCACGTCACCTGCCGCCACACCTTGCTGATTGTCACTTGCCTGCCACCAGATGCAGATTGTCATTTGCCACGTCACCTGACACAATTTGCGGATTGTCACTTGCCACGTCGCCTGCCACACCTTGCGGATTGTCACTAACTTGCTAAGGTGTAGTTTTGGTTGTCTCTTGCTGTGTCCCAGACTCCCAGAGTCAGGCAGCAGAGAGATAATGTAATCTCTCTGCTGCCTGCACATTGAGGGCGGAAGTCACTGCAGGAATACAGTGCAGGCACGGGCGGTGAGAGATGATCTCATCTCTCTGCTCCCCCGCTCCCGGCTAGCTGATTGGCCAGCTGCCACACTGAGCCTGCTCTCTCACTCTCACCTGCGCTGCCAACACACTGAGCAGCACGGTCTGCCCACGAACCGCGCCGCCCCCGACAACAAACCGCGCCGCAAGCGGAGCCGTCCGCTTTCTTACCCGTCTGTGGAGCCGCACGCTATCGCACCTGCCCGCAGATCGGCCCGACGTGACTCATTGACGTCACTTGTTGCTAGACGCCATGCGGCCCAGGCGTTAGCAACGAGTGCAGGGAAGAGGCTCCACCCACCTCCTCCTCCGCTCCTGGTATCGTGTCAGTGCACCGCGTAACTACATTAGACGAGTCTCTCAGCACCGCTGATCGGCTGATGTGAGAAACTGAGAGAGAGACTCAGAGAGGCAGCGGCAGCCGCAGAACAAGTACTGTATATACTCAAGTATAAGCCGACCCGAATATAAGCCGAGGCACCTAATTTTACCCCAAAAAACTGGGAAAACATATTGACTCAAGTATAAGCTTAGGGTGTCCATCTGAATGCCTCACTGTGTCTCACTTTGCCTCACTGTACCTCACTTTGCCTCACTGTGCCCATGCTTCACTGTGCCCATCACTAGACTGATGTTTAACATGGGAGTCTATGGAAGGAGTGCCCGGCTTTGAAAAATCGGTTCTCCTCGGCCGTAGGTCTCCCAGACACCAAACTTTCCACACTTATAGAGGAGACATGGGGCTATATGTGTGCCAGGTTTGGGGTCCAGGGGACCTACGACTGGCCGGTACCGGGTCCGCGAAATTACTGGAGAAATGATCGTTTAACATTGGAGTCTATAGAAGGGGTGCCCGGATTTAAAAAATCAGTGCTCCCCGGCCGTAGGTCCTCCAGACACCAAACTTTGCACACTTGTAGAGGAGACATGGGGCTATATGTTTGGGGCCCAAGGGACCTAAGACCGGCCGGTACCGGGTCCCCAAAGTTTGGGAGATCAGGCACAAAAAAAAAAAAACAGAGCAAGCAAGTGAGTGTGACAGATGGTCTCGGGGGGGGGCAATTGCCTTGTTGCCCCCCCCCTGGATCCGCCCCTGCAAGAAAGCCCACATGCAGTCACGACTGAGCTTTGCCAAAACGCACCTTGAAGATTCTGAGGCCACATGGTAAAAGGTGTTATGGTCAGATGAGACTAACACTTAATTATTTGGCCCCAAAACCAAACAATATGTCTGGCGAAAGTCCAATACATCTCACCATCCAAATAACACGATTCCTACAGTAAAGCATGGAGGTGGTAATATCCTGTTATGGAGGTGTTTCTCTGCAGCAGGGACTGGAGCACTTGTCAGGATAGAATGAAAAATGGATGGGGCAAAATACTGTCATGTTTTTGAGGAAAATCTGCTGCCCTCTGCCGGAAAGTTGTCAATGGGAAAACAAAAATGACCAAACAGTGGCATGGCCTAGTCAGAGCCCAGGCTTAAACCTCATTGAGAATCTGTGGAATGACTTGAAGACTGCAGTCAAGTAGAGACTGCAGTTGGTAGAGACATATTCCAACAGACTAAAGGCTCTAATGAATGCAAAAGGTGGTTCAACAAAATATTGACACAAGGGGGTGATCATTTTTCCAACTCAGTGATTAATTTTAATATTTTTTTCTGACATGTTGCTATTATTTCTTTCACTTGGATGTTATGTACTGAGTGCATACAGCTGGATAAAACAAAAAAATTGTCTGTCTTCATTTCAGGCTGCAAAGCAACAAAATGTGATTATTTTAAAGGGGGCGATTCTTTTCTATACCCACTGTACATTTACAGTACTGTGCAAAAGTTTTAGGCAGGTGTGAAGAAATGCTGTAAAGCGGGCATCGGCAACCTGTCGAGCGCAATCTACAAGTCGATGATGGTCAGGCGACTGGTGGATCACGCCTACGGCTTGCCGACCCACAATCCCCATAGCATTAAGTACAGTGCAGCCAGATATGAGTACTGGGACTACTTTTTTAGGTCTCAGCTGATCCTACGCCAGCCACGGAGGGTGCTGACAGCCTCGGTAGGAGCAAACGGCCGCAGATACCTCCTCTGTATTTCTGGCAGGATGAGGTGCAGTGATATCAACTGCACTGTTGTGTTACTAATTTAAAGGGGGCTCAGGGCAGTAAGGGCTCATTTGCAGTATGGGAGGTGGTAAAACCCCATTGTGGAGCCATGTTTTTACCACCCCCTTCAGCTGCAGTCGTCATGGGCAAGCTTGAGGGGTCACAGGCTTGTGCAGCCTCCCTGTCACAACCGCACAGGAGGGGTGGCGTGGGGCAGCATTTACTAGAACCGATCAGCGGTTTTATTCTCCTGCAGCAGCTGAAAGCCAACTTCTCCTTCCTCCCCTCTTCTGTTGGCATTCAGCTGCTGCAAGAGGAAAATACAGGAAATCAGTTCTAGTATATGCTGCCCTTTCTGTCCAGTTGTGACAGGAGGCCTCACAGGTCTACTGGAGCATGGGCAGGGTTGCCATTGCACCAATGCTGACCATCCTGTCCTGCTTCCCCTTCCTGCTGCTGCCACTCCCGCAGTTCTTTTCACTCCCACCAGCTGTTGCGGGGGATGTTTAAAGATGGAGAGTGGAGGAAGGGGCCGGTAAATGTCATTTACCGGTCCCTTCCTTTTCTGAATGAATACAATGAGTGATCGGTACTGATCACTGTGTTCATTTGTAACTGAAACATAGTAAACTGTGTTTGTGAATGAACAGGAAGCTGCACAGCACAGAGCACTTCCCATTCATTCATTGAACAATGCAGCTGAGGCTGCAGAGAAAGGGACTGGGGAATCTCTGTCCTCAATCTCTTTGTCTCAAAAGTGAGACATCGGGAGTCTGTTTAGACCCCTGTTATTTCACCAACGCCCTCCAACACAGGGTTGTTAATTTAAAAAAATAAAAAAGTAAAACCATCCACTGCCCTACTGACACTCTTCACACCATCCTCTGCCCTACTAACACCGCCCTACTGACACTCTCCACACAACATTCACTGCCCCGCTGACACTGTCTACTGCCCTACTGACACACACTATCCACTTTTAAGGTAGATACGTTTATATTTTAACTGTGACTTTTATTGCATTATATTTTTTCCTTGCTATGTAGTTAGGCCTTGCTAGTTAATTTCTTACAAAAAAAGGGTGCAGTTTGCCAAAGAGCTACTGGAAAAATGTTTTGTGGACTGATGAAACAAAAGTTGAATTGTTCGCGGAAAAATACTCAGCAGTATGTATGGTGCAAAAAGGGCACAGCTTACCAACATCAAAATATCATGCCAACGGTGGAGGGATCATCATAATTTGGTATTTCTTTGCTGCCTCAGAGCCTGGACCACTTGCCATCGTCGAGAGGTAAATCAATTTCCAAGTTTAGCAAAATATCCTACAAGCTGTCTGCCAGCTAAAGCTTAGTAAAAATTAGGTGATGCAGCAGGACAATGACACTAAGCATTGAATTAAGTCCACTGCAGACTGGCTTCAGAGGAAGAAAATGTCCCTTTTGGAGTGGCCCAGTCAGAGGCCAGACCTTAACCCCATAGAAATTATGCCAACCTGGGGCATAAAGACACAAGTTGGGGGAGAGCTACTAGGTTCAGGTCTGGTCACTGACCTGTGTTACAACAGAGAAAAGATATACACAGGGCCTTTTTTCAGGGGGAACTTGGTGGAACTCAGTTCCACCACCTCTGGCTCAGACCCTTTGGTGCCTGCTCACCACAATCATTTGTAAACACAGAAGTCTGGTTTCTGTGTTTACAAGTGACAGCTCTGCACTCTGTGTGTGACCACCATAATCTCTGCACTCTGTATGTAATGCAATCCTGGCATTTAATGCCCTTTTAAGACCCTTCTACTGTTTGTGAAATCTGTCCACACTCACTATTTGATGTGATTTGAAGGGTTTGTGTGGGGGGAGGGGTTTTGGGGGGTCATGGTTGAGTTCCAGCACCTATTGTTTGAGAAAAGAAGCCCTGGATATACCTTTGCTCAAATATCAATAGCTTGTACATGTATTTAAACTTTCAGGTGTTAAAGGGGGTGTGACCACATATTAACTCAACAAATTTTGGATGGACGCTCTGCACGCTGCTATGCACCCTTTCACGCAAGCTATTGTGCAAAGCAGTGTAGGACTGGCCATATAAGGGATTACTTTGACGCAGTTGGCCAGCTTAAGCATGGATTGTAATATATGTGTGAACTAAAAATCACTGTTTTTCATTGCATAGTTTGCTGGAAAGGGTGTATAACAGTGTGCAGAGGGTCAACCCAGAATTTGTTAACATGTGGTCACTCTCCTTTAGCACCTGATAGTTTAAATCAGGGGTTTCCAAACTTTCTAAACAAAGGGTCAGTTTACTGTCCTTCAGACTTTACAAGGGCCAGACAGTATTCAGTGAAAAGGTCCCAACATCACTGGGAAAAAATAATGCCCCGTTGTTTGTTTCAATGGCAGTAATTGCGCCTCATCATTGGTGTCATTGGGACCCATTGTTGGTGTCATTAAGAGAAATCGTGCCCCATCGTTGGTGTCATTGGGAGGAATTGTGCCCCATCACTGATGTCATTGGGCCCCATTGTTGGCGTCATTGAGAGAAACGAATCCCCAATTGTTGGTGTCATTGGGAGGAATTGAGTCCTTCGTTGGTGTTGTTGGGAGGAATTGTGCTCCATTGTTGGTGTCAGTGGGAGGAATTATGTCCCAATGTTAGTATCAGTGGATGAAATAGTGTCCCAGGGGCCAGGCAAAAGCAAGCAAAGGGCTGCATCTGGCCCCGGGGCCGCAGTTTGGAGACCACTGGTTTAAATACATGTACAAGCTATTGGGATTTGAGCACAGGTATATCTATTTTTACCCTACTGGCATCAAAAGTCAGAGAAATTCTGCATATTTCAAATAAATTGTATACCCCCATTGTAAGGATTGTCAACATAAAAGTAGAGACAAACATAGAAAAAAATTCCACACCAGCTTGCCCTAACTGAAAAGCATAAGCAATACTCATTTCCCAGAGTTCCAGGGAAGAAGGAAACTGCCCCCCCCCCCACTTACAATTGATCCCACTCATTAGGGCAAACCTTAGTGCTGGTTCACACTGGGGCGGCTTCAAAGTCGCCCAACTCTGAAGCCACCCCGTACAGCGCGACTTCAGCGTGGCTTGCAAAACTACTTCTGTATAGAAGTCAATGCAAGTCGCTCTGAAGTCGCCCCAAAGTAGTACAGGAACCTTTTTCTAAGTCGGAGCGACTTGAGTCGCTCCTATTAAAATGGTTCCATTGTACAGAAGAGAGCACGACTTGTCAAGCTGCTAAGTCACCTGACAGGTCACCCCTGTGTGAACCGGGTCTAATGCTAAAGAAGGTTTGACTGCAGTGCTGACCCACTTAGTGAGCCAAGGCAGAGGTGGCAAGACCCATGCACTGCATAAGCATTCAGGGACGTAGTCCCAAAATTCAGCTATTCTGGGAATACATCCATGTTTTACAGCTCTAAACAAGAGCACAACTGAGTACAGCATGCAGCTACAGCCTATTTGAGCTGGTCAGTTGCTGGGCCCTGCACTTGTGATTTCTGGCACACAAAAACACTGGAATTTAACACTTTAACACACACAGGCTAAGCGGCCAGTGTGTATGAGGTTTTAGTGAGCACTTTTTACACTACGCAATTACTCACTTGCAGGTTTAGTAGCTAGTTTGATTCATCTACTAAACATCACTCATGCAGCTTTAGCACTAAAGTGCAATTCTAGGAAACAGATGAAAGGAAATCAGTCAGATAATGCAAGGAAATAAAAAACTGGTTTGCTAAAAATATGAAAGTTTATTTAATTTACCTTACTCTAAGTTCTTAAGTTGAGTAAGTGAAGTAGAGGGATTTTAAACGACTGAAGCCTGTGCTATGGAACTTCCTCTGCAGATCTCACGAGTTCCTCCTACTGACCTCCAAATATTACAGGATACAGTAGTGATGTGGAGGTCGGCAGGTGGAACAAATGAAAGCTGCATGTTGCCCAGGCAATGGACACCCACAGAAGTGTCAGTTTCCCTGTTGACTGTCCTAAGATTTCAAAATGCATTTTCTGCTGCCCACAACTGGCACAATGTTTTACTAGCATGCTTTCTGGTGTAGTTGGATATGAACATAGGCCCTCAAATGATTATGGACAGAGAGCTGTTACTGATAAGTGTATGCCCTATTAGGCATCAAATGCCATCATTAAAGTGCCTCTGATTAATGAAGTTCATCTGACATTTTCTTAGTGGCATCCTACAGCAAAAGCCATGGTCCGCAGAGAGCTTTCAAAGCATCAGAGGGATCTCATTGTTAAAATGTATCAGTCAAGAGAAGGATACAAAAGAATTTCCAAGGCATTCGATATACCATGGAACACAGTGAAGACAGTCATCATCAAGTGGAGAAAATATGGCACAACAGTGACATTACCAAGAACTGATGTCCCTCCAAAATAAGAAGAAAACTGGTCAGGGAGGCTGCCAAGAGGCATACAGCAACATTAAAGGAGTTGCAGGAATATCTGGCAAGTACTGGCTGTGTGGTACAAGTGACAACCATCTCCTGTATTTTTCATATGTCTGGGCTATGGGTTAGAGTGGCAAGACGGAAGCCTTTTCTTAAGAAAAACGTCCAAGCCTGGCTAAATTTAGCAAATATACATCTGAAATCTCCCAAAAGCATGTGGGAAAATGTGTTATGGTCTGATAAAACCAAAGTTGAACTTTGTCATATTTCCAAAAGATACTGAACATCACCAAAAAACATCATACCCACAGTGAAGCAGGGTGGTGGCAGCATCATGCTTTGGGGCTGTTTTTCTTCAGCTGGAACAAGGGCCTTAGTCAAGGTAAAGGGAATTATGAACAGTTCCAAATACCAGTCAATATTGGCACAAAACCTTCAGGCTTCTGCTGGAAAGCTGAACATGAAGAGGAACTTCATCTTTCAGCATGACAATGACCTAAAGCATACATTCAAATCAACAAAGGAATGGCTTCACCAGAAGAAGATTAAACTTTTGGAATGGCCCAGCCAGAGCCCAGACCTGAATCCGATTGAAAATCTGTGGGATGATCTGAAGAGGGCTATGCAAAGGAGATGCCCTCGCAATCTGACAGATTTGGAGTGTTTTTGCAAAGAAGAGTGGGCAAATATTGCCAAGTCAAGATGTGCCTTGCTGATAGACTCATACCCAAAAAGACTGAGTGCTGTAATAAAATCAAAAGGTGCTTCAAAAAAGTATTAGTGTAAGGGTGTGCACGTTTTTTATTTTTTTTTATTTTTACTTCCCTCCACCTAAAACATTTCAGTTTGTTGTTCAACTGAGTTGAACAGTTTATAAGTCACATTAACCACTTCCAGCCCAAGGCCGTCATATGACGTCCTTGAATTTCAGTGGGGATATCTGAATGATGCCTGCGGCTACAGGCATCATTCAGATATCCTCTTTTTCAGACGGCGATTCTGTGCACCATAAGAATGATCATAGCGGCAGTTCGGGGAAAGAATCGGCCGCCGCCGGATGAAGACCATAGAGATTTCCGGTGACCAGATAGTCACCAGTCATTTCTATGACCGTCGGAGGCCCGGGCGCGACGTTATGACACCATGTCCGGCCCGCGGTTGTAAACAAAGCCGCGATCGTGATTTTTTTTTCCGATCTCATGCTCTCCAGCCTGGAGGAGAGATGTGGGATCTTATTAACCCTGCATCTCTCCATAAAGAGGACCTGTCAGGAACAATTCCTATTACAAGGGATGTTTGCATTCCTTGTAATAGGAATAAAAGTGATTTAAAAAAAAAATAAGTAAAGTAACATTTTTAAAACGCCCCTGTCCCCGGTAGCTCGCGCTCAGAAGCGAACGCACACGCAAGTCCCGCCCACATATGTAAATGCTGTCCAAAGCACACGTGGTAACCTGTAAAAAAAAATTAAAAGTTGCAACAACTGTTATTTTATTCCCTAGGGTGTCTGCTGAAAAAACATATATAATGCTTGGGGGTTCTGAGTAATTTTCTAGCAAAAAAATTATGATTTTTACATGTAGGAGAGGAGTGCCAGAATAGGCCCGGTATGGAAGTGGTTAAAGGTGGAAAAAGTTCTGAAATGATTTATCTTTGTCTAATTTTTTTACATCACAGCAACTTCAAATTTTAACAGGGGTGTGTACATTTTTTATATCCACTGTACCTAATGTGATGGGTCCAAGACAGAGTCATGAAATAGGCTTACCTGCAGCCAAGACTATGGAGTCTAGGCAGATAAGATAATTGTGGGTCTGTATAACAGCATGCATAAGTTAAGCACCTCCCTTTCCCCTGCCTGGGATATAAACTGAGGTCTTCCATGGGATGAGTAGGTGGTAGTGTAAAGCTCACCACACACATTACAATCCGATTTTTATGATCTCCTTTAGACCTTTAGCTATCTAGTGCATGGCGACCCTTAGAGAGATACTGCATGCAGAGTGTGCTAGAATAACTAGCAGTTCTAAGCTGACCCAAAATGTTTCACAATTAGCCAGGAAGCTAAATGTTTTGTTGTGTGCTGGACTGTGCTGACACAGACCCATGTGCGGGAAATTACTTTGCCTTGTGTTTGATAGAACAATGACAATTAAATACTGCCAGGAAGCCCTCAAAGTAGAACTGAAGGCTGATTTTGTCATTTTGAACTCATTTTTTTGTCATCTGTGCCATATTTGGGAGATTTTCCTGCACTTTCTGTCCCATATTCAAAACAAAAATTGAGAGTTTGAAATCCTTCAAAAATTAGGAAAATCTCTCGTAGTCACCAGAACTAGTGGAAGATTTCCCCTCTATCCCAGTTCAGGTGGGATTTTCTCTTTCATTTTCAGTGATAATAATCTCCTGGACAAATACAGAGGGTAAATCTCCTTAACGGGAACACAGACAGCAATAAAAGTTTAAAGCGGAGTTCCACCCAAAATTGGAACTTCCGCTTTAAGCACTACTCACCCCCTTACATTCCACATTTGGCATGTAATTTTTTTGGGGGGGGGAGTGGGGGCTTCGTTAGGAGTGGGACTTCCTGTCCCACTTCCTCCTTCCGCCCAGGGACCGCCTAGGCGATTCCTCCTCTCGCCTTAGGCAGCCCCTCCCTCTAGGCGATCTCCTGGGACACGTGACAGGTCCCAGGAGATCGCCTGTCCACTCCGGGAGCGCAGCGCGACTCGTGCGTGCCCGGCCGTGAAGCCAAAAGCAGTCACGGCCGGGTGCCCAGAGTGGCAATGGAGGCGCCGGCGGAGAGGAGCGACGCTCCATTCGGCCGCATCGCTGGACCGTGGAACAGGTAAGAAGTCTGTTTATTAAAAGTCAGCAGCTACACTTTTTGTAGCTGCTGACTTTTAATAAACATAAAAAGCCTGGAACTCCGCTTTAACAAGTGTTCTAAACACTCCACACTGGATTTACAATGAAAAAAAAAGTTTGCTCTCAGTTATAGTTTAAATGCACTTTGGCACCTGGATTTTCTGCAAGTTTTTTACATTTGGAGATTATCCTTGAACTATATTTAACAAGGTGCAGTCAAGTGAACTACAAAATTGTTGTAAATAGGAGGAGAGAGATCTTTAACTCGAGAAAGCAACACAACCCTTACTAATGAAATTCAAGCAAGTTTCACAAAAGTTTTCAAAAGATTAATTTTATCATCAATCCCAAAATACTAGCTCCATAGCAAAATTTAAAAAAAGAGCACGTACAGTGGGTACGGAAAGTATTCAGACCCCCTTAAATTTTTCACTCTTTGTTATATTGCAGCCATTTGCTAAAATCATGTAAGTTAATTTTTTTTTTCCTCATTAATGTATACACAGCACCCCATATTGACAGAAAAACACAGAACTGTTGACATTTTTGCAGATTTATTAAAAAAGAAAGACTGAAATATCACATGGTCCTAAGTATTCAGACCCTTTGCTGTGACACTCATATATTTAACTCAGGTGCTGTCCATTTCTTCTGCTCATCCTTGAGATGGTTCTACACCTTCATTTGAGTCCAGCTGTGTTTGATTATACTGATTGGACTTGATTAGGAAAGCCACACACCTGTCTATATAAGACCTTACAGCTCACAGTGCATGTCAGAGCAAATGAGAATCATGAGGTCAAAAGGAACTGCCTGAAGAGCTCAGAGACAGAATTGTGGCAAGGCACAGATCTGGCCAAGGTTACGAAAAAATTCTGCTGCACTTAAGGTTCCTAAGAGCACAGTGGCCTCCATAATCCTTAAATGGAAGACGTTTGGGACGACCAGAAACTTTCGGCCAAACTGAGCTATCGGGGGAGAAGAGCCTTGGTGAGCGAGGTAAAGAAGAACCCAAAGATCACTGTGGCTGAGCTCCAGAGATGCAGTCGAGAGATGGGAGAAGGTTGTAGAAAGTCAACCATCACTGCAGCCCTCCACCAGTCGGGGCTTTAAGGCAGAGTGGCCCGACGGAAGCCTTTCCTCAGTGCAAGACACATGAAAGCCTGCATGGAGTTTGCTAAAAAAACACCTGAAGGACTCCAAGATGGTGAGAAATAAGATTCTCTGGTCTGATGAGACCAAGATAGAACTTTTTGGCCTTAATTCTAAGCGGTATGTGTGGAGAAAACCAGGCACTACTCATCACCTGTCCAATACAGTCCCAACAGTGAAGCATGGTGGTGGCAGCATCATGCTGTGGGGGTGTTTTTCAGCTGCAGGGACAGAACGACTGGTTGCAATCGAGGGAAAGATGAATGCGGCCAAGTACAGGGATATCCTGGACGAAAACCTTCTCCAGAGTGCTCAGGACCTCAGACTGGGCCGAAGGTTTACCTTTCAACAAGACAATGACCCTAAGCAACAGCTAAAATAATAAGAGTGGCTTCACAACAACTCAGTGACTGAATGGCCCAGCCAGAGCCCTGACCTAAACCCAATTGAGCATGTCTGGAGAGACCTAAAAATGGCTGTCCACCAACGTTTACCATCCAACCTGACAGAACTGGAGAGGATCTGCAAGGAGGAATGGCAGAGGATCCCCAAATCCAGGTGTGAAAAACTTGTTGCATCTTTCCCAAAAAGACTCATGGCTGTATTAGATCAAAAGGGTGCAAATACTAAATACTGAGCAAAGGGTCTGAATACTTAGGACCATGTGATATTTCAATTTTTCTTTTTTTATAAATCTGCAAAAATTTCAACAATTCTGTGTTTTTCTGTCAATATGGGGTGCTGTGTGTACATTAATGAGGAAAAAAATGAACTTAAATGATTTTAGCAAATGGCTGCAATATAACAAAGAGTGAAAAATTTAAGGGGGTCTGAATACTTTCCGTACCCACTGTATATATGTATGTCAGCTCGTAAGTTTCCAAGTATCATATGCTGCTACCACACTTACAAATCAAACAAGATTTAGTCTAACCATTATTCCACAATTTTTTTTTCTTATAGTCAAACATAAAAGGAGGCTATATTCATCCCCTATGTCATGACTAGCTTCCCTGAATCTAACTAGGTTCATACAACTATTTCTTGTTCCCCCCCATCTGGCATTTGAAAGGTAGGTGAAAAGGAGAAACTGGCTAAAGGAACTTTGGAGTCTAAAGCCTCGTATACACGATCAGACAAATCCGTAGATTTTTGTCCAAAGATCGTTGTCCGTGAACTTGGTATGCATACACATGGCAGAACATTTTCAGCCAACAAACACGAACGTAGTGACGTAATAGACGTACTACGTGGTTTTTCTGCTCTTTAGCGCCACCCTTTGGGCAACTTCTGCTAATGTTGTCTTATGGTTAGCATTGGTTCGGAGCATGCGTGTTTGTACTTTGGATTTTAGCCTGACGGATTTGTGTACACACGATCAGATGATCCGACGTAACACATTTGTTGTTGGAAAATTTGAGAGCATGCACAGCCAACATTTGTTGTCGGAAATTCCAACAACAATTGTCCAATGGAGCATACAGACGGTCGGATTGTCCGATAAAACACGTCCGTCGGACCATTGTTGTCCGAAAATCTGATCGTGTGTATGGGCCTCAAGTTTAGTCAAAATTAACTTACATTAGCACAAAGGACATCACTTGCAGTGCGAATACAAGTTGAGGGACCTCTCATAGGTACTCGTCAAGAGTACTGACTATGCCTATCTTTCTGCCCCCTCCTTCCATTCACAGAAGCTTCGATCAATGAAAAGCAATCTATGGATGGAGGACAGATGGATGAATAACAGGTCTGCCCCATGCATAGATCACTTTTCATTCAAGGAAGCTATAGTACAGCTTCTATGATTGAAGGAGAAAGGTGGAAAGGGCGAGCCAAGGGCCTATGTCAGGTCCCTTGGCTGGTATTAACCCCTCAGCACCGGAAAATCATGGCTGTGGTGGTGGGGGGGAATGGAGGACTTTGGTTTCAACACTAAAATCAAAGAAAGGCAGCACAAGGACACTTTGCATTGACCAAGTACCATCCCTTGCACTATTTTTTTTTCAAGGATTTGAGTAAACTTAGGTTTTAATGTGTTCATCTGAGAGACTGCATTTGTATCCTGAGACACACAGTAACCCACTGATGGATGACAGGAAGATGTGGGCAGTTTAAATTCTTAAATTCTTGCTGTCCCTCATTAATAACAGGGGGCAGATTACTAATGCATATTGTCATGGACTATAGGTACCTAAAATATCTTTTTACCTGATTGCCTTCGTGGATCTTCCCATTATCTGTCCGGAGACTTGACTTGGGCTGCTTTGATTGCAAGATTCCAATTCCATGTCTGGTTGAGCAATCGAACATCTTCTTGTCCATGTGATGCTGGAGATCTCGGGAAGAAGCAGCATTTTCCTCCAGTTCTGTAGCTCTGTGAGGGTAGTTTTCTTTATTATTGTCATCTCTGCTAAGTAAAAAATACAATAATAAGAATACAGTCATTATCCTTTGCTACAAAGTATTGACACATGGGGATGCATACAAATGCACGCCACACTTTTCAGATATTTATTTGTAAAAAAAAATCAAAAACATTTATCATTTTCCTTCCACTTCACAATTTTGTGCCACTTTGTGTTGGTCTATCACATAAAATCCCAATAAAATATATTTACGTTTTTGGTTGCAACATGACAAAATGTGGAACATTTTAGGGGTATGAATACCTTTTCAAGGCACTGTAAAGGGAGTAGATGTACTTAATCCAATAACACAGGAGAGAGCATCTGAACACGTCTGTACAGTACTCTAGGCTAGGGTTACACTGGCAATTAAATCTCTGTGCTACTGAGAGATTTACCTACTTGTTGGAAGTCCTCCTTTGCAGCTCGCTAAAATCAATATGACTCTAATGAGACAACTGTCAACATATTTTAATAACTGGGGTTATCCTAGCAAGTGAGTTGCTGTTAAAAGAGCCAAAACATCATATTTATAAATAGTCTATCTTGAGTGTAGCAAAATAAAATAGGTGGCTTTCATGCGCTGTAAGAGGTCTGCACCAAGGTTCATCACTCAGTATTTGTTGCTAACAGCATACCAGCAAACACTATCAGTTATACACATTGATAGTACTCCCTGTAATATCCTCAAGAACACTCAAGGGGAGCAGATAAAGAAATGTTTTCTTTATTTCTTATGTTCAGGATTGCTTCACAGCTACAGTATGTTGTAAAAAAGATCCAAATAGGAAAAGATTGCATACCATAAAGAGCAAAAAAGGACACCCTCTTCCTAGCAGAGATGATTGATTGATTTTATTATTTGTAAAGCGCCAAATACAGTTAAAAAAACTGCATCTAATGCCCCATACACACGATCATTTTTCATGCCGTTAAAAATGGCATTAAAAAAAATGGCCATTAAAAATGAT
Source organism: Rana muscosa (assembly GCA_029206835.1). Lineage (NCBI taxonomy): Eukaryota > Metazoa > Chordata > Amphibia > Anura > Ranidae > Rana > Rana muscosa. Next base: position 173,464,966 of record CM055123.1, read on the forward strand.
CGTGTGTATGCTCCAGAGCATTTTTAACGACGTGAAAAACGGGCATTAAAAATTTCGAACATGCTCTCTTTTTTCACGTCGTTTTTCATGTCGTTTTTTTTTTAACGACGTGAAAAACGATAGTGTGTATGCTTTAACGGCGTGAAAAAAAATGCGCATGCTCAGAATCAAGTATGAGACGGGAGCACTCGTTCTGGTAAAACTAGCGTTCGTAATGGAGATAGCACATTCGTCATGCTGTAACGGACTGAAAAGCACTAGACTGAAAAGAGCGAATCGTCTCTCAACAAACTTTACTAACATGAAGGGTGGCGCCATTCGAACGGAACTTCCCCTTTATAGTGCCGTCGTACGTGGTGTACGTCACTGCGCTTTTCTTGAACATTTTTTAAAATGATGGTGTGTACGCAAGACAGGCTTGAGAGGAAACAAGAAAAAAAATGACGAGAAAAACGTCAGTTTTAAAAATGACATTAAAAATGATCGTGTGTATGGGGCATAAGCCTGAGATCAACTTGATTTATTTGTTCCCACAATAAGCATTCAAAGATGGCTTTATAAACACATTTTGCAAACGTAGTGCCACACTCCCACTATTAAATATTTGTAAATTTAACATTTCCCAAAAATAAATAAAAAATAGATATAGATAGATAGATAGAGATTTTATATATATAAATATATATACAAATATATATATATATATATATATATATATATATATATATATATATATATATATATATATAATCAGTTTATAGGCTTGTACAACAAAAAAAATCATAATATATGTGTGACCATTGATAAATTCAATTAAAAGGTTTTATCTAAGAAAAGTAGAACAGTACATAGTAGAATAGTCCTGCTCAAATCTTAGTATTTTATCCTTGCAGATTATTGTGTTTTATTCATAACCAAAGCAATAAATACAGTATATAATAGTTGGTGCACAGTAACTTCCCTTTTTGCACTTCATACAGAAACCAAATTACTTGAACCATACAAGGTGGCTCAGCTGATCTTTTGTGACCACAGGACACAAAATTTATGACCACCAAAACTCACATGATATGGGTCAACGCACCAAATTACATTCTCTTTTGTAAAAATGACAAACAGAACCCCTGAATCCAAAACCATTAAGCCTGATTAAATTCATTACTGCTGCATTAACCGAGTGACCGAGTAATTTATCACAATATTGTTCTTCTGAGGACTGCTATATATAATAAGAATGATCACGTCTGAACAAATTGTTAACAGATACCCATTATTCAATTTCTACAATTGCATTAACCTTCAGGAAGCCACACAACTAGATCATGATCAGAGATCAGTCAGCTTTAACTGTTGGATACTATCCTTTATGACACGAAGGAACAGATATTAGGAGAATATAACATGTTTAAAGCAGAATTAAATCTTCCTAGCCTTCACAGCCAGGAAGTTGCCATATTTGCCTCTGTGTGATATGCAGTTTCAATTGGGCTGCACATGTGTTCATTGATGACACCATCCATTTGATAGGTTGATGGTTAGGTTGATAGCCAACATAAGCTACTAGTACCTAACTGTTACCATTCAAAGCATGCCTTGAATGTAATGAGTTTAGGGAATAGGTGGGTTTAGTTTCACTTTAAGAATTGTTACCATTCTAATCTGACAATTCTTAAAGCGGAGTTCCACCCAAATTTGGAACTTCCGCTTAATCCACTCCTCACCCCCTTACATGCCACATTTGGCATGTAATTTTTTTTTGGGGGGTGGGAGTGGGGGCTTCAGTAGGAGTGGGACTTCCTGTCCCACTTCGTCCTTCCGCCTTGGGGTCGCCTTGGGGTCGCCTGGGGTCGACGTGACAGGTCCCAGGCGATCACATGTCCACTCAGAGCGCATGCACAGTGAGTGCCCGGCCGTGAAGCCGAAAGCTGTCACAGCCGGGTGCCCACACTTTGAATGGAGGCGCCGGCGGAGAGGGGGGGGGGAGAGGAGCGAAGCTCCGGGCGTCGCGTCGCTGGATGTTGGAACAGGTAAGTGTATGTTTATTAAAAGCCAGCAGCTACACTTTTTGTAGCTGCTGACTTTTAATAAACATAAAAAAAGTCTGGAACTCCCCTTTAAGTTAGTTTTACCAAAGCAGTACTACCCATTATCGTCCACTATTGGTATTCAATCATTTAAATTATACATGTTACAATTTGACCATACAATATCTGTATAATCAGACCTAAAGTATCCAATCAGTTAAAATCCCAAAACTTACACCAAATGAAGTCAAACTCATTTTGAAATGCAATACAAAACACAAATGCTAGAAAAAAAATATTTCAATTAGCCTAGCTTACATCATTGTCGTGCCTTCATGTACAATTACAAAGAAATACAGCATTCTGCAATTTTTCAAAAGTTAATGCATGTACATGCTACTCAGTAATAAAAAAAAGCAATGCAAATGCACCACAAACACATATAAATGTGCATGCGGAGCTGCACAGTAAAATTGAGGACTGTGGTGAAAACAAGCCCCTAAGAAGTTTATACTATCCAGACTAATATGTGGGTAAGCTTTAGTATTACGTTTTTATTGTTGTATGTGCTTTTACTGGGGAAGTGGGGAAAGAGTGTTGACTTGTCTGTAAAATTATATATCTTGGCATATAGTAGAGGTCCCTTGGAGGTACTGGCATAACTTATCTGGGACAAGAGATGGTTAAGGGCAGTCTGTAAATCTGACTGTCCTTGGGGAGGTTTTGGTTGATTTCAGAGCAGAAATCAGTCAGGGGAAACATTTTGAAACCTATTTCGTATTTCTTTGAAACCAGTGATTGAACCCACAGGTCTGTGTTATCTGGCAAAACTCTAACACACTCCTAGGAGTGAGGGCACCCCTTCATTGGGAAGAGGGCTTTGGTGAGAGCTTGGTGGGATTTTTAGGTCAAGTCTTGCACCAAAAGGAAGGGCCGAACTTAGGCTTAGGTGTTGAAGTCAGGGTTGAGGTGCTCTGTGTTTTGAGGAGGTAGAGGCTCCTGAGGAAGGGGATTTTGGAACTGTCCACTGGGGAACTAGAACTTTTCCTCTTGTGACATCTTAGATGAATATGTCAAGTGCTTCACCAAAGAGACATCCCCTTTTAAAGGGCATACATGTGAGGCATCTTTTACAGGCAGCCTCAGCTAACCAGGCATTGAGCTACAAGATTCCCCCGAAGGGGTCTTTAGGGTCTGGATTCCATAGGGATGAACCATGGCCCTGGAGCTGTATGAAGTGCCAAGGTGAGCGCTCACACAGGATCCAGGGCCTAAAAACAAATTTCAGGCCTGCCCCACAGCCTGGGGTCCAGGTACGGTTCTCAAGGCTTAGCTGAAGTTGCATTGATCCAGGTGCACTGCTTCTATGGTTGTATTAGAAGACTGGGAAGAGTTAACTCAAGAATCAGTGAAAATAATAAACTAGTTAAAGCTAATAGTATTTTCTCCATAATTGAGAAGAGGTCCATCACGTTAAAACAGTGTTTCTCAAGCCTTTTTTCAGTTGCTGCGCCCTTTAAATGTATTTTCGGCCTCAAGGCACCCCAGTCTAAGGGTTCATTCACACATGTGGTTGAGGAAAGGTAAAACCAAGCAGCTGAACCTTGTTTTTATGAACTTCCAACTTCTGCCACTTCAGCTGTAGAGGCAGGGGCTGTATCCATGCTGCGGCCATGACAGAAATTATTTCTACCCCATCACGTTTGGCGAGTACTACAGAGTCCCGAACACAACCCCTTCAGGTGAATGGAGCCATGTGGTTGTAGCAGGATGGTGCTGGATTTGGGGAATTAATACAGGCAGTGAGAAGGAGATACAGTTCCTTGAAATGTATTCATACCCCTTGAAATTTTCCACATTTTGTCATGTTACAACCAAAAACGTAAAAAATATTTTTGGGGATTTTATATGATAGACCAACACAAAGTGGCACATAACTATGAACTGGAAGAAAATGTTAAATGTTTTTTAAAATTATTTACAAATAAATATCTGAAAAGTGTGGCGTGCATTTTTTTTGAGCCCCCCGAGTCAATACTTTTGCCCATTCTTCTATGCAAAATAGCTCAGGCTCTGTCAGACTGGATGGAGAGCGTCTGTGAACAGCAATTTTCAAGTCTTGCCACAGATTCTCAATTGGAGTTAGGGCTGGACTTTGACTGAGCCATTCTAACACATGAATACGCTTTGATCTAAACCATTCCGTTGTAGCTCTGGCATATTTTTAGGGTCGTTGTCCTGCTGGAAGGTGAACCTCCACCTCTTTTGCAGACTAACAGGTTTTCTTCTAAGATTGCCCTGTATTTGCCTCCATCCATCTTCCCATCAACTCTGACCAGTTTCCCTATGCCTGCTGAAGAAAATCATCCCCGCAACATGATGCTGCCACCAGCATGTTTCACGGTGGGGATGGTGTGTTCAGGGTAATGTGCAGTGTTAATTTTCCGCCACACTTAGCAGTTTGCTTTTAGGTCAAAAAGTAAAATTTTGGCCTCATCTGACCAGAGCACCATCTTCCACATATTTGCTGTGTCCCCCATATGGCTTCTCGCAAACTGGACTTCTTATGGCTTTATTTCAACAATGGCTTTCTTCTTGTCACTCTTCCATAAAGGCCAGATTTGTGGAGTGAACGACTAATAGTTGTCCTTTGGACAGATTCTGCCACCAGAGCTGTGGATCTCTGCAGCTCCTCCAGAGTTACCTTGAGCCTCTTGGCTACTTCTCTGATGAATGCTTTTCTTGCCTAGCTCTTCAGTTTAGGTGGACGGCCATGTCTTGGTAGGTCAGGCAGTTGTGCCATTTTCCATTTTCAGATGATGAATTGTACAGTGCTCTGTGAGATGTTCAAAGCTTGGGATATTTTTGTATAACCTAACCCTGCTCTAAACTTCTCCACAACTTTATCCCTGACCTGTCTGGTCGCTGTCACATTTGAAATTGGCTCGGCTGTGTGGGGCTCTGCCCACACAGCTGCGTCATTCATAACAATCTACAAATTAATAAGCTACAAGTTCCGTATGCCACCGTGACAGAAAAACTTGTAGTTCTTAATTGACTATGAGTGCGCGGATCAGCACCCTCTTAGTCCACTGACACTTACTGCAGCTCAGTAACTGTCCATACAGAAGTAAAGGCAGAGAGCTGTAGGCAATGTCTGCAGGAGCTTTATAACAACTTTATCCCTAACCTGTCCGGTGTGTTCCTTGGCCTCTTATGATGCCTCTTATGGTTCTCTAACAAATCTCTGAGAGCTTCACAGAACAGCTGTATTTATACTGAGAATAAATTACACACAGGTGGACTCTATTTACTAATTAGATGACTTCTGAAGGCAATTGGTTCCACTAGATTTAAGTTATCAGATGCAAACTTACCAAGACATGGCCGAGAAGGAGCCAGGAGGCCCATGGTAACTCTGGAGGAGCTGTAGAGATCCAGAGCTCTGGTGGGAGAAACTGTCCACTGGATAACTATTAGCCGTGCACTCCACAAATCTGGCCTTTATGGAAGAGTGGCAAGACAAAAGCAATTGTTGAAAGAAAGTCAGAAGAGGTCCAGTTTTGCTGTGGGGGACACAGCAAACATGTGAAAGAAGGTACTCTGGTTAGATGAGACCAAAATGAAACTTTTGAAACTTTTTGGACTAAAAGCAAAACACTATGTTTGGCGGAAAACTAACACTGCACATTACCCTGAACACACCAGCCACACTGTGAAACATAGTGGTGGCAACATCATGTTGTGGGGATGCTCTTCTTCAGCAGGGACAGGGAAATTGGTCAGAGTTGATGGGAAGATGGATGGAGGCAAATACAGGGCAATCTTAGAAGAGAACCTGTTAGTCTGCAGAATACTTGAGACTGGGGCAGAGGTTCAACTTCCAGCAGGCAACAACCCTAAACATACAGCCAGAGCTAAAGTTGAATGGTGTAGATCAAAGCATATTCATGTGTTGGAATGGCCCAGACCCACGTCCAATTGAGAATCTGTGGCAAGACTTGAAAATTGCTGTTCACATATGCTCTCTATCCAGTCTGTCAGAGCATGAGCTATTGAAAGAAGAATGGGCAAAAAAATCACACTCTAGATGTGCAAAGCTGGTAGAGACATACCCAAAGAGACTTGCAGCTGTAATTTCAGCCAAAGGTGGTTCTACAAAGAATTGACTCAGGGAGGCCAGACTCCATTCACACAGGGGCAACACGACTTCCAGCGCGGCTTTGGGAGGCAACTTGGACACGACTTGAGTATGAATCACAGCGTGACCTGGAGCTACTTACAGGGCAACTTCAAGTTGCCTCCAGGACAGGAGACATTCCAGTGGCCATTGGACATTCCCTGTGGGAGGGAGGGGGAGGGAGAGGTTTGCCTGAGAAATGTATGTTCTCTTCCTGGAAAGTTGCTTCTATTAAGACAGGGGATCCGACTTCTGAGCGACTTCCATTGAAATCAATGGGTACAGGTCGCCTAGCAGTTGCCTAGAAGTCGGATTGAAGTAGTACAGGAACCTTTTTTGAAGTTTGTGACTGCAGTAGTGTACATTAAGACGGCTCCATTCACTTACATTGATTTTCTCATGCAGCGCAACTTGAGGTGACTAGGGGCGACTTGAAGTCGGATCCAAAGTTGCCCCTGTGTGAATGGGCTCTGAATACAAATGCAGGCCACACTTTTCACATATTTGTAAAAACAATTGGAAAACCATTTATCATTTTCCTTCCACTTGACAACTATGTGCCACTTTGTGTTGGTCTATCACATAAAATCCCAATAAAATACCTTTACGTTTTTGGTTGTAACATACCTCCCAACAGGCACGGATTCTGCGGGTTTCTCCCGCATAGGCACCTCCTTCCCGCATTCCCGCAATAGTTGTATAATTCCCGCAGAGCAGGCACAGCAGGAAGTGGAGGAACTAATTTTTTTCAATTCTCCCGCTGAACCCCCCTGCTCAACAACTTTCGTTTTAAAGTCGAATATTTTTTTTTCAATTCCCCCATTCTCCCACTGCACAGCCACCACATGCCCCCCCCCCCCCCGCTCAACAACTTTCGTATTAAAGTCGAATTTGTTTGCAGGGGAGAGGGGATCAATGTCCCGCGGTGGGACTTTTAAAAGTTGGGAGGTATGTTGTAACATGACAAAAAGTTTCAAGGGGTATGAATACTTTTTCAAGGTACTGTATATATCGCCTCCTCAGCATCTGAAAAGCAAGGCATATGTCACCTCCTAAATGCTTAGTGCAGCTGCTGTCACAAACAAATATGTTATACTAAAGACAAAAAATAAATAAACAGCGCTCACACCAAAAAAGTCCATAGAAATTCCCATGACTTTTGATGATCACAGCACAGCAGCTGCTCTATGGCTCTGTCAGTGTCACATACTGTAGCTGTTGGGTACTGACTTTGTTAACTTTACAGCTATACTGTGTGTTACAGACTGTAACACGGTACAGCCATAACAAAGTCAGCACCCAACAGCCATGTGACACTGACAGAGCCATAGAGCAGCTGCTGTGCTGTGATCATCGGCATGGGATTCTAGTTTACACTTGTTTGGAGGGTTGGGCAGTAAAAACGGCTGAACTGCAGTTTTAAGGTCCCCAACCATTCCCCTTTAAGAACTTATTGCCCAAGCTTTCCGATCAGATCCGCTGGTCGGCTTTTTGTGCAGACCTGATTTAAAGCTCCATGTAGGTTTATGGGAGTCTGGATGTAAATGGACCTTTGTCTGTTTACATCCACCTACCTATGGGTCTGTTTAGTTCCAGAAAAAAAATATGGAAAAGGACTGCATACTTTTCTATTTTTCCAGACCTAAACATGACAGATCAAACGTAGCCAAATGTAAATGGATACAAGTCCGTTTACATCTGGCCACCCATAGAGCCATCACAAGTCCACCCCTATTTGCTGATTGGTGTATGCAGACAGACAACTGGTACAGATGTAAAAACACTGACATCAATCCCATTAAGCTCCAGTTCAGTAGGGAATCCACTCAAGATCCCCTGCTAAGCCAAGCAGGTCTGTTTGTAAGATCCCTTATGCTGGAAAGACAGATTTGGCGAAAGTACATATGCCACAACTGCAATTCTTTTTGCACAGCAAAAATGAACCCCACTGGCACCATCCACCATGTCGCCTGCTGGCCATGTTCATATTCAACTGTTATCAGGATTTTTAGGTGGTTAAAACAGGTGGTGAAGATATAATACAATGGGGGTTAATTACGAAAGGCAAATCCACTTTGCACTACAAGTGCAAACTACAAGTGCAAAGTGCACTTGAAATTGCACTGAAAGTGCAGACGCTGTAAATCTGAGGAGTAGATCTGAAATGAGGGGAAGCTCTGCTGATTTTATCATCCAATCATGTACAAGCTAAAATGCTGTTTTTTATTTTCCTTGCATGTCCCCCTCGGATCTACAGCGACTGCACTTCCACTGCCGTTCGAAAATAACCCCCAATGTCTCCTCACCAATAGCCAAAGGCTTTCTGAAGAGTGATCTGGATACAGATCACTCTTTAAGGCGCAATGCTAGTGTGAAATATCCCATAAAGATTTTAAGCACTTGCTAACCAGCCACTGTTAATATACGGCAGCAGGTCGGCTCGATAGCGCAAACCGCCATACCCGTACAGCAGTCCGTGCATGTGATACTGTGGGCGGGCGTGCGCACACCACGCCGCGGATCCCGCGGCCTCGATGTCCGCTGGCGACCCGCGATTGCGGTACACAAAGGCAAAACGGAGATCTGACTGTGTAAATAAGGCGGATCCCCGTTCTGACAGGAGACATCATAGAGATCTTCTGTTCCCATTGATCGGGAACAGCGATCTTTGTGGTGTTCCAGTGAGCCTAACCTAACCCCTTGATCACCCACCTAGTGTTAACCCATTCCCTGCCAGTGTCATTGATCAGTGCATTATTTTAGCACTGATCAATGTAATAATGTCACTGGTCTCCAAAAAGTGTCACTTAGGGGCAGATTTGTCCGTCCCAATGTCGCAGTCCCACAAAAAAAAACATTGCAGATCGCTGCCATTACCAGTAAAAACATTTTTTTTAAAAGTCCATAAATCTTACCCATAGATTGTAGACTTTATAGCTTTTGCGCAAACTAATCATTTAACCAAAAATATGTAGAAGAATATATATTGACCTAAACTGATGAATAATTTTTTTTTATATATATTTTTTTGGGATATGTATTATAGCAGAAAGTAAATATATTTTATTTTTTTCAAAATTGTCGGTCAACTGCGCAATTGTCAGGTAAAGCGACTTGGCCTGGTCATCAAGGGGGTAAAACCTTCCAGGGCTGAATTAGTTAAATCGTTATTGGAGTGCATACTTCAGCTGATTTAAAGGCATCATAGATGTACCTTAAAGTAGAAAGTAATCACTTATTAAGTGGAAAATTAGGGGTTCTTTTGATACCAAGCCAAGGTCAGGTAGATCAAGAAAGATTTTAGCCACAACTGGTGGAAGATGGATACAGGATACAAAGAAAACCCCACAAGTAACCTCAGGAGAAATACAGGCCACTCTCCAAAAAGATGGTGTGGTTGTTTTTAACCTTCCTAGCGGTATTCCCGAGTCTGGCTCGGGGGTTAAATTTCAGCACCAAAAGCGGTAACCCCGAGCCAGACTCGGGCTGCATCGCAGTGATCCAGGCAGAGTTACTTACCTTGTCCCCTGGATCCTGCGATGCCTCTCCGCTGTGTGATCGAGCTGTCTCCTCGCTCGATTCACACACTTCCGAGTGCCGCCGAGCTCCGTTCCCTGCGACGTTACGACGCACGGGGACGGAGATCGGCGCCAAATTCAAAAAAGTTAAAACACAGTATACATACAGTATACTGTAATCTTACAGATTACAGTACTGTATGTAATAATTACACACCCCCATTGTCCCTAGTGGTCTGCCCAGTGTCCTGCATGCACTTTTATATAATAAAAACTTTTCTTTCTGCCTAGAAACTGGAGATTGTCCATAGCAACCAAAAAGTGTCCCTTTATGTCAAAAGTGGTTTTAGACCAGCTAAAAAACAGCGATAATAAATTAGAATCACTCGCAGAATTGAGCGATAGCGATTTGTGGGGAAATTCGTCATCAAACACTGAAAAACACTTTTATTATTATTATTATATTATTTGTTATAATTATTTTATAGTTATTTATTTTATTATAATGTATAATTTTGTTTTTTGAACTTTATCATACCCGGGATGTCTACTAGACTCTGGTTTGGACGGATTTAAGTGAGTTATTCCTAAGAATTACAGGCCTGCAATATAAAACGCCAAATTTCCATGCAGAATAATGGTACCGCTTTCAGCACCTAAAATCTGACAGAATCATACCGCCAGGGAGGTTAAGGAGCCCAATTCAACGATACTTGAACCAAAAAAGAGCTGCTTGGTTGAGCTGCCAGAGGAAAGCCTTTACTGTGCCAATGCCACAAAAAAGCCAATGAGGCATGTCAAGCTGTTGTTGGGCAAATTGTAACCAGGATTTTTTGTGGAACTTGTACAGTAAAGGCTTCTTTCTGGCAACTTGGCCATGCAGCTCTTTTTTGTTCAATGATCATCGTATTGTGCTCTTTAAAAACAACCATACCATCTTTTTCCTGAGCAGTCTGTATTTCTCCTGAGGTTACCTGTGGGTTTTTCTTTGTATCCCGAACAGTTCCTGTGGCAGTTGTGGCTGAAATATTTTGATCTACCTGACCTTGGCTTGGTATCAAGAGATCCCCAAGTTTTCCACTTCTTAAGTGATTGAACAGTAGTGACTGGCATATTCAAGGCTTTGGATATCTTTTTATATCCTTTTCCATCTTTGTAAAGTTTCATTACCTTGTTGCGCAGGTCTTTTGACTGTTCTTTTCTACCTCCTTATGGCTCAGTGTCTAGCCTGCTTAGTGCATCCATGTGAGAGCTAACAAACTCATTCACTATTTATACACAGACACTAATTGTAATTTAAAAAGCCACAAATGTGGGAAATTAACCTTTAATTGCCATTTTACCTGTGTGTGCCACCTTCTGTGCCATTGGGTGATTTCTGTTAGTTTTTTGGATACTTTTTAAATCATAATGCTATGTGATAATAAATAGCTTCATGTGATTGATATCCTTAAATAAAAGATAGTTTTTATGATCAGTCATATTTTCAATATCAATAACAAAATTTCAGAATTTCTGCCAGGGTGTGAAAACTTTTGAGCACAACTGTATGTAACTATGTAAGAAGAGCCAGCTGCATGAAGACAGCTCCGGGCCCTCACTCACTGGTAGGCACCTTATTTTTTAAAGTCAGCAGCTACAGTATTTGTAGGGGCTGACTTTTAAATTACACAAAAAGGCAGCTTTTGATTAGAAAAGTGTGCAGTACACTTGTCTGTTAATAAAAACATGTGAAATCATGCTATTAGCATACATGGTAGGCCTCCACCATACTGTCATTTCTCCAATATATGTAAAATCAAACAGGTATATACAAAAAAAAATAATACTCAAGAATTTGGAAAGGAGTCTTTGAGAGTATAAAGTAAAAAGGTTGGCATTCCCTTAATAGTTTGCATATCATCACCATGCATGTCTTTGGATAAAATGCACCAGTGCTATGAAGAAAGAAAGCTCATGACACCCCCCTAGAGGCGAATGACAATTACTTTAATGCAATGATAGTAAAACAGTTAAAAGAGACCTATTATTTTTAAGAATCATACTTACCTAGGTGGATGCTGCATCTGTCCCCCGACACCTCTAAAGCCGTGTACACACGATCGGTTTTACTGATGAAAACAGTCCGATGGACTGTTTTCATCGGACGAACCGATCGTGTATGGGCCCCATTGGTGTGAAAAAATAGAACATGTTTTAAATTTATCCGATGGGAAAAAAAACGATAGCAAAAATCGGATAAAAAACCCACGCATGCTCAGAATCAAGTCGACGCATGCTCAGAAGCATTGAACTTAATTTTTCTCGGCTCATCGGAGTGTTTTATGTCACCGCGTTTGAAACGGTCCGTTTTTTGACTGATGGTGTGTGGGCAAGACTGATGGAAGACAGTTTCATCGGATTTCCGATGGAAAAAAACATCGGATTAGAGTCCATAGGATATCCGATCGTGTGTACAGGGCTTAACACTGAGAACCAAGCAACTGAACACCGCTGAGAGCCTGAGCAGAGAGCTGGTGACTGTCAGCAGCTCTCTGCTCTGCCCTCCTGCGCTCACTGGAGCACTGGGCTGTGGAGGGGGCGGGAGCGGCCGGCTCAGGCTCTCAGCGGCTCGCTAAGAGGCTGAGTCGAGTGCATGTGGGCGGATCCTTACTTCATTGTCACGATCCTGCCAGAGCCTGAACCGGCTCTGTGACGTCAGCCGACAGTGGGCTTTAGCCTGCTGTCTACTGAAAACGGGTCACAGGAGTGCAGAACAAACTGCAAAGTACAGCCAAACAAGCTTTAACTGTGCTTCTTTTTTAACCCTGAAAGTTAATTAGTGTAACTTTTAAACATCATTACTTTTACCTCAACCCATTTTTAATCCCTCTTTCTAAAAACAGGAAGGATACTACAGCACAATGCAAGCCTTTCGGTTTCCGTTTTGTCCACATGAATGTTAACACTTAGTTTTCAGTTCTTTGTTTTTGTTCCCTTTTTAAAATCATGACAAAATGTGCAATAAAGCAAATGCAAGTAAGATTGAAAACAGAATGACATTTGGCTAAAAATGCAAGTATTTCCTAAAAGGAACTTTCCAGATAGGAATATGAGAGCTGTGATTACGGATTTTTTCTTAAGGTAGCCGACATTACTGACTGGTTCTTAGTGCATGGTGTGGCAGACCTTTGCACAGGGACCACTGCTCCCTCACAGAGACAAAGGGTCCGTCTCTAGAGCAAACTGTCAGGAGACAGGCTTTTCTACTCAGGCTGCAGCTGCTCTCCAAAAGAAAACAAAGACTTTCCACACCGTATTGGGTTTGTAACTGGAATATACAGTACTTAGCTGATTTAATCATTTCCTGTCTGGTCAATGTATATAAATGGCCAGAAGGGAGCCTTACCCGTACATCCTCCCGCATCTGCTGCTCATGCGCAGCTTCTGGAGCTTCTGGAGTGTACAGTGCCGTGACCTCCCTCAGACACTGTAGATCACAGATCCGGGGACAGGACCTGTACCATGTGATTGGTTTGACCAATCACATCGATCAAACTTTTAAACAAAGGCTGCATGACGTAGTCTTTGAATGGTTTCCTCTCACAGCCATCGGCTAATACAGTAATAGGTAACCAAATTTTACTTTGTATTAACCCCTTGCAATCCCCTGTGTAGGAGAGCTCAAATTTGAGAGGTTTGGGGCTGATTAGGGTTAGAGAAACAGCACAAGGCTCCAACAGGAAAAGAGAGCAGAGTGACAGAGCAATGAGCTCATCAGACTACTACTACTTTTAGACCGCTTTCACACTGGGGCGGTTTTCAGGCACTTTATTGCTGGAAATAGCCTCCGATTCATTCCAGTGTTACTCTTCACACTCAGGCGGTGCACTTGCGGGATGTTCCGAAAAGTTCTGCAAGCAGCATCTTTGGGGGTGGATTGGGAGCGCTGTATTTAGCGCTCCCAAAATGCCCTGCCCACTGGAATGAAAAGTGCTTTGAAAGCGCCGCAAAACTAGAGTTTTTAACCCTTTTTCCGGGTTAAAAGCACCCCCAAAAAGCGTTGCAATAGTGCCGCTTAAACAGCGCTAGAGCCTCACTAAAACGAGTGGCGATTTAGCGCTAACCGCACAGGCACTTAGTGTAAAAGGGGTCTTACAATCCAGTCACAGGCTGGAGGAGGGACAAGATTAGTAATTGCACAGAGGAAAACCAAATCTCCCACCCTGGCAATGTACAAGAGCATTCTTCCGTAATCAAGGAGCCACAAGTGCCACAAACCGCCGGCCATAGCAGTGAATGACTGTATGTGTCTTTACTCATGTAAACACAGATCCTTCTGTGCAACAATGATTCTTCTAAACGCAAAACTTGTGCATTTATTAATACATTCTATGTGCATGCGCAGGTAAATGTCAATGCACAGAAGCATTGACATTTACATGAGTACGGCTGCTATAGCTATTCACTTCTTTGACTGGCTGCATGTAGCACCTGTGGCTCCCCTGAGTGCAGAAAAGGGTAGGGAATTTTATGCTAGCATATTCTCCACATCTCACTGTCCATGTGCATGAGGCCTTAAAGTTTGCCAGATGCCAACTGCCAATGTTGAAACTATACAGCTAATATAATATATATCAATATTGATGGTAATGTTTCCCATTTGTAAATTCTTTGTTCTGGGCTCAGGATGGAAGTGATGCAACAGCAATTCCCCAAGCATAAAACAGAGAACAAAGGCTGAATGTAATTACATTGCTATTCCTTGAAAATAATAAACTTGTCTTTATAAATGTTCTGTTGTATAAACACAGGGTTCCAAAATAGCTTTACTATATATGCAAACATGATGCTGTGCTCTGTATATCTACTCTACACCTAAAAAAGCTGCTTGTTCTTTATCTATAAATTCCACTGAAAAAGGTGACGCCAATAGCTCATTATAGTTATAATTAACTTGAAAAAGAGGTCACAGGTGAGCTGTGGATGAGGGGTACAGTTGGTGCAAATAATCTGGGTTTGAAAGTTACAGGTCAGGTGGGGAGAAAGGGTGCAAAGATGAACTGTGGAGGGGGGTTGCAGAGGTGAACTGTGAATGACAGGTGCAGTGGATAACGGGATGCAGAGGAGAGCCTAGAATTGGGGGCTGGGGGGGGGGGGGCAAGCTCTGAAGGAGTGTTAGCAGTAGATGAGTTATGTGGAGGCAAATGGTGGATGAGGGGTGAAAAAGCAACATGTGAATGAGGCATGCAGACGTTAGCTTTGTCTCCTCGGTGGGAAGGTAAGCTGAAGAAGGTGAGCTGGGAAAGGAGGGGTGCAAAAGCAAAAGGTGGATGGGTTTTACAGAACGATGCTCTTGAACAGCAGTGGAGGAGTGATACTGTGGTGAGTGTTGAAATAAAAACTGGGGGTTATTACTGCACCCACTGACCCCAAGGCTGGGGGTTATTACTGCACCCACTGACCCCAATGCACCCCCCTCCTACGGTCGCCTTTCCCCTTGCTCTACCGTCACATCGCGGAGCCCGAGAGCAATGTAAATGGTGGCAATGGCTGCCCTGAACAGAGAGAGAGGAACCAACATTGTTCCCCTCTCTGTGTAACCCTGGAAACCGGGAGTGACGAGTAGTTAGTCACTTCCGGTTCCGCCTCTTTGTTTACCTGGCCACCAGCAGCAAGGAAAGAAGCCGATCAGACCGATCTGTGTCTGATCGGCTGCGTGGGAGGCTAGAGGAGAAATTTGGGCTAAACAATTTCTCAAATTTTCTAGATAATAGGTTTGGTCAATCAGAATTCTTTTGAATAGTTCCTCCATAAAATCATAAAACGACAACGCTTAAACATATAAACCTTTACTTTTTTTTTTATTCCATTAAACTAAAAAATATTAAAACAAATTAGCCCAAATACCATGCTTCTAAGGAAATTCCCTTATGGGTGGAACTGGAATCAGTGGACTATGACCCCCTATCGGTAGCTAACCCCTTATGGCTTGATCCGTCCCACTGTCGCTCTCTTACTAATTTAATGACCCGACATTTCCTCACTATCTGGGACAGACCTAAAACTTGCTATGGCTTACAATCACCACACAAACCCCTCCTTTCCTTTTTTCGTAATACAGCATTTTACCCGGCTTGGACATAACCTTCCTTCTCGGCATGGCCCTCGGCATGGGCCTATTTACCTTTACCACAATCTTGTTGTTCCCATCTGTATGCAAGTCTCAGGCCTCGTACACACGGCCGAGATTCTCGTTGAAAAAAACATGTGGTTTTTTTCGACGAGATTCTTGGACAAGAAACTTGTCCCGGCCGAGTGTACACACGCTCGTTTCAAAGAACCCGCGGTTCTTTGAAAGGAGTGTACGCGGTGACGTCATAGACTACGTCGAGCATGCGCTCGTCACATTCGATGCCGTCGCCGCCATCTTGGTCTACCCTACGTATGCCTAGGAAGCTACCGCGCATGCGTCGAATTCATTTCGAACATGCGCAGGCTTCGGGGAGGACAGGTAAGTGTACACACACTCACTTTTCTCGTCGAGAAACATGCCGAGGAGAATCTCAACGAGAAAATAGAGAGCAGGTTCTCTATTTTCTCGTCGAGGTTTCTTGTCGGTTTTCTCGACGAGAAACCCGATAGCAGCGTACACACGACCGATTTACTCGGCAAGACCTCTCTGCCAGCAAGTTTCTTGCTGGTTCTTGCCGAGAAAATCGGTCGTGTGTACGAGGCCTCACAGTATTCCTTCTGAACTCTTTTGCTATCTTCAGATAAAACATTTTCTGATTCCTTTGATCCTGTCTGACCCCTCTTCCCCTCAACTGTCTTCCTTCAAACATGTTTGTAAAAGTGACACCCACAGGAGAGGCATTATCTCTGTTCTATATTGCAAACTACTAGAATCTATTAGCTCTACACCCCTCAAATGGGAGAGAGACCTCGGAATTACATTGGATCCTGTAGATTAGACCCACATATGGTAAGCCACTAAGGGTTTCTCCCAGAACATTGTAGCTTTAGAGACAAAGTCTTAACTAAGTGGTATTTGGTCCCCACCAGGATCTCCAAATTCTTGCCACAATACCCCCTCAATGCTTTTGCGGTTGCAACACTATAGGCACCCACCTTCATATTTGGTGGGAAAGCCCAGTTGTACGGGCCTTTTGGTCACATATGTTTGACATTCTTACTAAACTTTTTGAATCTCCCTCCTGTGGCGCTCCTGAATTGGAAACCACATGACATAACTTACAGACAGTTCAAATTACTGCTTCAGGTCACCACTGCAGCCAAACCATAGTGAGAGCCTGGAAAACTCACTCTTCCTCTATCCTTTCAGCTCAAAATAGGATCACACAAACAATGATCCAAGCTAAGATTGAAGCTGTACTCTTAGATAGGGTAACCAAATATGAGGAACTCTGGGATCCATGGGTGTCAAACTTCACCCCTCAACTTTAATGCCACGTTGTTGCTTCCTTAATCAGTGATAGATACACATAGCATACACTCATCAACACCTCCTAGCGCACCCAGTCTCCCCCCCCCCCCCCGGGGACATTTTTTTCTTGCCCCCCGCCCCCTCCTCTCCTGAGGGACTCTTCCCCTTTTTCTTACTTCTTCTCTCTCTTTTCTATTTATACTCTCGGTCTGTGTTTCCTATTACCAACCACATGCCCTTTTTAGTTCTTCTGAGGACCGAAGTCGCCACATATTGCTTACCTAACTTCATCATAGTAGGCTTCTACACCGCAAATGCCTGTGCTTATAGTTCTACCCAGTTTAAATAATTATTCTCATGGGAGTGATCTCCCCCATCCTATCTACAGGCTTCATTATCTCTGTATGCTTGTATAAAAAAAAACTTACCTACTGTTATTTCTGATAACTATTCTATGACAGGGAATCCTTTTGTCTAACTTGTTTTCACCATGGATACCTGGTCATTCTTTGTTATTACGACTATTGTCTTAACCACTTCTTTATTGATTGGCTAATCTTATTAAGGTATATATGCCTTATGACTCAAAAGTGACTTTTTGTATCTTTGATTTTCATCATCAATAAAATATTTGAACAAGAAAATATCCAATAATCTAAATTATAGAACTGATTTCTAAGAAAAAAAATAAAACTACTGATGCTCCTGTGATATAGAATAAATACACACAATTCCTGTCAGACTATAAAAGCAACCATATGGTGGAATTTCAAGCATACCTAACCTAACCAATTTAAAGCTATTTATAAGTCTATAAATACTGCTAATGTCCGCTTATTACTGCCATTATTACATTACATGGAAAACTGGTGCTGTCACAAACCCACTGCAAGGGGATGATCCCTATGACTTCAAAGTAATAATTTCTTTGGACCAAAGCCAATCGCACACTTGAGGAGCTGAAGTTTAAAAGTTTAAAATAGTTTTAACAGAAATAGACATGACTTATTTTATGTTGTGTCACCAGCATTATACTGTCAGGCATGTTTTGTAGTGTACTGCTTAGAGCAACATTGAAAGTCACTATTTGCATAAGGTTAGGCACATTACCACACTATACTCATGACAACGCTCAAAGCTTGCCAATAGGTTACCTAGGCACGGAGCACTACACAGTTGCATGCAAGAGGTAGTGTGTGTGCACCATACATTACAATATATAAACCTTTAAAAACATTTTGAAGGATCCAGCAAGGCATTTGTTTACAGTGCAGTATAGCACATAGCAATGTAAGCACTTTTTATATCGATTTTTTAATAAAGTTTTAAAAGGTTTTATGCTATGCAAGCCTCTTCCATATTGTTCCCCAATTATGGCTGAGGAGGAAAAAGAAGTAAACTGCTAAAATGCAAATTTTGACCAATTTAGAGATAAGTGGTCAAGTGAGTGCCTATCCTATAGGGTTTGCACCATAGTGATGAATTCATGAAATTGGTGGAGGACACAGAGGAGTCTTTGGAAACTGTTTAAACACATTTTGCACTGAGCAAATTATTTCCATGAACATAGTCTTTGAAGATGAGGAATTGTTTTAGAGTGGATTATTTTTTATGATATGAACAGTTTCAATTGCACACATTGTTGGTGTATAATATTATAATAGTATTATACATTGTTGGTGTATAATATTGATAGTTTGATGGTTTAGACCAGGGGTCTCCAAACTGCGGCCGGGGGGCCGGATGTGGCCCTTTGCTTGCTTTTATCCGGCCCTTGGGGCACTAATTCTCCCACTGATACAAGACACTATTCTGCCATCAAACACCAACAATGGAGCACCATTTCTCCCACTGACATTAATAATAGGGCACTATTCCTCCTTATGATAACAACGATGGGGCACTATTCCTCTAACCTAATACCAAATGTGGTGATGTTTACTCCTACTGATGCCAGAAAAATTTCCACTCCCACTGGCCACGATCTGGCCCTCCTGAAGTCTGAAGGACAGTAAACTGGCCCTTTGTTTAGAAAGTTTGGAGACCCCTGGTTTAGACAGACACTTAATATGCATAGTTAGCATCTATTAAGTTTGAGAACACTAGGAGCACTGGGCTATACATTTAGAAAATAAATATCCAAAGAAAAACATTTTGACTTGCCTATAAGTTCCATGTCTTCGAGTAAAGTACAGGACACAGGCTGAGTATTCATAGGCTCTGAGTTATAGGCTCCTACCTTTAGGTGATTGGACACTGGCTAAGCTTTTGAGGACATACCCCCTTGGCATCTCCCTACAACCCTACCCCACTTTCAGTCCTCAGTTTTCTAGCAAGCAATGTAGAGTAACCAAGGAATAGAGGAGAGGGTAGCCTATGGCCTGTACTGTACTTTAAACCTGAGATGTCTGAGAGGGAGTGAATGAGAAAGGTAGGTAGCAACTCCGCAAAAAGAACAACAGGCCAAAATACAAGGGTAAGCAGATGCAACATCAGAGTGCCACTGCAAGAATCTGGTGGACAAAAGCTGCATCCGCAAAAGAATGGAAGGCCACCAGGTAAAACCTAAAAATGTATCACTGGAGGACCAGGTTGCTAACTTACAAAGCTGGAACACAGAGGCTTGTTGGCTGAATGCAAAGGAAGACTCACTGACCTGGTGTAGAGGATGTGCAAATGCACAGGAGGAGTCTTTTCCTTTAGAGTGTAATCTCTAGCAATCAGCTGCTTAATCCATCTATCAATGGTTGAATTGAAAGCAGAATGTCCCTTGAGAGGTCTTGAAGATGAAGTGAAGAGCAATTCCTTTTGGGTGTTTTGGAGCAGAGCACAAAGATGGAAAGACTAGGTCTTCATTGAGGTGGAAGACTGATACCACCTAATTAGACTGAGTATATCTGTGTACCAGGTTCTTCTGGACCAGTTTGGTGCAATAGGAATTACTGGCCTCTTCTCTTGCTCTTTTTTGTACAGCAGGCAAGGTAGAATGCCCACTGGAGGTAAGCATATATTAGCCTCAACTGAGGCCAGGAGATTATCAAGGCATCCGATGCCAGTGCTAGAGGATTCTTGTTTCCTATCCATAAAAAGAGGTAGCTTGTTGTTGAATCTGGAGGCCAGGATATTTGTATTCCCATTTCACCCATTTCTGACACATCAGATGGAGGCTGTCGTGGAGAAAGACCCATTTCCCTTGATTTAGGTCAGTGATGGCGAACCTTGGCATCCCAGATGTTTTGGAACTACATTTCCCATGATGCTCATGCACTCTGCAGTGTAGTTGAGCATCATGGGAAATGTAGTTCCAAAACATCTGGAGTGCCAAGGTTCAGCATCACTGATCTAGGTAGTAGCAGCTGAGGTGATCCGCATTCCAATTGACCAATACTGGGATGTAGACAGCAGAGATTGCTGAATAGTGCATCAAAGTTGCCAGACTCCTGGTGCCCCTTTGGTTGTTGAATCTGGGAACTTTGTCTAATTGCAACACTAGAGTCCCACTCCAGAGTATGTTGGTGAGGAGCTTCGCTTTCACCAATGACCATGTTCCCTCAACCGTGAGAGACTGGAAAAATCCTCCATCTGTCACTATCACTTACCAGTGATAATGAAGCAAAGACCTCCCCATTGTTAAGGCTTGGCTGGCGATTCACCAAGCTAGGCAATTCCTTGATTGGCTGAACAGAAGTATGGGTAGGTCGAGAAAAGAACGTTTGTTCCAGGTCAACAAGATGTTGTGCTGGAGAGGTCTAAAATTAAAATGGAGGAAGTAGGCTACCATGAGGCCTAGCACTCTTGTGGAGGATCTTCTTGAGGGATGTCTCTTTGACCTCAATTGCAGAGCATGAGCAATTTCTTCTCTGGAAGGAAAACCTTTGCTTTGGATGTGTCCAGAATCAGACCCAAGTATTCCAGGTGAAGGGATAGCAGATTTTCGGAAGTTGATCATCCAACTAAAAGCCTAGAGCATCTGAATTGTCCTGTGGACGTTTGCAGAAAGTTGGAAGGGAGAAAAGGTTGTCTAGATAACCTGTGACCTAGGATGCTCCTAGAAGGGCAAGACGAGGTGCTAGAACCTCTGAATACTCAAAACAGAGGATAGGCCAAAAGGCAGTGCGACAAACTGGAAATGATGGTCTTATACTGATAAGCTAAATAAATGGAAATATGCAGGTAGGCAGATGGCAGATATTCCCTTGGTCTCAGAGAGGCAAATAATTACCTTGCAGATTCCATGCGAAATTTTGGAATTTGAAGGAATTTGTTGAGGATTTTAAATCCAGACTAGGACTCCCCCCCCCCTCCCCCTCCCTGTCTGGCTTTGGCATAGTGAACAGGTTTGAGAAAAATTCATTGAACCAGCCCTGTTGTGGTACCAGGCAAAATGACTTCCTGGGACTTAAGGTGGTTCAGAGCATTTTGAAAATCTAACTGTCCTTCTGAAGTTTTTGGATAATTTGAAAGAAAGCGCTGAGGTTGTAGAATTTTGCACCCTTTTGAAACCACCAATTGAACCCACAGACCGGAGATGTCTGTGACCCAGAGAGAGAAAAACTGTAACAGACATCCCCCCCACTGTTAGGAGTGGCACTTTGCGGGGGGTGGCAAAAAGCCACTCCCGCACGAAAAAAGCCCCCCAACCCGTCCTCTTGAGTCCCGTCTCGCACAGCCGCCTCCCGCACATATACAGTCCCCGGCGGCTTGCTGGGCAGTATGGAGCGTACTTGGCAAGGTGAGGGGGGGGACTGGAGCCCCCATTGAGCGGTCGGTGACTGGCCATTCAACTGGCGGAGACGGAGCCTAATGCTCCGCCTACCCTCCTGCCCTGGCATCCTTACACATTGCAACTCCTCCCCGGGGTGGGGTCTGTCTGTGTCCAGAGGAGGAGGTGGGGAACCCTCAGGCAGTGGCGACACTATGGGGGTGCGGGGGAACACACTCGTTTTAACACCATTTAAGAAGCAGTTGTAGTGATGGGTGCTGTCGAGCCCCACCATCAGTAAAGCGGTGACAGCGTGCTGCTTCTCAGGAGAACTCAGCAGCAGCACTGTGATAGGAAGGAGGCAAGCTGTGGGCTGTCTGAAGGTTTCCCCCGCTCACCCCCTCCTTTTCCTGTCTGCAGGATAAGCGAGAGGGCTGTTTTCAGATCCATCACCCAGATTCCTGCTGTTTTTTTCCCCCTCCCCATTGGCCACAGCGGAGGCCAATCAAAAGAGACTAGGGGAGCATCATGGGACACATAGTCCCAGAAGACCCGGCCCCATTGTTCTCCAGAGGGAGCCGGCTACACCCCCCAGCATGCACTCTGCAGGGGGAAAAGAGAGAGAGAGAGATCCCGGGAACAAGGGAGGGAGTGCCACACTGTAGCAGCCAGTTACAGGAGACAGGAAAAAGAAAGGACTGTACTGGGGAAAGCCAGACAGAGCGCCACACTGCCCAGCGCCACCAGAGAGAGCTCCACACTGCCCAGCGCCACCAGAGAGAGCGCTACACAACACAGGGTGAGCGAACATTCAGCCAAGGGGTTCACTGCTGCTGTTTCGCTGGTTCTGGTAAGAGGGCCTGTCGGCCATGCATTACTGATCCTAGGGACTGAGGGGGGTGGGGGGGCAACACCATGTTTTACCACACCAGGTGACATCTGATCTTCTAATAGAGGAGAGCAGAGATCTGACAGGTCTGTCTCAGCAGAGTGAGCGGAGATGGACCTGTCATCCGCCTGCTTAGCGAGGATCAACTGAGCGATCCCCGCTGAGCAAGCAGAGGCCGTCAAAACCGATCGACCCCATGTGAAAGGGGCCTTACAGTGTCATCTCATTAAATAATTTACAAGAGTGGGTTTAGGGGCGGGGCAGGGGTTGGGTGGGGCAACTGGTGGTGAGTAACTTTTAAGGCCTGGCTAGTGGCTCAGGACTTGAAATTTTGAGGCCTGCATTGTACATTCACATCAGTCCCTGCCCTCAAGGAGCTTACAAGTAGGCACTTGGTACCCACTTTTAATGTACAGAGAGGAAGAGGTGGAGCTCTAAGAGGAAAAGGTGGAGCCCAAAAAGGAAGGGGTGTGGTTTACAGATGACCTGGTGGGTTTTAAACAGAAAGGGGTGTGGCCTTGACAGGAAGTAGTGGGTCATATTTAAATTAGGGGGTGCACATGTTTAGTCAGGCCTAGGGCAGCACAAAACCTAAATATACCACTGGAAGTGAGGCAACCCTTCATTGTGAAGAGGGCTCTAGAAAAGGCCAAGGCTTGAATTGGAAAAAAAGGGCTGAACTTAGTATATGAAGTTGAAGCCTGGTTAGAGCAGACCAGTGCTCTGTGTTTTGGGGAGCTAGGGGCTCCTGTAGAAGGTGGTTTTGGGATCTTCCAATGTCGAAGCGGAAGTAAAACCTTCCCACTTGTGACCTTTTTGTAGGTCTCTTTGTACCCAAAGCGATACAAAAGAGAATCAGCTTGCACAATGCCAATGCTTTTGTGGACTCCCATGTCTGCTGGTTGAGGGTTGTGGTCCCCTGTCTATGCGCTCCTGGCTTAGTCGGCTTGTCCAGGACCCCTGGTTAATATCTGGGGCCCTCCATCTTGGGAGTCCTGAATATATATTTATGGTTCGTTCACATATGCTGTTTGTGAGATATATACTGTGTGTGCTTTGTATTTTTTGTAGATGTGTTCTGCTCTCCAAACTCCTGAAGAAGAAGTGAAAACCGTGAAACATGTTGAGGAATGACTGTCCGCATGTTCCTCAAAAGTTAAATATTAAAGTAACCTTGTGATATATTCGCAATTTTGGTGTATGATGGAGTATAGGAACTGTGCTTCAGTCTGTTGGGAGCTATGCTATTGTATGAGCATTCATATTTATATTTCATGTGTTAGATTTTTTTTTCTTCATTGTTTGTAATAGACGGCTACAGCACGGCTCTGTTGCTCCAGGAGGGCACCCCTTGCGCGCTCCCTGGGGCATGAATCCAGCATGCTCATTGGTTACTGTGTCCTTCAGATACAGCCAATCACAGATCGTGGTAAAGGGCCAATCACAGCCAAGACTGTTCCTTCTGCCCCTGATTGACAAAAGGAAAACCTTTCCCCTTCCCAATGGGGAATTTTTAACACCTATACCCTTTGTCAACTGTCAGACCAAAGGTGTGGTCTACCTGATGTCTTGTGAATGCAGAGAATTTTATGTTGGAAAGACCAAACAGGAATTTTGGCGACGCATTTACAAACCCGTTTATAGTATGCAGATAGGGAACTGCTACCCCTCCATAGGGAGACATGCGGTTCTCACACACAATTAGAGTACCCAGTGTTATGTTCACTGCTCTCGATCAGGTGCACATTCCTAATCAAGGGGGAGACTGGAACAAAATTCTCCAGCGAGAGCAGTGATTAATTTTTAGACTACAAGCTACAATGTCCCCTGGTCCTTAAGAAGGACTATACGAGATGGATTCATTAAGGAATCTTGTCAGGCAAAATCCATCAAAATAAGGTTGGTTTCTCATGACCCCAAATAGATTCAAGCCCCTTGGTTTTCTCCCTATTGGCCTTTATGATCTTTGACGTTGTTCTGTATACAGCTCACCAGGAGCTGATCTCCCACCACAGACCCTCCAATTGAAATCAGGGAGGGTCTATATAATCTCTATCTATAATGGGCATTAAGTCACCCCTCACTGGCAGGTATACATGTGAATTAGCTGCAAATCGGTGGTCTATTTGAGTATTACAGACATTTGTTTGTGTGCATCATTTTTTATTGACTTTTTGGGATATCTTTTTTTCTCCCCCTTTGGATAGCTATTACGGCTTTTTCTTTTTTTTAGCTTTTAAAATTTTAGCTGGTGTATTCAGAGCCCCTTGAGGGCATGCCAGTCTTTCTGCTTTACCAATCAATGAAGCATTTCACCAACAATCAATCCATTCCACGGTGTCTTCCTTATGATATTATTTGGGGAAAGGTAAGAGACTTATTTCCCCAAGGTATTTTTTCTTTACATACAGTATTACCTCATTGGTTTTTGAGTTAAAGCGGTGTTTTCCGGCCATAATTTTTTTTTTTTTTTTACGATCCTAACAGTATTACAACATATAACCAATAACCATCTACCAATAGATCCCGTTGTATATAGTAATCATATTTATAACTTACTCAATATCTTCTCCCTGATGTTGTGGCGGTTTCCATATTAAGTATGGGCATGTGAAGCCTAGTCGATAGCTCTTCCTAGATTTCCTGACAGAGGTGCATGCTGGGTAACCAGCATGCACCTCTCGATCTCACGCATGCGCAATTAAACGTCGGCCGTAGCGCTTGTTTGTATAGTTGCCATAACAACGGGCGGCAGCGGAGGAAGGTCCTGCCCGTTGTTATGACAACTTTGATAACAAAAGTATGCAGATAGTAAAACAAGGAATCCCTAACCTTCCAAGCAGTTTATTTGCAGCGCTTGGATAAGGTGGGTTTGTTCCACAGTATTGCCCACAGACTCCTGGGAAATGATGACACTCATTTCCCAGGAGCCCAGGCGAGTCAGGAAGAGAACTAGGACCACTGCAGACTAGGAAGTAGGCAGATTAGAAAGACTGCCTAGCAACAGGCTCTTTCATGCAAGTAATTTTTTTTTTTTTTTTAACAAAATGTTTTTTATTATCTTTAAAGGAAACTACTAATGTGATTTTTTTTTTTTTAGGGTGGACCTCCGCTTTAAGATTTAAATACCATGAATACCCTATATATTAACCTTAGGGTCCCTGATCCCTGATATATATTCTTTGACAATATAGCTGGGAATGGTTTTAGTTACATACCCACTAACACATAGAGAACAACTAATACTTTTTATAGCTTGTGAATGACAGCCCCCCCAAATAGGGGTATCTGTCATCGCTCCATGAGGCAGGAGTAACTCGTTTTGTGGAACGTTCCAATAAGAACATATGAGTAGTCAGGTATACTCAGTAAAAATTCTGTTTATAGACCCCCTTTTTGCACCCTGTGTATAACTTGATTGATACATTTACTTTTACTTACAATTATTATTGGGGATCATTGCTGCAGGTGTGCCTCCCTTCCTCTTCCTCAGCTACCCTTGACGTGGTTCCTTGCAAGCAAGCAATGTTGGGCTCTGCTGCACAGGTGGTCAGAATGATCTGAGAGAAGTCTTGGATGTTGTTTTTAATCTGTCTGGCTTCAAAATCCTGTTTCCTATTGACTGAAGGTAATTCTATTTTGTGGGAATGTACGAATATATGTCATGAAAGTCCTTTGGATACAAAGTACCTGTGAGGCATAATATCTTTTGTTTACAAACTATAATATCTTAAATCATATACTTCCTAATTTAGATAACACAGTCACCCTGATAAAGACTACGATTATAGTTTGATTGAAACGCATTGGGGCATTTTTGTAGCAGGATCAACATGAAAGGAAATTCTTGTATAAAGGTTATACATGCCTTATTTAGTGTTATCCGGCTGTTAGGCTACAATAGGATTGTATGTAACCAAAGCTCATATTTTAAACCTTTGTTGATCTTTACTTTTGTAAAATAAAATTATTATACTGACATTTGTTTGATATGTTTTTATTTATTTTTTTGCATCCCTGGGAGAATTTGCTCCTTTTTTTTTTTGCATCACAGCGGCCCTTTACCACATGATTAGCTGTTCACCGTGTAAACAGCTGGTTATCGGCAGTACTGTACTTTCCTCACACGCTGTCACAGCACGAGGAGAGCCAGTAACCGGCAATCCTGATAGGGGACATGTACACAGATAATCAGGGTACGGATTTTCCGTGCAGCCTTTATTAGTGCAGCCTCATCAGTGCCCATCAGTGCAGCCTCATCAGTGCACATCAATGAAGGAGAAAATTTACTTATTTGCTAAATTTTACAGAGACTAAAAAAATAAAAAATAAATTCTTCAAAATATTCCATCTTTTTTCATTTGTTTAGCAAAAAATAAAAAACCCAGTGGTGATTAAATATCACCAAAAGAAAGCTGTCTCAAAAAATGAATAACATTTCATATAAGTACAGTGCTGCGCAATTGTCAAAGTGTGACAGTGCTGAAAGCTGAAAACTGGCCTGGTATAAGTGCCCAGTAAGCAAGCGGTTAACAGACCTGTTGCATGTGATATCCATGACGGTACCAAGAAAATCCATATTCTTCACAAATTTTATTGTTTTGATAGACTCCGGGATGTGGCGCTTATTTCCCCTTTAAAATTTTCATCTTGCCACACACAGCTTAAAAATTCTAGTTGTGGGGGGCCCTGTTGGCACATACTAGCTCGAGAAAATGCAATTGAAAAAAACTGAAGGAACCGGGTGAAAATTGTCAACCTAATAGTGACTGCATCGTATCAGCTAGCAGTTTGGGTGGTGCGGCCGCCTGAATACAATAGCAGTCAGTGAAGATTCCTTTAGCCACACTACTTGCCATTAATGGAGGAATTTGATTTTCTCTCCTTCAGTCTGCTGGCTGAAGGAGAGAAATCAAGTCATGTATGCCTAGCTTTAGCTAGGCATAAAAAGTGGTTGCGAAAAGGAAAATAGTAGAGGGAATAAAGCTAACACTTTTTACTCCCATCTGTAGAATAAAGTGACATACATACATACCAGCACCCTTATACTAAATAGTAAATAGCTGCTTCCCAACACTGACCTGGGTATTATCTGCTGCTGACTACATCAATGCTGGGTCAGACCTGGAACACAGTGGCTCTCCCACAAAACCCCTGCAGAGTACAGAACTCTAGCCCCTTGTGTTTTATAGCACTAACCAAGAGAAAAACGTTGCCCAGCGTCTTTGCAGGTTCTGGTTTCAGATTCAGAATCAAAGTATTTTATCTGCGATATCACTTCTGCTTACCCTAGTATTGAATGGAGCAAAGTGAAGAAAATTATGTAATTTTGGTGCATTCTCAGCACTGGAAGTTGCATGTGCTCAGCCACCCAAATCCCACGCCCTACACCTGGGTACATGATCTGGCAGTGGTGCTTTGGCCAGGCCTGGCAAGATGGAGGCACCGGCTCTTTTATAAGGAAGCTAGGTGCCCAAAAACCATCATCCTTTCCTTGACTTAGAGCAGGCAGAGGGATATACTTCAAGGCCCCCTGCAGCCAAACGTAACCACTTGAGACGCGCGCTATAGACGAAAGACGTCTGCAGCGTGGCTCTCAAGTGCCGGGTGGACGTCCCTGGACGTCCTGCTGTGTTACATCCCGCCGCGCGCTGCCAAGGGTGCACAGCGGGGAACAGCTGTGCCCGTCACGTGATGCCGATGCGCATGCCTGGCGGCCGGGATGTCCTCCAGGTACACGCGATCGGCTGTTACAGAGGCAGGACGTGGATCTCTGTGTGTAAGCACAGAGATCTACGTCCTGTCAGGGAGAGAGGAGACCAATGCTGTGTCCCTTGTACATAGGGACACAGATCGGTCACCTCCCCCAGTCAGTCCCCTCCCCCACACAGTAAGAATCACTAATAGGGAACATATTTAACCCCTTGATCGCCCCTAGTGTTAACCCCTTCCCTGCCAGTCACATTTATACAGTAATCAGTGCATATTTATAGCACTGTTCGCTGTATAAATGTGAATGGTCCCAAAACAGTGTCAAAAGTGTCCAATATATCCGCCGCAAAATCACAAGCCTGACAAAAAACGCAGATCGCCGCCATTACTAGTAAAAAAATATATATATATAATAAAAATGTCATAAATTCTATCCCCTATTTTGTAGGCGCTATAACTTTTGCGCAAACCAATCACTATACGCTTATTGCATTTTTTTTTACCAAAAATATATAGAAGAATATGTATCGGCCTAAACTGAGAAAAAAAAAAAAATTTTTAAAAAAAGACAGAAAATTATTATAACAAAAAGTAAAAAAATATTGTGTTTTTTTTTTTTTCTGTCTTTTTTTGTTTATAGCGCAAAAAATAAAAACCGCAGAGGTGATCAAATACCCCCCAAAGAAAGCTCTATTTGTGAGAAAAAAATTATAAAAATATCATTTGGGTACAGCGTTGTATGACCGCGCAATTGTCATTCAAAGTGCGTCAGCGCTGAAAGCTGAAAATTGGTCTGGGTACGAAGGGGGTTTAAGTGGCCAGTAAGCAAGTGGTTAAGCAAAGGAATTGTGTAAGGCTGTAAAGACTACCTTTTTTAAACTACCTAAAAAGCATACCTGCTAGGTATGCCTTAAAATCTTTAAAAAGGAAACCCTGCAACTTTGCCAGGGAAGCCAAAAATAAAAAAACATGGGCTGACAAGAATAATCTTCTCACATCCTATCCTGACAGAAACAGGAAAACTGTGAGGTTAATCCTTTTAATATTTTCAGGGTGTTTCCTGTCCCATTCAGGAGGGAGAAGCAATCTCTTGCTTGACGATTGTGGAGGACGGGGAAATGAGTGCCAGTGTTATATTAAATCATAACATCTCACCTGAGCCTGGAACAGACAGTTTGGTCCTCATGTAAGGAGGGGGATTCACATTCGTTCCTTGAAAAAGAAAAGTAGAACGTTTCAGATATGCTATAAAATAAGCCAGTGACCATAAAAGTTTCCCTAAAGCCATTTTGAATATTAGTTATGAATAGTGGTGAGGGGTTGGAACCCATCTAAGGTTTTTATTGTGGTCTGTGTTCTTCTTTAGGGAGATTCACTCTACCATTTGTCCTGGAGACCATTGTCATTGGGTGAGGAAAAAGTTCAAAATGTGCTCATTAGAACAGTAATAGAAGGGTAATCTTCAATTGGGTAACACACTTAATTTCATGCAGTCTCTACAGAACAGACAGTCAAGGAAAATCTCCGCAACTCAGCATATAAGGTAAAAAAAAAACAAAAAAAAAACTGATGGGAGTTTTAATTTTAAACGCTTCTTCAGCATTTTCTGTTTTGTAAATTTAAGAGACTCAGAAAAAAAATACATTAAGGTCTCTTTCACACGGGCTTTTCTGATCAGGTCCATCTGTAATTTTTTTAGGCGGACCTGATCGGACCCTCCAGTCTCTTCTATGGAGCGGCAGATGTCAGCGGACACGTCAGCTGACACCCGCCGCCATCCGATCCTGTCCACCAAAAACAGATGGATGGTGGTCCTATTCCTCTTCCGTCCGTTTCCATCCAATTGCCCCATAGAGGAGAGCGGAACTGTGTGCGTGTCCACTCTGCATAGCGGAGCAGACACGGACCTGTCATTCACCTGCTCAGTGGCGATCAGCGGAGAGATCCCCCGCTAAGCAAGCAGATTCCACTTAGCAGAGGTGCCCGTGTGAAAGGTGCCTAACAAGTAATAGCATATTTGGACTTAAAATGGATTTTAGTTTTGCAGTTTACTTTCACATACCATTGTATTGTAACATTGTACCACCCCCCAATGCTGCAAAGGCAGCAGCTCGAGGGTGAACACATGCCACAGTGATTTGCTTAGTGGACAGAATAAACCCCCAGTCACATTGAGAGCGCACTACCACGCACTGAATATGGACTATTCAAGTAAATGGGGACCACACTGCAACCACCCTACAACTGCTTGCAACGTATGTGGGTGCGGCATAGTAGTGCGGCATTTAGATATATATCACCTCTTCACCTGTCAAATGCCTCTGAAAAGCGATCAGAAGATCGCTTTTTATTTGAGCAGCAGTCCTTGCGGCAAGTGTAAATGAGCCCTTACATGTCCAATTACTAAAATGCTGAATGTTAAGCATTCTTTTGTATTATATCCTTTACTTGAACATCAAAAGGTAAAATATTTGAAAGTTTTCTGAAAGACTATGGTTAAAATTAGTAAAATTGTTTGCTATCTGTGTGACACTGGGAAGAATCCTCTTTACTTTCTGTCCTGTAGAACCAACCAATTAAGGGAAAAGCTCTCCAAAGTAAGGAAAAATAGTTTTTTTGTACTCACCGTAAAATCTGTTTCTCTGACGTCCATGGACTGACACAACTCTCATACTGATTACGTGTGGGTATATGTCCCTGCTTGCAGGAGAAGACCTAGGCAGAATGTTAGAAACATTCTAGAACAAAACCAGAGCTGAACAGCCCCGCCCAGGGGGGCGGTCCCTTCGGACATTACCCTCCCACTTGCAGCTAGCAGCCTCAGTTCGTAACAAAGCAGTACAAACCTTAAAAGGAAGGGTGGGTGCTGTGTCAGTCCATGGACGTCAGAGAAACGGATTTTACGGTGAATACAAAAATCCTATTTTCTCTTATCGTCCATGGACTGACACAGCTCTCATACTGATTACGTGTGGGACGTCCCAAAGCAGTATAAGAAAAGGGTGGGAGCAAATATAAAAAGGAACAACCAAAACTTCAGTCCAAACCAGCAGAGCTCCTCAACGGGGGAGTTGCAACATTAAGCAGCGGCCTGCAACACTTTGCGGCTGAAGGAAGCATCCGAAGATGCAGCCACATCAACCTTATAGAATTTTGAAAAGGCATAAACGGACGACCAGGTCGCCGCCTTGCACACTTGTGCAACCGACGCTTGATATCGGAAAGCCCAGGAAGCACCAATTGCCCGGTGGCATGCGCCGTAACCGTAAAAGGAGGGGCCACCCTCTTAATGGCATAGGCCTGTATAACAGTCTGTCTGATCCATCTAGAAAAGGTGGCAGACGACACCCCTCGGCCCTGTTTCGGACCAGAGACAGACACAACTAGTGAGTCATATCACGTACCACATAAAATGTGTGAAGCGCAAACCCTCTGGAATGTATTGGGTAAGGACACAAGGACGGGAGGACAATGTCCACATGTAGGTGAAAAGCCGAGACCACCCTTTGCAAAAGGAAGGTCGCGAACGCAACACCGCCTTATCCTTATGGATGACCAAGTAAGGCGGTTTGCAAGACAATGCCGCCAACTCAGACACCCGTCTGAAGAAGCAATGGCCACTAAGATGGCCACCTCCTGAGACAAGGTCAAGAGGGGAATATCTCTGATATTTTCAAAATGAGGTTCCTGGAGAACCGAGAGCACCAAATTCAAATCCCGAGGAGGGAGAGGAGGTTTAACAGGAGGGAGCACATGGCGAACCCCCTGCACAAGGGTGCTACCAAGGAATGACCCGCTAGCGGCTGCTGAAGGAAGACGGCCAAGGCCGAAAACTGACCCCTAATGGCACTCAAAGCAAGCATTTGGGTCACACCACGCTGCAAGGACCGCAGGATACTTGGGGACGGAATACGCCCGTGGACGCTAGTCCAGCTCTTCGCACATAGCGATGTAAGCTTCCCAGGTACGGTGATATATATCTTTCAAGCGGAAGACTTTCGTGCCCTGAACATGGTCGAAATGACTGAATCCGAGAGACCTCGGACTCTCAGCACCTGGCTTCCAATAGCTATGCCGTTAAGCCAGAGACTGTAAAACAGGATGAAAAATAGGACCCTGAAACAGAAGGTCCTTCCTTATTGGCAACCGCCAAGGAACGTCCGCGATGAGACGTACCAGACCAGCGTACCAATGACGCCAAGACCCACCCGGCGCAAAGGGGATCACCGGAATCCCCTCGGCCACAACCCTGCGCAGCAGGCGAGAAAGCAGGTGCAGCCGAGGATAACGGATATCAGGTGATAATGACCCCATGGGGCCACCAACGGATCCGAGGCATCCGCCCAAGGATCCCTGGACCTGGCCACAAGCCTTGACACCTTACAATTGAGTCGCGAGGTCCTCAGGCCCACATCCGGCATGCCCCACTGCCGGCACAGATTTTGAAAAACCTCCAGGTGTAAGGACCACTCTTCCTGGTCCAGCGTCTGGCGACTCCGATAGTCCGCCTGCCAATTGTCTATGCTTGAATGTAGATGGCCGATAGAGACCACGTGGGGAGGCATAGTCTGATTGCCCGTATTTCCAGAACATTGATCAGTAAATGGGCTTCGTCCGGAGTCCAAAGCCCTGGGGCTGACAGGACTCCCCAGACTCCACCCCAGCCCACCTGGAGTCCGTCATGAACACCTCCCACTGGATGGGGAGGAATGACTTCCCGGACCGAAGAGCCGGGGACCCCAACCCCACGCCAGGGATGCCCTGAGTGGGTGACTCATCTGGATCTGAAGATCCAAGGACAACGGGGATTTGTCCCAAGTGGACATGATTTCTTACTGTAATGCCCGTGTGCATGATTGGGCATACGGAACAGCCTCGAACGAGGCCCTCATGAGTCCCAGGACTCTCATGCAAAAAACGGGTTGACGACCATTTCCGAGACGTCAGGACCTGCACTACAGGCTGAAAAGTCAGTAACTTCTCCAGGGTTAGGAATACCTACGCCTCCATGGAGTCAAGGGTCAGACCGAGATGCTCCAAATGCTGAGCCGGGACCAGGACCAACTTTTGAATGTTCGGGAGCCACCCGAAGTCCCTAAGGGTCTGACTGACAATAGTCACACTTCTTCTAATTTTGAGCCATTGTCTGCTCTTAGAAGAAGATCGCCCAGATAGCCCACGATAGCAATGCCTCGCTGTCTCAGCAAAGCTAGAACCGGAGCAAGCACCTCGGTAAAAAACCTTTGGTGCCGAGGCTAGGCCGAAGGGAAGAGACACAAATTGATAGTGGACTTCGCCGATCGCAAAGCGCAGAAACTATTGGTGACTTGCGCAGATCGGAACATGCAAGTAGGCGTCCTTGATGTCCAAGGATGCCAGAAAAAAAAAACCCTTGATGGAGTGCGGAACTTTTGCCCCATTACCAAGACATTCAGGCCTTAAGGCCCAGGATTGGCCGAACCCCGTCCCTCTTTTGGGACTACAAACAGATTCGAGCAGAAAACCTGAAAACTCTCCTGTGACGGAACCGGCACAATCACTCTGGACCTGATCATCCTGTACGGCCCCTAAGAGGGCCGCCCGACGGTCAGAAAGGAGAGGGAGAATTGAAGGAAAGAATCTGTCTGGGGTCAGGAATGAGAATCCTGTATCCTGAGGTGACCACCTCGCACACCCACCGGTTGGAGATCCGGGAGGTCCACTGAACCGTGAACCAGCAAGGACATCCCCCCCCCCGCCCCAGAATCAGGCCGGGGCAAAACTTCATGCGGCGGCGGCTTGGGAGCCAGCTTGGTAGGCTTACGCACTAAGGGACGCTTATGTCCCCCAGCCGCACTTCTCAGTCTGAGTGGGCTTACCCGTGAATTCTGACTGATGAAAAACTCCTTCGTCTTTGCCGGAAAGGAAGGGCCCGGCCTACGGTGGGGCTCTTCTTCCTTAACAGACTGAGGAAGGAAGGTGCTCTTACTCCCTGTGACATCCACAATAATGTCATCCAGGGTGGCCCAAATAGTCTACCGCCCTTAAAGGGCAAGTCAGCCAGGAGCTATTTGGAAGCTAGGTCGGCCGACCAGCATTTCAGCCAGATAAAGCGATGCAGCACCACAGCATAGATAGAGGCCCCAGATATTAAAGGGCCGCATCCAAGTGGCCTCGCACACAGAGACTGTGCAAGTTGGTGAGCCAGGGAAATGGTCTCAGGAGGGAAATTATGCACCTGTACTGTCTGGTGCAAAATCTTTGCTCAACCTGTGAGTGTCTTGAGACACAAGTGTCGCCGCCACTATAGGGCATAAGGCAGACCCCAATAAGGTAAAAATAGTTCTACTCACCTCTTCTGACCTCCTGTCAGTGGGATCCTTAAATGCAGGAGTCCCTTCCATTGGGAGCGTGGTAGCCTTATTCAAACGGGCGACCGGGGGGGTCGACCACTGGGGGGAGAGCCCACTTCTTAACCAGGTCCTCCTCAAGGGGTACCTCATGGCTAGGCGCCACGGGACCGTCAAAGTCTTATGCGGCTTATCCCAGACTTGCTCAATGAATGTATCAGAAAAAAAAAAGCACATATGGAAAAACCTTTTTTGAATAAACGGCTTTAAAGAAACCAAAGGAGAAAGCCTCCACCTGAGGTTCCTCAGCCTCAACATTCAGCTTGATAGTGTCCTTCACAGCATCAATGAGTTCACTTACAAGCACCCTGTCAGTTATTTAGAACTGGGGTCTTCCTCACAGGGAATATCCTGTTCAAAAACATGAAAATCCTCAGAGCTAGGGTCCTGAGCAGCAGTAGCTAGGCCCATATCTGAGACAGAGCACTCCCCTACAGAAGAATGTGTGGGGAGGGGGCACTTTACAGCTCCCTTGCGCTCTCACACCGCTTCCATCCTGATAAGGATGATTCCAGGACTGCCGACAACTAATCGCTAGGGACCGCAGGTGCAGGAGCACTGCCAGTTGCCTCAGACAGTGTGGAGAAGCAGGTGAACCAGACTCCATACTGCCACCCTCTGAGAC
Organism: Rana muscosa; assembly: GCA_029206835.1. Taxonomy (NCBI): domain Eukaryota; kingdom Metazoa; phylum Chordata; class Amphibia; order Anura; family Ranidae; genus Rana; species Rana muscosa. The sequence continues at coordinate 173,500,431 of CM055123.1, forward strand.
CCTATACACCTATTACAGTGAATAGTACAGTCCACCCACTGGCTGCGCTGAGGCTGAGCAGGGGATACCCAGAGGACTCACCAACCCTTGTAAGGACCGCCCAGATCCGCTGTATGAAACCGCGCTGCAGCGCAAGTGAAGCCTGAGGAGAGTGTGAGGAGATTGTGAGGAGATGTGAGGAGAATGTGAGATTCGCGCCGTAAGCAGCGCCGATAGAGGCCGAAAACGAAACTAAAAGCGCTGCGGCTTCAAGAAAATGGCCGCCGGCCGCATGCATTACTGCGCCAGTGATCCACGGAAAGATGACCGCCGAGCGCGGTTTTCAAATCACCTCACAGCGCTAATGGTGCACACAGTAATAAAACACACACACACCAGAACACTGCTCCTCTCCCAGTTCCACTAAAACAGACATGAGCGCCCCCAGCCAGGCCAGAGTGACCCCCAAGCACCCCCACACAGCACCAGTACAGGGTGCAGAGAGCATCATAACAGGGGGGGAGACAGGGATAAACCCCCCATATAAAGAAACACCGCCAGAATGTACTCACCTGCAGCAGGAGAGACTACTTACCCATCCCAGAGGGACCCACTGGCTTGTTTCAGACAGACCTATCACAGAGTAGTACTGCGTAGCTGTTGGCCCGGTCCACCGCAAAAGATACAGACAGGTACTGTTCAATCTTGAGAGGACCGGGATCTTGAGAGGACAGCGGGAGCATAAAAGCCCTGGAGTCATGGGGCATGTCGTGAACTGAGTCTCACGCACACAAGGCGAGGATCAGCACGCTCGATGGTCGGACAGGGAAGACTACGAGGATACAAGTGTACCCAACCTGTTGCCCAGCCGACAGTTGATTGAAGGTCTCAAAAATAAAATAATAAAATTCCCAAAGGAATAAAACTTAAAAGTAAAATCTTCCAGGAGACTGGCTCCTGAGAGAGCCACGTCTTCTCCTTCTGCTAGGCAGAAAAAAACTGAGGCTGCTAGCTGCAAGTGGGAGGGTAATGTCCGGCGGGGCTGTTCAGCTCTGGTTTTGTTTTAGAATGTTTCTAACATCTAACATTCTGCCTAGGTCTTCTCCTGCAAGCAGGGACATATACCCACACGTAAACAGTATCAGAGCTGTGTCAGTCCATGGACGATAAGAGAAATAGTAATTTCAACTTACTTGTAAATTCCTTATCTTGGAGTACAGTACAGGACTTGTATTCATTGACCATGGGTTATGATGTGGCTACCTTTAGGGGATTGAACATTGACAAAAACTTTTGCTAGAGCCGCCCCTAGAGCGTACCTATATAACCCCGCTCACTCTGTGAGGCTTCAGTTTTTAGCAAGCAATAAGAAGTGATCCAGGGACCTGTGTCCTGTTCTATACTATTTAAAGGCAAGTGAAAATTCTTGTTCTCTCACTCATACAGTACAGTACTCAAGCAATAAAAATGAGTGGTAGGCAGCACAGTCAAAAGAAAAACTGCTGCCCATAGCTACCAGAAATATTAAAATCCAGACTGTAAATATAAGAGTTTGAAATGGTTTTCCCCATAGCACAGTTTCCATACATCAACTCACTTTTGCAATAACACTGATTCTACAATGGGGGTAGCTGCATATAGTCCAAAATGTGCACTAGATTCTTTGCTTCAGGGGCGAAGTGAAAGTGCAATTTATATTTGGCTGCTGTAAATTTACAGTTCGAATTCTGACTCTAGTTGCTATAGAAACTGTCTATGTTAGTTGTGATATAACAAAGAAGGGAAGGCAGAAATAAGCCAGACAGCGAGGATATGCGCTTTTCATTAAAAACCGATGTTTTGCATTAGGGTGTTTTTGAGAAACAATTCAGGATCAGTGTATCTACAGTAAATTTTCTTTGCAAAAGTATTATCAATGAGACAGGATGATGTTATTATGCTTTACTAAACAAGATAATTTCCTTCTACCTGGATTGGCTTGCTTTCCACTCAAAGACCCAGCTTAGAGATATTCCGCAACAAAAAACGAAATTGCTTAAAACAAGATAATAAATAACTTTTTAGCAAAGCCCTCCAAAAAGTTTGCCAATAGGCTGGTATGAAAATGCATGTACTGTTATTTTTGAGATACTGGGGCTGGTTTACTAAAACTGGAGAGTGCAAAATCTGGTGCAGCTCTGCAGAGAAACCAATCCGCGCCCTGATTTTTATTTTGTAAAAGCTTAGAAGTTCACGTTTTGTAACAAGTTACACCCCGGGGCATGATGGGGTGGTGACGTCACAAGGGGTGGGGCCTCCAGGTGTTGCCACCGGGTTGCCCACGCCCCATGGCTATATAAGTAATGGCACACAGCGGACCCAGCATTACAGCAGGAGAGAGCGTCAAGAGAACATCGGAGGAAGAACAGAGGGAGAAGACAGCGGAGAGAGGAGACCCGGCAGATGGAGAAGACCGCGGAGAGAGAGACCTGGCAGAGGGAGAAGACATCTGCAGAGGGAGAAAAACCAAAGGAAGGTGTCATCAGCGAAGGGAGAAGAACCAGAGGATGAAGACATCGCCGAGGTAGAAGAAATCGGAAGGAGAAGAGATGCCGACGCTGCTTTAATAAATAAATTACTGTCAAATACCTGTGTGCTGTTTTTATTTTTGACAATTTTTTTTTTTTTTTAGGTGAATGGGTAAGAGTACAATGTACCCCTTTCTCATTCACATAGGGTGGGGGGCCAGGATCTTGGGGCTCCCTTGTTAAAGGAGGCTTCCAGATTGTGATAGGCCCCCCACCCGCAGACCCCGACAACCACTGGCCAGGGTTGTCGGGAAGAGGCCCTTGTCCTCATCCACTAGTATGGATTTTGGGGGGACCAAAAAAAAATGGCATTAAAATCTGCTGCTCAATCAGTGACGCCCCCATCCCACATTGCACGCTGGCGTGACATTGGTGGGTATGTGATGGCTGTGTCCATATAGGTCCCATTTCCGGGTGGCTCATTCATCTTGGTGGTTGGTCCTTGCCTTTGCTTGGTGTATTATTCAGATCACGCTGGACATCAGCTTTAACGCTCCAGTCTGGGTAATTTTGCAACTAGTATCCACTATCCTTTGTATCTGGCACATTTCCTTCTCATCCTCCTTGGTGGTTTAGCTCTATATTTTTAACCAATCCTATAATCTCTTACTTTCACTCATCTGGGTTTCAATTGACACCTTCTATCACATATTTGTCCTGCTCTGAGTACAGGACACATTGCACACTGTGTATTAACACATACTATTTTTTTATAGAAGTCTTCCCATGATGGGTTAATACTTATGGTCACAAATAGCTATTTTTAATTCTGGACACTGCCCTCCCTGGATGTAGTTGGTTGGTTCTGCAGGCTGATCACTCCACCTCAGATGCAAGTCACGTGCCTGCTTCTAGATATAACCTCCACGAAACGTGTAGAGCTGTCATATGCTGTTTTTCAATCTATCATGGGTTGCATTAGAATTTTAGCTATTCCTCATTATGTGAATCATGTGTTTATCTCATATGTACTGTCTGCAATCATGTGACAATTTACCTAATTGTATGTTTGTGTGTGTATATATATATATATATATATATATATATATATATATAAATTATATCTTGTTAATATACAGCCCATGATTATCATCATTCAATATACAATTTTTTCATTCAATAAACTTGACTTTTTATCCACCTGCATGCTTCATATAAAGTCCCACCTTTTCTTTTTACTCATAGTTAGGGATGGAGGCAGATGGCGCTACCAGGTTATTGCCTCATATAAAGTCCCAAACTGTTGTTTCTCCTCTTCATATCTGTGTGTCAGAATAGACACAAACAGCCTGGTTTGGAAGCAAGCCCGAACAAGTGCCCCCATAGGAAGCGGCTTCCTATGGGGCACTCGCTGTGGGGGGGTTCCAAGAAGAGGAGGATTGGGGCTGCTCTGTGCAAAACCATTGCACAGAGCAGGTAAGTATGACATGTTTTCTATTTTAATGGAAAAAACCTGGTAGCCTTACAATCACTTTAACGAATGTTGTTCAAAAGTACTTAAAATTTGTGTTTAATTTCAATGAATGAAGTCCAATGAATGAAATATCTCGAAAAAAAAACCACATGCATTGTTAAAAAATGTTATGTTATATTTGATATGAGTTTTTATGATTTATTTGGTGATGTATTAGTATATAGTGTATGGTAGCGCTCTTATCCTGTTCACATTTTTAAAGGCACATGAACAGTGAGAGCAGCAACCTTGAATGTAATCACTTATATTTATATTTAATTTTGTTCCTATCACCAATTATTATTTTTTAATCACTTGTTTAGCACAGGAATTCACGGTGTTCTACACTATTTATCTACATTGTTAAAAATGTGTTCAGAAAATGTTTCCATCTGGCTTCATTTTTTCTCATCACTGCTTTAAAAAACAAAACGCCGATTTGACCCCACTAACAACTCCAGAATGAAACAAACATTCTTAAAACTAAAAATGTCAAATTTCGATCCATTTATGGCTGGCTTTAGACACTGCTGTCTTTGACACCCAATTTGTAGTGAGATAAGGCAATGTCACTACTGTGCTGCTCACTGTTCTTGCCAGAAAGGAAACGGTACCCGTGGACCTGCAGTACTGGCATCTCCCTCTGTTTCTGCCTCATCCATTCTGTGTATCTGTGCTTTCTGAACATCTGCTGCTTTTTGAAAATGAACACACCAGTCATCTCATCACCAATCACCTGTGGGCAGCTCTTACTTCAGCTGCCCGTCTACCAAGATGGCCTCCTCCTTAGTAAGACACAGTGTGGAACAAGTCATAGTGAAACAAAAAGAAAATACAGAAGCAGGAAGCCTATAGGCAATATTGATGACTAGTTCTTTGTCCTTCAACTGCTTTTTCTGTACACAGCTTCCACAATACAGATGTAACATACAAGGCATACACAATTTACTAGTGCAGGTTATGCAACTCGCTATTGAAAAGGGAACCTGATGCAACGGGTACAGTTTATCAAATTTGTTATTTTTTCCTTCTAAGTTTTTACTTTCTCACTTCATTATTTAGATTCTACCAACTGTCACATCTCTTATCACAGATGCGGTCTGAGGTTCACACTTTTGCATGTCGGGAACGTTTGCAAAATAATGCACGTTCCTGAGTCGCAGGCAAAACGTGCTGCTCTTTAGCAGACGCACAGGGGTGCCATTAGTTCTTTATGACACCTCCACTCATGGGCAGAGACTGCATAATGCTGCAACATTATGTGATTCAGTGCAGAGCGATTTTTAAAAACGGCCCGAGGCTTCTTTAGCCACCTTTCTGTGAGTAGGACAGCCCACTGAATTGAATAGGCAGCTCTACCTGCAGAACGTGGGTCTCATTGATGTGAACGGAGCCTGATAGATGTCTCAACCCTCTTCATCCAAAAGTTAATGTGCATCATAATTATTTATTTTACTTCGAGTAGCTTTCCATCCACAATATTCTGCTGTATTTTTATATTATTGACTTGGATTTAGAATCAAATTTCTAGTCACGGTACAATAATGACAGCTGCACAACACTAGATGTTACAATGTTTTCAGGATAGTACCGTAGATACTCGAGTATAAGCCGAGTTTTTCAGAACTTTTTTTGTGCTGAAAATCCCCCCCCCCCCTCGGCTTATACTCGAGTCAGGTTAGGTTTCCTCTCCCGCCGCCATGTCAGTCAGGGCTGTGTGACTGTGTATAGGAAGTCTGCGCCGTCCACGTCATTCCGCCGTGACGAGGAGGAGGCGGGGCTTTGTTACAGTGGACGGCGTGGACGGTAAACAGACAGACAGGACAGCTATCATTACAAGGATCGTTGGGGAGCACCCGCCCGCATCCATTGCTGACCGGAGACGTTAAGCACTGGAGTACATCAGGGGCTCAAGTTGCTGTGGCGGGAAGCGCGGAAGCCTGGCTCGGCGTTACGGTTGCCATAGAGACGAGCCTTCCGTGTGGAGCTGCGGCCTGTAACAAAGTAAGGAAATGAATGGAGAGAGTTCTTTCTGTGCTTTCACTTTATTCTTCCTCTTCTTCCTCTGCCTTGCAGACAGTTTGCTGTGAGAGGAAACATGTGCTACCAGTTGTGTGTCGGGCCCCTTGGCTGGCAGTATATAGGTAGGGGTGGGTAGAGTTTACTCTGTATTCTTTTACAGCAGGGCTGTTCAAACTTTTACCCTGGGCACCCACCACTTCAACCTTTGAAAATGGACACAGTGAGGCTGAAAATGGGCACAGTGAGGCTGCATATGGACACAGTGAAGCTGCAAATGGGCATAGTGGGGCGGCAAATGGGCACAGTGGGGCGGCAAATGGGCATTGTTGACCCTCTTTACCACTTACAGTAGCTGCTGCATTTCCCACCCTAGGCTTATACTCGAGTCAAAACGTTTTCCCAGTTTTTTGTGGTAAAATTAGGTGCCTCGGCTTAAATTCGGGACGGCTTATACTCGAGTATATACGGTATATACAAACTCAATCATTAACATGTCATAAGCATTTACATAGGAATGGAAATTTAAAAATCATTAAAAATATTGTAAATCTGCAACTTACATTGAAGCAATGGCAGTGATCCTGCCATTAAGGTCCTTGTTCAGAAACTTCCTGCTAGGGTGACAACACTTTATAATTATTTCCAAATTGTTCTCTCCTAACACCGCTCCATCACACAGTTTTATAGGCTGATATAGTCTATTGCCTAACCCTTCTATGACCACCCAACACATGTGTGGCGGCAAAAGGGTGGGCTTAAATGTCTACACGCCACACATATGCGTTGATGCTGATGTTTATTTGCTGAGAGAGCACTCACTGCACGCTCTTGGCACAAAGACCAAGCTCAGTCCAGGCTAAAGATTGGTAGCCGGTGGGATTGGCTTCCAAACATGTGACTACTGTGATGGTGGTCATATGATCCTTTCTGAGCCCCTGGGCTTTCTGAACCGTTTAAAGCAGGGTTTCTCAACCAGGGTTCCATGGGTTCCTCCAGAGGTTTCTAGGGTTCCTTGAGCAATGAGCAATTTCTTCCTCTCACATACGCTCCCACTGACACCATTGATCTTTTAAGCTTTCTGTAAGGGGGTAACTCTTCCAAATGACCACAAATGTATCAGGAGTTGTTGATATAGTAATTGTAGCAGGGGTTCCTTGAGACCAGAAAGTTATTTCAAGGGTTCCTCTGTGTTGAAAAGGTTGAGAAAGGCTGGTTTAAAAGGGACAACGGGGCAGGCGGGAAAGGGGGTAACATACATTTAAGCAAATTCTGCTCATCTAAGCAAATCCGTTCTGGAAAAATACCATGCAGCCATCACTGAAGTGCATGCATGTAGACAGGAAGTATGTACAAACAGGCAGCAGAAGATGAAAAGCAGGTGCAATTTTTTTTTATAAAAACAAATATTTTATTAAAACAAAGGCAATATTTAATGATATAAAGTGCTCTGGCAAATTAAATGTTGTTTCATTTGAGTTTGCATCTACTTTAATAGCCCTAGGCCATCTGTTGAGGCAAAACTAATATAGCCAACTTCAAAAATGTTCTGTCATTAGGAATAACACATTGCTAACCGTATCCATACATCTTCAAGAAAAACTCTACACTAAAAAAATACATGCGGTAAAATGACAAGTTGCAGAAATCACCAAATTTAAACACTTTTTAGTTGAATTATGTTCCTTCCTTTATATGCAATTTGCCAGAACAGCTTATGCAGAAGAAGAGCATGGAAAACTACTGCTGTACCATGGGAGACAAGTTTTTCTCTTGTTCAGATCTGCTAATTTACCACTTTACAAAAAGGATACATTGTACAGTTTAACTAGATTAAGATTTTCCTGCCATTAGCTTGTAAAACTTCCAAGGTGCAATGTGGCCAAGCCTGAAAAACTACTTGTTATTGCTATGCCTGTTAGTAATGAAAATGATTCACTAGTAAATGTATCCATCAATCCATCTATGTATCCATATTATAATGAATAGAATGAAAAGATGTTCATGAATACATGGCATAACCCTTCATTTTTAACTTTCTTGTGATTTTTGTTAAATGTAATAGGGCTGTGAAGCCATACTGTATAAACAGAAACTAAACTCAGACCATTTTTGTTCTTTGCTTTTTGTCCCAAAAACATGAAAGCAAGAAGAAAGCTTTCTGTATTGACACGTCACTGAAAATGCCCTTACAAGTTAATGTTGCCTCCTGTTTTGGCTTCGTCCAATTTTTTGATGTTCCTTCAGCTTTTATTCCAGTAACAACTATTACCAGAACAGGAAGGAAGGATGAATTTTCTTTTTTTTTTTTTTCAATTAGTTTTTATTAAGATAAAAGAACAGTTTTACAAAATACAAAATAGAGGGTACAAGAAGGTAAGTAAGCAATTGTGTAGTCATATCATCACAGTATAAAAGACTGAGATAAATATGTATCTGAGATATAATCTCCAGGATACGCTCTTATAAGAATAATCCGTAGTCTGAGTGGGAAAAACATATCAAAACTTACTCAAATGGGAGTTGAGAGGAGAAAAGGTGGGAGAGGAGGAGGGGAAGAAAAAGGGGGGGTAGAGAAGAAAGAGGGGGGGTGAGGAGGGGGGGGAAGTATCATCCTGCGATCTTAGCATTGGTATATGAAAGAATTAAGGTAAGAGATGTTACAAAATAGGAGGGATGAATTTTCTCAAGAGCGACAAAGCAATAAAAAAAGTACGCCGATTGATAAGATCTTCTCAAAGATAGCATTGCAAGGACTACCCTGTCAGGATTAGGAGTATGTTAGTGACTGGACAAGTCTACTATATGGGAGAAGGTGCATGGGGTTGTATAGTAACTGTAACAGGCCAAATACAAAAAGCAGAACTGAGCCCATTGGACTTTCATGAGAAACACCAATAAAAAAAAGGTAAAAAAAAAAAAAGTAGATAAAAGTTAGGTTATTCCAAAATTACAAAAGATCTTAAAAACACTTAAAACCTACATAAAATGTATATCAACTATCAAAGCAATTGAAGAATTTCTGACATATATGCATTTACATAATTGCTTGACATATCAGCAACACTATGGCAAATACCAGGGGCGAAACTAAGGGGGGGTGCCCTAGGTGATGCATCTAGGGGGCGCTGCTAGGGGTGCCGCCCCCACCCGCACTGGGAACTGCTGCTCTAACAGTGTCACTGCAGCCAGGTGAAGTGTAATGGATAGGCAGCGCCTGCTGCATAGTTTGCCAAGTACCCAAGAATCAAATTGTAGGAAGACCGCTGGTACAAGCGGCATCCCTGGCGGAGTGCTGTGAGGTCTCACTCCTAGTCCTGCCCAGTGACCAAACAGCATATGTCTTTTCTGTGTGAGGCATCCCAGAGAAGAGGAGGCTTCAAAGAAGGCGCTGGATGGAGGAGGGGGGGGGTGCAGAGGAGGCCCTGGACTGGAGGGGTGCAGCGAACCCCCTGGGCTAAGGGGGATGCGGAGGAGGCCCTGAACGGGGGGATTCAAAGGAGGTCCTGGACTGGGAGGGTACAGTGAAGGCCCTGGACTAATGGGGGGTGCAGAGAAGGTGCTGGAGTGGGGGGGGGGAGGCCTTGGACTAGAAACAGGGTTGGTGTGGCAAAGACCCTGGATTAGGAGAGGGGGAGTGCAGAGGAGGCCCTGGACTAGGGGGTGCAGAGAAGGCCCTGGACTTGAAAAGTGAGATTGATGTGGTAAAGGAGAGCAGGGTGCATAATAATAAAATTCCCATACTTCTCTTTTAAAGCGGAGTTCCGGACACATTTTCCTTTTTTTTTTTTTCAGGTATCCAAGCATAATGCATTAATCTCCCTGGCGGTATGATTATTTCAGATTTTAGGTGCTGAAAGCGGTACCATTATTTTGCATGGAAATTTGGCGTTTTATATTGTAGGCCTGTAATTCTTAGGAATAACTCACTTAAATCTGTCCAAACCAGAGACTAGTAGACATCTCGGGTATGATAAAGTTTGAAACACAAAATTATAAATTATAATATAATAAATAATTATAACAATAATATAATAATAATAAAAATTATTCAATAATGTAATCAAATCAAAAACACTGAAATTTGCTCAGTTGCAGAATTGTCGCTGTCATTACTTTTAGTGTTTGATGATGAATTTCCACACAAATCGCTATTGCTCAATTCTGCAAGTGATTCTAATTTATTATCGCTGTTTTCTAGCTGGTTTAAAAGCACTTTTGATGTGAAGGGACACTTTTTGGTTGCTATGGACATTCTCAAGTTTCCAGGCAGAAAGAACAGTATTTATAATATAAAAGTGCATGCAGGGCACTGGACAAACCACTAGGGACAAAGGGGATGTGTAATTATTTTATACAGTACTGTAATCTGTATTGTGTGTTTTTCACTTTTTGAATTTGGCGCCGTGCTCCGTCCCCGTGTGTCGCAACGCTCGCAGGGAACAGAGCTCAGCACTCAGCACTGTGAATCGAGCGGAGGAGGAGACAGCTCGCAGACACAGCAGGGAGACATCGCAGGATCCAGGGGACAAGGTAAGTAACTTTCCCTGGATACTGCGATGCAGCCCCGAGTCTGGCTCTGGGTTACCGCTTTTGGTAGTAAAAACTCACCCCGAGCCACACTCGGGAATACCAGGGAGGTTAATAACATAAAGAATGATGTTTATATGTTTGCTAGTGGATGTTCATAATATATTTATTTTATACTCACAACTTAGTAAATCCTCTTCTGGCCGTTGCCATGATGATTGTGGGCAAGTGAAGCCCAATCGATACCTCTTCCGGGATTAGCGATGGAAAGGTGCATGCTGGGTAACCAGCACGCACCTCTCGATCTTGCGCATGCGTGACTCTCCGGTGGCTGTAGCGCTGATTGTTTCGAAAGTTGCAACGGACTAAGGTCCCACCCCGTTGTTATGGCAAGATAGATAACCATATCTCAAGAGAGTAAAACAAGGAAAATGGCGCTGTGACCCACCTTAAATCGCATAATTTCCTGTCGGGAAACAGCGCGATTTTTTCTCACAGTACTGCCCACAGACTCCTGGGAAATGATGATTCACATTTTCCAGGAGCACAGGCGAGGGAGGAAGTGACGAGGAGCGCCATGGACCAGGAAGTGGCAGATTAGGAGCTCTACATAGCAACAGGGCGTTTCTGGCAAGTATAAAATACAATTTTCCTCCAAATGTTTCTTAATAGGATTAAATGTCGATGATTATGTAAAAAAAATAAAAAATGGCATGGCAACCAATCAGCTCATAGTTTTCATTTTTAAATCTGAACAAGCTGAAGATAGAAGTTGATTGGTTGCCATGCACAGCTGTTCCAGATTCTAACTGCATTCGTTTTGATAAATTCCCCTCAATGTTTTTTTTACATTTCTTACTCCTGACTACAGCATTCTAAGTACATTCTTTGTTAAAGCGGTTGTAAAGGCAAAAGGTTTTTAATCTTCATGCATTCTCAAAAACCTTCTGTGTGCAGCAGCCCCATCTAATTCTCACTTGAGCCCCCTCTCGATCCAGAGATGTCCACGAGAGCCTTAGTTGTCCGGGGACTCACACTCCTGATTAGCTTTTGGCAGCAGCCATTGGCTCACACTGCTGTCAATCAAAGCCAGTGAGCCAATCAGAAGATGGAGGGGGCAGATTTTGAGCCATGGCTCTGTGTGCTAATGGACACACAGAGCCACAGTTCGGGAGCGTGCCTTCTTGGGTGCCCCCATAGCAAGCTGCTTGATGTGGGGACACCCAAAAAAAGAGAGGGGCCAGGGGTGCCGGCGAGGGACCCGAGAAGAGGAGGATCCAAGTTGCTCTGTGCAAAACCACTGCAGACAGCAGGTAAGTAGAACACTTATTTATTTATTTTCCCCTAAATAATAAAGAAGACTTTAATATCACCTTAAGGTTAGCTGTGTGTAGTAAAGGATATGCAATAGAGCAGTTTTATTTTAAAATGAGTATACTGAGGTTTGTACTGTCTGTAACATACTTGCTTGTGGCACAGTCATTAAAGCATATAGCCCTTTAAGCCCCTCCCACTGTTGATGCAATAGGACCACACCCACAGTTTTAGCGTGGCGTCGCTATATTGCCACTTACCATTTTTCTTCGCCCCTGATGTTAATCCCTTCCCTGCCAGTGTCATTAGTACAGTGACAGTGCATATTTTTTTAAGCACTGATCACGGGTCCTTCAAATATATCAACGTGTCAATTAGTGTTCGATTTGTCCGCCACAATATCGCAGTGCCGCTCGCTATAAGTCGCTGATCGAAAAAATCTTCTAGTTTGTAGACACTAACTTTTGCATAAACCAATCAATATCAGTTATTGGGATTCTGTTTACCAAAAAACATGTAGTAGAATACATATTGGCCTAAATCGATTTTTGGACATGTTTTATAGCAGAAAGTAAAAAGTATTTGTTTTGCTTATAGTGCAAAAAATTAAAAACGCAGAGGTGATCAAATACCACCAAAAGAAAGCTCTATTTGTTGGAAAAAGGACATTAATTTTATTTGGGTACAGTGTTGCAAAACGTCGCAATTTTCAAAGTAACACAGTGCTGTATCGCAAAAAATGGCCAGGTCATGAAGGAGGATAAATTCTCCGAAGGTCAAGTGGGTAGGGATGGAGAAATGCCATTCTATGTATAAGACCAATTGAATTGTAAACTGTAACAGGCCAATCCTTTCTCTATGAAGAACAAAAAAGGCAAGGATTGCTGAGCAATCGGTAACATTTCCCGTATGGTTGGGAAACCTCTGAATGGGATTACTAGATCCTACCAGGCTTACAATTGTAGATCACCAGAGAACACCTACAGTATATGGCGGTCCATTAAGGCACAAATAACGCTCAGATGCAAACATAAGGCCACATATGACTAGCTGTGCTATAGTACCACAAGAGTTAAGCAATGTAGAGACACCTAATACCACAACAAACTCCAAAATGCCTGGTTAGCTAGGAATCTGTCCTGCGTTGTGCATCATAAGATATCCTATAACATATCTCAGTTCTACATTACAGTTCCTTTTTAATTATGTCATCCCTCAAAAAACAGCTACTTCCTAGAAAACTAACACACTTCTCCATTCCTGACATTTCAAACATTACTTAATTAACAGTAAAGTGTCACTAAATCCACATAAAAAAAAGAAGATCAATAAATTCTGTATTAAAGGCTGTTTATACTCAGTCACTATGAGATTCATTTTCTGTATTCTGCTATAAACCTGGTAGATCCCACTGTTCTCTCTCTTCCCCTTCTGGGAGAGAGAGAACATTTCCCCAAGTCCTCAATTCAGTTATGGATTTTGTAACATTGGTGGCAACTCTGCACATGCTCAATTTTCAGTGAGTTTCTATGCTGAGCATTTCCTCTCTATCACATCTGAGCAGCCCATGTGACTATAAAGTCACACATGGAGTCATATTCACAGTGGTATATGACAGCCCACTCCCCCCTCCTCCTCAATGCCCACTAACCAGCTAAACACAATGGGGTGGGATATTACATGTAGATTAATGGAACCATCACCCAATAATTTTTTTTTGAACATGTGATCAGCAGCAGAGGACTAGAAGCTCCTCCTGCTTATGTTTCCCTGCAGACAGGCTGGAAAGAGCTGGGTCGTGTGACAGCTGTATATTGATTCGAAAAAATGTACTTCAATGTTTTTTTATTTAAATAATTACAGTACCATCATCTACATACAAAAATATAAGGGACAATGTAAAGTAAACCGTGTGTTTAGTATCACTTTAATCAGTGCACTAAATAATGATCTGAAGATCTCAAAACTTTCAGGTCCTCTATGAAATTCCCTGGCTCTTGTTTCAAACTCTGTTCCAATATAAGCAACAAAATTTTTTTTAACTTCATTTTTCTTTTCTCCAAATTCACCATTTTACTTTTCCAATGAATGAGAGCTGGAATCTGATTGGTCACTATGGGCAGCACTGCAGTATTTCCCTAGTTTAGATCCCTCCCTCCAAGTTAAAGCAACACTGAAAATCAAAATGTCTGCTGCCTCAAAGCAACAAATCAGATTCATAACACCTGAGTAAAGCTGGCCACAGACGGTTCGAATCATTCGAACTGTGTGTGGGCAGGCTGAATGTACCAAGCCGATTGAGCGATCAACTTGGGTACAACCAACCTGTCAGATTTACTTGCGATTATTGCTAGTGACTGCTACAGCCACTAGCAATAGTCACTGTCTTCTCCCGGCAGGGGCAGCAATCCCCCCCCCCCCCCCCCGGAGAATACAATGTCTTGGCAGGAGGAATTCGTTTGTTATCACTGTCTGTGTTGATGGGGGAATCGTGCAATTTTTTTTCCAGAAATTTGCAGTCTATGGCCTGCCTAAGGCCTCGTTCACACCATATGTGCAGAAAAACTGATGGAAAAAAACACGCGCTATTCACTTGCAGAGACACAAGTTTACACACATTTTTCAGTGAGTTTTATACCAGTTGCAGATTCCTGCGCAGAAAAAACCTGCACGTGATACTAGAGCTGCACGATTCTGGCTAAAATGAAAATCACGATTTCTTTGCTTAGAATAAAGATCACGATTCTCACGGCGTAACATCATCTTTCACAATGTACAAAAAAATTGGGCTAACTTTACTGTTTAGTTTTAATTAATTGAAGTGTATTTTTTCCCAAAAAATAATTGCGTTTGAAAGACTACTGCGCAAATACAATGTGACATAAAATATTGCAACAACCGCCATTTAATTTTCTAGGGTCTCTAGGTTAAACTTCTCTCATCTACAGACCAAAGTTCATTCCTTTGATCTAAGAACGAAAATTTACAATGTTTATAGTTATCTACCAGCGCTGAAATGTTGTGGAAAAACTTGGCAGGCTGCCTGTTTTCTTTCTTTTGACAGTTGAGTGAGCAGAGAACTCTCTACACTTCTTACATGAATGAATTGGGAAATTCTGCATAGAGATCGTGAGGGGGGTCGAATCCAGATCACAATTTTTTAAAGGTTATTCGTGCAGCTCTAAGTTATACTAGTGTTTTTTTTCTTTGTGCCCTTGCTGAGCGCGTGGAAAAAAACTCACATCTTTGCACAGTGGTGTGAACATGGCCTAAAAGTATGAATCTGATTGCAGGCCAAGGGAAAAAGACATGTCTAATCTCAGGCAAGTTGTTGCTTTTAAAAATTTACAAACTTGAAATGTTTTTCCTTGTTTCGTAAAGACCGTGCACCTTGGCATATAACAAATACATGCATCTATTGATAAAAAAAAAAAAAAGACAATTTGTATTCACTGTAAAATCCTTTTCTTTCTTTACTATTTCAATGGAGGAGACAGCGCTCCATTGGGTATTTCCCCAGTTATTAGGAGGTTGGAGACTAAGCAGAAGGTTCAGCCATTTCTACAGGCTATATTGCTCTGCAGGGAAAATCAGACTCTATATTATCTAGGAATGAAAGGGAACTATTATATTGAAAAATTCCTCTAAATGCTGGATCCTTCAGCCAGAAGCTGGTAGAAAAATCCATCTTAAATACTGGTTTTGGTGCGTAATTACGTGCATGGTGTTTAGAGGCGTATGCACGTAAACGCATTCCATTGGCTAGAATATTTAGCTATAACTAGAGCGAGTTAACCCTTTTTTTTTTGTGTTTATATACGTTTGCGCACATTGATGTGCACTTATGTGGAAAAAGTGCAAATATGTTTCTACAGCAACGTGGTTTGGGGGATTTTTAATACATCCCTAAACGCTGCACGCGAGTATGTGCTTAAATGCCTGCAAGTACATGGGTACAATAGCTAACATCCAGCTGCCTTCAAGGGCATAAAAAAAAAAAGCCTGACGCTCCTATGTGCATGAAGCCAAAAGCCTCGTACACATGATACGATTGTTGGCAAGGGATTGTCTGTTGACAGACTGTTCTAAAATCTTACCGTTAGTACGCTGCTTTTGACAATTGTTGTCCAACTTTCGGCCAACAAATGTTGGATGACATGCTAGTAAATTTTCGGCAGACAACGGTTTGTTGTCTGATTTTTGTATGGTCAGTACACAAATCTGTCACACAAAAGTCGAAAGTATAAACACGCATGCTCGAATCAATGCTTACCAAACACGAAATTAGCAGAAGGGGCCCAAAGGGTGGCGCTCAAGAGCTGAAATTCCTCGTAGTACGTCACTACGTCCGTGTTTGTGGCACGACAATTGTGTACCGTTAGTATGCAAGACAAGATCCTGGCACACACCCTTTTGACAAAAAAATCAGACGCTCGGCTGGCCAACAATCAGATCGTGTGTACCAGGCTTTAGAGCTTGCATTACTTCTATTTCTTATAGAATGCATTTTAACATGTGACATAACATGCAGCCTGTGCATTAACGCATTGAAATGGAATGATTAAGTGGGTACAGACCCTAAAAGTAGTGCTGAAAAATAGGGTACAGAATTTGCCCAAACTCTCAAAAACAAAGCTAGGCGACTAGCAGAAACCATGTTTTATGAACCAGTGAAAGATTCTAATTAAAAAAAAATGTTTTAGTATCTTTCATTATGAATCTCTATCTAAGTTTTAAAAGTTTGGCTGCAGTATGAAGGATCAAAAATATAACTATTTATTGCTGTCTGGGTCCCTGCTGGGAGATTCATAATCCCTCCTCGCATGACAGCTCTCCAAGAAGCGATATCCCTTCACTTCAGAGAGATTTTCACTCATTCTTCATGTCCTAAGCCTCGTACACGCGGCCGGGAATCCCGTCAGGAAAAAAACTTTGGTTTTCCTGACAGGATTCCTGGCAAGCTTTCCTTGCCAAGCTGTGCATACAGACGGCCATTCAAAAGAACCGCCGTTCTTTTGAATGGCAAGAACGCGGTCACGTCATCGACTACGACGAGTCTGCGCTCGTCACATTCTATGCCGTCACCGTTATCTTGCTACAACCTACACTATCCTTGTATGCTACCGCGCATGCGTCAAAGTCTTTCCGAGCATGCGCGGGTTTACCTGGGGACAGGTAAGCATACACACTCACGGTTTTCTCGGCAGGAAACACTCTGCCGAGAATCCCGACGAGAAAATAGAGAGCAGGTTCTCTATTTTTCTCGTCGGGATTCCCGGCAGTTTTCTCGCAGAGAAAGCATACACACGCACGGTTTTCACGGCAAAAAGCTCTCCCAGCAGCTTTCTTGCCGAGAAAACCGTGCGTGTGTACGAGGCTTTCCTTTTAAGAGAAAATCTCTCCAAAAGGGGAAAATAATGACAGTTTAAATGCTACTGCAATTATCAATCATTTTATGCCAAGCTCACACGAAATGCCAAATATATGTGCTTCTCATCTTTCTTCCTGCACAGAGACAGCGCCTTGTCTCATACTAAGGATTAGGAGCCAAAAGGTATTTGACTAACTGATTGGGAGAAAAGAGGTTCAGGTCCACATCCCCAATACCAGAGCCGGTACAAGGGATGGGCGGAATGGGCGGATGCCCTGGGCGGTACAATTTATTGGGGGTGGGGGGGCGCAGTGAAGTGTCCTTCTAAAACAGCCGTCATTAAATGGCAGCCTGCGGTCCAGGCACGGCCCGCGGGACGCTTCTGCCCGGTCCGCCAGGCAGCCAGTGTAGTACCAATCATTGGTTTGCTGGGACCGCGGGTTTCCCAGCAACCAATGAAGTCACGTGTGTGCGCCCCGCCTCATGCTCCTCACCACAGCTCTCGCTCTCTCCCGGCCGGGCGTGATGTCACGCGCACCCCGCCCCCCTGCTGCTCCCGGCTCTCATGCGAGGTATATCTCGCAGCTTCCGCCCCCCTGCAGCTCGATAAATGTGCTCTCTCCTGCCGTCAAGGTATGTGGGGCATAATCTGTTAGTGATAAATTTAGCATTTCAGATTTTTCATAATTAACTTTGAAGTTACTCAATTCCCCGAATCGTTTCAATTCTTTTATTAAATTAGGTATTGTTATAATGGGGTTAGTCACATATATTAATAAATCATCTGCATAGACTGCTGTTTTATATTCTTTATCTTTAATACCAATACCTTGCATATCTTTGTTTTTCCTTATTGCTTGTATAAGATGTTCCATCACTAGTACATATAACAAGGGAGATAATGGACAACCCTGTCGGGTTCCATTTGAAATTTCTATATA
Organism: Rana muscosa; assembly: GCA_029206835.1. Lineage (NCBI taxonomy): Eukaryota > Metazoa > Chordata > Amphibia > Anura > Ranidae > Rana > Rana muscosa. The sequence continues at coordinate 173,518,605 of CM055123.1, forward strand.
TTCTTATAACATTCCATTTGTTCAAATTTTTGCCCTTGAATTAGAATACAATGCAACAATCCTACTAAGCATTTTTGGGCCCATTCCTATCTGAACTAATGTTTCCTCCAAGAACTGCCATGCCACCCTATCAAACGCTTTTCAGCATCAATAGATTGTAAACAAGTTGGGGTTGCATTTCTCTGAGCATATTTAACCAATGTACAGGTTTTTATGATATTATCCCGTGTTTCTCGTCCTCTAGGTCTATATATTCTGGTAATATGGGTGTTAATCTATTCGAGATGATCTTTGAATATAATTGTATATCGATGTTTGTTAAGGAGATTGGTCGATAGTTATTACATACTGTGTGGTCTTTCTCAGGTTTTGGTATTAATACAATGTGAGCTTCCATACTTTGTGGTGTGAAATTTGGGGTTAAGATATAGTTATATGTTTTCTTAAGAATAGGTACTATTATGTCTTGAAATGATTTATAAAATCTGGAAGTATACCCGTCAGGTCCGGGGCTTTTGCCCATGGCCATTTCAGAGATAGCATGTTGAATTTCCTCTTTCTTTTTCCAGCTCCTCCACTATTTCTCTCGGAAATCTTGGTAGAGCTGTATCTTTTATATATTTACGAATTTCCTCCTCTTTCTTATTTGTATCTTTATTTTCCTGTTGAATATTCAAATGATATCATTTATAATAATATGTACGGGAAGTTTTTAATATTTCGGTAGGGTCATAGGCCAGTTTTCCGTTTGTTTTTAAGATTTTTACTATGGAAGTCGTGGGTTGTTGATTTTTTAGATTTCTGGCTAATAATTTCCCTGTTTTGTTACCTTGTTGGTACCATTGTATTTTATTCTTATCCCTCTCCCGGAGGGAATCCTCATCAAGCAAGTGTTGTAGTTGCATTTGTTTTTCTTTCAATGCTATTTTATCTCCCATTTCAAGACTTTGTGTTTATTCTCAAGTTTTATGATTTCCATCATGAGTTGGGACTGCTTCTGTTCTTTTTCCTTTTTCAGCCTTAAACCATGCTTGATGAAGATTCCTTGCAATTCACATTTAAGTGTTTCCCATTGTATGGGAATTGAGGTGTCATCTTCATGGTTTAACAAAAATTCATTTGTTACTTGTCGTATATCATTTTTACATTCTTTATTTTTTATTAAATTATCAGTCTCCATGTCCTTATTGTTTTTTTATACTCAACTAGCCTAAGTTCCACATATATCGGAGCATGGTCTGACCAGGTAAAATTACCAATGTCTGATAAGGGGGTCATCATCAAGGCGGATTGGTTGATAAAAAAATAATCTATTCTATGGTATGAGTTGTGTATATTTGAGTAATATGTATAATTGTTTTCCATCTGGTGTTGAGCCCTCCATATATCTATCATTTGATGTCTTCGCAATAAATGTTTAAATTGTTTTAGTGGACTATTTTTCCTATGGGAAAGAATATTGGTTGTAGCTATTGTTGGGTCCAATATAAAATTGAAGTCTCCACCCATAATTACTGTGCCTTCTGTTTTTTTCCATTGCTTCAACAATAGATTTTATTCCACACTTAATTTGTTCATAGTTTGGTAAATATACTTTTAAGATCTTCCGTCTTTGCCTTTCCAGCTTTGTATTATTTGGTGAGATATATCTTTGTGGAATTTTGGAGTTTTAGAATAGGGAAATGTGTCATGAATCCAGGTAACATAATTTCTATTATTTATTTTAGGAATGTGATCTGAACGAAAATGTGTTTATTGAAACAGAATAATACAGATTTTTTGTTTATGGAATGAATTAAAAATTTGTGATCTTTTAACCACTTAAGCCCCGGACCATTTTGTAGCTAAAGGAACAGAGGTGTTTTCAGAATTTGGCACTGCGCTGCTTTAACTGGAAATTGTGCGGACATGCAATGTTGTACCAAAACGAAATTTGCGTCCTTTTCTTCCCACAAATAGAGCTTTCTTTTAATGGTATTTGATTGCCTCTGCGATTTTTATTTTTTGCGATATAAACGGAAAAAGACTGAAAATTTTGAAAAAAAATGATATTTTCTACTTTTTTTATAAGAAAAATCGAATAAACTAAATTTTCGTCATACATTTAGGCCAAAATGTATTCAGCCACATGTCTTTAGTAAAAAAAATGTAAATTTTGGTTTGCGCAAAAGTTATAGCGTCTACAAACTAGGGTACATTTTCTGGAATTTACACAGCTTTAAATTTATGACTGCCTATCTCATTTCTTGAGGTGCTAAAATGGCAGGGCAGTACAAAACCCCCCAAATGACCCCATTTTGGAAAGTAGACATCCCAAGGAAATTGATGAGAGGCATGTTGAGCCCATTGAATATTTATTTTTTTGTCTCAAGTGATTGAATAATGACTAAAAAAAAAAAAAATTACAAAAAGTTGTCACTAAATGATATATTGCTCACACATGCCATGGTTATATGTGGAATTGCACCCCAAAATATATCTTGCTGCTTCTTCTGAGTACGGGGATACCACATGTGTGGGACTTTTTGGGAGCCTAGCCGCGTACGGGGCCCCGAAAACCAAGCACCGCCTTCAGGATTTCAAGGGCACAAATTATTGATTTCACTCCTCACTACCTATCACAGTTTCGAAGGCCATAAAATGCCAAAATAGCACCAAACCCCCCCAAATGACCCCATTTTGGAAAGTAGACACCCCAAGCTATTTGCTGAGAGGCATGTTGAGTATTTTACAGTTCTAATTTGTTTTTGAAAATGAAGAAAGTAAATCATTTTTTTTTTTTTCCAATTTTCAAAACTTTGTGACAAAAAACGAGATCTGCAACATACTCACCATACCTCTCAGCAAATAGCTTGGGGTGTCTACTTTCCAAAATGGGGTCATTTGGGGGGGTTAGTTCCATCTGGGCATTCCATGGCCTCCGAAACTGTGATAGGCAGTGAGAAGTGAAATCAAAAATTTACACCCTTAGAAAGCCTGAAGGCGGTGCTTGGTTTTTGGGGTCCCGTACGCGGCTAGGCTCCCAAAAAGTCTCACACATGTGGTATCCCCATACTCAGGAGAAGCAACAAAATGTATTTTGGGGTGTAATTCCACATATGCCCATGGCATGTTTGAGCAATATATCATTTAGTTACAACTTTGTGCAAAAAAAATAAAAATAAAAAATAAAAAAAAATTCGGCAACTTGTGTCAACATATAAAATATTCCATGGACTCGACATGCCTCTCAGTATATAGCTTGGGGTGTCTACTTTCCAAAATGGGGTCATTTGGGGGGGTTTTGAACGGTTCTGTCATTTTATACACAACATTAGGAAGCTTACATCCACTCTTCTAAGCACTTGAAGACAAAGCCCTTTCTGACACTTTTTGTTTACATGAAATTTTTTTTTTTTTTGCAAGAAAATTATGTTGAACTCCCAAACATTAGATATTTTTTTAAAGCAAAGGCCCTACAGATTAAAATGGTGGGTGTTGCATTTTTTTTTTCCACACAGTATTTGCGCAGCGATTTTTCAAACGCATTTTTTGGGGAAAAAATACACTTTTTTTAATTTTAATGCACTAAAACACACTATATTGCCTAAATGTTTGATGAAATAAAAAAGATGATCTTAGGCCGAGTACATAGATACCAAACACGACATGCTTTAAAATTTTGCACAAACGCGCATTGGCGACAAACTACATACATTTTTAAAAGCCTTTAAAAGCCTTTACAGGTTACCACGTTAGATTTACAGAGGAGGTCTACTGCTAAAATGACTGCCCTCGATCTGACCTTCGTGGTGATACCTCACATGCATGGTGCAATTGCTGTTTACATATGACGCCAGACCCACGCTTGCGTTCGCCATTGCGCAAGAGCAGGGCAGGACAGGGGTGCTTTTTTTAAATTTATTTTTTATTATTATTAATTTTGCTTTTTTATTTTATTTTTAAACTGTTCCTTCCATATTTTTTTTTTTAATCATTTTTATTGTTATCTCAGGGAATGTAAATATCCCCTATGATAGCAATAGGTAGTGACAGGTACTGTTTTTTTGAAAAAACTGGGCTCTATTAGACCCTAGATCTTTCCTCTGCCCTCAAAGCATCTGACCACACCAAGATCGGTGTGATGAAATGCTTTCCCAATTTCCCAATGGCGCTTTTTATATCCGGGGGGGGGGACATTCCCTCCCACTGCTTGTAAAAGCAGTCCAGAGGCTAATTAGCCACTAGGATTGCTTTTACATGAAAGCCGGCCGCTGGCTGAAAAGAATGATACCACGATGATACGTAAACCCGCAGGCATCAATCTGGTATAACCATTCAAAGTCAAGCGACCAGCAACATACCAGTACGTTGCTGGTCCTTGTTGGACATGTATTGTAATCTTTTTTTTCATGCAGCCTGTTGGCTGAATGAAAAAAAGAGATTGATCGGTGGGTATGCCCACCATTAGAATACCGCCCTTCATCCACCCACTTCTAATGATGGGCATACATGCACCATTTATATATGCCGAAGCATAGAGGCATCTTCCCACAAAAATTATGCCGAGTACACATGGTCAGACTTTTCCACGGGCAAGCCTCCGTCGGAATTTCGACCGTATGTACGCGGCATTAGGAGCAAAATCACTCCTCCGCCCCTGCTGCCCCAATGCTTCGGCATATATGCTTTTTTTTTTAACTGTGGTGGTGAAATCACCTCCTACAGCACTGGAGTCGCAGGGATCAGGCCTGTCTCTGCGAACGCTGCAGTTATGTGTGTTGTGTTTTGTAAGTGACAGTGATCGATCGATACTGCACTTGGGTGGCCTGGGCTGGACGGAGGGGCAAAACGCAGGTGCTAGCAGGTATCTGGGCTGATCCCGCTAACACTGCGTTTTTGGGAACCCTAAACTGCTGGGGACGCTAGTATAGATCTGATCAGATCAGATATTGATCTGTTCAGATACTATACCACTAAGGGAGGTGTATGCTTCACGCGTGGGTGTTGGCGTTACTGGCACTAACCTGACGCTGCCTGGGGTGTGACACAGGGTTAACTAGGGGCAATTAGGGGGTTAAAACCTTTATTAGATAATATATAGGGGTACCTGACGCTATAAAAACCTGCGGCGAACCTAAAAAAAATAACTGGCTACCTATCGGCATCACCGACAATAAAACAGCGATAAGAAAAACGATCGCTTAGCGACAGTGGTGCTAGGGGGTGAAAGGGTTATCTGGGGGGCGATCAGGGGGTTAAACCTTTATTAGGGGGGGTTAGGGGGCTACACTGGACCTAAAACTAGACTGTAGTGACACTTTTACAGTCACAAATGTCACTGATTGCAGTGATCAGTAAATAAATGGTCACTGCAATCAGTGACACTGTGACTGGGGGCTGGGGGGTGATCTGGGGGTGTCTGGGGGGGGCGATTTATGTTCCTATGTGTCCTGGTGTCAGTGTGCTGTTTGTGCACTAACCTGTGTGTCTTCTCTTGTACGCCGCTCGGTATATGTGAGTGCCGCATGAGAGATGACATCACTTCCTCTGCCTGTGTAAACATTTCACAGCAGAGGAAGCTTTCTCATTCGCCAGGAGCGATCGCGAGGGGGTGGCCGGAATCGAACGGCCGTCCCCTCATCCCGGATCGCTCCCGAACAATTAACGACCGCTCACTGTATAGAAGGGGGGTCCGATGGGACCCCCCAACTATACAAAGGCAGTCACGTACCGCTACGTGACTTTGCCTGTCGGTGCCATTCTGCCGACGTATATATACAGTGGGCGGTCGTTAAGTGGTTAAAAGGTGAATTAAGGCCTCTTGCATTAAAGGAATAAAATTTTACCCCTCCCATAAAAAACAATACTAGGGGGGTAAACTAGTGTATCAAGGAGGAGAGGGAAGAAAGAGAGGGAAAAAAAAAAAAAGGGGTGGTGAGTCCCTTATAGGCACACACTCACTACACGCGTACACCTATCTCACCCAACTCTATAATGTTCCCACTACTAATTGACTTTACTAAGTCTGTCTTACTTTGGTAAGGTTCCTGTCAGAGATTGTTAATAGACCAGACTGTGTGACTGCATAAAAGGAAACCAAACGGGTGTAGGTGAAAATATACAATTTATTATGGTGAGTGACCAACAAACAACCACCTCAAACAGAACACTATATACAAATAAGGGAGATACCGGAATCGTAGTAAAAGCCAGGCCGAGGTCATACACAAGGGGATCAAGCAGATGGGTATGGATGGGACGAGAACAGGAACAGGGAGGGGACGGATGGATAGGCTGCAGAGCAGGGATCCAGGTAACAGAAGGGACAGCTGCAGGATGGGCACAAAGTAAGGATCAGGTTAAACAGGGTGCGGGTTCAAGGTAGGGATCGGGTCGGGTCGGATCAGATCAGGCAGGGTGCAGGTTGGGATAAGATACAGGCTAAAGTCCGGGTCACAGGTCCAGGGGGTCAGGAAGAGAGATACCAGGGCAAGGAGTGTTTGCACTTGCCGGGTATATAAGGAAGTCCAGTGATTAGGCTTCAGGTCACAGCTGACCACAGGAAGTGCTGCCTGTCCCATACTGCCAGAATACACCCGCTGGTGGATGCCGGTACTGCAGTCCATGTATCATGTGTTACCACCAGCAGGTGAGATCCTCCAACAGAGATATTGGCTGCAGGAGGACACCTGCTGGCGGACACTAGCACTGCAGTCCAAAGGACCAACAGCACCACCAGCGGGTGAAGCCTTTCCTGACAGTTCCTAACTAGGGGTAGACTGGGGCCGCTGTTCCCGATCAGCCGTTTTTCGAGATCCTGCATGCCGCATTCTTTTTTGAATATTTCCTGAGCGGTTTACTTGTTTTATCTTTTATCCTTTTAAATGTTTATATATTGATCAATCATTATTTTTAATACCAGGGCATAAATATTCTCCATCTCATTATTCAAAAACGGGAGAGAAAAAAGGGGAAGGAAAAGGGAGAGAAAAAAAAAATACCTATCTCCCCTTTCTATCTCTTCCTCATTCCCTCACTGTTAACAAGAAGTGGAGGGGGGGGGGGGGGGCAACAAATCATGTTATGACGGAGGGAGAGGAATGGTGGGGGAAGCAGAGGGGAGAGAGAAAAAATAAACAGATAAATAAATTAATAAATAAATGAGTGATAACATCCCTCTATATACTATATTATAATGTGTACACATGTGTGCATATCAGTACCATCGTACTTAGGGGAACCAACAGTTCCAAAAAAAATAAAAAATTATTTAAAAACATCTCATAGATATTAATATATTAAAGTGTGTTCCTATTTATGTGTTAGTTTAGTACTATATAAAAATGTGATGGGTTCCAAAAATCAAAAACCCATTTGTGAAAAAAATAAATAAAAATCTGTTAAAGCGGAGCTCCACCGAAAAAAAAAATATTAAAAGCCAGCAGCTACAAATACTGCAGCTGCTGACTTTTAATATATGGACACTTACCTGTCCTGGAGTCCAGCGACGTCCGCAGCAGAGGACGAGCAATCGCTCGTCACTCTGCTGCCCCCACTACCATCCTCGGTGAGGGAACCAGGAAGTGAAGCCTTGCGGCTTCAGTGCCCGGTTCCCTACGGCGCATGCGCGAGTCGCACTGCGCCGTTCTGACTGGTCCTCCTGTGTTCTGGGAGCCGAGTGTCTCCCAGAACACTACGGGTATTCTGCGGGAAGCGACGTGCTTCCCGCAGATTTTCCGCAGAGAGGACGTAGACAGGTATCTTTACCCCCCTCCCCCCTGAAAGGTGTCAATTGTGACACCGGAGGGGGGGAGGGTTCCGAAGAGCGGAAGTTCCACTTTAGGTGCATACCGATGGCCAGAATTTGTTAAGGTTTACACTGATGGGCATATTTTGTTAAGGGGCACACATTTTGTTGTGCCCATCAGAGTGCCCCTTAACATGAATTGTGCCCATCAGCATGCTACTTATTTTATGTTAAGGGTCATGCTGATGGGCACATTGTATGTTAAGGGGCACTCTGATGGGCATATTTTATTTTAAGAGCAACACCGATGGGCACATTTTATGTTAAGGGGCACGCAGATGGGCACGTTTGTTGTGCTCATCAGAGTGCCCCTTAACATAAATCGTGCCCCTTATCATAAAATGTGCCCATTAGCATGCCCCTCATTTTATGTTAAGGGACATGCTGATAGGCACATTTTATGTTAAGGGTCACTCTGATGGGCACATTTTATGTTAAGGGGCACGTCGATGGGCACAACAAAATGTGTCCACCAGCATTCCCCTTAACGTAAAATGTACCCATCAGAGTGCCCCCTAACATAAAATAAGGGTCATGCTGATGGGCACATTTTATTTTAAAGGGGACACACTGATGAGCACATATTATGTTAAGGGGGCACTCTGACACGGGATACCTGAAGTGATGGGGACACCTGATGTGGAGGGAGGGGGAGTTTTTACCCCCCTTACGTCCGCACACCACTTCTACCCTGGTAATAAGGGACTCCAGGACCACCAGCAAGGCGTCCATACGCACCCCAGGAACAGGGCACCGGTTGCCACCACAGGGATGTCAGGGAAAGAAAACGCCAACTTCTGACGCCATGCAAACCCACAATTGCCTGACCCCCATAGGGACCAAGGCAAGGTACATTAGGTCCACCCTCCTAGCTGCAGACTGAGGGACCCCCCAGGGGACTCACCGCTCTGACCCAGGTTCCGCACAGCGCCGCCCGCTCTCCCCATATGTCTTCAACCTGTCATGGCTGCGGTGTATTCCTGTGCCTGAGGTGTTTTGCGCTATTCGCGCCGTTCAGAAGGGACGTTTTCACCGCTAGAGGCAAAAGACAAAGCTGGGACTACATGAAAATGGCCGCCAGCCGCCCCTGTGTAAAAGCGCGCAGACTACAAGAAAATGGCCGCTGCTGCTCAGCGTTAAAAACAAGTCCGGCCACAAGAAAATGGCGCCGGGCACCGCCAAAATGACCGCCGAACAGGTCCTGAGGTAAAAAGAAAAAAGGCTGTAAAAACACTGAGAATCAGTGCGGAGGCCCCCCCATGGCACCAAACAACACCCCACATGGAGAGTGGACCCTGGACACCCCGCAGCCCCCAGCCAGGACATGGAGCCCCCCAGAGGACCCCCAGTCAGTACACAGCAAGCCCAACCAGACAGAGTATGGGGAGGAGGGAAAGGACAGGGAGAGAAAAAAGGAAAGGTGAGAGACCCCCTAGTCGGCCTCCCCAGGAATGCCCAGCTGTTCCAACCTGCCAAGACAGGAGGAAAAGTACTTACCCGTCCTGCGAGGACTGCTGGTGCGTACCTGACAGACCTACATCCGAGCAGTATGGAGTAGCTGTCGGCCATGGTTCACTGTGACTGAGACAGCAGTAGCCTAGTCATATGAACCCCGGAGCATATAGCCCACCGGCCACCCCTGGAGTCACGGGGTATGTCGTGGCCGACCCCGCACGTAGCTAAGGTCTGCTCACGGTCGATGGCCGGACTGGGGGGACTACAAGGATCTATATTATCCTACCTGTCATGCCCAGCAGGCAGTTGATAGTAGATTCTCAAAAAATAAAATAATAAAAAGTAAAAATTTCTTCAGGACCCTGGGCCCAAAAGGGAGCCAGGTCCTTCTCTACTAGGCAGAAAAAAAACAACTGAGCTGCTAAGTGCAGTGTGAGGGATTATGACCAAAGTTACGTTTTAAATGTCTAACATGTCTGCCTAATCCTCTCCTAATAGACGAAACATAACCCACAAGTCAAGATTATAAGGAGCTGTGTCCGTCCATGGACGAAAGAGAAAAGTAGATGCTCAAAGCAGGAGTATCATGTGCAAGAAGCCTTACAACTACAGAAAATGGGGTGCCTTGACGGGGCCTGTAGCTTACGCATGTATTTTCAAATCTGTGCAGACTAAACCCCTGTTCTTAACGCATATTATTAGACAGGTCAATTAGGTTGGTTGCTGGCTGGTTGGTAAGTTTGAGCTCGGAAATCTTTTTGTATTTGTTTGCCATACATTGCCCTTACAGTGCTCCTTGTTGCAAAGACCAGTTATAGGTGGGGGCAGCAACCACTTGTTTGTATTTTGAATATATTGGTCAGGCAATGCACTGACACCATTGCTGCCATAGTGCTATGTTCTGGGTGTTCAGTGCACCCCTGTACCTTTAAGGAGGGCTGGGCCCCTTCCAGGCTCACCTGCCCTCTGCCTATCCATTAAAATGCATGCGCTTCCATTGTTGAGACTCTCAGAAGTTAGAGTTAGGACTACAGAAAACGGGGTGCCTTGACGAGGCCTGTAGCTTACGCATGCATTTGCAAATGTGTACAGACTAAACCCCTGTTCTTAACGCATATGGTTACAGTGCCTTGAAAAAGTATTCATACCCCTTGAAATTTTCCACATTTTGTCAAAAATATCCCAAGCTTTGAACATCTCACAGAGCACTCATCCGAAAATGGAAAGAGTATGGCACAACTGCAAACCTAGCAAGACATGGCCTTCCAACTAAATGGATAAGCTGGGAAAGGAGAGCATTAATCAGAGAAGCATGCAAGAGGTCCATGGTAACTCTGGAGGAGCTGCAGAGATCCACAGCTCGGGTGGGAGAATCTGTCCACAGGACAACTATTAGTTGTGCACTCCACAAATCTGGCCTTTATGGAAGAGAGGCAGGAAAAAAGCCATAAGAAGTCCTGTTTGCAGTTTGCGAGAAGCCATGTGGAGGACACAGCAAACATGTGGAAGAAGGTGCTCTGGTCAGATGAGACCAAAATTTAAAATTTTTGCCTAGAAGAAAAATGCTATGTGTGGCTGAAAACTACCTATTACTCTTAACACACCATCCCCACCCTGAACCATGGTGGTGGCAGCATCATGTTGTGGGGATGCTTTTCTCCAGCAGGGACAGGGAAGCTGGGCAGAGTTGATGGGAAGATGGATTGAGCCAAATACAGGGCAATCTTAGAAGAAAACCTGTTAGGCATTGTACACACAATTTGAAAATCAGAAGGGAAAATTCATAAGACGAGCTGTCTGCAGATTTTCGGATCGTTAGTACGATGCTTTTCAGCTGCCAATTTTACTTTTTCGTCAGACAAAAGCTGGACGTGCAGGCTATAAAATTTTTGTCGGATGTGAACTCAACGTCTGAATTTTGGATGGTCCATACAGAAATCGTCACACAAAAGTCAAAAGTACAAACAAGCATGGTCGGAATCAAAGAACGACTGGGAAGAGTTCGGTCTTATAAACGACTGTTCGTAATCTAGAATTAACATTCGTGACGCAGAAATTGATGAAATGTTGAAATGCAGCGCACATTCTCATCTTCTTTAATGGGATAATAATGAAGCTGCTTTGTTGGAGATACTGATGTAGTTATGCCAAACGTGTTTTTTTTTTTTTTGAGAAAAAAGTTTTTTATTGAACAATTTACATTTGGAACATAATTCTGCAAGTTACAAGGCAATACTGGAGAAATGCATAAAACAAGAAATGTGGCTTATACATATATAGGCACAGTAGATCAAAAAACTTGTTCAGATTGAACACTGGATTCAGTGACTATCAATAAGTGGAAAACCCTATGTCCACGCTATTCATGGAATTGCACGCTAGAAGGATGTATAGTATTACGGACCATCAGTGCATGTGTCTGCGGACTCAAGCCATCGATCCCAGATTTTGTAGTACTTATCTGGACAACCTCTGTTGATGTATATGAACTTTTTGTAGGGAAGAGTGTTATTTATATCTAGTTTCCAATCGTTGAAGCTGGGGGGAGTGGGTCTCATCCACTGTCTGGCTATAATTTTTCTAGCATTAAACAATGTTTCATGCAAGAATGTTTTAGTGAATTTGTCCATCTCAGAGTCGGGGAATATCCCCAGTAAGCATTGTTTGGGGTCCAGGGTCAATGGGGATCCCATGTCATCATGGAGGAAGTCAACAATCTGCTTCCACAGACCCTGAAGGACCGGGCACGCCCAGAGTAGATGGAAGAATGTGCCCGTCGTTTGGTTACACATTGTGCACAAGGTAGAAAACTGTCGTCTAAAGCGGGCGATTCTTAGGGGGGTGAGATACGCTCGGTGCACCACGTATAACTGGGTCAGCCTGTCAGAGAGCTTGGGGGATACAGTCTTGCACGAGTCTAGGGCTTCACTCCACTCCTCATCCTCCAGTGGGCCCACCTCTCTTTCCCATCTTGGTTTAAGGCTGTAAGCTAGCGTGGTAGATGATGGGGTGAGAAGCATGACATAAAAATCAGAGATCAGCTTTCGCGGGTCCACACCTTTAACCACAGCCATAATAACATTAGGCGTAGATTGTGGCAAAGGCTGGGGAAACTGAGCTTGGGCTGCGTGACGCACCTGGAAGAATCTAAAAAGCATAGAATTGGGCAGCAGGAACTCATTTTGGAGGTCCTCAAAGTTTTTAAGTGTGCCATCGGAAATTATGTGGTGCAAATAATATATTCCATATTCGCACCATATCTCTGTGTCAGGGATCAAGAGAAACTCTGAGAGTAGTCTATTGTGCCATAAGGGGGTATAGTTGTTGTGTTTAGGGGTCGTTAATGTTTTAGTGGTGATGTCCCATACGCGCCTATATTGGTATAATAGGGACCCACGGTCTCTATTGGAGTTATTCCCACTATGTCCCACTGCAATTGCAGTGAGTGGGTCAGTGGTCAGTTGTGCCCACCGTGGACAGAGGAGGGTGAGGAATCTGAGTCTGTCGGTTTTATCTATGTGGTATAGTTGAGACAGTTGGGACGCAAGGTAATAAAGATTTAAGTCAGGGAGGGCTGTTCCACCTAGGTCAGTAGGGTTCTTAAGGACTCTCCAGGCCAGCTTGTGTCTGTTGTTACCCCAAATAAATGTCTTGAGTATGGCCTCCATTGACTTGAAAAATTTCAAGGGTAAGTATACGGGTGTGTGCCAGAGTATATACAATATTTTCGGAAATAATATCATTTTAACAATGTTAATACGGCCCCACACGCCGAGCGGCAGTCTCGCCCATACCTGGGTTCTAGACTTGATGAGATCGAAAAGGGGTTCTATGTTCAGGGATATATAGTCAGCCGGTGTTCTATTCACCAATACTCCAAGATATTTGATAGTGTTCACTCGCTGGAGTGGTAACTGTGCCTGTAGCTTGGGAGAGGGGAAACTATCCATAGGCAGTATTTGAGATTTCTCCCAATTAATTTTAAGGCCAGAGAACTGACCAAAGTGTTCAATTGTATGCAACGCCTTCTGAAGCGATGTGGCAGAGTCGGCCAGGTATAGTAGCGTGTCGTCTGCGTATAAGCTAATTTTTTCAGTCAGGGAACCAAGGCAGAGACCCTGAATCTCGGGGTCCCCTCTAATGGAGATTGCAAGGGGCTCCGCCGCCAAGGCATAGAGGAGCGGAGACAGTGGGCAGCCCTGTCTAGTGCCCCTGGATAAGTCAAATGTCTGGGAGGCCCTCCCGTTGGCCACTACTTTACCCCTGGGTGCCAGATATAATAATTGAACCCACTTAATAAATTTAGGTCCAAAACCAAAGCCACGGAGGCATCCCCAAAGGTACCGCCACTCCACTGAGTCAAAGGCCTTGGCAGTATCCAAAGCCACCACCACCCGGGACCCAACATTAGTATGTGTCGCTTGTAAGTTAATATACAATTTTCTGAGGTTGAAGGAGGTGTTACGCCCCGGCATAAATCCAGCTTGGTCAGCATGGATCAGGGTTAGAATCACTTGGTTAAGGCGTAGGGCAAGTACTTTAGCCAGAATCTTTATGTCTACCTGGAGTAGCGATATTGGTCTATAAGATTCCGGGAGGCCTGGGTCCTTGCCTGGCTTAGGTATGAGGATAATTACCGCCTCGCCCATCGATGGGGGTAAGGTGAAATTGTCAAATAGATGGTTGAAGAGGGACAATAACTTGGGGGCAAGTATCTCGATGTATTGGGCGTAAAATTCTATGGGCAACCCATCTGAACCCGGGGCCTTGGATCTGGCGAAGCTCCCAATCGCTGTGGTTATTTCGTCGAGTGTAATAGGTGCGTCTAGCATAGCCATTTGGGCATCGTCCAGCTGTGGAAAGATGATTTCCGCCAGTAGATCTTCCAATTGAGAGTCAGTGGTAGAAACCTGGGACGTATATAGTTGAGAAAAGAAGTCCCTAAATTCAGAAGTGACAGCCTGGGGTTCCGTAATCTTTTCCCCATTAGGACCAGTGAGGGAAATGACAGTAGGGGGTCTATCCTCACTATGTGCCAAGTAGGCCAACAGTTTACCCGCTCTCTCCCCATGTTCATATAATTTTTGTCTGGCAAAGAAAAGTTTTTTCCTGGCCGTCTCGTGTTGTAGCTGATTAACCACCCTGGTTTGTAACCTGAGTCGGGCAGCTCCATCAGGAGAGGGGTTCGACATGTACCCCTGTTCAGAGGAGGACAGATCCCGCATTGCCCCGTCCAGCATGGCTGATGAATTAGCCTTCAGCCTGTTGATAAAGGAGGTCAGAGTCATACGTGCATGCAGTTTGAAGGCTTCCCATACTACGTCTGGGGATGCAGATCCGTCATTCTCTAAAAAGTAAGTTCTCCAACTGTTACCAAGCTCGTCATCCTCCGACAACAGGGTGAGCCAAAACGGATTCAGGCGCCACGTACGGGGCGGTTTGTCTAATGGGATGGAGAGGCTAATGAAATATGGGCTATGGTCTGAAAGTAATCTGGGGGCAAATTCAGCTTCCAGTAATCTTGGGGCAAGGGTACTAGAAATGAATATAAAATCTATACGGGACATGGTGTTATGGGTAGTTGAGAAACAGGAGTAAGCTCGAGTGAGCGGGAATTTAAAACGCCAGGTGTCAGTGAGATTAAAGGAAGAGATAAGTCGGGAGAATCTAGTGTGGGTTGGAGCTGTAGTAGATAATGGCGAGGGCGACAGTTTGTCTAATGTAGGGTTCAACGTAGCGTTAAAATCCCCCAGCCACACCGCCTGAATCGAAGGATGACGAGTCATATATAGCAAGCCCTCTGTGACTATAGTAGAATTAAATGGTGGAGGTACATAGAATGCCATCAGTAGGAAAGGTTCACCATACAATTTAACCGAAAGAAAGACATAGCGCCCCTGTGGGTCAGACTGAACATCACACAGCTCAAAATGTACCGTCTTGGCAATCAAAACTGAGACTCCGCGGGCGTGGGACGAGTGGGATGAATGATATGCCCACCCAAACCATGGCCGGCGGAGTGCCATCTGGAGCCGACCCTCAACGTGTGTCTCCACTAACACCACAATGTCGGCTCGTTGTTTTTTGAGAAATGAGAAAACTGCAGATCTCTTTACCTTGTCCCCAAGCCCACGCACATTCCAAGTGAGCAGTTTTATCGATGCCATAATTCAAACATTAAAACATATCGTGGGACAGTAGCATTACATGAATACAAGGTTTGCCATCTATGCAGTATCAATGTTAGCATGCACTTCGTTGTATTGCAGTCCATCAAGAAAAAACGAACCTCCCCCTCCCCCCTCCCCACCCTGCATCTTCCCCAACTGATGCGGGTATGTTCCCAAAACCAAAAGAAAGTAACAACCGGTAGCAGATAAAACCAAAATATCTTGCTGTTACGTAAAAGATCTGCAGCGATCTCCTCACATGGGAGGTGTGGAAGATCCAATGCCCGCAAATAAAGAGCAACAGGCTCTTCTTGTACTGTGAACCAGAAGTACAGTGCGGGGTCGGTGGTATAGAAAGTTCTGCAGTCACATAATAAAGAGATGCGTGTTCCGGTTGCTGGGGGGCGAAAATTCGCTGTGTTAGGCATGTGGAGTGTAGGACTGATTGTGCTCCGCAATTACAGTCTCCAGGGTAGTTACATGGATCAACCAGTCAGTGGGGGCCCTAAGTATGGGAGACCCCCTCTGCAGGTTACAATTGAAAGAGGATTATAGCAGGGGAAGGCAAAAGGGGGTCCCAGGGGTAAGGAGCAATAGGGTATGCGCCGCGGGCAGTAAAGGGGAGACAAAAAAAAAGGGGGGGGTAACATACCAGGATTTGCAGACTCCCGCTGCGGCGTATAATGTGCTGGTGATGATGACAGGCAATCAATAGTGCTGATGAACATGCTCGGTCAGGTCACTCCGCCGCCCCTCTGGCGGGCCCCGGACGCTCCAACCAGGCAATGACTTCCTGAGGATCCTCAAAAAAGAACACACGGCCGTCCCTTTCGACTCTAAGACGAGCTGGAAATAGCATAGAGTATTTAAGATGTTGTATCCGGAGCCTCCTCTTCGCCTCCATGAAGCCTTGGCGGCGGCGCTGCACCTCGGCAGAAAAGTCGGGGAAGATAGCGATCTTGGAGTTTCCAAGGTGGATGTTACCTTTTTCCCTGGCCATGCGCAGCGCCGCATCTCTATCTTTGTAATTCAAGAATTTTGCTATAAACGTGCGGGGGGGAGCCCCCTGAGGAGGAGATCTGGCAGGCATACGATGAGCCCTCTCCACCGCCAGGGTGGGGGAGAAGGCCTCGCGGCCATAGGTGTCAACAAGGAGTTTCTCCAAGAAGGTGGTAGGATCTTTGCCCTCAGCTCCCTCGGGGAGCCCGATGAAACGGAGGTTGCACCTCCGGAGCCTATTTTCCATATCATCTTGCTTGCTTAGAATCTGATTGATTTGGAGCTGCATTCGATCGGAGCTGACTTGGAGCGGCGTAACGGTGTCCTCCACCTCTCCAATGCGGGTTTCGGCAGTCGTGACACGCTCACGAAGTTTCTGGAAGTCTTGTCGCATGAGTGAAAGGTCCACCTTGACCCCCTCTATTTGCGCCGTCAGGGACGTCCGGCAGTATGTGATCGCCTCGAGCAGTTTAGCTGTGTCGCCTCCCGTAGCGTCCTGCTCACCGCCTGCGGCACCGCCATCCCTTTCCTCCTCCTGGCGGCGGTACTGGTCCAATTTCGCCAGGGTGGCCTTTGGCGTTTTTGGCGGAGTCATGGCAGGTATCCGCTGTGATCCCTCCCCCCTCCAAAGCAGGCAGCTCAGTCTATACCGAATGGTAGGGAGCTGTAGGGCTGGTGGGCCAGGAAGAGTCACTAGTCAGCAGGCCGGGTGAAGCAAGATGGCCACCGACCAGCACTAGGCCGAAGCCGGGGCCTTTCCTGAACGCGGCGGCCGCGCAGTCAGAGGCTGATGTATCTGCCTCTGTGGGCGTGAGGGGTCCTCAGGGGGACTCGGTGGGCCCCTGCAGGCTGTTACCTGAGAGCAGGAGGGCCAGGAAGCAGCACAGGCGGCAGGTCGGGTGGAGCAAGATGGCCGCCGACTTCCAGGGCTAGGCCGAAGCCGCGGACTTTCCTAAATGCGGCACCCGCGATCGGGATCGCGGCCCTGCGGAGGCCGCCGTACGAGCGGAGGATGGTGGATTTGCGGCCACGGATGTTCAGGGTCCCCAGGGGGTCCCGCTGGGCTGGTGCAGGATGACGCTGAAGGTCAGGATGGGCTGTACAGGAGTAATGGACGGAGCTCAAATCATGCACGTCCTACTCCATGCTATGTCAGGCCACGCCCCCCATGCCAAACGTGTTTTAAAAGGCATTTGTTTTGTAGGATCTGAAAATCGCGAATCAACGCTCAGCAAACTTCTACCAACATGAAATTAGCAGAAGGGGCCCAAAGAGTGGCGCTTGAGAAATTAACTTCCTCTTTAAACTCTCATAGTACGTCAATACGTTTGTGTTTCTCAAACGACAAATTTTGCGAATTATTCTAGATAAAATCCTGCACACGCGCTTTTGACAAAAATCAGACGCTTGATCATACAACAATCAAACCGTGTCTACGAGGCCTTAGAGCAGGGGTCTCAAACCTGCGGCCCTCCAGCTGTTGCGGAACTACAAGTCCCATCATGCCTCTGCCTATGGGAGTCATGCTTGTAACTGTTTAGCCTTGCAATGCCTCATTGGAATTGTAGTTCTGCAACAGCTGGAGGGCCACCAGTTTGAGACCCCCGCCTTAGAGTCTGCAAAAGACTTGAGACTGGGGCAGAGGTTCACCTTCCAGCAAGACGACTCTAAACATACAGCCAGAGCTACAATGGAATTATTTAGATCAAAGCATATTCATGTGTTAGAATGGTCCAGTTAAAGTCCCGACCTAAATCCAATTGAGAATCTGTGGCAAGACTTGAAAATTCCTGTTCACAGATGCTCTCCATCCAAGCTTGAGCTATTTTGCAAAGAAGAATGGGCAAAAATGTCACTCTCTAGATGTGCAAAGCTGGTAAAGACATCTCCAAAAAAACTTGCAGCTGTAATTGCAGAGAAAGGTGGTTCTACAAAGTATGAACTCAGGGGGGGTGAATACAAATGCATGCCACACTTTTCACATATTATTAAAAACTTTGGAAAATCATTTATCATTTTCTTTCACTTCACAATTATGTGCCACTTTGTGTTGGTCTATCACATAAAATCCCAATAAAATACATTCAAGTTTTTGGTTGTAACATGACAAAATGTGGAAAATTTTAAGGGGTATGAATGCTTTTTCAAAGCACATTAAGCAGGTCAATTCAGTTGGTAGCTGGCTAGTTAGTTAGTTAGTTAGTTAGTTAGTTAGTTAGTAAGTTTGAGCTTGGAAATCTTTTTGTATTTGTTTGGTATTTAATCACCACTGGGTTTTTAATTTTTTGCGCTAAAGATGAAAAAAAAAAACGAAAATTTGGAAAAAAAAAACATTTGGGAGTTATTTACGAAAGGCAAATCCACTTTGCACTACAAGTGCAAACTACAAGTGCAAAGTGCACTAAAAGTGCACTTGGAAGTGCAGTCGCTGTAGATCTGAGGGAGACATGCAAGGAAAATAAAATACAGCATTTTAGCTTGCACATGATTGGATGATAAAATCATCAGAGCTTCCCCTCATTTCAGATCTACCCCTCAGATTTACAGCGACTGCACTTCCAAGTGTACTTCCAGTGCACTTTTAAGTGCACTTTGCACTTGTAGTGCAAAGTGGATTTGCCTTTCGTAAATAACCCCCATTGTGTTTTTCTTCATAATTTTTTAAAGAAAGTTACACTTCTACATCTCTTTGGTAAAAATAACTCAAATCAGTGTATATTATTTGGTCTGTGTGAAAGTTATAGTGCTAGTTCACACTAGATGCAGTTCTGTCTGCTTTTTTTCTGCACTAAAAATGCATGCACAGTGTTTTCCATGTATTCCAATGGCTCTAGTTCACACCAGTGCAGAAAAAAATAGGTAGAGTGTGCTGCATTTTTTTTGCACAGAACTGTACTGGAGCCTAGCAAATTGTATCAAAAACGCACTGGAACTGCGTGCAGTGTGAACAGTAAGCAAAAACTGATTTGAAACACATTTTTGAGGCGTGAACTGGCCCTAAAAATGCATGCACAGTGTTTTCAATGTATTCCAATGGCTCTAGTTCACACCAGTGCAGAAACTAACCGGAAACTGACTGGAACTGACTGCATTAGTGTGAACTAGAGCCATTGGAATATATGAAAAACACTGTGCATGCATTTTTAGTGCAGAAAAAAAAGCGCGCGGATTTGCATCTGGGGTGAACTATAGAGTCTACAAGCTATTTTTTTATGAATTTTATTAATTGAAATGTTTACATACTGCATTTAGAGGGCGCTGTTCTTTGTTCCTTTCTATATTACAGAGTTTTCTTTTTGCCTTCTAAAACTTCTGAACCGGCAGCCTGCTCTGGACAGTTATTTATTTATCCTCACATGGACTAAATCTCCAAAGAACTTATGTTATTCTCCTAATCTCTCCTCCCAGTCCATTCCTATTTTTACTTTGCCTTATTCAGAGTGCGCCATATTACCCAATTATTTCTACAGGCTATGGTGCCAATTATTGAAAATTGATCACACCTGATTACACGTGTGAAAATCAATGTTTCCCTATGGGAGCCGTCTTAACTGGTCCGACACATGTCGGTCCGACTTTGAGAATGCTCCCTGTACTACTTTGGTCCAACTTTGATCCGACTTCAGCCCATTGACTATCATTGAAGTCGGATCAAAGTCGGACCGCAGTCTTGCATGATCCGACTTTGGCATGCGACTTGTGCTCTGCTGCTCTTGAGGAGGAACTCCAGGCCAAATTTTACATAAAAAACCGGCATGGGTTTCCCCTCCAGGGGCGTACCAGGCCCTTGGGTCTGGTATGGATTTTAAGGGGAACCTCTACGCCGAAAAAACGGCGTAGGGGTCCCCCCAAAATCCAAACTCAGGATTCATACCAAACACACTGCCTGGTATTGGCAGGGATCCAAGTCGGATCCCCGTTCATTGAAAGTCGGACATATGTCGGCTTCATGTCACAGGGCAAAGTCGGATCCAAAGTAGGACGGCTGTCGTGTCGCACAAGTGTGAACCCAGCCTAAAGCTGGTCATACATCATACAATTTTCTTGTTCAATTTCCTTTATATTTCCCTTCAACTATGTAGTGGAAGAGCCTGTCCGGTTGCATACAAATTGTATAATGTATGGCTAGCCTTAGGCTTGGTTCACACTGGGGCGACCCGTCAGGCGACTTAGCCAGCTGACCAGTGGCGCTCCATTCAGTGCAATGAAACCGTTCTAAATCGGAGCGACTCGAGTCAAAAGGTTCCTGTACTACTTGGGGGTGACTTTGGAGCGGCTTGCATTGACTTCTATTACAGAAGTCGTTTGCAAGTCGCGCTGTGCGGGGCAGCTTCAGAGTCAGGTGACTTTGAAGCCGTCCTAGTGTGAACCGAGCCGAACATGCCAGAACAGTGCAAATACCCCCCAAAGGACCCCTTTATGGAAAGTAGACTGTCCAAGGTATTTAGTAAGAGGCACAAAAATGTCATATTAACAAGTTATTTCTAACACACGGCATAGGCATACTTGCAACTACACCCCAAAACACATTCTGCTACTCGTCCTGAGTATAGCGATACCACGTGTTAGACCTTTTCACAGCTTAGCCACATAGAGAAAAGCAACATTCAAGGAGTACTTCAGGCCAGGCCTTCTTCAGACACTTTTTGATTTCTGATGTTCGCGGTGATACCTCACGTGTGGTGCGATCGCCATTTACGTATACGTATAGGACCAACGTGTGTGTTCGCCTTTTCATGCAAGCACAGGGGGGTTGGGGGTGCTTTACATTTTTTGATTTATTTATTGGTGGGACACTGGCACACTGATAGATGTTTTTGTGCACTTGTACACTATGACAGATATTGATTTCCACCGGCAGACACTTACAGATGTTGATGTTGCAATGGAACACTATTGCAGATGTTTTTGTGCACTGCTACAGATGTTGATGGGACACTGAAACAGTGTGACAGATGTTTTGTGCACTGGGACACTGGTACAGGGACAGATGGTGCTTGGTGTACTATGTGGGGATGGCTGCAGTATATGTGATCTCTGTGTAACTGAACACTAAAATCATCAGTTACGCAGAGAGCTGTCACAGGGGCTACACAAGTCTCTGTTTACACTGTGTGAAGGCTGTGATTGGACACAGCCATCACATGATGGGGAGGGTCAATCATAGTGCCCATGTCCTGATCTGTAATGGGCTGTGTCTGAAGATCACAGTCATCACAGGATCGGTCGGACACACGTTCTGAATGACGAACGGGTACATCCACTCAGAACGGGGAAGCTCAAACCCGGCCGTTTATGAAAATTGGCCGGGTGGGAAGCAATTAAAGCAGTTGTATACACTATTTTTGAACTTTTACCTAGAAGTAAGCCTATAATAAGGTAAAAAGAATATCCTACTGTTTAGGAGATATTCCCCTCGCAATGAGCCGCTGACTGCAGCGGCGCATGCGCAGCGGGGATTCTCCGCTAAAGACCTTGCAGACGCGCGGGAGTGACGACATCGCCGCTCCAGCCACTCACAGCGCTGGAGCGGCGATACCCGGAAGACACGCCGAGGCAAGATGACATCTCCCTCGGTGTAGACCAGGTAGGTTCCCGACGCCTCATTCTAAGGTAAGTATTTCATAATGAGCTAGTATGCGGTTTATACTAGCTCATTATGCCTTTTGCCTTTCAGGTATGAAAAAAAAAAAAAAAGCAGCAGCGGGTATACAACCGCTTTAAGGCTTGGTCTAGGTTAGTGTCAATGTCAGCGTCAAGGGTCACAGTTGGGGTCAGTGTGTGTTTTAGGGTAGGATTATACTTTTTATTTTTATTTAATGCTAGTGTGTTTAGGTTGAAAAAAGCTAAATCCACACTGTTGTTTCTTGGCCCTACAACAGGTACAAACAACAAATAATATACACACATATGGTATCATCGTGAACATCAGGAGTAGAATTTATTTTGTTTTGTTTTTTTAAAGTTCATGGAAATGGCAAGAAATATACAGCTAAATTTTTTTATTTTTTTTGGGCCAGTTGATCTTTGAAAATCACCATTGAAGACCCAATTTCTCCTGAATAACAGAAGGTATAACTCACCTGGATAGCTAGTTATTTGAAGTGTAGAGTTTTACTAACCTATGCCAAAGTTGCAAAACTGAGTTTAGGCATTAGGATTTGTTTTACTTTTGGTCATGAAGGGGTTAATATCAATGTGTGTTAATTTCTTTTTTTTTTTTTTTTTTTTTACAGATGGTTTGCTTTTATATTGAATGTCATGAATTGAAGAATTACATAATTACATTAGGCACTAAGTCAATGTGACAAAATGTGGATAGGTACTCTCAGTCAGGGATTCACAGACACTCAAAAGCAAAACTAAGTGAGACAATTAAGAAGAAAAACTAGTTGATCTAGACTCATAGGAATAGGGATGCATGAGTGATAATAGGGGCCAAAAGTGTGGGAAGTGTGGATGCTGACAGCAACTATTTTAAAGCTTAGGAGGCAAACAAGCCGAGATTGGCAGGAAGCCGAGAGACGACGGATTACTTGAAAGGTCATCATCACAACTGCTTCAGCTTTTTAGCAGGTAGAAAACATTGATGTGCCTCATTACCTTCAACAAGATATATTTTTACTTATAGAGCTCCTTCAGAAAAAACAGAAATGCAGTTTGAAATGAAGAACTGTTGAAATTACTAATTATAACTAATTAATACCTCTACTTTACATGCAACTGAGAGAAACTATGTGTGAGTACACTCACACTGACACTTTTAACTGGTCCCGGGCACAGTTAACCCCCTTGGGCTGGTTTGTTTGTTTGTGTATCGCGAGTGCTCCAAATCTCAGCCGGGATAGGTTAAGCACACCGTGGGGGTTATTTACGAAAGGCAAATCCACTTTGCACTGCAAGTGCACTTGGAAGTGCAGTCGCTGTAGATCTGAGGGGGACATGCAAGGAAAATAAAAAACATAATTTTAGCTTGTACATGATTGGATAATAAAATCAGCAGAGCTTCCCCTAATTTCAGATCTTTCTCTCAGATCTACAGCGACTGCACTTACAAGTGCACTTACACTTGAAGTGCAAAGTGGATTTGTCTTGTAACCTCCCGTGTCCAGGACCACTTGGATGGAGGAGGTCCTTGAGCGCAGTTCATTTGTTGCCGATACGATTTGCTATCTGGCATGGATAAACTGAACTGCTGCCGAGATTACT
This sequence comes from Rana muscosa, assembly GCA_029206835.1. Classification (NCBI taxonomy): domain Eukaryota; kingdom Metazoa; phylum Chordata; class Amphibia; order Anura; family Ranidae; genus Rana; species Rana muscosa. The sequence goes on from CM055123.1 coordinate 173,542,227, forward strand.
CCCACTCATTTCCCCGCAAAGTGTTCCTGGGCACACTCCTCTGGTAACTAGACCAGAGATCCATGCTTCACTACATTGTCCTCTATAGAAAGTTCTGCGCTCTGGCATGGTTTGCACTCACTCAGAAGCAAACACCGTACCTGACAACAAGTTAACAACACCCAGGACCACCTCTTTCAAGTGGTCCCATGAGCGTCACGCTTAATCGATCCCAGGCACAGTTTGGGGCACTCATACTTGCCTAACCGGCCCAAGGGACTAAACCGTGCCCAGGATAAATTTAAGGTGCCAGTGTGAGTGCACCCTCAATGTGATTGAAAACCTCAGTGTGAAAATGGGGACACAGAACTCTCCATTGGATGACTATGTACTGAAGCAGGGATCACTGTGAGCTGGCTAGCAAAAGTGTGCCCTGGAACACTTACAGCCCAGTGTGAGTGCAGACCAGGAGTAGGGAGAATCAAACTCAGTCACAGTTTAGTTAAACCAGTCCCAGTGTGAGTACTCCCTAATATACAGGCCATGAATGGAAACCCTGAGAAATGTTGTGCCACCATCTCCACCGCTTCTTGGTAACAGACAACACAGCATAAAAAGAGCATAACAGGAAAGAACTGTAGCCTTCTCACATAATTTATAATAAAAACATATTTGCCATTCTAAAGCTTCCCTCCAACCACTTTGCATGTTATTTTATATATACTGTGATTCTGTACTTGCCAAATATGCTGCAGAAATCTCTCTCCACTAAGTCTGGCTGCATCCATTTCAACTGTGGGCAGCTGAAGCTCCTGCCTGTTCACTTCCTGGATTTACACAGACACGCAGAGGCATATCTCCAGCCCCACAGCTCTCATTGGCTCTCTTATGACTCATCCCCTCTCCCTTCCTGGCAAACTCTCACCAGAATTAGAGAGAGAGCTGTGCATGATGTCTTAAGCCTAGGCTTTTTATCAGACAAGAAAGAGGAAGTGGTTTTATAAGGTATTTACTGTCATAAAAAAAAAAAAGTTTTACCATCTAAAGTTAAAACAATGGCAGAGGATTTAATAGATGGAAAGATTAAAAAATTACTGAAGGTCCGCTTTGAGAGTTGGAAGGCCTGGAGCAGTATGACGTTTTATACTGAGAACGTTTTAGGAAAGTATGTCTATTCATGCAAGGTAAAAAAGGCAATCAAGTTCAACCTGCAAAGGAAAAATTGGGTTTAGCCACTATAAAGGGCAGGGAGGATGTACAGGAGAGAACAGTAAACCACAGGCACAGACTTCAGAGTTTACTCTAGTCAGTTTAGCGAAAGTTTAATTCTATGTGGGTTATTTTCTGTTTCTTTAAAAAAACTGCTTCAACCATTTTTTTCAGTCTGGTACAAAAAACAAGTATTCAAGGCTATTGGCACCTCTACTTTCATGATGTTTGCTATACACAAATCTAGGGTGTAACATGTTGCTAAGCACCCCAACCCTCACCCTCTGAGCCCCTCACTCCCCCCCCTCTGAAATTGGGTGGGGGTTTCCTCTTCACTGTACCCCTTTATAAAATTGGTGTAGCTGTGTGGGGCTACATCTGCACAGCCACATCATTCATTCACAGAGATCTGTGAATGAATGGACTACAAATGCCATCTGCCACAACAGCAGACGAGACAGGGAAAAAAAATATGTTGGCTGCCAATGCTGACCACCTCTTGAAAATGCTAGTTTCTTGGCTGTCTCTGCCTTACAAACCTCAAGACATGGACTAGGAAATAGCATGCAAATTACAAAATCAGAGGAAGAAAAACCCCTGATTTACTAATTGCTCCAGTTAAAGCCATTGACTAGGAAACAGCATGGACATTACAAAATCAGACAAAGTAAAGACCCCCGATTTTCTGATTCCTTCAGTTGAAGAGTGGTAGTTCACCTTTTCAGAAAAAATATGTAAAAGTGACCACTGTACATTGTCCCCACCCCCTGGTATCCGCTGTACTTGCCTCCATGGGTGCTGAGCTGTCAGTGCCCATGCAGTGGACTGGGGATTGAAATACCCACTCTTCTCCCTCTTCTCTATGCACCTCTTCCGAGACAGATCCAAGCAATTCTGATTGTTCAGCGCCCACACAGTCGCTCTGATCTGTCCCAGAAGCTCTGCACCAAGAAAAGGGAGAAGAATGGACATGTCAAATCCCTGGACTGCTACACGGGCTGTGTGGGCACAGACTGCTGCTCAGCACAGCAGGTAGGTACAGCGGAGCCTGGGAAGGGGGGACATGGGAAGGGTGTACAGTGTTAGCTCAGCTTTTCATTTTTTCTGAAAGGGTAAACTAAGGGGTTGATTTAATTTCCAAATGCACTTTAAGTGCCCTTTTAAGTGCACTTGTAGTGCAAAAGGATTTGCCTTTAGTAAATAACCCCCTTTGCCTTTTGCAAAGTGCAGTTGCTCCAGAGTTTAGTAAATGAGCAGAAGCTCTGCTGGCTTCAATCAACCAATCATGTGCAAGCAAAAATGCTGTTTTATTATTTTCCTTGCACATGATTGGGTATTCTTTGCAAAGTGAACTGTCATCTCATTTACTAAGCTCTGGAGCAATTTCTCTTGCAAGCAGACATGTACTGGCCATCGGGACTACTGGGAGTTTCCCGGTGGGCCGATGGCTCAGTGGGCCAGTTACAGTGACAGCGGACCGGAATAGAGGAGCAGCATGGGGGGGACAGAGGAGCATAGGGGGGACCAGAAGGAGTATGGGAGAGGGGACAGATAGCCGACTCAACAGCTATGGCCTGGGAGTTTCTCACTTTCCTGCTTAATCTTGTCCCATTACGGGGGGGGGGGGGGGCGCCGAACGGATTCCTTGGCCCGGGTGAAATAATGTCTTGCTTCCCCACTGGTACTGCCTATAAGAGGAATAATGTAGAATGGCTAGTGGGGGGGGGGGGCTTTGGTGGCTGGCCGGGGGGGGCAGATTTGTCTGGCCGGCATGTGAGAGACCTGTCACCTGTCGAAGTGGGCCAGTCTGGATGAAGTCCAGGGCCAAATTTTTGTCCCAGTCCAGCCCTGCTTGCAAGGTGCAACTGTACTTTGCAGCAAAGTGCACAGTCTATTTGCCTTTAGTAAATAAACCTCATAGTCACTCAAATTATTAAAGTCAAAGGCTCATTTTCACTGCCAGGCAACCAGAATCACCATAAGGAGTAATCAGCAATGACTCAGTATAGCTTTCCCTTATATTAGAATTACTTGTTTTTGCCTTTTATCTTTGTGTAAACTGTAAAGGTATCTTCTTAAAAAAAAAAAAAAAAATACTAGATTTGGTCTATACAATTCACTAGCCCTGCATAGAACTGTTCAAAGGCCCAATTCCACAAAAATTCTATTTTTAATGATTTATCAAAGCCATTCATTCACAATGCAATTGTCGATATGTTTATAAGATAATTAAATCTAATTGCTCAAATAATAATTTTCTCTAAAAAAGGAGGGCTATAGGATGTGCTGATCGCTTAAACATCATCGGAATATCAAGATTTATTTCCATTGTGGACAAAAAAAAAAAAAATGGCTGTTGTCTGCATTACAGACTAACCAAATGGCTCAAATATTCATAATATGCAAAGCGGTGTAAATTTATGCCGTTACAAAATGATTTTTGTTGCCTTCATAAAATGAGTGGTACATTTCAGGTGCATACGGGCAACACATATATCAAAGCCAGCGAACGCAAGATGCAGAAAGGTTCCAGCTGGAAGATTGGGAGCTCTGCCCTGTACCTTTCATTATGTTTAATGTCTCTACACCCAGTGTGTGTGGGTGGGGGAAATAAAATAATTGCTCTATTAAAGTTTGCTTCCAATTCTTTATTTAAACCACTTCTTTTTTTTTTTTTTGCCCAGTATCCCCATTTAATAAACACCAGTCTTCTATGACATACATAGATGGGCATTAAATGAGCATTGTTCTGCTCCATGCTGCCCTGCACATCAATACATCTCCAATATGTATATGGTTTAGTGGCAATAAAATATTTAAGACTGTGATCACAGCCTACTCAGGAAAAAAAAAATCGACCTGTTTTCTTGTTTTCCTCTAGCAGCAAGCTCCACAATCACACAGAATGTAGAAGATCACAGAATGTATAAGGAAGGATCACACAGAATGTAGAAGGAAGGATCTAATTAGAAGTGATTGACACCTAGATCTGGGTTATAAAGAGAGATTTCTTCCTGTCTGGGTGATCTAAGAAGAAACTCGCTCAGACATCTGGAAATGACAGCAGGGTGTGCACTAGAAACCGATCACACAGCCCTGGATACATTGTTGTTTACTCTAATGATATTACAGACGATTTAAAGATTGCACTTACTCGGTTACAGCTGTGCTGCCGAACGAATTGTCCTGAAGGCTGAAACAGAAACAAGAAAACATCAGATTACAGAGCGGGGCTCCCAGGCTGACGGAATCCTGTCCGGTGGATGGTGCACATACACAAACATGGCATTGCAAAGACAAGCCTTTCTGTTAGCTCGACATGCACATACCTTGGGCTGCACTGCACATGCTCACTGCCTCCCCATAAGGGACTAGCCCTGCTGCTGCTGCTGCTGCTGCTGCTGCAACACTCCAACCACACACAGCACATCAGATGCTGCTGCTGCTGCTGCTGAGAGACACAGGCTGCAAAGGCTTGCTCTGACCGAAACAAATCCAAAATCCATGTTTTATTCCACAGGACCGAGTTCAAAGCACATCACCTAATACATTTCATGTGATAATGGAAGGGGCTGGTGTAGCTTTGGATTCTGCCTATGGCTTCATGCACACTGTGCTCTTTTGGATGCCTTTTCCAAGCAGATTGAAAAAAAAAACGAAATAAAAGCTGCATTTTTTTTTTTCACAAGCGTTTATGCACTTTTTTTGCATGCGTTCGGCGTTAACCCTTTCATGCCTAAGCCTATTTCTGACATGTGCTGCTTACAAGTTAAAATCCGTATTTTTTGCTAGAAATGACTAAAGCCCCGTCCGTACACACGATCCGAATATCGTACGAAAAATGTCGTCCGAGGAAGAATCGTACGATAATCGGATCGTTAGTACAGAGCTTCGAGAGCCGATCATGACAGTTCATCCGATATTATTTAATCGGACGTGCACGAAAATTTTCCTCGTACGATAACAAATCGTACGATTTTCGTTTAGTCAGTACAGTTGTCGTCCGAAAATACAATACAAATACATTACAACACATGACATCACTTCCGATTTTTTTTTCTGTCGTACGAGAATTTTCGTGACTTTAATAACCTATTTAATTTTACTTGCGACTATTAAGCGAAAAAAGTCGTACGATCCGTCGTACGATATTCGGATCGTGTGTACGGGGCATTAGAATGCCCAAACATTATATATATATATATATATATATATATTTTTGCCACCTCATCCCTTTTAAACCGAACACATATTAATTACACAGGTTCTGTGGCTGATTACGGTGGTAATTAAAACTAACTTGGTGCCTTATCTGCATTAACCACCTCGCGCCCGCCGTACGACTATATACGGCCGCAAAGTGGCTCTACAATGCCGTCTTTTTACGGTCTCCACTCCTCCGGCCACTGGGGGGCGCGCGAGCGTGCCTGGCGCGTCACTGAGATGCCGATGCGCGTGCCTGGCGGCCGCAATGTCCGCCAGGTACCCGCGATCGGCCGTTACACAGACAAAAGGGGGGTTCATGGATCGGTCCCTGCATTTTTGGGACTCCTGGGATTTGAGCATCAGGTCATTTTACCTTTTATTTCCCCATTGTGGTCCTTCCCCCACCAGGCATGAACATGTTTTGACATTTTTATTTTGTGTTATTTTTTAGATTGCCTTTGGCAGCCACCTTTGGTTCAATTTTTATTATAATAATCAACACTGCATGTTCCAGTGTCTTTGGGAGGGCTGTACACCCCGCCTAAGTGCGGCTATATATCACCTCAGCTCCCATGTTGCATCTTTGGTCAGGGCTCCATATGCACCATACCCATTGTACCAGATTCCATGTAAGTACTCAAGATGGGCTTTTGTGTTCCATCATCTATTTCCTTTGACCAGCAACCAGATTTAGTTATTTACACTTCATTATACATTTTTTAGATGTCCTGAGCACTAGCCCCTGAAGAGTGTAACTTATACACGAAACGCGTCGGGCATCAGAAAAAGCATCAATCTCAGTTGACAACACAATCATTTACTTATGCTTTTACTGGTTTTATATGCAATTTTTTTCATGTTTTTAGCGCTTGTTGCCATGTGATATCTGTACATATGTAATTCACTGAATGTATTCCATTATCCATACGGATCACTATGTGGCACCTGGTCACACACTGATGTACCTTGTTGCTTATATTGTGCATACCCATACTTATGTGTGTGTAACTCTAGGGAATCGCATCAACCAGAATGTTTTTCCTTCCATGTGATTTCTGTTTGGAGATGCGTCATGCGTTTGTAGCGCCTTCCCCTCTTCTCTCTCCGTGCGACTCGCACTGTCTCTTGTCTAGGGGTATCTGATGGGGGAGAGAGAGAGAGCGGGTGGGCTACGCCTAGCTTCCACCACGTGGGAATACCTGTGGTATCAGCAATGTCTTGTTTACCTTCGGGTCTGTGCTGTGCACCCGGATCCTCCCTCCAAGAGTCACCGTGAACTTCGTCCGCCAGGAAGTGAGCCTCACACCATTAAAGTCCAACACTCCTTTATTAGAACACACCATACAGGGACTTCCTTGATAGATAGAACAGAAAAGGAGGTGTGAGTGTGAATAGGCCCAGACACAAATTCGGTCCTCCACTCTCCTCCTGGAGAGTGGGCTATGGTCTCCGCACGAGGTGAAGGGGATCCTTCTGGACAGTCTCCAACAAGAGACTCACCCGTCACCGGCAGTCTGCTGCACCGGGTCTTCGAGTGAGGAGCTCTCCCCGGTCCATTGCGTCTTACTCAGATTCAGGCCTCCATCCCCGAAGTGCCTTAGGACCCTTCCCTCGCGGAACTCAGTGTTGGGCACTGAGCTCCGGACCTTCTTGTAAGTACCTCACCCCAGGACTGAAGGTGCCTGAGGTGGAACACGATCTCCGTTGGTCCCCTAGGCCGAGGCCTCCTAGGGGAGGAGCACGAACCCACGTCCGCAAGCTGAAGGTGCTTGGGACGAAGACCCCGTGACCAAGATGGCCGGCCCCCTTTATACCCTCCCCCAGCAAGCACGGCGGGTTCCCCGCCCCACCATACCGCTGCCGAGAGAGGACAAAAAGGGCCTCGGCACACAGTGATATTCGTCCCTCCGGTCACAGTGACAGCGCCACCTCGTGGACCACAGGGAACATAGCACTGATGTCACAGCCAGATTCAAAAAATGCACCCAGGAAAGTAAGTACCCGCTACACATTCCCCCCTGTCTTTTGACACTGGACCCCAGTGTCTGGAGTGAATCACGCCCTCAACGGCTGACATAATCCAATCCAGAAACCAACTAACAATTTGAAAAACCAAAAATTTTTAGGAAACTATCCTAACGGAGAAGTTGTGTCTGAGCCCCTGCAACAAAAGAGGAGTGAAAGACAACATTTAAAACATTATACTTTTCCCTCCCATCCTAACTAAGAACCACCCCAGGTTCCATAATCTTGCCGGGACGCTCTCCTGCAGAGGGAAGAGAAAAGAAACAATAAAACCCTGACACATGTGTATGTGTGAGAGAAAAAGAAACTCCTCCGAAGAGAAATATCTTTTCCTCCAGTGTGAGTGTGTACAATGTGTAACGTTGCACGAGACTGCTACCTGGTGACAGCCTCGCGGTAACTGCACCCGTTGAACCATCTTCTCTTTTCTTGCTGCTTGGAACAGTTCTTCCTTGGAATGACACAAGCACCCCTCTTGCGGGGCAAAACACTGATGATGGCACCAGCAAGAAAGTCAAACAGCAAAGTTCAGGGGGTGCAAAGTCCTTTCAAAAAGCAAACAAATGGAGTCTCTTTCTCCTCAGAGGTAGAAGCGGGGATGCGGCAGAACAATAGGTTTTAGATGCCGATCCATGGTCTCCAAATGGTACTCCACATCCTCACTAGTGATGAGCCGAACACCCCCGGGTTCGGTTCGCACCAGAACCCGCGAACGGACCGAAAGTTCGAACGAACATTAGAACCCTATTAAATACAATGGATGCGAACGTTCGAATTCTAAAGTGCTAATTATAAAAACTATTATGCATGTTATTGTCCTAAAAAGGGTTTGGGAACCCGGGTTGTGCACCAGGGGACATGTATCAATGCAAAAAGAAGTTTTAAAAACGGTCGTTTTTCGGGAGCAGTCATTTTAATGATGCATAAAGTGAAAAAAAAAAAGTCAAATATTCCTTTAAATATCGTACCTGGGGGGTGTCTAAAGTATGCCTGTGAAGTGCCACGTGTTTCCCGTGTTTAGAACTGTCCCTGCACAAAATTACACTTCTAAAGGAAAAAAAAGCCATTTAAAACTGCTTGCGGCTTTAATGTAATGTCTGGTCCCGGTAATATGGATGAAAATCTTTAAGAAAAATGGCATAGCTACCCCATGACCCCCCCCCCCCTACCCCAGCCCATTACCAGCCCCTTTGGGTCTTGTATGGATATTAAGGGGAACCCCGCACATAAAATAAAAAAGGCCCTATATACTCTGAACAGCCGTATACAGGCGGTGCATACAAGACAGGGACTGTAGGTTTGTTCTTATGTAGAATCTGTTTGTAATTTTGAACAGGTAAATTGTTTAAGTGTAGCTCCAGCCCAAAAATCTATTTTTAAACTTTTTGGAAAACATAGGTAAGGGTTATCACCCCTGTAACATTTGTTTTGCTGTCTGTGCCCCTGTTCAGAACATTTCACCTCACTTTCCGTCCCAATGACAACTAGGGATGAGCTTCGTGTTCGAGTCGAACATACGTTCGACTCGAACATTGGCTGTTCGATCGTTCGACGAAGATCGAACGATTTGGGCCGTTCGCGCCAAATTCGAGTGACGCGAACGGCCCACAATGCACTACGCCATCGCAGTGTCATCCAGGCGCTGTGATTGGCCAAGCATGCACTGTGACCCCGCATGCTTGGCCAATCACAGCGCCGGCAGCGAGGAGAGCAATGATTGGCCACAGGCAGGATGCCTGTGGCCAATTATTGCTGAGGGTGTTTAGTACACGCCCCACACTATAAAAGGCCGCCAGCACGGCGGCCTAGTGTAGTGTGTTCCGGAGCAGGGATAGAGTAGCATAGGCAGGGACAGTGACTGTTATTTCTTTCTTGCTTAACCTGGATTCCTTTAGTTTAGGGAAAGAGAAGGATAGGTAGGGAGAGTGTCAGTGTGTTTTGTGCTTCTGCTATAGTGTGCTTAAAAAAAACATTTATTCTAGGGACAGAAAACTCTAGGTAGGGACAGTGTCAGTTTCTTTCACTCTGCAAGTCCTTGTTTCCAGGGACCTGTAAGGACAGTGAGTTAATTGTCCTTGTGCTATATTGTGCTTAAAAAAAACATTTATTCTAGGGACAGAAAACTCTAGGTAGGGACAGTGTCAGTTTCTTTCACTCTGCAAGTCCTTGTTTCCAGGGACCTGTAAGGACAGTGAGTTAATTGTCCTTGTGCTATATTGTGATTAAAAAAAACATTTATTCTAGGGACAGAAAACTCTAGGTAGGGACAGTGTCAGTTTCTTTCACTCTGCAAGTCCTTGTTTCCAGGGACCTGTAAGGACAGTGAGTTAATTTTCCTTGTGCTATATTGTGATTAAAAAAAACATTTTTTCTAGGGACAGAAAACTGTAGGTAGGGAGAGTGTTTTTTTTCTTTCACTCTGCAAGTCCTTGTTTCCAGGGACCTGTAAGGACAGTGAGTTAATTGTCCTTGTGCTATATTGTGCTTAAAAAAAACATTTATTCTAGGGACAGAAAACTCTAGGTAGGGACAGTGTCAGTTTCTTTCACTCTGCAAGTCCTTGTTTCCAGGGACCTGTAAGGACAGTGAGTTAATTGTCCTTGTGCTATATTGTGATTAAAAAAAACATTTATTCTAGGGACAGAAAACTCTAGGTAGGGACAGTGTCAGTTTCTTTCACTCTGCAAGTCCTTGTTTCCAGGGACCTGTAAGGACAGTGAGTTAATTTTCCTTGTGCTATATTGTGATTAAAAAAAACATTTTTTCTAGGGACAGAAAACTGTAGGTAGGGAGAGTGTTTTTTTTCTTTCACTCTGCAAGTCCTTGTTTCCAGGGACCTGTAAGGACAGTGAGTTAATTGTCCTTGTGCTATATTGTGCTTAAAAAAAACATTTATTCTAGGGACAGAAAACTCTAGGTAGGGACAGTGTCAGTTTCTTTCACTCTGCAAGTCCTTGTTTCCAGGGACCTGTAAGGACAGTGAGTTAATTGTCCTTGTGCTATATTGTGATTAAAAAAAACATTTATTCTAGGGACAGAAAACTCTAGGTAGGGACAGTGTCAGTTTCTTTCACTCTGCAAGTCCTTGTTTCCAGGGACCTGTAAGGACAGTGAGTTAATTTTCCTTGTGCTATATTGTGATTAAAAAAAACATTTTTTCTAGGGACAGAAAACTGTAGGTAGGGAGAGTGTTTTTTTTCTTTCACTCTGCAAGTCCTTGTTTCCAGGGACCTGTAAGGACAGTGAGTTAATTGTCCTTGTGCTATATTGTGCTTAAAAAAAACATTTATTCTAGGGACAGAAAACTCTAGGTAGGGACAGTGTCAGTTTCTTTCACTCTGCAAGTCCTTGTTTCCAGGGACCTGTAAGGACAGTGAGTTAATTGTCCTTGTGCTATATTGTGATTAAAAAAAACATTTATTCTAGGGACAGAAAACTCTAGGTAGGGACAGTGTCAGTTTCTTTCACTCTGCAAGTCCTTGTTTCCAGGGACCTGTAAGGACAGTGAGTTAATTTTCCTTGTGCTATATTGTGATTAAAAAAAACATTTTTTCTAGGGACAGAAAACTGTAGGTAGGGAGAGTGTTTTTTTTCTTTCACTCTGCAAGTCCTTGTTTCCAGGGACCTGTAAGGACAGTGAGTTAATTGTCCTTGTGCTATATTGTGCTTAAAAAAAACATTTATTCTAGGGACAGAAAACTCTAGGTAGGGACAGTGTCAGTTTCTTTCACTCTGCAAGTCCTTGTTTCCAGGGACCTGTAAGGACAGTGAGTTAATTGTCCTTGTGCTATATTGTGATTAAAAAAAACATTTATTCTAGGGACAGAAAACTCTAGGTAGGGACAGTGTCAGTTTCTTTCACTCTGCAAGTCCTTGTTTCCAGGGACCTGTAAGGACAGTGAGTTAATTTTCCTTGTGCTATATTGTGATTAAAAAAAACATTTTTTCTAGGGACAGAAAACTGTAGGTAGGGAGAGTGTTTTTTTTCTTTCACTCTGCAAGTCCTTGTTTCCAGGGACCTGTAAGGACAGTGAGTTAATTGTCCTTGTGCTATATTGTGCTTAAAAAAAACATTTATTCTAGGGACAGAAAACTCTAGGTAGGGACAGTGTCAGTTTCTTTCACTCTGCAAGTCCTTGTTTCCAGGGACCTGTAAGGACAGTGAGTTAATTGTCCTTGTGCTATATTGTGATTAAAAAAAACATTTATTCTAGGGACAGAAAACTCTAGGTAGGGACAGTGTCAGTTTCTTTCACTCTGCAAGTCCTTGTTTCCAGGGACCTGTAAGGACAGTGAGTTAATTTTCCTTGTGCTATATTGTGATTAAAAAAAACATTTTTTCTAGGGACAGAAAACTGTAGGTAGGGAGAGTGTTTTTTTTCTTTCACTCTGCAAGTCCTTGTTTCCAGGGACCTGTAAGGACAGTGAGTTAATTGTCCTTGTGCTATATTGTGCTTAAAAAAAACATTTATTCTAGGGACAGAAAACTCTAGGTAGGGACAGTGTCAGTTTCTTTCACTCTGCAAGTCCTTGTTTCCAGGGACCTGTAAGGACAGTGAGTTAATTGTCCTTGTGCTATATTGTGCTTAAAAAAAACATTTATTCTAGGGACAGAAAACTCTAGGTAGGGACAGTGTCAGTTTCTTTCACTCTGCAAGTCCTTGTTTCCAGGGACCTGTAAGGACAGTGAGTTAATTTTCCTTGTGCTATATTGTGATTAAAAAAAACATTTTTTCTAGGGACAGAAAACTGTAGGTAGGGAGAGTGTTTTTTTTCTTTCACTCTGCAAGTCCTTGTTTCCAGGGACCTGTAAGGACAGTGAGTTAATTGTCCTTGTGCTATATTGTGCTTAAAAAAAACATTTATTCTAGGGACAGAAAACTCTAGGTAGGGACAGTGTCAGTTTCTTTCACTCTGCAAGTCCTTGTTTCCAGGGACCTGTAAGGACAGTGAGTTAATTTTCCTTGTGCTATATTGTGATTAAAAAAAACATTTTTTCTAGGGACAGAAAACTGTAGGTAGGGAGAGTGTTTTTTTTCTTTCACTCTGCAAGTCCTTGTTTCCAGGGACCTGTAAGGACAGTGAGTTAATTTTCCTTGTGCTATATTGTGATTAAAAAAAACATTTTTTCTAGGGACAGAAAACTGTAGGTAGGGAGAGTGTTTTTTTTCTTTCACTCTGCAAGTCCTTGTTTCCAGGGACCTGTAAGGACAGTGAGTTAATTGTCCTTGTGCTATATTGTGCTTAAAAAAAACATTTATTCTAGGGACAGAAAACTCTAGGTAGGGACAGTGTCAGTTTCTTTCACTCTGCAAGTCCTTGTTTCCAGGGACCTGTAAGGACAGTGAGTTAATTTTCCTTGTGCTATATTGTGATTAAAAAAAACATTTTTTCTAGGGACAGAAAACTGTAGGTAGGGAGAGTGTTTTTTTTCTTTCACTCTGCAAGTCCTTGTTTCCAGGGACCTGTAAGGACAGTGAGTTAATTTTCCTTGTGCTATATTGTGATTAAAAAAAACATTTTTTCTAGGGACAGAAAACTGTAGGTAGGGAGAGTGTTTTTTTTCTTTCACTCTGCAAGTCCTTGTTTCCAGGGACCTGTAAGGACAGTGAGTTAATTGTCCTTGTGCTATATTGTGCTTAAAAAAAACATTTTTTCTAGGGACAGAAAACTGTAGGTAGGGAGAGTGTTTTTTTTTTTTCACTCTGCAAGTCCTTGTTTCCAGGGACCTGTAAGGACAGTGAGTTAATTGTCCTTGTGCTATATTGTGCTTAAAAAAAACATTTATTCTAGGGACAGAAAACTCTAGGTAGGGACAGTGTCAGTTTCTTTCACTCTGCAAGTCCTTGTTTCCAGGGACCTGTAAGGACAGTGAGTTAATTTTCCTTGTGCTATATTGTGATTAAAAAAAACATTTTTTCTAGGGACAGAAAACTGTAGGTAGGGAGAGTGTTTTTTTTCTTTCACTCTGCAAGTCCTTGTTTCCAGGGACCTGTAAGGACAGTGAGTTAATTGTCCTTGTGCTATATTGTGCTTAAAAAAAACATTTATTCTAGGGACAGAAAACTCTAGGTAGGGACAGTGTCAGTTTCTTTCACTCTGCAAGTCCTTGTTTCCAGGGACCTGTAAGGACAGTGAGTTAATTTTCCTTGTGCTATATTGTGATTAAAAAAAACATTTTTTCTAGGGACAGAAAACTGTAGGTAGGGAGAGTGTTTTTTTTCTTTCACTCTGCAAGTCCTTGTTTCCAGGGACCTGTAAGGACAGTGAGTTAATTTTCCTTGTGCTATATTGTGATTAAAAAAAACATTTTTTCTAGGGACAGAAAACTGTAGGTAGGGAGAGTGTTTTTTTTCTTTCACTCTGCAAGTCCTTGTTTCCAGGGACCTGTAAGGACAGTGAGTTAATTGTCCTTGTGCTATATTGTGCTTAAAAAAAACATTTATTCTAGGGACAGAAAACTCTAGGTAGGGACAGTGTCAGTTTCTTTCACTCTGCAAGTCCTTGTTTCCAGGGACCTGTAAGGACAGTGAGTTAATTTTCCTTGTGCTATATTGTGATTAAAAAAAACATTTTTTCTAGGGACAGAAAACTGTAGGTAGGGAGAGTGTTTTTTTTCTTTCACTCTGCAAGTCCTTGTTTCCAGGGACCTGTAAGGACAGTGAGTTAATTTTCCTTGTGCTATATTGTGATTAAAAAAAACATTTTTTCTAGGGACAGAAAACTGTAGGTAGGGAGAGTGTTTTTTTTCTTTCACTCTGCAAGTCCTTGTTTCCAGGGACCTGTAAGGACAGTGAGTTAATTGTCCTTGTGCTATATTGTGCTTAAAAAAAACATTTTTTCTAGGGACAGAAAACTGTAGGTAGGGAGAGTGTTTTTTTTTTTTCACTCTGCAAGTCCTTGTTTCCAGGGACCTGTAAGGACAGTGAGTTAATTGTCCTTGTGCTATATTGTGCTTAAAAAAAACATTTATTCTAGGGACAGAAAACTCTAGGTAGGGACAGTGTCAGTTTCTTTCACTCTGCAAGTCCTTGTTTCCAGGGACCTGGAGAGACATTGAGTGAATTGTCCTTGTGCTATATTGTGATTAAAAAAAACATTTATTCTAGGGACAGAAAACTCTAGGTAGGGACAGTGTCAGTTTCTTTCACTGTGAAAGTCCTTGTTTCAAGGGACAGAGAAGGACACCTGAAGGTAGCCCTTATTGCTTTTTTCCCATCTCCCTGCAGGCCATCTATTAGAATGTCTGGAAGGCAAACAAGGAGAGGCAGACAGTCAGGAGGCAATAAAAGAGGGCAAGCAGGCTCTGTGTCTGGGGGCAACAGTGCTGGTCGTGGACGCGGTGCATTGTCATCAGCACATGGCCATGGGACACGCTTGTCCTTCTTTTCGGCAGCTGGACATGTTGAGCCACATCATGCCGAAGACTTGGTAGAGTGGATGACCAAGCCCTCCTCCTCCTCCTCATCCTCTCTCACCCAGGCTCAGGGTACTGGAAAAGCAGCTGCCAAAGCGTCGTCTTCCCTGGTATCAATGTCAGACAAATCATCAGTCACTCCTTCCCTAGACCCACCATGTCCTCCTCCTGAGGAGTCCCCCGAACTGTTTCAGCACAGTGTTGGGTACATGCTCCAGGAGGATGCCCAGCGTTTCGAAGGGTCTGATGATGAAACCCAGCTAGAGGAAGGCAGTAGCGTGAGAGCAGACAGAGGGGATGCTCAAGAAGGACACCAATCTGGCAGTCATGTTCCAGCAGCTGCAGCATACTGCCAGATTGGCTCCAGTGATGAGGAGGGAGGGGATGATGAGGTCAATGACTCCACGTGGGTGCCTAATAGGAGAGAGGAGGAGGAGGAGGATGAGGAGGAGGCACATCTCCAACGAGGCAGGATGCCCTTTGGTGGCCAGCGTAAGGGCAGTACACCGACGGAATCACACCGCAGAGCTCCGCCTGTGCAGGGCGCTGCCTCTGCCCGTCATTCAAAAAGTTCTTTGGTGTGGGCCTTTTTTGAGGCTAGTGCATCAGATCGCACAGCTGCTGTTTGCAACATATGTCTCAAGCGTATATCGCGTGGCCAAAACATCAGCCGCTTGGGTACCACATGCCTGACCAGACATATGTTGACCTGCCATGCAGCTCGTTGGCAAGCCTACCTCAAAGACCCACACCAAAGAACCAAGCGGACCTCTCCTTGCACCGCATCAGCTGGGATCTCCAACCCCACTATAACTTCAGTCCTCTCTGAAACATGCACTGAGAGGAATGAAGGTGTAGAATTAGGTGTGTCACAGCCAAGTACTTGCGCCCACTCTGGTAGCAGTACACCGACGTCCGATTCTAGCAGGCAAATTTCCCTGCCCCAGCTGCTGGACCGTCGAAAGAAGTTCACTCCCAGCCATCCACATGCCCAGCGGTTGAATGCTAGCTTGGCTAAATTGCTAGCGCTTCAACTGCTGCCTTTTCAGTTGGTAGACTCGGCCCCCTTCCGTGAGTTTGTGCAATGTGCGGTTCCTCAGTGGCAGGTTCCCAAACGCCACTTTTTCTCACGGAAGGCTATTCCGGCTCTCTACCGGCATGTGGAAGGCAATGTCTTGGCCTCGCTGGACAGGGCGGTCAGCGGTAAGGTGCATATTACCGCTGACTCATGGTCCAGCAGGCATGGACAGGGACGTTACCTTTCTTTCACGGCCCATTGGGTCACTCTTTTGGCAGCTGGGAAGGATTCAGGACAAGGTGCAGTAGTGTTGGAGGTTGTCCCACCGCCACGCCTCCAAAATGCTACTACTGGTTGTGACACACCTCTCTCCTCCACCCCCTCCTCTTCTTCTTCCTCCATGGCCTCTTCCTGTGGTTTGTCCTATGAACCAGCGGTGCTCCGTAGCCGTTCACGGGGCTACGCAAGTACGCAGGCAAAAAGATGCCATGCCGTGCTTGCGCTGGTGTGTTTGGGGGACAGAAGCCACACTGGGGCAGAGGTCCTGTCTGCTCTGCAGGGCCAGGCCGAGAGGTGGTTGACGCCACGCCAGCTTAAGCCAGGAATGGTGGTTTGCGACAATGGCACCAACCTCCTCTCCGCCCTCCGACAGGGACAACTGACCCATGTGCCCTGTGTGGCTCACGTCCTTAACCTGGTGGTGCAGCGCTTCTTGGGCAGGTACCCGGGCTTACAGGATGTCCTGAGGCAGGCCAGGAAAGTCTGTGTGCATTTCCGCAGATCTTATAATGCCAGTGCTCGCCTGGCTGAGCTGCAAAAGGAGTTGAACCTGCCCAAGAACCGCCTTATATGTGACATGCCCACCAGGTGGAACTCAACGTTGGCCATGCTGCAGCGGCTGCACACGCAGCAGAGGGCCATCAATGAGTACCTGTGCGACTACGGCACCAGGACAGGGTCAGGGGAGCTTGGTTTTTTTTCTCCACGCCAGTGGGGCATGATCAGGGATGCATGCACTGTCCTGGCACCATTTGAGGAGGCCACGAGGATGGTGAGCAGTGACAGTGCATGCATCAGTGACACTGTACCTCTTGTCCACCTGTTGGAGCACACGCTGCGTGGAATAATGGACAGGGCACTTGAGGCAGAACAGAGGCAGGAAGAGGAGGACTTCCTTGCCTCTCAAGGCCCCCTTTACCCAGACAGTGTTCCTTCTGTCCCACCCATCGCACAGGAAGAGGAGGAGGAGGAGGAGGAGGAGGAGGAGGAGGATTGTGTCAGCATGGAGGTGGAGGCTGGCACTCAGCATCATCAGCAGCAGTCTTTTAGGGATGATTTACAGTCCCAAGAAACCAGTGGACTTGTACGTGGCTGGGAGGAGGTGGCTGCGGATCATGTCGTCCTTAGTGACCCAGAGGACTCCGGAGCGAATGCCTCAGCAAACCTACGCTGCATGGCCTCCCTGATCCTGCAAAGTCTGCGGAAGGATCCTCGTATTCTTCGGATCAAGGAGAGGGACCATTACTGGCTGGCCACTCTCCTTGATCCACGGTACAAGGGTAAGGTTGCGGACCTTATGTTACCGTCGCAGAGGGAGCAGAGGATGAGACAACTCCGGGAGGCCTTGCAGAAAGGTCTGTGCAACGCGTTCCCAGAGACTGGGAGGTTGCAAACTCCTGGTCCTGGACAACGAGTTGCTGAGGCTTCGGCCAGTCAAAGAAGGAGCGGTGGGGAAGGTGGCCGTCTGACCGATGCGTTCAGACAATTCTTTAGTCCGCAGCCCCAAAGTATGATCGGTTCCAGCAACCATCGCCAGCGTCTGATAAACATGGTGCAGGAATATCTAGGGGCAAGGTCAGACTTGGACACCTTCCCCACCGAAAATCCTCTGGCTTACTGGGTCTTGAGGATGGATCACTGGCCAGAGCTTGCACAGTATGCAATTGAGCTACTGGCCTGTCCTGCATCCAGCGTTCTTTCGGAACGCACATTCAGTGCTGCTGGAGGATTTGTCACGGATCACAGGGTGCGCCTGTCCACCGACTCGGTTGATCGACTGACTTTCATCAAGATGAACCAGTCTTGGATCACCACCAGCTACCACACACCTGATGCTGATATAACAGACTAATTGATTTTAAAATGTCACATCCCTTCAAGACTGATGCTGATGCTGAGTGCCTGTGCTGTTATGTTGACTGGCTATCCTCCTCCTCCGAGTCCTCAATGATACGATTGATGATGATAGCTTGGAAGATCATTTTTGTTTATGGGTGCCGCCACCAGTGCCTAACGCCCAATTTTTCAGCCCCTGTTTAACAGGGGCGTGTAATTACAATTTTTGAAGCAATACTTTGCAACAGGGCTCATTGCTGTGCTCCAAGTACAGTATCTGTGAGGAGTTGCAGTGTTGTGCCACCAGTGCCTAAGGCCCAATTTTTCAGCCCCTGTTTAACAGGGGCGTGTCATTACAATTTTTGAAGCAATACTTTGCAACAGGGCTCATTGCTGTGCTCCAAGTACAGTATCTGTGAAGGGTTGCAGTGTTGTGCCACCAGTGCCTAAGGCCCAATTTTTCAGCCCCTGTTCAACAGGGGCATGTAATTACAATTCTTGATCTAATAATTCACAGCAGGGCCCATTGCTGCACCCACCAAGAGTAACTGTCAGGGCTTACAGTGTTGTGGCACCAGCACCACCATCAAAGGCCCAATTTTTACTACCACTGTTCAACAATTATATGTAATTAAAATTCCTGATATAATAGTTGACAGCAGGGCGTTCCAGCACCAACCAAGAGTAACTGTGAGTGCTTACAGTGTTGTGCCAACACCAACAACTAAGGGGCCTATTTCTGCAGAGTATATACGGCAGGTCCCTACTTTCAAACATCCAACTTACAAACGACTCCTACTTGCAAACGCAAGAAGACAACAGGAAGTGAGAGGAAATCTACCACTAGGAAGGAAAATTCTCTCCTGTAAGAATAAATATGGGAGAAAGGTGTCTCCTCTGTACTGATGCTTTATCAGCAATCCTTGTTTCAAGAAAAACACCACATTTCAAAAACAGTTGTCATTAGGACGGAAAGTGAGGTGAAATGTTCTGAACAGGGGCACAGACAGCAAAACAAATGTTACAGGGGTGATAACCCTTACCTATGTTTTCCAAAAAGTTTAAAAATAGATTTTTGGTCTGGAGCTACACTTCAACAATGTACCTGTTCAAAATTACAAACAGATTCTACATAAGAACAAACCTACAGTCCCTGTCTTGTATGCACCGCCTGTATACGGCTGTTCTGAGTATATAGGGCCTTTTTTATTTTATGTGCGGGGTTCCCCTTAATATCCATACAAGACCCAAAGGGGCTGGTAATGGGCTGGGGTAGGGGGGGGGTCATGGGGTAGCTATGCCATTTTTCTTAAAGATTTTCATCCATATTACCGGGACCAGACATTACATTAAAGCCGCAAGCAGTTTTAAATGGCTTTTTTTTCCTTTAGAAGTGTCATTTTGTGCAGGGACAGTTCTAAACACGGGAAACACGTGGCACTTCACAGGCATACTTTAGACACCCCCCAGGTACGATATTTAAAGGAATATTTGACTTTTTTTTTTTCACTTTATGCATCATTAAAATGACTGCTCCCGGAAAACGACCGTTTTTAAAACTTATTTTTGCATTGATACATGTCCCCTGGTGCAGAACCCGGGTTCCCAAACCCTTTTTAGGACAATAACATGCATAATAGTTTTTATAATTAGCACTTTAGAATTCGAACGTTCGCATCCATTGTATTTAATAGGGTTCTAATGTTCGTTCGAACTTTCGGTCCGTTCGCGGGTTCTGGTGCGAACCGAACCCGGGGGTGTTCGGCTCATCACTAATGACAACTGTTTTTGAAATGTGGTGTTTTTCTTGAAACAAGGATTTCTGATAAAGCATCAGTACAGAGGAGACACCTTTCTCCCATATTTATTCTTACAGGAGAGAATTTTCCTTCCTAGTGGTAGATTTCCTCTCACTTCCTGTTGTCTTCTTGCGTTTGCAAGTAGGAGTTGTTTGTAAGTTGGATGTTTGAAAGTAGGGACCTGCCGTATATACTCTGCAGAAATAGGCCCCTTAGTTGTTGGTGTTGGCACAACACTGTAAGCACTCACAGTTACTCTTGGTTGGTGCTGGAACGCCCTGCTGTCAACTATTATATCAGGAATTTTAATTACATATAATTGTTGAACAGTGGTAGTAAAAATTGGGCCTTTGATGGTGGTGCTGGTGCCACAACACTGTAAGCCCTGACAGTTACTCTTGGTGGGTGCAGGAATGGGCCCTGCTGTGAATTATTAGATCAAGAATTGTAATTACATGCCCCTTTTGAACAGGGGCTGAAAAATTGGGCCTTTCGTGGTGGTGGTGGTGGTGGCGTTGCCACAACACTGTAAGCCCTCAGAGTTACTCTTGGTGGGTGCAGCAATGGGCCCTGCTGTGAATTATTAGATCAAGAATTGTAATTACATGCCCCTTTTGAACAGGGGCTGAAAAATTGGGCCTTTCGTGGTGGTGGTGGTGGTGGCGTTGCCACAACACTGTAAGCCCTCAGAGTTCCTCTTGGTGGGTGCAGCAATGGGCCCTGCTGTGAATTATTAGATCAAGAATTGTAATTGCATGCCCCTTTTGAACAGGGGCTGAAAAATTGGGCCTTTCGTGGTGGTGGTGGTGGTGGCGTTGCCACAACACTGTAAGCCCTCAGAGTTACTCTTGGTGGGTGCAGCAATGGGCCCTGCTGTGAATTATTAGATCAAGAATTGTAATTACATGCCCCTTTTGAACAGGGGCTGAAAAATTGGGCCTTTCGTGGTGGTGGTGGTGGTGGCGTTGCCACAACACTGTAAGCCCTCAGAGTTCCTCTTGGTGGGTGCAGCAATGGGCCCTGCTGTGAATTATTAGATCAAGAATTGTAATTACATGCCCCTTTTGAACAGGGGCTGAAAAATTGGGCCTTTCGTGGTGGTGGTGGTGGTGGCGTTGCCACAACACTGTAAGCCCTCAGAGTTACTCTTGGTGGGTGCAGCAATGGGCCCTGCTGTGAATTATTAGATCAAGAATTGTAATTGCATGCCCCTGTTGAACAGGGGCTGAAAAATTGGGCCTTAGGCACTGGTGGCACAACACTACAACCCCTCACAGATACTGTACTTGGAGCACAGCAATGAGCCCTGTTGCAAAGTATTGCTTCAAAAATTGTAATGACACGCCCCTGTTAAACAGGGGCTGAAAAATTGGGCCTTAGGCACTGGTGCCACAACACTCCAACCCCTCACAGATACTGTACTTGGAGCACAGCAATGAGCCCTATGGCAAATTATTGCTAAAAAAATTGTAATTACACGCCCCTGTAAAACAGGGGCTGAAAAATTGGGCCTTAGCCACTGGTGGTGGCACCCATAAACAAAAATGATCTTCCAAGCTATCATCATCAATCGTATCATTGAGGACTCGGAGGAGGAGGATAGCCAGTCAACATAACAGCACAGGCACTCAGCATCAGCATCAGTCTTGAAGGGATGTGACATGTTAAAATCAATTAGTCTGTTATATCAGCATCAGGTGTGTGGTAGCTGGTGGTGATCCAAGACTGGTTCATCTTGATGAAAGTCAGTCGATCAACCGAGTCGGTGGACAGGCGCACCCTGTGATCCGTGACAAATCCTCCAGCAGCACTGAATGTGCGTTCCGAAAGAACGCTGGATGCAGGACAGGCCAGTAGCTCAATTGCATACTGTGCAAGCTCTGGCCAGTGATCCATCCTCAAGACCCAGTAAGCCAGAGGATTTTCGGTGGGGAAGGTGTCCAAGTCTGACCTTGCCCCTAGATATTCCTGCACCATGTTTATCAGACGCTGGCGATGGTTGCTGGAACCGATCATACTTTGGGGCTGCGGACTAAAGAATTGTCTGAACGCATCGGTCAGACGGCCACCTTCCCCACCGCTCCTTCTTTGACTGGCCGAAGCCTCAGCAACTCGTTGTCCAGGATCAGGAGTTTGTAACCTCCCAGTCTCTGGGAACGCGTTGCACAGACCTTTCTGCAAGGCCTCCCGGAGTTGTCTCATCCTCTGCTCCCTCTGCGACGGTAACATAAGTTCCGCAACCTTACCCTTGTACCGTGGATCAAGGAGAGTGGCCAGCCAGTAATGGTCCCTCTCCTTGATCCGAAGAATACGAGGATCCTTCCGCAGACTTTGCAGGATCAGGGAGGCCATGCAGCGTAGGTTTGCTGAGGCATTCGCTCCGGAGTCCTCTGGGTCACTAAGGACGACATGATCCGCAGCCACCTCCTCCCAGCCACGTACAAGTCCACTGGTTTCTTGGGACTGTAAATCATCCCTAAAAGACTGCTGCTGATGATGCTGAGCACCAGCCTCCACCTCCATGCTGACACAATCCTCCTCCTCCTCCTCCTCCTCCTCCTCCTCTTCCTGTGCGATGGGTGGGACAGAAGGAACACTGTCTGGGTAAAGGGGGCCTTGAGAGGCAAGGAAGTCCTCCTCTTCCTGCCTCTGTTCTGCCTCAAGTGCCCTGTCCATTATTCCACGCAGCGTGTGCTCCAACAGGTGGACAAGAGGTACAGTGTCACTGATGCATGCACTGTCACTGCTCACCATCCTCGTGGCCTCCTCAAATGGTGCCAGGACAGTGCATGCATCCCTGATCATGCCCCACTGGCGTGGAGAAAAAAACCCAAGCTCCCCTGACCCTGTCCTGGTGCCGTAGTCGCACAGGTACTCATTGATGGCCCTCTGCTGCGTGTGCAGCCGCTGCAGCATGGCCAACGTTGAGTTCCACCTGGTGGGCATGTCACATATAAGGCGGTTCTTGGGCAGGTTCAACTCCTTTTGCAGCTCAGCCAGGCGAGCACTGGCATTATAAGATCTGCGGAAATGCACACAGACTTTCCTGGCCTGCCTCAGGACATCCTGTAAGCCCGGGTACCTGCCCAAGAACCGCTGCACCACCAGGTTAAGGACGTGAGCCACACAGGGCACATGGGTCAGTTGTCCCTGTCGGAGGGCGGAGAGGAGGTTGGTGCCATTGTCGCAAACCACCATTCCTGGCTTAAGCTGGCGTGGCGTCAACCACCTCTCGGCCTGGCCCTGCAGAGCAGACAGGACCTCTGCCCCAGTGTGGCTTCTGTCCCCCAAACACACCAGCGCAAGCACGGCATGGCATCTTTTTGCCTGCGTACTTGCGTAGCCCCTTGAACGCCTACGGAGCACCGCTGGTTCCGAGGACAAACCACAGGAAGAGGCCATGGAGGAAGAAGAAGAGGAGGGGGTGGAGGAGAGAGGTGTGTCACAACCAGTAGTAGCATTTTGGAGGCGTGGCGGTGGAACAACCTCCAACACTACTGCACCTTGTCCTGCATCCTTCCCAGCTGCCAAAAGAGTGACCCAATGGGCCGTGAAAGAAAGGTAACGTCCCTGTCCATGCCTGCTGGACCATGAGTCAGCGGTAATATGCACCTTACCGCTGACCGCCCTGTCCAGCGAGGCCAAGACATTGCCTTCCACATGCCGGTAGAGAGCCGGAATAGCCTTCCGTGAGAAAAAGTGGCGTTTGGGAACCTGCCACTGAGGAACCGCACATTGCACAAACTCACGGAAGGGGGCCGAGTCTACCAACTGAAAAGGCAGCAGTTGAAGCGCTAGCAATTTAGCCAAGCTAGCATTCAACCGCTGGGCATGTGGATGGCTGGGAGTGAACTTCTTTCGACGGTCCAGCAGCTGGGGCAGGGAAATTTGCCTGCTAGAATCGGACATCGGTGTACTGCTAGCAGAGTGGCCGCAAGTACTTGGCTGTGACACACCTAATTCTACACCTTCATTCCTCTCAGTGCATGTTTCAGAGAGGACTGAAGTTATAGTGGGGTTGGAGATCCCAGCTGATGCGGTGCAAGGAGAGGTCCGCTTTGTTCTTTGGTGTGGGTCTTTGAGGTAGGCTTGCCAACGAGCTGCATGGCAGGTCAACATATGTCTGGTCAGGCATGTGGTACCCAAGCGGCTGATGTTTTGGCCACGCGATATACGCTTGAGACATATGTTGCAAACAGCAGCTGTGCGATCTGATGCACTAGCCTCAAAAAAGGCCCACACCAAAGAACTTTTTGAATGACGGGAATAGGCAGCGCCCTGCACAGGCGGAGCTCTGCGGTGTGATTCCGTCGGTGTACTGCCCTTACGCTGGCCACCAAAGGGCATCCTGCCTCGTTGGAGATGTGCCTCCTCCTCATCCTCCTCCTCCTCCTCTCTCCTATTAGGCACCCATGTGGAGTCAGTGACCTCATCATCCCCTCCCTCCTCATCACTGGAGCCAATCTGGCAGTATGCTGCAGCTGCTGGAACATGACTGCCAGATTGGTGTCCTTCTTGAGCATCCCCTCTGTCTGCTCTCACGCTACTGCCTTCCTGTAGCTGGGTTTCATCATCAGACCCTTCGAAACGCTGGGCATCCTCCTGGAGCATGTACCCAACACTGTGCTCAAACAGTTCGGGGGACTCCTCAGGAGGAGGAGCCTGGGCCTGGGTGAGAGAGGAGGAGGAGGAGGAGGAGGGCTTGGTCATCCACTCTACTAAGTCTTCGGCATGATGTGGCTCAACATGTCCAGCTGCCGAAAAGAAGGACAAGCGTGTCCCATGGCCATGTGCTGATGACAATGCACCGCGTCCACGACCAGCACTGTTGCCCCCAGACACAGAGCCTGCTTGCCCTCTTTTATTGCCTCCTGACTGTCTGCCTCTCCTTGTTTGCCTTCCAGACATTCTAATAGATGGCCTGCAGGGAGATGGGAAAAAAGCAATAAGGGCTACCTTCAGGTGTCCTTCTCTGTCCCTTTACTTAAGGATTTCTAAATATGGTTGAGGATAATTGCTTTTGCACAGAATAGCACAACGACAATTTCCCTGACTGTCCAAAAAAACAAGGATTTCAAAGATGGTTGATGAGGAATGCTTTAGCACACTATAGCACAAGGAGAATTTCCCTCACTGTCCTTCCCTGTCCCTAGAAACAAGGATTATCACAGTGAAAGAAACTGACACTCTTCCTACCTATAGTTTTCTGTCCCTAGAAAAAATGTTTTTTTAAAGCACACTATAGCACAAGGAGAATTCCCTCACTGTCCTTCCCTGTCCCTAGAAACAAGGATTCGCACAGTAAAACACACTGACACTCTCCCTACCTATAGTTTTCTGTCCCTAGAAAAAATGTTTTTTTAAAGCACACTATAGCACAAGGAGAATTCCCTCACTTTCCTTCCCTGTCCCTAGAAACAAGGATTCGCACAGTAAAACACACTGACACTCTCCCTACCTATAGTTTTCTGTCCCTAGAAAAAATGTTTTTTTAAAGCACACTATAGCACAAGGAGAATTTCCCTCACTTTCCTTCCCTGTCCCTAGAAACAAGGATTATCACAGTGAAAGAAACTGACACTCTTCCTACCTATAGTTTTCTGTCCCTAGAAAAAATGTTTTTTTTAAAGCACACTATAGCACAAGGAGAATTTCCCTCACTTTCCTTCTTTGTCCCTAGAAACAAGGATTATCACAGTGAAAGAAACTGACACTCTTCCTACCTATAGTTTTCTGTCCCTAGAAAAAATGTTTTTTTAAAGCACACTATAGCACAAGGAGAATTTCCCTCACTTTCCTTCCCTGTCCCTAGAAACAAGGATTATCACAGTGAAAGAAACTGACACTCTTCCTACCTATAGTTTTCTGTCCCTAGAAAAAATGTTTTTTTAAAGCACACTATAGCACAAGGAGAATTCCCTCACTGTCCTTCCCTGTCCCTAGAAACAAGGATTCACACAGTAAAACACACTGACACTCTCCCTACCTATAGTTTTCTGTCCCTAGAAAAAATGTTTTTTTAAAGCACACTATAGCACAAGGAGAATTTCCCTCACTTTCCTTCTTTGTCCCTAGAAACAAGGATTATCACAGTGAAAGAAACTAACACTCTTCCTACCTATAGTTTTCTGTCCCTAGAAAAAATGTTTTTTTAAAGCACACTATAGCACAAGGAGAATTCCCTCACTGTCCTTCCCTGTCCCTAGAAACAAGGATTCGCACAGTAAAACACACTGACACTCTCCCTACCTATAGTTTTCTGTCCCTAGAAAAAATGTTTTTTTAAAGCACACTATAGCACAAGGAGAATTTCCCTCACTGTCCTTCCCTGTCCCTAGAAACAAGGATTCGCACAGTAAAACACACTGACACTCTCCCTACCTATAGTTTTCTGTCCCTAGAAAAAATGTTTTTTTAAAGCACACTATAGCACAAGGAGAATTCCCTCACTGTCCTTCCCTGTCCTTAGAAACAAGGATTCGCACAGTAAAACACACTGACACTCTCCCTACCTATAGTTTTCTGTCCCTAGAAAAAATGTTTTTTTAAAGCACACTATAGCACAAGGAGAATTTCCCTCACTTTCCTTCTTTGTCCCTAGAAACAAGGATTATCACAGTGAAAGAAACTGACACTCTTCCTACCTATAGTTTTCTGTCCCTAGAAAAAATGTTTTTTTAAAGCACACTATAGCACAAGGAGAATTCCCTCACTGTCCTTCCCTGTCCCTAGAAACAAGGATTCGCACAGTAAAACACACTGACACTCTCCCTACCTATAGTTTTCTGTCCCTAGAAAAAATGTTTTTTTAAAGCACACTATAGCACAAGGAGAATTCCCTCACTGTCCTTCCCTGTCCCTAGAAACAAGGATTCGCACAGTAAAACACACTGACACTCTCCCTACCTATAGTTTTCTGTCCCAAAAAAAATGTTTTTTTAAAGCACACTATAGCACAAGGAGAATTCCCTCACTGTCCTTCCCTGTCCCTAGAAACAAGGATTCGCACAGTAAAACACACTGACACTCTCCCTACCTATAGTTTTCTGTCCCTAGAAAAAATGTTTTTTTAAAGCACACTATAGCACAAGGAGAATTTCCCTCACTTTCCTTCCCTGTCCCTAGAAACAAGGATTATCACAGTGAAAGAAACTGACACTCTTCCTACCTATAGTTTTCTGTCCCTAGAAAAAATGTTTTTTTAAAGCACACTATAGCACAAGGAGAATTTCCCTCACTTTCCTTCTTTGTCCCTAGAAACAATGATTATCACAGTGAAAGAAACTGACACTCTTCCTACCTATAGTTTTCTGTCCCTAGAAAAAATGTTTTTTTAAAGCACACTATAGCACAAGGAGAATTTCCCTCACTTTCCTTCCCTGTCCCTAGAAACAAGGATTATCACAGTGAAAGAAACTGACACTCTTCCTACCTATAGTTTTCTGTCCCTAGAAAAAATGTTTTTTTAAAGCACACTATAGCACAAGGAGAATTCCCTCACTGTCCTTCCCTGTCCCTAGAAACAAGGATTCGCACAGTAAAACACACTGACACTCTCCCTACCTATAGTTTTCTGTCCCTAGAAAAAATGTTTTTTTAAAGCACACTATAGCACAAGGAGAATTTCCCTCACTTTCCTTCTTTGTCCCTAGAAACAAGGATTATCACAGTGAAAGAAACTGACACTCTTCCTACCTATAGTTTTCTGTCCCTAGAAAAAATGTTTTTTTAAAGCACACTATAGCACAAGGAGAATTCCCTCACTGTCCTTCCCTGTCCCTAGAAACAAGGATTCGCACAGTAAAACACACTGACACTCTCCCTACCTATAGTTTTCTGTCCCTAGAAAAGATTTTTTTTAAAGCACACTATAGCACAAGGAGAATTCCCTCACTGTCCTTCCCTGTCCCTAGAAACAAGGATTCACACAGTAAAACACACTGACACTCTCCCTACCTATAGTTTTCTGTCCCTAGAAAAAATGTTTTTTTAAAGCACACTATAGCACAAGGAGAATTCCCTCACTGTCCTTCCCTGTCCCTAGAAACAAGGATTCGCACAGTAAAACACACTGACACTCTCCCTACCTATAGTTTTCTGTCCCTAGAAAAAATGTTTTTTTAAAGCACACTATAGCACAAGGAGAATTCCCTCACTGTCCTTCCCTGTCCCTAGAAACAAGGATTCGCACAGTAAAACACACTGACACTCTCCCTACCTATAGTTTTCTGTCCCAAAAAAAATGTTTTTTTAAAGCACACTATAGCACAAGGAGAATTCCCTCACTGTCCTTCCCTGTCCCTAGAAACAAGGATTCGCACAGTAAAACACACTGACACTCTCCCTACCTATAGTTTTCTGTCCCTAGAAAAAATGTTTTTTTAAAGCACACTATAGCACAAGGAGAATTTCCCTCACTTTCCTTCCCTGTCCCTAGAAACAAGGATTATCACAGTGAAAGAAACTGACACTCTTCCTACCTATAGTTTTCTGTCCCTAGAAAAAATGTTTTTTTAAAGCACACTATAGCACAAGGAGAATTTCCCTCACTTTCCTTCTTTGTCCCTAGAAACAATGATTATCACAGTGAAAGAAACTGACACTCTTCCTACCTATAGTTTTCTGTCCCTAGAAAAAATGTTTTTTTAAAGCACACTATAGCACAAGGAGAATTTCCCTCACTTTCCTTCCCTGTCCCTAGAAACAAGGATTATCACAGTGAAAGAAACTGACACTCTTCCTACCTATAGTTTTCTGTCCCTAGAAAAAATGTTTTTTTAAAGCACACTATAGCACAAGGAGAATTCCCTCACTGTCCTTCCCTGTCCCTAGAAACAAG
Source organism: Rana muscosa (assembly GCA_029206835.1). Lineage (NCBI taxonomy): Eukaryota > Metazoa > Chordata > Amphibia > Anura > Ranidae > Rana > Rana muscosa. The sequence goes on from CM055123.1 coordinate 173,570,834, forward strand.
GATTCGCACAGTAAAACACACTGACACTCTCCCTACCTATAGTTTTCTGTCCCTAGAAAAAATGTTTTTTTAAAGCACACTATAGCACAAGGAGAATTTCCCTCACTTTCCTTCTTTGTCCCTAGAAACAAGGATTATCACAGTGAAAGAAACTGACACTCTTCCTACCTATAGTTTTCTGTCCCTAGAAAAAATGTTTTTTTAAAGCACACTATAGCACAAGGAGAATTCCCTCACTGTCCTTCCCTGTCCCTAGAAACAAGGATTCGCACAGTAAAACACACTGACACTCTCCCTACCTATAGTTTTCTGTCCCTAGAAAAGATTTTTTTTAAAGCACACTATAGCACAAGGAGAATTCCCTCACTGTCCTTCCCTGTCCCTAGAAACAAGGATTCACACAGTAAAACACACTGACACTCTCCCTACCTATAGTTTTCTGTCCCTAGAAAAAATGTTTTTTTAAAGCACACTATAGCACAAGGAGAATTCCCTCACTGTCCTTCCCTGTCCCTAGAAACAAGGATTCGCACAGTAAAACACACTGACACTCTCCCTACCTATAGTTTTCTGTCCCTAGAAAAAATGTTTTTTTAAAGCACACTATAGCACAAGGAGAATTCCCTCACTGTCCTTCCCTGTCCCTAGAAACAAGGATTCGCACAGTAAAACACACTGACACTCTCCCTACCTATAGTTTTCTGTCCCTAGAAAAAATGTTTTTTTAAAGCACACTATAGCACAAGGAGAATTCCCTCACTGTCCTTCCCTGTCCATAGAAACAAGGATTCGCACAGTAAAACACACTGACACTCTCCCTACCTATAGTTTTCTGTCCCTAGAAAAAATGTTTTTTTAAAGCACACTATAGCACAAGGAGAATTTCCCTCACTTTCCTTCTTTGTCCCTAGAAACAAGGATTATCACAGTGAAATAAACTGACACTCTTCCTACCTATAGTTTTCTGTCCCTAGAAAAAATGTTTTTTTAAAGCACACTATAGCACAAGGAGAATTCCCTCACTGTCCTTCCCTGTCCCTAGAAACAAGGATTCGCACAGTAAAACACACTGACACTCTCCCTACCTATAGTTTTCTGTCCCTAGAAAAAATGTTTTTTTAAAGCACACTATAGCACAAGGAGAATTCCCTCACTGTCCTTCCCTGTCCCTAGAAACAAGGATTCGCACAGTAAAACACACTGACACTCTCCCTACCTATAGTTTTCTGTCCCTAGAAAAAATGTTTTTTTAAAGCACACTATAGCACAAGGAGAATTCCCTCACTGTCCTTCCCTGTCCCTAGAAACAAGGATTCGCACAGTAAAACACACTGACACTCTCCCTACCTATAGTTTTCTGTCCCTAGAAAAAATGTTTTTTTAAAGCACACTATAGCACAAGGAGAATTCCCTCACTGACCTTCCCTGTCCCTAGAAACAAGGATTCGCACAGTAAAACACACTGACACTCTCCCTACCTATCCTTCTCTTTCCCTAAACTAAAGGAATCCAGGTTAAGCAAGAAAAAATAAATGTCACTGTCCCTGCCTATGCTTCTCTTTCCCTGCTCCGGAACACACTACACTAGGCCGCCGTGCTGGCGGCCTTTTATAGTGTGGGGCGTGTACTAAACACCCTCAGCAATAATTGGCCACAGGCATCCTGCTGTGGCCAATCATTGCTCTCCTCGCTGCCGGCGCTGTGATTGGCCAAGCATGCGGGGTCACAGTGCATGCTTGGCCAATCACAGCGCCTGGATGACACTGCGATGGCGTAGTGCATTGTGGGCCGTTCGCGTCACTCGAATTTGGCGCGAACGGCCCAAATCGTTCGATCTTCGTCGAACGATCGAACAGCCGATGTTCGAGTCGAACGTATGTTCGACTCGAACACGAAGCTCATCCCTAATCCTCACCTTCTTTGCGTCGGATCAACACCTTATCCGCATGGATGTGTCTTCCCCTCATCCACTCTGCCTTGCAGTCTTTGAACCGCTGAGATGTCTTTGGAGAGCATGTCAAATACCTGCGGGCGTGTGGGACCTTAAGGTGGGTCCACACGAAGCCATTATACCAGCGCTCTCGGTACACCTCCACTTCGTAGAGTAACTCCTTGGGGAGGTACGGATATTCCCACCCGTAGTCAGCAGCAACTTTCTGGCAGAAGAGTCTCTGAAGCCTTGACAGCGGAGGCATTGTGGCTTTGTCCCCTTCGCCGGGTAGAACTATAGAGTCCGGATGGCGAGGGGCCTTAACCACTTCTGGTTGGGGCATAGGTGCCCGTAGTATCAACCTCTGCTCCCCAGTACCTGATGCAGGCGGCACCAGAGATGTAGATGTGGGCTGGGGACAGGACCCTTGTTCAGGCGCTGGTGCCTCCACCCGGGGTGTACTCTCCCCCGTGGACATGGGTGAATCTCGAGGCCTTCGGAATGAAGCTAGCGGTACTTTGTCCCAGCCCTTCTCTGCAAACAGTTCGTCAATAGCGGTGTCATCTCCCATATCAGAGAGCGACTCCAGATCCGAGGTATCACACTCCTCCGCGGGTATGTAGCCCGTTGTAGAGACGGAGCTAACACCTCCCGCAGGCGTACTGGGCCATGCCTTCCCGGCACCTCCGCCCATGCACCAAGTCTCTTTGCCCGGCTCACCTCGGCCTTTACTTGAAGCGGGACGTCCGGAACACTCGTCAACGGATCCGTCTAGGCCTGGCGTAAGCTGGCGAGATGGTCCGCCACCACCACTGGTCGGGGCCACCATGCTGGTTCTCTTCTTCGGTGGCGGACGCTGTGAGACAGTGGTGACCGAGTCAGCATCCTCGGATTTCTCCCGTTGAGTTTTAACGACCTCCTCCTCGGTCGCTGCAGTGTGCGCTGGGATGGCTTTTTACAGCAGTAATTCCTCCTCTGCGAGTAGTGTTACCTGAAGCCCGGCCTGGGTAGATGGTTCTCGGCCTTTCAACTACCGGATCCACCTCGAACAGAAACTCCCCACAGGCCTCACATTGTCCGAAGGGCTTCAGGTGGCACACCAGTCCCGAGCACCCGGGACAAATTACACCCAGGGCCTCTACGTCCATGCACGAATACAGGGCGAATCGACCCCTTGGCTTCAGCCGGATCCCAGTATCCGTTATCGGAGCAGCAGCAGTCATCGTGGTAGTAGCAGGGTGAACTGGGATCCATGAAGTATGTCCAAACATGGTGACTTGTTGCTGGTCCATCGCACACTGCAGAGTTTTCGCGCCAATGTCCCACGTGTAGCCCTCTCACGTATTGGACTCCTCCCCTTTGCTTCAGTTTGCGGGCTTTTTCACTTTCTTTGGTTGAGCCACGCCCACGAACTAAGCGGCGGGGGTTGTGTCTGTTGGCGCAGTGCAATTAGAAGCCCCCACGTGTAGTACCTCACACGGCTGGGCCTCCCCCCGTTCACCGCTTTTCCTGCGCGGGCCTTTCCCTTGTCTAGGGTCAATTCCACGACTACGAGCAGGGCTGCACTTTGGCCTATTCAGTTAACTCATCCAGCAGACTTGTTCAATACTGTGATGCACAACACAATACCGGACCCGAGCCCCCACGTGTAGCGCCTTCCTCTTTTCTCTCTCCGTGCGACTCGCACTGTCTCTTGTCTAGGGGTATCTGATGGGGGAGAGAGAGAGAGCGGGTGGGCTACGCCTAGCTTCCACCACGTGGGAATACCTGTGGTATCAGCAATGTCTTGTTTACCTTCGGGTCTGTGCTGTGCACCCGGATCCTCCCTCCAAGAGTCACCGTGAACTTCGTCCGCCAGGAAGTGAGCCTCACACCATTAAAGTCCAACACTCCTTTATTAGAACACACCATACAGGGACTTCCTTGATAGATAGAACAGAAAAGGAGGTGTGAGTGTGAATAGGCCCAGACACAAATTCGGTCCTCCACTCTCCTCCTGGAGAGTGGGCTATGGTCTCCGCACGAGGTGAAGGGGATCCTTCTGGACGGTCTCCGACAAGAGACTCACCCGTCACCGGCAGTCTGCTGCACCGGGTCTTCGAGTGAAGAGCTCTCCCCGGTCCATTGCGTCTTACTCAGATTCAGGCCTCCATCCCCGAAGTGCCTTAGGACCCTTCCCTCGCGGAACTCAGTGTTGGGCACTGAGCTCCGGACCTTCTTGTAAGTACCTCACCCCAGGACTGAAGGTGCCTGAGGTGGAACACGATCTCCGTTGGTCCCCTAGGCCGAGGCCTCCTAGGGGACGAGCACAAACCCACGTCCGCAAGCTGAAGGTGCTTGGGACGAAGACCCCGTGACCAAGATGGCCGGCCCCCTTTATACCCTCCCCCAGCAAGCACGGCGGGTTCCCCGCCCCACCATACCGCTGCCGAGAGAGGACAAAAAGGGCCTCGGCACACAGTGATATTCGTCCCTCCGGTCACAGTGACAGCGCCACCTCGTGGACCACAGGGAACATAGCACTGATGTCACAGCCAGATTCAAAAAATGCACCCGGGAAAGTAAGTACCCGCTACACGTTTATTTTGAATAAACATGTATCTTTTTTACCTACACCATGTCTACAGTCTCACTCAAAGTCCCAAACCTCCATTTACTGTTACACAGACAAGGACATGGATCTCTGTGTGTAAACACAGAGATCCACGTCCTGTCAGGGAGAGGAGACCGATGCTGTGTCCCTTGTACATAGGGACTAGGGATGAGCTTCGTGTTCGAGTCGAACATACGTTCGACTCGAACATTGGCTGTTCGATCGTTCGACGAAGATCGAACGATTTGGGCCGTTCGCGCCAAATTCGAGTGACGCGAACGGCCCACAATGCACTACGCCATCGCAGTGTCATCCAGGCGCTGTGATTGGCCAAGCATGCACTGTGACCCCGCATGCTTGGCCAATCACAGCGCCGGCAGCGAGGAGAGCAATGATTGGCCACAGGCAGGATGCCTGTGGCCAATTATTGCTGAGGGTGTTTAGTACACGCCCCACACTATAAAAGGCCGCCAGCACGGCGGCCTAGTGTAGTGTGTTCCGGAGCAGGGATAGAGTAGCATAGGCAGGGACAGTGACTGTTATTTCTTTCTTGCTTAACCTGGATTCCTTTAGTTTAGGGAAAGAGAAGGATAGGTAGGGAGAGTGTCAGTGTGTTTTGTGCTTCTGCTATAGTGTGCTTAAAAAAAACATTTATTCTAGGGACAGAAAACTCTAGGTAGGGACAGTGTCAGTTTCTTTCACTCTGCAAGTCCTTGTTTCCAGGGACCTGTAAGGACAGTGAGTTAATTGTCCTTGTGCTATATTGTGCTTAAAAAAAACATTTATTCTAGGGACAGAAAACTCTAGGTAGGGACAGTGTCAGTTTCTTTCACTCTGCAAGTCCTTGTTTCCAGGGACCTGTAAGGACAGTGAGTTAATTGTCCTTGTGCTATATTGTGATTAAAAAAAACATTTATTCTAGGGACAGAAAACTCTAGGTAGGGACAGTGTCAGTTTCTTTCACTCTGCAAGTCCTTGTTTCCAGGGACCTGTAAGGACAGTGAGTTAATTTTCCTTGTGCTATATTGTGATTAAAAAAAACATTTTTTCTAGGGACAGAAAACTGTAGGTAGGGAGAGTGTTTTTTTTCTTTCACTCTGCAAGTCCTTGTTTCCAGGGACCTGTAAGGACAGTGAGTTAATTGTCCTTGTGCTATATTGTGCTTAAAAAAAACATTTATTCTAGGGACAGAAAACTCTAGGTAGGGACAGTGTCAGTTTCTTTCACTCTGCAAGTCCTTGTTTCCAGGGACCTGTAAGGACAGTGAGTTAATTTTCCTTGTGCTATATTGTGATTAAAAAAAACATTTATTCTAGGGACAGAAAACTCTAGGTAGGGACAGTGTCAGTTTCTTTCACTCTGCAAGTCCTTGTTTCCAGGGACCTGTAAGGACAGTGAGTTAATTTTCCTTGTGCTATATTGTGATTAAAAAAAACATTTTTTCTAGGGACAGAAAACTGTAGGTAGGGAGAGTGTTTTTTTTCTTTCACTCTGCAAGTCCTTGTTTCCAGGGACCTGTAAGGACAGTGAGTTAATTTTCCTTGTGCTATATTGTGCTTAAAAAAAACATTTTTTCTAGGGACAGAAAACTGTAGGTAGGGAGAGTGTTTTTTTTCTTTCACTCTGCAAGTCCTTGTTTCCAGGGACCTGTAAGGACAGTGAGTTAATTGTCCTTGTGCTATATTGTGCTTAAAAAAAACATTTATTCTAGGGACAGAAAACTCTAGGTAGGGACAGTGTCAGTTTCTTTCACTCTGCAAGTCCTTGTTTCCAGGGACCTGTAAGGACAGTGAGTTAATTTTCCTTGTGCTATATTGTGATTAAAAAAAACATTTATTCTAGGGACAGAAAACTCTAGGTAGGGACAGTGTCAGTTTCTTTCACTCTGCAAGTCCTTGTTTCCAGGGACCTGTAAGGACAGTGAGTTAATTTTCCTTGTGCTATATTGTGATTAAAAAAAACATTTTTTCTAGGGACAGAAAACTGTAGGTAGGGAGAGTGTTTTTTTTCTTTCACTCTGCAAGTCCTTGTTTCCAGGGACCTGTAAGGACAGTGAGTTAATTTTCCTTGTGCTATATTGTGCTTAAAAAAAACATTTTTTCTAGGGACAGAAAACTGTAGGTAGGGAGAGTGTTTTTTTTCTTTCACTCTGCAAGTCCTTGTTTCCAGGGACCTGTAAGGACAGTGAGTTAATTGTCCTTGTGCTATATTGTGCTTAAAAAAAACATTTATTCTAGGGACAGAAAACTCTAGGTAGGGACAGTGTCAGTTTCTTTCACTCTGCAAGTCCTTGTTTCCAGGGACCTGTAAGGACAGTGAGTTAATTGTCCTTGTGCTATATTGTGCTTAAAAAAAACATTTATTCTAGGGACAGAAAACTCTAGGTAGGGACAGTGTCAGTTTCTTTCACTCTGCAAGTCCTTGTTTCCAGGGACCTGTAAGGACAGTGAGTTAATTTTCCTTGTGCTATATTGTGCTTAAAAAAAACATTTATTCTAGGGACAGAAAACTCTAGGTAGGGACAGTGTCAGTTTCTTTCACTCTGCAAGTCCTTGTTTCCAGGGACCTGTAAGGACAGTGAGTTAATTGTCCTTGTGCTATATTGTGCTTAAAAAAAACATTTATTCTAGGGACAGAAAACTCTAGGTAGGGACAGTGTCAGTTTCTTTCACTCTGCAAGTCCTTGTTTCCAGGGACCTGTAAGGACAGTGAGTTAATTTTCCTTGTGCTATATTGTGATTAAAAAAAACATTTATTCTAGGGACAGAAAACTCTAGGTAGGGACAGTGTCAGTTTCTTTCACTCTGCAAGTCCTTGTTTCCAGGGACCTGTAAGGACAGTGAGTTAATTTTCCTTGTGCTATATTGTGATTAAAAAAAACATTTTTTCTAGGGACAGAAAACTGTAGGTAGGGAGAGTGTTTTTTTTCTTTCACTCTGCAAGTCCTTGTTTCCAGGGACCTGTAAGGACAGTGAGTTAATTTTCCTTGTGCTATATTGTGCTTAAAAAAAACATTTTTTCTAGGGACAGAAAACTGTAGGTAGGGAGAGTGTTTTTTTTCTTTCACTCTGCAAGTCCTTGTTTCCAGGGACCTGTAAGGACAGTGAGTTAATTGTCCTTGTGCTATATTGTGCTTAAAAAAAACATTTATTCTAGGGACAGAAAACTCTAGGTAGGGACAGTGTCAGTTTCTTTCACTCTGCAAGTCCTTGTTTCCAGGGACCTGTAAGGACAGTGAGTTAATTTTCCTTGTGCTACATTGTGATTAAAAAAAACATTTTTTCTAGGGACAGAAAACTGTAGGTAGGGAGAGTGTTTTTTTTCTTTCACTCTGCAAGTCCTTGTTTCCAGGGACCTGTAAGGACAGTGAGTTAATTTTCCTTGTGCTATATTGTGATTAAAAAAAACATTTTTTCTAGGGACAGAAAACTGTAGGTAGGGAGAGTGTTTTTTTTCTTTCACTCTGCAAGTCCTTGTTTCCAGGGACCTGTAAGGACAGTGAGTTAATTGTCCTTGTGCTATATTGTGCTTAAAAAAAACATTTTTTCTAGGGACAGAAAACTCTAGGTAGGGAGAGTGTTTTTTTTTTTTCACTCTGCAAGTCCTTGTTTCCAGGGACCTGTAAGGACAGTGAGTTAATTGTCCTTGTGCTATATTGTGCTTAAAAAAAACATTTATTCTAGGGACAGAAAACTCTAGGTAGGGACAGTGTCAGTTTCTTTCACTCTGCAAGTCCTTGTTTCCAGGGACCTGTAAGGACAGTGAGTTAATTTTCCTTGTGCTATATTGTGCTTAAAAAAAACATTTATTCTAGGGACAGAAAACTCTAGGTAGGGACAGTGTCAGTTTCTTTCACTCTGCAAGTCCTTGTTTCCAGGGACCTGTAAGGACAGTGAGTTAATTGTCCTTGTGCTATATTGTGCTTAAAAAAAACATTTATTCTAGGGACAGAAAACTCTAGGTAGGGACAGTGTCAGTTTCTTTCACTCTGCAAGTCCTTGTTTCCAGGGACCTGTAAGGACAGTGAGTTAATTTTCCTTGTGCTATATTGTGATTAAAAAAAACATTTATTCTAGGGACAGAAAACTCTAGGTAGGGAGAGTGTTTTTTTTCTTTCACTCTGCAAGTCCTTGTTTCCAGGGACCTGTAAGGACAGTGAGTTAATTTTCCTTGTGCTATATTGTGATTAAAAAAAACATTTTTTCTAGGGACAGAAAACTGTAGGTAGGGAGAGTGTTTTTTTTCTTTCACTCTGCAAGTCCTTGTTTCCAGGGACCTGTAAGGACAGTGAGTTAATTGTCCTTGTGCTATATTGTGCTTAAAAAAAACATTTTTTCTAGGGACAGAAAACTGTAGGTAGGGAGAGTGTTTTTTTTTTTTCACTCTGCAAGTCCTTGTTTCCAGGGACCTGTAAGGACAGTGAGTTAATTTTCCTTGTGCTATATTGTGCTTAAAAAAAACATTTATTCTAGGGACAGAAAACTCTAGGTAGGGACAGTGTCAGTTTCTTTCACTCTGCAAGTCCTTGTTTCCAGGGACCTGGAGAGACATTGAGTGAATTGTCCTTGTGCTATATTGTGATTAAAAAAAACATTTATTCTAGGGACAGAAAACTCTAGGTAGGGACAGTGTCAGTTTCTTTCACTGTGAAAGTCCTTGTTTCAAGGGACAGAGAAGGACACCTGAAGGTAGCCCTTATTGCTTTTTTCCCATCTCCCTGCAGGCCATCTATTAGAATGTCTGGAAGGCAAACAAGGAGAGGCAGACAGTCAGGAGGCAATAAAAGAGGGCAAGCAGGCTCTGTGTCTGGGGGCAACAGTGCTGGTCGTGGACGCGGTGCATTGTCATCAGCACATGGCCATGGGACACGCTTGTCCTTCTTTTCGGCAGCTGGACATGTTGAGCCACATCATGCCGAAGACTTGGTAGAGTGGATGACCAAGCCCTCCTCCTCCTCCTCATCCTCTCTCACCCAGGCTCAGGGTACTGGAAAAGCAGCTGCCAAAGCGTCGTCTTCCCTGGTATCAATGTCAGACAAATCATCAGTCACTCCTTCCCTAGACCCACCATGTCCTCCTCCTGAGGAGTCCCCCGAACTGTTTCAGCACAGTGTTGGGTACATGCTCCAGGAGGATGCCCAGCGTTTCGAAGGGTCTGATGATGAAACCCAGCTAGAGGAAGGCAGTAGCGTGAGAGCAGACAGAGGGGATGCTCAAGAAGGACACCAATCTGGCAGTCATGTTCCAGCAGCTGCAGCATACTGCCAGATTGGCTCCAGTGATGAGGAGGGAGGGGATGATGAGGTCAATGACTCCACGTGGGTGCCTAATAGGAGAGAGGAGGAGGAGGAGGATGAGGAGGAGGCACATCTCCAACGAGGCAGGATGCCCTTTGGTGGCCAGCGTAAGGGCAGTACACCGACGGAATCACACCGCAGAGCTCCGCCTGTGCAGGGCGCTGCCTCTGCCCGTCATTCAAAAAGTTCTTTGGTGTGGGCCTTTTTTGAGGCTAGTGCATCAGATCGCACAGCTGCTGTTTGCAACATATGTCTCAAGCGTATATCGCGTGGCCAAAACATCAGCCGCTTGGGTACCACATGCCTGACCAGACATATGTTGACCTGCCATGCAGCTCGTTGGCAAGCCTACCTCAAAGACCCACACCAAAGAACAAAGCGGACCTCTCCTTGCACCGCATCAGCTGGGATCTCCAACCCCACTATAACTTCAGTCCTCTCTGAAACATGCACTGAGAGGAATGAAGGTGTAGAATTAGGTGTGTCACAGCCAAGTACTTGCGCCCACTCTGCTAGCAGTACACCGACGTCCGATTCTAGCAGGCAAATTTCCCTGCCCCAGCTGCTGGACCGTCGAAAGAAGTTCACTCCCAGCCATCCACATGCCCAGCGGTTGAATGCTAGCTTGGCTAAATTGCTAGCGCTTCAACTGCTGCCTTTTCAGTTGGTAGACTCGGCCCCCTTCCGTGAGTTTGTGCAATGTGCGGTTCCTCAGTGGCAGGTTCCCAAACGCCACTTTTTCTCACGGAAGGCTATTCCGGCTCTCTACCGGCATGTGGAAGGCAATGTCTTGGCCTCGCTGGACAGGGCGGTCAGCGGTAAGGTGCATATTACCGCTGACTCATGGTCCAGCAGGCATGGACAGGGACGTTACCTTTCTTTCACGGCCCATTGGGTCACTCTTTTGGCAGCTGGGAAGGATTCAGGACAAGGTGCAGTAGTGTTGGAGGTTGTCCCACCGCCACGCCTCCAAAATGCTACTACTGGTTGTGACACACCTCTCTCCTCCACCCCCTCCTCTTCTTCTTCCTCCATGGCCTCTTCCTGTGGTTTGTCCTATGAACCAGCGGTGCTCCGTAGCCGTTCACGGGGCTACGCAAGTACGCAGGCAAAAAGATGCCATGCCGTGCTTGCGCTGGTGTGTTTGGGGGACAGAAGCCACACTGGGGCAGAGGTCCTGTCTGCTCTGCAGGGCCAGGCCGAGAGGTGGTTGACGCCACGCCAGCTTAAGCCAGGAATGGTGGTTTGCGACAATGGCACCAACCTCCTCTCCGCCCTCCGACAGGGACAACTGACCCATGTGCCCTGTGTGGCTCACGTCCTTAACCTGGTGGTGCAGCGCTTCTTGGGCAGGTACCCGGGCTTACAGGATGTCCTGAGGCAGGCCAGGAAAGTCTGTGTGCATTTCCGCAGATCTTATAATGCCAGTGCTCGCCTGGCTGAGCTGCAAAAGGAGTTGAACCTGCCCAAGAACCGCCTTATATGTGACATGCCCACCAGGTGGAACTCAACGTTGGCCATGCTGCAGCGGCTGCACACGCAGCAGAGGGCCATCAATGAGTACCTGTGCGACTACGGCACCAGGACAGGGTCAGGGGAGCTTGGTTTTTTTTCTCCACGCCAGTGGGGCATGATCAGGGATGCATGCACTGTCCTGGCACCATTTGAGGAGGCCACGAGGATGGTGAGCAGTGACAGTGCATGCATCAGTGACACTGTACCTCTTGTCCACCTGTTGGAGCACACGCTGCGTGGAATAATGGACAGGGCACTTGAGGCAGAACAGAGGCAGGAAGAGGAGGACTTCCTTGCCTCTCAAGGCCCCCTTTACCCAGACAGTGTTCCTTCTGTCCCACCCATCGCACAGGAAGAGGAGGAGGAGGAGGAGGAGGAGGAGGAGGAGGAGGAGGATTGTGTCAGCATGGAGGTGGAGGCTGGCACTCAGCATCATCAGCAGCAGTCTTTTAGGGATGATTTACAGTCCCAAGAAACCAGTGGACTTGTACGTGGCTGGGAGGAGGTGGCTGCGGATCATGTCGTCCTTAGTGACCCAGAGGACTCCGGAGCGAATGCCTCAGCAAACCTACGCTGCATGGCCTCCCTGATCCTGCAAAGTCTGCGGAAGGATCCTCGTATTCTTCGGATCAAGGAGAGGGACCATTACTGGCTGGCCACTCTCCTTGATCCACGGTACAAGGGTAAGGTTGCGGACCTTATGTTACCGTCGCAGAGGGAGCAGAGGATGAGACAACTCCGGGAGGCCTTGCAGAAAGGTCTGTGCAACGCGTTCCCAGAGACTGGGAGGTTGCAAACTCCTGGTCCTGGACAACGAGTTGCTGAGGCTTCGGCCAGTCAAAGAAGGAGCGGTGGGGAAGGTGGCCGTCTGACCGATGCGTTCAGACAATTCTTTAGTCCGCAGCCCCAAAGTATGATCGGTTCCAGCAACCATCGCCAGCGTCTGATAAACATGGTGCAGGAATATCTAGGGGCAAGGTCAGACTTGGACACCTTCCCCACCGAAAATCCTCTGGCTTACTGGGTCTTGAGGATGGATCACTGGCCAGAGCTTGCACAGTATGCAATTGAGCTACTGGCCTGTCCTGCATCCAGCGTTCTTTCGGAACGCACATTCAGTGCTGCTGGAGGATTTGTCACGGATCACAGGGTGCGCCTGTCCACCGACTCGGTTGATCGACTGACTTTCATCAAGATGAACCAGTCTTGGATCACCACCAGCTACCACACACCTGATGCTGATATAACAGACTAATTGATTTTAAAATGTCACATCCCTTCAAGACTGATGCTGATGCTGAGTGCCTGTGCTGTTATGTTGACTGGCTATCCTCCTCCTCCGAGTCCTCAATGATACGATTGATGATGATAGCTTGGAAGATCATTTTTGTTTATGGGTGCCGCCACCAGTGCCTAACGCCCAATTTTTCAGCCCCTGTTTAACAGGGGCGTGTAATTACAATTTTTGAAGCAATACTTTGCAACAGGGCTCATTGCTGTGCTCCAAGTACAGTATCTGTGAGGAGTTGCAGTGTTGTGCCACCAGTGCCTAAGGCCCAATTTTTCAGCCCCTGTTTAACAGGGGCGTGTCATTACAATTTTTGAAGCAATACTTTGCAACAGGGCTCATTGCTGTGCTCCAAGTACAGTATCTGTGAAGGGTTGCAGTGTTGTGCCACCAGTGCCTAAGGCCCAATTTTTCAGCCCCTGTTCAACAGGGGCATGTAATTACAATTCTTGATCTAATAATTCACAGCAGGGCCCATTGCTGCACCCACCAAGAGTAACTGTCAGGGCTTACAGTGTTGTGGCACCAGCACCACCATCAAAGGCCCAATTTTTACTACCACTGTTCAACAATTATATGTAATTAAAATTCCTGATATAATAGTTGACAGCAGGGCGTTCCAGCACCAACCAAGAGTAACTGTGAGTGCTTACAGTGTTGTGCCAACACCAACAACTAAGGGGCCTATTTCTGCAGAGTATATACGGCAGGTCCCTACTTTCAAACATCCAACTTACAAACGACTCCTACTTGCAAACGCAAGAAGACAACAGGAAGTGAGAGGAAATCTACCACTAGGAAGGAAAATTCTCTCCTGTAAGAATAAATATGGGAGAAAGGTGTCTCCTCTGTACTGATGCTTTATCAGCAATCCTTGTTTCAAGAAAAACACCACATTTCAAAAACAGTTGTCATTAGGACGGAAAGTGAGGTGAAATGTTCTGAACAGGGGCACAGACAGCAAAACAAATGTTACAGGGGTGATAACCCTTACCTATGTTTTCCAAAAAGTTTAAAAATAGATTTTTGGTCTGGAGCTACACTTCAACAATGTACCTGTTCAAAATTACAAACAGATTCTACATAAGAACAAACCTACAGTCCCTGTCTTGTATGCACCGCCTGTATACGGCTGTTCAGAGTATATAGGGCCTTTTTTATTTTATGTGCGGGGTTCCCCTTAATATCCATACAAGACCCAAAGGGGCTGGTAATGGGCTGGGGTAGGGGGGGGGGTCATGGGGTAGCTATGCCATTTTTCTTAAAGATTTTCATCCATATTACCGGGACCAGACATTACATTAAAGCCGCAAGCAGTTTTAAATGGCTTTTTTTTCCTTTAGAAGTGTCATTTTGTGCAGGGACAGTTCTAAACACGGGAAACACGTGGCACTTCACAGGCATACTTTAGACACCCCCCAGGTACGATATTTAAAGGAATATTTGACTTTTTTTTTTTCACTTTATGCATCATTAAAATGACTGCTCCCGGAAAACGACCGTTTTTAAAACTTATTTTTGCATTGATACATGTCCCCTGGTGCAGAACCCGGGTTCCCAAACCCTTTTTAGGACAATAACATGCATAATAGTTGTTATAATTAGCACTTTAGAATTCGAACGTTCGCATCCATTGTATTTAATAGGGTTCTAATGTTCGTTCGAACTTTCGGTCCGTTCGCGGGTTCTGGTGCGAACCGAACCCGGGGGTGTTCGGCTCATCACTAATAGGGACACAGATCGGTCACCTCCCCCAGTCAGTCCCCTCCCCCCACAGTAGTAATCACTCCCAGGGCACACATTTAACCCCTTCCTCGCCCCCTAGTGTTAACCCCTTCCCTGCCAGTCACATTTATACAGTAATCAGTGCATATTTATAGCACTTTTCGCTGTATAAATGTGAATGGTCCCAAAATAGTGTCAAAAGTGTCCGCTGTGTCCAGCATAATGTCGCTGTCACGAAAAAAAATCACTGATCGCCGCCATTACTAGTAAAAAAAAAAATGCTATAAATCTATCCCCTATTTTGTAAACGCTATAACCAATCAATAAACGGCGATTGCGTTTTTTTTTTACCAAAAATATGTAGAAGAATACGTATCGGCCTAAACTGAGAAAAAACATATTTGAAAAAAAAATTGGGATATTATAGCAAAAATCAAAAAATATTGTGTTTTTTTTCAAAATTGTTGCTCTTTCTTTGTTTATAGCGCAAAAAATAAAAACCACAGAGGTGATCAAATACCACCAAAAGAAAGCTCTATTTGTGGGAAAAAAAAGGACATCAATTTTGTTTGGGAGCCACGTCGCACGACCGCGCAATTGTCATTCAAAGCGTGACAGTGCCGAAAGCTGAAATTTCGCCTGGGCAGGAAGGGGGTATATGTGCCCAGTAAGCAAGTGGTTAAATTAGCCTCAGAACCTGGGTAATTCATGTGTGTTTGGGTTTAAAGGGATGAGGTGGCAACCCCAGCATAGACCCTGGAAGATTTTACCCCCTTCCTGACCAGAGCACTTTTTACAATTTGGCACTGCGTCGCTGTAACTGACAATTGCGCGCTCGTTTGTTGCTGTACCCAAACGAAATTTGCGTCTTTTTTTTTTTTACCCACAAATAGAGTTTTCTTTTGGTGGTATTTGATCAGCTCTGCGGTTTTTATTTTTTGCGCTGTAAACAACAAAAAAAAAGCGCCAATTTTGAAAAAAAAAACAATTTTTTATTTTTTGCTGTAACAAATATCCCCCCCCCCCCCCCAAAAAAAAAATGTCTTCATCAGCTTAGGCCAGTGGTTCTCAACTCCTGTCTTCAGATTTGCACTACAGAACATGTTCCATAGGAAATCATGATAAATGGACTGTAGTACAAATCTGCAAAATGCAAGAAAGCACTAAAAATGCATAGATGTGAATCCAGCCTTACAGGTCAGAATTTAAGTATTACCTTGGGGAGATGCAGACTAGAATACTGCAATCACTGAGCAGCAAATGCCTGTTATGTATTTCAGTTATCTTGAAAATCTGGCCTGTTGGTGGGTCCTGAGGACAGGAGTTGAGAACGACTGGTCTAGGCCAATATATATTCTTCAACATATTTTTGGTCAAAAAAAATAAATCGCAATAAGCGAATATTGATTGGATTGCGCAAAAGTTATAGTATCTACAAACTATGGGAAATATTTAGGGCATTTTTGTTTCAATGTTTTTTATTGAAATGTTCACAAAGAAAAGGAATACAATCTTGAATACAAGAACAGGTACAATATAAAACGTATACAAAATCCAGAGTCATCCAAACAATAAGTGGATATCCCTGCAGTGAACCGTATTGCGGGTACAGGTATCCTCAAAGCTCGTTTGAAGTTTCGGACATAGTCAGGAGCCAATACTGTGTCAGTTATAGACAGTTAGAGATAGAGGCTCTATGCCTTAAAAAGCAACATCACGCTTCTCCTACGGACAATCCTTGGGTCCTGGCCCCCAGATGAACCTCAGGCACAAGCCACATAGGCCCCTTCCGGTAAAGACCAGAGAAGAAATCCACCAGGACCTCACATCTCTACTTGCCATAATGAACAGGTATCTTAAGCAGGCCATACACGGTCGAATTTCGAACAAATTTTCTTTTCAAAATCAGAAAGTTCGTTTTTTTAGTGATCTGATGATGCCACCATTGATTTTCGAAATTCGGCCGACCAGACCTTCATGTTGCCGGGAATATTCTTTTCTCTCCGGGAATATTCGTTTCTCTCTGGCGATATTCTTTTCTTGCACATGCGCATTTTCTTTCTATTACATTTCTCGCACGATTCTCCCATCATTGATCAGAAAATCGTTAGTTTTTCAAAAAATTTCCAACATGTCGGATTCCTCAAATTTGATTGCCGCACGAAAATCGGCTGTTGCTGCAGCCCACTAACTGTGCGAAATTCGTACGAATATTCTTTGATACGATTTTGGAAAGAAAATTCTTTCGAAATTCGAACCGTGTATGGATGCCTTTACCCCTGCTGAACTTCCTTGTGACAATAGAGGATTGCTCCTGATGACTTGTCAGTCCATGTTTCATACCTTTTATGCATCATGGTTTGGTGCATTTACACAACCTTACACAAATCCTCCTAACCATAAGCCTATTCACGCTTTTATAAGACTACTTTTGTTTTGTTGTTTCACTGATCGTGGGTTATCAGAACTTTTCCCCATGCTCTTGGTTTTTGTTTATTTATTTATTTCTTTTTTATTTGCCAATGCACAGCATTTTCTTGTATTATCAATGTGCCTGGCACATCCGCCGTCGATAGTTTGACCCCCCACCTGCTCTCGTGGTCCACTGCTACACCCCTTTTTGTGGTGAGGCGCTTGACCCCGTTGGCAGGAACAGGACTTATTTGTCCTTTGGATTCGTTTCTTAGATTAAGTGACAGGAATTTCTTGTCCCTATTTTACTACTCTACTTTGTATGTTCATTTGTTACTACAGCCCTTATGGCTTAACATATTGTTATTTTGAAAATTGGAAGTCAATGTACCTCACACCAGCTCCAGACATGCTGGATATTATATAAAATGCAATGTTGCTTTACTCTGCTCACATGGTATGGTTCAATCTGAATTTTTTTTATTATTTACCATGTTACACTAATTATACTTTTGATCAAAGTGATATACTACAAATATAAAAAACAGTGTCATATAAAACTTATTAAAAGTTCAGAATAAAACTGCAGCAGCGCTACGAACAAAAGTTCAAATGTGCGTCTTCTATAACAATCGCTTATATAGGTGATGAAGTAGTGAATGGTGAATCTAGTTGTATAAAATCCAATTCTTATTCTTAGTGCTCCTTTCACCAGTAGTGTATTTCACCGCGTGGGGGGATTTTTGAAAGTCCCCTTCAGGGGGCGCACTCACCAGATATAGAATAAATGAAAGCCTAGATAAACATTCCTCCTTCAGCAATGATACAATTAAATTTTCATTTTCTTCTCCACCATAGACTTCATGCGATAACGCAGGTATATGTAAGGGTAAAGAAATAGCTCCACATAGGGTAATATTGTAAAAACAATTTATTGAAAAAACAGACCCTTTGGTTCCCCCCTTACAAAATCTGCGTACCACAATGAAAATATATACAGGCACTTGAAATTGGAACAAAACGAGCGCTTCAGCGCTAGAAACTTGCCACTGATGAACGCTGGACGTCAGATCCTCTCAGCGTTTCCTGTTTGGCAGGTCCTGGAACGCATCCGCGTCACTTCCGGTTTGCTGAACTGTGTTGGTCACGCCCTGACGTTTCGTCACTTCCTGACTTCTTCTGAGGGCGTGACCAACCGTCATGGCAACCGGAATTTGTACAGTGTCAGGTTCCGCCCCCGGCTGGACGTTCAGAGCACGCTCTGCGCGCCTGCGACGTCGCGCATGCGCGCTGAGCCAGTCTGTGTCTATGCCCTGATGTGGGCGGAAGTTCTACCAGGCGCAGCTCGATATGCCTCACTCTGATTGGCATATGCATTCGGGCTGCGTCCTGATTGGCTACTTTGCTTCTATATGTCGGGCTCAGCAATGCCGTGCCGACGTAAATACAAAAGGGACATTGATTGTTGGTTGTGAGGGGTGATCACGGATACACCGCCTCATACCGCCATGCAGTCATTCCTGCAGTTAACATCTATGCCCTGGAGCTATGAGGGCCTGTTTTGGTTCCTGTGTACAGCCCACAATGCCCCCGGTGGTCAGAATTTTTTATTATTGTTGTTTATATTCTAATACCGGGTTTTATGCTATGTGATGTGTACATATATATCTGCTGAGCATATCAAGAATGCGCTGTATTGCCTGCGATGATTTACAACCCAATCAGATAGTGTTTCAACTATCTAGTGAACCATAAATGCATACATAAATAAATCAATAAATACATCTAGTGAACCATAAATACATACATAAATAAATAAATAAATGAATAAATGAATATGTGTGGCAATCAATTGCTTCTGCTTGTAGGACATATTCTGGATCTGTAAAACTTATTTATAAGTAGGTACGCCTACCCATAATTACAGTAATATGCTACTTGAAAGGTTCATTTATGAAACATCACTGATAAGATTCCACCAGTAGTAATTGATAAAATTTCTTGCCTATAAAATTCATCAATAAAATCCGCCAGTAAAATCTTCAAAAGAACAACCCAATTCAAAACATCCATAATAAATGGTATTGACAACCAATGTAAAACCAACATAAAACACGCATAAAATCCACATAAAATCCCACCTCTGAAAATGATTTGCAATAATTAGGGATTATGGGTTATATAAATGACATGGTGTCAAATCCCCTCTCCGCAAGAATCTTTCTCGCGTGGTGTGTGGGCAATAAATTGATGCACCAGTCAGTGGAAATGGTTAAAAAACTACTACAGACTAGAAATTAAAGATGAGAAACTGAAGATAAAATTAAAGATCAACCCACCGATATAGTCAAGTGAGATACCAAGTAAAAATTACTAAGTAAAAATTACCAATAAGAGTGCCAATAAAAGTACCCATAAAAACCGCTTAAAAGACGCTAAAAAGACGCTAAAAGGACGCTAAAAAGAGGGGCAGAGGTCCTGTGTGTATATCTTGGCGCTTTAGTAATGTGTCATACTAATGTTCATCGTGCTTAATGTCTATGAATCACTGATGAAACAATTAATGTATAACTCTATGTTCAAACCTTTGGGCGCTAAAACTTCGGTTAAAAAAATCCATTTTGTTTCTTTTTTAGAAAGTTCCCGCACCCTGTGTGAACCCCTCCAGTGTGGTTCCAGGCTTTCAATACCCCAGAATTGAAGGCCTGAGGGGTCCTGGTTATGCTTGAGTTTGAAGTGTAGTGATACATTATGGTCCTTATAGCCTATCTTTATGTTATTTACGTGTTCAGCTATTCGGATGCGCAAAAGTCTTTTAGTGCGCCCTATGTACAGGAGCCCACACGGACATTTTAGAGCATAGACCACGAAGCTGCTGTTGCACGTAATAAACTGCTCGATGTCAAATTGTTTCTGATTGGAAGGAGAGATGAAGTTTTCTAGACCCCTAATGGGTCGCGTCACCTCCTTACATGCTCTGCACCTTCTACAGGCAAAAAAAACGTTTTTGTTCCAGAACGTCTGAGGTTTGCTGGGAGGGTCCAGTATTTTCTTCACCACCCGATCTCCGTGATTGGGAGCCTTCCGGTATATAAATTGAGGTTTAGGGGGGAGCACTGGACCCAATTTTTTATCCAAAAGTAAAATGTGCCAGTGTTTTGTAAAAATGTCTTCTACCTCCTTGAATTGACTGTGGAATTGCGAAATAAAGCCCCATTCTTTTGAGTTGGTGCCCCCTGTTGCTGATTTGGGTTTATTCAGTAGGCACATTTCCCTAGGCATTTGTTCGATTTCCTCAACAATTTTCTTTAGGGGTTGCGGAGCATAGCCCTTAGCTATGAATCTGTCAGATAGGACTTTTGCTTGCGTAAGAAAGTTCTCGTTATCTGAGCAATTCCGTTTTACGCGCATAATCTGTCCTTTAGGAATATTCCTTAGCCACTGTGGGTGATGTCCACTCGTAATAGGTAAATAGCTGTTTCTGTCTGTCGCTTTAAAAAACACCTTGGTACCAAATCCTGTGTTTTGGCGAACCACCGTTACATCCAGGAAGTTTATCGTCTCACTGCTCCACTCAGAGGTTAGTTTAATGTTATTGTTATTGGTGTTTAGGGTTTTTAAGAAAGTTAGTAGTGATTCTTCTGAGCCAGCCCAAATTAAAAACATATCGTCGATAAAACGTTTATAAAAAATGAGCTCAGCTCTTCTGTCTTTAAAAATCATCTTATCTTCCCATTCTGCCATGAACAAATTTGCAATACTAGGAGCAAATTTTACCCCCATTGCGACCCCCCTCTGTTGCAGATAAAATTTACTGTCGTACCAGAAGTAGTTTTGAGATAAGCAGAAGTCTAGGGCATGGCCGATGAATACTTTCTGGTCGTGCGGGAGTTCCTCCCTCCTACTCAAGGCCCAATTTAGGGCTAATAATGCATCATCATGTTGAATTATTGAGTAGAGGGAGGATACATCCGAGGTTACCAACAAAACTTCCTGGTCGTGCACCCTGGAGCAATACATAAGAGATAAAATCATTATCAGAAGTTTGAGATGGGAAGTTGTACCCCAGGATGGTTTAGACGATCCAGGGTCCATCCAAGAATGGTTTGACTTTTTTAATGGAGTAGGCTTCAAACTACAAGAATTGATCCTACAGAGAAAAAAACGCAAAATGAATATTTTAGAAACTAAAATTAATACACTACAGCAACAGCTAGACCCAATCAAAGACACTCAACCAATCACCGATTTTAACACCAGAACAAATAAAAGACTAGAAAAAGTGGACAAAGACACACAAAAAAAGAAAATCAAGAAATATCATAGAGATTTGGGTGACTTCAAAACTAATACTATTTATGCATGGCAACAAACTCTGCCAGGGAATATTAATTTAGTAGAAAAACCACAACCAACCGAACCCCTTATAAACCAGGCCATCACCACATTAATGGACAGAGTCCGGGGCTTTATAAGCGATGACGAAATTGTATTTGATACGCCAGCAAATTTCTCCACTCCTATTCCACCAACGAAAGAAAAAACGAAAGGAGGAGGAGGTAAGAATAATCAGGCATACAATCAGCAACAATACAATCGTCCACACACACCATTCCAAATGCCAACGCAGAATAGATTTCACCCCTTAGAACAGCAAAACAACTACCAACCACCCCGTCCTTTTTTAGGGAGAGGAGGGGGGGGCAGAGAAGGGGCAGAGGCTTTCCCCCACACAGAGGGAAACCCCAATACCCCCCGGCACACCAGAGAGAGCGAGAGTGGAGAGAACCTCATCCGCAGTATCAATGGTCCAGGGAACAAACCTATTATGCTCAACAAAGGAACACAGAACCAGAGGATGCAGGGCCGGAAAGAAAATCCAAAAAAAGAAGGAGAAACAACCAATAACCGGTATATTTTACTTAAGCCCAGTGGAGCTGACCCATAAGGAGTTAAACATCTTAAATATGGGCCTCAAATGTGGATTAAAACAGCCCCTAAACAAATTCAATGTGTATATCGATGTACACAAGTATATTAGGAAATTAAACATCAAGAAGCATTTTGTGGGACTAACCACACAGATGATGTCCACCACAGAGAACTCTCGGGGCATTATTAATAGCGGCTTGAAAAACAAATCATTATTCAACCCCCTGAATAACCCCAACCACCAAGTAGAGGTATTCAAAGGCCTTATTATACGTGACCTCCACCAATTGGAACCTAAAAAGAACAGAAGTTTAAAACACATTCAGGATGGGATCGTAGCTTTGGAGAAATAAAAAGACATCATCATTAGGCCAGCTGACAAAGGAGGCGGGGTCGTCATCCTCCCTAAAGAGATGTATCATGCGCAGATCCTTGAGATGTTATCGGATGCCAACACGTACAAAGCTTTGGATAAGGATCCGACACAAGCTTTCAGGAACCAACTTGTTACCCTAGTCGAGATGGGCACTAAATCAGGAGTACTTTCAGACAAGGAAAGGCAATACTTGGTACCAACCAGTAGGGATGAGCTTCGTGTTCGAGTCGAACATACGTTCGACTCGAACATCGGCTGTTCGATCGTTCGACGAAGATCGAACGATTTGGGCCGTTCGCGCCAAATTCGAGTGACGCGAACGGCCCACAATGCACTACGCCATCGCAGTGTCATCCAGGCGCTGTGATTGGCCAAGCATGCACTGTGACCCCGCATGCTTGGCCAATCACAGCGCCGGCAGCGAGGAGAGCAATGATTGGCCACAGGCAGGATGCCTGTGGCCAATTATTGCTGAGGGTGTTTAGTACACGCCCCACACTATAAAAGGCCGCCAGCACGGCGGCCTAGTGTAGTGTGTTCCGGAGCAGGGATAGAGCAGCATAGGCAGGGACAGTGACTGTTATTTCTTTCTTGCTTAACCTGGATTCCTTTAGTTTAGGGAAAGAGAAGGATAGGTAGGGAGAGTGTCAGTGTGTTTTGTGCTTGTGCTATAGTGTGCTTAAAAAAAACATTTATTCTAGGGACAGAAAACTGTAGGTAGGGACAGTGTCAGTTTCTTTCACTCTGCAAGTCCTTGTTTCCAGGGACCTGGAAGGACAGTGAGTGAATTGTCCTTGTGCTATATTGTGCTTAAAAAAACATTTATTCTAGGGACAGAAAACTGTAGGTAGGGAGAGTGTCAGTTTCTTTCACTCTGCAAGTCCTTGTTTCCAGGGACCTGTAAGGACAGTGAGTGAATTGTCCTTGTGCTATATTGTGATTAAAAAAAAACATTTTTTCTAGGGACAGAAAACTGTAGGTAGGGAGAGTGTTTATTTTCTTTCACTCTGCAAGTCCTTGTTTCCAGGGACCTCTAAGGACAGTGAGTGAATTGTCCTTGTGCTATATTGTGCTTAAAAAAAACATTTATTCTAGGGACAGAAAACTGTAGGTAGGGAGAGTGTCAGTTTATTTCACTCTGCAAGTCCTTGTTTCCAGGGACCTGTAAGGACAGTGAGTGAATTCTCCTTGTGCTATATTGTGCTTAAAAAAAACATTTATTCTAGGGACAGAAAACTGTAGGTAGGGAGAGTGTCAGTTTATTTCACTCTGCAAGTCCTTGTTTCCAGGGACCTGGAAGGACAGTGAGTGAATTCTCCTTGTGCTATATTGTGCTTAAAAAAAACATTTATTCTAGGGACAGAAAACTGTAGGTAGGGAGAGTGTCAGTTTATTTCACTCTGCAAGTCCTTGTTTCCAGGGACCTGTAAGGACAGTGAGTGAATTGTCCTTCTGCTATATTGTGATTAAAAAAAACATTTTTTCTAGGGACAGAAAACTGTAGGTAGGGAGAGTGTTTTTTTTCTTTCACTCTGCAAGTCCTTTTTTCCAGGGACCTGTAAGGACAGTGAGTGAATTGTCCTTGTGCTATATTGTGCTTAAAAAAAACATTTATTCTAGGGACAGAAAACTGTAGGTAGGGAGAGTGTCAGTTTATTTCACTCTGCAAGTCCTTGTTTCCAGGGACCTGGAAGGACAGTGAGTGAATTGTCCTTGTGCTATATTGTGCTTAAAAAAAACATTTATTCTAGGGACAGAAAACTGTAGGTAGGGAGAGTGTCAGTTTATTTCACTCTGCAAGTCCTTGTTTCCAGGGACCTGGAAGGACAGTGAGTGAATTGTCCTTGTGCTATATTGTGCTTAAAAAAAACATTTATTCTAGGGACAGAAAACTGTAGGTAGGGAGAGTGTCAGTTTATTTCACTCTGCAAGTCCTTGTTTCCAGGGACCTGGAAGGACAGTGAGTGAATTGTCCTTGTGCTATATTGTGATTAAAAAAAACATTTTTTCTAGGGACAGAAAACTGTAGGTAGGGAGAGTGTTTTTTTTCTTTCACTCTGCAAGTCCTTGTTTCCAGGGACCTGGAAGGACAGTGAGTGAATTCTCCTTGTGCTATATTGTGCTTAAAAAAAACATTTATTCTAGGGACAGAAAACTGTAGGTAGGGAGAGTGTCAGTTTATTTCACTCTGCAAGTCCTTGTTTCCAGGGACCTGGAAGGACAGTGAGTGAATTCTCCTTGTGCTATATTGTGCTTAAAAAAAACATTTATTCTAGGGACAGAAAACTGTAGGTAGGGAGAGTGTCAGTTTATTTCACTCTGCAAGTCCTTGTTTCCAGGGACCTGTAAGGACAGTGAGTGAATTGTCCTTGTGCTATATTGTGATTAAAAAAAACATTTTTTCTAGGGACAGAAAACTGTAGGTAGGGAGAGTGTTTTTTTTCTTTCACTCTGCAAGTCCTTGTTTCCAGGGACCTGGAAGGACAGTGAGTGAATTGTCCTTGTGCTATATTGTGCTTAAAAAAAAACATTTTTTCTAGGGACAGAAAACTGTAGGTAGGGAGAGTGTTTATTTTCTTTCACTCTGCAAGTCCTTGTTTCCAGGGACCTCTAAGGACAGTGAGTGAATTGTCCTTGTGCTATATTGTGCTTAAAAAAAACATTTATTCTAGGGACAGAAAACTGTAGGTAGGGAGAGTGTCAGTTTATTTCACTCTGCAAGTCCTTGTTTCCAGGGACCTGGAAGGACAGTGAGTGAATTCTCCTTGTGCTATATTGTGCTTAAAAAAAACATTTATTCTAGGGACAGAAAACTGTAGGTAGGGAGAGTGTCAGTTTATTTCACTCTGCAAGTCCTTGTTTCCAGGGACCTGTAAGGACAGTGAGTGAATTGTCCTTGTGCTATATTGTGATTAAAAAAAACATTTTTTCTAGGGACAGAAAACTGTAGGTAGGGAGAGTGTTTTTTTTCTTTCACTCTGCAAGTCCTTGTTTCCAGGGACCTGGAAGGACAGTGAGTGAATTGTCCTTGTGCTATATTGTGCTTAAAAAAAAACATTTTTTCTAGGGACAGAAAACTGTAGGTAGGGAGAGTGTTTATTTTCTTTCACTCTGCAAGTCCTTGTTTCCAGGGACCTCTAAGGACAGTGAGTGAATTGTCCTTGTGCTATATTGTGCTTAAAAAAAACATTTATTCTAGGGACAGAAAACTGTAGGTAGGGAGAGTGTCAGTTTATTTCACTCTGCAAGTCCTTGTTTCCAGGGACCTGGAAGGACAGTGAGTGAATTCTCCTTGTGCTATATTGTGCTTAAAAAAAACATTTATTCTAGGGACAGAAAACTGTAGGTAGGGAGAGTGTCAGTTTATTTCACTCTGCAAGTCCTTGTTTCCAGGGACCTGGAAGGACAGTGAGTGAATTGTCCTTGTGCTATATTGTGCTTAAAAAAAACATTTATTCTAGGGACAGAAAACTGTAGGTAGGGAGAGTGTCAGTTTATTTCACTCTGCAAGTCCTTGTTTCCAGGGACCTGGAAGGACAGTGAGTGAATTGTCCTTGTGCTATATTGTGATTAAAAAAAACATTTTTTCTAGGGACAGAAAACTGTAGGTAGGGAGAGTGTTTTTTTTCTTTCACTCTGCAAGTCCTTGTTTCCAGGGACCTGGAAGGACAGTGAGTGAATTCTCCTTGTGCTATATTGTGCTTAAAAAAAACATTTATTCTAGGGACAGAAAACTGTAGGTAGGGAGAGTGTCAGTTTATTTCACTCTGCAAGTCCTTGTTTCCAGGGACCTGTAAGGACAGTGAGTTAATTGTCCTTGTGCTATATTGTGCTTAAAAAAAACATTTATTCTAGGGACAGAAAACTGTAGGTAGGGAGAGTGTCAGTTTATTTCACTCTGCAAGTCCTTGTTTCCAGGGACCTGTAAGGACAGTGAGTGAATTGTCCTTGTGCTATATTGTGATTAAAAAAAACATTTTTTCTAGGGACAGAAAACTGTAGGTAGGGAGAGTGTTTTTTTTCTTTCACTCTGCAAGTCCTTTTTTCCAGGGACCTGTAAGGACAGTGAGTGAATTGTCCTTGTGCTATATTGTGCTTAAAAAAAACATTTATTCTAGGGACAGAAAACTGTAGGTAGGGAGAGTGTCAGTTTATTTCACTCTGCAAGTCCTTGTTTCCAGGGACCTGTAAGGACAGTGAGTGAATTGTCCTTGTGCTATATTGTGCTTAAAAAAAACATTTATTCTAGGGACAGAAAACTGTAGGTAGGGAGAGTGTCAGTTTATTTCACTCTGCAAGTCCTTGTTTCCAGGGACCTGTAAGGACAGTGAGTGAATTGTCCTTGTGCTATATTGTGATTAAAAAAAACATTTTTTCTAGGGACAGAAAACTGTAGGTAGGGAGAGTGTTTTTTTTCTTTCACTCTGCAAGTCCTTGTTTCCAGGGACCTGTAAGGACAGTGAGTGAATTGTCCTTGTGCTATATTGTGATTAAAAAAAACATTTTTTCTAGGGACAGAAAACTGTAGGTAGGGAGAGTGTTTTTTTTCTTTCACTCTGCAAGTCCTTGTTTCCAGGGACCTGTAAGGACAGTGAGTGAATTGTCCTTGTGCTATATTGTGATTAAAAAAAACATTTTTTCTAGGGACAGAAAACTGTAGGTAGGGAGAGTGTTTTTTTTCTTTCACTCTGCAAGTCCTTGTTTCCAGGGACCTGTAAGGACAGTGAGTGAATTGTCCTTGTGCTATAGTGTGCTTAAAAAAAACATTTATTCTAGGGACAGAAAACTGTAGGTAGGGACAGTGTCAGTTTCTTTCACTCTGCAAGTCCTTGTTTCCAGGGACCTGGAAGGACAGTGAGTGAATTGTCCTTGTGCTATATTGTGATTAAAAAAAACATTTTTTCTAGGGACAGAAAACTGTAGGTAGGGAGAGTGTTTTTTTTCTTTCACTCTGCAAGTCCTTGTTTCCAGGGACCTGTAAGGACAGTGAGTGAATTGTCCTTGTGCTATATTGTGATTAAAAAAAACATTTTTTCTAGGGACAGAAAACTGTAGGTAGGGAGAGTGTTTTTTTTCTTTCACTCTGCAAGTCCTTGTTTCCAGGGACCTGTAAGGACAGTGAGTGAATTGTCCTTGTGCTATATTGTGATTAAAAAAAACATTTTTTCTAGGGACAGAAAACTGTAGGTAGGGAGAGTGTTTTTTTTCTTTCACTCTGCAAGTCCTTGTTTCCAGGGACCTGTAAGGACAGTGAGTGAATTGTCCTTGTGCTATAGTGTGCTTAAAAAAAACATTTATTCTAGGGACAGAAAACTGTAGGTAGGGACAGTGTCAGTTTCTTTCACTCTGCAAGTCCTTGTTTCCAGGGACCTGGAAGGACAGTGAGTGAATTGTCCTTGTGCTATATTGTGATTAAAAAAAACATTTTTTCTAGGGACAGAAAACTGTAGGTAGGGAGAGTGTTTTTTTTCTTTCACTCTGCAAGTCCTTGTTTCCAGGGACCTGTAAGGACAGTGAGTGAATTGTCCTTGTGCTATATTGTGATTAAAAAAAACATTTTTTCTAGGGACAGAAAACTGTAGGTAGGGAGAGTGTTTTTTTTCTTTCACTCTGCAAGTCCTTGTTTCCAGGGACCTGTAAGGACAGTGAGTGAATTGTCCTTGTGCTATATTGTGATTAAAAAAAACATTTTTTCTAGGGACAGAAAACTGTAGGTAGGGAGAGTGTTTTTTTTCTTTCACTCTGCAAGTCCTTGTTTCCAGGGACCTGTAAGGACAGTGAGTGAATTGTCCTTGTGCTATATTGTGATTAAAAAAAACATTTTTTCTAGGGACAGAAAACTGTAGGTAGGGAGAGTGTTTTTTTTCTTTCACTCTGCAAGTCCTTGTTTCCAGGGACCTGTAAGGACAGTGAGTGAATTGTCCTTGTGCTATATTGTGATTAAAAAAAACATTTTTTCTAGGGACAGAAAACTGTAGGTAGGGAGAGTGTTTTTTTTCTTTCACTCTGCAAGTCCTTGTTTCCAGGGACCTGTAAGGACAGTGAGTGAATTGTCCTTGTGCTATATTGTGATTAAAAAAAACATTTTTTCTAGGGACAGAAAACTGTAGGTAGGGAGAGTGTTTTTTTTCTTTCACTCTGCAAGTCCTTGTTTCCAGGGACCTGTAAGGACAGTGAGTGAATTGTCCTTGTGCTATATTGTGATTAAAAAAAACATTTTTTCTAGGGACAGAAAACTGTAGGTAGGGAGAGTGTTTTTTTTCTTTCACTCTGCAAGTCCTTGTTTCCAGGGACCTGTAAGGACAGTGAGTGAATTGTCCTTGTGCTATAGTGTGCTTAAAAAAAACATTTATTCTAGGGACAGAAAACTGTAGGTAGGGACAGTGTCAGTTTCTTTCACTCTGCAAGTCCTTGTTTCCAGGGACCTGGAAGGACAGTGAGTGAATTGTCCTTGTGCTATATTGTGATTAAAAAAACCATTTTTTCTAGGGACAGAAAACTGTAGGTAGGGAGAGTGTTTTTTTTCTTTCACTCTGCAAGTCCTTGTTTCCAGGGACCTGTAAGGACAGTGAGTGAATTGTCCTTGTGCTATATTGTGCTTAAAAAAAACATTTATTCTAGGGACAGAAAACTGTAGGTAGGGAGAGTGTCAGTTTCTTTCACTGTGAAAGTCCTTGTTTCAAGGGACAGAGAAGGACACCTGAAGGTAGCCCTTATTGCTTTTTTCCCATCTCCCTGCAGGCCATCTATTAGAATGTCTGGAAGGCAAACAAGGAGAGGCAGACAGTCAGGAGGCAATAAAAGAGGGCAAGCAGGCTCTGTGTCTGGGGGCAACAGTGCTGGTCGTGGACGCGGTGCATTGTCATCAGCACATGGCCATGGGACACGCTTGTCCTTCTTTTCGGCAGCTGGACATGTTGAGCCACATCATGCCGAAGACTTGGTAGAGTGGATGACCAAGCCCTCCTCCTCCTCCTCATCCTCTCTCACCCAGGCTCAGGGTACTGGAAAAGCAGCTGCCAAAGCGTCGTCTTCCCTGGTATCAATGTCAGACAAATCATCAGTCACTCCTTCCCTAGACCCACCATGTCCTCCTCCTGAGGAGTCCCCCGAACTGTTTCAGCACAGTGTTGGGTACATGCTCCAGGAGGATGCCCAGCGTTTCGAAGGGTCTGATGATGAAACCCAGCTAGAGGAAGGCAGTAGCGTGAGAGCAGACAGAGGGGATGCTCAAGAAGGACACCAATCTGGCAGTCATGTTCCAGCAGCTGCAGCATACTGCCAGATTGGCTCCAGTGATGAGGAGGGAGGGGATGATGAGGTCACTGACTCCACGTGGGTGCCTAATAGGAGAGAGGAGGAGGAGGAGGATGAGGAGGAGGCACATCTCCAACGAGGCAGGATGCCCTTTGGTGGCCAGCGTAAGGGCAGTACACCGACGGAATCACACCGCAGAGCTCCGCCTGTGCAGGGCGCTGCCTCTGCCCGTCATTCAAAAAGTTCTTTGGTGTGGGCCTTTTTTGAGGCTAGTGCATCAGATCGCACAGCTGCTGTTTGCAACATATGTCTCAAGCGTATATCGCGTGGCCAAAACATCAGCCGCTTGGGTACCACATGCCTGACCAGACATATGTTGACCTGCCATGCAGCTCGTTGGCAAGCCTACCTCAAAGACCCACACCAAAGAACAAAGCGGACCTCTCCTTGCACCGCATCAGCTGGGATCTCCAACCCCACTATAACTTCAGTCCTCTCTGAAACATGCACTGAGAGGAATGAAGGTGTAGAATTAGGTGTGTCACAGCCAAGTACTTGCGCCCACTCTGCTAGCAGTACACCGACGTCCGATTCTAGCAGGCAAATTTCCCTGCCCCAGCTGCTGGACCGTCGAAAGAAGTTCACTCCCAGCCATCCACATGCCCAGCGGTTGAATGCTAGCTTGGCTAAATTGCTAGCGCTTCAACTGCTGCCTTTTCAGTTGGTAGACTCGGCCCCCTTCCGTGAGTTTGTGCAATGTGCGGTTCCTCAGTGGCAGGTTCCCAAACGCCACTTTTTCTCACGGAAGGCTATTCCGGCTCTCTACCGGCATGTGGAAGGCAATGTCTTGGCCTCGCTGGACAGGGCGGTCAGCGGTAAGGTGCATATTACCGCTGACTCATGGTCCAGCAGGCATGGACAGGGACGTTACCTTTCTTTCACGGCCCATTGGGTCACTCTTTTGGCAGCTGGGAAGGATTCAGGACAAGGTGCAGTAGTGTTGGAGGTTGTCCCACCCCCACGCCTCCAAAATGCTACTACTGGTTGTGACACACCTCTCTCCTCCACCCCCTCCTCTTCTTCTTCCTCCATGGCCTCTTCCTGTGGTTTGTCCTATGAACCAGCGGTGCTCCGTAGCCGTTCACGGGGCTACGCAAGTACGCAGGCAAAAAGATGCCATGCCGTGCTTGCGCTGGTGTGTTTGGGGGACAGAAGCCACACTGGGGCAGAGGTCCTGTCTGCTCTGCAGGGCCAGGCCCAGAGGTGGTTGACGCCACGCCAGCTTAAGCCAGGAATGGTGGTTTGCGACAATGGCACCAACCTCCTCTCCGCCCTCCGACAGGGACAACTGACCCATGTGCCCTGTGTGGCTCACGTCCTTAACCTGGTGGTGCAGCGCTTCTTGGGCAGGTACCCGGGCTTACAGGATGTCCTGAGGCAGGCCAGGAAAGTCTGTGTGCATTTCCGCAGATCTTATAATGCCAGTGCTCGCCTGGCTGAGCTGCAAAAGGAGTTGAACCTGCCCAAGAACCGCCTTATATGTGACATGCCCACCAGGTGGAACTCAACGTTGGCCATGCTGCAGCGGCTGCACACGCAGCAGAGGGCCATCAATGAGTACCTGTGCGACTACGGCACCAGGACAGGGTCAGGGGAGCTTGGTTTTTTTTCTCCACGCCAGTGGGGCATGATCAGGGATGCATGCACTGTCCTGGCACCATTTGAGGAGGCCACGAGGATGGTGAGCAGTGACAGTGCATGCATCAGTGACACTGTACCTCTTGTCCACCTGTTGGAGCACACGCTGCGTGGAATAATGGACAGGGCACTTGAGGCAGAACAGAGGCAGGAAGAGGAGGACTTCCTTGCCTCTCAAGGCCCCCTTTACCCAGACAGTGTTCCTTCTGTCCCACCCATCGCACAGGAAGAGGAGGAGGAGGAGGAGGAGGAGGAGGAGGAGGATTGTGTCAGCATGGAGGTGGAGGCTGGCACTCAGCATCATCAGCAGCAGTCTTTTAGGGATGATTTACAGTCCCAAGAAACCAGTGGACTTGTACGTGGCTGGGAGGAGGTGGCTGCGGATCATGTCGTCCTTAGTGACCCAGAGGACTCCGGAGCGAATGCCTCAGCAAACCTACGCTGCATGGCCTCCCTGATCCTGCAAAGTCTGCGGAAGGATCCTCGTATTCTTCGGATCAAGGAGAGGGACCATTACTGGCTGGCCACTCTCCTTGATCCACGGTACAAGGGTAAGGTTGCGGACCTTATGTTACCGTCGCAGAGGGAGCAGAGGATGAGACAACTCCGGGAGGCCTTGCAGAAAGGTCTGTGCAACGCGTTCCCAGAGACTGGGAGGTTGCAAACTCCTGGTCCTGGACAACGAGTTGCTGAGGCTTCGGCCAGTCAAAGAAGGAGCGGTGGGGAAGGTGGCCGTCTGACCGATGCGTTCAGACAATTCTTTAGTCCGCAGCCCCAAAGTATGATCGGTTCCAGCAACCATCGCCAGCGTCTGATAAACATGGTGCAGGAATATCTAGGGGCAAGGTCAGACTTGGACACCTTCCCCACCGAAAATCCTCTGGCTTACTGGGTCTTGAGGATGGATCACTGGCCAGAGCTTGCACAGTATGCAATTGAGCTACTGGCCTGTCCTGCATCCAGCGTTCTTTCGGAACGCACATTCAGTGCTGCTGGAGGATTTGTCACGGATCACAGGGTGCGCCTGTCCACCGACTCGGTTGATCGACTGACTTTCATCAAGATGAACCAGTCTTGGATCACCACCAGCTACCACACACCTGATGCTGATATAACAGACTAATTGATTTTAACATGTCACATCCCTTCAAGACTGATGCTGATGCTGAGTGCCTGTGCTGTTATGTTGACTGGCTATCCTCCTCCTCCGAGTCCTCAATGATACGATTGATGATGATAGCTTGTAAGATCATTTTTGTTTATGGGTGCCGCCACCAGTGCCTAACGCCCAATTTTTCAGCCCCTGTTTAACAGGGGCGTGTAATTACAATTTTTGAAGCAATACTTTGCAACAGGGCTCATTGCTGTGCTCCAAGTACAGTATCTGTGAGGAGTTGCAGTGTTGTGCCACCAGTGCCTAAGGCCCAATTTTTCAGCCCCTGTTTAACAGGGGCGTGTCATTACAATTTTTGAAGCAATACTTTGCAACAGGGCTCATTGCTGTGCTCCAAGTACAGTATCTGTGAGGAGTTGCAGTGTTGTGCCACCAGTGCCTAAGGCCCAATTTTTCAGCCCCTGTTTAACAGGGGCGTGTCATTACAATTTTTGAAGCAATACTTTGCAACAGGGCTCATTGCTGTGCTCCAAGTACAGTATCTGTGAGGGGTTGCAGTGTTGTGCCACCAGTGCCTAAGGCCCAATTTTTCAGCCCCTGTTCAACAGGGGCATGTAATTACAATTCTTGATCTAATAATTCACAGCAGGGCCCATTGCTGCACCCACCAAGAGTAACTGTCAGGGCTTACAGTGTTGTGGCACCAGCACCACCATCAAAGGCCCAATTTTTACTACCACTGTTCAACAATTATATGTAATTAAAATTCCTGATATAATAGTTGACAGCAGGGCGTTCCAGCACCAACCAAGAGTAACTGTGAGTGCTTACAGTGTTGTGCCAACACCAACAACTAAGGGGCCTATTTCTGCAGAGTATATACGGCAGGTCCCTACTTTCAAACATCCAACTTACAAACGACTCCTACTTGCAAACGCAAGAAGACAACAGGAAGTGAGAGGAAATCTACCACTAGGAAGGAAAATTCTCTCCTGTAAGAATAAATATGGGAGAAAGGTGTCTCCTCTGTACTGATGCTTTATCAGCAATCCTTGTTTCAAGAAAAAGACCACATTTCAAAAAGAGTTGTCATTGGGACGGAAAGTGAGGTGAAATGTTCTGAACAGGGGCACAGACAGCAAAACAAATGTTACAGGGGTGATAACCCTTACCTATGTTTTCCAAAAAGTTTAAAAATAGATTTTTGGTCTGGAGCTACACTTCAACAATGTACCTGTTCAAAATTACAAACAGACTCTACATAAGAACAAACCTACAGTCCCTGTCTTGTATGCACCGCCTGTATAGGGCTGTTCAGAGTATATAGGGCCTTTTTTATTTTATGTGCGGGGTTCCCCTTAATATCCATACAAGACCCAAAGGGGCTGGTAATGGGCTGGGGTAGGGGGGGGGTCATGGGGTAGCTATGCCATTTTTCTTAAAGAATTTCATCCATATTACCGGGACCAGACATTACATTAAAGCCGCAAGCAGTTTTAAATGGCTTTTTTTTCCTTTAGAAGTGTCATTTTGTGCAGGGACAGTTCTAAACACGGGAAACACGTGGCACTTCACAGGCATACTTTAGACACCCCCCAGGTACGATATTTAAAGGAATATTTGACTTTTTTTTTTTCACTTTATGCATCATTAAAATGACTGCTCCCGAAAAACGACCGTTTTTAAAACTTCTTTTTGCATTGATACATGTCCCCTGGTGCAGAACCCGGGTTCCCAAACCCTTTTTAGGACAATAACATGCATAATAGTTGTTATAATTAGCACTTTAGAATTCGAACGTTCGCATCCATTGTATTTAATAGGGTTCTAATGTTCGTTCGAACTTTCGGTCCGTTCGCGGGTTCTGGTGCGAACCGAACCCGGGGGTGTTCGGCTCATCACTACCAACCAGTAATAAAATCCCAACTATTTACACACTGCCAAAGATCCACAAGGACTCAACAAATCCACCTCCTAGACCTATTGTAAATAGCATAGATTCCATCACAGCGAGGTTGGGACAATATCTAGATATGTTTTTACAGAGGAGTGTGACAATTACGCAAGCTTACTTGAAGGATACAAAGGACTTCCTAAATTGTCTACAAAACATCTCGTTAAGACACGACCAGGAAGTTTTGTTGGTAACCTCGGATGTATCCTCCCTCTACTCAATAATTCAACATGATGATGCATTATTAGCCCTAAATTGGGCCTTGAGTAGGAGGGAGGAACTCCCGCACGACCAGAAAGTATTCATCGGCCATGCCCTAGACTTCTGCTTATCTCACAACTACTTCTGGTACGACAGTAAATTTTATCTGCAACAGAGGGGGGTCGCAATGGGGGCCAAATTTGCTCCTAGTATTGCAAATTTGTTCATGGCAGAATGGGAAGATAAGATGATTTTTAAAGACAGAAGAGCTGAGCTCATTTTTTATAAACGTTTTATCGACGATATGTTTTTAATTTGGGCTGGCTCAGAAGAATCACTACTAACTTTCTTAAAAACCCTAAACACCAATAACAATAACATTAAACTAACCTCTGAGTGGAGCAGTGAGACGATAAACTTCCTGGATGTAACGGTGGTTCGCCAAAACACAGGATTTGGTACCAAGGTGTTTTTTAAAGCGACAGACAGAAACAGCTATTTACCTATTACGAGTGGACATCACCCACAGTGGCTAAGGAATATTCCTAAAGGACAGATTATGCGCGTAAAACGGAATTGCTCAGATAACGAGAACTTTCTTACGCAAGCAAAAGTCCTATCTGACAGATTCATAGCTAAGGGCTATGCTCCGCAACCCCTAAAGAAAATTGTTGAGGAAATCGAACAAATGCCTAGGGAAATGTGCCTACTGAATAAACCCAAATCAGCAACAGGGGGCACCAACTCAAAAGAATGGGGCTTTATTTCGCAATTCCACAGTCAATTCAAGGAGGTAGAAGACATTTTTACAAAACACTGGCACATTTTACTTTTGGATACAAAATTGGGTCCAGTGCTCCCCCCTAAACCTCAATTTATATACCGGAAGGCTCCCAATCACGGAGATCGGGTGGTGAAGAAAATACTGGACCCTCCCAGCAAACCTCAGACGTTCTGGAACAAAAACGTTTTTTTTTGCCTGTAGAAGGTGCAGAGCATGTAAGGAGGTGACGCGACCCATTAGGGGTCTAGAAAACTTCATCTCTCCTTCCAATCAGAAACAATTTGACATCGAGCAGTTTATTACGTGCAACAGCAGCTTCATGGTCTATGCTCTAAAATGTCCGTGTGGGCTCCTGTACATAGGGCGCACTAAAAGACTTTTGCGCATCCGAATAGCTGAACACGTAAATAACATAAAGATAGGCTATAAGGACCATAATGTATCACTACACTTCAAACTCAAGCATAACCAGGACCCCTCAGGCCTTCAATTCTGGGGTATTGAAAGCCTGGAACCACACTGGAGGGGTTCACACAGGGTGCGGGAACTTTCTAAAAAAGAAACAAAATGGATTTTTTTAACCGGAGTTTTAGCGCCCAAAGGTTTGAACATAGAGTTAGACATTAATTGTTTCATCAGTGATTCATAGACATTAAGCACGATGAACATTAGTATGACACATTACTAAAGCGCCAAGATATACACACAGGACCTCTGCCCCTCTTTTTAGCATCCTTTTAGCGTCTTTTTAGAGTCTTTTAAGCGGTTTTTATGGGTACTTTTATTGACACTCTTATTGGTAATTTTTACTTAGTAATTTTTACTTGGTATCTCACTTGACTATATCGGTGGGTTGATCTTTAATTTTATCTTCAATTTCTCATCTTTAATTTCTAGTCTGTAGTAGTTTTTTAACCATTTCCACTGACTGGTGCATCAATTTATTGCCCACACACCACGCGAGAAAGATTCTTGCGGAGAGGGGATTTGACACCATGTCATTTATATAACCCATAATCCCTAATTATTGCAAATCATTTTCAGAGGTGGG
This sequence comes from Rana muscosa, assembly GCA_029206835.1. Lineage (NCBI taxonomy): Eukaryota > Metazoa > Chordata > Amphibia > Anura > Ranidae > Rana > Rana muscosa. Next base: position 173,606,960 of record CM055123.1, read on the forward strand.
ATTTTATGTGGATTTTATGCGTGTTTTATGTTGGTTTTACATTGGTTGTCAATACCATTTATTATGGATGTTTTGAATTGGGTTGTTCTTTTGAAGATTTTACTGGCGGATTTTATTGATGAATTTTATAGGCAAGAAATTTTATCAATTACTACTGGTGGAATCTTATCATTGATGTTTCATAAATGAACCTTTCAAGTAGCATATTACTGTAATTATGGTTAGGCGTACCTACTTATAAATAAGTTTTACAGATCCAGAATATGTCCTACAAGCAGAAGCAATTGATTGCCACACATATTCATTTATTCATTTATTTATTTATTTATGTATGTATTTATGGTTCACTAGATGTATTTATTGATTTATTTATGTATGCATTTATGGTTCACTAGATAGTTGAAACACTATCTGATTGGGTTGTAAATCATCGCAGGCAATACAGCGCATTCTTGATACGCTCAGCAGATATATATGTACACATCACATAGCATAAAACCCGGTATTAGAATATAAACAACAATAATAAAAAATTCTGACCACCGGGGGCATTGTGGGCTGTACACAGGAACCAAAACAGGCCCTCATAGCTCCAGGGCATAGATGTTAACTGCAGGAATGACTGCATGGCGGTATGAGGCGGTGTATCCGTGATCACCCCTCACAATCAACAATCAATGTCCCTTTTGTATTTACGTCGGCTCGGCATTGCTGAGCCCGACATATAGAAGCAAAGTAGCCAATCAGGACGCAGCCCGAATGCATATGCCAATCAGAGTGAGGCATATCGAGCTGCGCCTGGTAGAACTTCCGCCCACATCAGGGCATAGACACAGACTGGCTCAGCGCGCATGCGCGACGTCGCAGGCGCGCAGAGCGTGCTCTGAACGTCCAGCCGGGGGGCGGAACCTGACACTGTACAAATTCCGGTTGCCATGACGGTTGGTCACGCCCTCAGAAGAAGTCAGGAAGTGACGAAACGTCAGGGCGTGACCAACACAGTTCAGCAAACCGGAAGTGACGCGGATGCATTCCAGGACCTGCCAAACAGGAAACGCTGAGAGGATCTGACGTCCAGCGTTCATCAGTGGCAAGTTTCTAGCGCTGAAGCGCTCGTTTTGTTCCAATTTCAAGTGCCTGTATATATTTTCATTGTGGTACGCAGATTTTGTAAGGGGGGAACCAAAGGGTCTGTTTTTTCAATAAATTGTTTTTACAATATTACCCTATGTGGAGCTATTTCTTTACCCTTACATATACCTGCGTTATCGCATGAAGTCTATGGTGGAGAAGAAAATGAAAATTTAATTGTATCATTGCTGAAGGAGGAATGTTTATCTAGGCTTTCATTTATCCTATATCTGGTGAGTGCGCCCCCTGAAGGGGACTTTCAAAAATCCCCCCACGCGGTGAAATACACTACTGGTGAAAGGAACACTAAGAATAAGAATTGGATTTTATACAACTAGATTCACCATTCACTACTTCATCACCTATATAAGCGATTGTTATAGAAGACGCACATTTGACTTTTTGTTCGTAGCGCTGCTGCAGTTTTATTCTGAACTTTTAATAAGTTTTATATGACACTGTTTTTTATATATGTACATTTCATTTTTAGCAGCTGCTGTTGACTTATACATATTTTACTATTGTTTATATCCTTACGGCATATCATCCACAAGCGCAGAGTGATACTAGGAAGGAGGGCCAGACTATTTTAGTATCTTTTTACGATATACTACAAAGATCGGGAATATAATTGGTACATGATTATCATTCTCTATACAACTCAAGTGTTTAAGATTGAATTTATTCATAGTAGCAATTGTAATGGATTTATCTCCGGTTCAATACTGGAATATATTTTCTATTCTGCCTCTGACCCAAATTCAAGGTGATGTGAATACATGCATGCAAAAAAGGATCACACTGGCACACACTGGTCAGTATGAGCTCTCTCTCATCAACAGGCCTTTATTCAGGGTTACAGCCCCTTATATAAACAAAGTGACATAAGCAAACATCATTACATGTGTGTGTATTGTGGCGGTGGGACCCTGTGCGACCTTAAAGAGTGTTGGTTTACGCCAGATTTTGTACAGAAAGACATGCTGATTGCACAGCTGTGTGTTGGGCTATTTATTTCTGACCTGACTATGGCTCAGGGCTCCGCCCAACAGACAGGAAGTCTGTGCATGGGATTTAGGTGGACTCTCATCCCTCTGAGAGGAGTCAGAGGCTACCTAGGCTGCATGGGTGCAGCCAGAGCAAGCATGTCTGCAGGAGGCAGATGTCATTGGTGATTGAGCAGCAAGGCGCTGATCAGGAGTAAGCTAGGAGAGAGCTTAACTCTAGGAAACTCTGTTTGTTCTGAGAAGCAGACCTAAGGCCTAGGCTAAAGGCCTGAGACAGCCGGATGGCAAGAATGAAAGCCAGGAGGCTAAGCTGTTGAGTATTTAGGATATAGTAATGGTAGAACCCCCCTGTGAGGGCTACTGATGTATTTGTGAACTTTTTGTGCTTTTAAATAAAAGTGGGCTACCAGGCCCTTAAAAATTCAGTTCTGGACTGGCGTACTCACTAAAAAACACACCTACCGCTGGAGTCTGATCACCCAAATCCTACAGTATTATATCGGTTCATCTGTATATGGTCCTTTTCCTGTCGACATCTGTTTTGCCACGAGGTAGCACATTCCAAAGCTCAGCAGCCATATTTTAATAGACGATGGGAGGGGCAGAAAGGAGGGGGGTAAGGAGTAAGGAGTGAATACACTCTGCCTGTCATACTTTAGTGAAGGAAAATACTGCTGGCTTGTTACGTCATTACTAGGATATATATATATATATATATATATATATATATAGTATATATATATATATATATATATATATATAGTATATATATATATATATATATATATATATATATATATACACGTGTAGCGGCCTCACTCTCCCTCCATCTTTATCGGTTACACACCAACTCATGTCTAGGGGTTCCTGGGTTGTGAGAGTGAGATGCGCCACGGCCCATGTCCTCCCCATTGTAGTAGGGAGGTGAAGGCCACTTACTGATGTTTCCTCGGGCCGGTGTGTTCTGTGAATGCACTGAGTCTGTAATTGCAAGCTCACCAGCCTCCCCTTTGCTTCCAGTAACTGGAGTTCACACACCGGAGAAAGGTCCAACACTTGTTTATTTGACACTCCAATAAGCAAAGCACAATAAACAGTTCTTTTGCAGCAAACTGGTTGGGACCTATAACCTTGCCAACGGTGGGGCGAGCAGATCGAGGCACTTCCTAAAGTTTAAGTTCTATGCCACTGTACTATGACCAGCGGCGCCTAAGCCAATCCGGCTGTTACAGAACAGGAAAGGTGGGGTCTCTTCCAGCAACCCCTATGAACAGCAATGGAGCCCTCTTCGATACGCTGTGGCCGTTATCAGGGGGATGTGTCCTCCCAAGAGAGTTCCCAGAGGCCCACTGTCACCGGGTTGGTGCTGCTCCGGGTCTCCAGTGGGTAACCTCTCTGGCCTCCTCACCTCAGATACGAGTCCCTCCGCTCAGGGACCCTCGGACAGTCCACCCTAGCGGGACCCAGTCGAAGGTACTGGGCCCCAGGCCTCCTCGATAGTACCTCACCCCAGGCTAAAGGTGCCTGGGATGGACGCCAACATGACTCCGGACCAGGCCATGGGCACCTGGACCAGACTCCTGGATCTCCAGCACCCAGGCCTGAGGGGCCTGGGTGCGGACCGCAACCCTCCTCCTCCGAGGACCTCCTTCTCCGCAAGACCTCGTGGTAAGGGCGTCTCCCCCTTTTATCTCCTCCCATCAACGGTGCGGCGGGTTCCCCGCCCCAGCCACACCATCTCCGGGAAGGGACAAAACAGGGAGCACTGCAGGAGATGATTCTACCTGAAGCCTGTGGGTACCCCGCCACCCACAGGCAAAGGAGAATACTACATCCTCCAATCCTCCACGAAACAAAAAGGGGTCTGAACCCTAACACAATTATACACCTGGGTCACACTATTCCCCAGGTGTATCCCATCAATTTGAGGACCCCGCTACACACACATCTCTATATATCTATATATTGCAACAAGAAAGAGAAAAGAAACAGTAAAAATAATAAAGAAGAAAAGAAAATAATAATAAATGACTGGTTAGAATAGACATAACATGGTCAATTTATTAGTTCCATCACACTATCATCTCACATATATCACTGGGTATTAAAATCTTTTCACATGATGTGCAGGGTTTCAACTCACCCCACAAACGGAAAAAAGCATTTCATCACTATAAAAGACTAGGTGCCGACATTATTCTCCTGCAAGAAACTCATTTCTCTTCCTCTAATCACCCCAGCTACTTTGACAAATCATATAACCAATTTTACTATACTACCTTCATAAACAAGACTCGTGGAGTTGCCATCTTTATCCGCAATCTATAATTTTTGACATTCAGAATATATATAAAGACACTGAGGGACACTTTATTATCCTTAAAGGGTCTATAAATAACTGGGCAATACCCATTGCATCAGTTTATGCCCCAAATGAATCCCAGTCATCTTTTTTTGTAAGCTTTTTTGAAGTCTTGGACCGATATAGCTCTCCTCATATAGTGCTAGGTGGTGACTTAAATTTATCGGCCCACCCTGCCCTAGACAGAAGTAGACTGACCCCCTCCTCTAAAGCTTTCCCCAAATCTATCAATCGCTCTATTAGCAAATTACAATTAATGGACTCATGGAGGGCCCATAATGTAGGAATAAAAGCATATACTCAGTATTCTCACCTCCATGACTGTTATGCTAGACTGGACTATTTATTCTGTACCCCGATATTGTTAGCCAACTCTTCTAAAGCCCACATCCACCCATGCCCATGGTCAGATCATAACATTACTTCATTTGAAACCTCACACATAGGACTCGCCCCCTCGCCCTTCAACTGGCATCTTAATGATTCTCTTCTGACAGATCCCACAAACACCCATTCTATCTCCACACATAAAGAAACTATTTCATAAAAAATATAAATAATGAAACCCCCCCTACAACACTCTGGGTCGCCCACAAAGCGGTCCTACGTGGACAGTTAATCTTGCCGCAGCAAAAAAAAAAAGGAAAATCTCACAGACATCAGGTGTCTCACTAAGGACCTAGACTATCTCTATAACAAAATACAACACTCCCCATCCCAAGAACTTACTCAACAGATACAAACCAAATGCCAAGCCTGATGCCCCATACACACGATCATTTTTCATGTCGTTAAAAATGCCATTAAAAAAATGGCCATTAAAAATGATCGTGTGTATGCTCCAGAGCATTTTTAACGACGTGAAAAACGGGCATAAAAATTTTCGAACATGCTCTCTTTTTTCACGTCGTTTTTCATGTCGTTTTTTTTAATGACGTGAAAAACGATAGTGTGTATGCTTTAACGACGTGAAAAAAATGCGCATGCTCAGAATCAAGTATGAGACGGGAGCGCTCGTTCTGGTAAAACTAGCGTTCGTAATGGAGATAGCACATTCGTCATGCTGTAACGGACTGAAAAGCACTAGACTGAAAAGAGCGAATCGTCTCTCAACAAACTTTACTAACATGAAGGGTGGCGCCATTCGAACGGAACTTCCCCTTTATAGTGCCGTCGTACGTGGTGTACGTCACTGCGCTTTTCTTGAACATTTTTTAAAATGATGGTGTGTACGCAAGACAGGCTTGAGAGGAAACAAGAAAAAAAATGACGAGAAAAACGTCAGTTTTAAAAATGACATTAAAAATGATCGTGTGTATGGGGCATTAGAACTCATCCTTTCAGCCAACACAGAAAGATCTCTTAGATTTTCAAAAGCCAAATTTATGTTACATAGCAATACCTCTTCTGCTATGTTTGCAAAAAAGCTCAATCAGGAGCATAAACCTCCTCATGTATACAAACTAAAGCCCTGTACACACGATCGGATTTCCTATGGATTCTAATCCGATGGATTTTTCCATCGGAAATCCGATGAAGCTGACTTCCATCAGTCTTGCCTAAACACCATCAGTCAAAAATCCGACCGTCCCAAACGCCGTGACGTAAAACACTCCAACAAGCCGAGAAAAATTAAGTTCAATGCTTCTGAGCATGCGTCGACTTGATTCTGAGCATGTGTGGGTTTTTTGTCCGATGGAGTTCCACACAGACGATCGGAATTTGCTATCGTTTTTTTTCCCATCGGATAAATTTAAAACATGTTCTATTTTTTCTCACCGATAGAAAAAAGACCGATGGGGCCCATACACGTTCAGTTTGTCCGATGAGAAAAGTCCATCGGACTGTTTTCATCGGTAAAACCGATCGTGTGTACACGGCATAAGAGATCAGTCTGGCAACCTAGTCACACATCCACAAGAGGTATTAGAGATATTTTCTTATTTTTATAAAGATCTCCTCTCAGGCCCACAACCCCAACCCCATCCTTCATCAAAGTCCTGGCTAGACAATTTACAACAACCCTCCCTAACACACAACAAATCAACTCTCTTAACGAACCCTGCTCTGTTACAGAAATAATCAAAATAATCAAATCCCTTAAAACTTGTACTGCCCCAGGCCCAGATGGATTCACCTCCTCCTATTATAAAAAAAAATGCCATTCTATTAGCCCCCAATCTAACCAAACTATTTAATCATATTCTCAAAGGCAATCACTTCCCAGATGAAATGCTCCTGGCCAATCTCTCCCTTATTCCTAAACCATTGAAAGACCATTCCCTCCCCCAAAATTTTCGCCCTATTTCTGTCCTCAACAATAGTGTTGAGCGAACCCGAACTGTAAAGTTCGGGTCCATACCGAACTTTAGCTTTTTCCCGAACCCGAACCCGGAATTTGCGCAAAAGTCCGGGTTCGGGTTCGGCAATCTAATTACGCATTTAGAAATGCTTCAGGGGCCAGCCAATCACCTTTTGATTAGCTGGTGTGCCCTTAGAGGCCATCATAGCCATGCCTACTAATGGCATGGCTGTGATTGGTCAGTGCAACATGTGACCCAGCTTCTATATAAGCTAGAGGCACACAGCACACACGTCACTCTGCTTCAGAATAGATAGGGAGAGGATCTTGGCTGCTGCTGTTGCTAATAGGGAGAGATTGTAAAATACATGAGGTAGTCCTGATTCTGCAATCTGAGGGAAAAGATAGAGAGATAGTGTAGTGTAGGGCCAGGTTCCTGTTGGTGCTTTCAGGGAGAGAGAATATTATATAGGAGTCCAGATTCAGAGATTAAAATCAGCGATCTGCATAGGTTTACCCGTTTGTGTTGCAGTGCAGTCTTTTTACACTGCCATGAGCCCAGTGTCAGAGAAAATCTAACTTTTAGGGGGAAAAAAAAAGGCACTTTATTGTGCTCTTTTCCAAAAGACCCATAGGGCAAAAAAAAAAAAATTGCACTTTAATGTACGCTTGCAAAAAGAGCCATTCAGGGCCAAAAAAATATTTTGCAGTGTGTTATACATATTTTGAGGTGTGTGAAATAAACAATTTCTATATAGTTTTCTCCTACTGTGCTATACTAAAAAAACAACATTTCTTTTGAATAGCATTTTCTGCAGTTCTGTAGCTGTGCGATTCAGCTGTTACGTACTGTGGGTGTGTTCTGCTCTTCCAAAAAACGCTGTTTAGGGGCACAAAAAATAGTTTGCAGTGTGTTATACATATTTGGAGGTGTGTGAAATAAACAATTTCTATATAGTTTTCTCCTACTGTGCTATACTAAAAAAACAACATTTTTTTTGAATAGCATTTTCTGCAGTTCTGTAGCTGTGCGATTCAGCGGTTACGTACTATGGGTGTGTTCTGCTCTTCCAAAAAACGCCGTTTAGGGGCACAAAAAATAGTTTGCAGTGTGTTATACATATTTGGAGGTGTGTGAAATAAACAATTTCTATATAGTTTTCTCCTACTGTGCTATACTAAAAAAAAACATTTTTTTTGAATAGCATTTTCTGCAGTTCTGTAGCTGTGCGATTCAGCGGTTACGTACTGTGGGTGTGTTCTGCTCTTCCAAAAAACGCCGTTTAGGGGCACAAAAAATAGTTTGCAGTGTGTTATACATATTTGGAGGTGTGTGAAATAAACAATTTCTATATAGTTTTCTCCTACTGTGCTATACTAAAAAAACAACATTTTTTTTAATAGCATTTTCTGCAGTTCTGTAGCTGTGCGATTCAGCGGTTACGTACTGTGGGTGTGTTCTGCTCTTCCAAAAAACGCCGTTTAGGGGCACAAAAAATAGTTTGCAGTGTGTTATACATATTTGGAGGTGTGTGAAATAAACAATTTCTATATAGTTTTCTCCTACTGTGCTATACTAAAAAAACAACATTTTTTTTGAATAGCATTTTCTGCAGTTCTGTAGCTGTGCGATTCAGCTGTTACGTACTGTGGGTGTGTTCTGCTCTTCCAAAAAACGCTGTTTAGGGGCACAAAAAATAGTTTGCAGTGTGTTATACATATTTGGAGGTGTGTGAAATAAACAATTTCTATATAGTTTTCTCCTACTGTGCTATACTAAAAAAACAACATTTTTTTTGAATAGCATTTTCTGCAGTTCTGTAGCTGTGCGATTCAGCGGTTACGTACTATGGGTGTGTTCTGCTCTTCCAAAAAACGCCGTTTAGGGGCACAAAAAATAGTTTGCAATGTGTTATACATATTTGGAGGTGTGTGAAATAAACAATTTCTATATAGTTTTCTCCTACTGTGCTATACTAAAAAAAAACTTTTTTTTTGAATAGCATTTTCTGCAGTTCTGTAGCTGTGCGATTCAGCGGTTACGTACTGTGGGTGTGTTCTGCTCTTCCAAAAAACACCGTTTAGGGGCACAAAAAATAGTTTGCAGTGTGTTATACATATTTGGAGGTGTGTGAAATAAACAATTTCTATATAGTTTTCTCCTACTGTGCTATACTAAAAAAACAACATTTTTTTTAATAGCATTTTCTGCAGTTCTGTAGCTGTGCGATTCAGCGGTTACGTACTGTGGGTGTGTTCTGCTCTTCCAAAAAATGCCGTTTAGGGGCACAAAAAATAGTTTGCAGTGTGTTATACATATTTGGAGGTGTGTGAAATAAACAATTTCTATATAGTTTTCTCCTACTGTGCTATACTAAAAAAACAACATTTTTTTTGAATAGCATTTTCTGCAGTTCTGTAGCTGTGCGATTCAGCGGTTACGTACTGTGGGTGTGTTCTGCTCTTCCAAAAAACGCCGTTTAGGGGCACAAAAAATAGTTTGCAGTGTGTTATACATATTTGGACGTGTGTGAAATAAACAATTTCTATATAGTTTTCTCCTACTGTGCTATACTAAAAAAACACATTTTTTTTTGAATAGCATTTTCTGCAGTTCTGTAGCTGTGCGATTCAGCGGTTACGTACTGTGGGTGTGTTCTGCTCTTCCAAAAAACGCCGTTTAGGGGCACAAAAAATAGTTTGCAGTGTGTTATACATATTTGGAGGTGTGTGAAATAAACAATTTCTATATAGTTTTCTCCTACTGTGCTATACTAAAAAAAAAACATTTTTTTTGAATAGCATTTTCTGCAGTTCTGTAGCTGTGCGATTCAGAGGTTACGTACTGTGGGTGTGTTCTGCTCTTCCAAAAAACGCAGTTTAGGGGCACCAAAAATAGTTTGCAGTGTGTTATACATATTTGGAGGTGTGTGAAATAAACAATTTCTATATAGTTTTCTCCTACTGTGCTATACTAAAAAAAAAAACATTTTTTTTGAATAGCATTTTCTGCAGTTCTGTAGCTGTGCGATTCAGAGGTTACGTACTGTGGGTGTGTTCTGCTCTTCCAAAAAACGCAGTTTAGGGGCACCAAAAATAGTTTGCAGTGTGTTATACATATTTGGAGGTGTGTGAAATAAACAATTTCTATATAGTTTTCTCCTACTGTGCTATACTAAAAAAACAAAATTTCTTTTGAATAGCATTTTCTGCAGTTCTGTAGCTGTGCAATTCAGCGGTTACGTACTGTGGGTGTGTTCTGCTCTTCCAAAAAACGCCGTTTAGGGGCACCAAAAATAGTTTGCAGTGTGTTATACATATTTGGAGGTGTGTGAAATAAACAATTTCTATATAGTTTTCTCCTACTGTGCTATACTAAAAAAACAACATTTTTTTTGAATAGCATTTTCTGCAGTTCTGTAGCTGTGCGATTCAGCGGTTACGTACTGTGGGTGTGTTCTGCTCTTCCAAAAAACGCAGTTTAGGGGCACCAAAAATAGTTTGCAGTGTGTTATACATATTTGGAGGTGTGTGAAATAAACAATTTCTATATAGTTTTCTCCTACTGTGCTATACTAAAAAAACAACATTTTTTTTGAATAGCATTTTCTGCAGTTCTGTAGCTGTGCGATTCAGCGGTTACGTACTGTGGGTGTGTTCTGCTCTTCCAAAAAACGCCGTTTAGGGGCACAAAAAATAGTTTGCAGTGTGTTATACATATTTGGAGGTGTGTGAAATAAACAATTTCTAAATAGTTTTCTTCTACTGTGCTATACTAAAAAAACAACATTTTTTTTGAATAGCATTTTCTGCAGTTCTGTAGCTGTGCGATTCAGCGGTTACGTACTGTGGGTGTGTTCTGCTCTTCCAAAAACACCCATTTAGGGCAACATCCTAAATTTGGAAAATATGAGGAGAAGGTCAAAGGGACGTGGTGGCCCCGGTCGTGGTGCTGCTGGTGGAGCTCCTGTTGCAGGGAGAGGACAGATACACGCACAAGTGAAACACCTTCCTCAGGTGCGAGTAGGCGACCGAGCCTGCGGCGGTATTTTGTCGCGCCTAATGAGGCTGTACGAATGTTTAGGCCAGGACAAGTACAGGCGATAGTAGATTGGGTTGCTGACAGTGCCTCGGGTTCCTTCACATTGTCTCACACCCACTCTTCTGATGAAAGATCAGAGTTGGCACCTGAAACCCATGTCCATCAGTCTTTCACCTCACCCCCTTGCAAATCAGCCAAGCAGTCTGAGCCCCAAATCATGCAGCAGTCTCTTCTGCTTTTCGATGACTCTGTTAGCAGGGTTTCCCAGGACCATCCACCTAGCCCTGCCCCAGAAGTGGAAGAGATTGAGTGCACCGATGCCCAACCACTTATGTTTCATGATGAGTACATGGGAGGACCATCGCAGTACGTCTCGGATGATGACGAAACACAGGTGCCAACTGCTGCTGCTTTCGCAATTGTGCAGACAGACAAGGAGGGCAGGGGTGAAGACTGGGTGGAAGATGATATGGAGGACGATGAGGTCCTCGACCCCACATGGAATGAACGTTATGCAGGTGACCAGTGTAGTTTGGAGGAAGAGGCGGTGGTCGCACAGAGCCACCAGCACAGCAGAAGAGGGAGCAGGGTGCAAAAGCGGAGCGTCCGTCCCCTAGACAGTATGTCTGCTACTGCCCAACGCAGCAAGGGACCGAGCACACCAAAGCCAGGTCCAAGGAGTTCCCTAGCGTGGCAGTTCTTCACACAATGTGCTGATGACAAGACACGAGTGGTTTGCAGGCTGTGCAATCAGAGGCTGAAGCGAGGCATAAACGTTCTCAACCTGAGCACAACCTGCATGACCAGGCATCTAAGTGCAAAGCACGAGCTGCAGTGGATTAGACACCTCAAAAACCAAGAAAGGTCTCTGGCTCCTCCTGCTTCCTCTTCTGCTGCAGTCTCGGCCTCTTCATCCACCTCTGTAGTGACAGTGGCACCTGCCACCCCGCAAACAGAGGATCTGCCAGCAACACTACCACCTGGGTCACCGACCATCTCCGCAATGTCCCATGGAAGCGTTCAGCTCTCTATCTCCCAAACATTGGAGCGGAAGAGGAAGTACCCCCTAGCCACCCGCGATCCCTGGCCCTGAATGCCAGCATTTCAAAACTCCTGGCCTTTGAAATGCTGTCATTCCGTATGGTGGAGACGCAGAGTTTTAAAAGCCTGATGGCATTGGCTGTCCCACAGTACGTCGTGCCCAGCCGCCACTATTTTTCCAGGCGAGCCATCCCTTCCCTGCACAACCAAGTGGGGGACAAAATCAGGTGTGCACTGCGCAACGCCATCTGTGGCAAGGTCCACCTAACTACGGATGCGTGGACCAGTAAGCACGGTCAGGGATGTTATATCTCCCTAACAGCACACTGGGTAAATGCAGTGGCGGCTGGGCCTGAGGCAGATAGCAGTTTGGCGCATGTCCTTCCACCACCGAGGATTGCAGGGTGCTTCAGTTTGCCTCCTGTTGCTAACTCCTCCTACTCCGCTTCCTCATCCTCTACCGCCTCCTCATCCGGTCAGTGTAACACCTTCACCACCAACTTCAGCACAGCCAGGGGTAAACGACAGCAGGCAGTTTTAAAACTTTCCTGTTTGGGGGAAAAACCCCACACCGCACAGGAGTTGTGGAGGGACATGGAACAACAGACCAATGAGCGGTTGCTGTCAGTGAGCCTCAAGCCTCAAGTGGTGTGCGATAATGGGCGAAATCTCGTAGCAGCTCTGAGCCTAGCCGGTTTGACGCACATCCCTTGACTGGCGCATATGCTGAACTTGGTGGTCCAGAGGTTCCTTAAAAATTACCCCAATATGCCAGAGCTGCTGCAGAAAGTGCGGGCTGTGTGTGCGCACTTTCGGCGTTCTCACCCTGCTGCTGCTCGCCTGTCAGCGCTGCAGCGTAACTTCGGCCTTCCCGCTCACCGCCTCATATGTGACGTGCCCACAAGGTGGAACTCCACCTTGCACATGCTGGCCAGACTGTGCGAGCAGCAGCAGGCGATAGTGGAGTTTCAGCTGCAGCAATCACGCGTGAGTCGCTCTGCGGAACAGCACCACTTCACCACCAATAACTGGGCCTCCATGCGAGACCTGTGTGCCTTGTTGCGCTGTTTCGAGTACTCCACCAACATGTCCAGTGCCAATGACGCCGTTCTTAGCGTTACTATCCCAGTTCTATGCCTCCTTGAAAAAACGCTTCGGCGATGATGGAAGAGGATGTGGCACAGCAGGATGAGGAGGAGGAGGAGGAAGCGGGATCATTTCAAAGGCTTTCAGGGCAGTCTTTCACAAGTGGCTACGAGGGTGGGTTCCTGCACCAACAAACGCCAGGTACACAATTGTCCGGCAGAAAGGGCACAGTTCTGGAGGATGACGAGGTGGAGGAGGAGATGGAGGAGGAGAAGGAGGAGGAGGAGCCATTTTCACAGCAGGGTGGCACCCAGACCAGCTCGTGGCCATCACTGGTGCGTGGCTGGGGGGATACAGAGGACACAGACGATACACCTCCCACAGAGGACAGCTTTTCTTTGCCTCTGGGCAGCCTGGCACACATGAGCGATTACATGCTGCAGTGTTTCCGCAATGACCGCCGAGTTGCCCACATTTTAACTGGTGCTGATTACTGGGTGGCCACCCTGCTGGATCCCCGTTACAAGGACAACGTACCGTCCTTAATTCCCTCACTGGAGCGGGATCGTAAGATGCGCGAGTACAAGCGCACGCTGGTAGACGCGCTGCTGGTGGCATTCCCACCTGACAGCGGGCGTACGGTGGAAGCACAAGGCGAAGGCAGAGGAGGAGGAAGAGGTCGCCAACGCAGCCAGGGCACCGGCAGCACCTCAGAAGGCAGGGTTAGCATGGCTGAAATGTGGAAAAGCTTTGTCAGCACGCCACAACAACCAGCACCACCAGCTGAGATGGAACGTCTTAGCAGGAGGCAGCATTTCACCAACATGGTTGAGCAGTATGTGTCCACAGGCCTACACGTACTGGATGATGGGTCTGCCCCCTTTAACTTCTGGGTCTCCAAATTGGGCACATGGCCTGAGCTTGCCCTTTATGCCTTGGAGGTGCTGGCCTGCCCTGCAGCCAGTGTATTATCTGAACGTGTATTTAGCACGGCAGGGGGTGTTATCACAGACAAGCGCAGCCGCCTGTCCAGAGCCAATGTGGACAAGCTCACGTACATTAAAATGAACCAGGCATGGATCCCACAGGACTTGTCCATACCTTGTGCAGAATAGACATGTATACCGGTGTTGTGACAAAAACTGTCCGGCCATCGGATTGTGTCCGGCCCATACTGCGAAGGCGCAGCGCTTGCGCAGTACAGAGGACAAGGAGATTCACAAAATCTCCAAAGATGAACGGCGCCTGCGCTGTGAGTGCAGGTTCAAGCCCCACCATCCAAGTGGACATATGGTAGCACATAGTAACAGGGCCCCTCACGGCTCGGTTCGATCGGCACGCTTCGGGCACGGCCTCACTTGGCTCGGCTTGAACCACGGATGGTGTGGCCTTCACCTGAACTCACCACGCAGGCGCCGTTCGTCTTGGGAGATTTTCGAAATCCCCTTGTCCTACATACTGAGCAAGCGCAGTACAGGGTGGACACTATTTGACGGGGGACAGAATTCGACACATCACCGGCCTTACCCAGCCATTGTTGTATTTTTGAACCAGTGTTGGCTACCTCGTCCTCCTCCACCGCCGCTTCCACCTACACAGCCACATCCACCGCCACCTCAACCTCCTACTCCATATGGACCTCGTCCTCCTAGGTCAAGATTATTATTTTTAATTTTTATTTTTTTTATGTTATTTTAAGTTATTTCCTTATCCACATTTGTTTGCAGAGCACTTGCCATGCTCTTAACAACATTTTGCTGCCATTTTCAGCCCTCTAGCCCTTTCCATTACTTTTTTAGAGCCTTTTTAGTCCTTAGAAGTCCGGGTCCCCATTGACTTCAATGGGGTTCGGGTTCGGGTCCGGGTTCGGGTTAAAGTTCGGTCCCGAACCCAAACTTTTTTCCGAAGTTCGGCCGAACCCGTCGAACCCGAACATCCAGGTGTCCGCTCAACTCTACTCAACAATGATTTAAAAATATTTGGCAGATTGCTTGCAGACAGATTGGCAACAGTTATCACATCTCTAATACATACAGACCAAACAGGTTTTATTCCAGGTAGACAGATAGTTGACAACACTAGGCTAGTCACTAACATCATTCAAGATACCAACTTACACTCCCGCCAGTTATGCCTCCTAAGCTTAGATATCCACAAAGCGCTTGACAGCGTAAACTGGTTTTACCTTAACTACCTTCTTCCCAAAATTGGAATTTTAGTCAGATTTTTACAAGGTTTTAACACACTATATCACTCCCCCCAAACCCGTATTAAAATCCCGGGAAACAACTCAGAAATTTTTCCTCTTAGTCGGGGAACTAGACAAGGCTGCCCCTTATCCCCACTTCTATTTGCGTTAGCAATAGAGCCTTTAGCCCAAGCAATTAGAAATAATATTGATATCAAGGGATATACCAAAGGACATAGCGATTTCAAACTCAGTATGTATGCTGATGACGCTTTCCTTTTTCTCACTGACCCTCTCACCTCTATCCCCACTCTCCTCAAAGAACTCAACACCTTTCACAACATTTCTGGCCTTAAGATTAACATAAATAAATGTTCAGCTTTATCGATTAACATCCCCCAGAACACGCAAAATTTATTGCAAAAGAATATTCCATTTGTTTGGTGCACACAATCATTCAAATATTTAGGCAGTCATGTCACTTCATGCCATAATTTATTATATAAAACAAACTACCTCCCCCTTTTCAACCACATTAGCTCCCTCCTTAAAACTTGGTCGACATACCACATATCCTTCCTGGGCAGGATATGTGCCATCAAGATGAATATCATCCCCAAACTATTGTATTACTTTCATGCCCTCCCTATTAATATCTCAAAATCTAAACTTGGATCTATCCAGAGAGAGTTTAACAAATTTATTTGGGCAGAGAAAAAACCCAAATGTAGTTACGCACTTATGCACAGACCTCAGTCCAAGGGAGGATTGGGGCTTCCTAATCTTTGGCATTATTTCATAGCAGCCAGACTCATACAATTATCTCAACGGTTCACCCCTAACCAAGATATTCCCTGGAAACAGTTTGAAACAGCCTCGATCTCCCCACTATACCTACAGGGCATCCTGTGGTCTAACCTAACCTCATACCGTATTCTCCTCAAGTATAATGTTATAGTGGCACATTTCTATCAATTATGGGTCAAAATTAAAAGTACATTTAACCTTTCCTCGAACATCCCCCCTTTAGCCTCCTTTTTAGGAGACCATAGACTTCACCTTGCATTTAGTAATAGTTTCCTTTTCTCTCTCTGGATACATAACAAGTTAACCACACTAAGATCTCTACAGACTAAATGGGAATTCACCTCTTTTTCTTTACAAGCTAAATACAACCTCCCATCATCTGAACACAGGTTCTATCTACTGATTAGATCCTTTTAGGAAGAACATTTCTCGCTTAATACTAGTCCCCCCAACACAATTTTTGAACAAATATGCATTTCCTCATCAAGAGATAAAGGACTGATATAACGGTTTTACTGTTATCTTAATGGTTTTGAATCACAAGAGAAATCTGGACCAATGCTTAGGTGGGTATCCGAGTTGGACTGTTCCCTCTCAGTTGAGATGTGGACCTTTATGTCGGATAACCTCTGCAAATGTAACAGAGCTGTCTCTTTTAGGGAAACCCCACTGAAGTTATTCTCTAGATGGTATCTGACTCCCTCTAAAATCCATACTTTTTAACCCTCTGCTTCCCCTAATTGCTATAGGGGCTGCCCGGAACAAGGTACATTTTTGCACATCTTCTGGAATTGTAGACACTTGGATCAGATATGGCGCACTGGAGTGGAGAGGTTTGAAAAGTCATCCAAACAGAAAATTGTCCCCACTCCTCAGATCTGTCTATTGTAAGTGAATATACCTAATACCCCCAAACCTTGTGTCAGACTATTCCACTCATTATGTAGCTCCATCCAATGGATGATCGCCCTCAACTGGAAATCCAACAACTTACTCTGGCCGCAGGTTCTTGCCAGAATGGAAACGCTCAAACTCTCTGAGAGAATCTACCACACTTTAAATGACAGCCGCCACATCTATGATCTAAAATGGTCATAATCATTGCCTCTCATAATTCACTATATTATATATATATATATATATATAGCACCACCCCCGTAGGAGCTGCTGGTTATATTTTTGGGCCTTGCCTGTCTGTTCCACCGTATCCGTCATAGGGGTTCCATTGAAGAGTTTTCACAGATGTCAGCACCACACATAGTCTCTTTTCCAATGGTTTTATTAAAGAAGTACCATTTAGAGGGATGGAGGGTTAGGGGAGATTCAGGTACCTTGCTTTGCGGATCACGGGTACTTTCTTCAATCCACAGGACAAACAGTTTCCACACTGGATATAGCAACCACCGGATAGGTCAGCGAGAGAGGCCTAGCAGCCAGTGCGGTGCTCGGTCAAAAGTATCTGCCACAGACTTGAAGAACACAAAAGTCTGCCCAATCCTTTTTTGCAACGTCTAAGTACAGTTACACAGTATCAGTTTTCAGCCGATCCGGCAATACTGTGAGGTAGATGGGTCGGGATGCGTCCTCCAATTGAGTCTCCAGGCTCTTCCTGGGATACCATCCCTTTTGGCTCGGTCCTCTCCTAGACAAGTCCTCCCCTGGTTTCGTCAATTGCTTGGCTTCTCCCCACAGGCAAGACAGCACAGAACCGCCCCTGACTAGTAGGCCCCAGAACTCCTGGGCCTACTTCCAGTAACGAGGCCTCGGGCCAGCTGGCCCAGAGGCAGGAAAAACTGCTACAGTACACCTTAGGCCAGGAGGGCCATCAGGTCAGAGAGACCCGGAACACGGTGTCTGTCCCTTAAGTACCCTCTCCCAGAATGCACAGCGGGGGCACCAATCCCACTGAGCTGTTTCTGGGCAAGAGGTACCCAAGACATCCAGCCTGCTGCATTTCCAACCTTGACCTGTGGTGACAGCGACACCCACAGTCAAGTGGAAAAAGGCGCAACACAGCTGGACTGGAACAGAAACCAGAAATTTACACAATAAAGAAGTAAACTACAGCTCAGACAACTAAATTTACAAATAGCGCCTACCCAATAGGAGCAGGGCACTACACACTTCCCCCACCGCAACAGACGATGTCCTCATTGTCTTTAGAAAAACATTTGACTCTCACTCGTGAGAGTCAATACCTGAATCCCATGAAAACTTGGATGGGGAAAGTAGGGGTAAGAAAAGGAAATTACAGAGATTTTTTTTTCCAAAACATACACAACAAATTCACATTAACATGTATTACCACCCCTGACTATCTGTCTAAACCACCCACTCTCCAGCAGTTTGGCAGAAATCCAGGGCACCTAAAAGACAAAAACACACAGGCAACAATATAAAGCATTACTGTACAACAGGAAGCAAAGCCTCACTTCCTGAGAGATGAGCCTTTCTTTCCCCCATATATATATATATATATATATATATATATATATATATATATTGTGTGGGTAGCTAAGTGTAATGCCGCGTACACACGACCATTTTTCTCGTCTGGAAAAATGACATTTTTTCTCTTTGACGAGAAAAACGACCGTGTGTGGGCTTTTGATCATTTTTCCCTGACGAGAAAAACGGCATTAATCACGACGAGAAAAATTAGAACATGCTCTAATTTTTCTCGTTGTGATTCACGGCATTTTTTTCCGCGGCAGTTTTCCCATAGGGAAACGCTGCCGGGGAGCCTACACACGGTCATTTTTTTGGACCAAGAGAAAAAATGTCGGGAAAAACGGCCGTGTGTAGGGGAACAAGTCGTTCCTCGTTTTTCCCGTCGATTTTCTCGATGGTGTTTTCACCGTCGAGAAAATCGATCGTGTGTACGCGGCATAAGAGTCCAATTTTGCTGGGCAAACTTTAACCAAAGTCGTTGAATGCAAGTACTGGAACAGGTAGAAAAATCTTGGCTCCGAAGTTCCTGGTAACCTAACACTACCTAGCTATGTACCACACAGTCCTTCAGAACAGAGAAAAATCTTTTCTCTCAGCAAGTTGAAAACCCGGACAGTCACTGTAAAACGATCACCAGTAAAACCGGGGGTCAGGCAGAGTCAGTGGCTTTCCTTGTTTATCCAGGGTAGTGATGAAATAAACGACATTGTCCTTCCCTGGGCGGCAGATGACCACCTCGTCAGCATGGATGTGCCGACGGTAACTCCAGTGTAGCAGGCACCCATTAAAACGATCGTCCATAGTAGCCGAATAGCCTGTTTTCCTAAAAGGTTTAGGTACGGACAAATAGTCCCAAACAGCCTCACCATACCATTTCTCTCTGTTAGACTAAATTTCCTGCATGATCTCCCGGGGGACGTAGGGAAATTCCAGGCCGTACTCCGTGGCTACCCTTTTGTTGAGTACTCTTTGTAGCCGGGCAAGTCTCGGCAAAGATCTGGTGCTTCCAAGTCCAGGAGGTATGCACGAAGCTGGGGACTTTTGCACCAGAGTTATTACAGACAGTTTTCCTGACCCAAACTAATTGGTACCTCTGGCCAGGTTTTCACTAGTAGTAACTGGGGTTTCCCGAATCCATAGCTGCCTATTCGGAAAAGGTGAAAGCTGAAGCAGTATCATCTCCATTGGCCCATAACATCGCCTGAGACATGGTCTCGAACAGATCATTGTCTCCAGAGATGTCTGATAATCTAATTCAGAGTCCCGTAACTCCTCTGCGGGCATATATTTACAAACAGTCCCCATATGTGCACTTTCCCCAGATCTCTCACCCGTTCCTGTCGTGGACTTCTCAGGGATCAGACTTTCCTTTGGATCCAGTTCAGGTAGTCTTTGGGGTAGGCCTCGACCACGGCCGCGGGAGGCTTTCACATATCCCACCTTCTTTTGAACAGGTGCAGCGGGACCAAATGCAGCGGAGGTAACTGTAGTGGAGGTAACAGCAGTAGCGATGTCCGCTGATGACTCCTCAATGACAGTAACAGCGCCATCTCCCTCTGGAATAGTTATTGTAGCAGAGGTGGCAAGCGCAGGTCTAGCCGCAGAAGCAAAGGCAGCAGCCTCCTCTGCAGCAATGCCCATGGCCCAGTCCATCCGGTAGGCACGAGGTGGCATGGTGGGTTGCTCCACGGCAAACAGGTACTCCCCGCAGTGTAGGCGCCGAACAAATGGACGGGGGTTTACAGCCAGTCCTTCGCACCTGTTGCACAGCATACCCAATGCTTCCACTTCTCCAATCACGTAAAGTATGAACCGCCCATGCGGTTTCAACCGAATGCCAGTGTCCGTCAACGTAGTTCCCGGCGGCATGGCACTTGTAGCGGTACCCACAGGAGACATCCTGGGCCCCATAGCAGACTGCAACACTGGAGCCAGAGACATGGTGCCACTGCGACTCTCTGCCGAGTGTTGGACACACACAAGGCATCTCACGCAGTAAAGCAGGCGGGAACTCCTCCCACTTGTCTCTTTAGTCACATAGTTCGTGGGTTTTTTCCTTTCTTGGCTCCGCCCACAACCCACGCGACTAAGAAGTGATCCGCAAATTAACCCCTTTTTCAAAGAAATAACACAGTCCAGAGCCCTTTTTGTAGCACTGGCTCCCGGTGAACAGTCCACTTGAGTTGCGACTGGTAACGGCAAATCTCGGACGAGCCCCCACGTGTAGCACTACCCCCATAGGAGCTGCTGGTTATATTTTTGGGCCTTGCCATTACCCGTCTGTTCCACCGTATCCGTCATAGGGGTTCCATTGAAGAGTTTTCACACATAGTCTCTTTTCCAATGGTTTTATTAAAGTACTATCATTTAGAGCAGGGGTCTCCAAACTTTTCAAACAAAGGGCCAATTTATTGTCTTTCAGACTTTAGGAGGGCCGGATTGTGGCCAGCAAGGGCAATAGATGTCATGGGCCCAGCATCAGTGAAAATAAATATGGCTCTTGGGTTGTTTGTCAATAGGAGGAGTAGTATTCCATCATTGGTAACGGTGGCAGATATAGTGCCCCATTGTTGGTGTCAGTGGGAGGAATATTGCCTCATATCAGTGGGAGGAATAGTGCCTCAAGGGCAGGATAAAGGCTAGCAAAGGGACACATCTGGCCCTCGGGCCGCAGTTTGGAGACCCCTGATTTAGAGGGATGGAGGGTTAGGGGAGATTCAGGTACCTTGCTTTGCGGATCACGGGTACTTTCTTCAATCCAGAGGACAAACAGTTTCCACACTGGATATAGTAACCACCGGATAGGCCTCTCTCACTGACCTAGCAGCCAGTGCGGTGCTCGGTCAAAAGTCTCTGCCACAGACTTGAAGAATACAAAAAGTCTCTGCCCAATCCTCTGCCACAGGATTGTATGATACAGAACCTTTTTTGCAATGTCTAAGTACAGTTACACAGTATCAGTTTTTCAGCCGATCTGGCAATACTGTGAGGTAGATGGGTCGGGATGCGTCCTTGGTCCTCTCCTAGAAAAGTCCTCCCCTGGTTTCTTCAATTGCTTGGCTTCTCACCGCAGGCAAGACCGCACAAGACCGCCCCTGACTATTAGGCCCCAGAACTCCTGGGCCTACTTCCAGTAACAAGGCCTCGGGCCAGCCGGCCCCGAGGCAGGAAAAACTGCTACAGTACACCTTAGGCCAGGAGGGCCATCAGGTCAGAGAGACTCGACACACTGTGTCTGTCCCTTAAGTACCCTCTCCCAGAATGAACAGCGGGGGGACCAATCCCACTCAGCTGTTTCTGGGCAAGAGGTACCCAATACATCCAGCCTGCTGCATTTCCAACCTTGACCTGTGGTGACAGCGACACCCACAGTCAAGTGGAAAAAGGCGCTGGACTGGAACAGAAACCAGAAATGTACACAATTATTCTGAGCTAAACTACAGCTCAGACAACTAAATTTACAAATAGTGTATACCCAATAGGAGCAGGGCGCTACACATACTTTAAAGCTCCTCTCTCTACGAAAAATGTGTTATCCTTTGGTATGATTGATGCTTACCCCCTACATGTGACCTGTATAATTTTATTTTTATTCTTCAAGTGTTCAGCTGTGATATATGTACATCCTCAGACTCGATGTTGATGCCTGTTATTAACAGTGTATTGTAATTTTACATTTGAACTTCCAAATAAAACTTTTGTAAACAAAAAGCATCATCAATTGTCCATATATGACCATGTATATATACATATATTATAGACGCACCTGTTGACCACTTCACATATGAGCAAGAGGAGATGAATAGCTGTATAGTGAGGATACAACACCACTCAGCTCCCTGAGATCAGAATACATTCTGCAGAAGTTATAGAGCACAAATCAGACGACTCTCATACAACTATAGCAAAAACCAAAATAGAAAGACCAACAAAAATAAAGAAGAAGAAGAAGAAGAGAGAAAAAAAACAAAAAACAAATACAAAATTAAATTAAATAATAAAAATAAAAAAAAAGGGGAAAAAAAAAGGGGGAAAAGGAGAAAGGATGACCCCGTGCTCCAATTCCCACCAGTCAAAGACAGCTCTAATCGGGTAAAGATCTTGGATCCCCCGTCAAGTATTCCACCCAGGGATCTCAAACTTTCTTGAACATCTGCATTTTATCTTGTTGTATCGCTGTCATACGTTCATTAAGCATAATCCAGGAAAGTTTATGCTTAAATTGTGCAAATGGCAAAGCTGCCGTTTTCCAGGATTTTGCAATAATAATTTTTGCTGATATAAATATAAATGTTATGAGACGTCTCTGAGATCTTGATGCCATCTCCACCTTGCTGCCCAGCAGTACCTGTCTCTGGGATTTCACTAGATTCACTTGGGTGAGGGTGTAGATAAAAATTGTATACTCTAATCCAGTAACGCTGTACCCTAGGGCACTGCCACCACACATGGTACATGGTTCCTTGCTGTCCACATCCGCGGAAACACAGAGGGGATTCTGCCGGCACATATGTTGCCAGCCCAGCTGGAACCATATACCATCGCAAAAGCACGTTGTAATTGGCTTCAATAATTGATTTATTTATGAGCGACTTCGAGGCCCCTTGAGCTTTATTATGCCATTCGTCCAGTTCAATCGTCTCCTGGAGGTCTGCCTCCAATTTTACCATATAAGCCTGTTTAATAGAGGAATTAGTCAAGACAGTATACATTTCTGAGATATATCCTCCTATTTTATCGAAGTTCTGACCCAGGTACTCCATCGGGGACGTAGTAGCTTAATCAGAGCCTTGTGACAAAGTGCTTAAGAAGTGCAAGATCTGAGCACATCGGAAATATTCAGAGAGCGGCATTTGATATTTCTCCATTAAAGCTTGTCTTGTCAGTATACGCTTATGGTCACACAAATCAGCTATTCGTAGGAGTCCTTTGTTGGTCCACCAAGCAAATGTTCTGGGGGTGAGGCCTGGGGTTAAATTCGAATTTTCGAGAATCGGGGCTAATGGAGTATGCTAGGATTTAAACTTTTATGATTTTTGTTAATCTATCCCAAATGTTCAGGGATGAGGATAGCGCCGGGCATAGAATTGGGGGCCGTTCCTTAGGCGATAACCATAAAATATGTGATATCGGCCTTTCCTTACATGCATACATCTCCATCTGTATCCATATAGGATAGGGCTTGGTAGAGTGAAACCTGGCTAGTTGAGCCAGCTGTGCTGCGTAATAGTATTTTTGCAAATCTGGGGTACCCAGCCCACCTTTTTTAGGGGGTAAATAGTGTGCGCTTATTCACCCTAGGCCTCTTATGTCCCCAGATATAAGTTCATTCTGGAAGGCCAACAGTTCCGAACGGACAATTGATACTGGTAGCGTTCGAAACAGGTATAATATTTTCGGAAGAACATTCATCTTTACGGAATGTAGTCTGCCAAACCACGACGGTGGGTGAAGTAGCCATCTGGCTAAGTCAGCTGTCAAACGTTGGAATAATGCCAGGTAATTTTTGGAGTACAAAGTGCGTAATGTCAGGGTGAGGTTTATGCCCAAATATGGGAGTGACTCTCTGTGCCAAATGAAATTGAAGGAGTGTTTGAGTGTCAAGAGCGTACTCTCCTTTAGAGAAATGTTCATGGCCTGAGACGTATCATGAATTATTTTAAGACCCGAAATTGCTGTGAATGGTTTGAGTATTGCATATAAGTTGGAGAGAGTGGTGATCGGCGACGAGATCATCATTAAGATGTCATCCGTGAAAAAGACATATTTATGTTCATAATTGCCACATGTAATGACTTGTATGTTAGTGGAATTGCGTATTTTTATAGCGAGCGGTTCTAGAGCCAAAACAAAAAAGTAACGGGGACAAGGGGCACCCCTGACGAGTCTCCCTATGGATAGAAATAGGGCAAGATGAGTATCCCTTTACCATTAAGGAAGCAGTAGGGGAGCTATAAATCTCGACCCAAAGCCCAGCTTAGTCAGAACATAGAAGAGGTATTCCCACGACAAGGAATCAAAAGCCTTGTGTATATCCAGAATTTAGGGCATTTTTATGGCATTTTTATTATTATTTATATTTTTACTAGTAATGGCGGTGATCTGCAATTTTTAGGGGTACTGCGACATACAGATCGAACACTTTTGACACTTTTTTGGGACCATTGACAAATATACAGCGATCAGTGCTATAAAAATGCACTGATTACTGTGTAATGTCACTGGCAGGGAAGGGGTTAACACTAGGGGGCGAAAAAGGGGTTAACTGTGTGTTCCCTCAGTGTGTTCTAACTGTGTGTGGATGGGAGTGACTAGGAGAGGAGACATATCGTTTTTCCTACTTAGTAGGAACAAACAATGTTTCCTCTTCCCTGATAGCACAGGGATTTGTGTGTTTACAGACACATATCCCCGTGCTGGCGCTCCTGCGTGGCCCTCGGTGATCGTGCCCGCCGGCCACGTGCATGGGGTCCCCTGCTGTGCAGCGGCCTCTGGTGGCCGAAAAGCCGAAGGCCGTACTCATATGGGGTTTCGCCCAGGGAAGCCATTCTGCCGCAGTATATCTGCGTGAGCCGGTCGGTCGCAATTTTTGGGGAAAAAAGACACTTGCATGAATTTAAAAAAAACGTAAACTGTAAAGTTAGGTAATTTTTAAAAATTTTTTGTATAATGTGAAAGATGTTACGCCGAGTAAATAGATTCCTAACATGCTTTGAAAATTGCACACACTCATAGAATGGCGACAAACTACGTTACCTAAAAATCTCCATAGGCGACGCTTTAAAAAATTTTAACGGTTACCAAGAGTTACAGAGAAGGTCTTTTGCTAGAATTATTGCTCTCAGGGCTAGTTCACACCAGATGCAGTTCCGTGCACTTTTTTTCTGCACTAAAAATGCATGCAGTGTTTTTCATGTATTCCAATGGCTTTAGTTTACACCAATGCAGTCTGTTTCCGGTCAGTTTCCAGTGCAGAAAAAAAAGTAGAGCGTGCTGCATTTTTCTGCACAGAACTGTACTGGAACCTAACAGATTGTATCAAAAACGCACTGGAACTGCGTGTGGTGTGAACTGTGAGCAAAAACGAATCCGGAACGTATGAGTGCATTTTTGTGTTGTGAACTGGCCCTAAAAATGCATTCACAGTTTTCCATGTATTCCAATGGCTCTAGTTCACACCAATGCAGTCAGTTCCAGGTGCAGAAACTGACTGGAACTGACTGCATTGGTGTGAACTAGAGCCACTGGAATAATAGGAAAACGCTGTGCATGCATTTTTAGTGCAGAAAAAAGCACACAGAACTAGCCCTTACTCTGACGATCGCAGCAAAAACTCACATGTGGGATTTGAACACTGTATACATTTGCGGGCGCGACTTGTGTATGCGTTTTCTTTGCTGCGCGAGCAGGCGGGGACGGTAATAGGTGGTGACAGGTGCTCTTTATGGAGGGATTGGGGGTCTAAAAGACCCCCAATCCCTCCTTTGCACTTAAAAGTATTCAGATCGCCAAAATCTGCGATTCTGAATACTGTAATTTTTTTTTTAAATTGCAGCCATTGGCAGATTTTACATCAGAGACCCAATCAGAGAAGAATCCGGCTTTGTACGAGTCTCAGCCTAGGTGGCAGATGCGCCGGCTGGTGGCTCGGGTTGCCCGGTGGGACGGGAGGCCCGGGAAGGGGGGGATGACGACGTCCCATCCCACTCCTTTTGGATAAGAGCCAAGTGGTTGTTATCACTAAATAGCCAACCGCTGGCTCTAAAAAACATTTCCGGGATGATGCCTGTTTAACCCCTTCAAGCCATGAATGCAAATTTGCGTACGGTCGGCGCGAAGGGGTTAATGCCCACAGGATGTTTGAAAACCTCCACAGGATGCTGGAACTTTACAGCTAGTAACCAACATTTAAAAATGTCCATTTTGCCACTTTTACACTCTTTGTAAGCAGACCTTCCACTACCCAGACCAGAACGCCCACCTACAATACACTGTACTAGTACTGTGTCCTTATGTATGATACTATATACTGTAATACACTGTACTAGTACTGTGCTCCTATGTTTGATACCATATACTAAAATACCCTATACTAATACTGTGCTCCTATGTATATTATATACTACAATACCCTATACGAATACTGTGCCCTTCTGTATGATACTATTTACTACAACACACTGTACTAGGAAGAACACACTGGTGAGCTCAGCAACATAAAAAGGCCTGGATGTCCACAGAAGACAACAGTGGTGGATAAGCGCAGGATCCTCTCTATGGTAAAGAAAAACCCATTCACAACATTCAGACAAGCGAAGGGCACTCTCCAGGGGGTGGGCGTATCATTGTCAAAATCTGCAATTAAGAGAAGACTTCACGAGAACAATACAGAGGGTTTACCACATGGTGCAAACCCTTCATAAGCCTGAAGAATAGAAAAGCCAGATTAGACTTTGCCAAAAAACATCTAAAAAAGCCAGACCAGTTCTGGAAAAGCATTCTTTGGAGCATGAAACTAAGATTAATCTGTACCAGAATGACGGGAAGAAAAGAGTGTGGAGAAGGCTTAGAACAGCTCATAATCCAAAGCATTAAAACTATGCATACCCGTGCAGTAACGACAAACTACCTACGTATTTAAAAGCCTTTACATGTTACCACTTTAGATTTACAGAGGAGGTCTACTTCTAGAATTACTGCCCTCGATCTGATGTTCGTGGTGATACCTCACATGCATGGTGCAATTGCTGTTTACATATGGCATAAGACCGATGCTTGCATTCGCCTTTTGGGCGTGAGCACGGGGGGACAGGGGTACTTTAATTTTTATTTTATTTTTATTATTATTTATATTGCTTTTTTATTTTATTTTTACACTGTCCCTTACTGCTTTCCCAGTTTCCCAATGGCGCTGTTTATATCTGCCGAAACCGAAGTCATGAAATGCTCGTAGCTTCCGGTTTTATAGGCCATATAGATGATTGGAACTGTTCTGGTCTCCGATCAGCTCTATGGTCAGCTGGTGGAACTACCGGCTGCATTCTCGGGTTCCCCAGTGGGACAGGAAAGCCAGAGAAAACCATAGAAGACGGCGGGAGAGGGACGTTCCCTCCCACTGTTTGTAAAAGCAGTCTAGCGGCTAATTAGCCATTAGGATTGCTTTTACATGAAAGCCGATCGCCGGCTGAAAAAATTACACCAAGATGACACCTAAACCTGCAGGCATCAGTCTGGTATAAACCACTCAAATTACAGCAACATACCAGTACATCGCAGATCCTTGTTGGACATATATTGTAATGTTATTTTTTTAATGCAGCCTGTGGGCTGAACGAAAAAAAGAGAACCTAACAGATTTCTCTATTCACATCGACTGATCGGTGGTATGCCCACCATTAGAATACCACCCTGCATCCACCCACTTCTAATGAGGGCATACAATAAATATGAAAATATATGCCTATGTCCTCCCCTGCCCCAATGCTTTCGGCATATATGCTCTTTTTTTTAACTGTGGTGGTGAAATCACCTCCTACAGGGCTGGAGTCATGGATTTACGTATCATGAGAGCAAACCCTGTTGGTGTCAAAATAAATAAACTTGTGCTGCAGCTGAATGGTGTACCTGCAAAGTAAACAATGGTTAACAGTATAGTTTAACAGTAGACTGACATACCTGCAATGAAAACATGATAAAAGACAGTTACAATAAAACATTAGTTAAGCATAAAATACAGTAAAACAGAGTAGAACAACAATAGAGAGAGAAGAACAATAAAAACAACAACTTTTTTTGGCTTCTTTATATATATATATATATATATATATATATATATATATATATATATCAAGGTCCCAGGCCTCCCTTAGTCTAATCAGAACCTCCAAAGCCAAGGACAGCTGACATACCTCTGTATAGAGTGGGTTACAAGGCATAGTGGGTGAAATGTAAGGTAGATTCATGGGCGCCAGACAATTTTAGAATGCAAAGAGATTTATTTTCTCTTGAATAGAAAAGTGGGAGAGAGGGTTTAGGGCCAGGATACCCTTAGGAAGTTGCAATGCCAATTAGCAGACTCCGAGACTACTCAGTCTCTCTCACTAGACTTGCTGATTCACTGCCACTGAATCCCGTGAGCTCTTCTAATCTTCTTACTTTAGAATCTTCCTCAAGCGTCACCCCCACTTCCCTGCTGGGTCCCTGGCTTGGCACTCCAGATACTCCTCAAGCGTCACTCCTCTGGCTGGGTCCCTGGCTTGGCACCTGCTGAAGTTTCCCGATTCTTCACCATCCCCGGTTGGTGAGAATACTGCTTCGGTACTTGCTTCAGCTACTCACTGTGGTCCCTGATAATAAGGTGGTTTGTCCCCTAGTGGCGACAGCTTCCCCTCTACCTCCGACCACGACAGGTTCTCCGGCCAGCAGAACTGTTACTTCTGGTTGGACTGCAAGCCGCAGTCCCAACCCTACACTGCTCTCTTGCTTCTGGATAGGCCCTCAGATAGCCTAGCAGCCAGATGTGCCCGGGATAGGCCCAAACTCCGGCCTAGCAGCCCGGGCAGCACAACATACGTCCACCCAGACAGCCATCCAGGTGACACAGAACCCTGATCACCTGATCTCACCCAAATAAATAGGCTGTCCCAGCAGGCCAAGGGACCCGAGAAAATCCCTTCCCATTGGCTGAGATACCCTATGTATTCCTAATCTGTCCTTGCAATGCCCTTGTCTTATCTAATGTCATCAGATACCCGGACATCTAAGAGAGAAGTGCAGCAATTCCAGACTGGGGGTGAAATCAATGGATCCCTCACAATTGGCCAAGGCAATAATTTACCTGGCAGTAATACGCTTGGGCAGGCATACACATGTATACAATATACATTTGTGTATGTATGTATGTATGTGTGTATGTATGTATATATATATCGTTACATATCTGAGTGCGAATCTCCCTTACATCAGGGTCCCCAGAGATCCCCCACTTACATCAAAATTTCCATACGGTGTACCTCTAATATTTTACCAAAAAATTGTGTAATATATTTAGTTTTTTGTGCCCCCTAAAATAAAATTTTAATGTGTTTTTAACTGAAATTTTGCGGTAATATCGGGCGACATATAAAATTGGAACTACCACTATTTTATTCTCTAGGGTGTCGGCTTTCAGAAAATATAGTTAGGTCCATATATATTTTGACACAGGCACAATTTTCATACTTTTGGCTCTGTATGCCACCAGAATAAAATAAAACGAAACATTACAAATGAATTTGAAGTGCAGACTTTCAGCTTTAATTCAAGGAGTTGAACATAAATATCAAGTACAAATTTTCAGGGGCTAAAATGTAATTGGATAAATGAATATAATCATAAATAAAATGTTAATTTTTTATATTTTGTTGAGAATCCTTTACTGGCAATAACTGCCTGAAGTCTGGAACCCATGGACATTACCAAAAACTGTATTTCCTCCTTTCTGATGCTTTACGAGCTCTAACTGCAGCTGTCTTCAGTTCTTTTGTTTGTGGGTCTTCCTTCCTTAAGTTTTGCCTTCAGCAAGTGAAATGCATGCTCAATTAGGTTGAGATCAGGTGATTGACATTGCAGAATATTCCCCTTCTTTTCCGTCAAAAGCTCCTGGGTTGCTTTTGCAGTGTGTTTTGGATCATTGTCCATCTGTACTGTGAAGTGCCGTTTAATGAACTTTGCTGCATTTGGCCGAATCTGGGCTGACAGTATATCTCTAAGCACTGCAGAATTCATCTGGCTGCTTCGGTCTTCTGTCACATCAGCAATAAACACCAATGACCCAGTGCCACTGGAAGGCATGCATGCCCATGCTATCACACTGCAAGCTCCACCATGTTTTAGAGATGACGTTGTTTGCTTTGGATTATGAGCTGTTCTAAGCCTTCTCCACACTCTTTTCTTCCCGTCATTCTGGTACAGATTAATCTTAGTTTCATGCTTCCAAAGAATGCTTTTCCAGAACTGGTCTGGCTTTTTTAGATGTTTTTTGGCAAAGTCTAATCTGGCTTTTCTATTCTTCAGGCTTATGAAGGGTTTGCACCATGTGGTAAACCCTCTGTATTGTTCTCGTGAAGTCTTCTCTTAATTGCAGATTTTGACAATGATACGCCCACCCCCTGGAGAGTGCCCTTCGCTTGTCTGAATGTTGTGAATGGGTTTTTCTTTACCATAGAGAGGATCCTGCGCTTATCCAGGGCCGTCGGAACAGGAGAGGCAAACCAAGCAACTGCTTGGGGCCCCCAGCTGGCCTGGGGCCCCAGCAGAGCGGCCCCCCTCCTGAGATCGGTGGCCCCCCCACCCGCGATCGGCGGCCCCCCCACCCGCGATCGGCGGCCCCCCCTCCGCAATCGGCGGCCCCCCCACCCACGATCGGCAGCCCCCCCACCCACGATCGGCGGCCGCCCTCCCGCGATCGGCGGCCCCCCACCCGCGATTGGCGCCCCCCTCCCGCGATTGGCGGCCCCCCTCTCGCGATCGGCGGCCCCCCACCCGCGATCGGCGGGCCCCCTCCCGCGATCGGCGGCCCCCCCACCCACCCGCGATTGGCGCCCCCCCACCCGCGATTGGCGCCCCCCCTCCCGCGATTGGCGCCCCCCCTCCCGCGATTGGCGGCCCCCCTCCGCAATCGGCGCCCCCCCACCCGCGATCGGCGGCCCCCCTCCCGCGATCGGCGGCCCCCCCACCCGCGATTGGCGCCCCCCCACCCGCAATTGGCGGCCCCCCTCTCGCGATCGGCGGCCCCCCCACCCGCGATCGGCGGGCCCCCTCCCGCGATTGGCGCCCCCCCACCCGCGATTGGCGCCCCCCCCTCCCGCGATTGGCGGCCCCCCTCCCGCGATCGGCGGCCCCCCCCTCCCGCGATCGGCGGCCCCTCCACCCGCGATTGGCGCCCCCCCTCCCGCGATTGGCAGCCCCCCTCCCGCGATCGGCAGCCCCCCACCCGTGATTGGCGGCCCCCCCTCATGTGATCCGCGGCCCCCCCGCGATCCGCGCCCCCCTGCCGCGATCGGCAGGCCCCCCTCCCGCGATTGGCGGCCCCCCCTCATGTGATCCGCAGCCCCCCGCGATCCGCGCCCCCCTGCCGCGATCGGCAGGCCCCCCTTCCCGCGATCGGTGCCCCCCGATCGGTGGTCCCCCTCCCGCGAACGGCGGCCCCTCCTCCCGCGATCGATGTCCCGCGTTAGCACCCCCCCTTCTAAATTAAAACCAAAAATCAGTAGAAATCTCAGTAGCACCCCTCCGCTTCTGAATTAAAAAATCTAAAAAAATTGTGTAGCAGCCCAAACCCCCCCCCCCCGCTTCTCAAAAAAAAAATCAGTAGCCCCCCCCCCCCCGCTTGGGGGCCCCAAATTCTCAATCTGCTTGGGGCCCTCAAATTCCTTCAAACGGCCCTGCGCTTATCCACCACTGTTGTCTTCTGTGGACATCCAGGCCGTTTTATGTTGCTGAGCTCACCAGTGTGTTCTTCCTAGTACAGTGTGTTGTAGTAAATAGTATCATACAGAAGGGCACAGTATTCGTATAGGGTATTGTAGTATATAATATACATAGGAGCACAGTATTAGTATAGGGTATTTTAGTATATGGTATCAAACATAGGAGCACAGTACTAGTACAGTGTATTACAGTATATAGTATCATACATAAGGACACAGTACTAGTACAGTGTATTGTAGTATATAGTATCATACAGAGGAGCACAGTATTAGTATAGGGCAGTGATTCTCAACCAGGGTTCCGTGGAACCCTAGGGTTCCTCCAGAGGTTGCTAGGGGTTCCTTCAGCATTGGGCAATTTCTGCCTCTCAGATAAGTTCACACTGACCCCATTAATTCTTTTAGCTATCTGTAAGGAGGTAATTCTTCCCAATTGCCACAAGTGTAAGGACCATTCTTTCAACTGACCGTCACACTAATGTATCATGAGTTGTAGATTTCTCAATTTTAGCAGGGGTTCCCCGAGACCGGAGAACTATTTTAAGGGTTCCTCTGGGTTGAAAAGGTTGAGAAA
Source organism: Rana muscosa (assembly GCA_029206835.1). Classification (NCBI taxonomy): domain Eukaryota; kingdom Metazoa; phylum Chordata; class Amphibia; order Anura; family Ranidae; genus Rana; species Rana muscosa. The sequence continues at coordinate 173,639,420 of CM055123.1, forward strand.
GGCTGGTATAGGGTATTGTAGTATATAGTATCATACAGAAGGGCACAGTATTAGTGTAGGGTTTTGTAGTATAAAGTATCATACAGAGGGGCACAGCATGGAGGTAATATAGGAGGGTGGAGGGCTGAGGGAAGGTGATTAGTGAATGAAGAGGACCTGTCACTTTCATAGACACCTTACATTTATAAAGCTGCCACCTCATCCCTTTGCACAGGTTCTGTAAAGAGGAGCTCCAGCCCCCCCCCCCCCCCCAAGAATGAAGTCAGAAGCTACAAATACTGTAGCTGCTGACATTTAATATAAGGGCACTTACCTGTACAGGGATCCAGTGATGTCCTCCAAGCCGATTCTTCATTGGGCTTCGGGTGCAGGCACCGGCATCTTAGGTAAGGGAAACTGGCAGTGAAGTATTTGAGCTTCACAGTCAGTTTCCTACTGTGCGTGCATAAGTCATGGATGGTCCTGCCATCTTCTGGGACCTGTGATGTGTCCCAGAAGACTGCAGGGGGAGGGGCTAGTGTTCTGTCAGATTAGCAAACCTGTCAGATAGCGAACGTGAAATGACGTTCTGTCAGCTGACTGACCAAAAATACGTATTGCGCATGCGTTCAAGGTTTACTAATCTGACAGAACACTTTGCAATCAGAAGGCCACAACAAACATCTTGTTACACCCAGCCAAGTCTTATATTTCAGACTCCTTTTAGAAATAAATTGGGCTTACATGCATAAATACAGTATTTTGAAATCCGCGAGACTCTTTTGATGTTGTTCTACGGAGGTAGAATGCTGTAATGTTTTCAGGGAGCCAAGTACAACACCATGCCGGCTTCTTCGTAAGCCATGATCAACCTGCATTGCAAAAGAAAAGCACAGAGACCCAACGATGATGTCACCAGTTCCCTAAATAAGGTGCACCTTGAAAATGGAAAGGTTTTCATTAGCACATTGATGAGGCCAAAAGAGGAATCGGGATGGAAAGGTATAAGAAGATTTAACTTAAAGCGTTTGTTAACCTAAAAAAAAAAAATGGATCCTGCTTGTGCTGTGTAATTTGGCCCCTTGTATCACCGGAAATACCTGGCTGGTCCTGCCAGTTTCTACCTCCCCCTGTAAACTGACCATGGTTAATCATGGCTGCTGAGCCCTGACACCGTGGTCAGTTTAAGTGCCTCAGTCAGCTGCTCTCCTCTCTGCTCTCCCACAAATGAGAAGAAGAAAAACAGCCTTTAAAGTATGATGCTGCCACTACCATGTTTCACTGTGGGTATGGTGTTCTTTTGGTGATGTTGCAGTGTTGTTTTTGCGCCAAACATATCTTTTGGAGTTATGGACAAAAAGTTCAACCTTGGTTTCATCAGACCATAACACATTTTCCCACATGATTTTGGGAGACTTCAGCTGGGTTTTTGCTAAATTTAGCAGGGCTTAGATGTTTTTCTTCGTAAAAAAAAGGCTTCCGTCTTGCCACTCTACCCCATATCCCAGACATATGATGAATATGGGAGATTGTTGTCACCTGTAGCTTTCATATTGGAGTGAAAGGAGTGGCTTGTAGGCGCTATTTTTAGCGATATAGCGCCTATAAAGCGCCTCAGTGTGAAAGGGGTCCTTAAGCGGTTGTTTACCCGTACATCATCATCAATGGCCGTTCTCTAAGTGCCATGTTACATTTACCCATTTGCATGCCAGTTAGCTGGCTGGGACAATGGTATATCAATTTATACAGTCACTTTTAATAAATACCATGTAAAAGAGAAAGATAATTAAGAACAATTACAATCAAACTATTTGTACCCAGTATTATGAATCCCTTGACCCGCTATTTAAGAAATTGGTCAGTTTATTGCCAACTAGTGTTGCTGTTATATTTAACAATCATCTTTAAAAATGCATACACAATTTAGTGCCATCTAGTGGCAATTTATGATATATCCCCAGGTTGTTTCTACTGGGATAAAAGAAGACATGTGCATAAGGAAAAAATTTGTTTTGTTTAGTTTCGAATGGTTTTTTACATAAATTTGTTTAGGTAAATTTGTTTAATCCGTTTAATCCATTTTCGCAATTTGTTTCGTTTATTCGTATTGATTTGAATTTTTAAATTCGGATCGTTTCGAAAAGTTTTCCAATCAATTTAGAATTTGAATCATTTTCAAGAGAAAACCAAAGTGCAGGGCACAGAGTAATATCTGGGATTGAAGTGGCAGTGTTTACACCAATTAAACAGGACCGTATCGAGCCTGTCTGATGTGGGGGTGCAGTAAAAAATGTCAGGGGGCAGAGGATGTAGCGTCAGTGGTGCAGTGTACAGGGGTCAGGAGGACAGGGGGTCAGCAAGACAGAGGACAGGGGGTCAACAAGACAGAGGACAGGGGGTCAGCAAGACAGAGGACAGGGGGTCAGCAAGACAGAGGACAGGGGGTCAGCAAGACAGAAGACAGGGGGTCAGCAAGACAGGTACAAGGGGTAACCCCCCCATTCCCCCTCTTAGACCAATTTTCCCCAATCCCCCTTCTAGCACATATCCCCCCCAATCTCCGTCCTAGCACATATTCCCCCAAATACCCCTCCTAGCACATATCCCCCCCCATTCTTCCTCCTAGCTGCACAAATTCCCTTCCTCCTCCTAGCTGCACAAATTCCCTTCCTCCAAATTACCCTTCCCAGCACAAATACCCCCGCCATCTCCCCACCTCCACAAACCTCTCAGCTGAACCCAAGCACAAATGATTGGTCCTAGTACAATTCCCCACCTGTATGTTCCACCCCCCCTCCCCAAAACTTACAGGCAAGGAATCGCAACAGAGCCGGAGGAAGTGTTCTGTGTTGAGCTGTGCTCTCCCCTTCCTGTGAAATCCCAGCCCAGCCCAGCCCACCCCAGCAGCCCCCTAGATCTGGCCATGCACGTAAAAAAGGATTAGCAGATCTTACTGGACATAGTTTTCCTTGCTTTCAGCAAAGTAGGAATGACAGAAACAGAGCCCTCTGTCCTTTAAGACCTGGGCTTCCACAGCCATACCATTAACCACTTCAGCCCCGGAGGATTTTTCCCCCTTCCTGACCAGAGCACTTTTTACAATTTGTGTCGCTTTTACTAACAAATGCATGGTCATGCAATACTGTACCCAAACTTTTTTTCCCCACAAATAGAGCTTTCTTTTGGTGGTATTTGATCACCCATGCGGTCTTTATTTTTTGCGCTATAAACAAAAAAAGAGCGACAATTTTCTTTAAAAAAAAGTTTTAACTTTTTGCTATAATAAATATCCCCAAAAATATGTAAGCACGTGTAGCACTACCCCCATAGGAGCTGCTGGTTAGTTTTGGGTTTTGCACGTTACCTCTTCAGCTTCGTTGTCCGGGTAGGAATGTCTGTATTAGGTGCACTGTCTACACAGATGTAAAACCTTAAACAGCCAGGCTTTATTTTCTTATGCAGTAAACGTTGAGAAAGTAGAAGGTATAGAAGAGTAGGGGGAAGGTTCAGGCACTCGCCACAAAATTGTAAAGGTTTCAGTTCAAAGTCACTCACCACTCTCAATGTTAGAGTGGGTATTGGTCACCCGGATAGTCCCCTCTCACATGGCCTAGCAGCCGGGATGACACACGAATCAGCAACAGGGCAGTCTCTGCCACAGACTGCCCAGGATGAATTGGGTCTCTGCCACAGACCTTTTTTAAGTGAACAAAGTCTCTGCCACAGACCTTTTGAAGTGAACTAATGGATAGTCCAGGAATCCTCTGCCACAGGATTTCAATGTCCCAAACTTCCAGCCATACAGTTAAAGAGCCTTTAAGCCAATCCGGCGAACTGCAGGGCTTGTAGTGTAATGGATTCCTCCTCAATAAATTTACCGGGCCTCACCTAAGACGTCAGCACTTTGCCGGTCTCCTCCAGGGCAGGTCCTCCCCCGCTCTCCTTAACCAAGACAGCTTCCTCCCCATTTGGACGGACAGCTTGGGATCCCCTCTCAGTTTGCAGGCCCCAGCCAGACTAGCTGGGCCTACTAGACATCGATGCAGCCTCGGGCCAACGTGGCCCAACAAAACCACACACACATACCTCGTGCCCAGAGGGCCACGAGGCGAAGATGGACCCCAATCAATGGCGTTTGCCCCTTAAGTATCCCTTCCCAGCAGGCACAGCGGGGCGACCACTCCCACCGCACCACTGCCAAGAAGGGCCACTCAATGCACCATGGTTTGCCTGTGATCCAACAGGTGCCTGAGGCAGTAACACCACCTACAGGCAAAAAGGGGAATTACTATCAGGCAAACCACAACTAGAACAGAGGCGAATTTCAATGTAATCCAACCGTCTGAATCCAACTACTGGCTCAGACATCCCCCTAAATTTAAATAGCGTCCCAACCTTTTGGGGAGGGCGCTACACACATGCAGGATCCAGTGCCCAAAGCAACATTGCAGGCTTACCCCATGGCATGGTGTCTCCCAAGGTTTTACAGAGGTTGCACCTATCTGGGTGCACGGTTTCTATTGTTGTAGTAAAATACAATAAAGAGTTTATTGTTTTATCTTCAGATTTCTCAATCAAGTAGTTAAAGTGGTTGTAAAGGCACAAAGGTTTTTTACCTTTATGCATTCTATGCATGAAGATCAAAAAACCTGTGTGCAGAAGCCCCCTTAATACTTACCTGAGCCCCCTCTCGATACAACAATGTCCACAAGAGCCTTGTTTCTCCAGGGACTTGCACTCCTGATTGGCCTTTGGCCAATGGCTCCCACTGCTGTCAATCATAGCCAGTGAGCCAATCAGAAGACGAATTGGGTGGGGCCGAGCCATGGCTTCATGGGTGAATGGATACACAGAGCCGCCACTTGGGAGCATGCCTGCTTGGGTTCCCCCAGAGCAAGCTGCTGTGGGGGCACCTGGCAGGAGGGAGGAGACAGGAGCGTCGGCGTGGGACTTGAGAAGAGGAGGATCTGGGCTGTTCTGTGCGAAACCATTACACAGAGCAGGCAAGTATAACATTTTTGCGATTAGAAAAAAAACAAAAAAACACCACAAGGCTATAATATCACTTAAAGATAACAGTGATTTCTCCTTAAGAAGGAGAGGTCCATCACCTTAGCATACTAGTAAAAAAATAACTGAGGACTCATGGGTGGAGGTAGGGTTATAAAAAAGGCACCCACGGGGCAGTACTCAAAAACTTTGCCAGTGTCCAATAACCTGAGGGTGCAAGCCTATAACCCAGGTGATATGAATACTCAGCCTAAATTCTGTATTGCAGGATTAGGATCACTTTAAGTAAATAAGCAGTCAACATTAAATTATACCTAAAGCCCTTTATTAATTTTTTTTTGGTTAAGCATGTATTACAGAAAGATTAAGAGACTGATTGTTATCAGTTCCAGTAATATTTTTAAACTGGCACAAAAAAAAAATGGAAAATATTTCCTACAGTACTTCACAACCACTAACTTATGCAATTTACTTATTATATATATATTTATCTACTGCAATAGACACAAAGAGCCTGCACTGGAGATCATCACAAAATTACATGTGCCCTTTCTCATGCCCTCTTCTGAGAGCGAACTAAAACCAGCTATTGCGTAAGACCTCTCTGGTCTTGTTCCCAGTCATTAAAGAACAATCTCCTCTTAAGGTTTTAGGTACCTAGCAAATGAGGACACAACATCTCAAATTTCTCCTAATTCAAATTAAAAAGGGAGGTTTGAATAAAAGATCCTCACAAAATGCCTGAACTGTTTTTTTGCTTTTGACACAAAGACTAGACATAATAGGGCCTTGTTGCCAATTGTTGAGAATTCTTTATTATCAGTGTGTTTTAGACAACTGTCTCACTTGACACTAAAAGTCCATCATTAGTTCTGACCCCAGTAGAAAAAAAACACACTTTTTATTCATGACCTTTTGGGAATCTGGATTTTTGTACAGCTAGTTAAACATCACAGTATTTATATTTTCACAAAAAGGCTGGACTAGAAATTGGTAGAATTAGACACAAGGAGCAATTTTGACTTGCATTCCCTCTATTAGGCTCGATTCACATCTATGCATGTTGCTATTGAGCATTTCTGCAGTGCTTTTTGCGGTGCTTGCCACGTTTTTGGACATGCATTTTTACCACAATTTTACAGCGATTTGCGTTTATTTTTTACACTGTATATATCTGGTTGCTAAGGAGGGGCCACCATGTCCTTAACAACCGATGAGTCATCAGCTGTCAGCGGGCTTACCCACTGACAGCTAAATGTAAAACAAATAAATAAAAGAATTGCTGGCTAAGAAAAAATAAATAAAAAATTGTGGAAAAAAACAGCATGGCCCCCCCATGTCCATACCAGGCCCTTAGGTCTAGTATGGATTTAAAGGGGACCTTCCTATGCCAATAAAAAAATAAAAATGAAGATGTCTGATGGAGCATACACACGGTCGGATTATCCGACACAACACATCCATCAGACAATTATGGCCATAAAATTGGATCGTGTGTACGGGCCTTATGGGTAAAACAAATCTTAATGCCTAAGCACAATTTTGCAATTTTGATGTGTTAGTAAAACTGTACAAATCACCACAACTACTTTGTGCATCCAGGTGGATTATACCTTGTTTTTTTCAGGACAAAATGGGCTTTCATTTGGTAGTAAAAGGTTATGGATAACTCCTGATTTTATTTTTCAAATATTAAGCAGAAACTGTCCCAAAATAGTAAAAAAAATATAGTGGTATATTTCTTGTCACTACCATAACCTACCACCAAAGAACAACCCAAAATAAATTCTCTTGCTTCTGACGATCGCAGGAATACCACATATGTGTATGTTAGTTCTTTGTACTGTAGTACAGCCCAGAAACAATAGGGTAATAAAGAAAAGCAAAATGTGCACTACCTAAAAACACACTGACGCTAATTTAAAAAAAAAATCGAACCCAAAATATACCGACCCTGACATTTGACCCTTAATTGACCTAAACACTAACCTAGGTCAAACCTTGATCTAGGTATTATTTCTTTATTTGATATTATTTATTAAAACAAATTTACACATTTTTTTTCCTCTATGCAAGGAAAGAGAAATATACCTTTCCTCTTCATTCACAGAAAGAGGAAAACACAGGGGCAGGCTTCACAGTGCCAGAGGTAGCCAGAGGCTACCATAGCGGTCAGGTGACCTGGAATCAGGAGATCTGGGTCAGAACCATCAGTATTGGGCCTGGGGCTCTTGGTGAGACCCCAGTCTATGTGCTAGCAACATGCTGTGCGGTGCGCTCCCAGCACCAAGGGAAATATCCATATATGTGGCCCCACGGGAAAAAAAACAGTGCAGTGGGGCCGCATAAATGTGTTAGGTCGGCAGGAAGGGGTTAATTATGGAATATGAGCCCACCTCACATGCAGTGCACCTTCTAACTTATGTACTTGTAAGCCAGATGCTTGGCTAGAAAGAGCAGCTATAAGGACACTGTGCTGTAGCCACCTTATGTATCTAACAGGATTCTTATGCCAGTTTCAGCCCTACTTAGCCTCCTCACACCACGGGGAGCCAGTAGACCTTTGGAAACTGAAAGGACTTATGTGGGCTGCGTGGAACTCTGGTAATTGTAGGCTGGAAAAACACCTTGCCATGAGAGTGAATGGGGCAATACAGTACAATTCCCAGACAGAGCCCCTTAGGAGGGGAGAGTTAGCAGTTTCTTGGATAATAGGAAAACCAGAGTAATGCCGCGTACTCACGATCAGAATTTCCGACAACAAATGTTCGATGTGAGCTTTTGGTTGGATATTCAGACTGTGTGTAGGCTCTCTGTAAGCTATGAGTAAGCATCACACCCTGATGTGAAACGCGTTAGCCTTTGCCCTGTATGTCCCTTCCATGTTTGATTGCTTTTTGATGGATTTTGTACATTTTTCTTTGGAATTTTTATTTTCTTTGTAAATAAAACGCTTGACCAGACAACTTTTTCTCTCCGTGTGTAGGCTCCATCGGACATTTGCTGTCAGAATTTCTGACAACAAATGTTTGAGAGCTGGTTCTCAATTTTTCCGACAACAAAAGTTCTTGTCGTAAATTCCGATCGTGTGTATCCTATTCCGACGCACAAAAATCCTATGCATGCTCGGAATTCGACGCATGCTTAGAATCATTGAACTTCCTTTTTCTCGGCTCGTTGTAGTGTTGTACGTCACCGCGTTCTTGGCGATCGGAATTTCCGACAACATTTGTGTGACCGTGTGTATGCAAGACAAGTTTGAGTGACATGTCCAATCATGTGTACGCGGCATTAGACTTACTGGTAACTAATTTTCTAGGAGTCTTCCAGGACAACCAGTGAGACATGGGGCTCCTCCCTCAGGGACAGGTAAAACAATCACCACAAACTTCAAAAGGCAGTCCTCGAGGCCTCCCCTTCAGTATCCTCAAGAAAAGTCAGATGGCAATGGAAGGCAAAACACAAGGCATAACACCACCACAACCATTTGGGTGGGAAGTCAGGCTGTCCTGTTAGACTCCTAGAAAACGAGTTACCGGTAAGCCCAACATCAGTTTTCTCCCCTCGTCTTCCAGGACAGCCACTGAGACGATTAGCAAGAAACTTGCCCTGCTAGGGCCGGACCACTGCCTGGAGGACCTTTCGTCCAAACTCCTGCTCCTTACTTGAAAACAGGTCAAGGCAATCGTGCTTTACAAACGTGGAATAGCTAGATCACGTGGCCACTCTGCAAGTCTCCTCTGCCCACAAAGCTCTGGTCGAGTGTGCATTAACCAAGGGCATTGGCATCGCTGATAGTCTATATGCCTATGTAATTGCCACCCTAAAAGAATGGAGGAAATAACAGCAAGTAATCAGGGACACTATCATAAGTTTATAGAAATTTGGTCACCTTGGATCGAGTTCCTAAACTCTGAAGCCTCGTACACACGGCCGAGAATCTCGTTGTTAAAAACACGTCGTTTTTTTCGACGAGATCCTTGAACAAGAAACTTGTCCCGGCCGAGTGTACACACGCTCATTTCAAAGAACCTGCGGTTCTTTGAATGGAGCGAACGCGGTGACGTAATCGAATACGACGAGCATGCGCTCGTCACATTCGATGCTGTCGCCGCCATCTTGGTACACCCTACCTATGCCTAGGAAGCTACCGCGCATGCGTCAAAGTCATTTCACGCATGTGCGGGCTTCCCGGAGGACAGGTAAGTGTACACACACACAATTTTCTCGTCGAGAAACAGGCTGCGGAGAATCTCGACGAGAAAATAGAGAGCAGGTTCTCTATTTTCTCGTTGAGATTCTAGTCGGTTTTCTTGACGAGAAACCATACACACAAACGAATTTCTCGGCAAGAAATCTCTGCCAGCAAGTTTCTTGCTGGTTCTTGCCGAGAAACTCGGTCGTGTGTACGAGGCATTAGACTCTACCTGTGAAAACGAGTATGATGAGGACTTGACTGGGCTAGGTAGGCGTGGCATGGTGTGGTAGAGTGTCGGGAGGGGGCCTTCCAGAGGAATGTGTAGGTATGTCTAGGTCTATATCTGTTTTTTTTTTTGTTTTTTTGTGTTTTTGGTTTTGTGTGTGTTTGGGCTGATACGATTCAGAACCACTTGATAGCACTAAGAAATTACTATGAGGGAATGGATAAAAATCTTTAATTATTTAGGATCTCTCTGTTTTGTATTTTTGTTTTTCGTCCTGATAGTAGTTATGCAATAGAGAGTAAAACTCTGGGTGATATTTTGGGAATAATCCAATCTTAAAACATGATTAGGTTTTCTATGTGCTATGAGTGGAATCTGTATGTAAATTTAAAAAACTTGTAATAAAATATGATCAAACAAAAAAAAAGTAATTGCCATCCTGATCCACCTAGGAATAGAAGACTTACAGTAGATGCATTGTAACCCTTCCGTGCACCTGCAAAATTAGGAAACAAGGAATCCGACTTTATGAACTCCTTGCTAAGCTTAAGGTAAACCAGAAGGCTTTTTGTAACGTCTAACAAACTAAATCTCCTTTCCCCATCATTGGCTGGGACAAAAAGTTGGAAGGACAATATCCTGTGTCCTATGAAATTGGGAGGATACCTTTGGAAGAAAGGAATGTATAGTGGATGTGGCGCTGCTTTGTGGGATAATGTATGCCAATAAAGTGAAAATACAAAAATTATTAGGAATGCGTGTAAATAAATGGCTCAGTGGGTTCCTAGATGATACTAAATCCAACTCAATAGGTGCTCAGTGTAATAAGTTATAAAATGTTGATATGTAACCGTTAAATTAAGCATATATACATATAATGTTAAATAAATTGATGACACTGTGCAAATTGATTTCCAGACCGACCATAAGAAAAATATTAAAAGAGACAGGTGCTCTTTAAAGTGCTTCAAACTATTAAACATTTCATATGTGGTAAAATTCATAAGCATAACAAACAATTCAAATGAAACAAAAATGTGTACCAAAAAAATGGATATATACATAAACTCAAAAATAGCATGTAAAGAAGTCCTTCTGTAGCTGATCAAGTGATTAGTGTAAAAGTGCATCAGAAAATGAAATATAAATCCTCAAGACTGGCTTATTAGTAAGTTCATCAATAGCTCATAGAGTGACAGGTGCTCTTTAAAGGTGCTCCAATGTATTTTAAAATTAGTGCTTGTGATGGACCCCGTACTCAAAATGAGTCTGTCCGTCGTAAATGCTTCCTCTGTCTGGAACCATACCATCCAAGGGCCCCTTAGCTTTCCCATTTACTAGTCATAGCTCAGTGTAGGGTAAAACAACAGCAGCCTACACCAGTCTTGGAGTACATCAGGAACAGTGGCGGCTGGTGACGTTTTAGGATGGGGGGGGGGCGCAAGACCCCGCCCCTCCACGTTTGGCCCCTCCCACTTCTCATAAGCCACACCCCTTATATAATCCACCCACTCCGTCCCCTGTATTCCTTTTGCTTCCACTCATAGTGTCAGGAGTATACAGCTCAGCATCACAGGACAGAGTATACAGCCCCAGCATCACAGGACAGAGTATACAGCCCCAGCATCACAGATCATGGTATATAGCGGAGCTTTACAGATCGGCGCAAACAAACTAAAAAAATTACACTGTTAGTAAATCGCATATATCTGCATTCTGCAACCTGTATATAGCACATATCTGCATTCTGCACCCTGTAAATCGCACATATCTGCATTCTGCAACCTGTAAATCGCACATATCTGCATTCTGCAACCTGTAAATCGCACATATCTGCATTCTGCAACCTGTAAATCGCACATATCTGCATTCTGCACCCTGTAAATAGCACATATCTGCATTCTGATACCTGTAAATAGCACATATCTGCACCCTGTAAATCGCACATATCTGCAACCTGTATATAGCACATATCTGCATTCTGCACCCTGTAAATAGCACAAATCTGCATTCTGCAACCTGTAAATCGCATGTATCTGCATTCTGCAACCCCCCCCCCCCCCAATCAAGTCAGCTACAGTGCTACACTATATACATGGCAGGGGGTGGTGGACACAGCAATCATCCCCCCCCCCCCTCAGACCAGCACAGGGTGGCAGGGCAGACAGACACACTCCTCCAGGCGACAGCCTCTACTTCTTACAACACTACTACAAGTCCCAGCATTGGAAAAAAAAGGCATGACCACTCATCATCCTTCGAGTTTTAAGTTATAATCTGCTAGGTCCCTGGCTGAGTTAGTTCCCTATGTATGTGTGGGACTACAATCCCAGCATCATAGAACTCTGGTGCATGCAATCCCCCATTATGGGACTACAAGTCCCAGCATCGCACGGGCACCCATCCTCCTTGGAGCCCTATACTATAACCTGCCGGGACTTGTAGTTCTCCTCCCTCTCCTGGAGAGATCACGTTAACCCATTGCACGCCAGCCTGCTGAGATTTGTAGTTCTCCAGCCTCTCCCTGCTGAGACTCTGGTTCATGCAATTCTCTTAGGTAAGGGACTACAAGTCCCAGCATCGCATGACCACTTATCTACTTGGAGCCCTATGCTATAACCTGCTGGGACTTGTAGTTCATCTTCTGCTAGGACTCATACTGGTTCATGCAATCTCCCATGTATGGGACTACAAGTCCCTTCAGTGCTAGGAAAACACCTGGACACCCATCCACCTTGGAGCCATATACTATAACCTGCTGGGACTTGTGAAAGGGTAAAGAGTGTAGTTGTGGCGCTGTTCTGGCGTATGGACCAACTTATGCCAATATTAGTGTGTGATCTTTAAGTTATGCCTCTAGGATAATAAAAGAAAAACAGAAAAAACAAAAAACAAAAAAACTAAATTTGGCTCAGCCGGGTGTTTGCTGCTCCCTGGGGTTTTTTTGAGAGTGCTATTGAGGTTGAATCCTGGTTGGGTTGTGTACAAGGGAATTTTTTTAATTAAAATTAAAAATAATAATAAGATTAGTGAATATCCAAACTTAAGTTGGTGTCTCGGCCGGGTGTTTACTGAATCCAAAATTGGGCGATGTAGTGTATTGGTGCTGGATTGCTGTAGAGTGAGATTTGAGATATAAGATCCCGAGGGAATCTCTGATCTTATGCAGTATAATACACTTTAGGTACCTATGTTAATACACATATTGTTGCTGTGATGAATCATGTTAAATAAAATAACATAAATTATTTTCCAGTATTGAGTCCATAGGACAAGCACAGCAGCACAAGTCACTAATATTTTACCTTGTCACCACTTTTTATAGATGCATGCAAAGAACGGAGCTGCCAACGTGACATCACTTCCGGTTTTCGTCTATTCCACGAAACCCGGAAGTAACAGCTGAAAGTCACACAACAATGCTCCCGCCCGGCGCCCATAGTGATTCTACGGGCGAAAGCTAATCGGCGCTTTGCATTGCGCCGCAAGGCGGGTTAAAAGCCCGCAAATGAAGCGCCACGTCTGCAATCTCGTGATTGCATTGACGTGGCACTTCCCATAGGGCACTGGTGTCCGGCGCTCAAGTTCACTTACATAAATGACATTTTTTGGGGTTTTTTTTTTTTTAAAAGGGCCATTAAAAAAAAATATATATTTTTTTTGTGACTACGGGAGGGGGGACGCCACTGGGTCTTAACAGGCCTCTGACATCTCCCCTTTGAGACAGAGAAAGGGACTAGGGACACAGATTCCCCAGTCCCTTTCTCAGCAGTTTTAGCTGCGCTGAAAATGAATGGAGAGAAGACAGCGGCTTCTCTTCATTCATAAACTGAAACGATGTTTCAGTTATGTGAATGGACAGAGTCAGTCACTGACTCTGTCCATTCCGAACAGTAAGGAGCCGGATTTACCGGCTCCTACCTCCGCTCTCCATCCTGACAGTAAGAGGGGGTGGAGGAGGAGCACCGAGGGGACCGGCAGCACGGAGGGGGCCACGGAGGGGAACGGCAGCACGGAGGGAGACCGCAGCATGGAGGGGGACATGAAGGGAGACACGGAGTGGGGCGGCAGCATGGAGGGAGACCGCAGCATGGAGGAGGACATGAAGGGAGACACGGAGGGGGACGGCGGCATGGAGGGAGACCGCAGCATGGAGGGGGACATGAAGGGAGACACGGAAGGGGACGGCGGCATGGAGGGAGACCGCAGCATGGAGGGGGACATGAAGGGAGACATGGAGGGGGACGGCGGCATGGAGCGAGACCGCAGCATGGAGGAGGACATGAAGGGAGACATGGAGGGGGACGGCGGCATGGAGGGAGACCGCAGCATGGAGAAGGACATGAAGGGAGACACGGAGGGGGATGGCGGCATGGAGGGAGACCGCAGCATGGAGGGGGACATGAAGGGAGACACGTAGGGGGACGGCGGCATGGAGGGAGACCGCAGCATGGAGGGGGACATGAAGGGAGACACGGAGGGGGACGGCGGCATGGAGGGAGACCGCAGCATGGAGGGGGACATGAAGGGAGACACGGAGGGGGATGGTGGCATGGAGGGAGACCACAGCATGGAGGGGGACATGAAGGGAGACACGGAGGGGGACGGCGGCATGGAGGGAGACCGCAGCATGGAGGGGGACATGAAGGGAGACACGGAGGGGGACGGCGGCATGGAGGGAGACCGCAGCATGGAGGGGGACATGAAGGGAGACACGGAGGGGGATGGCGGCATGGAGGGAGACCGCAGCATGGAGGGGGACATGAAGGGAGACACGGAGGGGGACGGCGGCATGGAGGGAGACCGCAGCATGGAGGGGGACATGAAGGGAGACACGGAGCTGGACGGCGGCATGGAGGGAGACCGCAGCATGGAGGGGGACATGAAGGGAGCCACGGAGGGGGACGGCGGCATGGAGGGAGACCGCAGCATGGAGGGGGACATGAAGGGAGACACGGAGGAGGACGGCGGCATGGAGGGAGACCGCAGCATGGAGGGGGACATGAAGGGAGACAGCAGAAAAACGGAGGGGGCTGGAGGAGGATACGGGGACAATCAGCAGTGATCGTGTGTGGGGGAGTAACAAGCACTGATCACCGCTGATTTTAAAGCAACTGAAAGCCGCGGGGGGGGGGGGGGGAGAGAGAAGGGAGAAATATCTGTCAAACTTTTACATCTATGCAGCGGTGATCGGTGCTTGTAACTCCCACACACACGATCACCGCTAACTGTACAAAAGTATCGGGTGAAGCATCGGGAGCATTTGCCCGAGTACAAGTACTCAGGCAAATGCTCGGTATCGGGACAACCCTAATAGACACATACATACATACATACATACATACATACATAAATAGATAGATACATACATAGATACATACATACATACATACATAGTGTGACAGCAGGAAGGTAAAGTCACCTGGTTGCATCCAGGGGGGTAGATATATTTCGCCCAGATTCAGGCTTTACGCCGACTTATACAACTAGGTGGAGAGTTGTATAAGCCCAGCTAAGGCTAGTGGGCTCATGGATGACTCATACCTCTAGGGAGAGTGTGGGGCGTCGTGCAGACAGGGAGTTGATGAGACCAGCTGAAGCTTGTCAGCTCATTTAGGCCTCTATAAGAACTCCCAGCTTCATTAGATGTTAGCTCATGCCTGGACCCAGACCTGTGTGGACTGTCTAGGGAGAGTGAACCCCTGTGCGGTGAGACAAAGCCTGTGTGGCTATTTGCTTGGACATTTAAAACCAGGGACTTAGGGACTAGGACAGCACTAGGCTGATCCCAGTTGTTAGTTAGGAAACCTGTATGTTTAGTCAGAGGTCAAGTTGACCAGGATTTATTTTGTTTATGTTTCTTTTGGCTTTGCTGTGTTTTGTCACTGTAAATAGAAAATAAACCGCACCTTTTTTGATTTTGAAAACCACAACCTCCGTTTGCTGGGCCTGTTTTTGTGTGGGGAGCCCATCCCGGGGGTCACACACACCCGCTGCCGAGCTAACCCCCTCACAGTTGGTGGAGAACCAGTGGCAGTTTTTTTTTAAGCCAGCATGGAGGAGATACTGAAGCAGCTGGCTCTAGCAAATGCCAATCAACAGCAGACAAATGCAGGTTTGCAAAAGAGCCTTGCAGCTCATCAACAGAGCCTTGCAGCTCAACAACAGAACTTCGCAGCCCAGCAGCAAGCTCATCAACAGAGCCTTGCAGCCCAGCAGCAAGCTCACCAACAGAGTCTGGAAGCTCAGCAACAAGCCCAGCAGCAATCTGAGGCCCGCTTCATAGACCTGTTACAGAAGCAAGAGCAGAGACTACAACAAATGGAAGCAGTAATGCAGCAACGTCCGCAGACCAGTGAGGAAAGCCGTCCCACTAATACCGCGTCCTTTGGGGTGAGTCGTTTATTGACAAAAATGACTGGAGAGGATGATCCAGAGGTATTTTTGACCACATTTGAAAGGACTGCTGAAAGAGAAAAGTGGCCTGAGGAGCAGTGGGCTGGACTGGTGGCTCCTCTGTTAACTGGTGAATCGCAGAAGGCTTACTATGACCTAGAGCCTGACCAAGCAAAAGACTATGTGATGCTAAAAGCTGAGATATTGGCAAGGCTGGGTGTCACCCAGGCTGTCCGGGCTCAGCGTGTGCATAACTGGACTTTCCAGCTTGGAAAACCCCCCAGGTCTCAAATGTATGATCTCATTCACCTGAGCAGAAAGTGGCTACAGCCAGAGACTTTGTTCGCACCAAAGATTGTGGAACGTGTTGTAATGGATCGGTTTTTGAGAGCTCTTCCTACTGCCATCCAAAAGTGGGTAAGCCATGGAGACCCAGAGACGGCCGATGGTCTTGTGGATCGTGTGGAGAAATACTTGGCTACAGAGAACCTGACGGCCTCTTCCAGAGACACTCGGACTTTCCACCCTAAGACCAGACCATCCCCAGGGGCGGATAAGAGGATTCCAAGGGGTAAGGGTGGAGAGAGTGAGAGGGTGGGAGCTCTACCCCAAGTTTGGCGAGAACAGCCTGGGAAATCAGCGGCTCAAGAGGCGGCAAGAAGGATCGTTTGCTACCGCTGCCGGCAAGCGGGACATATTGCAG
Source organism: Rana muscosa (assembly GCA_029206835.1). Classification (NCBI taxonomy): domain Eukaryota; kingdom Metazoa; phylum Chordata; class Amphibia; order Anura; family Ranidae; genus Rana; species Rana muscosa. The sequence continues at coordinate 173,655,932 of CM055123.1, forward strand.
CCAATTGCCCGGTTGTGGAGGAACCCATGCAGTGTGACTTTCTGACGGGCAGACGTCAGTCGCTGTGTGCGACAGTCGCATGCACTGCCATTCGAGGAACTGAGAAACATTTATGCAAAATGTGTGTTAATGGTAGAAATGTTGTGGTATTGCTGGATTCAGGTAGCCTTGTGACCCTGATAAAGGCTGAGTTAGTTAAAACAGAGGTCTCTGGGAATAGCAAGGTAGCTGTTATTTGTGTGCATGGGGACACCCGAGAGTATCCAGTGACTACAGTGTGTTTCGAGACCCCCAAAGGTACCCTCTCTCATCCAGTGGGCTTAGTATCTCAGTTACCGTATGACGCCATTGTGGGAAGGGATTTTCCGAAGTTCTGGGAACTGTGGGATGATCCTGAGCCCCCCACTGGTGCCCCTATGTACCAGGAATGTGATAGCCAGAACTCCCCTGAGAGTGGTGAGGACTCTCCGGAATTTCCCTTATCAGTATTGGCAGGGGAGACTCAAGAAACTGGAGAGGAGCCCACCTCCTCAGACGAAAACCTACCGTCTGTGGAGTTTTCTGATCTTGAGGTTCACAGGGAAAACTTTGCCACAGAACAGTTGAAAGACCCCGCCCTAATAAAGGCACGGGAAAACGTAGTGAAAATAGATGGCGAGTTAGTGAACCCAGATAATACCTGCACTTACCCATACTTCAGCGTAGAGAAGGACCTACTGTATCGGGTGGCAAAAAGGGCAGAAGAAACCGTTGAGCAGCTTGTGGTGCCCAAACCTTACAGGAAGTTGGTGTTGGAGTTGGCCCATGGGCACATTCTTGGAGGTCATCTGGGGACAGAGAAAACCCGAGAGAGGGTATTACAGAGATTCTATTGGCCGGGGGTGATGAAGGACATAGAAAATTATTGTTCCTCCTGCCCTGTGTGTCAGAGGTCGGCCCCGATGCCACATTTCCGTAGCCCGCTGGTCCCTCTACCCATCATTGAGGTCCCGTTTGAGAGGATCGCCATGGATTTGGTAGGTCCTATAATCAAGTCCGCTAGGGGGCACCAGTACATATTAGTTATAATGGACTATGCCACCCGTTATCCAGAAGCGATCCCTCTCCGAAATACCTCGGCCAAAACCATAGCCAAAGAGCTATCTCTTGTGTTTAGCCGGGTGGGTATTTGTAAAGAACTGCTTACGGACCAAGGTACACCCTTTATGTCCCGGGTTATGAAGGAGCTGTGTAAATTGTTCAAAGTGACGCAATTACGTACATCTGTGTATCACCCCCAAACCGATGGGCTGGTTGAAAGATTCAACAAAACCCTAAAACAAATGTTGAAGAAAGTGGTGGATAGAGATGGAAAGGATTGGGACTGTCTACTTCCTTATCTGATGTTTGCTATTAGGGAGGTGCCCCAATCCTCTACGGGATTCTCCCCCTTTGAGTTACTGTATGGGAGACACCCAAGAGGGCTGTTGGATATTGCCAAGGAAACTTGGGAAAGTGAGAGTTCTCCCCACAGGAGTGTGATTGAGCATGTCGCCCTGATGCAAGACCGAATTGCACAGGTAATGCCAATCGTGAAGGAACATTTGGCCCAAGCGCAGTTAGCACAGCAGAGAGTGTACAACCGTGGAGCCAAGACCCGTACCTTTTCCCCGGGGGATAGGATACTGGTACTTGTCCCTACGGTTGAAAGTAAATTCCTTGCCAAATGGCAAGGCCCCTACGAGATAATGGAAAAAGTGAGCGAAGTGAATTACAAGGTCAGACAACCAGGAAGGCGAAAGCCCGAACAGATCTATCACGTTAATCTGTTGAAAGCCTGGAGGGATAGAGAGTCCCTAGTCGCAGACACTTGGTCACCAGCTCAAACTGGTTGCGTGATTCCTGAGGTTGGAATAGCAGCCACCTTGTCACAACCCCAACAACAGGAGGTTAAGGAGTTTGTGCTTCGCAACAAGGAGGTATTCTCTGAGCTGCCGGGACAAACATTTGGGGTAGAGCATGACATCATTACCCCGCCCGGTGAAAGGGTGAAGTTAAAACCCTATCGGATCCCAGAGGCCCGACGGGAGGCAATACGGGAGGAAGTACAGAAAATGCTGAACTTAGGGGTGATAGAGGAGTCCCAAAGTGATTGGTCTAGTCCCATTGTGTTGGTGCCTAAACCGGATGGGAGCTGGCGATTTTGTAACGATTTTCGTCAGTTGAACAAAGTTACAAAATTTGACACCTACCCCATGCCACGTATAGATGAGTTGATCGACCGGCTGGGAACAGCCCGATACATGACGACTCTTGACCTCACAAAAGGGTATTGGCAAATCCCCCTGGCCAAATTGGCCAAAGAGAAAACCGCATTTGTAACCCCAGACGGGGCGTTCCAATATAAAAGAATGCCGTTCGGGTTACAGAATGCGCCGGCCACATTCCAGCGGAAAATGGACCAGATGCTGAGGCCCCATCGGAAGTATGCTGCGGCTTACCTGGATGACGTAATTGTCCATAGCACAGATTGGGCCTCACATCTGCCAAAAGTGCAAGCAGTCCTGGACTCTGTTCGGGAAGCGGGGTTTACGGCTAACCCCAAGAAGTGTACCATTGGGCAGGAGGAGGCCAAATATCTTGGGTACACCATTGGGAGGGGAGTAATAAAACCCCAACTCAACAAAGTCGAGGCCATCCAGAGTTGGCCACGTCCCAACAGCAAGAAGCAGGTACGAGCCTTTCTGGGAATCGCTGGGTATTATCGGCGATTCATTCCCCACTTTGCTTCTAAGGCTGTGCCCCTAACCAACCTAACGAAGGGGAAAGGGTCGGTCATGATTAAATGGACCCCCGAGGCTGAGGCAGCATTCCAATTCTTGAAACAAGCCTTATGTAGCCAGCCAGTGTTGTACTCACCCGACTTCTCTAAAGACTTTGTCGTACAAAGTGATGCGTCAGATGTGGGGTTAGGAGCAGTATTGTCCCAGGTCTGGAACGGGGAAGAGCACCCAGTCATTTACCTCAGCAGGAAGTTGAAGTCCCATGAGGTAAATTACGCCACCGTTGAAAAGGAGTGTTTAGCGGTGAAGTGGGCTCTAGATTCCCTTCGGTACTACCTGCTAGGTAGGCACTTTGACATGGTTACGGATCACGCTCCGTTAAAGTGGATGGCTCAAAACAAGGAAACAAATAGAAGAGTGAATAGGTGGTTCCTGGCCCTCCAGGAATTCAACTTCAAGTTCACAGTAAAGCATCGCCCTGGCGTTCAAATGGGGAATGTGGATGCTTTGTCTCGAGTACATGAATGCCTGATTGCTGGTGTTCCAACTAATGCCTGTAGTTCATTACTCAAAACATGGTCATGGCTTGATATAATAATCATTTAAGATTTATAGGTCCATTAATGAGAGCCTACTTAGAAAGTCTGGTAAATGAGCTGTTAACACAGAAAGCATATGAATTGCCACAGAGTATCTCAGAAGCCAGATCCTAAAAATGTGGGGACCTGGTACCTTCTTCTTGGTAATCTATGTTTGTAAATGTTGCAAAAGAAATTTACACGCATTCCCCCTTTAGCCCAGGTTCACACTGGGCTGCGGGAGTGAAGCCGTGAGAGTTCAGCTGAACTCGCACAATTTCACTCCCGCTGGCAGTCCCGATTTCAGCCGCGATTACAAAGACATCTGACACAGATGTCAATGTAAATCGCGGACGAAATCGCAAAAAGTAGTACAGAAACTACTTTTTGAAATCGGTGCAGCGCCGCAGATGCGGCGTCGCACCGATTAGGACGGTGCCATTGTCGGCAATTTGCGGCAAATACCGGCGTTTTGACATGCGATTTGACATGCCAAATCGCATGTCAAAACGCACCAGTGTGAATCAGGGCTTAAATCTTGACCAAAGTGTCAATTGGCTTTGTTCCCCCTTTATATCTGTAACGAAGTGTCTGATGGCTTCCACAACTGTCCTGTGGTCTTAGTCTATAGTATTTGACACTAAGTTTTGCTCCTTATTTCCTGTGCTATTTAAAACCAAACTTCAGTCAAATGTTTTCAGTTTTGGATAGAGTGCTCAATAGAGAGTGTGGTCATTACAGGTATTAGACTTGTGCACAACGGAAAAATTTGTTCAGTTTCGGTTCATTTCTTGTGCACAACGGAAAAATTTGTTTAGTTTTGGTTAGTTTCTTTTCGGTCCTGTTGATTCGTAATCGTTCGTAATTTTGCTAGACGTTATTTTTCGTGTTCGGACTAATTCGTACTTTCGGTAGAGTACATTGTTTTTCGTTGATTCTGGACAAAACTCCTACTTTCGTAACTTTTTTTGGGTTCGTTGATTCGTAATTTACCGTGTCTCTCTCACAACGACGCTGCCTATTATGCCTAATGTGCTTCGAATGGATTTGTACTTTTCTAAATACATAGCGGTTATTTGTAACGATTCGAAATCTCGTATTTTACTTTCGTTTTTTACATGCGGCTATAGCCTCCGCCCCTGTACACCATTTTGAGAGGGAGTTCAGCACGGTGAGGGAGAAGCAGAGAGCAGAGCAGAGTGTTATTGTGCTTCGAATGGATTCGTACATTCGTAACTTTTTTCATAACGAATTATGCCGAAGACATTCGGGCATTCGATATTTGCGATATAATTTTTTTTTGGATTCGGTTTCATTTGTAATTGCTTTGTTCGGAAATTCGAATGCTTCCGAATGTCCGAAAGTTGCTAAATTCGGACAAATTTTGATTTGTTACGAAACGAATTGCACAAGCCTAACAGGTATAGAAATACATACAAATCAATAAAAATGTCAGATGTTATAATCTTTCCTCACTTCTAAAAATCTATTGTCTGTGTCCTTGTTTAAGAAATTTCTCATTACTACCTGTCCTGACACGGTCAGAGCTCAAGTTCTGCTCCATATTTCCTGTGCTATTTAAAACCAAACTTCAGTCAAATGTTTTCAGTTTTGGATAGAGTGGTCAATAGAGGGTGTGGTCATTACAGATATAGAAAGACATACAAATCAATAAAAGTGTCAGATGTGCTAATCTTTCCTCACTTCTAAAAATCTACTGCCTGTGTCCTTTAAGAAATTTCTCATTACTACCTGCCCTGACAGAAGTGGGGAGAGACCACCCAATTAGGTACACAAATGGAAATAAAAAACTGACAGCGGCTCTACCTTTTGGTCAAAGTTACTATCCGCCAATGCAGCTACATTCCCTTTGTAAAATGTTAAAGTATGTTCAAAGTTACACTTTAAGGGTGGCATGTACACTATATGTATGCAGGTCTTTGTTCACAAAGAAGAAAATACAGATCGAACCTACCAGTAATATCACAAAAACTCATCTAACCACCATCTACAATGCAATTAAAAGAACCTCAAGCTAGCAGACTTCAGACTGCAAGTTACAGAATTCTGCAAGGGAAAACCACTCTGCGCCTGTTTACAGACACTTGCAAAGTGTTAGCAGTCTATTAATACTGTTTTGACACTTTGTAAAGTGTTACTGTGTCAGGGTTGCTCTGAGAGTACATTAATGCTTCAAAAACTTCATCTGAGCAAGGCCTTTTGCACACAGACAAACAGTGAATCCGCAAAGCATTCACAGCACTTCACTTTTTCCACATTTTGTTATGTTACAGCCTTATTTAATTATTTTCCTCAAAATTCTTCAAACCATACCCCATAATGACAACATGAAAGAAGTTTGATTGAAGTTTTTAAATGATGGTTTCCTTTATTAAGGCAAAAATGCTGTTCAAACCTGCCTGGCTTTATGTGAAAAAGTAATTGCCCCCTAAACCCAAAAACTGGTTGTGCCACCCTTGGCGGCAACAGCTGCAATCAAGCGTCTGCGTTAACTGTCAATAAGTCTTTCACATTGCTGTGGAGCAATTTTGCAGAATTGTTTTACTTCAGCCACATTGAGGGTTTTCCAGCATTAACGGCCTGTGTAAGGTCATGATACAGCATCTCAATTGGTTTTATGTCCGGGCTTTGACTAGGCCACTCCAAAACCTAAATTTTGCTTTGTTTGAAGCATTTGGAGGTGGACTTGCTGTTGTATTTTGGATCATTGTCCTGCTGCATAACCCAAGTGCACTTGAGCTTGAGGTCATGAACAGATGGCCGGGCATTCTCCTTTAGGATTTTCTGGTAGAGCTCAGAATTTATGGTTCCATCAATTACGTTATGTCGACCAGGTCCTGAAGCTGCAAAGCAGCCCCAGACCATCACGCTACCATGACCATGTCTGACTGTTGGTATGATGTTCTTGTTACGGAATGGTGTATTCGTTTTATGCCAGATGTAACGGGACGCACACTTTCCAAAAATTAAAAAATTTCAGTGCACAGAATATTTGCCTAAAAGTCTTGGGATAATCAAGATGTATTTTGGTAAATATGAGATGAGCCTTTGTGTTCTTTTTGGTCAGCAGTGGCTTTGGCCTTGAAACTCTCCCATGTATGCCATTTTTGCCAAGTCTCTTTCTTATTGTTGAATAATGAACACTGATCTTACCTGAGGAAAGTGAGGCCTGCGTTTTTTTTTAGATGTTGTTCTTGGTTCTTTTATGACCTCCTGGATGAGTCGTGATGCTCTTGGAGTAATGTTTGTAGGCCAGTAGGGATGAGCTTTGAGTTCGAGTCGAATCCATGTTCGACTCGAACATCGCCTGTTCGGCTGTTCGCCGAATTTCGAACATTATGGGCCGTTCGTGCCAAATTCGAGTGGTGCGTCACGGCCCATAAATCACTGCGGCATCGCAGTGCATTGCTGGCTGATGATTGGCCAAGCATGCACTATGACCCGCATGCTTTGACCAATCACAGCGCGCAAAAAACGGAGAGCCATAATTGGCCAAAGCCAGAGTGGCTTTGGCCAATTATGTCTCAGGGGGTTTAGTACATGCCCCACACTATATAAGGCCGCCTCCGTGGCCGCCTTGTGTAGTGTGTTGTGGTGGTTAAAGACAGAGGTTAAAGAGAGAGAGAGACAGTGTAATTTATTTTGAGTTAGATAGAGCAGGCAGGCGAGTCAGTTAGCTGCAGTTACAGTGTGTAGAGGATATATATATAAAAAAAAAAGTAATACAGGCGCAATGTACAAGTACCTCAGTATATGGATAGAAAATAAAGTACCGAATAGTCCAAGGCCAGTAAAAAGAGAGGTTGTACTCTCAAATGTATTAATGGGGGGAGGGCAGTCAGGGCAGCCACCAACAGGACCAGAAGCCAGTTTTCCAGTGAGCTAGAACAAAAAAACAAGGAGAGGGGCGCCTCTGAGATAGATATATAAAATACAGAAAAACCCTATTGACCATTCCCTAAGATTTGTCACTACTTTCCACTACCAATTAAAAAAAATGGAGAATATCCTTGACAAACACTGGAATATCCTACTACAAGATCCCCTCCTTAAAACCACCCTTCCATCCAAACCAAGAGTAACTTATCGAAAAGCTCCCAACCTAAAAAAAAAAATTGCCCCTAGCAAATTTAAAACCGACCAGATCACCACTGCCCCTCTTATCCTTATTCCTTTGGTAGGCATGTACAGGTGCAACAAAGCCTGTTGCAAGACATGCTCCTTTGTCCAACACGGCCAAAAATCCTATTTTTGCAAAGGAAAAACGTATCAGCTTGACCACTTTTACAATTGCTCCTCTAATTTTGTTGTATATGGTAGTGATGAGCCGAACACCCCCGGGTTCGGTTCGCACCAGAACCCGCGAACGGACCGAAAGTTCGAACGAACATTAGAACCCTATTAAATACAATGGATGTGAACGTTCGAATTCTAAAGTGCTAATTATAACAACTATTATGCATGTTATTGTCCTAAAAAGGGTTTGGGAACCCGGGTTCTGCACCAGGGGACATGTATCAATGCAAAAAGAAGTTTTAAAAACGGTCGTTTTTCGGGAGCAGTCATTTTAATGATGCATAAAGTGAAAAAAAAAAAGTCAAATATTCCTTTAAATATCGTACCTGGGGGGTGTCTAAAGTATGCCTGTGAAGTGCCACGTGTTTCCCGTGTTTAGAACTGTCCCTGCACAAAATGACACTTCTAAAGGAAAAAAAAGCCATTTAAAACTGCTTGCGGCTTTAATGTAATGTCTGGTCCCGGTAATATGGATGAAATTCTTTAAGAAAAATGGCATAGCTACCCCATGACCCCCCCCCTACCCCAGCCCATTACCAGCCCCTTTGGGTCTTGTATGGATATTAAGGGGAACCCCGCACATAAAATAAAAAAGGCCCTATATACTCTGAACAGCCCTATACAGGCGGTGCATACAAGACAGGGACTGTAGGTTTGTTCTTATGTAGAGTCTGTTTGTAATTTTGAACAGGTACATTGTTGAAGTGTAGCTCCAGACCAAAAATCTATTTTTAAACTTTTTGGAAAACATAGGTAAGGGTTATCACCCCTGTAACATTTGTTTTGCTGTCTGTGCCCCTGTTCAGAACATTTCACCTCACTTTCCGTCCCAATGACAACTCTTTTTGAAATGTGGTCTTTTTCTTGAAACAAGGATTGCTGATAAAGCATCAGTACAGAGGAGACACCTTTCTCCCATATTTATTCTTACAGGAGAGAATTTTCCTTCCTAGTGGTAGATTTCCTCTCACTTCCTGTTGTCTTCTTGCGTTTGCAAGTAGGAGTCGTTTGTAAGTTGGATGTTTGAAAGTAGGGACCTGCCGTATACAGGTCCTTCTCAAAAAATTAGCATATTGTGATAAAGTTCATTATTTTCTGTAATGTACTGATAAACATTAGACTTTCATATATTTTAGATTCATTACACACAACTGAAGTAGTTCAAGCCTTTTCTTGTTTTAATATTGATGATTTTGGCATACAGCTCATGAAAACCCAAAAATCCTATCTCAAAAAATTAGCATATTTCATCCAACCAATAAAAGAAAAGTGTTTTTAATACAAAAAAAGTCAACCTTCAAATAATTATGTTCAGTTATGCACTCAATACTTGGTCGGGAATCCTTTTGCAGAAATGACTGCTTCAATGCGGCGTGACATGGAGGCAACCAGCCTGTGGCACTGCTGAGGTGTTATGGAGGCCCAGGATGCTTCGATAGCGGCCTTAAGCTCATCCAGAGTGTTGGGTCTTGCGTCTCTCAACTATCTCTTCCCAATATCCCACAGATTCTCTATGGGGTTCAGGTCAGGAGAGTTGGCAGGCCAATTGAGCACAGTAATACCATGGTCAGTAAACCATTTACCAGTGGTTTTGGCACTGTGAGCAGGTGCCAGGTCGTGCTGAAAAATGAAATCTTCATTTCCATAAAGCTTTTCAGCAGATGGAAGCATGAAGTGCTCCAAAATCTCCTGATAGCTAGCTGCATTGACCCTGCCCTTGATAAAACACAGTGGACCAACACCAGCAGCTGACATGGCACCCCAGACCATCACTGACTGTGGGTACTTGACACTGGACTTCAGGCATTTTGGCATTTCCCTCTCCCCAGTCTTCCTCCAGACTCTGGCACCTTGATTTCCGAATGACATGCAAAATTTGCTTTCATCCGAAAAAAGTTCTTTGGACCACTGAGCAACAGTCCAGTGCTGCTTCTCTGTAGCCCAGGTCAGGCGCTTCTGCCGCTGTTTCTGGTTCAAAAGTGGCTTGACCTGGGGAATGCGGCACCTGTAGCCCATTTCCTGCACACGCCTGTTCACGGTGGCTCTGGATGTTTCTACTCCAGACTCAGTCCACTGCTTCCGCAGGTCCTCCAAGGTCTGGAATCGGTCCTTCTCCACAATCTTCTTCAGGGTCCGGTCACCTCTTCTCGTTGTGCAGCGTTTTCTGCCACACTTTTTCCTTCCCACAGACTTCCCACTGAGGTGCCTTGATACAGCACTCTGGGAACAGCCTATTCGTTCAGAAATTTCTTTCTGTGTCTTACCCTCTTGCTTGAGGGTGTCAATGATGGCCTTCTGGACAGCAGTCAGGTCGGCAGTCTTACCCATGATTGCGGTTTTGAGTAATGAACCAGGCTGGGAGTTTTTAAAAGCCTCAGGAATCTTTTGCAGGTGTTTAGAGTTAATTAGTTGATTCAGATGATTAGGTTAATAGCTCGTTTAGAGAACCTTTTCATGATATGCTAATTTTTTGAGATAGGATTTTTGGGTTTTCATGAGCTGTATGCCAAAATCATCAATATTAAAACAAGAAAAGGCTTGAACTACTTCAGTTGTGTGTAATGAATCTAAAATATATGAAAGTCTAATGTTTATCAGTACATTACAGAAAATAATGAACTTTATCACAATATGCTAATTTTTTGAGAAGGACCTGTATACTCTGCAGAAATAGGCCCCTTAGTTGTTGGTGTTGGCACAACACTGTAAGCACTCACAGTTACTCTTGGTTGGTGCTGGAACGCCCTGCTGTCAACTATTATATCAGGAATTTTAATTACATATAATTGTTGAACAGTGGTAGTAAAAATTGGGCCTTTGATGGTGGTGCTGGTGCCACAACACTGTAAGCCCTGACAGTTACTCTTGGTGGGTGCAGCAATGGGCCCTGCTGTGAATTATTAGATCAAGAATTGTAATTACATGCCCCTGTTGAACAGGGGCTGAAAAATTGGGCCTTAGGCACTGGTGGCACAACACTGCAACCACTCACAGATACTGTACTTGGAGCACAGCAATGAGCCCTGTTGCAAAGTATTGCTTCAAAAATTGTAATGACACGCCCCTGTTAAACAGGGGCTGAAAAATTGGGCCTTAGGCACTGGTGGCACAACACTGCAACTCCTCACAGATACTGTACTTGGAGCACAGCAATGAGCCCTGTTGCAAAGTATTGCTTCAAAAATTGTAATGACACGCCCCTGTTAAACAGGGGCTGAAAAATTGGGCCTTAGGCACTGGTGGCACAACACTGCAACTCCTCACAGATACTGTACTTGGAGCACAGCAATGAGCCCTGTTGCAAAGTATTGCTTCAAAAATTGTAATTACACGCCCCTGTTAAACAGGGGCTGAAAAATTGGGCGTTAGGCACTGGTGGCGGCACCCATAAACAAAAATGATCTTACAAGCTATCATCATCAATCGTATCATTGAGGACTCGGAGGAGGAGGATAGCCAGTCAACATAACAGCACAGGCACTCAGCATCAGCATCAGTCTTGAAGGGATGTGACATGTTAAAATCAATTAGTCTGTTATATCAGCATCAGGTGTGTGGTAGCTGGTGGTGATCCAAGACTGGTTCATCTTGATGAAAGTCAGTCGATCAACCGAGTCGGTGGACAGGCGCACCCTGTGATCCGTGACAAATCCTCCAGCAGCACTGAATGTGCGTTCCGAAAGAACGCTGGATGCAGGACAGGCCAGTAGCTCAATTGCATACTGTGCAAGCTCTGGCCAGTGATCCATCCTCAAGACCCAGTAAGCCAGAGGATTTTCGGTGGGGAAGGTGTCCAAGTCTGACCTTGCCCCTAGATATTCCTGCACCATGTTTATCAGACGCTGGCGATGGTTGCTGGAACCGATCATACTTTGGGGCTGCGGACTAAAGAATTGTCTGAACGCATCGGTCAGACGGCCACCTTCCCCACCGCTCCTTCTTTGACTGGCCGAAGCCTCAGCAACTCGTTGTCCAGGACCAGGAGTTTGCAACCTCCCAGTCTCTGGGAACGCGTTGCACAGACCTTTCTGCAAGGCCTCCCGGAGTTGTCTCATCCTCTGCTCCCTCTGCGACGGTAACATAAGGTCCGCAACCTTACCCTTGTACCGTGGATCAAGGAGAGTGGCCAGCCAGTAATGGTCCCTCTCCTTGATCCGAAGAATACGAGGATCCTTCCGCAGACTTTGCAGGATCAGGGAGGCCATGCAGCGTAGGTTTGCTGAGGCATTCGCTCCGGAGTCCTCTGGGTCACTAAGGACGACATGATCCGCAGCCACCTCCTCCCAGCCACGTACAAGTCCACTGGTTTCTTGGGACTGTAAATCATCCCTAAAAGACTGCTGCTGATGATGCTGAGTGCCAGCCTCCACCTCCATGCTGACACAATCCTCCTCCTCCTCCTCCTCCTCCTCTTCCTGTGCGATGGGTGGGACAGAAGGAACACTGTCTGGGTAAAGGGGGCCTTGAGAGGCAAGGAAGTCCTCCTCTTCCTGCCTCTGTTCTGCCTCAAGTGCCCTGTCCATTATTCCACGCAGCGTGTGCTCCAACAGGTGGACAAGAGGTACAGTGTCACTGATGCATGCACTGTCACTGCTCACCATCCTCGTGGCCTCCTCAAATGGTGCCAGGACAGTGCATGCATCCCTGATCATGCCCCACTGGCGTGGAGAAAAAAAACCAAGCTCCCCTGACCCTGTCCTGGTGCCGTAGTCGCACAGGTACTCATTGATGGCCCTCTGCTGCGTGTGCAGCCGCTGCAGCATGGCCAACGTTGAGTTCCACCTGGTGGGCATGTCACATATAAGGCGGTTCTTGGGCAGGTTCAACTCCTTTTGCAGCTCAGCCAGGCGAGCACTGGCATTATAAGATCTGCGGAAATGCACACAGACTTTCCTGGCCTGCCTCAGGACATCCTGTAAGCCCGGGTACCTGCCCAAGAAGCGCTGCACCACCAGGTTAAGGACGTGAGCCACACAGGGCACATGGGTCAGTTGTCCCTGTCGGAGGGCGGAGAGGAGGTTGGTGCCATTGTCGCAAACCACCATTCCTGGCTTAAGCTGGCGTGGCGTCAACCACCTCTCGGCCTGGCCCTGCAGAGCAGACAGGACCTCTGCCCCAGTGTGGCTTCTGTCCCCCAAACACACCAGCGCAAGCACGGCATGGCATCTTTTTGCCTGCGTACTTGCGTAGCCCCGTGAACGGCTACGGAGCACCGCTGGTTCATAGGACAAACCACAGGAAGAGGCCATGGAGGAAGAAGAAGAGGAGGGGGTGGAGGAGAGAGGTGTGTCACAACCAGTAGTAGCATTTTGGAGGCGTGGCGGTGGGACAACCTCCAACACTACTGCACCTTGTCCTGAATCCTTCCCAGCTGCCAAAAGAGTGAGCCAATGGGCCGTGAAAGAAAGGTAACGTCCCTGTCCATGCCTGCTGGACCATGAGTCAGCGGTAATATGCACCTTACCGCTGACCGCCCTGTCCAGCGAGGCCAAGACATTGCCTTCCACATGCCGGTAGAGAGCCGGAATAGCCTTCCGTGAGAAAAAGTGGCGTTTGGGAACCTGCCACTGAGGAACCGCACAGTGCACAAACTCACGGAAGGGGGCCGAGTCTACCAACTGAAAAGGCAGCAGTTGAAGCGCTAGCAATTTAGCCAAGCTAGCATTCAACCGCTGGGCATGTGGATGGCTGGGAGTGAACTTCTTTCGACGGTCCAGCAGCTGGGGCAGGGAAATTTGCCTGCTAGAATCGGACGTCGGTGTACTGCTAGCAGAGTGGCCGCAAGTACTTGGCTGTGACACACCTAATTCTACACCTTCATTCCTCTCAGTGCATGTTTCAGAGAGGACTGAAGTTATAGTGGGGTTGGAGATCCCAGCTGATGCGGTGCAAGGAGAGGTCCGCTTTGTTCTTTGGTGTGGGTCTTTGAGGTAGGCTTGCCAACGAGCTGCATAGCAGGTCAACATATGTCTGGTCAGGCATGTGGTACCCAAGCGGCTGATGTTTTGGCCACGCGATATACGCTTGAGACATATGTTGCAAACAGCAGCTGTGCGATCTGATGCACTAGCCTCAAAAAAGGCCCACACCAAAGAACTTTTTGAATGACGGGCAGAGGCAGCGCCCTGCACAGGCGGAGCTCTGCGGTGTGATTCCGTCGGTGTACTGCCCTTACGCTGGCCACCAAAGGGCATCCTGCCTCGTTGGAGATGTGCCTCCTCCTCATCCTCCTCCTCCTCCTCTCTCCTATTAGGCACCCACGTGGAGTCAGTGACCTCATCATCCCCTCCCTCCTCATCACTGGAGCCAATCTGGCAGTATGCTGCAGCTGCTGGAACATGACTGCCAGATTGGTGTCCTTCTTGAGCATCCCCTCTGTCTGCTCTCACGCTACTGCCTTCCTCTAGCTGGGTTTCATCATCAGACCCTTCGAAACGCTGGGCATCCTCCTGGAGCATGTACCCAACACTGTGCTGAAACAGTTCGGGGGACTCCTCAGGAGGAGGACATGGTGGGTCTAGGGAAGGAGTGACTGATGATTTGTCTGACATTGATACCAGGGAAGACGACGCTTTGGCAGCTGCTTTTCCAGTACCCTGAGCCTGGGTGAGAGAGGATGAGGAGGAGGAGGAGGGCTTGGTCATCCACTCTACCAAGTCTTCGGCATGATGTGGCTCAACATGTCCAGCTGCCGAAAAGAAGGACAAGCGTGTCCCATGGCCATGTGCTGATGACAATGCACCGCGTCCACGACCAGCACTGTTGCCCCCAGACACAGAGCCTGCTTGCCCTCTTTTATTGCCTCCTGACTGTCTGCCTCTCCTTGTTTGCCTTCCAGACATTCTAATAGATGGCCTGCAGGGAGATGGGAAAAAAGCAATAAGGGCTACCTTCAGGTGTCCTTCTCTGTCCCTTGAAACAAGGACTTTCACAGTGAAAGAAACTGACACTCTCCCTACCTACAGTTTTCTGTCCCTAGAAAAAATATTTTTTTTAAGCACAATATAGCACAAGGACAATTCACTCACTGTCCTTACAGGTCCCTGGAAACAAGGACTTGCAGAGTGAAAGAAAAAAAACACTCTCCCTACCTACAGTTTTCTGTCCCTAGAAAAAATGTTTTTTTTAATCACAATATAGCACAAGGACAATTCACTCACTGTCCTTACAGGTCCCTGGAAACAAGGACTTGCAGAGTGAAATAAACTGACACTCTCCCTACCTACAGTTTTCTGTCCCTAGAATAAATGTTTTTTTTAAGCACAATATAGCACAAGGAGAATTCACTCACTGTCCTTCCAGGTCCCTGGAAACAAGGACTTGCAGAGTGAAAGAAAAAAAACACTCTCCCTACCTACAGTTTTCTGTCCCTAGAAAAAATGTTTTTTTTAATCACAATATAGCACAAGGACAATTCACTCACTGTCCTTACAGGTCCCTGGAAACAAGGACTTGCAGAGTGAAATAAACTGACACTCTCCCTACCTACAGTTTTCTGTCCCTAGAAGAAATGTTTTTTTTAAGCACAATATAGCACAAGGACAATTCACTCACTGTCCTTACAGGTCCCTGGAAACAAGGACTTGCAGAGTGAAAGAAAAAAAACACTCTCCCTACCTACAGTTTTCTGTCCCTAGAAAAAATGTTTTTTTTAATCACAATATAGCACAAGGACAATTCACTCACTGTCCTTACAGGTCCCTGGAAACAAGGACTTGCAGAGTGAAAGAAAAAAAACACTCTCCCTACCTACAGTTTTCTGTCCCTAGAAAAAATGTTTTTTTTAATCACAATATAGCACAAGGACAATTCACTCACTGTCCTTCCAGGTCCCTGGAAACAAGGACTTGCAGAGTGAAAGAAACTGACACTGTCCCTACCTACAGTTTTCTGTCCCTAGAATAAATGTTTTTTTTAAGCACACTATAGCACAAGGACAATTCACTCACTGTCCTTACAGGTCCCTGGAAACAAGGACTTGCAGAGTGAAAGAAAAAAAACACTCTCCCTACCTACAGTTTTCTGTCCCTAGAAAAAATGTTTTTTTTAATCACAATATAGCACAAGGAGAATTCACTCACTGTCCTTCCAGGTCCCTGGAAACAAGGACTTGCAGAGTGAAAGAAAAAAAACACTCTCCCTACCTACAGTTTTCTGTCCCTAGAAAAAATGTTTTTTTTAATCACAATATAGCACAAGGACAATTCACTCACTGTCCTTACAGGTCCCTGGAAACAAGGACTTGCAGAGTGAAATAAACTGACACTCTCCCTACCTACAGTTTTCTGTCCCTAGAATAAATGTTTTTTTTAAGCACAATATAGCACAAGGACAATTCACTCACTGTCCTTACAGGTCCCTGGAAACAAGGACTTGCAGAGTGAAAGAAAAAAAACACTCTCCCTACCTACAGTTTTCTGTCCCTAGAAAAAATGTTTTTTTTAATCACAATATAGCACAAGGACAATTCACTCACTGTCCTTACAGGTCCCTGGAAACAAGGACTTGCAGAGTGAAATAAACTGACACTCTCCCTACCTACAGTTTTCTGTCCCTAGAATAAATGTTTTTTTTAAGCACAATATAGCACAAGGACAATTCACTCACTGTCCTTACAGGTCCCTGGAAACAAGGACTTGCAGAGTGAAAGAAAAAAAACACTCTCCCTACCTACAGTTTTCTGTCCCTAGAAAAAATGTTTTTTTTAATCACAATATAGCACAAGGACAATTCACTCACTGTCCTTACAGGTCCCTGGAAACAAGGACTTGCAGAGTGAAATAAACTGACACTCTCCCTACCTACAGTTTTCTGTCCCTAGAATAAATGTTTTTTTAAGCACAATATAGCACAAGGACAATTCACTCACTGTCCTTCCAGGTCCCTGGAAACAAGGACTTGCAGAGTGAAAGAAAAAAAACACTCTCCCTACCTACAGTTTTCTGTCCCTAGAAAAAATGTTTTTTTTAATCACAATATAGCACAAGGACAATTCACTCACTGTCCTTACAGGTCCCTGGAAACAAGGACTTGCAGAGTGAAAGAAAAAAAACACTCTCCCTACCTACAGTTTTCTGTCCCTAGAAAAAATGTTTTTTTTAATCACAATATAGCACAAGGACAATTCACTCACTGTCCTTACAGGTCCCTGGAAACAAGGACTTGCAGAGTGAAATAAACTGACACTCTCCCTACCTACAGTTTTCTGTCCCTAGAATAAATGTTTTTTTTAAGCACAATATAGCACAAGGACAATTCACTCACTGTCCTTACAGGTCCCTGGAAACAAGGACTTGCAGAGTGAAAGAAAAAAAACACTCTCCCTACCTACAGTTTTCTGTCCCTAGAAAAAATGTTTTTTTTAATCACAATATAGCACAAGGACAATTCACTCACTGTCCTTACAGGTCCCTGGAAACAAGGACTTGCAGAGTGAAATAAACTGACACTCTCCCTACCTACAGTTTTCTGTCCCTAGAATAAATGTTTTTTTTAAGCACACTATAGCACAAGGACAATTCACTCACTGTCCTTACAGGTCCCTGGAAACAAGGACTTGCAGAGTGAAAGAAAAAAAACACTCTCCCTACCTACAGTTTTCTGTCCCTAGAAAAAATGTTTTTTTTAATCACAATATAGCACAAGGAGAATTCACTCACTGTCCTTCCAGGTCCCTGGAAACAAGGACTTGCAGAGTGAAAGAAAAAAAACACTCTCCCTACCTACAGTTTTCTGTCCCTAGAAAAAATGTTTTTTTTAATCACAATATAGCACAAGGACAATTCACTCACTGTCCTTACAGGTCCCTGGAAACAAGGACTTGCAGAGTGAAATAAACTGACACTCTCCCTACCTACAGTTTTCTGTCCCTAGAATAAATGTTTTTTTTAAGCACAATATAGCACAAGGACAATTCACTCACTGTCCTTACAGGTCCCTGGAAACAAGGACTTGCAGAGTGAAAGAAAAAAAACACTCTCCCTACCTACAGTTTTCTGTCCCTAGAAAAAATGTTTTTTTTAATCACAATATAGCACAAGGACAATTCACTCACTGTCCTTACAGGTCCCTGGAAACAAGGACTTGCAGAGTGAAATAAACTGACACTCTCCCTACCTACAGTTTTCTGTCCCTAGAATAAATGTTTTTTTTAAGCACAATATAGCACAAGGACAATTCACTCACTGTCCTTACAGGTCCCTGGAAACAAGGACTTGCAGAGTGAAAGAAAAAAACACTCTCCCTACCTACAGTTTTCTGTCCCTAGAAAAAATGTTTTTTTTAATCACAATATAGCACAAGGACAATTCACTCACTGTCCTTACAGGTCCCTGGAAACAAGGACTTGCAGAGTGAAATAAACTGACACTCTCCCTACCTACAGTTTTCTGTCCCTAGAATAAATGTTTTTTTAAGCACAATATAGCACAAGGACAATTCACTCACTGTCCTTCCAGGTCCCTGGAAACAAGGACTTGCAGAGTGAAAGAAACTGACACTGTCCCTACCTACAGTTTTCTGTCCCTAGAATAAATGTTTTTTTTAAGCACACTATAGCACAAGCACAAAACACACTGACACTCTCCCTACCTATCCTTCTCTTTCCCTAAACTAAAGGAATCCAGGTTAAGCAAGAAAGAAATAACAGTCACTGTCCCTGCCTATGCTTCTCTTTCCCTGCTCCGGAACACACTACACTAGGCCGCCGTGCTGGCGGCCTTTTATAGTGTGGGGCGTGTACTAAACACCCTCAGCAATAATTGGCCACAGGCATCCTGCCTGTGGCCAATCATTGCTCTCCTCGCTGCCGGCGCTGTGATTGGCCAAGCATGCGGGGTCACAGTGCATGCTTGGCCAATCACAGCGCCTGGATGACACTGCGATGGCGTAGTGCATTGTGGGCCGTTCGCGTCACTCGAATTTGGCGCGAACGGCCCAAATCGTTCGATCTTCGTCGAACGATCGAACAGCCGATGTTCGAGTCGAACGTATGTTCGACTCGAACACGAAGCTCATCCCTAGTATATGGCCTAACATGTCCTTGTGGGCTGATTTACGTTGGCCGAACCATCTGTCCTTTAAGGCAGCGGTTCGGTCAACACCGACGCCTGATAGAAAGTGGCAAAGATACAGAGGTGGGGGACTTGAGTCACATGACTTGACTTAAGTCAGACTTGAGTCACCTGTTTGAGGACTTGCGACTTGCTTGACAGAATTCAATAAATGACTCGACTTGACTTTGACTTGTCACTAATGACTTGCGACTTGACTTTGACTTGGGCTATATGACTTGCA
The DNA here is from genome assembly GCA_029206835.1 of Rana muscosa. NCBI lineage: Eukaryota > Metazoa > Chordata > Amphibia > Anura > Ranidae > Rana > Rana muscosa. The sequence goes on from CM055123.1 coordinate 173,674,884, forward strand.
ATGACTTGGCACCACTAACACTAACCGCAAGCCGCCGTCTGCCTACCTGATCAGCGTGTCAAGCAGACAGATGGCGACCATTGCAGTGTTCAAAAGCCGCGCCTCCTGGTCTGTGATAGGCGGAACACTCAATTTCACAGCAGGCAGTGTTCAGCCTATCATGGACATCCTCTTATCCTCGTCTGTGTTATGAGGATGAGCGGATATCAGTGATAGGCACAACACTGAATGCTGGGAAATTGAGTGTTCTGCCTATCACAGACGAGGAGGAGGCACGGCTTTTGAATACTGGAATGGCCGCCGGGATGCCGCCCATCAGGTACACGGCTGACGGGCACAGTGAGACATGGGCACAGTGAGACACGGGCACAGTGAGGCATTGGGCACAGTGAGACACGGGCACAGTGAGGCATGGGCACATAACCAATATTATTTATTGTTATCCCTCCTATTATTTTTATACAGTATGGGGTAGATCAGTATTTTGACTTGATTTGTGACTTGACCAAAATAAATGACTTGACTTGACTTGCTTGACTTCTAGCAGGGACTCGACTTGACTTGCTTGCTTTTCGTCACAGTAACTTGGGACTTGCTTGAGACTTGAAGGTTAAGACTTGAGACTTGCTTGTGACTTGCACATGTGTGACTTACTCCCATGTCTGCAAAGATATGCACAGTGTCCCACGGCACTTCGCAGAACACCACCAAAAATCAACCACTGGTCTTAGTGTTTGGATCATAGAGCAGATCCCAAACACCCTAACCGATGCCGAATGATTCAAAAAACGATGTGCTCGCGAGACATTTTAGATATATACCCTAGATGTTCTCTCACCTGGTGGTTTGAAAGAGGGCATCGAAATAGCCACTGTTCTTTAGTTATGCTGATTATTATTGTAAACACGCTGTAAAAATGAAAATTTTTTGTTGCTATTGTCTTTGGTACATGTATTTGTATGTGTATGCGTACGTATCTATATACAGTATGTGGGTGTATGCATACACAACAATCTTTTTGTAAAATTTTAACACTATCGGTATATATTCTTGTCTATATAATCTATAGTAACATTTATCTCATCCTCATCACAGGTTTTTAACCTATCTCTATACTAATATGGGGGTGGCGGGCATTTCGTTTCAGTAAGTATATATAGATTAAGAACCCTATGCCTACCCTTACCTCATCTCATCCTATGTTTATATATATTTTTTTCCCCCCACCCCTATAACCCCCCCTTTCTCCCCCCCCCCTCTGTTTTCTTCTCCCTCCATATATACACACATATACATACTCAATTTCCCCCCCCCCGCCCCCCCCCCCACAGTTCTCCCTTCCGTGCCCCCTATCCCTCACTGTTCAGAACTATATATATTTTTTTGTATATATTTTTTATATATATTTTTTATACATATCTGTATATATGTTCTTCGCGAACCCCCCCTTTTTTTCCCACCTGTGTTTATCCAAAATTTTCTTCAGAATATACATGCCCAGTTATTTTTTATATTCTCCAACCCCCCCCCCTTCTTTTTCTCCATCCCATCAAATTTATTTCATATTCTTATTCTATATACATATTGTCATATTACCAAGTCAAAACCCACTCTCTTCTTGCCCCCCCCCCTTACACGCTTACGTGGGTATCTAAACAATACACACCCTGACAAGCACATGCCACAAGTTTTTAAAGATAGTTTTTTATATAAAAAATGACAATATCTGCCTTTTTTTATCATATATTATGTTACTCTATGTATTTAATGAATTGCAATCTCAGCCCATTTCTTGATATGCTATAGATATCCTCTATTTATTTGTGCTTTATGTATTTCTATGTATATTTTCTTTTATATATATTCTATGCTCTTTTAAATATGCTCCATTGCTGACAGTTCCTTTTTACGTATTGGCCCCGCCCCCATCGTATTTGTCAGCCTATTTAAATTACACATCAGTCCCCCAACACACCCTATGCTTGACAAAGGAGTGCCGCTGTTCTGTCATCAACAGCGAAGCCCGCTCAGAAATGCGTTGCATGCCTATGACGTTACAGCCCGGCGCTGCGTCCTGTTGTGCTGCCCAAGCCTCGTTCTGGACACCGATCACACGGCCGTGCTTCTCCATCCATTCGGCAGCACAGCGAGGTCTTGTGGCCGCAGCGCAGCACAGCCAGCCATCCGGCTTTTGACGTTCTCCCCCAGCCACTGCATTGAAACCTGGAACCTGCCTTTAAAGTGCCAGACTGAATCTTTACCTCCTCACTCTGCATTTAAGCTTGAACCTGCTGTGAAAGAAACTCCCAGAAGGAAGTCTCCTGTTGCGCTCATCATCACACGCTTCCCTAACAGGATTTCTTGTGATGTCAGCTCCATGGACCTTCTGTGACCTGTAGTTCTTCTACTCTTCCACCCAGCTGAATACAACCACTTCATTTTACATGTAAGTGAATATTGCTATTAATAAATGTTACATTGATATCTATCTCAGAGGCGCCCCTCTCCTTGTTTTTTTGTTTTAGCTCACTGGAAAACCGGCTTCTGGTCCTGTTGGTGGCTGCCCTGACTGCCCTCCCCCCCATTAATACATTTGAGAGTACAACCTCTCTTTTTACTGGCCTTGGACTATTCGGTACTTTATTTTCTATCCATATACTGAGGTACTTGTACATTGCGCCTGTATTACTTGTTTTTTGTCCATAGCTCAGAAGCTCTAAGTGCTGCATATGCAACCCTCTACATTTGGTTCACCGTGTCCTCTTTTAACAAACTCACCACAGATTTCTTCCCTCTTGATTATTGGTTCCAACCAGCATTTTTTTTCTTGATGTTTATTCTTGCTGTTTTTATAATAATTTATAAGCATTAAGTTTTATCTAATTTTTTATTAACAAATGTTTACTGCATCTGCTCTTTTTTATTTGAATGTAAAGTGTGTTTTTATACACCAACATATCCTCAAGTAAAAGTTTTAGTGCTTGACCCGTTCAAGATACCCCTTACCAAATTAACCCCCTCTTCTCTCCCTCCCCTCCCCCCATTTTATTATATTGTTTTTTTATGCTCCCGGTACCCAACTCCTGGTCATTTGTTTCCACTAGCCTTTATACGCATGGATCTACTTAAAGACATAGAAACATTCAGACACAATGTACTCAAGGATCTATATGCTACCTTACCCAATACCATTTTTTCCCTTGATGTTAAACTAACTGGTGCCACCAGATACACTTTGTGTGGCAAATTTAAACATCTAGAAAGAATTATCAAACAAACCAACCAACAATGGTGGGATAAATTCTTTCTGGAAAAATACATAACGACCAAAATTTCACCTCGAGGCCTCAGAGTTACTAAAGAATGTCCATTTCTCAACAACTCTAGCAAAAAAGAATGGGAAAATATCTCTGAATTTTGCACATCCAAGTGGATGGAGATCTTGATTGAACACAGACTACACCTTTTCGAAAAATTAAAAATTGAAGCCTCTACCTTAGTTACCTCAATTATTGATCGAGGTGTTACCATCCCATCCTCCTGGCTTGTAGTTTTAAAGAAAAACACCAAGTCAGACGAGGATCTGATGATAAAACTAAATTGGGAAAATTTAAGAGAGACTTGGATGATTTCAATCAAAATAGAATTTTTAATTGGAAACAGAACCTCTTACCCACCAATACGAATACCCGCCAGCAGTACCTTCCACATCCCTATCCCCCACCCCTTATATCACCCAAGAGATGAATACACACCCCTCCACCACGTCCACTTATCTCTGTCCCGTCTTTAGTTCCTTTTTCCCCCACTCCGCTGTTACCTCCCCCACTCCACCTGCTCCCTATTATGCAAATTAAATTTACCCACAAAGACTCCAAACCAACACCTCTTGCCCCTCCCAGACGTTTGGCAGATAAAAACGAAACAACAAAACTCAATACTCTACTCATGGATCTGAACAATTTCTACAACAGACCGTCTTATGCAAGAAGAGATCAGGGAGCCTCTGTTGGCATAGACACCACCGCTCCCGCTACCACTTCCAATAATTTGCTAGAGATAGAAGCATCTACCTCTACTTTTTCTCCTATGGATGTCCTATCAGCTGCCAACTGCAACAATGGTACATCTATTCCCTTACATGCCTCCTGTTCATCCTTGTCCACTCCTTTTTTAGTACCCAGTCCTCCTCGGGCCAACCGGAAAAGAAAACTCACCGGAGAGGCTGCAGAGGAGGACGTTCAAAAAAATCCAGACAACAACAACACACAAAAATTCCGCAAACTATAAAGATCTTTAATTTATCATCTCTCTAACTCTCTGCTTTAGACACCAGCTTACTCAGCAGAGGCCTCAATTTTGCACCAGTCAACAAACCCAATCCCTTTCTCCTGTTCAAGGACCTAAACAGATACATTCGCAATCTAACTCTCAAAAGATTCTTTCATACCAAAAAAGATAAATCAGCTACAGTCGATACAGATCACCCGCCATTCCCCTCACCTGATAATCCTTTTTAATTTGATGGTGAGCTCAGCAATGGCCTACTACCAGCTACTGAAGATGATGATACCATCAGTCTCTTCACGCAACATTTCGCCACCTCCCCCCCAATCCAGCATTCCTCCTACAAACCGAAATCGTTTTTTTATCCTGCCCAATCGAAAGGCCCGTTTTTAGAAAGCTTTTACAGAGTAAGACTTCCTCTTACTTTGCCAAACATCCTCTACCATTCCACCTCACCAACACAACCTCTCGGTCTCTGAAACCCATGCTCTAGACTCTCTAATACACTCTACGGATGTTATCATTAAATCTGCTGATAAAGGGGGAGGCATAGTCTTGCAGAACAAGTCAGACTATGTCCATGAAGCACAGAGACTGTTATCCGATACAACCACCTACAAAAAACTCCCAAAAGACCCCACCACTGATTTCACTGCCGAGGTCAATGTCCTAATAAAATCAGCTCTTGACCACGAAGTAATTGATAAAACCGAAGCTTCATTTTTAAAAAAAAGTTTTTACCAAATCCCCTATTTTTATAATTTACCCAAAGTGCACAAAAAATCTAATTTCCCCCCTGGCAGGCCGATTGTAGCCGCCATGGACAGCGTCTTTACTGTTTTTAGTCAATATATTGATTCCTACCTCCAACCCATAGTTCAACAGTTACCATCATATATTAGAGACGGTACTCACCTGCTGGAACTACTTGCACCCTATAGGTGGGAACCGTCCTATATGTGGCTATCACTTGATGTCACGTCCATCTACACCTCTATCCCGCATTCATTTGGCCTGCAAGCATTGGAATACTTTCTTGGCACAGGAGCCCCTTATCAACCCGAGACAAGCCACATTTATTTTAGAAGCCACACGTTTTTGCTTGACCCACAATTATTTCGATTTTAATGGCGAGTTCTACTTGCAGACCCAAGGGACCGCAATGGGAGCTAATTTTGCCCCGTCTCATGCCAACTTGGCCATGGGATATTGGGAAAATAATTTTATTTCACAAAATAACCCATACTCCCCTAATTTAATTTTTTTTGGTCGGTATATTGACGATCTTATCATGATCTGGGATGGCCCACCTGACCTGATCACCTCCTTTGTCAGCCAGTGTAACAATAATCCCTATAGCCTAAGTTTTACTCATGTCTCTGAGCAACACAGCCTACCCTTCTTAGATTTAGAATTGAGCCACAATGAGGAAATGATCATCGCCAAAAATGACACCAAACCCACAGCTGGCAACTCTTTTCTTCATTATAACAGTTGTCACTACCCCAAATGGACGAAAAATATACCTACGGGACAGTTTTGCCGTCTACGTCAAAATTGTACACTTGACGCTGACTATAACACACTCAGTACTGCACTAAAAACGAAATTTGCCGACAAAGAATATCCAAAAGCATTGGTAGACCAAGCCTGTGACCACTACGCCAAAGGAAAACCTGCAAAAATACAGAAAAACCCTATTGACCATTCCCTAAGATTTGTCACTACTTTCCACTACCAATTCAAAAAAATGGAGAATATCCTTGACAAACACTGGAATATCCTACTACAAGATCCCCTCCTTAAAACCACCCTTCCATCCAAACCAAGAGTAACTTATCGAAAAGCTCCCAACCTAAAAAAAAAAATTGCCCCTAGCAAATTTAAAACCGACCAGATCACCACTGCCCCTCTTATCCTTATTCCTTTGGTAGGCATGTACAGGTGCAACAAAGCCCGTTGCAAGACATGCTCCTTTGTCCAACACGGCCAAAAATCCTATTTTTGCAAAGGAAAAACGTATCAGCTTGACCACTTTTACAATTGCTCCTCTAATTTTGTTGTATATGGCCTAACATGTCCTTGTGGGCTGATTTACGTTGGCCGAACCATCTGTCCTTTAAGGCAGTGGTTCGGTCAACACCGACGCCTGATAGAAGGTGGCAAAGATATGCACAGTGTCCCACGGCACTTCGCAGAACACCACCAAAAATCAACCACTGGTCTTAGTGTTTGGATCATAGAGCAGATCCCAAACACCCTAACCGATGCCGAACGATTCAAAAAAACGATGTGCTCGCGAGACATTTTGGATATATACCCTAGATGTTCTCTCACCTGATGGTTTGAACGAGGGCATCGAAATAGCCACTGTTCTTTAGTTATGCTGATTATCATTGTAAACACGCTGTAAAAATTAAAAAATGTTGTTGCTATTGTCTTTGGTACACGTATTTGTATGTGTATGCGTACGTATCTATATATGTGGGTGTATGCATACACAACAATCTTTTTGTTAAATTTTAACACTATCGGTATATATTCTTGTCTATATAATCTATAGTAACATTTATCTCATCCTCATCACAGGTTTTTAACCTATCTCTATACTAATATGGGGGTGGCGGGCATTTCGTTTCAGTAAGTATATATAGATTAAGAACCCTATGCCTACCCTTACCTCATTTCATCCTATGTTTATATATATTTTTTTCCCCCCACCCCTATAAACCCCCCCTTTCTTCCCCCCCTCTGTTTTCTTCTCCCTCCATTTATACACACATATACACACTCAATTTCTCCCCCCGCCCCCCCCCCCCACAGTTCTCCCTTCCGTGCCCCCTATCCCTCACTGTTCAGAACTATATATATATTTTTTTGTATATTTTTTTTATATATATTTTTTTTACATATCTGTATATATGTTCTTCGCGAACCCCCCCTTTTTTCCCCAAGATTTTCTTCAGAATTTCTTCTAATTTTTTATCATATATTATGTTACTCTATGTATTTAATGAATTGCAATCTCAGCCCATTTCTTGATATGCTATAGATATCCTCTATTTATTTGTGCTTTATGTATTTCTATGTATATTTTCTTTTATATATATTCTATGCTCTTTTAAATATGCTCCATTGCTGACAGTTCCTTTTTACGTATTGGCCCCGCCCCCATCGTATTTGTCAGCCTATTTTAATTACACATCAGTCCCCCAACACACCCTATGCTTGACAAAGGAGTGCCGCTGTTCTGTCATCAACAGCGAAGCCCGCTCAGAAACGCGTCGCATGCCTATGACGTCACAGCCCGGCGCTGCGTCCTGTTGTGCTGCCCAAGCCTCGTTCTGGACACCGATCACACGGCCGTGCTTCTCCATCCATTCGGCAGCACAGCGAGGTCTTGTGGCCGCAGCGCAGCACAGCCAGCCATCCGGCTTTTGACGTTCTCCCCCAGCCACTGCATTGAAACCTGGAACCTGCCTTTAAAGTGCCAGACTGAATCTTTACCTCCTCACTCTGCATTTAAGCTTGAACCTGCTGTGAAAGAAACTCCCAGAAGGAAGTCTCCTGTTGTGCCCATCATCACACGCTTCCCAAACAGATTTTCTTGTGATGTCAGCTCCATGGACCTTCTGTGACCTGTAGTTCTTATACTCTTCCACCCAGCTGAATACAACCACTTCATTTTACATGTGAGTGAATATTAGACTTGTGCACAACGGAAAAATTCGTTCCGTTTCGGTTCGTTTCTTTCCGGTCCTGTTGATTCGTAATCATTCGTAATTTTGCTAGACGGGATTTTTCGTGTTCGGACTCATTCGTATTTTTGCAAGCGACATTTTTCGTTGAATTTTTTGTTGCTTTATAATTCGTACTTTCGGTAGAGTACGTTGTTTTTCGTTGATTCTGGACACAACTCCTACTTTCGTAACTTTTTTTGGGTTCGTACTTTCGGTAGAGTACGTTGTTTTTCGTTGATTCTGGACACAACTCCTACTTTCGTAACTTTTTTTGGGTTCGTTGATTCGTAATTTTCCGTGTCTCTCTCACAACGACGCTGCCTATTATGCCTAATGTGCTTCGAATGGATTTGTACTTTTCTAAATACATTGCGGTTATTTGTAACGATTCGAAATCTCGTATTTTACTTTCGTTTTTTACATGCGGCTATAGCCTCTGCCCCTGTACACCATTTTGAGAGGGTTCAGCACGGTGAGGGAGAAGCAGAGAGCAGAGCAGAGTGTTATTGTGCTTCGAATGGATTCGAAATCTCGTATTTTACTTTCGTTTTTTACATGCGGCTATAACCTCCGCCCCTGTACACCATTTTGAGAGGGAGTTCAGCACGGTGTGGGAGAAGCAGAGAGCAGAGCAGAGTGAGTGTTATTGTGCTTCGTATGGATTCGTACATTCGTAACTTTTTTATAACGAATTATGCCGAAGACATTCGGGCATTCGCTATTTGCGGTATAATTTATTTCGGATTCGGTCTTATTCGTAATTGCTTTGTTCGGAAATTCGAATGCTTCCGAATGTCCGAAAGTTGCTAAATTCGGACGAATTTCAATTCGTTACGAAACGAATTGCACAAGCCTAGTGAATATTGCTATTAATAAATGTTACATTGATATCTATCTCAGAGGCGCTCCTCTTCTTGTTTTAGAGGATATATATGCATCCTAGGTGTTGTATATAGATTTACACACTGTATTCAGTTTAGCTAGATCCGTTCCAGTTATTCTCTATACTGACAGGCAGGCAGGTAATTGTGCTAGCTGCAGTATTTTCACTTAGTGTACTGTGTCCTTTGCACAGCGTTCACCTAAAGGTACCTCAATACAATTAGTGGTGTTCTAATACTAAAACCACAGGCAGGGAGCTGCATTAATTTCATTTAGTGTACTTCTGTCCTTTGCACAGTGTGCACCTAAAGGTACCTCAATACAATTAGTGGTGTTCTCATACTAAAACCACAGGCAGGGAGCTGCATTAATTTAATTTAGTGTACTTCTGTCCTTTGCACAGCGTGCACCTAAAGGTACCTCAATACAATTGGTGGTGTTCTCAAACTAATACCACAGGCAAGGAGCTGCAAGTATTTCCAGTTAGCATACTGTGTCCTCTGCACAGTGTGCACCTAAAACTAACTGAAGACAATTTCTGCTTTTCTCATACTAATACCACAGCAGGCAGTTGATTGTGCTAGCTGCAGTATAATCACTATAGATCTATATATATACACATCCCACCTTTGTGCAGCTACATCTCACTGCAGGCCATTAGTATGTCTGGAAGGCAAAACAAGGAGAGGCAGACAGTCACGAGCCAATAAAAGAAGGCAAGCAGGCTCTGTGTCTAGAGGCAACAGTGCTGGTCATGGACACGGTCATGGACACGGTGCACCAGTCCCTATTCCCTAACCCTAATCCCACTCCCACCAGTCCCTATTCCACAACCCTAACCATAATCCCACTCCCACTAGTCCTTATTCCCTAATCTCACTCCCACTAGTCCCTATTCCCTAAACATAATCCCACTCCCACTAGTCCCAATTTCCTAACCCTAACCATAATCCCACTAGCCCCAATTCCCTTACCCTAATCCTACTAGTCCAAATTCCGCAACCATAATCCCACTCCCACTAGTCCCTATTCCCTAACCATTATATCCCACTCCCACTAGACCCAATTCCCTAAACTTAACCATAATCCCACTCCCACTAGTCCCAATTTCCTAACCCTAACCATAATCCCACTCCCACTAGTCCCTTTACCCTAATCCCACTCCCACCAGTCCCTATTCCCTAACCCTAATCCCACTCCCACTATCCCTATTCCCCAACCCTAACCCCACTTTCACTAGTCCTTATTCCCTAACCCTAATCCCACTCCCACTAGTCCCTATTCCCTAGCCATAATCCCACTCGTCCCAATTTCCTAACCCTAACCATAATCCCACTAGATCCAATTCCCTTAACCTAATCCTACTAGTCCATATTCCCCAACCATAATCCCACTCCCACTAGTCCCTATTCCCTCACCATTATCCCACTCCCACTAGTCCCAATTCCCTAACCCTAATCCCACTCCCACTAGTCCCTATTCCCTAACCCTAACCATAATCCCACTCCCACTAGTCCCTATGCCCTAATCCCACTCCAACTAGTACCTATTCCCTAACCCTAATCCCACTAGTCCCTATTCCCTAACCATAATCCCACTAGTCCCTATTCCCTAACCCAAATTCCACTTCCACTAGTCCCAATTCCATAACTGTAATCCCAGTTGTCACTTGTCCCAATTCCCTAATCCCAGTTCAAGCAGGCTTTCTCCCCCTTTCTAAGTTGGATATTTACAAGCCATTGGGGGAAGCCAACAGAAAGCCATGAAAGCCAACCGCTGGCATCATCCCAGTATAACCACTCAGCGATGCACCAGAACGTTGCTTGTCCTTGTTGGGCAAATATGTAATGTTCTTTTATTCATGCAGCCTGTGGCGTAACAAAAAAAAAAAAAAAGATTCTTCCATTCACAACAATCGATGTGGATAAAGAAATCCCTGCTAAAAAAGTGAAAAAAATATATGACGGAGCATAGGGGCGATATGCCCACTGACCACCCCAGTCCCCTCATGCTTGGGCATATACGTTCTTTTTTTTTAATGCAAATGAGAAATCGAATGATGAGAAATCTCCTCCAGCAGTGCTGCAAACGCTGATGTATATATTCTGAAAGAACACTGTTGCTATTGGAATAAACAGATCAGTGTTGCAGCTGAATGCATAGCAAACAGCGGTTACCAATAAAACACCGTAAAGTACAAAAGCGTTAAACAGAGCCAATTAAAATAAATATGCAGACACTTTCTTGAACCAGCATCTGTTTTTTCAGGAAACCAAGTACAGCTTCATCATTTGGTCATTGAAGTCCACCCCTCCCACATTAAGGTTGTAGTCATGGGCACAGAGGGGCTTCTCAACACCATGCGCCGTAATTTGGATTGTCGTGTCTGCGTGAATGGAAGACAGGACAAAAACATCCCATTTGTCATTCCACTTAATTATGAGCAATTCATAATTTCTCAAGCAGGCTTCCTCCCCCTTTCTAAGTCGGATATTTACAAGCCGTTGGGGTAAGCCCCGGCGATTAGGTTGCACGGTGCCACATGAGCCAATTCCAAGATTAAAAAGGTGTCTAAAAAGTGTCATGCTTGTATTAACACTGTACACGCTATGATTAAGCACTGACCCTCAGTGTGAAACATGTAAGCTGTTACCCCGGCTATGCTGTGATGATTTTTGGTGTGATCTTCCATTTTTTACAATAAAGGCGACCGTCAAAGGTTTTTTGGAGTGCGGCTGTCCATATTTTTTATTTTCTTCTCTATATGTACACGTACAAGTGGTACCCATTACAGAACAAGGGAGACACCAAGTCTCAAACTATCTTGTCACAGCTCCCTATGTAGTCTAGGCATCCGCAGAGCTCCACGTGACTATGACTATATTTTCCCTTGTAAATCCAAAAATTACATGTATAGCCTGTTGCTCTCTTACAGAACTTATGCATTTTGACCCCATATCTGGCACGTTTGCTGGGGAGAAACTGTTTGAATGCAAGGCGGCCAGAAAAAATAATAAGGGACTTATCTACGCAGACGTTTTGTTGGGGCATATACAAGTCTGCAAATTTCTGTGTTATGCCCTGTGCACACGATCGGATTTCCGATGAAATTTTCCATCGGAATTCCGATGAAGCTGACTTCCATCAGTCTTGCCTACACACCATCAGACAAAATTCCGACCGTCCAAAACGCTGTGATGTAAAACACTCCGACGAGCCGAAAAAAATGAAGTTCAATGCTTCTGAGCATGCGTCGACTTGATTCTGAGCATGCGTGGGTTTTTTCTCCGTTGGAGTTCCACACAGACGATCAGAATTTCCTATCGTTTTTTTTTCCATCGGAAAAATGTAAAACATGTTCTATTTTTTAACACCGATGGAAAAAAGTCAGATGGGGCCCACACACGATCGTTTTTTCCGATGAAAAAAGTCCTTCAGACCGTGTGTACAGGGCATCAGAGTTTATTGTCGTTAAAATGCAAAAGTCGCATTATATTCTCATATCTACGCCTGGCCATGGCAGCAGAGAACACGGGCATATGATGAATCAGATCTGTGGACCAATATGACCGCATCTCAGTCTTTTTAGTAATGTCCATGTTGAGGGCTAGGCACAAAAAAAGTTTTACATTTGGAAACCGTGATACGTTTCCATGCAAATTGTCTGGCAAGGAACGAGTTTCTGTTGCAGAGATAAATTGCTTGGCATATACATTGCTTTCCTCCAAAATCAATTGATACAGATCTTCTGTGAAAAACAGCTCATAAAAAAAAAAAAAAAAATCAGCGAGGGGGGTTAAATTTGTGGTTTCCACCTGAATTCTATGTTGGGCAGTGGACGGAGAACTACGGGCACCGCAGAATCTGGGGGCCTTGGTGCGCTGGTGCGCCCTGTACCAAAAGGTAGTGCGGCACTAGTACTGGCACTCTGCTGCACACGAGAATCATCATGCAATGTGTAGCACCACAGCAACCTGGGCATGCGATGACTGACCTTAGCAGGGACCTCTTCTCCATCGTCTGAGCCATTTGTCAGGGTTCCGCTGCTCTATACAGGTTCATATTCTGAGCCTGATTCTGTCAGTGAGGCTTCCTTCGCTCTCACATGAATACTCTGAATTCTGTAGATCTCTTCACTAGTGTACCTTTTGTTGGACATTTTGGCCACTAAATTTACAGGTACCTAGTGTGACTCGAGAAAAAGAGCACCTGGCTGTCAGGGGCTGCTTGAACAGTTACAAAAAAAATTACCTGCTAGTGCTAGCAGAGATCAGGCCTGATTTTGCTAACGCTGTTATTTTCTACAGTATGTATGTATGTATGTATGTATGTATGTATGTTTTAGAAGTGACAGTGATCTAATTACACTGCACTTGGAGGAGGCGGAGGGACTAAACGCAGGTGCTGGCAGGTGTCAGGGCTGATCCTGCTAATGCTGAATTTTTGGAGACACTATATTATTGGGGATGCTAGTATAGTTCTGATCAAAGAAATTGATCTGTTCAGACACTATACTAGTAATAGAGGTTTATAGTGTATCTGTGATAGTGTTACTGGAAATCAAAGGGTTAAAATGTGATAGTGAATAGGTGGCAGGCAAACTTACGCTATCTGGGATTGATGCCAACACTATCTGCTGTCACCCGTGACCCTAATACAGTGATTAGTAAAAAAATCTGTACACTACACTGACACCGACAGGCCACTGAAAAGGTTAACTGGGGGCGATCAGGGGATTAAAATGTGAAAGTGAATATGTGGTGGGCAAACTGACGCTATCTGGGATTGATGCTAACTGACGCTAATGCTATTTGGTATCACCCATGACACTAATACAGTGATCAGTAAAAAAAAATCTATAAACTGTACTAATGACACTGACAGGGCAGTGAAAGGGTTATTGGGGGTGATCACTGGGTTAAAAGGTGAGTGTCTTTGAGTCTGTGTTTTTATTCACTGTACTTCTGATCTCTTCTCTCTCGAACCAAAACGGGCTCCACGAGAGAACAGATTGTCATTTCCTGTGCCTGTGTTTTGTAAACTCAGAAACATACTGATCTGTGATTCGCCAGAACCGATCAGCAGGTCCAAGCCAAAAATCATTGGCCTGGACCTGATGACTGATCTTTGCTGGATCAAATCACAGTACTGCCGGGTGCGCAGATTATGTACATTTACATGATCCGGCACACAGCTGCCGCTCTGTAGCAGTAAAACTGCTATAGGGCGCTCAGCAAGTGGTTAAAGCAGAGATCCACACAAATTACTGACTTAATCTTATCCCCTTCAGTGCATTGCATAGATGCGCAAATGAATAATTTTTTTTTTAAAGTGCTGTATTTGTCTTTATTGTGGCACTTCCTGTCTTTTACTCCTGAGGGAGTAGGCGTGTACATTCCTTTTCCCCGGCGGCACACTGTCTCCTGGGAGCCAAGTGTCAGCATTCCCAGGAGTCAGTGTGGATCGCCGCCGCGAGATCTTCCGATGACGACGCCCGTTGTGATGGTGACCTGCTCAGTTTACGGCGCACCGCGCCTTTAAAACTTAGCATGCACGGGAACGAGCAGTGAATGCTGGTAGCTTAGCATTCACTGGAACCAGGAAGTTAATGCTTGTGGGCTTCACATGCCCACAAGCAAGATGAAACCGGCCATACACTTTTTTTATAACTTTGTTTTTAATGGAAACCGGACATCGGGGGAGATAAATCACCAGAACAGTGAGTGTAACATTTAGATTATGTGATTGTGTCCATGGTTGAAAAAAAAAAAAAGGAACGGTCGGTGGATCTCCGCTTTAAAAAGGGAAGCGTACGCTATGTCTAGTTGAAAATAAGATATTTCTACAGTGAATTAAAAAAATTAAAGAAATAAAGTTGATAAACATTTAAGCTGGTACATCACTTCCAAAATGATGAGACCAGGAAATCCAAGGTAAACAGATATATTTTTTTTATCAAATCCGTTATTGTTAAAGTGAAAAGAAGACTTTCTTGACGTTTCAGAGGCAAGCCCCATACACACTATCAGTTTTTCTGCAGGTTTTTGTCTTCAGGTTTACCAAAACCATCTAATATGAGGTCAAACCTTAAGAGTTTCAATTCGTATGCAATCAGGCAGGCCCTTGCACTACATGGTTTTGGTAAACCTGAAGACAAGAACCTACAGAAAAACTGATAGTGTGTATGGGGCTGCAGCCTCACTAACTCACACAATTCTCTTCATCAATTAATCCACTTAAAGTGGTTGGTAAACCCAATTCATGAAATTTGACCTAGGCACATAGTATTTACTTATCTCCCCAAAGCTCTAAGTGCCGTGTCTTTCTGCTGCTCTGTTCCTCCGTTCCTCCGTTATCAGCAGAGTCAATTCTGACAAATTCTCAGACACAGGAGATAACAGCATCTGGAAATTTGTGTTGGGGAGGGAACTTAGAGGTAGATTAGCAGAGAGCTGGTCTATTCAGAGTACAGCTCTGCATGTTCCTTCATTCCTCTGCCAATGTGGAGGGGGGTGCCTTTCCTCCAATCAGCTCACACACAGTGTAGGTCCAGACTGCCCAACCACTGCTGGAGGAGGAAAGGAAGATTTGTAACACGATCTTCTCTTTCTAAAAAGGGAAAGACAGCAGATATACATGTAAAACTTATGTAGGAAGATTTGTTTCAGCTCTCTGTATCATCTGATGCTATTCACTTCACTAGGTATAGGAGAGGGTTTACATCCACTTTAAGACCAGCCTGTTCTTACAAATTTTAATACTGTTGAATCAGATGAAGAAACTGTATATTGCAAATATTAAGTAGCGAGAGATCTGCTCTGTTAAACAAACTAAACACCAAAATGAACGCTCCATTTAAAAGATGCCAAAAATTTGACAATTTAAGTTACTGTTGAAATTAAGGGAAAACTTGCTAACACTGTGCCAACTTTGGGTGCTCCCACCCTGTCTTGTCAATAAGGCAGTATTGGCTTTCTCATATCCCCATAACCCAGTTGAAATGAAACCTGTGCTAGGCACCAACCATAACAATTGCTTCAAAGCCTTGGTAAACACTTGTGATTGGGTAAAGGAATTGACAAAGACTGCTTTAAGGTAGACCTTCACCCTGAAATACTCTCATCCTCTTTCCCTCTGTTTTTGGGGGGATAGGAGGACAACCTTTTGTTGGTACCAACTCCCACTTCCTTGCCTAGGCAAGGGTGACATCACCTCAGCTGCCCCAAGCAACCTGGTTAGATATCACACATCCTAGGAGGCTGAAGTACCTTTCTAAATAAGCCACTTGATTTTGCACATGCACAGTTGGGAGCCAGCTGTTATTCATCGAAAAGTCACAGCTAGCTTCCAAATCCAAGATGGCTGAAAATATTCAACTGCAGGGAAGACAGTGGGGAACTTCTTGCACTGGTAAGCATCTGTTTATTAAAAGTCAGCAGCTACAGTATTTACCTCCTGACTTTTGAAGTGTTTTTTTACCTTAATGTATTCCCTGCATTAAGGTAAAAAATGTCCTAGTATTTGCATTACCCCCTCACACCTCTATATACTTACCTGAATCCAACTCTAATCCAGTTCTGTGCCCAACTGCAGCGGTGCTGGTCTCTGTTCATCTTCACAGAAGAAGAAGCAGAAGCCATTGGCCACTGCTGCTGTCAATCAAATCCTGTGATGAGGGAGCGGGAGGGTGGGGCCAAGACACGCTGTATGTGTCTATAGACACACACAGCCTAGCTCGGGAGTGAGCCCACACATCTGCCCCATAAGCAAGTGGTTTGTTATGGTGGCAGACACAGAAAAGGAGGAGCAGAGAATATTGCACAAAGCAGGCAATTATAACATGTTTGGTATTTTAAGCCAATCATAGACAGTTCAAATCATGTATGGGCAGGCTGAATCTACCCAAGTTGATCGATTTTACATGCGATTTTTGCAAGTAGCTGCTAGCAATAATAACTGTTCTCCCAGCAGGGACAGCTTCCCCTGTCACCCGTCAGGAGAACACAATGGCTTGGTGGGAGGGATTCCGCTTTCAACATTGTCTGTTGATGGGGGCAACAAGTGGTTTCAGGAAAGAAATTTGCTCTGTCTACGGCCGGCCTTAGAAAAAAAACAAATCAGTCAAGCCTTTACAACCACTTTAACCACTTAAGGACCGCCGCCTGTACATATACGTCAACAGAGTGGCACGGACAGGCATAACCACGTACCTGTACGTGACTGCCTTCCAGCGGGTGGGGGGTCCGATTGGAACCCCCCCGGTGTCCACGGTGGTCCGTTTCGCTTCAGGAGCGATCTATGATGAGGGGGCGGCCATTGATTTCTGGCCACCCCCTTGCGATCGCTCTTGGCGAATGAGAAGCTTCCCCTGCCTGTGAACTGTAAACACAGGCAGGAGGAAGTGATGTCACCTCTCCTCGTGGCAGTCTTTTCGTCCGGCACCGAGGAGAGGAAGACATTTAATAGTAAGTGCACAACAGTACACTGACACCAGTACATGTAGGCACATAAAACACCCCCCGATCACCCCGATCACCCCCCAGATCACCCCCTGCACCCCCAGTCACAGTGTCACTGATTGCAGTGGTCATTTATTTACTGATCACTGCATGCAGTGTCATTTTTGACTGTAAAAAGTGTCAGGGCAGTTAGCTTTAGGCCCCTTTAGGACCAGGGTACCCCCCTAACCCCCCTAATAAAGATTTAACCCCTTGATCGCCCCCAGGTAACCCTTTCACCCCCTTTCGCCAGTGTCACTAAGCAATCTTTTTTCTGATCGCCGTATTAGTGTCGCTGGTGCCGCTAGGTAGCCAGTTATTTTCTTAGGTTCACCGCCAGGTTTTTATATAGTGTCAGGTACCCCCATATATTACCTAATAAAGGTTTTAACCCCCTGATTGTCCCCTAGTTTACCCTTTCACCAGTGATCACTGTATAAGTGTTACGGGTGACGCTGGTTAGTTAGTTTGCTGTTTATAGCATCAGGGCACCCGCCGTATATAACCCAATAAAGGTTTAACCCCCTGATCGCCCGGCGGGTGATATCAATTAGGTTTAGTGTCAGATAGGTTAGTCCCAGTAGCGCTAAAACACCCATGCACGAAGCAATACACCTCCCTTAGTGGTATAGTATCTGAACAGATCAATATCTGATCAGATCTATACTAGCTTCCCCAGCCGTTTAGGGTTCCCAAAAATGCATTGTTAGTGGGATCAGTCCAGATACCTGCTAGCACCTGCGTTTAGCCCCTCCGCCCAGCCCAGCCCAGCCAACCCAAGTGCAGTGTCGATCGATCACTGTCACTTACAAAACACTAAACACATAACGGCAGCGTTCGCAGAGTCAGGCCTGATCAGTTTTTCTGGTAGCGTTTTATACAGTTGCTGACAGTCAGGTGCTTTTTTACCTGTGAATCTTACTAGTGTACCAGTAAATTTAGAGCCCAAAATGGCAAATCGAAGGTACACTAGTAAAGAGGCCTACGAGTTTCTGAGCATGACAGATAGTGAAGAGGAGGTCACGCATCTGTCAGATTCAGGCTCAGAATACGATCCCGTAGACGACAGCGGCTCCATGACAGATAGCTCTGGTGACGAAGGTAAGGTACCCGACCCCATTCTGCTGTTGAGGTGCAAGAACCGCAGGGCTCTCGTATGGAGCAGAGAAGTACTAGTGCCGCTCATCCTTCTGGTGAACTGGCAAGCACCAGCGGCCTAGTACAACCTGGTCGTACATCCAGCACTGCAGTAACACTTGGTGACGTGGCGAGTCCCATAAGTGCAGTTCAAGCTGGCGAGGTGGCAAGCACAAGTAGTGTCCCGCTGCCACCAAGAAGACAAAGACAGGCCCGTCGTGCCCATAGTGTCCTTCCTGCAGAATTTGCCAATCCTGATTGGGTGCCCACCACTTCTGCAGAACTCGTACTTCCCCCATTCACTGGCCAACCCGATATTCAGGTGGAAACAGACAATTTTATGCCACTTGATTGTTATTCGCTGTTTTTCACGGAAGATCTCTATAGATCTATTGTGGACCAAACTAATTTGGATGCTGGTAAATTCATCGTCGCTAATCCCCAGTTGCCTTCCCTTGCCAGAGATTGAAAACCATTTACGGTTTCCGAATTTAAGTCCTTTCTGGGCCTTTCCCTCAACGTGGACATACATAAATTGACGAAGTTGCGGACGTATTGGTCCAAACGCCCAATTCACCATATGTCTGTGTTCTCTGCCTCCATGGCCAGGGCACGATACGAGCAGATCTTGCGGTTCATGCACTTCAACGACAATGAACTTTGTCGTCCTCGTGGAGACCCTGAATACGATCGGCTCTACAAAATTCGGCCCCTCATAAACCACTTCAACAAACATTTTGCAGCCTTGTTTACTCCCGATCAAGTTGTCTGTGTTGACGAGTCCCTGATTCAATTTTCTGTCCGCTTTTCTTTCAAACAGTACCTTCCCAGCAAACGTGCCAGATACGGGGTCAAGCTCTATAAGTTCTGTGACAGGCCAACAGGCTATGTATGGAGCTTTACGGTTTATGAGGGAAAAAATAGTCACGTAGAGCCGGAGAACTGCCCAGATTACATAGGGAGTGCTGGCAAGATTGTGTGGGACTTGGTGTCACCCTTATTGTGAAAGGGGTACCACTTGTATGTGGACAATTATTACACGAGCGTGCCAGTTTTTAGTCACTTGTTGGATCATCAGATTGGCGCATGTGGCACAGTGCGACCTAATCGCTGGGGCTTACCCCAGGGGCTTGTAGTGTAATAATTTGCTCGCTGTGAAGTGGAGGGATAAAAGGAATGTTTTCGTTCTTTCCTCCCTTCACGCAGACACAACAGTCCAAATTCCTAGGGCGACTGGTGTTGTGGAGAAACCCCTCTGTGTCCACGAATATAACCTTAACATGGGAGGGGTGGACCTCAACGACCAGTTGTTGGCACCGTACCTAGTTGTCCGTAAGGCCAGACGCTGGTCCAAAAAAGTGTCTGTTTACTTATTTCAATTGGCTTTGCTGAAAGCTCATGTGCTATACAGAGCTTCAGGACAGACTTTATTCCTTGAATTCCAGGAAGAGACCGTCACAGACCTCCTGTATCCAGGCGGTGCTGCACCTCACCATTCCCAACCAAATGCAGTAAGCCGGCATAAGAGGCATTTTCCGTATGTCCTCGAGAGTACCCCTACCCAACGAGCCCCCCAAAGAAGATGTTGTGACTGTAGCAAGCACGGACATAGGCGTTACACCCATTATTATTGTCCACACTGTCCTGACAATCCTGGTATTTGCATTGGTGAATGTTTTGAACGCTACCACACACTAGTGAAGTTTTAGCATAGGGTACAGCATTTCACAGACTAGGACACACTTACACAGAGTCTCCCAAGATGCTATTTTTTACTGTATTCTATTCTGAAATGTTTTATTGTTATGTTTTATCATGCTTGCTTTTCAGGTATGTAATTTTGTTTATACTTTACTGTTTACTGTGTTTTATTGTTAACCATTTTTTTGTTTTCAGGTACGCCATTCAGCTGCAGCGTGGATTTATTTATTTTGACAGCAACAGCGTTTGCTCCCACAATACATAAAGCCGTGACTCCAGTGCTGTAGGAGGTGATTTCACCACCACAGTTAAAAAAAAAAAGAGCACATATGCCGAAGCAGGGGCGGAAGAGCGATTTTGCTCCTAATGCCGCGTACACGGTCAAAATTCCGACGGAGGCTTGCCCGCGGAAAAGTCCGACTGTGTGTATGCGGCATAACTTTTTTGCAGGAGGATGCCCCCATGCTTCGGCATATATAAATGGTGCATGTATGCCCATCATTAGAAGTGGGTGGATGAAGGGAGGTATTCTAATGGTGGGCATACCAGGAAGCACCAATTGCCCTGGTTGAATGCGCCGTAACCGGAAAGGGAGGCGCCCGCCCCTTAAGGGCATAAGCCTGTATGACAGTCTGCCTGATATACCGAGAAATGGTGGCAGTCGAAACCGCTAGGCCCTGTTTTGGACCAGACACAGACACAAACAGCGAGTCAGACTTCCGAATCGAAGCCGTAGCAGACAGGTACACCCGCAAGGCACGTACCACATCTAATGTGTGAAGCGCAAACTCTCTGGGATGCGATGGACGAGAACATAAAGACGGAAGCACAATATCCTCATTAAGGTGGAAGGCTGAGACCACCTTCGAGAGAAAAGAAGGCTGAGGGCGTAGCACCACCTTATCCGTATGGAGGACCAAGTATGGCGGTTTGCAAGACAAGGTCGCCAATTCAGAAACCCTTCTGACAGAAGTAATGGCTACAAGGAAAGCCACCTTCTGAGATAAAGTTAAAAGAGGAATCTCTGATGTTTTCAAAAGGAGGTTCTTGAAGAACCGAGAGCACCAAATTCAAATCCCAAGGAGGAAGAGGTGGTTTAATAGGGGAGAGAACATGGCGGACCCCCTGTACGAAGGTACTAATCAAGGATTGGCCCGCTAGCGGCCACTGAAAGAAAACAGCTAAAGCTGAAATCTGACCCTTAATGGTGCTTAAAGCAAGCTTTTGGACCACACCATGCTGTAAAAACAGCAGGATCCTGGAAACGGAATACGTCCGTGGACCCCAATCCAGCTCCTCGCACATAGCGATGTAGGCCTTCCAGGTACGGTAGTATATCTTCCTGGAGGAAGATTTCCGTGCCCTCGGCATGGTCAAGATGACCAAATCCGAGAGACCTCGGTCCCTCAGCACCTGGCTTTCAATAGGCATGCCGTTAAAGCCAACGACTGTAAAGCAGGATGAAGAATGGGACCTTGAGACAGAAGGTCCTCCCGCAGCGGTTGTTGCCATGGAACATCCGCCACTAGGCGCACAAGATCGGCGTACCAAGGGCGCTGAGGCCAATCTGGGGTGATGAGGATCACTGGAATCCCCTCGGCCTCCACCCTGCGAAGTAGTCGAGGAAGCAACTTCAGTGGAAGATAGGCATAAATCAGCCGATACCGACCCCATGGGGCCACTAAACACGTCTGATGCGTCTGCCCAGGGATCCCTGAACCTGGCCACGAATCTCGACACCTTGCGATTGAGTCGAGAGGCCAGTAGGTCCACATCCGGCATGCCCCACCTCAGGCAAAGGAGTTGAAACACTTCCAGGATGTAAGGACCATTCCCCCTGGTCCAACATCTGGCGGCTCAGATAGTCCGCCTGACAGTTGTTTACTCATGGAATGTAAACGGCCGACAGAGCCGGCACGCTTCTTTTCGCCTATGCCAGGATGTGAGCGGCCTCGGACGCAGTGGTCGAGCTCCGCGTTCCCCCCTGATGGTTGACATAAGCCACCGCCGTGGCCTTGTCTGACTGAATCCTGACTGAGCGCCCCTGTAGTCTCTTTGACCACGAGGAGAGACACAATCTGATTGCCCGGAGTTCCAGGACATTGATCGGCAGACGGGATTCATCCGGAGTCCAAAGCCCTTGGGCCGAAAGAACTCCCCAGACTCCGCCCCAGCCCGAAAGACTGGCATCTGTCGTGATCACAGTCCACTGGACAGGAAGGAACGACTTCCCAGACCGAAGGGCTGGGGATCTCAGCCACCATGTCAGGGACACCCTGACCAGGTGACTCACCTGGATCTGACGATCCAGTGATAATGGAGACTTGTCCCAGCAAGACAGGATCTCCTTTTGTAAGGCTCGAGTGTGGAATTGGGCATACGGCACAGCCTCAAAGGAAGCCACCATGAGTCCCAGGACCCTCATGCAAAAACGGAGTGACGACCATTTGCGGGACGTCAGCACTCGTACCGCAGATTGAAGAGTCAGTCATTTTTCCAAGGGTAGAAGACCCTTGCCTCTGAGGAGTCCAATATCAATCCTAGGTACTCCAGATGCTGAGTCGGAACCAGGACAGACTTCTAAATGTTCAGCAGCCAACCGAATTCTCGGAGGGCCTGACTGGCTATCAACACATTTTCCTCTAATTCTGAGCCAGAGTCTGCTCTCAGAAGAAGATCTTCCAGATAGCCCACGATAGCAATGCCTCGCTGTCTCAGCAAAGCTTGAATCCGGGCAAGTACCTTGGTGAAAACCTGCGGTGCTGACGCTAAACCGAAGGGAAGAGCCACAAACTGATAGTGGTCTTCTCCTATCGCGAAGCGCAGAAACTTCTGGTGACCCGCGCAGATTGGGACATGCAAGTAGGCGTCCTTGATATTCAAGGACGCCAGAAAATCCCCCGGGTGGAGCGCAGCAATCACCGAGCGAATGGATTCCATGCGGAATTTTCGAACCTTCACAAAGGCATTCAGGGCCTTGAGGTCCAGAATTGGATGGACTCCGTCCTTCTTTGGGACCACAAAAAGATTTGAATAAAATCCCTGAAACCTCTCCTTTGACGGTACTGGCAAAATTACCCCGCACCTCAGCAAGTCCTGCACTGCCCCCAATAGGGCAGCCCGACGCGCTGGAAGGAGAGAGAGAGATTTGAGGGAAACAATCTGTCTGGTGGCCGGGAAAAGAACTCTATTATGTACCCCAAGGTGACCACCTCGTTCACCCACCGGTCGGAGATCCGGGAGGTCCACCGATCCGTGAACCTGCAAAGTCATCCCCCCACCCCAGAGTCTGGCAGGGGCAAGACTTCATGCTGTGGCGGGCTTGTTTTCTGGCTTGTTCGGCTTACGCACCCAGGGACGCTTCTGTCCACCAGCCGCACTCTCAGTCTGGGAGAATTTTCCCGTGGACTCGGACTGACGGACTCAGAAGGGCCCGGTTTACGGCACGGCTTCTTCCCCTTAGTAGGCTGAGGAAGACGGGTGCTCTTGCCTCCCGTGACATTTTTAATAATGTCATCCAGAGAAGCACCAAATAGTCTCCCGCCCTTAAAAGGTAAATCCATCAGGAGCTTCTTAGAGGCCAGGTCAGCAAACCAGCATTTCAACCAGATAAGGTGACGCAATACCACCGCAGACACAGAGGCCCTAGAAATTAAGGCGGCAGCGTCCATAGTGGCATCGCACACATACACCAGGCCTTGTACCAGTTGGTCAGCCAGTGCGATGCAATCCGGAGGAAGATTATGCTCCTGTACAGTCTGATGCAAAATCTTTGCCCATTCCGTGAGTGTCTAAGACACCAGGGTCTCCGCTACAATAGGACGTAGCGCGGATCCCAACATGGTGAACATGGCCCTGCTCGCCACTTCCGACCTCCTATCAGTAGGGTCCTTGAAGGCTGGAGTCCCCTCAACCGGGAGGGTCGTGGCTTTATTCAATCGGGCGACCGGGGGGTCAACAACTGGAGGAGAGGCCCATTTTTTAATCAGGCTCTCCTCAAAGGGGTACCTAACCACCAGACGCTGCGAGACCGCAAAGGTCTTTTCCGTTTTTTCCCATACCTGGTCTATGAATCTGTCAAGGAAAGGTGTTTAGGGAAAAACCTTTTTAGAAGGATTAGCTCTAAATGAACTGAAGGAGACTGCCTCCACCGGAGGTTCCTCAGTCGCAGCATCCAGCTTGAGAGTGTCCCTCAGAACATCAATGAGTTCACTAACAAGCTTCCTGTCATGTACTGACCCAGATAAGGAGTCTTTCTCACAAGGAATGTCCTGGTCAAACATATCCAAAATTTCAGAACTAGGGTCCTGTGCCTCAGCAAGGCCCATATCTGAATCAGAGCACTCCCCTGGAGATGGTAGGGAGAGAGGGCGCTTTTTAGCCCTCTTGCGTTTGCACGCCGCTTCCATCCTGGCAACAAATGATTCCAGGACTGCCGACAACTGGTCCATATGAATTGTGAGGAGAATCGCGCCCTTCCTAGTCAGCAGTAGAGGCCAAACTAGCACCAAAAAAGTGCGCGACTTCAACAAAAGGGCTGCCGCTATTATAAGTGCACCACAGGGCGGCCACAGCAAAATGGCCGCCAATGCAGATTTACATAGTAATAAAAACAAAAACATGGTGCCCGACGGCACGAGAAAATAACATAAGGCCCAAGCTGACACAGAAGGCAACCCCACACATAAGGCAGACCCCCACGGACCCCCTCCGGGTCAGAGTGACCCCCAGGCACCCCCAGTCAGCGCATACCAGAGTAAGGTGACAGAGAGTAGCAAAAAACAAGGGGGGGACAGGGAAACCCCCCTACCATAGGAACACACAGTATGTACTCACCTGCTGAGGCAGGGGAAAC
This sequence comes from Rana muscosa, assembly GCA_029206835.1. Lineage (NCBI taxonomy): Eukaryota > Metazoa > Chordata > Amphibia > Anura > Ranidae > Rana > Rana muscosa. The sequence goes on from CM055123.1 coordinate 173,699,984, forward strand.
AGTACTTACCCGTCCAGCGAGGACCCACTGGTGTGTTTCTGACAGGCCTATCACAGTGCAGTACTGAGTAGCTGTCGGCCCAGTCCACTGTGATAGATACAGCAAAACTGTTCAGTCATATGTGGACCCTGGAGCAAAAAGCTCACTGGCCACCCCTGGAGTCGTGGGGCATGTCGTGGACTGATCTCACGCTGAGAGAGGATCAGCACGCTCGATGGTCAGACTGGGAAGACTACGAGGATGGCAACTACCCAACCTGTTGCCCAGCCGACTGTTGATAGAAGAATCTCAAAAATTAAATAATAAAAATTCAAAAAGAATAAAAATATTTCTTCAAGAGACTGGCTCCGAAGAGCGCCATGTCCTCTCCTCTGCTAGGATGAAAAAACTGAGGCTGCTGGCTGCAGGTAGGAGGGTTATGTCTGTTCAGCTCTGGTAATGGAATGTATGTTAAAACATCTAACATTCTGCCTAGTCTTCTATGAGCAGGAACATAACTCACTTTGTCAAGATTGAAGATGCTGTGTCAGTCCATGGACGGTAAGAGAAATTGAGTTTATTCGATTTTTCTTATAACAAAAAGTAGAAATTATCTTTTTTTTTTCAAAAAATTCGGTCTGTTTCCGTTTATATCGCAGAAAATAAAAAAATCGCAGAGGCAATTAAATAGCATCAAAAGAAAGCTCTATTTGTGGGAAAAAAAGGATGCAAATTTTGTTTGGGTACAACATTGCATGATCACGCAATTACCAGTTAAAGCAGCGCAGTGCGAAATTGTAAAAAGACCTCTGGTCCTTAGGCTGACAAATGGTCTGGGGCTAAAGTGGTTAAAGAGCCTCAATTTACACAAGACTCAAAAATCTAAAGCAGTGTATTTGCATTAAAAATAATAAAAACAAAAATTGCATTGATAAATTTGCACACAATACCAAAACATCTCAAGGAACAGCTGTTCGAATGACTCTTCTGGATGAAATACTATCTTGTGAATTAGTTTTCAGTTATATGAACAGGCTATCTTAGTAATATAGGCTGAGTCAGTCTGTATCTGGCTGCACCAACTTTGCATGTCTACAGCTGTCACCCAATCTGTTATTCAGCTCTGAGGCAATATTTGTGCCATTCTTGCTTCAAATCGAAAATGTCCCTTTATTATGCACCCAATACTTCCTAAATATGGTTATTATTATTTCACATGCATGTTTTCTCCTATGACAAGTTACAGTATGTGTGTACTTTATCTAAAACATTGTTTATAACATTTTATAACGTGTGCAAAATAAAACAAAAAAGGAGAAATAATTCTAAAAAGGACATACAATACACACATGTAGCGCCCACCCCATTTAGGGGTGCTATATACCCAAATTTAGGGGCTGGTCTGAGATAGTAGTTGGGCTCAGACCGTTCTCATTTATAGGTTATGCTGTTTTATTTTCCAGGTGGTATACTGGTGTGCAGTTCCCTGTGGCCTGTAGGTGGCACTGCCATAACAGGTCAGGGTTGAACCATCAGTCCTAGTGCTGTGCCTTGGGGTGTCCTCTCTCGGCAGCGGTACAGTGGGCGTGTTTGGCCTGCTGTGCATGCTGGGAGAGGATACATAATGGGCAGACGCCGCCTGGGAGGAGTCTTCGGAGTAGGAGAGGAGTCGGAGTCCAAGTGCGTAGCGCATGGCCCTCCAGGCCATGGAGCCACGTGTGCATCAGTCCCAGGCACCTTTAGTCCTGGGGCTGCATCTTCAACATTGGGCCCAGCACCTTTAGCTGGAGCCCACTTCGAGGAAGAGAAATCCCAGGGTGTCCCTCTGGGTCTGATAGATTCTGTGGCAGAGAGTCTCCCGATCGCATCTAGGAAAAGAACCTGATTAAACGTCTGAGCATCACTTCGGCTGCTAGGATCCACTTTGCAGGAGACTATCTGGGTGAGCTAAACCTACTCTGGGATAGAGTAGCGATTGTGATATCTGCTTGTGCCGGAACTAACCTCCCAAAACCTTGCTGTCCTGTCTCTTATCCACCCTTTCCTATTTGCTGAACATTGAGAAAATAAACTCAACGTTGGAGTTTAAAGTGGTGTGGACATTGGAATTACTTGGGGGGGAAAACAGAGACTTGTCCCTATATCCTAGGAGATGAGAACCAACTGATGGAAGAACCTAGCTGTGGGACCCAAATACATAACACCGCTCAACCTCCTCAACCAGGAGGGTACGGGCATATAGTACGGTCACGGTGTGCCTTTTTCCTGCAAGTGAGCCAAAGGTAGGGAAAAGGGTCCGTGTGTTACACACAAAATGAAATACATACAGCTCTGCTCTGGTGATTGTTTCATCACAAGAGAGGGTTGACAAGTAGGAGAAGTGGCAAATTTAGTGATGCCATGTCTGGTTTTGATTCTGGACAGTCAATGTGATACCTACGTAAGCAAAATAAAAAAATAAAAAAAACGTAAAATGTGCCAAATAAACAGGTATTTGAAAAGATGATGGGTGTATCTTTTTGTGCCTCTTCCCTATGGCCATCATAGGAGCCGATCCAGGAGGTGGGACTTTGTGTTACTGCGAGTGTCAGGTAAGCCGGGTCCCTGCTCTGTGTAAACCTCCGGCTCTCCTCTCCCCATGCACTGGCAAGGCTGTGCTGATGGGCACAGGTAAGGCTGAGCTGATGGGCACTGGTCAGGCTGCATTGATGGGCACTGGTCAGGCTGCATTGATGGGCACTGGTCAGGAAGCATTGATGGGCACTGGTCAGGAAGCATTGATGGGCACTGGTCAGGAAGAATTGATGGGCACTGGTCAGGAAGAATTGATGGGCACTGATCAGGCTACATTGATGGGCACTGATCAGGAAGCATTGATGGGCACTGATCAGGCTGAGCTGATGGGCACTAATTAGGCTGCATTGATCAGCACAGGTAAGGCTGCATTGATGGGCACTGATCAGGCTGCATTGATGGGCATGGATAAAGCTGAGCTGATGGGCACTAATCAGGCTGCATTGATGGGCACAGATCAGTCTGAATTGATGGGCATTGGTGAGGCTATGCTGATGGGCACAGGTAAGGCTGCATTGATGGGCACAGGTACGGCTACACTGATGGGCACTGATCAGGCTGCATTGATGGCCACTGATCAGCCTGCATTGATGGGCACATGTTCTTCTATGGTGTGTACTAGCCTTAATCTAAAGCACCAAGTTTCACTGATCATAGGCAGGGCCAGATTAACATAGGTGCTACTGGAGCTGCAGCACCAGTCCCCTGCCATAATATAGGCCCAGCTTCTGTGCAACAAGTGACAGCACATTGCTCACTCAGAACCTCCCCGCTAAGGCACTCGGACATAACATATCTGCCCCAGCAGCTGTGTCTATGGGCATCAGAGGGCTTGCTGGCTGAGAAACAGCCTGGTGCTCGAATGCCGATGCCCCCTGCTTGACAATCTCATGGCCACAAATGGACTGTGTGGAAGGCTGAGACTGACTGCTTCCGAGGTGAGGTAAGGGTTTGTGCAAAGGTGAGGGCAGTGCGAAAGCAGGACTCAAAGCGGAAGTAGCAGAATGCAGAGCTTAGCTGTTGAGGGAGGGTTAAAAAGTGGCTGCAGACTGCAGAGATCTGTCAGAGAAGGGTGCAGAGTAACCTATGCATGTGGGGGCAGAAGTTTCCTCTGTGCATAGCAAAACTCTGAACCCAGCAGTCTGTGTATTACGATCTTCTGAACCCAGCACTCTGTATTATGCTCTTCTGAACCCAGCTAGGGTTGCCACTTGGATTCACTCGGACAGTTCGGGTTTTGAATCATGTGTCCGGGTTTCAGGCGGACTGAAACCCGGACACATTATTCAGGCTGGGCTGTGGTTCCCCAAGTAACCAAGATAGTTGCACACAAATTTGTTGCTGTCTGGGAGCTGCAGGCGGCTGTCTGGGGGCAGGTTCCGCATCACTCTGGGGCAGGGAGATGATGTCACCAAGAGTAATTTGGCCACACCCACTGTTTGCTGCGGCACCCTATGCACACTGCATTACTACTGTGTTCGGGTTTGGCTTAAAGAAAAGGTGGCAACCCTAAACCCAGCCCTCTGTGTATTATGCTCTCCTGAACCCAGCACTCTGTGTATTAAGCTGTCCTGAACCCAGCATTCTGTGTATTACACTCTCCTGAACCCTGTGTTATGCATTCTGTGTTTTATTGAACCCATGTCCCTTTAAGACCCTCCCACTGTACAATTTGGCCACACCCACCCTATGATGTGGTGCGCTCCCCCGCAGGAAGGGGTGGGGGGGGTAAGTTTCTGCACCTATTCTCTGAAAAGAAATGCCCTGGGCCCAGCCGTCCAAAAAGAACAGTCCGCGCACGGAAAGCAATGGGCAGACAGGCAGAGATCTCCCGTGGCCTGACCAGTCCTGCATTCCACATGCACCAACTGGGCTGGGTGGTGGGATTAATAACGGGCACCGCAAGCAGTCCTAATGGAAGCCAGGTATTCAGCTTCTTTAGTGTTGTGTTAGGTCTGCACAGCTGTGCCCTTCAACCTCACCTCGGGGCGTGCCACACAGAGGCAGCTCTAGGATTTGTGAGGCCTTAGGCAAGACTAAGACATGAGGACCCACTTACGACCATAGGGGGAAAAATAATGAAAGCGATCGATAAAAATAAACTGCATTAGTAGGGTACAGTATAGGGGGAGGGTAGGTGGACAGTACACAGGTCAGGAGGGTACAGTACAGGAGGGTAAGGGGACACAGTACAGGGGGCAGGAGGATACAGTACAGGAGGGAGCAGGAGGGCACAGTACAGGGGGTAAGTGGACACTGTATAGGGGCAGTAATGAATGTTACAGATATTGTCTCCTCAAGCAGAGCTGCGCAGGGAAGCTGCTCTCACAGATCCCACCTATTCTGGCAGGCCGTCACTGGGCTAAATCTACACTGGAATGACAACTCCCCCTCTACCTTCCCCTCCAGAGTTTTTTTCTCTTGCAGCACTTTGCAAGGGTTAAGGAAGGACCCTGAGGTGGAACATCTTATTACTGCTGCTTGTTTGGGTGGGATGTGTACTGCACCAATCACATGGGATGAATAGGAGAGGAGGGTGAGCAGGGATTAGTGCAGCACACATCCCACCCACACAAGCAGCCGCATGTGAGTGGGGGGGATGGGGCAGGGGAGAGAAAGAAAGAAAGAAAGAAAGAAAGAAAGAAAGAAAGAAAGAAAGAAAGAAAGAAAGAAAGAAAGAAAGCTGCTGGTTTAATTTTGGGCCTTTGCCGTTACCTTCCTGTTCCACCATGTCCGTCATAGGGGTCCCATTGAGTAGTTGTTCACAGATGTCAGCACCAACACAGTCTCTTTTCCAATGGTTTTATTAAACAAAGTCATTGGAGGATCAGGGGAGATTCAGGTACCTTGTATTTGCGGATCACGGGTACTTCTTTTGATCCAGAGGACAAACAGTTTCCACCCTGGATCTAGCAACCACCGGATAGGCCTCTCTCACTGACCTAGCAGCCGGTGAGGTGCTCGGTCAAAAGTGTCTGCCACAGACTTGAAGAATACACATAGTCTCTGCTCAATCTCCTGTCACATGATTGTATGATCCAGAACTTTTGCAAAGTCTAAGTACAGTCACACAGTACCAGTTTCTTTCAGCCAAGCCAGCAACACTGAGGTAGATGGGCCGGGATGCATCCTCCAATTGAGTCTCCAGGCTTTTCCTGAGATACCAGCTCTTTCGCTCGGTCCTCTCTGAGAAAAGTCCTCCCCTGGTTTCTCCATTAGCTGGGCTTCTTTCCGCAGGCAAGACAGCACCGGACCACCCCTGGACCAGTAGGCCCCAGAAACTCCCGGGCCTACTATCGGTAACGAAGCCTCGGGCCAGCAGGCCCCAAGGCAGAACAGCTGCTTCGACACACCTTAGGCCAGGAGGGCCATCAGGTCGGAGAGATCCGGAAAATGGTGTCTGTCCCTTAAGTACCCTCTCCCAGAATGCACAGCGGGGGGACCACTCCCACTGGGCTGCTTCTGGGTAAAGAATACTCAATACACCCAGCCTGCTGCATTTCCAACCTTGACCTGTGGTGACCGCGACACCTACAGTCAAGTGGAAAATGCGCAGCACAGCTAGACTGGAACAGAAACCAGCAATTTACCACAATCATTCTGAACTACAGCTCAGATAACTTAAATTTAAACATAGCGCCTACTCAATAGGAACAGGGCGCTACAGATAGACAAAAGGGAGAAAGAAATATAGATAGATAGAGGGAGAAAGATAGATAGATATATAGATAGATAGATTAGATAAAGGGAGAGAGAAAGAAAGAAAGATAGATAGATAAAGAGATAGATAGATAGAGAGAAAGAAAAAAAGATAGAAAGAAAGAAAGAAAGAAAGAAGGGTGAAGAGAGAAAGAGTGAGAGAAGGGAAGGAAGGGCACCCCTACATCAGTGTACTCACTTGGAGGGACTGGATGGATGGATTCAAACAGAGTGTGACAGATCTTTCCTTTCTGTTTGCTGGACTTTAGCTTCAATCTTCCCGCCCACATCCCTTAGGCAGCCGCAGCAGAACAGTGTCTGTCGGGGAGAGTGGGCAGGGCAGACACAGGAAGAGAGGACGGGAGGAGGGGAGGAGTAGAAGCAGCTCCTCTCCTATTGGCTGTGCGGGTAGCAGGGGGAGGGGAGAAGTGTCAGAGCTGGCTGTGATACGCCCAGCTCATCTCTCTATCTGGAGCTCTTAGTGAGCTCCGATCCCCCTGCTGATCTGTCCCGCTCGGACGGTTTTCTCTGTGTCACTGGGAGGACTCTGCCCTGCGCTGGTGGCGGGGATCTCTGCTACTAGAAGAGGCGACTCTGTTATATGGTAAACTAGGCGACCGCGAGGCCCCTCTGATCGCGGAGCCTAAGGCGATCGCCTAATTTGCCTAATTAGAGAGCCGCCTCTGGCGCTACACACACCAATGCAAGGCTCTTATGGAAGCCTGGGACTTCCATAGCATTGGGCCTGTGCCACTGCACCCTTTCACTTTAGGGCACATGCCGATTCACTGCCCTTAAGGCCCACCAAAATCCTCAGCACTAGGCCCACAATGCTCTTAATCTGGCCCTGATCATAGTCCAAGCTGACTCCACGGCTTCCCAGGTGATTGTATACTGTATGTAGGGGTTTACAACCTGTTCAATGATATTTTGTGCTGCAAAAGTCTGAACAACACTAGAATCAAATCCAAGACTGGACGCACAAGGAAATAATAATAGAATACATGGGTCTGGCAAGGGGCTCAAATTTCTTGTGCATCAGATCCTTAAAAGATTGAGAATCCTAAACAGGGTTAATAGTTGCCTTGGGCAATGGGCAAATCAATTTGGGCATAAGAGGATGATCAGAAAAAAACCTTAGCAGAATGCTTAGGTTTTTAGAAGGCCATAGTAGCTACCTTGCCAGGAGGAGAAGATGGGTCTTAGAACTGCAAAGTCTCAATTAAAACCTGACTTAGACCTGCAACAATCACATTTTGTCCGACTAGGAAAGCCACCCGCGACTGCTCCTCCTCCCCAAGTGAGGGTACAAATTCCATCTTAGGAGGTGTGTGCTTTAGAAAGCAAACCTTCTGGGCCAGGAAAGACTGTATATTTACAACCTGAGTCAGAGAAGGAATAAGGATAAGGAAAGCACTTCCCATGTACTTAGATGCTCTTTAAGGTAACAGAGTCCAAGAAAAAAACAAGGTCTGCTAAGGGGAGTTGTCATCAAGCACCTGACAATTGTCTATTGTGTCAGACATGTTGCCAAGTTTAACAAAAGTTACATAAGTATAGCGATACCCTCAGCTTAAGAGGGCTGCTTGTTTGTTTGGGCCCCGGTAATGCACCGCTACCAACCCCTGACAATCGGCTCTGACTTCTCTCGTGACACAGTTAGAAAGAGGGAAAGTAGTGGTATAACTGTACTATCTCTATACATTTATATATATGTAGCGCCCTCCTCACTCCCCTCTCTTTCTTCAGCTCGTCTGTCTCTTGTCTAGGGGTACTTTTCAGAGGGGAAGGGAGCGGGGACACCACGCCTGGCTTTCACCACAGGTGTCAGTGTGGTATAAGCAAAGTTCTTTTACCTTCGGGTCAACGCTGTGCACCTGGAGGCTCCACTGAGAGTTACCTTGAACAATGTCTATCAGGAAATGAGCCCCACACCATTAAAGTTCAACACTCCTTTATTCTTCTTGAATGAACACAATCAGTTGAACTCCCTTGGTAGAAACAGAACAGAAAAGGAGGTGTAGATGCGAGCAGGCCCAGACACAATGTGTTCTCCACTTTCCTCCCTGAAAGTGGGTTGCGGTCTCCGAGCGAGGGGGAATTTCCTTCCAGGCGGTCTCCGATGAGAGGCTCACCCGTCACTGGCAATCTGCTGCACCAGGTATTCGAGTGAGGAGCTCCCCCCGGTCCATTACGCTTTCCGGATTCGGGTACCCACTCCCGGGGTTCCCTAGGATCTCCTTCCCTCGCGGAACTCAGTGTTGGGCACTGAGCTCCAGACTTCCATCTGAGTACCTCACCCCAGGCTAAAGGTGCCTGGGATGGAACACGACCTCCGGCTGTCCTCTAGGCCTAGGCCCGCCTAGAGAACCGACACGAACCACCGTCCACAGGCTGAAGGTGCCTCGGACTCCCCGGGACAAAGATGGCCGGCCCCTTTATACCCTCTCCCAGCAAGCACGGCGGGTTCCCCGCCCCACCATACCGCTGCCACGGGAGGACAAAAAGGAGGCACGACACACAGCAATGATTCAACCCCACCCGCTGGGCTGCAGGGAATTACACATCACCAATGTCTCTGTCAGGTTCAAATTTACACCCGGGAAAGTACATACCCGCTACACTCTCCCCCTGGTGGTTTGACACTGGTCCCCAGTGTCTGGAGTAAATCATGCCTTCAACGTTGTCTCAAGAGAGAGTGGGGACTTTGTGCGGCTCAATCTTGACCCTGTCTTGGTAGTCATTAAAACCAAGCTAAAGGCGTGGAGTAATCTTCCCCTTTCTCTCATTGGGCGCATTAATCTTCTCAAGATGAAAGTCCTCCCTAAACTTACATACATCTTTCGGAACTCCCCGCAATGGCTGACTAAAGTTTTCTTTAATTCCCTCAGGCAACTCTTCCTCTCTTTTCTTTGGGGGCCCAAACCGCCTAGATTCAAATATACCACCTTGACCAGGCCTGTGGATAGTGGGGGCTTGGCTCTCCCTGATTGCCACAAGTATTACTTGGCTACTCAGCTTGTGACCGCTCACTGGTGGCTGCAGCCGGACCTGACCAACTCTGCAACGGTGTTGGAGGCGGCCATAGTGGGGTCTTTGGAGGCACTGAAGGGTTTGTTATTCAGGGGGCCTAAAACGCCTCACAATCTCACCCCTTCGATGCGTACCACTATGCGGGCATGGAAGGCAGGTGAGGCGCTGAGGGCACACCAGCCGAACTCCTGATCTCCTCACACCCCCCTGTGGCTGAATCCTAACCTATCGCATTTCAACACTATCCCGGATCCACAGGCCTGGGCCAAATACAAAATACTGACCCTTAAACATATTATCACTAACGGGGGTCTCACCTCCTTTCACACTTTATGCACCAAATTTAATATGCCGGCACGAGCCCATTTTAGGTATCTTCAAATAGATCATGCCTACAGGTGTCAATTTTTGGGCCAACCAGTTGAACTGGTATACTCTGAGTTAGAATCCACCCTCCGAGTAAAGGACCTGGAGAAACCCACGTCTCAGCTCTATGGATCCCTGCTGGTGGCAGCCGTCCCCGAGCTGTCCTCCCTCCGCAGGAAATGGATGGAGGACATACCAGGGCTGGATGAGGACGACTGGAGGGAGATTTGGGACTTTCCCTTCTCCCCTTTGGTCTCAGCAAGAGACAAATTGGTCCAATACAAAATTGTACATAGAGCTTACTACACACCTCACAGGCTGCACCAGATGTCGCCGGCGCATTCTCCGGCGCGCTCGTGCTGCTCCTATCAACCGGGGGACTTTTTCCACATTTTCTGGGTTTGCCCGGCAATCGCACATTATTGGAATGAAGTACTCCTGGTGATTACTAAGGTCACTAAGACTAGTGTTCCTTATGAACCTATATATTGTCTGCTAGGGCTGGTTGAACAAATGTCGATGATCAGAGCTAGGAAAATACTCATATCCCTGTTACTATACTATGCTCGCAAAGCCATTACAATGAACTGGAAACAATCGTCTCCCCCCTCTGTCAGGTTCTGGAAAAGCCTAGTGAATGCCAGTTTGCCCCTATATAAAGCCACCTACTCGGACAGCGGATGCCCACAAAAATTTGAGAAGGAATGGAGTTGTTGGCTAGATGATAGTACCACGGCAAATGATGCAGTGACCAATACCTAGATTGACAATGTTGTTTTTTTTTTGTTAATTTATTGACCCAACTTTTCTCATGTAGCCTTATCCTATCAATATCATTTTGAGCACAGATTATCTTGACCTAACCCTCTCCCCACAATTGGGGTTATAGTGTAAGCTAAGTTAGGATGTTTGTGTTATGTGTTGTCCCCTGTTGCGGCGAGTTGCCACAACGGAGAAACTGCCTCTGCGTGGGCAAATGTTAAGCCCCTGCGTGGGTAAATTGACATGCTCATATAAATTTCAATAAAAAAGATTTTGCAAAAAAAATAAAAAATCATGCCCTCAACGGCTGACATAATCCAATCCAGAGACCAACTAACAATTGCACAAAAATAAAACTTTTTGAAAAACTACCCAACTAAAACACTGTGTCTGAGCCCTGTAATAAAAAGGGAATAAAGACAGAGAGAAACAACAGCATTAAATCATAACTTTGAATCACATATTCACATTTTACTTCCCCCCCCCCATCCTGACTAAGACCCACCCCATCCTCAGTGGTCTTGATTGGATGTTCTCCTGCAGAGGGAAAAGAAAGAAATCAACACACATAACCCTGACACCTGTATTCGTGTGAGAGAAAATAAACTTCTCCGGGAAGAAATCCCTTTTCTCCAAAGAGTGAGTGCGTGAAAAGTGTTTAACGTTGCGCAACCCTGCCACCTGGTGACAGCACCGCGGTAACTGCACTCGTGGAACTTTCCTCTCTTCTTTGGCCCTATCTACCCAGAGTCCATGATCTCTTGCAGAAAGTGAAGAACAGAGAAAAGGAAGCCGCTCAGGTGTAGAAATCCTCCAAATTACCTCCTCCCAGCAGCCAAGGGTGCAAGCAATGCCAATATCAGCAAACAGGAACAAAAAAGTCTTCTGGATAGCAGCACTCCAAAAATAAAAGCCTTTATTTTAAAATTCAGGGATCCAAATACACACTGCACATCACGTCACACTGGTCAAAAACGTACTAACGCGTTTCACACTGTACTAGTGCTTATTCATATGAATAAGCACTAGTACAGTGTGAAACGCGTTAGCTAGTTTTTGACCAGTGTGACGTGATGTGCAGTGTGTATTTGGATCCCTGAATTTTAAAATAAAGGCTTTTATTTTTGGAGTGCTGCTATCCAGAAGACTTTTTTGTTCCTGTTTGCAGAAAGTGAAGAACAACAGGAACAGTCCTTCATTTCTTTGGGCACAAAAGCAACGGGCCCCAGAAAGTTCAACAGCATGATAAGAACGGAGTCTCTTCTCTCCAACAAGTAAAAACGGGGATGCGGCAGAACAAGTGGCTTCAAGTGTTGAGCCATGGTCTCCAGATGATACTCCACATCTTCTCCTTCCTTGCGCCGGATCAACACCTTGTCTGCATGGATGTGCCGTCCCAACATCCATTCGGCCTTGCAGTCTTTAAAACGTTGAGAGGCCTTTGGAGAGCATGCCAGGTACCTGCGGGCGTGGGGAACCTGAAGGTGGGTCCACACAAAGTCATTGTACCAGCGCTCCCGGCACACTTCCACCTCATAGAGCAGTTCCTTCGACAAGTACGGATACTCCCATCCGTAGTCCGCAGCAACCTTCTGGCCAAATAGGCGTTGTAGTCTCGCCAAAGGAGGCATGGTAGCTTTGTCCCCTTCGCCAGGCAAAACTATTGAGTCCGGGTGGCGAGGGACCTTGATCACATCCGATCTGGGCATTGGTGCCCGCAGTAACAGTCTCTTTTCCCCGGTCTTCGGTACAGATGGCACCGGGGATGTAGAGGCAGGCTGGGGATGGGACCTCTCTTCAGGCGCTGGTGCCTCCACCCGGGGTGTACTTTCCCCTGTAGACATGAGTGGATCCCTGGTCCTCCGGAATGAAGCGAGAGGTACTTTGTCCCAGCCCTTTTCTGCAAACAGTTCATCTATTGCAACGTCGTCTCCCATGTCCGAGAGCGACTCTAGGTCAGAGGTGTCACACTCCTCCGCAGGCAGGTACCCTGTAGTGGAGACCGAGCTTTCACCTCTTCCCACACACCAAATCTCTCCGCCAGGCTTACCTCTGCCTTTTCTTGAAACGGGACGTCCGGAACTCTTGTCGACGGATCCATCCGGGCCGGGCGTAAGCGGGCGAGACGGTCCACCACAACCGCTGGTCGGGGCTACCATGCCGGTCTTTCTCTTTGGTGGTGGACGCTGCGAGATCGTGGTGACCGAGTCAGCATCCTCGGATTTCTCCCGTTGAGTTTTTACGACCTCCTCCGCGGTCGCTGCAGTGTGCGCAGGGATGGCTGTCACAGCAGTGATTCCTCCTCTCTGAGTGGTGTTGCCCGTAGCACGGCCAGGGTAGATGGTTCTCGGCTTCTCAACCGCCGGATCCACTTCGAACAGGAACTCCCCACAGGCCTCACATCGCCCGAATGGCTTCAGCTGGCACACCAGTCCCGAACAGCCGGGACAAATCACACCCAGGGCCTCAACGTCCATGCCCGAATACAGGGCGAATCGACCCCTTGGCTTTAGCCGGATCCCCGTATCTGTTACCGGAGCAGCAGCAGTCAATGTCGTGGTGGAAGGGTGAACTGGAATCCACGATGTATGTCCGAACATGGCGACCTGTTGCTGATCCATCGCACACTGCAAAGTTTTTGCGCCAACGTCCCACGTGTAGTCCTTCACACGTATTGGACTCCTCCCCTTTGCTCCAGTTCGCGGGCTTTTCTTATTTTCTGTTTCTGAGTCACGCCCACGAACTAAGCGATGGGGGTGTGCCTGGTGGCGCAGTGCAATAGAAGCCCCCACATGTAGTACTTCACATGGCTGAACTTCCCCCTTTTTCCACTCTTCTGCGCGGGCCTTTCCCTTCATTGGGTCATGTCCACGACTTCGAGCAGGGATGCACTTCGGCTAATGAAGGCCTGCCTACTCGCGTAACTCTTCCAGCAGACACGTTCAATACTGTGGTGCACAAACACTATACCGGACCCGAGCCCCCACGTGTAGCGCCCTCCTCACTCCCCTCTCTTTCTTCAGCTCGTCTGTCTCTTGTCTAGGGGTACCTTTCAGAGGGGAAGGGAGAGGGGACACCACGCCTGGCGTTCACCACAGGTGTCAGTGTGATTTAAGCAAAGTTCTTTTACCTTCGGGTCAGTGCTGTGCACCTGGAGCCTCCACCGAGAGTTACCTTGAACAATGTCTGTCAGGAAATGAGCCCCACACCATTAAAGTTCAACACTCCTTTATTCTTCTTGAATGAACACAATCAGTTAAACTCCCTTGGTAGAAACAGAACAGAAAAGGAGGTGTGGATGCGAGCAGGCCCAGACACAATGTGTTCTCCACTTTCCTCCCTGAAAATGGGTTGCGGTCTCCGAGCTAGCGGGAATTTCCTTCCAGGCGGTCTCCGATGAGAGGCTCACCCGTCACTGGCAATCTGCTGCACCAGGTCTTCGAGTGAGGAGCTCCCCCCGGTCCATTACGCCTTCCGGATTCGGGTACCCACTTCCGGGGTTCCCTAGGATCTCCTTCCCTCGCGGAACTCAGTGTTGGGCACTAAGCTCCAGACCTCCATCTGAGTACCTCATCCCAGGCTAAAGGTGCCTGGGATGGAACACGACCTAGGCCCGCCTAGAGAACCGACACGAACCACCGTCCACAGGCTGAAGGTGCCTCGGACTCCCCGTGACAAAGATGGCCGGCCCCTTTATACCCTCTCCCAGCAAGCACGGCGGGTTCCCCGCCCCACCATACCGCTGCCGAGGGAGGACAAAAAGGAGGCACGACGCACAGCAATGATTCAACTCCAGCCCTGGGCGACAGCGCCACCCGCTGGGCTGCAGGGAATTACACATCACCAATGTCTCTGTCAGGTTCAAATTTACACCCGGGAAAGTACATACCCGCTACATATATTACACAGTACAACCCCCTTTGTATACCAGCACAATAATGGACACTCACAACCAAGTTACTTAACTATAACCATTTACTGTAAGCAACAATATAAGAGAGCAATTTGAGTACAATATCTTATGCAGATCCCTGCAATAAAGATGTACACACTATATGCATATGACATTCAGTTAGGCAATAAAAATGGTATTAACCCCGCTGCAGCTATCCTCCCTCGTCAGCAAAGAAATGGCGCCCAGCAATGTCCTAACTACCCAGTCAGGCCTGACTATAACTGTGGGTATAGTTTGGTGAGGAATCATCGCTAGCAACTGTCGGTGGTGCACACAGAGAAGCAAATTGTAATCCAATAAGGGGGTTTGTGAATAACCGCTGACTTGGCAAACTGGAGAGACTGGCAAACTCAGTTCAGGACAACAGTCTCTCCAAAGTATAACTACACTCAATAGAAGGCCTAGGTAAAGTTATTGATTTAAGGTTCCGAGCAGGCGCTCTCTCACCCTAACCGGACCGACTCCTGTCCGGTTCCTCCGCTACTGTGAGTGGCGTCACAGTGGTCCACGATACACCGAGTCTTTGGTCCTTCAGACGATGATGGCACCTCAGGTGGATCAGATGCTCTGCAGACTCCCCAGCGGAACGGCAGCTCTCTGGAACAGGAACGCGAAACCCAGGCTTCAGGCCTAGCCCGCGCAGCAGGTGAGTGCAGGAGATCCTCTTGCAAGGAGGACGGTGTTCCAAGAGAAAGCCACGAGCCCCGCCCTTCTCTTTTAAAGTCCACCCCAGCAGTCCTTGCGCAGGGAATGGCACCCTGGGTGCCGCAAGGCATCCCGGAAAATGTAGTCCTGCGGGTAAAACGACACCCCGCTACATAAGTAAAAAAAAGTAGATGGGCCTTTAGGTGCTATGGCTAAGATCTATACTAGTTCCCAAACAGGTAGTGGGATACACAAATGGCCATGGACCAGCTTTCTGACCTTTGGATGCTGGGGTGGTGAGGCTGTGATCCTAAAGTTACAAATGCCACCTGTTTAGGAAGATAACCATACTGTGTCCTGTGTGATGGACGCTGACCCAAATGCAGCAGTAGGTCAAGGATTAGCCCAGCCTA
Organism: Rana muscosa; assembly: GCA_029206835.1. Taxonomy (NCBI): domain Eukaryota; kingdom Metazoa; phylum Chordata; class Amphibia; order Anura; family Ranidae; genus Rana; species Rana muscosa. The sequence continues at coordinate 173,715,410 of CM055123.1, forward strand.
GTTCCTAAATAAGAGGACCCAGGAATGAAGGGTCCTATAGTAAAAGGTAGCCAGAGACATTAGAAATTTGCAGGAACCTTTTGTTAAATACAGAGCTTTAAATTCAAATTAAAAGAAAGCTATCAACACTTTGAGGGACCAGTGAAGGCAGTGAAAAACACAACCACTAACTGCACAAGCAAATGTGGGTTTGGGAATCTGGTCCAGTGACCCTGAAAACACACCAGAGAAAAGTAGGTTTGGGGCCACTCTGCAATTCCATTGTACAGAGCAAGGTAAGTACTATATATATTTAATGTGGCCCTTGCACCCAGGGATTTTTTTCAGCTGGAACATGGCAGAACTCTGTTTCGCCACCTCTCCCCATTCATCACTGTCACTTGTAACCACAGAAGCCTTCTGTGTTTACAAGGACAGCTTTACCCTCAGTGGATCTCTGCCTGCCCAGCATTCACTCACAGTGGGGACAGATGCCAACCAATGATCTCCCTGCAAGTGAGAAAGAGAGGTGGATCCACCTACACTACCAGGAGGTACTAGAGCCAGGTTTGGTAGGTGAGATGCGAAGAAGCTTTTGGGGAGGCGGGGGGAGATGAGGGTTGTGGAGGAAGATGTGTCTAGAGGTTGGGGATGGTCAGAGCCAAGGAAGAGGGGTGGAAGTGAGATATAGACATCCTGTGAAAGAAACCTGAATCCTGCACACGGTGCCTAGCACACTCTTCAACCTTGCACTCTGTATGTAGCACACTCCTCAACCCCGCACTCTGTATGCCACGCAATCCCAAACTCTGCACTCTATATGCCACGCACTCCTGAACTCTGTACATTATGCACTCCTGAACTCTGCACATAGTGCACCCCTAAACTCTACACTCTGTACGTAAGGTACCCCTAAACCCTGCACAACCCTTTGAGGGCAACCATAATTCAGATGCGGCCCGCAATGAAATTGAGTTTGACACCCCTGTCTTAGCACTTCAGTCTCCAAAGTGCTCCTCCTGACCTAGATTCAGATCCCTTTTTACATGTTTTGTCCAGCAGAGGGTGGCGCTCTTCAGAAAACCCTGGAAAACCTGGCCTGCAGAGTTAACCCTTACCTACCAAACAGCACAACCTATGGTGGGGAACATCAACTAAGCCAGTGGTTCTCAACTCCTGTCCTCAGGACCCACTATCAGGCCAGGTTTGCAAGATAACTGAAATACATCACAGGTGATATAATTTGCTGCTCAGTGATTGCAGTAGTCTAGTCCGCATCTGCCCAAGGCAGCTGGCCTGTTAGTGGGTCCTGAGGACAGGAGTTGAGAACCACTGAACTAAGCATTGTAACTTACACAGCAGAAAATACTTTTAACCCCAAAAGTACTGAATATAACTTGCACAGAAATACCTCATACCCACATATGACATTAGTTGGTGGCAGAAAAGGGGTTATGGGTGTGAATAAGGTTCAGGAGGGCACTATTTTTTTTATGATCAAGAACGTGGGGATTTGGCCTCCAATTGACAGGGGGGAAGCTCACCACTAGTCTTAAGCCTTGTACACATGCTTAGATTTTTAGGACGACCGATAGTCTGTTTTTTGTGGCATGCTAGTCTCATGTCATAAGTGAGAAGGTTACTCACAATACGAAAATGTTCGTACGTCAGAAGTGACGTAATGTGTTGAATAGTTTTGTATGTATTCTTTTGTTTCTGAGCATGCGAAGTCTTGCTTTTTATGATTTTTTCCATATGAAAACCATACTAATGAAAAGAAAATTGGAGTTTCAGTTCACATCCGACTAAAATTTTATAGTCTGCACATCCAGCTTTTGTCTGATGAAAAAGCGTAAATCGGCTGTCGAAAGCACCATACTAACGATCCGAAAATTGTCAGACAGCTCGTCGTACAATTTTTTCCATCCGATTTTCATATCGTGTGTGTCAGTCTTTAAAAAGTCTTATTATACCAAAACTGTAGTTGATACTTGAAACAGACTTCCAGGATAGGTAGTGAGTCAGTCAACAGTAAGTGAATCATGCTTGGGAAAAACATAGATCTATAATCGGACAAAGGATTAAAAAAAAAAAAAAAAAAGCGGGCAAACTCAAGAGATCACAATCTTTTTCTGCCATCATTCTTCTGTACTTCCTACACTGGCATGTATCCAGGACTATCTACTGATTAAAATGGTCCATAAACTGTCATAGACATACCACTGAATTGGATTTTATGTGCAGTGCGAAATAAACCAGCTAAGTGTAAAATAAACTATCAAAGAACACAAAAGGCTGCCTGTAACATTTTTTATGTCTGCTTGAATTCTTTTCGCTTTTTGCTGTGTAGTTTTTGGCTCTATTAAGCTAAATGTTCTGCATACTGTAAACTTTGTCACTGAACAGTGAAATTTGCAGTCATTGACTAATTTGTGCTTCCTTGTTCCCACAGTGCTTAATCAGAAAAGATCTGGAAAATTATTGATAGTGTGCTAAAAGAAACCAAGGAAAGTAAAAAGATATATCAACACATACCTCTGCACTTGCAAATGTGCAAAAAAGCAAATAGGAGTGTAAAATAAAAGAAAAAAAAAAAAACCCTGGACAAAGGCATTCCTTTTATATTACAATATAAAGAACAATTATAATATGCAAAGTGCAGTTACCAAAAATATTCAATCAGATTTTGGGTCCCTGAAGTGGGATACTATATTTGTACACTGCTTATTGCCTTATTATATGGGCTCACAAAGCAGCAATTCAAAGCAAATTGTAAACAATAATTTCTGAAGAAAACAAAACTCTGTGGCGTTTGGATTGATTAGCATATTTATACACCAAAGCAGAACTGTTGTGAATCAGTACTAGTCTTTTGTCGTTCTTGTATCATTGTATATACTGTGTGTAAGGACTCTTTCACATGGGCAGCCAGGGGGGGGCGATAAAAACAGGAAGCTGAGCCGTGGTTTTACTGCCCCTTGGCTCCCCACCCGGATCCTAACATTACAGCCTGACAGGGCTGTGTTTGTCATGGGTGCGTTGCTTTGCTTCATGGCTGCTGCATTTTTAGCACCAACTGCAGAGTTTGACAGGCGACACCACTTGTCAAACTTGCCCATTGAGATCAAAAGGGCTACACCCTGTAAAAATTGCTGTTTGCCGATTAAAAAAAAAGTTAAATAAAAAGGCAGCAGAAGCACCCCCTGAACACCTGGAAGATGCAACTATACCACCCCCTGAAAAGTGACCCATTGCTGCTCCCTGCCCTCTTCTGTCTCTAAAATGTCCTTTATCTGATTGCTGTCTGCAAATACGCTCTTCAAAATTTGATCTGAATGGTCCGTAAACCATATATGACCTCACAGCTTATTTCTGTTTCAATCATTTTTATTGATATATTAAATAGAAAGCAAAAAGTACAATCATATAAATACAAGATAGTCAAAAATAAACTTTAGTGTGGTCTAATTATCTATAGAAAGAACTATCTAACCACAAATATTTCAAATACAAAGTGCATCTAAATGACTGTTGCAAAGGATCCTATCTTTAATCACCTCAGCCCCTGGCTGCTCAGTGACCGGGCCATTTTTTTGCGATATGGCACTGCGCCGCTTTAACTGACAATTGCGCGATCGTGCAATGTTGTACCCAAACAAAATTGATGTCCTTTTTTTTCCCACAAATAGAGCTTTCTTTTGGTGGTATTTGATCACCTCTTCGGTTTTTTATTTTTTGCGCTATAAACAAAAAAAGAGCGATAATTTTGAAATATCTTTTACTTTTTGCTAGAGTAAATATCACATTTTTTTAATTAATTTTTTAAAACAATCTTTTTCCTCAGTTTAGGCAGATATGTATTTTTATACATATTTTTGTTAAAAAAAATAGTTTTATTATTTTTTACTAGTAATGGCAGTGATCTGCAATTTTTTGTGGTATTGCGACGGACAGGTCGGACACTTTTGACACATTTTTGGGACCATTGACATTTACAGAGCGATCAGTTATATAAATATGCACTGATTATTACTATGTAAATGTCACTGGCAGGGAAGGGGTTAACACTAGGGTCAATCAAGGGGTTAACTGTTTTTCCTATTGTGTGTTCTAACTGTGGGGGGATGGGACTAACTAGGAAAGATGACAGATCGTGATTTCTACTTTGTAGAAACACACGATCTGTCTTCTCTCCTCTGACAGCACGGGGATTTGTGTGCTTACACACACACAAACCCCTGTGCTGCCGCTTGTGCACGCGATCGCGCATGGCCGGCGGCGATCGTGCCCTCTTGTGGCTCTCCTGAGCAAAGCCGTATATGTTTGTTTCCATACTTTGTTAATAGAACATTGTTTGTCTAGTAATATTGCTGTAAGCCAATTTATTTTTAACCAATTTAATGGGAACAGTAGGAGATTTGCATCATTTGGCTATTGCAATTCCAATAGCAGTAAAGATGAATGCTATAAATTTTCTCATATGTCCCTGAGAACTTTCAATAGGGCATCCCAATAATGCTTGTTTAGGAGATTTAATAAGGTTAATTTGGGTTAAGGAGTATATGAAATTATAAACGCGTATCCAAAATTTTTGCACAGCTTATTCCTAACTTGAGTATGGAAGTGACCCATTTTCAGATACAAAGAACACTGAGAATTATAAAAATTAACTAGTAATCAATATCTGAGTTGCCATCACTGAAGCAAATATATCCAACAGAGTTCAAAAGTTACTGCATAAGCATACACATTTTATCAGAGACATCCAGCAGGTGTCGAACACTTGATCCATGAAAGCATAGCTCAACTTCTATTATGAAAAGAGAAAGTGGCAAGCCTGAATCATTTGTAAGTGGACAAAGCTTAATTGGACGGACGCACTTTTGATTGTTATGTTTAACTACTTCAGCCCCGGAAGAATTTACCCCCTTCCTGACCAGAGCACTTTTTGCGATACGGCACTGCGTCGCTTTAGCTGACAATTGCGCGGTCGTGCGACGTTGCACCCAAACAAAATTGACGTCCTTTTTTTTACCACAAATAGAGCATTCTTTAGGCGGTATTTGATCACCTCTACGGTTTTTATTTTTTTTATAAACAAAAAAATAGCGTAAATTAAAAAAAAAAAAAAAAAAAGGAATATTTTTTAATTTTTGCTATACTAAATATCCCCCAAAAATGAAAAAAATAAAATAATTTTTTCTCAGTTTAGGCCATTATGTATTCTTCTACATATTTTTGGTAAAAAAAAATTGCAATAAGCGTATATTGATTGGTTTGCGCAAAAGTTATAGTGTCTACAAAATAGGGGATAGATTTATAGCATTTTTTTTTTTTTTATTAGTAATGGCAGCGATCTGCAATTTCTATCGTGACTGCGACATTATGGCGGACACATCGGACACTTTTGAGAAGTTCTTTGTGCACTATGGCCTGCCTCAACATAACCACTCTGATCAAGGGAGGGACGTTGAGAGCAGTCTTATTAAGAGACTTTTAGACCTGCTGGGCATTAAAACATTTAGAAGCACCCCGTACGATCCTCAAGGAGATCCTCAACCAGAGAGATTCAACAGAACTCTCCTGAATATGTTCGGGACACTAACTTCAGTGCAAAAGCAACATTGGGGCAAGCACATAGCGGCCATTGTGCATGCTTATATTAGCACTGCAAACCAGGCCACAGGATACTCCCCTTATCGTCTAATGTTTGGACGGGAGACCCGGTGCGGGAGACTTGGCCTTTGGCACGTCCTTAGATCATACTTCAACAACCTCCTACAGAGGGTATGTAGACCGCCTGCGGAAAAGTATGAAGACCGCCTATGACAAGGCCCAAGCTACCTCAGATACCCGAGGACAAAAGAATGAAATAAACTTTGACCTCAGAGTACGAGTACAGGATTTGCAACCAGGCGACAGAGTGCTGCTGAGGAATCTAGGTGTCCCTGGGAAGCAAAAATTGGCTGATCGCTGGAAGTCACAGCCCTATGTCATCTGCAAACAACTCCCAGTGTACCAGATCCGGCCAGAGGGAAGCACAGGCCCACTAAAGACTTGGCATCACAATCATCTGTTGCCCCTGTCAAAGGCAGTTCGTGTACCACCGCAGCCAAATTCACAGTCCACATCCACCGCCTCTCAGAGATCCCGAACCAGTGACTAGATCTCAGTCTGTGCCTCTTGCTGTAGACATAGTTAGTCTAATTTATTGGGTTAAAAAAAGACACAAGTCCATCCAGTTCAACCATAAAAAAAAAATAAAAAAATCATACAATCCCATATACCCAATCTATACCCACAGTTGATCCAGAGGAAGGCGAAAAACCCAAGACGATGAGGACAGTGAAGATGAAGAGATGGGAATAGACTGGTTGTGGCCATCTCACACGCCAGAGACTGCTACCTCTCCTTCTCCTTCCAAGGTGACAGACATTGGGATCCTCAGACCAGAGGCTTCTGAATTCGTGTCTCAGAATAAATCTCTGGAAGATCTGGGAGACCCCCAATTTTCCTTGCTGGCAGCAGATTCTGAAGACTTTTCTTCCTTCGTTGAAGCTGAAACGCAGGAAGCTGAAGTGGATGTGCAGGTGGAAGAATTGGCTGTGGATGAAGATGATACCAGAGTGCGTGTAACACCAGAACCTAAAGAATAGAGAGAGCAGAGGGTTATTAACCCACCCAAGAGACTAACCTATGACGCTCTGGGTGAAAGCTCTGAGGAGATCTTTCTCACTTCAAAAAGGACTCCTGAAGCGCCTGGTCCTTCCACTGCTGATTTGGTGGAAGACAACCCCAACTCACCCCCTGGCACATCTATACAGGACACTCCAGTGTCAGTGGTGTGTGGACAGAACAGCCTCCCTTCTTATGACAATTGGTGGGAGGCTCCTCTGTCAACTCTGTGTCATGAAATGAGCTGCAAACTGTCTGATTTCCTGTGCACACTAGCTTGCTTTCTCCGCTTGTATATAAAAAGCATGTAACAGGTCACAGACTTTTTACTTCCTTTGGGGACCAAAGGTTCTTTGGTGGGGGGCGTGTGTAGCAGGTATGTCTCCAGGCTGATGGAATCCATGAGTGAGAGAGCTGCCTGCTTGCAGCTGCGTGGGCTTTTTACCCCCTTCCTCTCCTCTCACACACACACACACACACACACACACAGACACACAGAACTGCTTACTTTGTAGCCTCCCTATTGGAAGAGACTGAGAGCCAATCATCAGGGAACAGCAGCAGAGAAGTGTGGAATATGAAGTCCAAACACAAGGCAGCCTGATTGACCGTGTAAGGGGGCAGGACTGCAAGTCCCAGGCTGCACTGCTCAGAGTCAGGAGGATTGTGGGAGAGACTATAAAGGACACAGAGTGGACTAGGCCAGGAAGCCTTATTCCTGGATCCCATCAGGAGAGCAACCCTCTGTTGCTTGGTGAGGGGGATTGCAGCCTACCAAGGGGCACACAGTCTGCAGCTCCAGCCCAGAGGAACAGAACCTGCGTGCTTCCAGAAGGACGCTCTGCAGCGGCGAGAAGTGTCTTACTTATACCGGCCTTGGCTGACTAATATTAATCTAAGCTTTTCTCTGGTTCAAGTAAACTTGAGAGAACAGAACTGTGTTTGCTGGGTTATTCCATTAATCATATTGCTATGTGTGCCAGAGGGGCTGGGACAGTTCTTTGAGGTTGAGAGGCAGAGTAACGGACTGAACAAATAAAAAGCAGCTCCTTCAGGAGTGTTGCTACATATACATTTTCAGCCTTGATTGAATGTCCTGGTTCAGCTAGAGGAAAGGCTACAGAAGCTTTACGGTGCTCAGTGTCATAGCTGCAGCTGCTGAGGGAGAAAGATGATATTACCCGGGCGATAAGAGAAGACACTACCCTTGTAAAGATATAGAGTAATATTGTGCTAACTAATAAAAAAGTGATAAAGAACAAATTCAATAAAATAATGAGAAGCTGCTACATAAGAATGTGACAAATATTCAGTAAGGGAAGGTGTGAAATGTAGCGCTGAAAGTGATATACAGTGGAAGTGTACAAAGAAAATGGATATTCAAATAAACATTCAAATACAAATCAATCTAAAGTCCTGCTAGGTGAATGTATGAAAACAAAACAAGTCCAATGGTGTAAATCAATCCTTAAAGGAGCAGGCAGAGTCCACAACGGACAGGTGGTGGTTCCCAAGAAGAAATTGGTGTTACAAGTAGGTATAAGGGACATCCAAGGTGATAAATCATCCACTCATTTATAAGAATATATACTCTTACTGGAACCGGAGGACCCGAGTGTCAGAGTCAACGAGTCAGTAAAGCATTTATATCCAGATCGGCGAGTTGCCCAAAGGATCCAAGAAGCCCAGGAACTCCGGAAGTACCTCAGAGGGAACTTGTGGGTGACAACAGGACTAGAAAGCTGATGACCAGATTGGATAGCCAAAAAGACTCACATTTCAGAGGGATATGTAGAGAAAAAAAGTTCTTCCAATGGTGCAGGTCAAAAAAGCTGTTTTTTATTTAAAAAACAAAATACATAGAATACAAGGTGATCACATAATAAAAAGCAATGTGGGGAGCGATGAACCAAGCCCGACGCATTTTGTCCTACTAGGACATCTACAGGAGCATCTAGATGGGCATCTAGGGAGCGATGAACAAGCCTGGCACGTTTCATCCTACTAGGACATCTACAGGGGCATCTAGATGCCCTGTAGGTGTCCTAGTAGGACGAAATGCGTCGGATTTGGTTCGTCGCTCCCAACATTGCTTTTTAGAACAAAGAAAAAAAGTGTCCCCCTAACAAGGGCCTCGGACTTTTGGGGCAACCAATGAAGTAACGAAAAAATATAGATTGAATAGTTTAATCTTAAATAGTTAAGAAGCCAATCATGTGGCAACATGCAATTGACTGATAAGTAAAATACATTACAAATCAAAGCACATTAAAACATATATAATTGAATACAAATTTGTCTCCAATCTGTGGGTAAGGCCTTACCCACAGATTGTAACAACAATGTCTTCTTGGGAACGGCAACCTGTCCGTTGTGGACTCTGCCTGTTCTTTTTAAGGATTGATTTACACCATTGGACTTGTTTTGATTCCATACACTCACCTAGCAGGACTTTAGATTGATTTGTATTTGAATATTCATTTTCTTTGTACACTTCCACTGTATATCACTTTCAGCACTACATTCCACACCTTCCACTTTCCTTGTAAGTTTACGTCTTTTGTGTCTCCTGTTCTCCCCCCCCCCCGCCCCGCCCCGCACAGTATGTGCCATTCCTGTTGCTCCCCCCCCCCCCCCTCCATAGCAGTAAACCTTTAGGCTGTCAGCTAATCAACCTATAGTGACTCACTGATTATCAACACAATGCCGAGAATAAGAGCAACTGAGGCTGTGCAGAGGCTGGTATGACTGCATAGCTGTACGTGAAAAAGGGACCAGTATAAAGCGATCTACCAGAATTGAATTTTCTGAATAGAACGTCTACATTAACATAAAAAATGTTTAGCCTTCAGTACTACTTAACCAACACTTTCTACTGCTATTTTAAATGCAAACTGTTAAAGAGGAAGCACATAGAAAAAAACGGTTATTTCACAGTTTTGTTGTGGCTGTGACCTACCTCCAGTTACACTGCAAAGAGATATTAATAACTACTAGACAAGCACTTCCTCCTTAATAATAATATGTTGAGAAACACTGTGCAGCCACAGTATGAGGCTGAGCATTGGTCCATGTTGCTCAGTTTCCTTGACAACAAAGTTCAGGGTTATGATTACTGGTCTTCAGCATCATTGTTGTGTTTCCATGGTGACACTTTTTAGCCGTATTAAAAGGAACATTAGATGCTTGATGTGAAACTGGAAAGTACATGTCACTCTTGGAATACTTAAAAACAATCAAAGAACACATTAACAATCTTTCTAGATATTGAAAAAACATTTTTTTACCTTTAAAGTTGGTGATACTCAAAGAATTGTATGTATAACTTTTTAATAATCAAAGCCTTGGTGTAGCATGACAACATGTTATTGCAGTACTGTATATATGTATGTATATACTGTATAAAAATGGACATTCATCCTGTGGTGCATACTTATATAAACAGTTTTGTTCATAAATTCGCATACCCTTGCAGAATTTATGATTTCCTGGCCATTTTTCCGAGAATATGAACTTTACTATCTCTTGGCGCCAAAGCACCCACGTGCAACACACAGGTGGCGGGAACTCCTCCCCTTTTCTTCTTCCTGCATGTAGCTCGCGGACTTTTTTTCTGGACACGCCCACGAACTACACAGTTGGAAAAACCACAGTTCTGTGCCCCTTAACCCCCTTTTCTCTCTCATAGTAACACAGCACAGTCCGATTTCTTCCATGGCCGACTTTCCAAGTGTTTGGCTGAAGCCATTTATTATCAATCAACTGTGTTTACTCTTTTTAAATCATAATTAAAACAGAAACTACCCAAATTACCCTGATCGAATGTTTACATACCCCAGCTCTTAATACCATGTATTGCCCCCCTTTAACATCAATGACAGCTTGAAGTATTTTGTGGTATTTGTGGATGAGGCTCTTTATCTTCTCAGATGGTAAAGCTGCCCATTCTTCTTGGCAAAAAGCCTCCAGTTCCTGTAAATTCTTGGGCTGTCTTGCATGAACTGCACATTTGAGATCTCCTTAGAGTGGCTCAATGATATTGAGGTCAGGAGACTGAGAAGGCCACTCCAGAACCTTCACTTTATTCTGCTGTAGCCAATGACAGGTCGACTTGGCCTTGTGTTTTGAATCATTGTCATGTTGGAATGTCCAAGTACATCCCATGCTCAGCTTCCTGGCTGATGAATGCAAATGTTCCTCCAGTATTTTTTGATAACATACTGCATTCATCTTACCATCAATTTTGACCAAATTTCTTGTGCCTTTGTAGCTCACACATTCAAAAAACGTCAGAAATCCACCTCCGTGATTCACAGTAGGAATGGTGTACCTTTCATAATAGGCCTTGTTGACTCATTTCCAAATGGAGAGTTTATGGTTGTGGCCAAAAAGCAAAATTTTGGTCTCATCACTCCAAATGACTGTACAATGGAAAAGGTAACTGTTAGCGCAAACACAAAGTACATGAGTAAATGGGGATATAGCAATGAGTCTGTTTAAAATAATAATGGTAACAGGCAGTTCAAGGGTTAAAAGGCAGATAATATGGCTGGTGGATGGCGGCTGCTGTCCTCAGAGAGCTGACTTTGTGGTAGACAAAAAAGGGTAGCGAAAAAGGAAGCGCCACCTAAGTGCTGTATTAAAAGATTCTTTTAATGACACAAATATCAAATCACACTTACAGGAAAGTAAGCAAAGGAAGGCTCATCTGTAAAGATCCTGTAGTCCTCGTCCCGGGTCCATGGGCTGCACAGATGTAGAAGATGCAGAGTAGGAAACATGAAATACAAAGTCTCATCTGTGTGTCAGTGGTCCATAGGGAAGCTTCAGATCCAGATTCGTTTTTCTATGCAGAGATGGTAAGCTGCAGTCGTTGTTGCTGCTCAGCCTGGAGCAGATCCTGTGGCCATCAGGAAGAAACTGGGGCTGAGGTCACAGGTCACCGGATCACTTTCAGGGGTGGACTCCACAGAGTAAGAAGGGTTGGATAAGCAGGCTACACGCTCGGAGCCGCTGCTCCTTCTATTGGCCTCAAAGGAGCAGTGGCTCCAAGCATATTGCTGTATGGCATATTGTAAGCGGCATACTTTGTGGCATTTGCGTAGTAATGGCTTTCTTCTGGCAGAAAGGTGTGTAGATCTGTTTCTGTGCTGGTCCAAATGACCAGAAGGTCATCAATGTATCTGAACCAACACAATATACAGGGCAGCCAGGGCACAAAAATGTCACTTGGGAAAACCTCTTTCCCATCCCCCTAGGTATAGATTAGCATAGGATGGGGCACAATATGTGCCCATAGCTACTCCCTGTATCTGCAAAAATAATTGGTCCATGAATACAAAGTAATTTTTTGTCAGAATAAAAGTAAGCAAATCCAATACAAAATGGTTTAACAGCCAGGAATGTTTATTCTCCTCCATCAAGAAGGACTCCATCATCCGGACGCCCTGCTTGTGCGGGATACTCAAATATAATGATTCAATATCAATGGCAATGAGCAGGGCGCCTGGAGGGAGATGAGTACCCTCCACATGTCTAAACAAATTGGGTGTGTCTTTGATATAGGACGGAAGTCTGGTTACGTGTGGAAAAAGAAAATAATCCACATATCTACTTGCATTTTCGGATATAGATCTGATGCCAGAGATAATTGGTCTTCATGGTGGGCAAGTCAGATTTTTATGAACTTTGGGTAAGGTGTAGAATGCGGGTGTTCGTGGGTATGGATTCATTAAATATTCCAGGGTGTCTTTATCAATCAGTCCCTTCATGTGGGCCTGTGTACAAAGTCCTCGAACCTCATTCTCGTTGAGGATACAGTTTGTGGGTCAATGGGGCGATACCATTTCCTATTTTCTAGTATGTCGAAACACATGTGTTGGTATTGTGGGTGGGACATCAATAAAATGTTTCCACCCTTGTCTGAAGGTTTGATAACCAGTTGTGTTTCTGTTCTGAGTTGTTTCAATGCAAGCTGCTGTTCATCAGTAAGGTTCAAAAAGCGCCGTTCCGCCGGCGCGCGCAAGCGCCGAAGCGCTGTCCTGCGCACGCGCCGAAGCGCCATTCCGCCGCACGTGCGCACTGACTGGCGAGACTGGGTTGAGGATTTCTCTGACAGTGCCCCCCCCCGAGGGGCGGGCTCCGGACACCCAAACTAGACATCAGTTCGGGATGTTCCTGGTGGAATGCCCGAATTAAACGGGGAGCATGGAGGTTTCCAGATGGTTCCCAAGAGTTGTCTTCAGGGGGATACCCCTTTCACTTCACCAAATACTGCAGTTGCCTGCCTTTTTTCCTGCACCCAGAATAGATTCCACTTCATATTGGTTCTCACCATCTATCTCAACTGGTGGAGGAGGTGGTACTTCTCTTCCTGGAAAAGGGTTGGGGACAACAGGTTTCAGTAGGAACGTGTGGAAGACCGGGTGTATCCTGTAGGAGTCGGGCAACGCCAATTCAAAGGCCACAGGGTTGATTGCCCATTTGATTTTAAAAGGCCCTATGAATTTTGGTCCCAACTTCTGTGAGGGAATTGGCAATTTGAGATTGGTGGCGGAAAGCCACACTTCCTCCCCAACTTTGAAGACTGGATTTTCCTTCCTTCCTCTATCATAATATTTCTTATAGGCATCCTGAGCGTTCTGCATCACTTCCTGAAGCTTCTGAAAGTTTGATTGGACAGAGGCTATCCGATCCTGAACAGCAGGGACGGAACTCTCAGGAATGTCATCGGGGACGAAAGAAGAATGGAAACCGAAGTTGGCCCAAAAGGGGGTCTGATTTGTGGCAGAATGAATGGAATTATTATATGTGAATTCAGCATAAGATAGTAGGGAGGACCAGTCGTCCTGGGAGGCAGAGCAGAAGCAGCGGAGGTATTGTTCCAGAGTCTGGTTTGTTCTCTCTGTCTGGCCATGGCTCTGAGGATGGTACGCAGAAGAGAGACAGATCTTGACTTCCAAGGACTTGCAAAGTTCTTTCCAGAATTTGGACGTGAACTGGACGCCTCTGTCGGAAGTGATGCTCTTAGGTACCCTGTGGAGCCTGGTTATTTCTTTAAAAAAGACTTTGGCTGTAACCGCAGTGGAGGGAGTACCGATCATGGGCAGAAAGTGGGCCATCTTGGAGAGGCGGTCAATCACGACCAGGATCGTGGTAAATCCTCCAGAGGGAGGCAGATCAACAATAAAATCCATAGAAACATCTGCCCATGGACGTTCAGGGATGGGCAAGGGTTTGAGTAGACCCCAGCTTTTGACGTTCGAACCCTTATTGAGTTGGCAGCGGGTATAGGAGGCAACGTAGGTTTTGCAATCCTGTCTCCAGCCTGGCCACCAGAAAGAGCGGGAGACTAGTTAAGTGTTTTTCCGGGTTCCAAAGTGGCCTGCTAATTTGTGGTCATGAAAAGTTCTTAAGACCAGTTGTCTTGTTTCCAGAGGGACAAAGATTTTATCCCGGGACCAAAGCAAGTCATCACGTCTCTCTAGGGAAGAGATTTCTTGGTCAGAGCAGTGCCTGGAGGCGGTTTTAACGGAGGTTAGCAGATCGACCTGAGAGACCAGTAGAAAGTTCTGTGCTGACAAGATGGTACTTGGTTCCATTGCTTGGGAGGTTTCAGGAAACATCCTGGAGAGCGCATCTGCCTTCCTATTCTTGGAGCCGGGCCTGTAGGTAATGTGAAAGTTGAACCTGGTGAAGAAGAGGGCCCAACGGGCTTGCCTGGGTCTTAGACGTTTTGCTGTCCTCAGGTACTCAAGGTTTTTATGGTCAGTGAAAAACATGACAGGATGAGATGCACCCTCCAGAAGGTACCGCCATTCCTTCAGAGCAAATTTAATGGCCAGTAGTTCTCGGTCTCCAACATCATAGTTCCGTTCCAGAGGGTTTAGTTTCCGGGAGACAAAAGCTACCGGGTGTAGAAGGGATTTGGGGCCCTGTCTTTGGGAGAGGATGGCCCCATTGGCTGTCTCGGAGGCGCCTACTTCCAAAGTAAATGGTAGCGAAGGGTCGGGGTGCTGCAACACAGGTGCTGAAGTAAATGCGTTTTTCAATTTGATGAAAGCTTCCTGGGCCTCCTGCGACCAATGGAAACGGTTGCTCTGACGTGTCAGTTGGGTGATAGGGGCCACAATCGAGGAGAACCCAATGATGAATCTTCTATAAAAGTTGGCAAAGCCAATGAACCATTGTACCCCCTTTTTGTCTGTTGGAGCTGGCCATTCTTGGATTGCCTTGACCTTCTGCGGGTCCATTGCGACCTCATCAGTGGAAATGATGAATCCCAGGAATTGTACGGTGGTTCTCTCAAAGTCGCACTTTTCAGCTTTGAGATACAGTCTGTGCTTCCTAAGGATAGTAAGGACTTTTGTGACATGAATCCGGTGTAATTCAGCAGAGAAAATGAGGATATCATCCAGGTATACCACTAGGAAGTCATCGAGATGCTCTCGGAAGATGTCATTGACCAGGTGCTGGAAGGTAGCTGGAGCGTTACAGAGGACCAGATACTCATAGCGTCCGAACCTAGATCTGAAAGCGGTCTTCCATTCATCTGCAGCCCTGATCCGGGTGAGATTATAGGCTCCCCGAAGGTCCAGTTTGGAAAAGATCAGAGAAGATCGGAACCGTTGGAACAACTCCGGGATAAGAGGCAGCGGGTATCGATTTTTGATCGTAATTTTGTTTAGCTCCCTGTAGTCGATGCATGGTCACAGGGTACCGTCTTTTTTTTTCAACAAAAGAGATCCCTGCACCGGCAGGAGAAGAGGAGGGACGAATTAATTTATTTTCCAGATTTTCATCTATGTAGGCCTTGAGGGCCTTCAACTCAGTCTAAGACAGGGGGGAAATACGGGCAAAAGGAACTTCAGAGCCGGGCAAAAGGTCGATGGGACAATCATATGGCCGGTGAGGTGGTAGTCGATCGGCCTGTTGCTTGTCGAAGACGTCCCGGAACTCCAAGTATACAGAGGGGACATGTTGTAGGTTATCCGGTTTGGTTGTTATGGTAGCACAAGTGGTTGGAGCTGAGGTGAGACAGTGCTAGGAACAGTATGGAGAAGTGAAATTGACCTCCTTCTTGGCCCAATTTATGAGGGGCTCATGTGCTTGCAGCCAGGGGAGGCCCAAAATGATGGGAAACATTGGAGAGGGAATGAGGTCGAACCGCAGGAACTCTTGGTGGCCTGAATCTGTGATGGCAAGGATGGGTTTAGTTTCTTGCTTGATCAGCCCAGAGCGGGGCAGGGAGCCATTCGCCAGGTGTACCTAAAGGCAATGGTCCTTGGTTTGCAGAGGGAAGTGGAATTTTGAAGCCAGCGAGGAGTCCAGGAAGCAGCTGCAGGCTCCGGAATCAATAATTGCTGGTAGGCCGGTTGCCCCTTCCGGTAGCTGTAGAGAGATAAAGAGAACAACGTAAGTCTGTGGAATGCCAGAAACTTGGTAGTTCAACATGTCTTTGGGAGCAGACTTACTGGGTCTTACCGGGCAGCTACGGAGGAAATGACTGGTACCCCCACAGTAAAGGCACAAGTTGGCTTGACGCCTGCGCTGCTTCTCTTCAGGAGTGAGGAGAGGCCGGACTAATCCGAGTTGCATAGGCTCGGGTTCAGGAAGGAACGATGCCGCAGGAGCTTGGACCGAGGGATGGGCAGGAGCAGGTCTGGGAGGAGTCCAGCTAGGACGGGCAGACTGGAAACGTTCAGAGCGCCGCTCTTGCAAGCGCCTGTCAAGCTGGGTTGCAGACTGGATCAAACCTTCCAAAGAAGCGGGAGTTCCTATCCTGGCTAGCTCATCCTTGAGAGCTTCAGACAGTCCTTGGCAGTATTGGTATTTGAGAGCCGCCTCATTCCAACCAGTGTCGGCTGACCATTTCTGGAACTCTGCCGTGTAGTCCTCCACCGGCCTTCTCCCTGGAATAAGCTGTGGAGAACAGACTCAGCTGTGGCCGTGCGCTGGGGGTCATCATATAGCTGCGCCATGCTCTCGAAGAAGGTGTCCACAGAGTTCAATACAGGGCTCCTTTGCTCCATCAAGCCATGGGCCCAGGCTTGTGGTTCATCAGTCAAGAGAGAAATGATGAACCCCACCTTTACCACCTCTGAAGAAAAAGTCCTGGGCTGAAGAGCGAGGTAAAGGGAGCAAGCGTTTTTGAAAGCCCGATATTTTTTGCGGACACCCGAGAATCGGTCGGGCATGGGAACCCTGGGTTCAGGGGAAGCCATCACTACGGTAGGGCCTGCTGAGGCTTGGAAGGTGGTGGCACTGTTGGCGGAGGTGGCAGCTGGGGATGCTGGTCCTAGAGATCCGGTGAGTTGCTGAAGGCGGCCATCCATTTGGGTATAACCCTCTTGCAACTTCTGAACCGCGTTGGTTAGTGCGGTGACCTGCTGACAGAGGGTGTCAAACGGGGAACGCGCTCTGTTGGCCTCAGACATCTGGCTGGTTTGTACTGTCAGGTATGTACTTACCGAGGCCGAGATGCCGAGAGCGGTTCACCCTTACGACTTGACGCAGTCCGCCCCCTGGAGGTGAGACAGGGAGAGGATGGCGCGAAGAGGCACTGGCTACCAGCAGGTGGAAGAGTCTTGCTAGACAGTCTGGTAGAGCTGAGCTGAACAAGAAAAGGCTGAGGGTCAAACACCGGGTAGGAGCAGGCTCTTTAGCGGGAACTGGCTAACGGCAACAGTCCAAACAGAAACAGGTTGGTGGAGGCAGGCGGAGACTGAGTCCAGAGGGGGCTGCTAATGTTGGAGGTGCAGGCCGAGGGTCTAACACAGCAGACAAGTGTAAGTCCAGATAAACAGGTTAGGGCTGAAGGTACGTGGCAGATCCAAGGTGCAGGCAGAAGGTCAGGGGCTGGAGATAGACAGCAGATCCAGGTCACAGGCCGAGGGTCAAACACAGGCAGAAGGCAGAAGTCCGTATAACAAGCCGAGGGTCAGGTCCAGGTGAGATGATAGAGGTGGTCAAGCCGATCCGGGTCACAACAGGAGTTCAAGCAGATTCAAAAAACTAGGTACACAGGAAAGCTGACAACCTGTCAGTGCAGCTAGGCCTCTTTATATAGGCCCGCCTGTATTCCAATTGGTGCATTAGCGCGCATTCGCGAGCGCCGTTCTGCCGGTGTGCGCATGCGCCGAAGCCCCATTCCACCGTGCGTGCGCGTGGCTGGCGCGACTGGGTTGAGGATTTCTCTGACACGGACTTCAAGTCGCAGGGCAAAGTCGGATCCAAAGTGGTATGACTGTTGTGTCGTACCAGTGTGAACCCGGCCTCAATTGATACTTCCCTATTAGAGCCGTCTTAATTGGTCCGAAAAAAAGTCGGTCTGACTTTGAAAAAGGTTCCTGCACTACTTTGATCCTACTTCAGCCCATTGAATCTTATTGAAGTCGGATCAAAGTCGGATCATTGTCTTATATGACCCGACTTTGGCATGTGGCTTGTGCTCTGATAATCTTGTAGGGGACCCCCGCGCCAAACATTAAATAAAAACGGCATAGAGTCCCCCTCCAAGACCATACCAGACTGAAGGGTCTGGTATGGATTTTAAGGGGAACCCCCATGCCAAAAAAATATGGCGTGGGGTCCCCCCAAAACCCATATCAGACCTTTATCCGAGCATGCCGGTCAGGAAAGGGGATGGGGACGAGCGAGAACCCCCCTCCTGAACCATACCAAGTCGTCAGTGGAGGCAGAAGAACCGGAGGATGAAGACATCGCCGAAGGGAGAAGAAATCGGAAGAAGAGACGATAGAGCTGCTGTCAAAAACCTGTGTACTGTTTTTATTTTTGACACTTTTTTGGGTGATTGTTAAACCAGATTCTCATAAGCCCCCCGCCCGCAGACACCGACAACCACTGGCCAGGGTTGTCGGGATGAGGCCCTTGTCCCCAACATGGTGACAAGGTGCTTTGGAGTGGGGGGCGCAGGGCCCCCCTGCCCCAAAGCACCCACCCCCCATGTTGAGGGCATGTGGCCTGGTATTGTCCATGGGGGGCACTCGCTTATCACCCACCCCCTTTCCTGACGTGCCAGGCTGTGTGCTCGGATATGGGTCTGGCATGGATTTTGGGGGGACCCCACGCCGCTTTTTTGGCATGGGGGTTCCACTTAAAATCTATACCAGACTGAAGGGCCTGGTATGGTCTTGGATGGGGAACTCTATGCCATTTTTCTTTTTTGGCGTGGAGTTCCCCTTCAAAATTCATACTAGACACAAAGAGACTGGTATTGTCGGGATCAAAGTTGGATCCCATTCATTGAATTTGTATGGAAGTCGGACTTCAAGTCACAGGGCAAAGTCGGATCCACAGTTGTATGACTGTCATATCGTACCAGTGTGAACCCATCATAGCTCTCCCTTTTAATGCACCTAATCTATGAAACCTAAATTCAAATGTCCAGTCCAGGCAGCTACAGTTGTTGCTGACACACAGAACAAGGTGGTCTCAAAAATAACTTTTGGGTCTCTGAACTTTGAACAAAGGCAGTACGCAAGAATATGTAGCCCACCACACTGAAAGCCACAGTAATTTAGTGCATTATAGCAGCATACAGCAACTAGTTCTCCCTAAAGTCTGCCAGCTCTTTCCAAACTGCTTTTAACACACTGACAAATGGCTGTTGGGAACCCTTTTATAGTGAGGTAACTAGCACATAACAAAGCCTCAATTACTATCTCTTATAAGCCAGTTGACCTAAGTTCAAAGGCCAGGCAGTACGTTATAGTTACAAAGAATTCTGACAGGTGAAAGTCACATTAAATTCACCAAAGTACCTTGCTTCCTTATATAACTGTATCTAAGCTAATTATATGACACACGGGTGAATAATGAAAGGAAAGCATAATGAAATACTAAACATTGTATGTGTAGATAATTAAAGTACATGGTGGTTTCCCATTAATCCAATTCAATTTCTGTCAATACTCACTTATCCCCAAGGTTCATCCTATCAGACATCAAGTGTTATGAAACTCAAAATGCAATTAATTCTCACAAGATGCACATTTGGAAGCTGTGTCAGTTTCCATGGCAACCAAAAGGCTTAGCTCCAGAAACGTCAAATTTGTGACACTAGATTTGCGTATAAATAGCAGTCATTTCATATTTTTATTTCTTGCTGCAATATTAAAGTCAGAGACCATCTAAAAATGGTATTTCAGATTTGGATAGGCATAGATAGTTCATTCCATCACAGGCGAAACCAGTGGCAAGATTTTTTTTACCTAAGTGTGTGCCTCGCAACAATGGGAACTGCCATTTCTGATCTCCTTTTCTTCCTGCCAATTGCATGACTGCGATGCTGATTCATCAGTTTTGGAGCAAGAATGCAGCTACTAAGGAAAGACTGAAGTCGGAACACCCAATCTGCACACTGGTTATGGATCAGTAACTCAAAAATAAATGCCAGTGGATCAGCATGCTAGCCAGGCACCTAGCACTTTCACAAGGAGCATGACTATGTCAGTCTACATATTTATTTTGTTTCATGAAAATGCCAGGAAATCAGCTAAATACTAGGGATGAGCCGAACACCCCCCGGTTCGGTTCGCATCCAGAACATGCAAATGGACCAAATGTTTGCGCAAACTTTCGATCACCGTTAAAGTCTATGGGACTCGAACGTCAAAAATCAAAAGTGCGAATTTTAAAGGCTAATATGCAAGTTATTGTCCTAAAAAGGGTTTGGGGACCCGGGTCCTGCCCTAGGGTACATGTATCAATGCAAAAAAAGTTTTAAAAACTGACGTTTTTTCGGGAGCAGTGATTTTAACCACTTCCCGCCCGGTCAATAGCATATTGACGTCCGGGAAGTGGTTTCATTATCCTGACTGGACGTCTATTGACATCCTGCAGGATAACAGCCACTGCACGCCTGGGGGGGGGGGGGGGGGCGCGCATCGCGGCGATCGGTGGAGCAGTGTGTCAGTCTGACCCACCGCTACACTGATCTCGGTAAAGAGCCTCCGGCGGAGGCTTTTTACCACGTGATCAGCCGTGTCCAATCACGGCTGATCACGATGTAAACAGGAAGAGCCATTGATCGGCTCTTCCTCACTCGCGTCTGACAGACACGAGTAGAGGAGAGCCGATCGACGGCTCTCCTGACAGGGGGGGTTCGCGCTGATTGTTTATCAGCGCAGCCCCCCCTCGGATGCCCACAATAGACCACCAGGATGCCGCCCAGGACCACCAGGGAAGCACCTAACATGTGGATGGCCAGGTAAGTCCCCCATGGCCATCCACATGTATAAAAATATGCCTAACTTTTGCCAATCAGTGCCCACAAATGGGCACTGACTGGCACCATATTGGCACCATTTTTTTTGTGATGCCCAGCAATGCCACCCACCAGTGTCATCAGTGGCACCCACCAGTGTCCATCAGTGCCACCTATCAGTGCCCACCCGTGCCCATCCGTGCCCAGCTATTAGTGCCCTTCCGTGCCACCTATTAGTGCCACCCATAAGTACCCATTAGTGCCACCCATAAGTACCCATCAGTGCCACCTATGAGTGCCCATCAGTGCCACCTATGAGTGCCCATCAGTGACGCATACCAGTGCCACCTATCAGTGCCGCCTATCAGTGCCTATCAGTGCCGCCTATCAGTGCCCATCATTAGTGCCCATCAGTGCCACTTCATTGGTTCCACCTCATCGGTGCCCATCAGTGCCACCTTATCAGTGCCCGTCAGTGCAGCCATATCAGTGCCCGTCAGTGAAGAAGAAAACATACTTATTTACCAAAAAAATTACAGAAACAAAGAAAAACTTAGTTTTTTTCAAAATTTTCGCTCTTTTTTTATTTGTTGTGCAAAAAATGAAAATCGCAGAGGCGATCAAATACCACCGAAAGAAAGCTCTATTTGTGGGAACAAAATTATAAAAAATGTGTTTGGGTACAGTGTAGCATGACCGCACAATTGTCATTCAAATTAGGACAGCGCTGAAAGCTGAAAATTGGCTTGGGCAGGAAGGTGTATAAGTGCCTGGTATTGAAGTGGTTAATGATGCTTAAAGTGAAAAAATAAAAGTGAAATATTCCTTTAAATATCGTGCCTGGGGGGGTGTCTATAGTATGCCTGTAAAGTGGCACGTGTTTCCCGTGTTCAGAACTATCCCTGCACAAAATTACATTTCTAAAGGAATAAAAGTCATTTAAAACTGCTTGCGGCTTTAATGTAATGTCTGGTCCCGGCAATATGGATGAAAATCATTGAGAACCCCCCCCCCCCAGCCCATTACCAGCCTATTTGGGTCTTGTATGGATATTAAGGGGAACCCCGCACCCAAATTAAAAAAAGGAAAGGCGTGGGGCCCCCAGGCCGTATATACTCTGAACAGCAGTATACAGGCGGTGCAAACAAGACAGGGACTGTAGGTTTGTTCTTAAGTAGAATCTGTTTATAATTTTGAACTGGTACATTTTTAAAGTGTAGCTCCAGACAAAAAAAATCTATTTTTAAGCTTTTTGGAAAACATAGGGAAGGGTCATCACCCCTGTAACATTTGTTTTGCTGTCTGTGCACCTGTCAGAAGATTTCACCTCACTTTCTGTCCCAGTGACAATTGGATTTAAAAAATTTGGGGTTTTTAGGGAAACAAGGATTGGTGATAAAGCATCAGTGGAGAGGAGACCCCTTTTTCCCATATTAACTCTTACAGAGTCCTAGGGGTAAATTTCCTCTGACTTCCTGTTGTCTCCCTCCGTTTGTAAGTAGGAGTCGTTTGAAAGTCGGATGTTTGAAAGTAGGGGCCTGCCCCATGTACTCTGCAGAAATTTGGGCCTTAGAAGTTGGTGTTGCCACAATACTGTAAGCCCTCACAGTTACTCTTGGTGGGCGCTGGAACGCCCTGCTGTGAACTATTATATCAAGAATTGTAATTACATGGCATTGTTGAACAGTGTCAGAAAAATTGGGCTTTTGGTGGTGGTGCTGCTGCTGGTGCTGGTGCCACAACACTGTAAGTCCTCACAATTACTCTTGGTGGGCGCTGGAACGGGCCCTGCTCTGAAAAATTAGATCAAGAATTGTAATTACATGCACCTGTTGAACAGGGGCAGAAAAATTGGGCCTTTGGTGGTGGTGGTGTTGTCACAACACTGTAAGCCCTCACAGTTACTCTTGGTGGGCGCAGGAATGGGCCCTGCTGTGAAATATTAGATCAAGAATTGTAATTACATGCCCCTGTTGAACAATGCAGAAAAATTGGGCCTTAGGCACTGGTGCTGGTGCCACAACACTGCAACCCCTCACAGATACTATACTTGGAGCGCAGGAATGAGCCCTGCTGCAAAGTATTGCAGCAAAAATTATAATAACACGCCCCTGTTAAACAGGGGCAGAAAAATTGGGCCTTAGCCACTGGTGGCGATTAGTGATGAGCCGAACACTCCCGGGTTCGGTTCGCACCAGAACCCGCGAACGGACCGAAAGTTCGTACGAACATTAGAACCCTATTAAATACAATGGATGCGAACGTTCGAATTCTAAAGTGCTAATTATAACGACTATTATGCATGTTATTGTCCTAAAAAGGGTTTGGGAACCCGGGTTCTGCACCAGGGGACATGTATCAATGCAAAAAGAAGTTTTAAAATTGGTCGTTTTTCGGGAGCAGTCATTTTAATGATGCATAAAGTGAAAAAAAAAAGTCAAATATTCCTTTAAATATCGTACCTGGGGGGTGTCTAAAGTATGCCTGTGAAGTGCCACGTGTTTCCCGTGTTTAGAACTGTCCCTGCACAAAATGACACTTCTAAAGGAAAAAAAAGCCATTTAAAACTGCTTGCGGCTTTAATGTAATGTCTGGTCCCGGTAATATGGATGAAAATCTTTAAGAAAAATGGCATAGCTACCCCATGACCCCCCCCCTACCCCAGCCCATTACCAGCCCCTTTGGGTCTTGTATGGATATTAAGGGGAACCCCGCACATAAAATAAAAAAGGCCCTATATACTCTGAACAGCCGTATACAGGCGGTGCATACAAGACAGGGACTGTAGGTTTGTTCTTATGTAGAATCTGTTTGTAATTTTGAACAGGTACATTGTTGAAGTGTAGCTCCAGCCCAAAAATCGATTTTTAAACTTTTTGGAAAACATAGGTAAGGGTTATCACCCCTGTAACATTTGTTTTGCTGTCTGTGCCCCTGTTCAGAACATTTCACCTCACTTTCCGTCCCAATGACAACTGTTTTTGAAATGTGGTGTTTTTATTGAAACAAGGATTGGTGATAAAGCATCAGTACAGAGGAGACACCTTTCTCCCATATTAATTCTTACAGGAGAGAATTTTCCTTCCTAGGGGTAGATTTCCTCTCACTTCCTGTTGTCTTCTTGCGTTTGCAAGTAGGAGTCGTTTGTAAGTTGGATGTTTGAAAGTAGGGACCTGCCGTATATACTCTGCAGAAATAGGCCCCTTAGTTGTTGGTGTTGGCACAACACTGTAAGCACTCACAGTTACTCTTGGTTGGTGCTGGAACGCCCTGCTGTCAACTATTATATCAGGAATTGTAATTACATATAATTGTTGAACAGTGGTAGTAAAAATTGGGCCTTGATGGTGGTGCTGGTGCCACAACACTGTAAGCCCTGACAGTTACTCTTGGTGGGTGCAGCAATGGGCCCTGCTGTGAATTATTAGATCAAGAATTGTAATTGCATGCCCCTGTTGAACAGGGGCTGAAAAATTGGGCCTTTCGTGGTGGTGGTGGTGGTGGTGGTGTTGCCACAACACTGTAAGCCCTCAGAGTTACTCTTGGTGGGTGCAGGAATGGGCCCTGCTGTGAATTATTAGATCAAGAATTGTAATTACATGCCCCTTTTGAACAGGGGCTGAAAAATTGGGCCTTTCGTGGTGGTGGTGGTGGTGGCGTTGCCACAACACTGTAAGCCCTCAGAGTTACTCTTGGTGGGTGCAGCAATGGGCCCTGCTGTGAATTATTAGATCAAGAATTGTAATTACATGCCCCTGTTGAACAGGGGCTGAAAAATTGGGCCTTAGGCACTGGTGGCACAACACTGCAACCCCTCACAGATACTGTACTTGGAGCACAGCAATGAGCCCTGTTGCAAAGTATTGCTTCAAAAATTGTAATTACACGCCCCTGTTAAACAGGGGCTGAAAAATTGGGCCTTAGGCACTGGTGGCACAACACTGCAACCCCTCACAGATACTGTACTTGGAGCACAGCAATGAGCCCTGTTGCAAAGTATTGCTTCAAAATTGTAATTACACGCCCCTGTTAAACAGGGGCTGAAAAATTGGGCGTTAGGCACTGGTGGCGGCACCCATAAACAAAAATGATCTTCCAAGCTATCATCATCAATCGTATCATTGAGGACTCGGAGGAGGAGGATAGCCAGTCAACATAACAGCACAGGCACTCAGCATCAGCATCAGTCTTGAAGGGATGTGACATGTTAAAATCAATTAGTCTGTTATATCAGCATCAGGTGTGTGGTAGCTGGTGGTGATCCAAGACTGGTTCATCTTGATGAAAGTCAGTCGATCAACCGAGTCGGTGGACAGGCGCACCCTGTGATCCGTGACAAATCCTCCAGCAGCACTGAATGTGCGTTCCGAAAGAACGCTGGATGCAGGACAGGCCAGTAGCTCAATTGCATACTGTGCAAGCTCTGGCCAGTGATCCATCCTCAAGACCCAGTAAGCCAGAGGATTTTCGGTGGGGAAGGTGTCCAAGTCTGACCTTGCCCCTAGATATTCCTGCACCATGTTTATCAGACGCTGGCGATGGTTGCTGGAACCGATCATACTTTGGGGCTGCGGACTAAAGAATTGTCTGAACGCATCGGTCAGACGGCCACCTTCCCCACCGCTCCTTCTTTGACTGGCCGAAGCCTCAGCAACTCGTTGTCCAGGACCAGGAGTTTGTAACCTCCCAGTCTCTGGGAACGCGTTGCACAGACCTTTCTGCAAGGCCTCCCGGAGTTGTCTCATCCTCTGCTCCCTCTGCGACGGTAACATAAGTTCCGCAACCTTACCCTTGTACCGTGGATCAAGGAGAGTGGCCAGCCAGTAATGGTCCCTCTCCTTGATCCGAAGAATACGAGGATCCTTCCGCAGACTTTGCAGGATCAGGGAGGCCATGCAGCGTAGGTTAGCTGAGGCATTCGGTCCGGAGTCCTCTGGGTCACTAAGGACGACATGATCCGCAGCCACCTCCTCCCAGCCACGTACAAGTCCACGGGTTTCTTGGGACTGTAAATCATCCCTAAAAGACTGCTGCTGTTGATGCTGCTGAGTGCCAGGCTCCACCTCCATGCTGACACAATCCTCCTCCTCCTCGTCCTCTTCCTGTGCGATGGGTGGGACAGAAGGAACACTGTCTGGTAAAGGGGGCCTTGAGAGGCAAGGAAGTCCTCCTCTTCCTGCCTCTGTTCTGCCTCAAGTGCCCTGTCCATTATTCCACGCAGCGTGTGCTCCAACAGGTGGACAAGAGGTACAGTGTCACTGATGCATGCACTGTCACTGCTCACCATCCTCGTGGCCTCCTCAAATGGTGCCAGGACAGTGCATGCATCCCTGATCATGCCCCACTGGCGTGGAGAAAAAAAAACCAAGCTCCCCTGACCCTGTCCTGGTGCCGTAGTCGCACAGGTACTCATTGATGGCCATCTGCTGCGTGTGCAGCCGCTGCAGCATGGCCAACGTTGAGTTCCACCTGGTGGGCATGTCACATATAAGGCGGTTCTTGGGCAGGTTCAACTCCTTTTGCAGCTCAGCCAGGCGAGCACTGGCATTATAAGATCTGCGGAAATGCACACAGACTTTCCTGGCCTGCCTCAGGACATCCTGTAAGCCCGGGTACCTGCCCAAGAACCGCTGCACCACCAGGTTAAGGACGTGAGCCACACAGGGCACATGGGTCAGTTGTCCCTGTCGGAGGGCGGAGAGGAGGTTGGTGCCATTGTCGCAAACCACCATTCCTGGCTTAAGCTGGCGTGGCGTCAACCACCTCTCGGCCTGGCCCTGCAGAGCAGACAGGACCTCTGCCCCAGTGTGGCTTCTGTCCCCCAAACACACCAGCGCAAGCACGGCATGGCATCTTTTTGCCTGCGTACTTGCGTAGCCCCTTGAACGCCTACGGAGCACCGCTGGTTCAGAGGACAAAGCACAGGAAGAGGCCATGGAGGAAGAAGAAGAGGAGGGGGTGGAGGAGAGAGGTGTGTCACAACCAGTAGTAGCATTTTGGAGGCGTGGCGGTGGAACAACCTCCAACACTACTGCACCTTGTCCTGCATCCTTCCCAGCTGCCAAAAGAGTGACCCAATGGGCCGTGAAAGAAAGGTAACGTCCCTGTCCATGCCTGCTGGACCATGAGTCAGCGGTAATATGCACCTTACCGCTGACCGCCCTGTCCAGCGAGGCCAAGACATTGCCTTCCACATGTCGGTAGAGAGCCGGAATAGCCTTCCGTGAGAAAAAGTGGCGTTTGGGAACCTGCCACTGAGGAACCGCACATTGCACAAACTCACGGAAGGGGGCCGAGTCTACCAACTGAAAAGGCAGCAGTTGAAGCGCTAGCAATTTAGCCAAGCTAGCATTCAACCGCTGGCCATGTGGATGGCTGGGAGTGAACTTCTTTTGACGGTCCAGCAGCTGGGGCAGGGAAATTTGCCTGCTAGAATCGGACGTCGGTGTACTGCTAGCAGAGTGGCCACAAGTACTTGGCTGTGACACACCTAATTCTACACCTTCATTCCTCTCAGTGCATGTTTCAGAGAGGACTGAAGTTATAGTGGGGTTGGAGATCCCAGCTGATGCGGTGCAAGGAGAGGTCCGCTTTGTTCTTTGGTGTGGGTCTTTGAGGTAGGCTTGCCAACGAGCTGCATGGCAGGTCAACATATGTCTGGTCAGGCATGTGGTACCCAAGCGGCTGATGTTTTGGCCACGCGATATACGCTTGAGACATATGTTGCAAACAGCAGCTGTGCGATCTGATGCACTAGCCTCAAAAAAGGCCCACACCAAAGAACTTTTTGAATGACGGGCAGAGGCAGCGCCCTGCACAGGCGGAGCTCTGCGGTGTGATTCCGTCGGTGTACTGCCCTTACGCTGGCCACCAAAGGGCATCCTGCCTCGTTGGAGATGTGCCTCCTCCTCATCCTCCTCCTCCTCCTCTCTCCTATTAGGCACCCACGTGGAGTCAGTGACCTCATCACCCCCTCCCTCCTCATCACTGGAGCCAATCTGGCAGTATGCTGCAGCTGCTGGAACATGACTGCCAGATTGGTGTCCTTCTTGAGCATCCCCTCTGTCTGCTCTCACGCTACTGCCTTCCTCTAGCTGGGTTTCATCATCAGACCCTTCGAAACGCTGGGCATCCTCCTGGAGCATGTACCCAACACTGTGCTCAAACAGTTCGGGGGACTCCTCAGGAGGAGGACATGGTGGGTCTAGGGAAGGAGTGACTGATGATGAGTCTGACATTGATACCAGGGAAGAGGACGCTTTGCCAGCTGCTTTGCCAGTACCCTGAGCCTGGGTGAGAGAGGATGAGGAGGAGGAGGAGGGCTTGGTCATCCACTCTACCAAGTCTTCGGCATGATGTGGCTCAACATGTCCAGCTGCCGAAAAGAAGGACAAGCGTGTCCCATGGCCATGTGCTGATGACAATGCACCGCGTCCACGACCAGCACTGTTGCCCCCAGACACAGAGCCTGCTTGCCCTCTTTTATTGCCTCCTGACTGTCTGCCTCTCCTTGTTTGCCTTCCAGACATTGTAATGGATGGCCTGCAGGGAGATGGGAAAAAAAGCAATAAGGGCTACCTTCAGGTGTCCTTCTCTGTCCCTTTACTTAAGGATTTCTAAATCTGGTTGAGGATGATTGCTTTCGCACAGAATAGCACAATGACAATTTCCCTGACTGTCCAAAAAACAAGGATTTCAAAGATGGTTGATGAGGAATGCTTTAGCACAGTATAGCACAATCAGAATTTTCCTCACTGTCCTTCCCTGTCCCTACAAACAAGGTTTAGCACAGTAAAACACACTGACACTCTCCCTACCTATAGTTTTCTGTCCCTATAAAAAATTTTTTTTTTAAAGATGGTTGATGAGGAATGCTTTAGCACAGTATAGCACAATGAGAATTTCCCTCACTGTCCTTCCCTGTCCCTACAAACAAGGTTTAGCACAGTAAAACACACTGACACTCTCCCTACCTATAGTTTTCTGTCCCTATAATTTTTTTTTTTTTAAAGATGGTTGATGAGGAATGCTTTAGCACAGTATAGCACAATGAGAATTTCCCTCACTGTCCTTCCCTGTCCCTACAAACAAGGTTTAGCACAGTAAAACACACTGACACTCTCCCTACCTATAGTTTTCTGTCCCTATAATTTTTTTTTTTTTTAAAGATGGTTGATGAGGAATGCTTTAGCACAGTATAGCACAATGAGAATTTCCCTCACTGTCCTTCCCTGTCCCTACAAACAAGGTTTAGCACAGTAAAACAGACTGACACTGGGGGCGTGTCCGGATGTGAGAGCCAGAGGACGTGTTTTTGAAGAGCTCCGGCTCTCCTGTATGAATCCTTTGCCATCCGTGCATTTCCATCGATTTAAAAGAGAAACAACTCACTCCAGCCTGTTCCCCTGTGTCCCCTGTCTCATCCTGGGACGAAATTGTGGAGACTCTCTGCCCGGATCGCCTGCACGCCTGCACGCCTGAATCCTCCACTCACCTGAGGCCGCCGCCATCTTCCCGGCCTGCTACTGTGCTGCACTGCAAGGACCTGATCCCAGCTTGCCTGCAGGTAAGGGACTGTCATCCGGCCACATCTGCCTGCCCATCCACCTTCCTGGCCCGATCCGGAGGTCCGCTGGGCCGAAAAAGGGATCAGTGGAGGCCGCGACCCGGTGCGGCCTAGTGCGGCCTACGAAGCACCGGTCTTTCCTAGACCGCCGCCCCGCCGGGAGTGCACCGCGGCCGACATCGCCGAGCGCGACAGCGCGGATCGCCTGCCTTCTCACGCCCTGTCATCCCTGCCTAGGCCTGGGGTGCTGTGGCACTGAACTTGCCTAATTTGGAGCGGCTGCGTTGCCCCTGGAGCCCAGCTTCTCCGGTCCTCCGCCACCCTTCTGTCTCAGCCTTGCTGCGCTGGTCCCAGCTTCTCATCCTTATCACCCTGTCCCTACTTCTTTGTCTACTGTGGGGTGGGGGGCGGCCGGTGACCGCTGTCGTTACCTGGTACCTGCAGCGGCACCTGACATAATCCCTCCCGAGACACCTGCTGTGGCCTGGGTCGCCGTCAAATCTCCTGAGAGTGGGCCCCCCCTGTCGAATTGTCAGATGTCCTCCTCCTCCAAAAAAGGGAACAGGTCCTCGAAAGCCACAAAGACCAACGTACCACTCCTGCTGCCACCGCCATCTTCCCCACAACCTGATCCCATACTTCTGGGTCGGCTTCGGGCCTTGCTGGCTGGCTTAGAAATGGATCCCATTGAAGCTCCGCCGACAGAGGGGCCAGCCCCACTGGCTAAAGATGGTACAGCAGTGATCCTCGCTGCGATCGAGCAGAGTAGGACCTCGCTTTTGGTGCATATTGACCACCTCGCTGAAGAATGTAACCTCATACGAAACGACCTTGACAAAATGAGGGGTAGAATGGCGGAAACTGAATCCAGAGTGTCGACCACTGAAGATCTTACGGCCTCCCATACCGCCTCCATTACCGAGCTGCAGCGCACAGTGCAGTCCCTCGTCGCAAAGTCAGATGATGCCGAGAACAGGCTGAGGCGCAATAATGTCAGAGTCCTAGGTTTGCCTGAGGGAGAAGAGGGAGACCACCCTGCTATATTTGCGGAGGAGTTCTTTAAAAATCTCCTGGGCCTTACAGATGTTCCCCCTACCTACGTGGTGGAGAGGGCCCACCGGGTGCCCGCGGGCCGAGCCACCCCGGGGAAACCCCCCAGGCCCTTCTTAGTCCGTTTTCTTAACTATCGGGACAGGGACAAGATTCTGTCGGAAGCCCGCCAACATCCCACGCTCAAATATGGTAACTCCTCTGTCCTCCTCTTCCCTGACTTTTCGGCGGACTTGCAGAGAAAGAGGAAAACCTTCAACGATGTCCGCAAACGACTTAGAGATAAGGACATTAAATATGGCATGCTTTACCCAAGCCGCCTACGAGTCCAACATGAGGGGACGGTCCGCTTCTTTGATAACCCAGCGGATGCTGACGACTGGCTGACCAACCTGCGTTGATGAGATCTTCTCACGGTCACCTTTGATGCACGGATCTTCCACTTCCTTGTTCGCTATATCCTATTACACCTTCTTCAACCACCGGAGTTACTTCAAATGTACTTTTACACGAGACCCCCACGAGGCTTTAGATTGCCCTTGTTTTCGCTTTTGGTTTTGTTTTTTGTTTTTCCTCTTAGAGCACGGACTTTATTTTCCGCTGACTTTGAGGATATAGGTTTATGGGATAGATATCCCACGTCCCTCTGCTTCTTGTTCGTACGTGACGGATGCGACACTGTCCGTCGACAGAGTGGATGAACTGCTACAAGAAGTGTAGGGCCCCCAGTGTAAGGGTTCACTAACACTCTTTATAAAAGTTTTTCGTTTGGGTAAAAACTGTTCCCAGACTTTCCCCCCCTGTTAGGAGGTAGGCTGGGTATAGTAGGATAGGCACCGTGCCTGGGAAGTTGATTAGGGATTTAGTCATCCCTTGTTCTTATGGTTTTATATTTCTTATCTGTATGCTTTTGTTTTGTGTTACGCTTAAGTACTGTCAGCATTTTATGCAGTGTGACCGGGATCTTGCTGCCTGTGGGGTGCACCGGTACATGCCCTCTAGAGTATCTCCTTAATTGTTTTTCCCCTTCATCCAATGGCTAGTCAAGTAGTAGACTCCTTCACCATTCTCTCCTGGAATGTCAGGGGTCTTAACTCCAAATTTAAGCGAGCCCTTTTATTCAAATACTTAAAATCTCACTCCCCCCAGATTATTCTCCTTCAGGAGACTCACCTCACGGGCAGCAAGATTTTGACTCTCAAGAAACCGTGGATACAGCGAGCGATACATGCCACCTATTCTACATACGCCAGAGGTGTATCGGTTCTTGTCCATAAGAATTTCCCCTGTGTAATTGAGGAGATCTGTACTGATCCCCAGGGGAAATTTGTGATAGTGGTGTTCACGCTATGGTCTGTCAGGTATATTGTTCTTAATGTATACATCCCTCCCCCGTTTTCCTCCGCATTATTATATGAGGTTCTAGAAAAAATTTCACCTTTCTGCCCGGGGAAGGTTCTGGTAATGGGCGACTTTAATGCCATCTTATCACCTGAGCTAGATAGACCTGCCCCGACTAAGAAACAGTGTATGGACCTCTCTGCCTGGGCTCAGGCGGTGGGGCTGGTGGAGATCTGGAGGTGGAGGCACCCTACCACAAGGGCCTATTCATGTTTTTCGGCATCATATAAGACTGCGTCGCGGATAGACCTAGCCTTCTCCAACCCTGCACTGTTAGCGGATGTTCTGGAGACGTCCTATCTGCCTAGCAGTCTGTCCGATCATAATCCCTTAGTGGTGGTGCTTCGCTCCCCGGCTTCCCGGAGCGCTTCGCTCTGGAGGTTGGGCACACAATGGGTCTCTCATCCTGACCTCGCTGGCCAGCTGCCGCCCCTGCTGTCTGAGTTCTGGGAAAATAATAAAGACTCCTCTTCTCCCGATATTGTATGGGATGCCTTTAAAGCTTTCACGAGGGGACAGTATATTTCTTCTATTGCTAGCATCAAAAAACAACAATCGGCTGCAGCGCTGGCGCTGCAGAAGGCTGTTGAAGATCACACTGCTAAGTATAGCAATGACCCCACCCCAGTTCACTTTGACCTACTAATGGTGGCTCGGAGGGAACTGCAGTTGCACCTGGCTGAGGTCACGCGACTCGAGTCGTATAGAGGTAAACAGAGGGCCTTTGAACAGGGTGACCGGAATGGCCGCCTACTAGCCATGATGGCACAACACGACCAACCCCTTACACTTGTATCCACCCTGCAGACCCCGGGGGGCGGGACGGTGTCCTCCCCCTCTGATATTCTACAGACGTTTAACTCCTTTTATGGCAAGTTATACTCGTCCGGTCTGTCCTCAGAGTTTCGGCCGGAGGCGCTGAATGGTCTGTTAGACCCGTTGGCGCTTGGCTGGCTCTCGGACCATGAAAGAGAGATTTTGGTCCAACCTTTTGCGGTCTCGGAGGTCGTAAAGGCTATCCGATCCTTCCCCCCCGGCAAGGCGCCGGGGCCGGATGGGCTTCCAATAGACTTTTATAGGGCTCATGTGGAACTTCTAGCACCCCTGCTGGCACAACTGTATACTGTATGCCTGGCAGACGGTAGTCTGCCTGTTTCAATGTATCACGCATACTTGACACTGATATATAAGGCTCCCAAGGACCCCACTTCCTGTGCTTCATATCGTCCTATTGCATTGCTTAATTCTGACTTTAAAATTCTGACTAAGCTTCTGGCCCTTCGGTTATACCCCATGCTACCCTCAGTGATAGACCCAGACCAGACAGGTTTCATGCCCCGTAGGTCCACGGATGTGAATCTCAGAAGACTATTCACCAACATACACGCTCACCACCTCAATAAGGGATCTCGTACTGTGGCCTCTCTGGACGTGGAAAAGGCCTTTGATACGGTCGAGTGGCCCTTCTTATGGGAAACTTTGCGCAGGATGGGGTTTCCTTTGCAGTTTATCAGGTGGCTCCAGGTGATCTACAAGTGCCCCACTTCCTCGGTGCGCTTGGGGGGTGGACTATCGGCCCCCTTCGGGCTTACCAGGGGAACGAGGCAGGGCTGCCCTCTCTCGCCGGCTTTGTTTGCCCTCGCTATCGAACCGGTGGCGGAGGCACTTCGCACCTCACCGCACATTAGGGGTCTCCGACTCGGGTTGCTGGAGGAGAGGGTGGCCCTGTACGCCGATGACATGCTACTCTTCCTAAATGATGCCGGCCCGTCCTTGCAGGGAGCGCTAAATATTTTGGACACCTTTGCAGAGGTCACCGGTCTTAGGGTAAATTGGTCTAAATCCCTCCTGTTCCCAATTGATCCAGCGGCTAGGTCCACATCCCCTCCTGATAGCCCCATCCTGTGGGTAGACTCCTTTACATACTTGGGGGTACATGTCTCTGGTTCAGCCTCAGATTATATATCCTTAAATCTAGCCCCGGTACTGTTGGAGTCCCAGGCGAAGCTCAAATCCTGGAGTAATTTGCCCCTGTCATTATGGGGGCGAGTTAATCTCATAAAAATGAAGATTATTCCCAAACTGACATATCTTTTCCGCCACTCCCCACAATGGGTGCCCAAGTCCTTTTTTAAAAAATTAAACTGCATCTTTTCTTCCTTCTTATGGGGCCCCTCTCCTCCCAGATATAGGTTGACTACTCTAATGAGGCCACGAACGCAGGGTGGCATGGCATTCCCGGACTGTCATAAGTATTACCTCTCCGCGCAGTTGGTGACTGCGGCGTGGTGGCTGCAGCCGGACAGCACGAACTCGTCGACTGTGCTGGAAGCAACAGTGGTCGGTTCGTGGGAAGCTCTTCAATTACTACTTTTTAGGGGCCCTCGTGCCCCGTATCCTCTGACCCCTTCTATGCTTACCACCCTGCGGGCATGGCGGACAGGATTAGCTATTGAGAAATGTAAACAGTCTGAAATCTCCCCCAATGCCCCTATCTGGCTGAACCCTAGTCTATCTCACATCTACAAGATCCCTGACCCTTACGCGTGGACAAAATACGGTATCAAACTTGTGTCCCACATAATATCTCAAAACTCCCTACTCCCTTTCTCGCACCTTTCCTTTCAATACAACTTACCCGACCATTTCCTATTTAGATATCTGCAACTGTCCCACGCATTTACGGCGCAATTTCCACAATCTTCCTGCATTGTGGCCCAGTCGGAACTAGAGAGGACACTTAGATTTAGCTGTGAAGACAAACCCACCTCACATCTTTATTCGTACTTGATCTTTGTGTCTCTTCCACCTCTGGATAAACTCTGGAATAAATGGCAGACTGATATCCCCACATTAGATAGGGATGACTGGGACGACGTGTGGGACCTCCCCTTCAACTGCTTAGTTTCCATGCGAGACAGATTAGTGCAGTACAAAATAGTTCATAGAGCTTATTTTACCCCACACAGACTGCATAGGATGGACCCGGCCCACTCTTCGGGGTGTTGGAGATGCGGCGCCTCACCAGGCGACTTCTCCCATATCTTCTGGCGGTGTTCAGGGGCCAAACAGTATTGGGAAATGGTGCTGGATCTAATTAACAGAGTTGCTTCAGTCGCTGTGCCTTTGGCAATGGAGGTGTGCCTTTTGGGGCTCATTGAGACCATTGTACCATCCTCTGCCAAACGCACGCTAATTTCCTTGCTGCTCTTTTATGCCCGAAAGAATATTGCTATGCAGTGGAAGAGGCCTACCCCCCCCCCCCCACTTTGGCGCAATGGAAACACTTGGTAAACGGCAGCCTTCCTTTATACAAAGATACCTATGCCAATCGGGGCTGCCCACTGAAATATGACAAGGTCTGGCGCAATTGGTTAGATGAGCCCGAAACAGCCTAGGGAGCTGGGGGTGAACCAGATCATCGTGTCAAGGTTTGCCTTGCTCTTCTACCTCCCTCTTCCTCCGATGACCTCTGATATGTGTTCATTGACTAGTGGGTCTTACCATATTGGGTGCCCTACTTGATCTATTTGGGCGGTGCTGCTGTGCCCTTCCATGGCTGTGCATTGTATCGTTGGGTTCACATTGCAATTGTATTCTCATCTGTACATGTTCTTTTTTATGACTGTAGGTGCTTAAGCTGTATGTTTTGTACGTGTTAGAAAATTCAATAAAAACAATAAAAAAAAAAAAACAGACTGACACTCTCCCTACCTATCCTTCTCTTTCCCTAAACTAAAGGAATCCAGGTTAAGCAAGAAAAAAAAAATGTCACTGTCCCTGCCTATGCTTCTCTTTCCCTGCTCCGGAACACACTACACTAGGCCGCCGTGCTGGCGGCCTTTTATAGTGTGGGGCGTGTACTAAACACCCTCAGCAATAATTGGCCACAGGCATCCTGCCTGTGGCCAATCATTGCTCTCCTCGCTGCCGGCGCTGTGATTGGCCAAGCATGCGGGGTCACAGTGCATGCTTGGCCAATCACAGCGCCTGGATGACACTGCGATGGCGTAGTGCATTGTGGGCCGTTCGCGTCACTCGAATTTGGCGCGAACGGCCCAAATCGTTCGATCTTCGTCGAACGATCGAACAGCCGATGTTCGAGTCGAATGTATGTTCGACTCGAACACGAAGCTCATCCCTAGTGGCGATGCCCAGAACCAAAAATTTTCTTACAAGCTATCAACATGAACATGGAGGAAGAGGATAGTCACTCAGCATAACAGTATAGTCACTCAGCATCAGCATAGGCAGTCTTGAAGGGATCTCACATTCCAAAAAAAATTATTCTGCTACATCAGCATCAGATGCTTGGTAGCTGTAGATCCAAGATTGATTCATATTTATGTTGTTCAGCCGATCGACCCTAGTCCGTGGACAGGCGCACCCTGTGATCGGTTACAAAGCCTTCAGAAGCACTGTGCATTTCGAAAGAACGCTGGATGCAGGACAGGCCAATAGCTCAATTGCATACTGTGCAAGCTCTGGCCAGTGATCTATCCTCAAGACCCAGTAACCCAGATGATTTTCGGTGGGAAAGGTGTCCAAGTCTGATCTTGCTCCTAGGTATTCCTGCACCATGTGAATCAGACGCTGGCGATGGTTGCTGGAACCGATCATACCTTGGGGCTGCGGACTAAATAATTGTCTGAACGCATCGGTCAGACGGCCACCTTCTCTACTGCTCCTTCTGTGATGACCGAAGCCTCAGCAACATGTTGTCCAGGACCAGGAATTTGTAACCTCCCAGGCTCTGGAAACGCGTTGCACAAACCTTTCTGCAAGGCCTCCCGAAGATGTTTCATCCTCTGCTCCCTCTGCGACGGCTGGATAAGGTCCGCAACCTTATCCTTGTAACGTGGATCAAGGAGGGTTGCCAGTCAGTAATGATCCCTCTCCTTGATACCACGAATACGAGGATCCTTTTGCAGGCTTTGCAGGATCAGGGAGGCCATGCAGTGTAGGTTTGCTGAGGCATTCGGTCCGGAGTCCTCTGTGTCACTAAGGACGACATGATCCGTAGCCACCTCCTCCTAGCCACGTACAAGTCCATGGGTTTCTGGGGACTGTAAATGATCCCTTGAAGACTGCTGCTGATGCTGAGTGCTAGGCTCCACCTCCATGCTGACACAATCCTCCTCGTCCTCTTCCTGTGTGATCGGTGGGCCCGCGGGAACACTGTCTGGATAAAGGAGGCCTTGAGAGGTAAGGAAGTCCTCCTCTTCCTCCCTCTGTTCTGCCTCAAGTGCCCTGTCCATTATTCCACGCAGCGTGTGCTCCAACAGGTGGGCAAGAGGGACAGTATCACTGATGCATGCACTGTCACTGCTCACCATCCTCGTGGCCTCCTCAAATGGTGACAGGACAGTGCATGCATCCCTGATCATGACCCACTGGCGTGGCAAAAAAACCAAGCTCCCCTGACCCTGTCCTGGTGCCATAGTCGCACAGGTACTCATTGATGTCCCACTGCTGTGTGTGCAGCCGCTGCAGCATGGCCAACATTGAGTTCCACCTTGTTAGCATGTCACAGATTATGCGGTTCTTGGGCAGGTTTTATTCCTTTTGGAGGTCAGCCAGCCGAGCACTGGCATTATATGACTGGTGGAAATGCACACAGACTTTCCTGGCCTGCCTCAGGACATCCTGTAAGCCCGGGTACCTGCCCAAGAACCGCTGAACCACCAAGTTAAGGATGTGAGCCAAACAGGGCACATGGGTCAGCTGTCCCTGTCAGAGGGTGGAGAGGAGGTTGGTGCCATTGTTGCAAACCACCATTCCTGGCTTAAGCTGGCGTGGCGTCAACCACCTCTGAGCCTGCCCCTGCAGAGTTGACAGAATCTCTGCCCCAGTGTGGCTCCTGTCCCCCAAGCACACCAGCTCAAGCACCGCATGGCATCTTTTTGCTTGTGAACTTGCGTAGCCCCTTGAACGTCTATGGAGCACTGCTGGTTCTGAGGACAAATCAGCAGAGGAAGAGGCCATGGAGAAGAAGAGGAGGGGGTGGAGGAGAGAGGTGTGTCAGAATCACCACTAGTAGCATTTTGGAGGCGTGGTGGTGGAACAACCTCCAACACTACTGCACCCTGTCCTGCATCCTTCCCAGCTGCCAGCAGAGTCACCCAGTGGGCCACGAAAGATAGGTAACGCCCCTGTCCATGCCTGCTGGACCATGAGTCAATGGTAATATGCACCTTACCGCTGACCACCCTGTCCAGCGAGGCCAAGACATTGCCTTCCACATGCCGGTAGAGAGCCGGAATCGCCTTCCGTGAAAAAAAGTGCCGTTTGGGAACCTGCCACTGAGCAACCGCACATTGCACAAACTCACGAAAGGGGGCCGAGTCTACCAACTGAAAAGGCAGCAGTTGAAATGCTAGAAATTTAGCCAAGCTAGCATTCAACCGCTGGGCATGTGGATGGCTGGGAGTGAATTTCTTTTGCCGGTGTAGAAAATGAGGCAGGGAAATTTGCCTGGTACAATCGGACGGTGTACCGATAGCAGATTCCCCGCAAGTACTTGGCAGTGGCACACCTAATTCTACACCTTCATGCCTCTCAGTGCAGGTTTCTGAGAGGATTGAAGGTATAGTGGGGTTTGAGATCCCAGCTGATGAGGAGCAAGGAGAGGTCCGCTTTGTTCTTTGGTGTGGGTCTTTTATGTACGCTTGCCAACGGACTGCATGGCAGGTCGACATATGTCTGGTCAAGCATGTGGTGCCCGAGCGTCTGCTGTTTTGGCCATGCTTGATACGCTTCAGACATATGTTGCAAATAGCAACGGTGCGATCTGCTGCACACGTCTGAAAAAAAGGCCCACACCAAAGAACTTTTGGAAAAACACGCTGAGTCAGCAGCGCCCTGCACATGCGGAGCTCTGCGGTGTGATGCAGTCGGTTGGCTGCCCTTAAGCTGGCCCCTGGAGGGCATCCTGCCTCGTTGGAGATGTGCCTCCTCCTCCTCTCTCCTATTAGGCACCCATGTAGAGTCCGTGACCTCATCATCCCCTCCCTCCTCATCACTGGAGCAAACCTGGCAGTATGCTGCAGCTGGGGGAACATGACTGCCAGTTTGTTGTCCTTCTTGGGAACCCCCTCTGTCTGAGCTCACGTCACTGCCTTCCTCAAGCTGGGTACCATCATCAGAGCCTTCAAAAGGCTGCACATCCTCCTGCAGCATGTACCCAACACTGTGGTCGAACAGTTCGGGGGACTCCTGATGGTGGGGCTAGGGAATGAGTAACTGATGACCTCGAGCCGAAGAAATAGGCCGCTTTGGCATCTGCATTGGCAGCCAAGGTAGCCTGGGCGACAGAGGATGAGGATGGCTTGGTCATCCACTCTACCAACTCTTCTGCATGTTGCGGCTCAATACGGCCAGCTGCCGAAAAAAAGGACAAGCGTGCCCCACGGCCACGTGCCGATGAGGATGCACCGTGTCCACGACCAGCACTGTTGCCTCTAGACACAGAGCTTGCTTGCCCTCTTTTATTGGTCTATGAATGTCTGCCTCTCCTTGTTGGCCTTCCAGACATACTGTATTTGATGTATTGGAAAGGTATAGGTACACAAGGAATGGCCTGCAGTCAGCTTTACCTGCACACTGTGCCCAGTATACAGTACACTGACTTAATATACTGCAGCTTAGCTCAATCAACTGCCTGCCTGTATTATAAGGAAGAGAACAGGGATGGTCTGCAGTCAGGTTTACCTGCACACTGTGCCCAGTATATAGTACACTGACTTAATATACTGCAGCTTAGCTCAATCAACTGCCTGTCTGTATTATTAGGAAGAGAACAGGGATGGTCTGCAGTCACTTTTACCTGCACACTGAGCCCAGTATACAGTACACTGACTTAATATACTGCAGCGAGAATAACAGGAACACTCTGAAGTGATATCTAGCTAAACTGAATACTAATAAATATGTAGCGCTACCCCCAGTTAAGAGAGCCGCTGAGTTTTGTTTCGGGCCCTGTATACAGCACCGCCAACCCCCGGCAATCTACTCAGCCCACACTGGCACAGTTAGTCTAGGGATTGTTACCTTGTAACGGTCTATACCTGATTATACACAATCTGGCAGCATGAATAGATAACTACTATCTGCAAAGATGACACTAATACCAATGTGATAAAATATAACTAGATTTACTTTGATGTAAAGATTCAAGTTAAACACATCACATAATATAAATGCAGAGCCCTGCAGCAATAAACATATACCTCAGTGATAGTGCAGAGTAGGGATGAGCTTCGTGTTCGAGTCGAACATACGTTCGACTCGAACATCGGCTGTTCGATCGTTCGCCAAATTCGAGTGACGCGAACGACCCACAATGCACTACGCCATCGCAGTGTCATCCAGGCGCTGTGATTGGCCAAGCATGCACTGTGACCCCGCATGCTTGGCCAATCACAGCGCCGGCAGCGAGGAGAGCAATGATTGGCCACAGGCAGGATGCCTGTGGCCAATTATTGCTGAGGGTGTTTAGTACACGCCCCACACTATAAAAGGCCGCCAGCACGGCGGCCTAGTGTAGTGTGTTCCGGAGCAGGGAAAGAGAAACATAGGCAGGGACAGTGACATTTATTTTTTTCTTGCTTAACCTGGATTCCTTTAGTTTAGGGAAAGAGAAGGATAGGTAGGGAGAGTGTCAGTGTGTTTTACTGTGCGAATCCTTGTTTCTAGGGACAGGGAAGGACAGTGAGGGAATTCTCCTTGTGCTATAGTGTGCTTTAAAAAAAATTTTTTTCTAGGGACAGAAAACTATAGGTAGGGAGAGTGTCAGTGTGTTTTACTGTGCGAATCCTTGTTTCTAGGGACAGGGAAGGACAGTGAGGGAATTCTCCTTGTGCTATAGTGTGCTTTAAAAAAACATTTTTTCTAGGGACAGAAAACTATAGGTAGGGAGAGTGTCAGTTTCTTTCACTGTGATAATCCTTGTTTCTAGGGACAAAGAAGGAAAGTGAGTGAAATTCTCCTTGTGCTATAGTGTGCTTTAAAAAAACATTTTTTGTAGGGACAGAAAACTATAGGTAGGGAGAGTGTCAGTGTCTTTTACTGTGCGAATCCTTGTTTCTAGGGACAGGGAAGGACAGTGAGGGAATTCTCCTTGTGCTATAGTGTGCTTTAAAAAAACATTTTTTCTAGGGACAGAAAACTATAGGTAGGGAGAGTGTCAGTGTGTTTTACTGTGCGAATCCTTGTTTCTAGGGACAGGGAAGGACAGTGAGGGAATTCTCCTTGTGCTATAGTGTGCTTTAAAAAAACATTTTTTCTAGGGACAGAAAACTATAGGTAGGGAGAGTGTCAGTGTGTTTTACTGTGCGAATCCTTGTTTCTAGGGACAGGGAAGGACAGTGAGGGAAATCTCCTTGTGCTATAGTGTGCTTTAAAAAAACATTTTTTCTAGGGACAGAAAACTATAGGTAGGGAGAGTGTCAGTTTCTTTCACTGTGATAATCCTTGTTTCTAGGGACAAAGAAGGAAAGTGAGTGAAATTCTCCTTGTGCTATAGTGTGCTTTAAAAAAACATTTTTTCTAGGGACAGAAAACTATAGGTAGGGAGAGTGTCAGTGTCTTTTACTGTGCGAATCCTTGTTTCTAGGGACAGGGAAGGACAGTGAGGGAATTCTCCTTGTGCTATAGTGTGCTTTAAAAAAACATTTTTTCTAGGGACAGAAAACTATAGGTAGGGAGAGTGTCAGTGTGTTTTACTGTGCGAATCCTTGTTTCTAGGGACAGGGAAGGACAGTGAGGGAATTCTCCTTGTGCTATAGTGTGCTTTAAAAAAACATTTTTTCTAGGGACAGAAAACTATAGGAAGGAAGAGTGTCAGTTTCTTTCACTGTGATAATCCTTGTTTCTAGGGACAAAGAAGGAAAGTGAGTGAAATTCTCCTTGTGCTATAGTGTGCTTTAAAAAAACATTTTTTCTAGGGACAGAAAACTATAGGTAGGGAGAGTGTCAGTGTCTTTTACTGTGCGAATCCTTGTTTCTAGGGACAGGGAAAAACAGTGAGGGAATTCTCCTTGTGCTATAGTGTGCTTTAAAAAAACATTTTTTCTAGGGACAGAAAACTATAGGAAGGAAGAGTGTCAGTTTCTTTCACTGTGATAATCCTTGTTTCTAGGGACAAAGAAGGAAAGTGAGTGAAATTCTCCTTGTGCTATAGTGTGCTTTAAAAAAACATTTTTTCTAGGGACAGAAAACTATAGGTAGGGAGAGTGTCAGTGTGTTTTACTGTGCGAATCCTTGTTTCTAGGGACAGGGAAGGACAGTGAGGGAATTCTCCTTGTGCTATAGTGTGCTTTAAAAAAACATTTTTTCTAGGGACAGAAAACTATAGGTAGGGAGAGTGTCAGTGTCTTTTACTGTGCGAATCCTTGTTTCTAGGGACAGGGAAGGACAGTGAGGGAATTCTCCTTGTGCTATAGTGTGCTTTAAAAAAACATTTTTTCTAGGGACAGAAAACTATAGGTAGGGAGAGTGTCAGTGTGTTTTACTGTGCGAATCCTTGTTTCTAGGGACAGGGAAGGACAGTGAGGGAATTCTCCTTGTGCTATAGTGTGCTTTAAAAAAGCATTTTTTCTAGGGACAGAAAACTATAGGTAGGGAGAGTGTCAGTTTCTTTCACTGTGATAATCCTTGTTTCTAGGGACAAAGAAGGAAAGTGAGTGAAATTCTCCTTGTGCTATAGTGTGCTTTAAAAAAACATTTTTTCTAGGGACAGAAAACTATAGGTAGGGAGAGTGTCAGTGTGTTTTACTGTGCGAATCCTTGTTTCTAGGGACAGGGAAGGACAGTGAGGGAATTCTCCTTGTGCTATAGTGTGCTTTAAAAAAACATTTTTTCTAGGGACAGAAAACTATAGGAAGGAAGAGTGTCAGCTTCTTTCACTGTGATAATCCTTGTTTCTAGGGACAAAGAAGGAAAGTGAGTGAAATTCTCCTTGTGCTATAGTGTGCTTTAAAAAAACATTTTTTCTAGGGACAGAAAACTATAGGTAGGGAGAGTGTCAGTGTGTTTTACTGTGCGAATCCTTGTTTCTAGGAACAGGGAAGGACAGTGAGGGAATTCTCCTTGTGCTATAGTGTGCTTTAAAAAAACATTTTTTCTAGGGACAGAAAACTATAGGTAGGGAGAGTGTCAGTGTCTTTTACTGTGCGAATCCTTGTTTCTAGGGACAGGGAAGGACAGTGAGGGAATTCTCCTTGTGCTATAGTGTGCTACAGCATTCCTCATCAAACATCTTTGAAATCCTTGTTTTTTTGGACAGTCAGGGAAATTGTCGTTGTGCTATTCTGTGCAAAAGCAATCATCCTCAACCATATTTAGAAATCCTTAAGTAAAGGGACAGAGAAGGACACCTGAAGGTAGCCCTTATTGCTTTTTTCCCATCTCCCTGCAGGCCATCTATTAGAATGTCTGGAAGGCAAACAAGGAGAGGCAGACAGTCAGGAGGCAATAAAAGAGGGCAAGCAGGCTCTGTGTCTGGGGGCAACAGTGCTGGTCGTGGACGCGGTGCATTGTCATCAGCACATGGCCATGGGACACGCTTGTCCTTCTTTTCGGCAGCTGGACATGTTGAGCCACATCATGCCGAAGACTTGGTAGAGTGGATGACCAAGCCCTCCTCCTCCTCCTCATCCTCTCTCACCCAGGCTCAGGGTACTGGAAAAGCAGCTGCCAAAGCGTCCTCTTCCCTGGTATCAATGTCAGACTCATCATCAGTCACTCCTTCCCTAGACCCACCATGTCCTCCTCCTGAGGAGTCCCCCGAACTGTTTGAGCACAGTGTTGGGTACATGCTCCAGGAGGATGCCAAGCGTTTCGAAGGGTCTGATGATGAAACCCAGCTAGAGGAAGGCAGTAGCGTGAGAGCAGACAGAGGGGATGCTCAAGAAGGACACCAATCTGGCAGTCATGTTCCAGCAGCTGCAGCATACTGCCAGATTGGCTCCAGTGATGAGGAGGGAGGTGATGATGAGGTCACTGACTCCACATGGGTGCCTAATAGGAGAGAGGAGGAGGAGGAGGATGAGGAGGAGGCACATCTCCAACGAGGCAGGATGCCCTTTGGTGGCCAGCGTAAGGGCAGTACACCGACGGAATCACACCGCAGAGCTCCGCCTGTGCAGGGCGCTGCCTCTGCCCGTCATTCAAAAAGTTCTTTGGTGTGGGCCTTTTTTGAGGCTAGTGCATCAGATCGCACAGCTGCTGTTTGCAACATATGTCTCAAGCGTATATCGCGTGGCCAAAACATCAGCCGCTTGGGTACCACATGCCTGACCAGACATAAGTTGACCTGCCATGCAGCTCGTTGGCAAGCCTACCTCAAAGACCCACACCAAAGAACAAAGCGGACCTCTCCTTGCACCGCATCAGCTGGGATCTCCAACCCCACTATAACTTCAGTCCTCTCTGAAACATGCACTGAGAGGAATGAAGGTGTAGAATTAGGTGTGTCACAGCCAAGTACTTGCGGCCACTCTGCTAGCAGTACACCGACGTCCGATTCTAGCAGGCAAATTTCCCTGCCCCAGCTGCTGGACCGTCGAAAGAAGTTCACTCCCAGCCATCCACATGCCCAGCGGTTGAATGCTAGCTTGGCTAAATTGCTAGCGCTTCAACTGCTGCCTTTTCAGTTGGTAGAC
The DNA here is from genome assembly GCA_029206835.1 of Rana muscosa. Taxonomy (NCBI): domain Eukaryota; kingdom Metazoa; phylum Chordata; class Amphibia; order Anura; family Ranidae; genus Rana; species Rana muscosa. The sequence continues at coordinate 173,759,970 of CM055123.1, forward strand.
TCGGCCCCCTTCCGTGAGTTTGTGCAATGTGCGGTTCCTCAGTGGCAGGTTCCCAAACGCCACTTTTTCTCACGGAAGGCTATTCCGGCTCTCTACCGGCATGTGGAAGGCAATGTCTTGGCCTCGCTGGACAGGGCGGTCAGCGGTAAAGTGCATATTACCGCTGACTCATGGTCCAGCAGGCATGGACAGGGACGTTACCTTTCTTTCACGGCCCATTGGGTCACTCTTTTGGCAGCTGGGAAGGATGCAGGACAAGGTGCAGTAGTGTTGGAGGTTGTTCCACCGCCACGTCTCCAAAATGCTACTACTGGTTGTGACACACCTCTCTCCTCCACCCCCTCCTCTTCTTCTTCCTCCATGGCCTCTTCCTGTGGTTTGTCCTCGGAACCAGCGGTGCTCCGTAGGCGTTCAAGGGGCTACGCAAGTACGCAGGCAAAAAGATGCCATGCCGTGCTTGCGCTGGTGTGTTTGGGGGACAGAAGCCACACTGGGGCAGAGGTCCTGTCTGCTCTGCAGGGCCAGGCCGAGAGGTGGTTGACGCCACGCCAGCTTAAGCCAGGAATGGTGGTTTGCGACAATGGCACCAACCTCCTCTCCGCCCTCCGACAGGGACAACTGACCCATGTGCCCTGTGTGGCTCACGTCCTTAACCTGGTGGTGCAGCGGTTCTTGGGCAGGTACCCCGGCTTACAGGATGTCCTGAGGCAGGCCAGGAAAGTCTGTGTGCATTTCCGCAGATCTTATAATGCCAGTGCTCGCCTGGCTGAGCTGCAAAAGGAGTTGAACCTGCCCAAGAACCGCCTTATATGTGACATGCCTACCAGGTGGAACTCAACGTTGGCCATGCTGCAGCGGCTGCACACGCAGCAGAGGACCATCAATGAGTACCTGTGCGACTACGGCACCAGGACAGGGTCAGGGGAGCTTGTTTTTTTTTCTCCACGCCAGTGGGGCATGATCAGGGATGCATGCACTGTCCTGGCACCATTTGAGGAGGCCACGAGGATGGTGAGCAGTGACAGTGCATGCATCAGTGACACTGTACCTCTTGTCCACCTGTTGGAGCACACGCTGCGTGGAATAATGGACAGGGCACTTGAGGCAGAACAGAGGCAGGAAGAGGAGGACTTCCTTGCCTCTCAAGGCCCCCTTTACCCAGACAGTGTTCCTTCTGTCCCACCCATCGCACAGGAAGAGGAGGAGGAGGAGGAGGAGGAGGAGGAGGAGGAGGATTGTGTCAGCATGGAGGTGGAGGCTGGCACTCAGCATCATCAGCAGCAGTCTTTTAGGGATGATTTACAGTCCCAAGAAACCAGTGGACTTGTACGTGGCTGGGAGGAGGTGGCTGCGGATCATGTCGTCCTTAGTGACCCAGAGGACTCCGGAGCGAATGCCTCAGCAAACCTACGCTGCATGGCCTCCCTGATCCTGCAAAGTCTGCGGAAGGATCCTCGTATTCTTCGGATCAAGGAGAGGGACCATTACTGGCTGGCCACTCTCCTTGATCCACGGTACAAGGGTAAGGTTGCGGACCTTATGTTACCATCGCAGAGGGAGCAGAGGATGAGACAACTCCAGGAGGCCTTGCAGAAAGGTCTGTGCAACGCGTTCCCAGAGACTGGGAGGTTACAAACTCCTGGTCCTGGACAACGAGTTGCTGAGGCTTCGGCCAGTCAAAGAAGGAGCGGTGGGGAAGGTGGCCGTCTGACCGATGCGTTCAGACAATTCTTTAGTCCGCAGCCCCAAAGTATGATCGGTTCCAGCAACCATCGCCAGCGTCTGATAAACATGGTGCAGGAATATCTAGGGGCAAGGTCAGACTTGGACACCTTCCCCACCGAAAATCCTCTGGCTTACTGGGTCTTGAGGATGGATCACTGGCCAGAGCTTGCACAGTATGCAATTGAGCTACTGGCCTGTCCTGCATCCAGCGTTCTTTCGGAACGCACATTTAGTGCTGCTGGAGGATTTGTCACGGATCACAGGGTGCGCCTGTCCACCGACTCGGTTGATCGACTGACTTTCATCAAGATGAACCAGTCTTGGATCACCACCAGCTACCACACACCTGATGCTGATATAACAGACTAATTGATTTTAACATGTCACATCCCTTCAAGACTGATGCTGATGCTGAGTGCCTGTGCTGTTATGTTGACTGGCTATCCTCCTCCTCCGAGTCCTCAATGATACGATTGATGATGATAGCTTGGAAGATCATTTTTGTTTATGGGTGCCGCCACCAGTGGCTAAGGCCCAATTTTTCAGCCCCTGTTTTACAGGGGCGTGTAATTACAGTTTTTTTAGCAATAATTTGCCATAGGGCTCATTGCTGTGCTCCAAGTACAGTATCTGTGAGGGGTTGGAGTGTTGTGGCACCAGTGCCTAAGGCCCAATTTTTCAGCCCCTGTTTAACAGGGGCGTGTCATTACAATTTTTGAAGCAATACTTTGCAACAGGGCTCATTGCTGTGCTCCAAGTACAGTATCTGTGAGGGGTTGTAGTGTTGTGCCACCAGTGCCTAAGGCCCAATTTTTCAGCCCCTGTTCAACAGGGGCATGCAATTACAATTCTTGATCTAATAATTCACAGCAGGGCCCATTCCTGCACCCACCAAGAGTAACTCTGAGGGCTTACAGTGTTGTGGCAACACCACCACCACCACCACCACCACGAAAGGCCCAATTTTTCAGCCCCTGTTCAACAGGGGCATGCAATTACAATTCTTGATCTAATAATTCACAGCAGGGCCCATTGCTGCACCCACCAAGAGTAACTCTGAGGGCTTACAGTGTTGTGGCAACACCACCACCACCACCACCACCACGAAAGGCCCAATTTTTCAGCCCCTGTTCAACAGGGGCATGCAATTACAATTCTTGATCTAATAATTCACAGCAGGGCCCATTCCTGCACCCACCAAGAGTAACTCTGAGGGCTTACAGTGTTGTGGCAACACCACCACCACCACCACCACGAAAGGCCCAATTTTTCAGCCCCTGTTCAACAGGGGCATGCAATTACAATTCTTGATCTAATAATTCACAGCAGGGCCCATTGCTGCACCCACCAAGAGTAACTGTCAGGGCTTACAGTGTTGTGGCACCAGCACCACCATCAAAGGCCCAATTTTTACTACCACTGTTCAACAATTATATGTAATTAAAATTCCTGATATAATAGTTGACAGCAGGGCGTTCCAGCACCAACCAAGAGTAACTGTGAGTGCTTACAGTGTTGTGTCAACACCAACAACTAAGGGGCCTATTTCTGCAGAGTATATACGGCAGGTCCCTACTTTCAAACATCCAACTTACAAACGACTCCTACTTGCAAACGCAAGAAGACAACAGGAAGTGAGAGGAAATCTACCACTAGGAAGGAAAATTCTCTCCTGTAAGAATAAATATGGGAGAAAGGTGTCTCCTCTGTACTGATGCTTTATCAGCAATCCTTGTTTCAAGAAAAACACCACATTTCAAAAACAGTTGTCATTGGGACGGAAAGTGAGGTGAAATGTTCTGAACAGGGGCACAGACAGCAAAACAAATGTTACAGGGGTGATAACCCTTACCTATGTTTTCCAAAAAGTTTAAAAATAGATTTTTGGGCTGGAGCTACACTTCAACAATGTACCTGTTCAAAATTACAAACAGATTCTACATAAGAACAAACCTACAGTCCCTGTCTTGTATGCACCGCCTGTATACGGCTGTTCAGAGTATATAGGGCCTTTTTTATTTTATGTGCGGGGTTCCCCTTAATATCCATACAAGACCCAAAGGGGCTGGTAATGGGCTGGGGTAGGGGGGGGGGTCATGGGGTAGCTATGCCATTTTTCTTAAAGATTTTCATCCATATTACCGGGAACAGACATTACATTAAAGCCGCAAGCAGTTTTAAATGGCTTTTTTTTCCTTTAGAAGTGTCATTTTGTGCAGGGACAGTTCTAAACACGGGAAACACGTGGCACTTCACAGGCATACTTTAGACACCCCCCAGGTACGATATTTAAAGGAATATTTGACTTTTTTTTTTCACTTTATGCATCATTAAAATGACTGCTCCCGAAAAACGACCGTTTTTAAAACTTCTTTTTGCATTGATACATGTCCCCTGGTGCACAACCCGGGTTCCCAAACCCTTTTTAGGACAATAACATGCATAATAGTTGTTATAATTAGCACTTTAGAATTCGAACGTTCGCATCCATTGTATTTAATAGGGTTCTAATGTTCGTACGAACTTTCGGTCCGTTCGCGGGTTCTGGTGCGAACCGAACCCGGGGGTGTTCGGCTCATCACTAGTGCAGAGTGATCACCCGCCACGTGCAACTAACTTCTTTCCCTATGCGCAATATGGCGCAGCAACAAAGTTTTAACCCCCACCCTGGTCAGGCCTGACCCAGATTAAAACTCGGTCCCTTATGAGAATAATTTCTTTGCATGCAACTTGAACGGTGGTGCACTTTCAGGAAACAATATTTGTAATCCAACGGTAGTAAATTAACAAGATGGGCCAAGGCAGTCACTAGGCCTAACAAAGAAAAAGGGTAACGAAGTGAGCAAGTGCTCGCTCACCACTCCGGACGCGATCCCAGTCCGGGCTTCCACCACTGTGTATCCGCACACAGTGTCTCCAACGGCCGGGTCTCTGGTCCAGCTGATGTCCGCAAACTCGAACAGAAACAGGTGCCACCCAGGCTCCACAGTGGGGTGGAAGGCTCTTTGGTCGGTATGCAAGGCCCAGGCTTCAGGCCTTACACAGCAGCAGATCCGCACAGGGAGTCCTATTGCGTGCAGCGCGGTGTCCAAAGAGGCCGAGCCTCGCCCTCTTCTTATATAGCCACACCCATGAGTCTCTGCGGTGGCCCAATGCACCCTGGGTGCCGAACGGGGTTCTGGGTAACGTAGTCCAGGGGCCCTAAAGGAGACCCCGCTACACACTCCCCCCACTTAAACTCTTTGGTCCCCAAAGATAACTGTTAACACATACTACGCACAACATGAGACAAAGATGCGTATGATGTCGGCAGAGGAAGTTCCCACCAAAAACGAGGGGGTGAACTCCCTTGCCCACAGGTCACACTGTCAGTAGTGGCCTGTCTAGCTGTGCCAGCGGGTGAGTTGGGGTTGCCCCCCACCAAATAAACAGTGGAGGGATCAGGGTCTTTCACACTCCTCCTGGCAGTGACCACAGTGTCTTCTGAGCTCTCCCCCATTTGTGGGTAAGTCAATTTTCGGGGAGGCCTTATGGTCCTTCTCATCCTCCGTTCCCTTGGGATTTCTGATTCTGGTAATACAGGCTCCTCTTCTGGAACCGACTTGGGAGTTTCCACTGGTTCTGGGACGCTCGACTCAGGAGCAGGGAGGTACATAGAATCTCTCGGATCCTCCTCTAAGAGTAAGTCACGGGCATCTTCCCAAGAATTCGACAAAGGGCTGGACGGGATGAACTCAGTAGCTTCTGCATTCAGTGTACTATCTATAGCGTCTTCAGTAGGTGGAAGAGCTATAGCAGAAGTTTCTGGGACCTGGGAAGGCCATAGCCAATCAAGTTCTTCTCCCTCACTCTTATTTAGTTCAGAGACATCTGATTCTTCAATCTGAGGAGTCTGGGACAGAGTGCTTGGCTTGGGAGTATCCAGGATGGAAGTTGACTCAGGGGAATCCCTCGCTGGGGGTATCCGAACTGTTTCGGCAAGTGGGAGTAAATGGTTCCGATGCTAAGTCTTTAAGGGCCCCACTTTTCCTTCTGGCGTTAGTCTGTAAACAGGTAAGCCCGGCAGTTTCTTGCAAATAACGTAGGGTTCAGGTCTCCATCTGTCTGCAAGCTTGTGCTTTCCAGGGACCCCCAAGTTCCGTAACAGCACTCTGTCTCCGGGTTGCAGATCCTGAATCCGGACCTTTAGATCAAAGTTTTTCTTGTTGCGGGCTCCCCTTTGATCCAAGGCTGCTTGTGCCTGCTCATAGGCCAATTTTAAACTGTGTCTGAGCCTGTCTACATATCCCTTGTGTGAAGTGGCCGAGCAGTGGTCTATGGAGGTACCAAAAGCCAGATCTACCGGCAGTCTTGCTTCTCTCCCGAACATAAGTCGATAGGGCGAGTACCCTGTAGCATCACTTGTGGTACTGTTGTATGCATGTACAATTGCTTCTATATGCTTACTCCAGTGCTGCTTCTTTTCACTACTCAAAGTCCCCAGCATGTTGAGCAGGGTTAGGTTGAACCTCTCCGGCTGGGCATCACCTTGTGGATGATAGGGGGTGGTTCGGGTCTTCTTGATCCCTCAAGAATCCAAGAGCTTCCGAATCAGCCGACTTTCAAAGTCCCTCCCTTGATCCGAGTGGAGCCGTTGTGGTAGCCCGTAGTGTACAAAGTATTTCTCCATGAGTACTTTAGCTACAGTGGAAGCCTTCTGGTCTTTGGTTGGGAAGGCCTCGGCATACCGGGTGAAATGGTCGGTTATCACCAGAACATTTCCTAGTCCACTCAAGTCGGGTTTGAGGCAGAGAAAATCAATGCATACCAAATCCAGTGGGCTTTGACTTTGCAGATGGCCCATTGGGGCAGCTTGATGGGGTAAAGTCTTCCTCTGGATGCAGCGTGCGCAGGAGTGGCAGTATTCCTCGACTTCGGCCCTCATACAGGGCCAGTAGAACTGGTCTCTAACGAGCTGGAAGGTCCTTTCTGCTCCCAAGTGGCCATGATTGTCGTGCAGGGCGACCAGGACGGTCTCTCGATGTTTCTCGAGCAGAAACAGTTGCCATTTGTCTTCTAGGTCATCAGAGGGGCCCCTTCGGTAGACCACTCCCTGACGTACCTGCAGCCTGTCCCATTCCTTCCTCAGCAGACGAGCTTCCTTTGAAGGGTAGCGTAAGAGTTTATCTTGATCCTGACTCTCCAGGGCTTCCAGGACCAATCTCCCCATGGGGTCTTCCAATTGGTCGCACCTCAGCTCCTTTTTTGACAGTTTTGGCAAGTTAGCCTCTTCCAGCTGAGTTACCCCACAGTATTGTTTGGGGACCCCTACTACAGTGACTCCTATCTCTTCTGCTCTTGAACCGCCACTGGCCTGGAGTTCAGCCCCCTGACAGAGGGCCCACACCCCATCGGGTGCCACTTGATTCCAGTCTTCTGTACTGCTGGGGGAAGCATGAAATCTTCTTGACAAGGCGTCCGCATCTCGTTTTCCAGCCCCAGGTCTATACTTCAGGCTAAAGTTGAACGCCGACAGGGCCGCCAGCCATCTGTGTCCTGTGGCATCCAGCTTTGCTGTGATGAAGAGATAAGTAAGGGGGTTGTTATCAGTTTTCACAGTGAATTCTGCCCCATACAAGTAGTCTTTGAGCTTGTCTACTACAGCCCATTTGAGGGCCAGGAACTCCAACTTGTGAGTGGGGTAGTTCTTTTCCGAGGGGGTTAGACTCCTGCTTACATATGCAACGGGTCTCAGTTGCCCTTCATGCTCCTGATAGGTCACTCCTGCCAAGCCATCGTGACTGGCATCCACATGGAGTTCATAAGGTTTCTTTGGGTCTGCGTAAGCCAGGACAGGGGCAGTGGTTAAGCTTTTCTTCAACATCTGGAAAGCCTCTCCACACTTCTCATTCCACTGATCGTTGACTGACTCCCCCGGCTTCCTGGGGCCTGAGTCATCCTCTTCTCCTTCCGTCTTGAGCAGCTCATTTAGGGGTTTTGCAATCCGAGCAAATCCTTCCACGAACCTCCTGTAGTAGGAAGAGAACCCCAAAAAGGATCTGAGTTCTGTCACAGTGGTGGGCCTAAGCCAGGAGGTGACTGCCTCCAACATTTCTGGGTCTGTGGCTACCCCTTCTTATGTGTCCCAGGTAGTTGACGGATGACTGATAGAACTGGCATTTTTCAGGTGAAAGCTTGAGTCCCTCCTCACTGAGCCTTCTCAGAACCTTCTCCAGTCTCTCCTCATGCTCTTCCAGGGTTCTCCCAAAGACAATGATGTCATCTAAGTAAACAAGAACTTTGATGAGGTTCATGTCTCCCACAGTCTTTTCCATGAGGCGTTGAAAGGTGGCTGGAGCTCCAGACAGACCTTGGGGCATCCTGTCAAACTCAAAGAACCCCACTGGAGTTATGAAAGCTGTCTTCTCCTTGTCTTCCAGATGCATGGGGATATGATAGTACCCACTCTTGAGATCCATTACACTGAACCACCTTGCTCCGGACAAGCTCTGTAAGGCATCCTCTATCGTTGGGGTGGTATACTGGTCAGGTATGGTTCTCCGGTTGAGGGTCCTGTAATCTATACATAGCCTCAATGACCCATTCTTCTTCCTGACCACCACTATCGGAGAAGCATAGGGGCTTCTGGATTCTCGGATAACACCGGTTCGCTTGAGCTCGGCGAGCTGCTCCCGCAAGTCTTCGAGGTCTGCCAATGGGACTCGCCGGACTCTCTCCCTGAAGGGCTTGTCTTCTTGGAGGCGGATTCGGTGGATGGCACTCTTCGCACACCGCACATCAAACTCATCTTGGGAACCACCCCCATTTGGTCAACTGGGCCTTGGCTCTCTCTTTCCAGGCCCTTGGCAGGTTTGGGTTCTCCATGCAGAGCTTCTCCCAAATAGTTCTTTCTCCATTTGTCTTCTCCACATCTGACAAGACAACCGGGGTAGCAGGGCTCACCTGGCCCAGTAACATCCTGGCTGGGATTTCCATCGGACCATCCGTAGTATTCCTGACACTCACAGGTACTTTACAGTGTGCCTTCTTCAAGGCCCTCAACGGGACCACTTCTGGGACTACTTCTAAGCCCGAGTGTTCTTCCCTTGGGTCAGGTTCCAACATGACAAAGGGCCCAGGCTGCTCCCAAGTGAGCTTCACAGTGGCTCTGAGACAGGTTACTTCGCCGGGTTGCAGCACTATTCCTCCTCTTCCCAGCCACCAGACCTTTCCTACCCCCTCTTCCGGGGCCTTCTGCTCCTGGACCAGTCACTGGTAGGCTGTCTTCAGCATTGGGTGGATCTTGGTGGCCGTGGGGTCCTTCTTTCGTACTAGAGGGGCCAAGAGTCTCCGAACCAGGTCCGTGTTGGTCCCTATTATTATGGAGCTCTTGCTAGCTCCAGGCGGTCGGGGGCATACCACAGCCAGGGTGTCGAACACTTCAGCCTTCCCGGCTACAGATGGATCAAAAGGTCAGTTTTATGGACAGCTAGCCATCATAAGGGAAGCTGCTGGTCCCAATCCCCCATATCTTCAACTCTTCTATCTTCTGGATGGGTAAGTGGCTGAGATGCTTGTCATAAAAGTCTCTGTATAACAAGCTCACTTGTACCCCAGTATCCAATATGGCTCTTGTGTAGACTCCCTCCACCTGGACAGGTACTATGGGTGAGGGGCCTACCAGCTTCTCTGGATATTGCTTCAAGGGGGTTTCTTTCTTTTGATCCTTGCATTTCCCTTTTGGACTCTCTTTCTTCCATTTCTCTTTGGACTTTAGTCTCTCTTGGGCTTGGTATGCATTGATCTCCCTCCTCTTAGTGGGTGTAGCTGCCAGCTGAGGGACACTATTCTCTTTCTTTGGTGTGTATTCCCGCTGGGGAATACTGTGTTTCTTCTGAGGGGTGGTGCCCCCTGCTTTTCTTTGCTTCTCATTCAGTTTGGAGCTCACTGGAGATGATGGGCACCCGGTTGACTCCTTCACCGGGGTCCTCTGAAGTTTTCCGCCGGCTTGCGGTTATTAATTTTTTTTTCTTGGGACTGGAACACACTTTGGCGATATGACCTGCCCCTCCACAGTTGAAACAAATCGCATCCCCCCAATCTTGCAGGGATGCGGGCGCTGAGGTGTCTGGAAACAGCTCCTTCCTCTGACTTTCCCTCTCTGGTACCCCCTGATCTTTGGCCATCAGGGAGGTCAGCATCCCCAATACTTGGGACATCTGTGACTTCAAGGTATCCACCTCTGAGTCTCTCTCTAGGGTCATGGCCGTCCTGACCATCACCGCCGGAGGATGGGTTGGTTCAGCTGTTTGGTTCCTTCTTTTGTCTTCCAACATAGCCTCTTCCTCTCTGACCACTCGGATTAAGTCGGGGTACTCCAGGCTCTTCCCGTCCGGTTGAGTGCGTAACGCCAATGCGATGGGGTCTAGGGGCTGAGCTCCCCGCAACACCTGCTGAACACGGGCCTCATCCACCTTCCTTGGATCAATTCCCTTCTTCAGTATAATTTTATGCAGGATCTTATCCAGACGCCTCATGAACTCTGACAGTTTCTCTCCTGTCTTTTGGTAGCAGTGTTCCAGCTGGTAAGTGAGCTCAGTGACTTTCTCTGTTCCACCGAACACATTCTGCAAAATGTCCAGATAATCCTGTGCATCACAGTCTTTCTTGCTCAGCTTGAGGTAGCGTATGGCCTCCAAGGCAGGCCCCTTCAGACTCTCTGTGATTCTCTGTTTCTTCTGGTGTTCTGGGACTTCCCATTCTTCTAAAGCCTGAGTGGCACCGTCTAGCCACTCCTCAAATCCCTCTTCCCCCGAAGGTACAGGCTTCCTTCCAGAAAATATCCTAAGTTTTCTGTATCCCGACATCGGGTAGTCTGTAGGATCCTTCTTGCACTGGGCTACAATCTCCCCCAGGACCACGCATAATTCTGCGCTGAGGGTGGTCGGTGGTGATCCGGGACACTCATTCTTATGCCTTCCTGCTTTTGGGGACTGCACTGGAGATATCTGTGGAGGTGATGGAATTGGTGTCTGAAACCATCCTCCCCTGACTGGCAGCGCATGCATTAAGCTATAGGTCTGATCATCCATTGCTGTAATGCTTGGACATTTGAAATGCTCTGGGATTTCATTCTTCCATTCTATTAGTGTGTGGGTCAGCGAAGAATTCGACCTGACATCCATGACCCATGCTTTGTGGTGTGGGGACAGCGACATTATAAGCTGCTTTACCGCTACTTCTTGCCAGATCCCCGGGAGTTCAATAACTACTGCCGCGGCTGAATCGGTGCCAGCCAACGCGCACCACCGTTCCACTTCTAATGGGTCCATGCCGGTACTTTTGGCACGTTGCTTGCTGTATCAGGATCCCGGACTCGGAGCCCCCACGTGTAGCGCTACCCCCAGTTAAGAGAGCCGCTGAGTTTTGTTTCGGGCCCTGTATACAGCACCGCCAACCCCCGGCAATCTACTCAGCCCACACTGGCACAGTTAGTCTAGGGATTGTTACCTTGTAACGGTCTATACCTGATTATACACAATCTGGCAGCATGGATAGATAACTACTATCTGCAAAGATGACACTAATACCAATGTGATAAAATATAACTGGATATAACTGGATTTACTTTGATGTAAAGATTCAAGTTAAACACATCACATAATATAAATGCAGAGCCCTGCAGCAATAAACATATACCTCAGTGATAGTGCAGAGTGATCACCCGCCACGTGCAACTATCTTCTTTCCCTATGCACAATATGGCGCAGCAACAAAGTTTTAACCCCCACCCTGGTCAGGCCTGACCCAGATTAAAACTCAGTCCCTTATGAGAATAATTTATTCGCATGCAACTTGAACGGTGGTGCTCGCTCACCACTCCGGACGCGATCCCAGTCCGGGCTTCCACCACTGTGTATCCACACACAGTGCCTCCAACGGCCGGGTCTCCGGTCCAGCTGATGTCCGCAAACTCGAACAGAAACAGGTGCCACCCAGGCTCCGCAGTGGGGTGGAAGGCTCTTTGGTCAGTATGCAAGGCCCAGGCTTCAGGCCTTACACAGCAGCAGATCCGCACAGGGAGTCCTATTGCTTGCAGCGCGGTGTCCAAAGAGGCCGAGACTAGCCTTGCCCTCTTCTTATATAGCCCCACCCATGAGTCTCTGCGGTGGCCCAATGCACCCTGGATGCCGAACGGGGTTCTGGGTAACGTAGTCCAGGGGCCTTAAAGGAGACCCCGCTACAAATAAATATATATATATATATATATATATATATATATATATACACACACACACACACACCTCCTGGGATGCATATATATACTAAATACACTGACTGCAGCTACCTGAATCGCCTGCCTGCTCTATCTAACTGAAATGAAATGTCTCTCACACACTCTCACACACTACACAAGGCCGACGCGCAGGCGGCCTTATATAGCGTGGGACATGTACCCACTCCCCTGAGCCATGATTGGCCAAAGGCTCCCTTCCTTTGGCCAATTATGGCTCTCTGTGCTGTTGGTGCTGTGATTGGCCAAAGCATGCGGGTCATAGTGCATGCTTGGCCAATCATCAGCCAGCAATGCACTATGATGACACAGTGAATTATGGGCCGTGACGCGCCACTCGAATTTGGCGCAAACGGCCCATAATGTTCGAAATTCAGCGAACGAGCGAACAGCCGATGATGGAGTCGAACTCATGTTCGACTTCAACTTGAAGCTCATCCCTACTAAATACATAGGTTTAATGTGGCAGGGTGCTAGATCTGATTTTTCTCTGCTGCAGTTAAAGTGGATGTAAACCCCAAATTTTTTTATTTTTTTTGCTGTCACAATGTAGAGTAGAAAATTTCCTATCATTTGTGCCAGGTCTTGCCACAAAGAGTTAATCCAGCTCTGAGCAATCCTCTTTTATTGTTCAGTAAGATAAGACGAACTAACAGAGTTACCTTTGTCCGTTCCGCCCCCTTGCTTTGAGTGACAGGTTATTTACATATCTCGTGCACTAGCATTATTTTTGAATTCCCACCCCCTCTCCTTTTCTGAAGTCATGTGGTTACTTTTCTGGATTTTGACTGGATGTTAGTGATCATAGCAGAAGGAATACAAAAGAGAAAATGCATGTTGACAAGGGGAGTGTAGAGGTGGGCGGGGAGTCTACTGACATCATGACTTCACCCACCGAGCTCCAGACAACAGATCCACCCACAGAATCTGCAGTTTTTCAGGTCTCATAACAGACAGAGGGGAGACATTTGACAGATAAGGATACATGCAGGAGGCATCTATATCCTTATAGAGCAGCACTATGGCAGTAGTTTAGAAAGGATGAGAGTGGGTTTACATCCACTTTAAAGCCTAACTTCAGGAATTTTCAAAAATCCCCACCCACCACACTGCAAGAGTGAAGTGGAGTAAAGTGATATTCTGAGGCTGTTCACTTCACTGGGTGTATGGAGGGTTTACATCCACTTTAATGAATGTGACCACCTGTTGTTAGGTGTCGTCGCCTTGGTCAGGATAAGATGATTGTTGGCAGGTCTTATGTTTTTTGAAGCGTTTGCGTTCAGGGTTTCTGCTCCTAAAATAATGTCCCACGTCGCCCCCTCCTACCTTTGCTAATCTTCTGTGTCACTAACAGGTGTGGCAAGCTCATATTTGCACAAAATATATGGAGCATATTACCTCTCACCAAAAAACATGGTACCCTGTCTCTTTAAGTGCCATCTGACTTCATCCACTCACTTTAGAAGCATCAGGTGAGCTTCAGGCAGCATTTCCAAAGGCAGACATCAGACACAGTTAAGCTAGATACACGTGTAGCGGCCTCCTCCCTCACTTTCTCATGCTCGGCTTGTCTTTCTTCGTCTAGGGGTTTCAGTGCTGGGGGAGGGATGAGATACACCATGGCCCATGTCCTCCATAGCTGAGAGGTGAAGGCCAGAAGATTGGATTTGGGTAGGTGTCCTAGAGTCAAGTCCAGTACTTCGTCCCTGACTCCTTTGCTCCTAGTAACCAGAGTTCCACACAGTGAATAGGTCCAACTCAGTTTTATTCTTCTTGGTGTACAAACATACAGTTTCTTCTACTAGTAGTGATGGGGAATAGATCGAGGCACAATCCCTTCCCTTCTCCTGCTAACCACTGTGGTATCACCAGTGGCGGGTAGTCACTGCCACTGACTATATTGAGTAGAATGTGAATTACCTTCGCTAGCACGGCCCCTGTCAGGGGAAGGAAATCCGTCCAAGGGAGAAATCGATGGCCTCTCTGTCACCAGCAATGCTGCACCGGACTCTTCAGAGAAGTTCCGCACACCAGCTCTCACGAACTCAGACACGGGCACCCAAGGAGTTAGGGCCCCCTCGGATTCCTCCACCCTCGCGGAACTCAGTCGAAGGTACTAAGCTCCAGGCCTCCACCATAGTACCTCACCCCAGGCTAAAGGTGCCTGAGATGGACTCCATCTCTCGCTCTGGCTAGGTCAAGGGCACCTAGGCCTGGAACACTGGAACGCCAGCACCCAAGCTGAAGGTGCCTGGGTGCGGCCGAGTCCTCCCACTCCGGACTCTGAACTCTGAACCCTTTGGTAAGGGTGTCCGCCCCTTTTATCCCCTCTCCCTTCGCACCACAGCGGGTTCCCCGCCACGCTGTACCAGCTCCAGGGGAGGACAAAAGGCAACAGCGCCACCTGTGGACCACAAGGAACCTCACACCACCAGAGTCCTCCAAGAACCAGAAAAAGGTCCCGGATTCCCTAGCAATTAGTGCATCTGGGCTACACTACCACCCAGATGCTTCCCCTAATTTCAAATACCCGCTACACTCTCCCCCTGGTGATTTGACACTGGTCCCCAGTGTCTGGTGCAAACTCATGTCTCCAAAAGAGTGGCAACATAAGTTCAACCCAGAGACAAACTACACAATCTAACCCCGGATTGTGCCAAGACCTAAATGGGAAAAGGGAAAACAGTACAACTATAAAACTTTTCAATAAAACACTTTAAACATCTGTGACAGCAGGAAGGTAAAGTCACCTGGTTGCATCCAGGGGGGTAGATATATTTCGCCCAGATTCAGGCTTTACGCCGACTTATACAACTAGGTGGAGAGTTGTATAAGGCTAGTGGGCTCATGGATGACTCATACCTCTAGGGAGAGGGCTGGGCGTCGTACAGACAGGGAGTTGATGAGACCAGCTGAAGCTTGTCAGCTCATTTAGGCCTCTATAAGAACTCCCAGCTTCATTAGATGTTAGCTCATGCCTGGAACCAGACCTGTGTGGACTGTCTAGGGAGAGTGAACCCCTGTGCGGTGAGACAAAGCCTGTGTGGCTATTTGCTTGGACATTTAAAACCAGGGACTTAGGGACTAGGACAGCACTAGGCTGATCCCAGTTGTTAGTTAGGAAACCTGTATGTTTAGTCAGAGGTCAACTTGACCAGGATTTATTTTGGTTATGTTTCTTTTGCTTTGCTGTGTTTTGTCACTGTAAATAGAAAATAAACCGCACCTTTTTTTGATTTTGAAAACCACAACCTCTGTTTGCTGGGCCTGTTTTGTGTGGGGAGCCCATCCCGGGGGTCACACACACCCGCTGCCGAGCTAACCCCCTCACAGTTGGTGGAGAATGCGGGCAGTTTTTTTTAAGCCAGCATGGAGGAGATACTGAAGCAGCTGGCTCTAGCAAATGCCAATCAACAGCAGACAAATGCAGGTTTGCAAAGGAGCCTTGCAGCCCAGCAGCAGACAAACGCAACTTTGCAACAGAGTCTGGAGGCTCAGCAACGAGCCCAGCAGCAATCTGAGGCCCGCTTCATAGACCTGTTGCAGAAGCAAGAGCAGAGACTACAACAACAGATGGAAGCAGTAATGCAGCAACGTCCGCAGACCAGTGAGGAAAGCCGTCCCACTAATACCGCGTCCTTTGGGGTGAGTCGTTTATTGACAAAAATGACTGGAGAGGATGATCCAGAGGTATTTTTGACCACATTTGAAAGGACCGCTGAAAGAGAAAAGTGGCCTGAGGAGCAGTGGGCTGGACTGGTGGCTCCTCTGTTAACTGGTGAATCGCAGAAAGCTTACTATGACCTAGAGCCTAACCAAGCAAAAGACTATGTGATGCTAAAAGCTGAAATATTGGCAAGGCTGGGTGTCACCCAGGCTGTCCGGGCTCAGCGTGTGCATAACTGGACTTTCCAGCTTGGAAAACCCCCCAGGTCTCAAATGTATGATCTCATTCACCTGAGCAGAAAGTGGCTACAGCCAGAGACTTTGTCCGCACCAAAGATTGTGGAACGTGTTGTAATGGATCGGTTTTTGAGAGCTCTTCCTACTGCCATCCAAAAGTGGGTAAGCCATGGAGACCCAGAGACGGCCGATGGTCTTGTGGATCGTGTGGAGAAATACTTGGCTACAGAGAACCTGACGGCCTCTTCCAGAGACACTCGGACTTTCCACCCTAAGACCAGACCATCCCCAGGGGCGGATAAGAGGATTCCAAGGGGTGAGGGTGGAGAGAGTGAGAGGGTGGGAGCTCTACCCCAAGTTTGGCGAGAACAGCCTGGGAAATCAGCGGCTCAAGAGGCGGCAAGAAGGATCGTTTGCTACCGCTGCCGGCAAGCGGGACATATTGCAGCCAATTGCCCGGTTGTGGAGGAACCCATGCAGTGTGACTTTCTGACGGGCAGACGTCAGTCGCTGTGTGCGACAGTCGCATGCACTGCCATTCGAGGAACTGAGAAACATTTATGCAAAATGTGTGTTAATGGTAGAAATGTTGTGGTATTGCTGGATTCAGGTAGCCTTGTGACCCTGATAAAGGCTGAGTTAGTTAAAACAGAGGTCTCTGGGAATAGCAAGGTAGCTGTTATTTGTGTGCATGGGGACACCCGAGAGTATCCAGTGACTACAGTGTGTTTCGAGACCCCCAAAGGTACCCTCTCTCATCCAGTGGGCTTAGTATCTCAGTTACCGCATGACGCCATTGTGGGAAGGGATTTTCCGAAGTTCTGGGAACTGTGGGATGATCCTGAGCCCCTCACTGGTGCCCCTATGTACCAGGAATGTGATAGCCAGAACTCCCCTGAGAGTGGTGAGGACTCTCCGGAATTTCCCTTATCAGTATTGGCAGGGGAGACTCAAGAAACTGGAGAGGAGCCCACCTCCTCAGACGAAAACCTACCGTCTGTGGAGTTTTCTGATCTTGAGGTTCACAGGGAAAACTTTGCCACAGAACAGTTGAAAGACCCCGCCCTAATAAAGGCACGGGAAAACGTCGTGAAAATAGATGGCGAGTTAGTGAACCCAGATAATACCTGCACTTACCCATACTTCAGCGTAGAGAAGGACCTACTGTATCGGGTGGCAAAAAGGGCAGAAGAAACCGTTGAGCAGCTTGTGGTGCCCAAATCTTACAGGAAGTTGGTGTTGGAGTTGGCCCATGGGCACATTCTTGGAGGTCATCTGGGGACAGAGAAAACCCGAGAGAGGGTATTACAGAGATTCTATTGGCCAGGGGTGATGAAGGACGTAGAAAATTATTGTTCCTCCTGCCCTGTGTGTCAGAGGTTGGCCCCGATGCCACATTTCCGTAGCCCGCTGGTCCCTCTACCCATCATTGAGGTCCCGTTTGAGAGGATCGCCATGGATTTGGTAGGTCCTATAATCAAGTCCGCTAGGGGGCATCAGTACATATTAGTTATAATGGACTATGCCACCCGTTATCCAGAAGCGATCCCTCTCCGAAATACCTCGGCCAAAACCATAGCCAAAGAGCTATCTCTTGTTTTTAGCCGGGTGGGTATTTGTAAAGAACTGCTTACGGACCAAGGTACACCCTTTATGTCCCGGGTTATGAAAGAGCTGTGTAAATTGTTCAAAGTGACGCAATTGCGTACGTCTGTGTATCACCCCCAAACCGATGGGCTGGTTGAAAGATTCAACAAAACCCTAAAACAAATGTTGAAGAAAGTGGTGGATAGAGATGGAAAGGATTGGGACTGTTTACTTCCTTATTTGATGTTTGCTATTAGGGAGGTGCCCCAATCCTCTACGGGATTCTCCCCCTTTGAGTTACTGTATGGGAGACACCCAAGAGGGCTGTTGGATATTGCCAAGGAAACTTGGGAAAGTGAGAGTTCTCCCCACAGGAGTGTGATTGAGCATGTCGCCCTGATGCAAGATCGAATTGCACAGGTAATGCCCATCGTGAAGGAACATTTGGCCCAAGCGCAGTTGGCACAGCAGAGAGTGTACAACCGTGGAGCCAAGACCCGTACCTTTTCCCCGGGGGATAGGATATTGGTACTTGTCCCTACGGTTGAAAGTAAATTCCTTGCCAAATGGCAAGGCCCCTACGAGATAATGGAAAAAGTGAGCGAAGTGAATTACAAGGTCAGACAACCAGGAAGGCGAAAGCCCGAACAGATCTATCACGTTAATCTGTTGAAAGCCTGGAGGGATAGAGAGTCCCTAGTCGCAGACACTTGGTCACCAGCTCAAACTGGTTGCGTGATTCCTGAGGTTGGAATAGCAGCCACCTTGTCACAACCCCAACAACAGGAGGTTAAGGAGTTTGTGCTTCGCAACAAGGAGGTATTCTCTGAGCTGCCGGGACAAACATCTGGGGTAGAGCATGACATCATTACCCCGCCCGGTGAAAGGGTGAAGTTAAAACCCTATCGGATCCCAGAGGCTCGACGGGAGGCAATACGGGAGGAAGTACAGAAAATGCTGAACTTAGGGGTGATAGAGGAGTCCCAAAGTGATTGGTCTAGTCCCATCGTGTTGGTGCCTAAACCGGATGGGAGCTGGCGATTTTGTAACGATTTTCGTCAGTTGAACAAAGTTACAAAATTTGACACCTACCCCATGCCACGTATAGATGAGTTGATCGACGGCTGGGAACAGCCCGATACATGACGACTCTTGACCTCACAAAAGGGTATTGGCAAATCCCCCTGGCCAAGTCGGCCAAAGAGAAAACCGCATTTGTAACCCCAGACGGGGCGTTCCAATATAAAAGAATGCCGTTCGGGTTACAGAATGCGCCGGCCACATTCCAGCGGAAAATGGACCAGATGCTGAGGCCCCATCGGAAGTATGCTGCGGCTTACCTGGATGACGTAATTGTCCATAGCACAGATTGGGCCTCACATCTGCCAAAAGTGCAAGCAGTCCTGGACTCTGTTCGGGAAGCGGGGTTTACGGCTAACCCCAAGAAGTGTACCATTGGGCAGGAGGAGGCCAAATATCTTGGGTACACCATTGGGAGGGGAGTAATAAAACCCCAACTCAACAAAGTCGAGGCCATCCAGAGTTGGCCACGTCCCAACAGCAAGAAGCAGGTACGAGCCTTTCTGGGAATCGCTGGGTATTATCGGCGATTCATTCCCCACTTTGCTTCTAAGGCTGTGCCCCTAACCAACCTGACGAAGGGGAAAGGGTCGGTCATGATTAAATGGACCCCCGAGGCTGAGGCAGCATTCCAATTCTTGAAACAAGCCTTATGTAGCCAGCCAGTGTTGTACTCACCCGACTTCTCTAAAGACTTTGTCGTACAAAGTGATGCGTCAGATGTGGGGTTAGGAGCAGTATTGTCCCAGGTCTGGAACGGGGAAGAGCACCCAGTCATTTACCTCAGCAGGAAGTTGAAGTCCCATGAGGTAAATTATGCCACCGTTGAAAAGGAGTGTTTAGCGGTGAAGTGGGCTCTAGATTCCCTTCGGTACTACCTGCTAGGTAGGCACTTTGACATGGTTACGGATCACGCTCCGTTAAAGTGGATGGCTCAAAACAAGGAAACAAATAGAAGAGTGAATAGGTGGTTCCTGGCCCTCCAGGAATTCAACTTCACAGTAAAGCATCGCCCTGGCGTTCAAATGGGGAATGTGGATGCTTTGTCTCGAGTACATGAATGCCTGATTGCTGGTGTTCCAACCCCGAGGTTAAAACAAGAGGGGGGGG
The DNA here is from genome assembly GCA_029206835.1 of Rana muscosa. Taxonomy (NCBI): domain Eukaryota; kingdom Metazoa; phylum Chordata; class Amphibia; order Anura; family Ranidae; genus Rana; species Rana muscosa. The sequence goes on from CM055123.1 coordinate 173,779,648, forward strand.
TATGTGACAGCAGGAAGGTAAAGTCACCTGGTTGCATCCAGGGGGGTAGATATATTTCGCCCAGATTCAGGCTTTACGCCGACTTATACAACTAGGTGGAGAGTTGTATAAGGCTAGTGGGCTCATGGATGACTCATACCTCTAGGGAGAGGGCTGGGCGTCGTACAGACAGGGAGTTGATGAGACCAGCTGAAGCTTGTCAGCTCATTTAGGCCTCTATAAGAACTCCCAGCTTCATTAGATGTTAGCTCATGCCTGGAACCAGACCTGTGTGGACTGTCTAGGGAGAGTGAACCCCTGTGCGGTGAGACAAAGCCTGTGTGGCTATTTGCTTGGACATTTAAAACCAGGGACTTAGGGACTAGGACAGCACTAGGCTGATCCCAGTTGTTAGTTAGGAAACCTGTATGTTTAGTCAGAGGTCAACTTGACCAGGATTTATTTTGGTTATGTTTCTTTTGCTTTGCTGTGTTTTGTCACTGTAAATAGAAAATAAACCGCACCTTTTTTTGATTTTGAAAACCACAACCTCCGTTTGCTGGGCCTGTTTTGTGTGGGGAGCCCATCCCGGGGGTCACACACACCCGCTGCCGAGCTAACCCCCTCACACATCTCACACATTTACATTCTTCCCTCCCCCTGGCTATCTAAGGACCACCCATTCTCAGTAACCTTGATAGACGAGTCTCCTGCAGAGGGAAAGAAAAGAAACATACATCCTAACAATACACGTGTGTCTGCTTGGAATGAATGGGTCTATCCGAAAAGAAACCCACTCGCTCCAATAAGTGCTGCATAATGTCAAAAAAACAAACAATCGTTGCGCAACACTGCCACCTGGTGACAATGCCGTGGTCAAGACACTCATCACTTCCAGATTAACTTTTTTTCTTTTTTTCTCTAAAGTGCAAGGAGAAGGAGGGAGAACAAAACAAGAACAGCTCCCATTTTCTCCAAAGAGTAGAACTGCCCAAATGCAAAAAAAAACTAGGCCACAGTCCCTGTGTTCTGGTGAAGGCACTCCAGAAAGTTCAACAATGAACAGCAAAAGAACACACAGGAGTCTTTCTCTCCTAAAGGTAAAACCTTGGATGCGGTAGGAACACAGGCTTCAAATGTCTGTCCAAAGCCTCCACATGATATTCAGCATTTCCTCCTTCCTTGCGGCAAATCACCACTCTGTCCGCATGGATATGCCTTCCCAGCATCCACTTAGCTTTACAGTCCTGGAACTTCTTGGTGACCGTCGGTGAACAAGAAAGGTATCGCTGTGCTTGCGGTACTTTAAGTTTGTCCCACACAAAGGTATCATACCATCTTTGGCGAAAAACTTCCACCTCATAAAGCAGTTCTCGAGGCAGGTACGGGTATTCCCACCCATACTCCTGGGCAACCTTCTGGCCGAAGAGACCCTGCAGCCTTGACAAAGGTGGCATGGTGGCCCGGTCTCCTTCTCCAGGCGGAACAATCGCTTCTGGGTGGCGAGGTGCGTTCACCACCTCGGTAGATCTGGGCCTAGGAGCCCGCAGTGACTTGCGTTGTACTCCCGCAACAGGAACAGGTGAAATGGATGTTGAGTCCAGAAGAGGAACTTCGGACAGGGGACCAGATTCCTCCCTAGGCACCGAGGCCTCCACCCGGGGTGTACTATCTCCAGTAGACATGGGCAGGTCCCTTGTGACACGGGACAAGGGTAGCTTCATCTTGTCCCATCCCTTCTGATGGAAGATTTCTTCTATCTCCCCATCATCGCCATTGTCAGACAATGAGTCCAGGTCAGAGGTGTCGTAGCATTCAGCGGGCAGATAATTCCCAGTCACGGAACTATCCCCCTTGACGGCCTCCATCGACTGTGGGCTTCCACCACTTTTAACCACACAGACAGTCCCAACCCCTGGCTCACCTGGGCCTTCAGAAGAACGGGGATGTCCAGGACTCTTTTCTCTGGATCCATCCAGGCCAGGCAAGCAGCGGGGCGAAGCTCTTCTACGACCACACAAGGCCATCACTAGGCCGACTTTCCTCTTCGGTGGTCGGAGCAGGGAGCTGCTGGTGACCGAGGCAGCATCCTCTGATTTTTCTCTTTTCATCTCCGCTTAGGCAGTCACTTCGCCCGGATTAGTGCGCACGGGAAACGCACCAGCATCGATCTCTCCTTCCGGAATGGCAGTCCCTGTGAGGTAGTTGAGGTGGAAAGCCCAAGGCTTTTCTGTGAACGGTTCCACCTCAAAGAGAAACTCCTTGCAGACCTCACATCGCCCGAATGGCTTCAGCTGGACCACCAGTCCCGAACAGCCGAGACAGATCACACCGAGGGCCTCCATGTCTCTGCAGGTGTACAGAGCCAATCGCCCCCAGGGCCGTAGTCTTATCCCCGTATCCATGATCGGAGCAGCCAGAGAAGTCATCTCCATTCCTGAAGAAACTGAAATCCATGGAGTAGTTGAAGTCATCTTCTCTCTTCGCTGCTCCATTGCGCACTGACCCACACGCGCCGGAATCTCCACGTGCGTACGTCCACATGGCCAGACTCCTCCCACACTCTGCACTTGTTCGCGGGCTTTCTCTTCTCCCCGCCCACGAACTACGCAGCTATGGGTTGATCGTGGCGCGTTGGCCAATATGGCCGACCTACTCGGAACTCCTCCAGGCAGCAAAGTTCAAATTCAGACACCATACATATCATCCTGGACGAGCCCCCACGTGTAGTGGCCTCCTCCCTCACTCCCTTTCTCATGCTCGGCTTGTCTTTCTTCGTCTAGGGTTTTAAGTGCTGGGGGAGGGATGAGATACACCACGGCCCATGTCCTCCATAGCTGAGAGGTGAAGGCCAGAAGATTGGGTTTTGTGTAGGTGTCCTAGAGTTAAGTCCAGTACTTCGTCCCTGACTCCTTTGCTCCTAGTAACCAGAGTTCCACACAGTGAATAGGTCCAACTCAGTTTTATTCTTCTTGGTGTACAAACATACAGTTTCTTCTACTGAGTAATGATGGGGAATAGATCGAGGCACAATCCCTTCCCTTCTCCTGCTAACCACTGTGGTATCACCAGTGGCGGGTAGTCACTGCCACTGACTATATTGAGTAGAATGTGAATTACCTTCGCTAGCACGGCCCCTGTCAGGGGAAGGAAATCCGTCCAAGGGAGAAACCGGAGGCCTCTCTGTCACCAGCAATGCTGCACCGGACTCTTCAGAGAAGTTCCGCACACCAGCTCTCACGAACTCAGACACGGGCACCCAAGGAGTTAGGGCCCCCTCGGATTCCTCCACCCTCGCGGAACACAGTCGAAGGTACTGAGCCCCAGGCCTCCGCCATAGTACTTCACCCCAGGCTAAAGGTGCCTGAGATGGACTCCATCTCTCACTCCGGCTAGGTCAAGGGCACCTAGGCCTGGAACACTGGAACGCCAGCACCCAAGCTGAAGGTGTCTGGGTGAGGCCGAGTCCTCCCACTCCGGACTCTGAACTCTGAACCCTTTGGTAAGGGCATCCGCCCCTTTTATCCCCTCTCCCTTTGCGCCACAGCGGGTTCCCCGCCACGCTGCACCAGCTCCAGGGGAGGACAAAAAGGTACAGTCTTGCGGTGTGAGCTCAGCTCCGGCCAAGGCAACAGCGCCACCTATGGACCACAAGGAACCTCACACCACCAGAGTCCTCCAAGAACCAGAAAAAGGTCCCGGATTCCCTAGCAATTAGTGCATCTGGGCTACACTACCACCCAGATGCTTCCCCTAATTTCAAATACCCTCTACACACGCTATACAATATTCTCTAGATTTCTTCCCTCAGATTCACCAAAACCACATAATAAGAGGCCAACCTTAAAGCGGAGGTTCCGCGGTCCATACTTATTTTTTTTTTATGTCTATTGCATGTCCTTACATATTACTAATAAGTACTCACTCGTCCTGCGTTTTCAATCGTCCCCCGTTCGTTGTCGTTTAAAAGAAATATTTAGAAAAACTGTTCCTGTCTTTTCCATTTTGCTTGTGGGCATCGTGAAGCCCACAAGCACAGAGTTCCACCAGACTTCCGGGTAGTGGTTAATGAATGGGATTTCGCTGGAGGGCGTCTCCTGGGAAGCATGACACTTTGCTCCCAGGAGACATTGCGCTGACATCCCAGAACACACAGCGTCGCCGGGGAAAGAAAGACCCGCCTACTCCTGCGGGAGTAAAACCAGGAAGTGCAAGTAATTAAAACGAATTTTCTTCAATTACAGCCTCCGAAACGAGAAAAGGTTGGTGACATACTAATGTAACTGTTATAACGATATTAGGAATACAAAGTTTATATGTAAGGGGAACCTCTGCTTTAAGAGTCTCAATTTGTATGCAATCAGGCAGGCCCTTGCACTACATGCAGGGCCGGCCCTACCATGGGACCCGATGGGACCATGGTCCCAGGCGGCACTTTAAGAGGGGCGGCAACAGGGGCGCACTGCCTGAGGACCTGGGTTTCCCTCCATCTAGTGTGCAGTGTCATACTGTACTGCATCGCCGGCGCCGCTGTCACTGGCCGCAGTGGCAAGACGCACTTCAAGGGTCTCTCCAGCGGCCCCTGCTTCACTGCCCAAACTGGTTGCTAGCCGCAGACCGCTTTGTGTCTAGCAACCAGTGACGTAAGGAGAGAGAGAGGCCCATCATTCATTGCAGAGAGTATTTCACTTCCTCCTCCTCCGCTAGCTCCACCCACCTCCTCCCTGTATGTAACAGCATGAGATCGGAACGGCTGTGTGTGTGTGTGGAGAGAGAGCAGCTGCGGGCTCTTCTCCCCCCTACTTCTCCTCCTCATGCTGCTGTTCCTAGGACAGCCACCGCTATGTTTCTTCCCCCTTTTCCTCCCATTGGCCAGGGAAAAAAACTAAAAGGAGAAAAGAGGATTATGGGATGTGTAGTGCAAATGGCTGGCCCATTGCAATTCTAGGGGGGAAACTGCAGCCCCCAGCATGCCCATCTGAAGGGGAGGGAGAGAGAGCCAGGCTGAGTGACAGGCTGCATCTGGTGACAGACATTGGTGACAAGTGACACGCTGCATCTGGTGACAGACATTGGTGACAAGTGACAGGCTGCATCTGGTGACAGACATCGGTGACAAGTGACAGGCTGCATCTGGTGACAGGCATCGGTGACAAGTGACAGGCTGCATCTGGTGACAGGCAATGGTGACAAGTGACAGGCTGCATCTGGTGACAGTCAATGGTGACAAGTGACAGGCTGCATCTGGTGACAGGCAATGGTGACAAGTGACAGGCTGCATCTGTTGACAGGCATCAGTGACAAGTGACAGGCTGCATCTGGTGACAGGCTGCATCTGGTGACAGGCATTGGTGACAAGTGACAGGCTGCATCTGGTGACAGGCATTGGTGACAAGTGACTGGCTGCATCTGGTGACAGGCATTGGTGACAAGTGACAGGCTGCATCTGGTGACAGGCATTGGTGACAAGTGACAGGCTGCATCTGGTGACAGGCATTGGTGACAAGTGACAGGCTGCATGTTGTGGCAGGCTATGGGTGGCAAGTGGCACAGCTGCATCTGGTGGCAGGCAACGGTGGCAAGCAATAAGCTACATCTGGTGGCAAGCAATGGTGGCAAATAACAAGCTCAGGGTTCCCACTGATTCCGCATTATGGTGAGTTAAACTATTTCATTATATATTACAATGTAGTAATAGAAATAATGTGATTTGATCATCCTGACACCATATCAATCATAATGTTAGGATGATTTAAGTGCTAACACCAGCCATTCGCCCGACAAATCATCCGCTGCCAAATTCCCTGTCAGTGAGACTACACCCCCCCCCCCCCTCATCTTTTTTTGGGAAGGAAGGGCGGTATCCCTGAATGGCAGTTTGGAAATGTGGTCAATGCAGCGCTGTTGTTGCGGCATGTTGCATCACTGAGCTGGGATCAGAGCGTAGCTGGTCGGTGGCAGTGGAGAGAAAGGGGGGAGCTTTCGTGGTGCTACACAATACTCTTTGCAGGAAGGAGCTAGGGTGACCACATTTTTAAACTACTATTCACGGACACCCCCCCCCTTCCCAAACATCAGCTTGTTCTGTAACGAATCACAGCACAGTGATTGGACACAAGAGGTGGGATTTATGATTTCTCCAATCACATGCAGGGAGCGGGGATTGTGCTCCTCCAGGCATTCCCAGCCAGGACAAGTACTGTCAGTGAGTAAAGAGGTGATGTGGCGGCCTTTTTTGGGGGCATCAGATTGGCCCGGGGGGTGGCTGTGTCAGTTTCATTCCGGGACACTGTATTGTCCTGGAATGAATGTGCCCGGGACAGACCTGCAAAATGCGTGGTCACCCTAGAAGGGGCATGTCTCTTTGCTGAATATATGGGATGTCTCTTGCTGAATATATTGGGCTGTCTCTTTGCTTTATGGAAACGTCTCTTTGCTGGATGGGCATAGGATTTTTTTTTTGGGGGGGGGGCAGCATTTCATTCTTGGGCCCAGGCAGCACAATGTCTTGGGCCAGCCCTGACTACATGGCTTTGCTAAATCCATAGGAAATCAGACAACAAAAGTTGCATAGGGTGTATGGGGTCTTAGAGTCCGAGACAAAAAACAGTCAGACTGTCAAACCCACAGAAGTACACAGCATATCAAGGGAGCCAGGACAAACACATCCAGAGACAGACAGGAGACTCAGTCATAATCTGAGGTAAGTCCTTTACCTGACAGGACTACAGAGAGAGAGAGAGGGAGAGAGAAGCCCTCCCAACTGCAGACCTCCAAGATCATTTACACCATTGCATGGTGTCTGGCGGTTCCCATCCTGTGCTGCCCATCTCCCTGCACCCTGTGACACCCTTTACAGCCGCTCTCAGACTGACAATAAAGCCAGGAGAGCAGTGCAGTGTGCTGCATATAAAGACAGGAAAAACAAAACAAAGGGAAAGACAATGATGACATTGCAGAGCTCTTATAATACCACACCTGTACAATATCAATGCTGTTTAAGCATAATTTTGTCTGCAGCCTTGGCACAAAAAAGTCACCCAGTTTTTAAAAAGGATTTACCTTCAGCATTCAGGGTCTTCCAACTCCATGAGAGGCTGAACATGGAGGGGTAGGTTCGGCAGGGGGGGATGCAGCAAACAAATTACCGTATTTATCGGTGTATAACACGCGCCGGCGTATAACACGCACATCCAAGTTTAGGAGGGAATTTTAGGGAAAAAAACTTTTAGGAGGGTAGTTTAAGGAAAAAAAAACTTACATTTAAATGCAGCCTTACCAGTGTCCATTGCAGCCTTTTCAGTTCAGCCTTGCCAGCAGTGTCCATTGCAGCCTTTCCCCAGTGTTCATTGCAGCTTTTCCCCAGTGTCCAGTGCAGCCTTGCCAACAGTGTCCATTGCAGCCTTGCCAGCAGTGTCCATTGCAGCCTTTCCCCAGTGTCCAAAGCAGCCTTGCCCCAGTCACAGTGTCCAGTGTAGTCTTGCCCCCAGTTTTCATTGCAGCCTTGAATTTCAAAATTGGCACGCCGAGAAGATCGCCGCAGAGACTGGGCAGAGCGGGGCGAACACCGCCGAGAACGCAGGGACTGAGCGGAGCCGAGATACACATAGCCGAGTGTACTCGGCTCTAGTCGGCTCTTCTCGGCTCCGCTCACAGTCACGCCGAGTCCCGCCCTATGATGGACATAACACAGGTCCAATGGCGGGACTGGGCGTGACTGTGAGCGGAGCCAAGAAAAGCCGAGTACACTCGGCTATGTGTATCTCGGCGGCGATCGCTGCGCTCTGCTCAGTCAGCGGAGATCGCCGGGATCTGTAAGTATCGGCGTATAACACGCACCCACGATTTTCCCCTGATTTTAAGGGGAAAAAAGTGCATGTTATACGCCGATAAATACGGTACCTACCAACTGCAATCAACAGGTGGCCTGGAGCAGACCAAAAAAGAACATCTTAGTTGGGGTAGGGGCTGTCTTTTATTCAGCTAGGTACAGGTGGTCATGTGGGGCTCCAGAGGAGATATTAACCCATTGTATGCTGACGTGAGGTAGGCCAGGAAATTAAGCTTCTGTGTCTAGAGGAAAAGAGATTTCACCTCCAAATACGGAAAGGTTTCTTCACAGTAAGAGCTGTGAAAATGTGGAATAGACTCCCTGCAGAGGTGGTTCTGGCCAGCTCACTAGGGCCATTTCCCTAGTCTAGTCTATTTCTAGTCTATTTTCTATTTTTATTCTAATCTTTTCTAATTGGAATTTGAATTCATTCTATACGAAATTCGAATGTCGGAACATGGTCTTTTCTATTCGGTTGGAATAATTTCGAATCCGGTTGAAATATTATCGAATCCGGTTGAAAAACGATCGAATCCGGTTGTAATTTTGTCGAATTCGGTAGAAATAGTTTCGAATGCGGTTGAAATATTTTATAATTTGGTTGAAATATTTTCGAATGCGACCGACTTTTCGAATTCCAATTAGAAAAGATTAGAATAGAAATAGAAAATAGACTAGAAAAAAATAGAACCGAATAGAATAAAATATAATATATATATTGTATTTTATTCTATTCTGTTCTATTGTTTTTCTATTCGATTCTTTCCAATATTTTCGATTCTATCCTCTTTTTTTTTAAATTCGATTCGACTAGAATTTTTTTCAAAATCGATTCGAATTTTGTCCGTGGTCTTTCGATTTGAAACGTTCGGATTCGGTTGAATTCGTTAGCATTTTAATTTGTTAATTCGGATGCATCCGAACGTCCGAATAATGAAAATTCGGCCGAATTTTGATTCGGAACGAAACAAAATGCACATCCCTAGTAGTTAATGAAGTAAATTCGTTTGAAGACAAGAGAAAAAATTTCAGAACTAGATGCAAAGGATGCATTGTCAATATAACCGCTTTGGTTACAGGAAAGATTAGCTTTACAGTGTTTATAACTATATTAGACCCCAAAACAAAAATGTATTAAATTGTAGCTTACCAGTTCTTACATATGGTGGCTGCATTTGTTTTATTTTTTTAGCTTTTTATTTTTTTTTTACCTGGTGATCCAGCCAGTAAGTTTTTTTTTTGTTCAACTTTCTTTAACAGACCAAGCTGTCCAGCAAAAGTGGCAGTTAGAGGGTTGAGACAAACCATAACACTGACAGGGGTGCTTACAGTGGTCAACTTTTATTAAGTTATGTAAAACCTTTATCCCAAAAGAATAAACTTTTTGCTGTAACTGCTTATAAAGTGGTAGCTGGCGTTCAGGTTCAATTTGTTTGTCAAGTCCATGTAAATCTGCTAGTCTAACATTACTCCCTCCCGAAAGGGCAGGGGTTAAATTCCTTACCCAAATACTCGATGGACCTCTCTTGAAACCGTTTACCCAGTTAGTAAGCGAATTCCCTGCACTCAAAGGCCACCGCTTTCAATATATACAACTGCAGCATGCCATTAGATACCAAAGTAGACATTTTAATTTGCAACTAGAGGAATCCACGTTCCTTAAATCCATATTTTCCGACCATGAGAAGAAGGGAATCATTTCTAGAATATATACCCACCTATTATCACACGTCCAAGCCCCTGACTTGTTACCATGTAGGGAGGGGTGGGAGCGAGATGTTGGCCCTATGGATGGTGAGCAGTGGAGTCGGGTCCTGGGTGTGGGCCCCTTGGTATCGGTATCAGCGGCACAGAGACTAACCCACCTGTTTATACTACACAGAGTATACCGCACTCCTGTGCAGTTACATAAATGGGGTAGGCATGATTCCCCCATTTGTCCCAAATGCCAGGCCCATCCGGGTGATCTGATTCATATGCTCTGGCGTTGCCCCAAGCTGGTGAGGTACTGGAATAGTGTTGTTACAAGAATAAATAGTGTATACCAAGTTCAGCTTGCGGTTGAACCGCTGATGTGTTTGCTAGGTGGCCTAGACGAGGACTTGTACCTCCCTACGGTATACATTGCCCTCACAAGGCTCCTATACTTAGCCAGGAAGCTGGTTGCCCGTTTTTGGCTATCAGCACGCACCCCAAGGGAGGCGCAGTGGCTCCAGATGGTCAATGCTACTCTTATTCGGGAAAAAAACACATATCAACATAGGAAATCGCCAAACAAATTTACCAACATATGGCAGCATTGGTTGAACTCCCCAGAGGTGGCGCCACCTCGATTGGCTCTGGATAGGCTGCTGATGGGATAAACAGGCCTGTGGTGCTGTTTTTGAAACCTTAGTTGGAACGGAACATTAAGTGATGTGCTGGGAGGGTTTTGCATGATTGATAGATTTAAACCCTGGGTGGTATATCGATGGTTGGAATATTTCTTTATTGTTTATTTTAAGTTAATTTCATTTAGTTTTCTTTCTCCTTTTTATTCATTGAACGCTGGGTTGTTCATTCGTGTGTAACCAAGAACTCAGGATTTGGTGCAATGTGTCTAAGATGTATGACGGTAGTGTTGGCATGACTGTCAACGCCACTCTTCTGTTGATGTGAGGACTGAGATTCCTGTTATTATTTATTTTACTTTTTATTTTATGTTTTATATATGTCATACGGATGCAAATGCACAATGTAATACCTTGTGTTCTCATTAATAAAAACCTTTTTGTTGATAAAAAAAAAAAAAAACATTACTCCCTCCCCAGACTGACAATGTTGCTGCCCGCATGGCCGTGCTCTTTTCAAAAAGTGACAGCGGATACAATGAACATCTTCTCATACTGCTGTCACAGGGAGGCAGCAGATCGCAGAGCGGCTACAGGAACAGGAACATGTTACATGTTCCACCCTAAAAACGAGTGGAACATGTACATGTTCCGGAAGGTTAATTTATCCTTTAATCCTGCTTTAAAGTGGAACTTCACTCTCCCAATTAACATGGATTATTTTTAATCCTCATGCTGCTAGCATTAGTAAATAGATAGGAAAGTATATCATATTTACTTGTTTTTTTTGGTTGGTACTGGAGGACAGAGTGGTTCTGAGGCAAGACAAGGCAAGGTATCTCCCCAAGGTTGCCTCCAAATTTCAAAGATTATTTTGCCCTCTTTTTGTGAAAACCCAAAAAATGAAAGAGAAGTCAAATTTAGTTTACTAGATGTCAGAAGGTGTTTACTGACATACCTAGATTGGGTGAAAGACTTCAGGAAGTCAAGTCACCTTTTGATTTTATTTAGCGGTCCTAGAAAGGGAGGGCAAGCATCTATGACTATGGTGGCTAGGTGGCTCAGACAAACTAAAGGAATAGCTTATGAGCAAGCTGGTTCCCCAATACCAGCAGACCTCAAAGCCCATTCCACAAGATTTCTGGCGGCGGTGTGGGCAGAAAGAATCAGAGCCTCAATAGAACAGATCTGTCGGACAGCCATATGAGTGAAGCAGGACACCTTCCTAAAGCATTACAGAGTGGAACTGCTATTGTCTCAGGATCTGACATTTGGCATAAAGGTCTTACAAGCAGTAGTCCCACCCTAAGGTAGGCCTTGAACTTCTTGTTCATCCTCTCAGGTGTGCCGTCCTGGAAGATGACTAGAGAAAATTACTAGTTACACTAACCGGTAACTGCTTGTCTAGGAAATCTTCCAGGATGGCAAGCCTACTTCCCACCCTTTTAAGGTAATTACTACGGGAAAAGTTTCCCTCTTGCACCTGGATAACCTATTAATTTGGCAGAACTGAGGTGCAGGGGGAAGGGAGGGGCCTTTTAACCTCATGTGTTGATTGTGTTTCCTGTCAGGTGGACCAGTCATCTCTCAGGTGTGCCGTCTTTGAGGATTTCCTAGAAAAGCAGTTGCCGGTAAGTGTAACTAGTCATTTCTTTTACATTTCTTCAGTTACCGTATATACTCGAGTATAAGCCGACATGAATATAAGCCGAGGCACCTAATTTTACAACAAAAAACTGGGAAAACATATTAACTCGAGTATAAGCCTAGGGTAGGGAATACAGCAGCTACTGTAAGTGGAAAAGAGGGTCAACAATGCCCATTTGCAGCCTCACTGTGCCCATTTGCAGCCTCACTGTGCCCATTTGCAGCCTCACTGTGCCCATTGCATGCCTCACTGTGCCCATTGCACCCTCACTGTGCCCATTGCATGCCTCACTGTGCCCATTGCACCCTCACTGTGCCCATTGCATGCCTCACTGTGCCCGTTGCAGCCTCACTTGAGAGATTGCACTCTTGTAAAACCCCCGCTGCAGACCGCTGGTACCATGTAACTTTGCATCCTACTTATTTCATCCAGCTACAATGACAAGTGAGCCGTCCTGTCTGTAAACTTATGCAGCATATTGAGGATCACAGAGCCATTAGGCATTGACAACTTGGTATTCTCCTTCTGCTATGTCAGTCACGGACTATGGCTCCAGGACTCCCAATGCACTGAACATATTAAGACTCAGGACAGGGCATAGTGTCATCTGCATACCTGATCATGCCTGTGTCATGCAGTCAGACGGCGGCCATCCAGTGTACAAAAGCCGCGCCTTCTCCTCGTCCTCGTCCGTGATAGGGGAACACTCAGTTTCCCAGCAAGTGAGTCAGTGTTCAGTGTTCTGCCTATCATGGACACCCTCTCGTCTTCGTCCGTGGGACGAGGATGAGAGGACGTCCGTGATAGGCGGAACACTGACTCACTGCTGGGAAACTGAGTGTTCCCCTATCACGGACGAGGATGAGGAGGAGGCGCAGCTTTTGTACACTGGATGGCCGCCGTCTGACTGCATGACACAGGCATGATCAGGTATGCAGATGACACAGACTCGAGTATAAGCCGAGGGGGGCATTTTCAGCACAAAAAAAGTGCTGAAAAACTCGGCTTATACTCGAGTATATATGTGGTGCTCAGATGCAGTGAAGATCTGCTTTAAGGAAACACAGATCAGGTAAGACTCATTCCAGTCTGAAAAGTCAGTTCATTCTTATATCACATGATTGATGTGACAGTCACATTTTTATAGTCTATAATTATGCAGTTCTACCCTGCAATTGTAGAAATTACCATTTTTCTTTCCTTTAGTGAATAACCCACACTATACAGCACACAGTTAATACTGCTGTGAAATGTTCTGCTGTGTGCACAGAATACAAGGACATGCTTTGTGAATTAACACTGTTCATTATGCTATAGACTTTGGAGTCTCAAGTTCAGGTTTAAATATAATAACAGTGATTAAATCTAAGTGGCTGGTTCCTTTGCCTTTCTTTGACTTTTACTGGTAAAACTGTTAAAATGTCTAAGAATCAGTTACTGATGGCATTTTTCTTCTTGAAATCTGTGGAAAATAGTGCAAAAATTAAAGGAAAATTACACACTAGTACACTAGAGGGTCTATTTATAAAAAATAAAACACAAATTGCTGTACGAATGTGAAAAACATTCGCACAGCGGCAGAAAAAAATCACTGTATTTTGTCTAATATGATCAACACCATCTAGTGGCCATAATGTGGTATTTCCCTTATTGAGGAAAATACAGCATTATGGCCACTAGAGGGCAATTACAATCATAGGAAATAATTATATTAGACAATTTTTTTTGTTTGTCACATTCGAACAGCAATTTTTTCTTTTTTTACTAAATATATTTTGGGCGAACTTCAGCTGGTTAGATATCTTGGGGATGTATTACATGCGATTACATTTACTACTGTCAGGCTGTCAGGCTGTACCAACTGTGCAAACCTTTTGTTTAAAAGTAAAAAAAATTATAAATGTGGCAGGTACCAATAACAGTTGTAAAACTGTGAGCACCTGGCAAAATGGCTAAGATGTCGACATCCTCTGAAAATGGGGACATGAACAAAAAAAGCGAAGGAAAAAAAAAAGGTCTTAAAGTGGACGTAAACCCACTCTCATCCTTTCTAAACTACTGCCATAGTGCTGATCTATAAGGATATAGATGCCTCCTGCATGTATCCTTATCTGTCAAATGTCTCCCCTCTGTCTGTTATAAGAACTGAAAAACTGCAGATTCTGTGGGTGGATCTGTTGTCTGGAGCTCGTGGGTGGAGTCGTGATGTCAGTAGACTCCCCACCCACCTCTACACTCCCCTTGTCAACATGCATTTTCTCCTGAGTATTCCTTCTGCTATGATCACTAACATCCAGTCAAAATCCAGAAAAGTAACCACATGACTTCAGAAAAGGAGTGGTGGCGGGAATTAAAAAATAATGCCTGTCTAAAGCTAGTGCACGAGATATGTTAATAACCTGTCACTCAAAGCAAGAGGGCGGAACGGACAAAGGTGTTTCTCTGTTTGTCCGTTTTATTTCACTGAACAATAAAAGAGGATTGCTCAGAGCTGAATTAACTCTGTGTGGCAAGACCTGGCACAAATGATAGGAAATCTAATGCCGTGTACACACGATCGATTTTCTCGACGGTGAAAACACTGTCGAGAAAATCGACGGGAAAAACGAGGAATGGCTTGTTCCCCTACACACGGCCGATTTTCATGACATTTTTTCTCTTGGTCGAGAAAAACGACCGTGTGTAGGCTCCCTGGCAGTGTTTCCCTATGGGAAAACTGGCGCGAAAAAAAATGCCGTGAATCACGACAAGAAAAATTAGAGCATGTTTTAATTTTTCTCGTCGTGATTCATGCCGTTTTTCTTGTCGGGAAAAATGCTGGAAAGCCCACACACGGTAGTTTTTCTCGTCAAAGGGAAAAAATAAAATTTTTCCCGACGAGAAAAATGGTCGTGTGTACGCGGCATTATACTCTACATTGTGACAGCAAAAAATAAAAAATTCGGGTTTACATCCACTTTAAGGGCAAAAGGTTGCTTACATATTTGTGCCTTATATTGTATTAGCTACAACAAGCTGTGACATAAATACTCATAAGTATTGAGAAAGACCCGTGTCTTCCATTCTACAGATATGTCTGCGCTTAGGCTTTTTTTAACCCTTCACTAACCAATCTGCAACATCTTTCTTCACAACATGATAATGTCCACGTTACATTGCTCAAATGAACTGTGATCTCATTAGCACGTCAGCTGTGCACTTTGAAAAGTTATGACCCCCAGGAATGAAGATAAATGTTTGGAAAAGCTTCAGAGGATACTAGTGTTTTGATGAGATGTCATTTATTTTATGATAATTGTTTTTTATGATGACTATAGTCGTAATGAGTAATGATGAACTTATCTATGTCATTGGTTCTATGCAGGGCAGCAATGTTCACAAGGAGTAAAATGCATTAGGCTGAAGGTCTTTAAAAGAACATGCCAGCTTTTTGTACAGCTTGGAAAATGTCAGGAGGATTTAGGGAGCCAGAAGAAACATTATTTAGGAATGCATCTGAGAGACACATCGATTTCAAACAGTTCATCTGCGGAGCTCATCAATCAGCATCCATTTTACTAAAAGGAATATCTGCATTCATATAATAATGCTTACTGCCAATAAAAATAAAAGCAATTTTAAAAGTTTTCTTTACCCATTATGTTTATCCAGGTCTACCATTTGAACAGCTCTACCAATACAGTACAGTCCTGTCTGTCAGGGAAAGGGACCTGATTTTTTTCTGCTGCAGTTTTGATTCACTTACAGGCCTCCTGGATGGTCAGTTAGACCCCTTTCACACTGGTGCGCTTTGCAGGAGCTATACCGCTAAAAATAGGGCCTGCAAATCGCCCTGAAAGAGCCGCTGCTGTCTCTCCAATGTGAAGGCCCTGAGGGCTTTCACACTGGAGCGGTGCGCTAGCAGGACGGTAAAAAAAGTCCTGCTAGCCGCATCTTTGGAGCGGTTAAGAAGCGGTGTGTATATTGAATACATTTATACATATATTGAAATCAATGGGCAGCCGGCTATACCGCCGGCATAGCGCTGCTGCAGCAGCACTTTGCTCGGTTTTAACCCTTTCTCGGCCGCTAGCGGCGGGTAAAAGCGTCCCGCTAGCGGCCGAATAGCGCCGCAAAATTGGCGGTAAAGCGCAGCTAAAAGTAGCAAGACTTTACCGCCAACGCAACCACCGCTCCAGTTTAAAAGAGGCCTTAGGCCTGGTTCACATCTATGCATTTTTTAGTCCTTTTTTCAGTTTTGCAGAAGCACACTACAGTCCATTTAACATAGTTCCCTATGGATGTAGTTCACATCTGTGCATTATATGGAAAGGGCCAGGGTTTTTGCTTCCATAGACTGGATGGATGAACATGGATCAATGGATCAACAATGTGTATTAAAAAATGCAAAATGCACCTGGAATATGCAAACTGCGACCTGCATAGGTGTGAACCAGGCCTGAATGGAGCAGCAAACCACTTGTGACAGTGAGGTTTATTTATTACAGGTAATTATATGGCACCATCAATTTATATATATACAGTTGTGTGAAAAAGTATTTGCCCCCTTTCTGATTTTTTTGCATATTTGTCCCACTTAAATGACTCAGATCATCAAACAAATGTTATTATTACACAAAGATAACCCGAGTAAATACAAAATGCAGTTTTTTTTTTTTTTTTAACAAGAAGACAAAATGCAGTTTTTAAATGATGGTTTCATTTATTAAGGTAAAAAAGCTGTCCAAACCTGCCTGGCTTTATGTGAAAAGTAATTGCCCCCTAAACCTAATAACTGGTTGTGCCACCCTTGGCGTCAACAACTGCAATCAAGCGTTTGCGATAACTGGCAATGAGTCTTTCACATTGCTGTGGAGCAATTTTGGCCCACTCTTCTTTGCAGAATTGTTTTAATTCAGCCACATTGGAGGGTTTTCCAGCCTTAATGGCCTGTGTAAGGTTATGATACAGCGTCTCAATTAGATTTAAGTCTGGGCTTTGACTAGGCCACTTCAAAGTCAAAATTTTTCTTTGTTTGAACCATTTGGAGGTGGACTTGCTGTTGTGTTTTGGATCATTGTCCTGCTGCATAACCCAAGTGCACTTGAGCTTGAGGTCACAAACTGATGACCGTACATTCTCCTTTAGGATTTTCTGGTAGAGCTCAGACTTCATGGTTCCATCAATTATGGTAAGTCGTCCAGGTCCTGAAGCTGCAAAGCAGCCCCAGACTATCACACTACCACCACCATGTCTGACTGTTGGTATGATGTTCTTGTTATGAAATGCTGTATTTGTTTTATGCCAGATGTAACGGGACGCACACCTTCCAAAAAGTAAAATTTTTGTCTCATCAGTCCACAGAATATTTGCCTAAAAGTCTTGGGGATAATCAAGATGTTTTTTAGTAAATGTGAGATGAGCCTTTGTGTTCTTTTTGGTCAGCAGTGGCTTTGGCCTTGGAACTCTCCCATGGATGTAATTTTTTCCCCAGTCTCTTTCTTATTGTTGAATCATGAACACTAATCTTACCTGAGGCAAGTGAGGCCTGCAGTTCTTTATATGTTGTTCTTGGTTCTTTTATGACCTCCTGGCTTAGTCGTTGTCATGCTCTTAGAGTAATTTTTGTAGGCTGGCCACTCCTGGGAAGGTTCATCACTGTTCCAAGTTATCTCGATTTGTGGATAATGGCTCTCCCCGTGGTTCACTGGAGTTCCAAAGCCTTAGAAATGGCTTTGGGACACTTCCTAGACAGATGCATGTACATTACTTTGTTTATAATCTGTTCTTGAATTTTTTTAGATTGTGGCATGATGTGTGGCTTTTTGTGATCTGTTAGTGTGCTTCACTTTGTCCGACAGCTTCTATTTATGTGAATTCTTGATTCAACAGGTCTGGCAGTAATCAGGCCTGGGTGTGGCAAGTGAAATTTAACTCAGCTTTCCAAAATATTGTGGTTAATCACAGTTCATCAATGATTCAGCATGGGAGGGGGTAATTTCTTTTTCACATAGGGCCAGGCAGGTTTGAAGAGCTTTTTTCCCTTAATAAATGAAATAATTTAAAAACTGCATCTTGGATTTACTTGGATTATCTATGTGTAATATTACAATTTGTTTGGTGATCTGTAAATGCAAAAAAAAAAAAAAATCAGGAAGGGGGAAAATACTTTTTCACACAACTGTGTGTGTATAAATAGTACATTCACATCAGTCACTGCTCTCAAGCAGCTTAGCACCATTAATTTATATATTGTACATTTACATCAGTCCCAGCCCTCAAGCAGCTTAGCACCATCAATTTATATATATAGTACAGTTACATCAGTCCCTGCCCTCAAGCAGCTGAGCATCATCAATTTCCACAGTCCTTTACATATATATAGGTCCCTAACTCACATTCAGACATACTAGGGCCAATTTAGACAGGAGCCATTTAAACTATCCACCAGTCTTTGGTGTGTGGGATACAACTCATGCAGGCATAGGGAGAACATGCAAGCTCCATGCAGGTAGTGCTATGGTTGGGATTCAAACCAACAACCCTTGTGCTGTTAGGTGAAAGTGCTAACCACTTAGCCACTGTGCTGCCTCATTTCTTTGACACTCTGCTTACTCTTTCTAATAGTAGCACAGGGGTTTTCTGGTTAGCATCCCTACTTTGCAGTGCTAAGGTCCTTGGTTTGAATATTGACTAGGTTACAATTGTGTAGGTTTCCTCTCACATCAATCAGCATCCATTTAACTGAAAGGGATATCTCAATTCATATTGGAATACTTATTGCCAATAAAAATAAAACTTAATTTCTCCACCCATTATGTTTATCTAGGTCTACTATTTGAACCAATAAAGTACAGTCTCGTCTGTCAGAAAGGAAACTGATTTTTTTCTGCTGCAGTTTTGATTCACTTACAGGTCTCCTCCTCACCTCTACCTTGTGACTGGATGTACAGTGAATGGGGAAGCAAAACACTGGTGAGGGTGAGCTTTATTAATTACAGGTACTTATATCGTTTCATCAATTTACATATATATTCACTGTCCTTAAGGAGCTTACAGTCTAAGGTCCCTAAATTCACATACATAATATACTAGGGCCAATTTACCTATCAACGTAGGGAGAACATATAAACTCCATGCAGGTAGTGCTGTGGTTGGGATTTGAACCAACAGCTCCAGTACTGTTAGGTGGAAGTGCTAACCACTCAGCCACTGTGTTGCCCCATTGCTTTGATTCTATGTTTCCTCTTTCTATTAGTAGCACAGGGGTGTTGTGGTTGGCACCCCTGCCTTACAGTGCTAAGGTCCTTGGTTTGGATCTTAACCCGGTTACAATTGTGTGGGTTTCCTCCCACATTAATCAGCGCACCCATTTAGCTATCTAAATTCATAATAGAATACTTATTACCAATAAAAATAAAAGCACATTGCTTCACCCATTATTTTCACTCAGGCCTACCATTTGAACAGCTTTGACAACACAACACAGTCCTGCCTGGCAGCTGTGGGGACCTGATTTTTTTCCTGCTGCAGTTTACCTCCCCCTGTGACTGGTTGCACCTTCCATCTGCAGCACAGTAGTGTACTGTTTTTTTGTTTGTTTGTTTTTGTTTTTTTCTCTTTAGTTTTGGTACATAGCGCTGCACTTAGAGCCCATTCACACAGGGGCGTCTTTGGATCCGACTCCAAATCGCCCCAGGTCGCCCCTAGTCGCCTCAGGTCGCGCTGGCTGAAGAAATCAATGTAAGTTAATGGAGCTGTCCTTATGCACACTACTGCAGTCGCTCCGACTTCAAAAAAGGTCCCTGTACTACTTCAATCCGACTCCTAGGCAACCTGTACCCATTCATTTCAATGGGAGTCGCCTCTCACTGTCTTAATAGGAGCAACTCTCCAGGAAGAAAACATACATTTATCAGGCAAAACTCTCTCTCCCCCCTCCCTCCCACAGAGCTGATTCTTGTTTGATTGGCCACTAGAATGTCTCCTGTCCTGCAGGCAACTTGGAGTTGCCTTGTAAATAGCTCCAGGTCACGCTGTGATTCATACTCAGGTCGTGTCTGAGTTGCCTCATAAAATCGCTCTGGAAGTCGTGTTGCCCCTGTGTGAATGGGCTCTTAGGGCTCTTTCACACGGAGGTCCGTTCAGGTCTGCCTGTCAGTTTTTTAGGCGGACCTGAAACGGATCCTCCATGTACCCCTATGGAAGCATGGATGTCAGCGGAGACACGTCCGCTGACATCCGCTCCGCCAAAGAGTGACGGAGGAAAACCCTATTTTTCCTTCCGTCGGCGGAGCGGATCGGATGACAACGGACTCTACGATCCGTCGTCATCCGATTCCCCATAGGGGAGAGCGGCGCTCTGACAGGGCGGTCCCTGCACAGTGTGCGGGGACCGCCCAGTCATCCGTTGGCTCAGCGGGGATCAACGGAGAAATCCCCGCTGAGCAAGCGGAGCTTCATGGGGCGGATCTTCACGGATCCGCTCCGTGTGAAAGGACCCTTAGGGTTCTTTCACACGGGGCAGATCCGTGAAGATCCGCCCCGTGAAGCTCTGCTTGCTCAGCGGGGATCGCTCCGTTGATCCCCGCTGAGCCGACGGATGACTGGGCGGTCCCCGCACACTGTGCAGGGACCGCCCTGTCAGAGCGCCGCTCTCCCCTATGGGGAATCGGATGACGACGGACCGTAGAGTCCGTTGTCATCCGATCCGCTCCGCCGACGGAAGGAAAAATAGGGTTTTCCTCCGTCACACTTTGGCGGAGCGGAGCGGATGTCAGCGGACATGTCTCCGCTGACATCCGTGCTTCCATAGGGGTACATGGAGGATCCGTTTCAGGTCCGCCTAAAAAACTGACAGGCTGACCTGAACGGACCTCCGTGTGAAAGAGCCCTTAATAAAATATTGGTGAATTGTATATTGTATCCTGTATCTTGGTGCTGGCTGCTTGAATTGTACAGTTTTTTTGCGCAGCAGATTACAATTTCTGTTTATTCCTACCATCATGGAATTTCACTGTTATATTCAACTCTTTGGGCCCCCGAGACCAGCTGAATCCCTCCTGGCTAATCCTCAAAGCAGCCAATAACCTACCTATGCAGGTGGAAGGGGTCACATGGGTAAGGATCCAAATCTTCAGTCAATTAGTGGAGCAGGACAGAGTGGTGGTCACGCTTGGCCTAGTTGTATCCTTGGTACCCATAGTGCTAGGTATAAACATTCTAAGGAATCTGAACCTGCCTCACCCACTGACAGAAGCAGAGAGACATAACAAACCCAAACAAAACCATGGCTTAAGGACAGTGTGGCTCAATGTGGTACAGGCCTACAAAGTCCAACAATAGGCAGCACAACGACAGCCAGAACAGGTAGGGGTGGTCCGCACGCCCCCAAAGCAAAAGCTGCTTCCCCCCCCCCCTCCAGCAAGTCGTGTGGTCCCTACCCATTGGGTCCCAAAATAATTTACTGTATATCCCATAATCTCCCATCCCCATCCAAGTTGTTAACCCCTGATAAACAACAAAAACAAAGCTACGCACTGTTCCCTGACTGGGGGATCCCTATTCATCTGTAGCTCCCACATGGGGTGTGTTACATTATTATTATTTTGCTCCATTGCTTGCTTTGCACTACTGTCTTGCTCCATATCTCTTCATCTTCCTTTCAGTGATGAGTGAAAGTTTATAAGGATTTTAGGGATTATATTATCACAAACCATTTAGAATTACGGGCTCATGAAGCAGCACACATTTTCTAGTCACATTTAAGAACATGTATTTAAACCGTAACAAACAACTGCTCATGTTTCAGATGATCACACTTGCACTGGTATTTCATGTGCTAATGCTGCACTGACTCAGCATCCCCAGAAATAGCTATGTAACATGTTTCCGTAAGGTGAAGTTTGACGTAGGTCATATTTAATATCAGCACCTAATTCCTGCATAGTGGAAATGTTTTTCCTTCTGTCTTACAAGTACCAGCAATTGATTAGGCGTTTTTTTAATGTGAGCTACTGGAGTAAACTTTCATGTACTGGCTGATTAGGCCTAATTTATTAACTTGAATGATATATCTGACATAATCTAGGTGGAACTTTTCCCTTGAACACTACTTTCTATAAGGCTTCTGTCAAAACTTTTGCGCATACCTGTGCTTAATTTTAAACACACCATGCTGCACTGTGTATTGCCATTCAATCTTAATAGCACCCCAACCAGTGCTTTTTTTTCTCAAACAATAGGTGCTGGAACTTAACCACAACCCCACAAAACCCCTCCCCCAACACACACCCTCCTAATCACATCAAATAGTGGGTGTGGTCAGTCAAATTTCACGAACAGTAGGAGGGTCTTAAAGGGGCATTAAATACCAGGAGTGCATTATATAGAGTGCAGAGCTGTCACTTGTAAAACAGAAACCAGACTTCTGTGTTTACAAGTGATTGTGGTGAGCAGGCACCAAAAGGGTCTGAACCAGAGGTGGTGGAACTGAGTTCCACCAAGTTCCCCCTGAAAAAAAGCCCTGACCCCAACCATATATACAGTATAAAACAATACACTTTCTCCTGACCAGAACACATTGGGGCTTATTTACTAAAAGCAAATCCCCTTTGCACTGCAAGTGCACTTGGAAGTGCAGTCGCTGTAGATCTGAGGGGGACATGCAAGGAAAATAAAAAACAAATTTTTTGCTTATACATGATTGGATGATAAAATCAGCAGAGCTTCCCCTCATTTCAGATCTTCCCCTCAGATCTAAATCAACCCCATTGTGTATATGTGAATATCCTGTGTGTTGAAGTGCTGTGTTACCAAACAAATTATACATACTTTGTTTTGTAAGCATGGGTTCATTAGGGGCCTATTTAAAGTAAATGAGCTTCCTGAAAGCAACATGATCAGAGGTGTAAATAATGTGTAAGGCTGAGTACACATGGACGGAATATCGTCCATTATCAGCCAGTTCCTGTCATTCGGTCAGTGTCTACAGTTGTCTTTCCAACACAAGGGACATGCTGGAAAACTAGCATCTTATCAGCGTGTTATGTAGGGTTGCCAGTGCCACCTGTACTTGTTTGACCTGGTCAGTCCGGGTATTGCAACTTGTGCCCAGGTTTCTGTCCACCTAAAACCTGGACACAACATACCTTCAGTCGGGTAAATATGTCCCAATGCAGTGAGGGAACTCTGTGGCGTATCCTCAGGAATTCCTGTTGGCTGTCCTGTGTGCTCTCTGCTCTGCTGCTGCCCCCCACCCTGCCCAACCAAATGACCTGCTTTGCAGTTATTGGTTGCTCGAACCGCCGGTGTCCTAGCAACTGATGATGCTTTTGCACAGCACACATGGCATTTTCAGCTCCACCTCCCAGCTCTGCCCCCTAACTCCGGCCGGCTCCCACACACTCGCTTCCAGTTGCAGCGGCTGCAGAGTCCCATCCGCCAGTAAGGCGTTAGACAATCTTATAGAAGGGGCAAGGGGTGCTGTTATAAGGGGGTGGTCTCTCTCTAATGGAGGTCTCCAAAGAAGGGGGAGGGGCACTGATCTAAGAGCACTGTGAGCTAATGGGGGTCTCAAATGAGGGATGCCGACTGCTGATCTAATGCTGAACAACCATTAGATCAGCAGTCAGCACCCCCCATTAGAGACCACTTTTTACCTTTCTATCAGAATCGCCTTATATTAGCACCCCCCCTTACAGACTCCTAATAAAGTCCCTTTATTTTAGCACCCCCCCTAAAGACCCTCAGCATTAGATCAGAGTCCCCTTATATCAGCAACCCCCCTTAGAGACCAAACGGTTGGTCTCTAAGAGGGTATTTGCTGATATAATTGGACTCTGCTAAAGTGTTCGGGTTTATGTTAGTACAACGGTCTGTCAGTTGTTTTTTTATTCAACCCCCTGGGTTCAACAACAAAAAATAAATACATTTACTTGTGTACCTTGCTTAAGCGTTTCTTCCACAAATTCTAAGGGCCTGTTCACATCATTGTGTTATGGTATACAGCAATGCAATACA
Organism: Rana muscosa; assembly: GCA_029206835.1. Classification (NCBI taxonomy): domain Eukaryota; kingdom Metazoa; phylum Chordata; class Amphibia; order Anura; family Ranidae; genus Rana; species Rana muscosa. Next base: position 173,803,436 of record CM055123.1, read on the forward strand.
TTGCATGTGCAGTGTGCTGTGTTGCCATTCATTTTGAATGTCACCCGAACACACTCCCACAATTTTTCTGTGTTGCAGTGCTCCGCAATGCATTGTAACATACTACTATGCATTGCAGTGCACTGTGTTACAAAAAATGCAGCAGGTAAAACTATAGATTCATTGTGGTGCATTTGGCAGTCCATTCAAATGAAATGTGTTCCCGTTTTCTCGTGCCCAGGCAAGAATGACATGTGCTTGGATACGCCCCCTGGCCACAACCCCTGGCCACAGCCTCTTGGGATATATCACACATCCCTGGAGGTTGCGGGACCAGTCTGACAGCACAGGGTGAACATAGGCATGCGCAGTGGAAAACCCGCTGTGATTCCGAAGTCACAGCCAGTTCCCATATTCAAGATGGTAGCATCAGGGACCTGCAGCGTTAAGGAGAACTGGCTGCAGGAAGACAGCACTGGATACCAGACATTGGTAATTACCTGTATTTTAAAATTTCAGCAGCTACAGTATTTGTAGCAGGTGACTTTTAATTTTTTTTAAAGACTAAAGTTCCTCTTTATTGTACATTGACCCTACTAAAAGAGTAGAGTATGTGCTCTTTCAAAGGGAATTTTGAACACTAAAACACAGACAGGAGGGTGCAAACGCCAAGTTCATTACCGCCGTACAACTTTATTAAATGCCAAAAGTCAATTGCATACTCACAAACATAAGCAACAACAGGTGTATCACATATCATCTCCAGCAGTAAGGGATGTCTTTATTATTATTATTATATTATACAGGATTTATATACAGTCATGCAGACATTACAGATGCAATACAATTTGGTAGAAGAGGAATCAGAGGGTCCTGCTCATTGGAGCTTACAATCTCTCCATACTGCGCACAGTTAGAAGACTGTCGCGTTTCAGGTGACATGCACACTTCCACAGATCGCTTTGTATTTTTGCAGTTGTTTTAAGATTTTGCAATCTGAGGAGGGCTGCGCCGGATAGAGGGTTATGTTTGGGCACCTTAAAGCTCTTCTTGAGCAATATACAAAAAATTCTGCGCTGCTTGTGAACGTGAGCAGCTACAAAACCAATGGACAAAATGGTGCAAACAGAAAAACAAATAAATAGTAGCGCTAATACATGTATGAATACAACACCCAGTGATTGAAGTGATGCTAAATCAAAAAACAACAAGAAAGTCTGTATAAATTCTGGTAATGGAAAAAATCTCTGATAATGTGAAGTCAAAACAGATTCTTGACAAATATGTGATATCCCAAAATCTTGAAGCAAGTGAAGATGACCAACACCAATATAGAGGAGGCTTACCAGAATCTGAGAATCTGTGGACCCAAACAGACATACGTCTGGAGGGTCAAATCGAGCTTTGAGTGTATATCACCCTGACAGTTCTCAGACAGTGAAACTAGGAGCCTTCACCTCTTGCGGAGTCCCTCAAGGATCACCCCTGTCACCCCTGCTCTTTAACATCTACCTCCGCCCGCTCCTCAAAATCATCAGCAAACAGGACTTGTGCTACCACTCATACGCTGACGACACCCAACTCTACTTTCGTATCACTGGAAAAAAAGACCAATATCACGGATTGGAAAAGTGCCTCACATTGATCGATGATTGGATGACTGTGGCCTCGTACACACGACCGATTTTCTCGTCGTAAAAAACACGTCGTTTTTTTCGACGAGATTCTTGTTAAGCTTGTCGATTTTCTCGTCAAGCTTTCTATGCGTACACACTGTCATTTCCCAATTTCCTCGTGGTTCTCTGCGCTCACGTCCAGCACGTACGACGGCACTATAAAGGGGAAGATCTTTTTTCTTGGCGCCACCCCTTGGGCTGCTTTTGCTGATCTCGTGTTACCGCGTGTGAAGTAAAAGTTTGGGAAGAGACGATTCGCGCTTTTCAGTCTTCGTACTTTTCAGATCGTTTTCTGCCGTTCAGTTTGTGCTTGTGGGTTCGTATCTTGACTTTCAGGGCGTCTAGGCAGGTCGTATCTGTTTTACAGTGCGTTCTTGCCTGTTCGTTTCTGAATTTCAGTTCGTTATTCATAGGCCTTGCTGTTCTAAAGTGCGTTCTGTTCTGTACGTTCTGATTAGACGACCGTTTCCTAGCCATGTCGCCTGGACGTTCTCGTCGTCGAGTTCGTGCTGTGCGTGCGCTTGGTGTTGGTCTGCTTGTTTTGGACCAAGACCAGTCCATGAATGGTGTGAGGAGGAGTTCATGGACCAAGAATTGGTTGCTCCAGCGGGACCAATTCTGCCACATGCCTCTGCTGCGGGAGATCGTCGAGAATAATCCTGAGGACTACAGGAATTTTCTGAGGATGTCTGACCCCGTTTTTCAGGAACTGTTGGCTTTGGTGTCCCCCTATATTACCAGGAAGGACACCGTTATGCGGGAAGCCATCAGTGCTGAGCAGAGGCTCATCGCCACGTTGCGTTACCTGGCGACAGGGAGAAGTCTTCAGGACTTGAAGTTCACCACAGGCATCTCCCCCCAGGCTCTGGGCCTCATAATCCCAGACACCTGTTCTGCTATCTGTAGTACCACACACTTGGGACATATATCTCACCTGCTGCTGTTCCTGACCTCTGGGAGGCCAGCATCAGATTGTGTTCTGAAATGTGGGCCTTCACAAGCTCCCAATTTTAGTGTCCACACAGGGTTGCTGTGTGCTCTGGGGTCCCTGGGATGCACAAATGGCAGCAGCTTCTCCAGCGCTGCCTTCTCTTTATTTAATTTATAAACATGAATAAATGTGTTTTTTGTTTAAGTTCATACTTGACTATGTGTATTTTTAAATAAAAAAAAACAAGCTTTGGAGTAAGCAGATACATTTGACTGACAATAAAAGGCACAGATATCACCCCCCCAAAAGAATAACTAAATCTGATTAGCTCAAAAACATGGTGTGAAATTTTAAAAATATAGATTAGAAAATTAAATGGGAGATCGCTATCAAAACATTGAGAAATTATAATTAACATCATTTTGAAAAATCTAACCATTTAAATTATTCCTAAAAACTTGCACGATATAATACACATAAATCTTATAAAGAGCAGCATGAAAAAGGTTAAAAATAAGGCATAACTCTGTGTGAATATCAGCAGCAAAAGAAGGTCTCTCGTTTTGATTAATGTAACATTCTAACGAAGAATTCAATGCAGAACATTTAAACGATGAAATATTTATGAGCGTGACGAATGTGCTCTCTCCATTATGAAGGCTTGTTTTACCAGAAGATGCGCTCCCGTCTCATAGTTGCTTGTGAGCATGCGCGCTTTTGGAAGAGTCGTAAAAGCATACACACGAACCATTTTCTCGTCACAAAACAGGCCGACGAGAAACACGACGAGGAAATCTGGACTCCTGACGAGAAAATAGAGAGCAGGTTCTCTATTTTCTCGTCGAGATTCTCGTCAAGTTTCTCGTCGTAAAACCATACACACGAACGTTTTTCTAGACAAAAAAACTCTCGCGGCACTTTTCTTGACTGTTTACGACGAGAAAATCGGTCGTGTGTACGAGGCCTGAGAGTTCACTCAAACTCAACGGATCCAAAACAGAACTGCTCCTCCTCCACGCTAACCGAAAGACAAAAACTAAAACTTCTTGGACACTACCCACCATTCTCGGACAGACCATTACCCCGAGCACCAAATTCAAAAGTCTCGGAGTCATCTTTGACTCGGAGATGTCGATGGATGCTCAAATAGGATCAGTAATCAGCGGATCTCAACATCTCCTCTGCCTGCTGCGCAGACTCATTCCCTTCATCCCAGAAGAGGACACAACAGTAGTAGTTGGATCAATTATCATCTCCCGACTCGACTACGCAAATGCCCTCTACCTCGGACTACCCAAATACCAGATTTCGCGCCTACAAGTCGTCCAGAACACGGCAGCCAGACTGATAACGGGAAAAGAACCATGGGAACCCATCACCCCCTCACTGAGGACCCTTCATTGGCTAACCCGCAAAGGATCGGGTCACTTTCAAGACTCTCTGTCTCACCCACAAGTGCACACAAGGAATCGCTCCTCAATATTTATGCGAGAAGATAAAGCACTACACCCCAAATCGCACTCTCCGATCAACCAACCAAAATCTCCTTCACATCCCCAAGTTTCACTACAAATCAAAGGGGGAACGAAGATTTGCAGTCCAAGGACCACGGCTATGGAATGCTCTACCCACGGACATCCGTATGGAAGAAAACCATCGGGCCTTCAGGAAAAAACTTAAGACCCACCTCTTCTGATGGATCATGAAGTTACTGGATGCAAAGTGCCAAAGATGTTCTTACAAGCTATCAGCATGATCATTGAGGAGGAAGAGGATAGTCACTCAGCATAACAGGATAGTCACTCAGCATCAGCATAGGCAGTCTTGAAGGGATCTGACATTTAAAAAAAAATTATTCGGTTACATCAACATCAGGTGCTTGGTAGCTGGTGGTGATCCAAGACTGATTAATTTTTATGAAGGTCAGTCGATCGACCGAGTCGGTGGACAGGCGCACCCTGTGATCGGTTACAAAGCCTCCAGCAGCACTGAATGTGCATTCCGAAAGAACGCTGGATGCAGGACAGGCCAGTTGCTCAATTGCATACTGTGCAAGCTCTGGCCAGTGATCCATCCTCAAGACCCAGTAACCCAGAGGATTTTCAGTGGGAAAGGTGTCCAAGTCTGATCTTGCCCCTAGGTATTCCTGCACCATGTAAAACAGATGCTGGCGATGGTTGCTAGAACCGATCATACCTTGGGGCTGCGTACAAAAAAATTGTCTGAACGCATCGGTCAGACGGCCACCTTCTCCACCGCTCCTTCTTTGACTGACCGAAGCCTCAGTAACACGTTGTCCAGGACCAGGAATTTGTAACCTCCCAGTCTCTGGGAACGCGTTGCACAGACCTTTCTGCAAGGCCTGTGTTTCATCCTCTGCAACGGCAAGATAAGGTCCGCAACCTTACCCTTGTAACGTGGATCAAGGAGGGTTGCCAGCCAGTAATGATCCCACTCCTTGATAGCACGAATACGAAGATCCTTCCGCAGGCTTTGCAGGATCAGGGAGGCCATGCAGCGTAGGTTTGCTGAGGAATTTGGTCCGGAGTCCTCTGGGTCACTCAGGACGACATGATCCGCAGCCACCTCCTCCCAGCCAAGTCCATGGGTGTCTTGGGACTGTAATTTATCCCTTGAAGACTGCTGCTGATGCTGAGTTCTAGGCTCCACCTCCATGCTGCCACAATCCTCCTCCTCCTTCTCCTCGTCCTCTTCCTGTGTGATAGGCGGGCCAGCAGGAACACTGTCTGGATAAAGGGGGACTTGAGAGGTATGGAAGTCCTCCTCTTCCTCCCTCTGTTCTGCCTCAAGTGCCCTGTCCATTATTCCACGCAGCGTGTGCTCCAACAGGTGGACAAGAGGGACAGTGTCACTGATGCATGCGCTGTCACTGCACACCATCCTCGTGGCCTCCTCAAATGGTGCCAGGACAGTGCATGCATCCCTGATCATGACCCTCTGGCGTGGCAAAAAAAAAACAAGCTCCCCTGACCCTGTCCTGGTGCCATATTGGCACAGATACTCATTGATGGCCCTCTGCTGCATGTGCAGCCGCTGCAGCATGGCCAACGTTGAGTTCCACCTGGTGGGCATGTCACAGATTAGGCGGTTCTTGGGCAGGTTAAATTCCTTTTGCAGCTCAGCCAGCCGAGCACTGGCATTATATGACTGGCGGAAATGCACACAGACTTTCCTGGCCTGCCTCAGGACATCCTGTAAGCCCGGGTACCTGCCCAAGAACCGCTGCGCCACCAAGTTAAGGATGTGAGCCAAACAGGGCACATGGGTCAGTTGTCCCTGTCGGAGGGTGGAGAGGAGGTTGGTGCCATTGTCAGAAACCACCATTCCTGGCTTAAGCTGGTGTGGCGTCAGCCACCTCTGAGCCTGCCCCTGCAGAGCTGACAGAATCTCTGCCCCATTGTGGCTCCTGTCCCCCAAGCACACCAGCTCAAGCACTGCATGGCATCTCATTTCCTGCGTACTTGCATAGCCCCTTGAACGCCTACGGAGCACCGCTGATTCTGAGGACAAAGCACAGGAAGAGGCCATGGAGGAAGAAGAAGAGGAGGGGGTGGAGGAGAGAGGTGTGTCAGAATCACCAGTAGTAGCATTTTGGAGGCGTGGTGGCGGAACAACCTCCAACACTACTGCACCTTGTCCTGCATCCTTCCCAGCTGCCAGCAGAGTCACCCAATGCGCCGTGAAAGATAGGTAACATCCCTGTCCATGTCTACTGGACCATGAGTCAGCGGTAATATGCACCTTACCGCTGACCGCCCTGTCCAGCGAGGCCAAGACATTGCCTTCCACATGCCGGAGAGCCAGATTCGCCTTCCGTGAGAAAAAGTGGCGTTTAGGAACCTGCCACTGAGGAATCGCACATTCCACAAATTCACGGAAGGGAGCATAGTCTACCAACTGAAAAGGCAGCAGTTGAAGTGCTAGCAATTTAGCCAAGCTAGCATTCAACCGCTGGGCATGTGGATGGCTGGGAGCGAACTTCTTTCGGCGGTGCAGCAGCTGGGGCAGGGAAATTTGCCTGGTACAATCTGACGTTGGTGTACCGATAGCAGATTGCCCGCAAGTACTTGGCTGTGACACACCTAATTCTACACCTTCATTCCTCTCAGTGCAGGTTTCAGAGAGGACTGAAGGTATAGTGGGGTTGGAGATCCCAGCTGATGAGGAGCAAGGAGAGGTCCGCTTTGTTCTTTGGTGTGGGCCTTTTAGGTGTGCTTGCCAACGAACTGCATGGCAGGTCGACATATGTCTGGTCAAGCATGTGGTGCCCAAGCGGGTGATGTTTTGGCCACGCGAGATACGCCTGAGACATATGTTGCAAATAGCAGCGTTGCGATCTGATGCACTCATCTCAAAAAAGGCCCACCAAATAACTTTTGGAATAACGCGCAGAGACAGCAGCGGCATGCACATGTGGAGCTCTGCGGTGTGATTCTTTCGGTGTGCTGCCCTTAAGCTGGCCCCTGGAGGGCATCCTGCCTCATTGGAGATGTGCCTCCTCCTCCTCCTCTCTCCTATCAGGCACCCACGTAGAGTCCGTGACCTCATCATCCCCTCCCTCCTCATCACTGCAGCAAACCTGGCAGTATGCTGCAGCTGGGGGAACATGACTGCCAGATTGCTGTCCTTCTTGGGCACCCCCTCTCTCTGGGCTCATCTTACTGCGTTCCTCTAGCTGGGTACCATCATCTGAGCCTTCAAAACGCTGGGCATCCTCCTGGTGCATGTACCCAATACTTTGGTCAAACTGTTCGGGGGACGCCTCAGGAGGACATGGTGGGGCTAGGGAAGGAGTGACTGATGCCATTGAGCCGAGCGAAGAGGCCGCTTTGGCAGCTGCTTTGCCAGACAAAGTATCCTGAGCCTGGGTGAGAGAGGATGAGGAGGATGAGGACGGCTTGGTCATCCACTTTACCAAGTCTTCGGCATGTTGCGGCTCAACACGGCCAGCTGCCGAAGAAAAGGACCAGCGTGTCCCACAGCCATGTGCTGAGGAGGATGCACTGTGTCCACGACCAGCACTGTTGCCTCTAGACACAGAGCCTGCTTGCCCTCTTTTATTGGCTCGTGACTGTCTGCCTCTCCTTGTTGTCCTTCCAGACATACTAATGGCCTGCAGGGAGATGTAGCTGCACAAAGCTGGGATGTATATATATACTGATTATACTGCAGCTAGCAGAATCAACTGCCTGCCTGTAGTATTATTAGTATGAGAACACCAGCAATTGTCTTCAGTTAGCTTTAGTTGCACACTGTGCAGAGGACACAGTACACTACTGCAGCTCCCTGCCTGTGGTATTTGTATGAGAGCACCAGCAATTGTATTGAGGTAAGCTTTAGGTGCACACTGTGCAAATGACACTAAAACAAAAAACTGCAGCTCCCTGCCTGTATTTGTATGAGAACACCAGCAATTGTATTGAGGTAAGCTTTAGGTGCACACTGTTCAAAGGACCCTAAAACAAAATACCGCAGCTCCCTGCCTGTGGTATTTGTATGAAAACACCAGCAATTGTATTGAGGTAAGCTTTAGGTGCACACTGTGCAAAGGACACTAAAACAAAATACTGCAGCTACCTGTCTGTATTTGTATGAGAACACCAGAAATTGTATTGAGGTAAGCTTTCGGTGCACACTGTGCAAAGGACACTAAAACAAATTACTGCAGCTCCCTGCCTGTATTTGTATGAGAACACCAGCAATTGCACACTGTGCAAAGGACACAGTACACTAAGTGAAAATACTGCAGCTAGCACAATCACCTGCCTGCCTGTCAGTATATTATGAAGAGAATAACAGGAACAGATCTAGCTAAACTGAATACAGTGTATAAATATATATACAACACCTAGGATGCATAAATATCCTCTACACACTGTAACTTAAGCCAACTGACTCGCCTGCCTGCTCTATCTAACTCAAATTAAATGACACTATCTCTCTCTCTCTGTCTTTAACCACCGCCGCAACACACTACACAAGGCCACCACGCAGACGGCCTTATATAGTGTGGGGCATGTACTAAACCCCCTGAGACATAATTGGCCAAAGCCATCCTGCTGTGATTGGCCAAAGCATGCGGGTCATAGTGCATGCTTGGCCAATCATCAGCCAGCAATGCACTGTGATGCCGCAGTGAATTATGGGCCATGACGCACCACTCGAATTTGGCGCGAACGGCCCATAATGTTCGAAATTCGGCGAACGGCCGAACAGACGATGTTCGAGTCGAACATGGGTTTGACTCGAACTCGAAGCTCATCCCTAATCAGGACTGAGACAGTGGTCATGTTTTCTGCAATACTGTGACTTTTGTTGTCTATGGTCTATGCTTTGTTGTCTATGGTATATGGTCTATGCTTTGTCTAGTGCACATCCAATTGTCATTTGTTTTATGTTTTGATATTGTCTAACTTATTCTAATAAATAATATATTTTTGATATTAATCTTGGCTCTATAAGACTCTCCGCCCTTCAAAGTCCCACAGAGAACAGCTGTCACATTTTAATAGTCATGTTATAATAAAAGATTACAGAAGAATTTCCAGAGTTGCCGGCATTTAGTTTCTTTCCCAGTCTTACCAAGAGCCCAGGACCACAACTGCTGGCTTCAGGATGGAGAATGGTGTGAGAACGAGGTAAATCGATACCTCAATCTCACATGTAAACAAAGAAACTGAAAGCAAAGATGATGACTTCTGGCTTTAGATCCACCATTTTCTGGCTCTACAGCCAGGGGACACATCTATCGGAGCAGATCTCTGCTCCGATAGATGGTGTGAAGGGCAGGGTTAGACATTTGGGTCTCTAAGACCCCTAATGTCTCCAAAAAGAGTACCTGTCATCTGTCCAATGCTATAACATGGGGGTTTATTAACCCCCTTTGATAGCAATCAAGTAAAAATAAATATTTAAATAAAAGAAAAAAAGTAAAAGAAAATTATAATTAAATGTATTAAAAAATATGTAAAAATTGCTGTAATCCCTGTTGCCCCGCACATATATGCAAACACAACCGTAGCCCAGAGAGCACACGCGTAAGTAAACTGTGGTTTCACCATATGTTTTACATATCACTGTGAACGTCAGAGTTATTCTAGCACAAGAGCTCCTGGTTTATTCTAAACTGATGATCTGTAAAGCCTGTGTAAATTTCACCTATGGAGATCTTTAGGTACTGACGTTTTTTGCCATATCACAGGCACACACAATTTTAAGACTTGCCATGTTTGGTATCTATTTACTTGACATGACCTCAATATTTCATATTTTACCAAAAATGGGTATTCTGTTGTATGTGTTTGCACTAAAATTCATTGCACAAATATCTTGTGACCTAAAATTTTGCAACTATAATTTTTTTTTTTTTTTAACAGAAAAGGTTTTTATTTCGAAAAAATAGGATAATACAACAGTGACAGAATAAAGTCTCAGACATAATACAGAGTTAGTAGGCAAAGTGAGCTTAGCTGTACAATCAGAGAGAAATATTCGGGGGAACACTCAGGAACATATACTGACAGGGTCCTTACATCATATTATGAACCAGGGGTACAGTAGGAGCTACCGCAGGGGTACTCTACCCAGGGGTTCCCCACCCCCCCAACACGGGGGGGGGAGGGGGGGGGGAACAAAGGGGCAGCCAGTGGGGAGTAGGCTACTAGGGGGGGAGGAGTGAGGGAGGGGGAAAGAGGGGGAAGGCAGTAGGAAAAAGGGGGGTCAGGGAAGGGGAGGGGGAGGGAAAAAAAAAAAAAGGGGGGGAGGGAAAGCAGGATGAGAGGGGAGGCCGGACGCGAAGGAAGAGGGGAGAGGGGGGAAGGGCAGAGGAGGAGAAGGGAAATAAGTCAGGAGACATCACAGAGTTCATCAGCTCCACTACCAGGTTCTTCATCGTCTGTGGCCAAGTGTCATGTGCCCAGGAGGCCATCTCCCCACCCGTCCAACCAGGAGGACCAGATCTTGTCAAACTTTACCGGGCAGTTCCTACTCTCATACGTAATCTTGTAAAGTGGCAGCACCCTATTAACCGTAGCCTCCCAGGAGGCCCCAGAGGGGACCTCTGTACTCCTCCATTTTAAAAGGATTTCTCTCCTGGCGTAGAACAGTAAGAAGGTTACACAGAGTTTGGTGTATCTACTCCCTTCCATGTCTCCCAGGAAACTAAGCAGAAAGAGCTTAGGATCCGGCGTCAGGTCTATGCCACCAATCCTCCCCACGGTCTCTGCTACCTCCTGCCAGTAAGGCTGGATCCTTGGGCAGGTCCAGACCATATGGAAGAAGGAGCCCTCATCCCGTCCACATCTTCCACATAGCGGGCTCAAGGAGGGATAGATGCTGGCCAGTCTTTGTGGAGTGTAGTATGCTCTATGTAGGAATTTGAGCTGTATGAAACGGTCCCTGGATGCAATCATGGACGGAATATAGGAGGAAACCAGTTCCTCCCAGGTTTCTTCATCTAGGTCGGGAATGTCTTCCCTCCATTTATGGAAGAGAGGAATTGTATTGGTGTCATAGGCTATCGTAAGGTATAGATAAATCTACATGGCCTCTGCTTTCAGAAAAATATAATGTTCTGAGGGTTTAAGTCATTTTATTGTTAAAAATGAAGGTTTTTACATGTGTCCAAAAAGTGAAAAAAAATTGCTGAAGTGCCGAACTGGTTAAAAAAAATAGTGTAACTTTAAATAAAAAGTACACATTTCACTCTATATTGTTTCCTGTTTCAAATGGAGCTGAAGTTATGGCTCTGGAACAAAGTATTGCATAGTTACTTACAACAGAAATAAAGGCATTTTATAAAACATTGTATCTTTTTTATTGTGCTTCTAGAAAAAGTGTGGAAACAAACAAAACGGTTATAAAAATTAAGGTAAAAAAACAAACAAAAAAAAAACAGCAGAAAAATAACTAGGGAGAGAAAAAGAAGGAGTTAATTAGGTCTGATCTAGGGAAAATTAAGAGATATTAAGGGGTTAAATAGGAACAAACTTAATTTAAAATAAAACCCTTCACAACAGAGTTGTTGTGCTTTGCGTTGCCCACAACCACAACACAATATCAAGTGAAATAACATTGGTGGCAATTGGTGGGGTTCATGCATGCATCATTTTTGTGCAACACATCGCTGTAGCAGCGCTATACAGCACATTCTGCCGCAGTGCAACACATCCTTATGTGATTGTACAGGTTAAAAATATTAAGTGTTTCCCCTTGCTGTCAGCTTCTTGTTTTTCTACACTACACTCAATCAGCAACTTTGAGGGAAATGATGTCGCAGGAAAAAAGCATACAATGCACCACAACTCAGCTCAACAAAAACAAATTCAAACTGCAAGTAACTACATAGTTACATAGTAGGTGAGGTTGAAAAAAGACACAAGTCTATCAAGTCCAACCTATGTCCAAGTCCAACTGCATCGCCAACGCTTCCGAAACGCACATTAATGCGCAGATGCCGTAATACTTGTGCGGGGGTGTGGGAAGCTGCACTGATTTTCTACGTATTAGCTATAAATACCTGGGAAACATTTCCAAGTGCAGCCCATTACCAAAAAAATATTTCCTGCCTATAGTTAGCTGACATGGTCATTGCAAATTAATTAAATACAAACCTTTGTATATATATAAAAAAAAAAAAAACTGTATGTGACAAAAAAAAAAAAGAAAATATTTATACATCACATACATTTGTACAATTGTATCAAACATGGTTGCCATTTACATCACAAAATGGGCCTTGAAAAGAGTACAGCTCCAGCATTAGCAGTGACAGTACTGACACCATGTGGTGAAAAAAAAAACTGATTATAAACTGACAGCACAGAGGTTTACTGGCTGCAAAGCTTTTACAACTCATGTGCAACTAAGATATTATTTAAAAAAATATGCTGAACATGTTAACATGAAAACAGTACAAGTGCAAACTTTTTTTCTTTTATTCTGGATAGAATGGTGAAGGGTTGGAACGTCTGTTTTTTTGTTTCTCAGAGATTTCTCAAATATTGTCCTAGTGACACCTGTCATTAAAATGGTTGAAAAGTCAGTTTTTGTAAAATAAAATAAAAAAGAGGGTATACTTACCTGCTGTGTGCAATGGTATTGCATGGAGCAATCTCTTACCTCCTCTTCTAGGCCACATCCTCTGTTCCCTCTTTACAGGATTTGACTGACAGCAGCGGGAGTCATTATGAGAACAAGAGCGATTGTTTGCAGGCGCCAGCGACCTGTCAATATAGTGAACGGGGCTGGCAGCTGTACCTAGCCTTTCACAGCTGCAGCGGGAATTAGAAGATTCCTGTTGCTGCAATTATCACCGGTCTGAGGCCAGGTTCACACTTGTCCGACAAACGCTCCGACATTGGGAGCTCATGTCGCATGACGTGTGAAAATCAATGTTTTCCTATGGGAGCCGTCTTTACTGGTCCGACACATGTCGGTCCGACTTTGAAAATGCTCCCTGTACTACTTTGGTCCGACTTTGATCCTACTTCAGCCCATTGACTATCATTGAAGTCGGATCAAAGTCGGACCGCAGTCTTGCATGATCCGACTTTGGCATGCGACTTGTGCTCTGCTGATCTTGAGGGGGAACTCCACGCCAAATTTGAAATAAAAAAAACGGCATGGGTTCCCCTCCAAGAGCATACCAGGCCCTTCGGCCTGGTATAGATTTTAAGGGGAACCCCCTAAGCGAAAAAACGGGGGTCCCCCAAAATCCAAACCAGACCCTTATCCGAGCACGCAACCTGGCAGGCCGCAGGAAAAGAGGGGGGGACAAGAGCGCCCCCCCTCCCTCCTGAACCGTACCAGGCCGCATGCCCTCAACATGGGGGGTTTGGTGCTTTGGGGCAGGGGGGCGACCTGCGGCCCCCCCACCCCAAAGCACCCTGCCCCCATGTTGATGAGGACAGGGCCTCTTCCCGACAACCCTGGCTGTTGGTTGTCGGGGTCTGCGGGCGGGGGCTTATCGAAATCCGGGAGCCTCCTTTAATAAGGGGGCCCCCAGATCTCAGCCCCCCACCCTATGTGAATGAGTATGGGGTACATCGTACCCCTACCCATTCACCTGGTGGAAAAACATGTCAATAAAAAAACACTACACAGGTATTTAAAGTAATTTATTACACAGCTCCGGGGGTCTTCTTCCGACTCCGGGGGTCTCTTCCGACTTCGGGGGTCTTCTTCCGACTCGGGGGTCTCTTCCGACTTCGGGGGTCTCCGGTGTCGTGTCCGCGCTCTCCGGTTCTTCTCTCGCTCTCCAGTTCTTTCTTTCTTCTGCTGGGCCCCCTCATCAACATGGGGGCAGGGTGCTTTGGGGTGGGGGGGCAGCAGGTCGCCCCCCTTCCCCAAAGCACCAAACCCCCCTATGTTGAGGGCATGCGGCCTAGTACGGTTCAGGAGGGAGGGGGGCCGCTCTCTCGACCCCCCCTCTTCTCCTGCGGCCTGCCAGGTTGCGTGCTTGGATAAGGGTCTGGTTTGGAATTTGGGGGAACCCCCACAATGTTTTTTCGGCTTAGGGGGTTCCCCTTAAAATCCATACCAGACCAAAGGGCCTAGTATGCTCATGGAGGGGGAACCCATGCCGGTTTTTTATTAAAAATTTGGTGTGGAGTTCCCCCTTTAAGATTCATACCAAACACAGTGCCTGGTATTGGCGGGGATTCAAGTCGGATCCCCGTTCATTGAAAGTCGGACATATGTCGGCTTCATGTCGCAGTGCAAAGTCGGATTCAAAGTAGGATGGCTGTCGTGTCGCACAAGTGTGAACCCAGCCTTAATCCGCAGTGTAAATGTAGCCTTAGGCTGGGTTCACACTGATACGACACGACAGTCATACAACTTTCATCCTACTTTGCTCTGCGACATCAGTCCTACATTGATCCTACATTGGTCCGACATCCATCCAACTTTCATGAACAGGATACTACTTTGATCCGACTTTATGCTAGTCTGACTTGTCCTTTGATCAATCAAAACAATCCCAGGGTGAGATAAATTCCTTTTACTGCTGCTGTAATCACCATGTCGGATGTCAAATGTCAGATGGTTAGGACAAGGATCCTACTTTGATCCGACTTCAATGATATTCAATGGGCTGAAGTGGGATCAAAGTCGGACCAAAGTAGTACAGGGAGCATTTTCAAAGTCGGACTGACTTGTGTCGGACCAGTTAAGACAGCTCTCATAGGGAAACATTTATTTTCACACGTCATGCGACATGAGCTCCCAATGTCGGAGCGTTTGTCGGACCAGTGTGAACCCGGCCTCAAGAAGTGTCAAAACACTGATCATAGTAAGCACACCTGGGGTACCAGAAAGATATTTCAGAAGGATAAAAGGTACACGGAAACACCTTGTAGAGTCTACAGTTAGTTATGTAGGTGTCATGGATTAATACTTTCAGCATGTTGGCACTGTCACTTTACTTTACTTTACTGGAAGAAATACTTCCAACAAGACTACTCAGAATTTGACTACAAAGCTCTCCCTTGGATAAATCATCAGTCCACTGTGAGAAAAATACTGTACTAATTGAAATAAATTTAATTCAACTGAGAAGGAACAGTTTGCTGGAAATTCATCTGTGTTGGATACACATTGACAGATCGATCCTGACCAAATCCTTATGGTGATCTCTGTATAGCCAGCGAATCAGTGAGTAACCCACATTGCATATTGTATTAACTGCCTAGCAATAGGAATTCTGCGGGAATCCTACCATATGGTTACACTGACCTAACTTGTGATACTATTCCATACTCTGTTACATTTCTAAATGGATTGATATTGTTTGTGCAGTATATTCAACTAGTCTTCAGAATGCCTGGATGTTTCAGTTTACCTTCACCCTCTGAAGGACTCCCGGGGGGGGGGGGGGATATCATCAGTCCATTGTGAGACATGAATAACACTGTACTAATTTAAATAAATTGAATTCTACAGAGAAGGAATAGTTTTGCTGGAAATTCCATCTGTGTGTTGGATATACACTGACAGATCGATCCCGATCAAATCTTTTCGGTGATCTTTGTACAGCCAGCGGATCAGTTAGTAACCCATATTGCATATTGTATTAACTGTTTAGAAATAGGAACTACCTGCAGGCCGCGGGAATCCTGCCATATGGTTACACTGACCTAACTTGTGA
This sequence comes from Rana muscosa, assembly GCA_029206835.1. NCBI lineage: Eukaryota > Metazoa > Chordata > Amphibia > Anura > Ranidae > Rana > Rana muscosa. The sequence continues at coordinate 173,819,190 of CM055123.1, forward strand.
CGTTCTTCCACACTCTGTTATATATCTAAATGGATTGACATTGCATGTACGGTATAATCAACTAGTCTAGAGTATCTGGAATTCTCTCCTTACATCACCTATCAACTATCAGGACGTGAACAGTTGAGACTGAACAATTTGGTTGATATACACACCTGCGTGTCAGGGTGTTTCCCCTTGTTTCTTTGAATCATTCAACTACTCTAATCTTTTGAATGTGATTTAAGTAGTTTCAGCCCCTCTGACAGATCGCCTGACGACTTGGGTACTTGAATGGGTTTTCATTTAGTGTTCTTTTAGGCCGTGCATTCCATTGCGGGACAGTGGTAATTAACCTGTTTTTTCAGGAATACGCTGCCCCGCTTTAGGAATTTATTGTGGGGGTCTCGCTGATGGGTGGTTTTTGCATAATTTTTCAGGTATATGTATAGGGGGGTGCTCTATATTAGGGGAGGGTTAAGGTCTGTGGACTGTGTGGATTGCCTGTCCTCTCCTCCCTTGTGAGGGGTGGTCGTCTACACAGGTTATCTGTTTTTTAGCTCTATGGAAGGCTAGACCACTGATGAATTTTCCTGTACAGGGGACTTTGTTTCTGGTCTATGTATAGGGGATTCAGGGATTGGTGCTTCTGTTTTTGTATATTGCTTTTATAAGTAATTTAATAAACAATTGTAGTTTAACTCTTTATGGTGTGTAAAGATCTCTCATTTTTTATTTTATATTTTTTGGTCTTTCCCAAACGCCATGCAGACACCACCTGTAGAGGGGGGCACCCTCACCAACCGGCATAAGATGCTGGGGCAAGATGGCACCGCAAACACCAGTCCCACATGACAGCATCAAAATGGCTGAACGTGCATCGGGGCCATGACACTACACGTGGTGACAGCACACATCGAGCACGAAGGCATGGTACCGATGTACAGCGGGAAATTCCCCGCCCACACCCCAAACGGTGACAGGGGCAGGAGGAGGAGAACAAGCCCACGCTGTGCATTGCAGCTCCCAGGAAAGAAGAGCCCCAGCAACCATACCAAACCAAAAGTACCACTAAGTAAAAAGGTTACAAAAATTATTACGAGATCTTACACGATAAATCCATATAATAGTTGTACCACCAAAATGTACATGGTGCGACAGACCACTGGGGGACCAAGGTGTCTTCCACCTAATAACGCACATATATAAATTAAAATTGTGATCTAGAGCAGGAGGGAGAGATACAGGGAAAGAGAACTCTAAACAATACAAAAATATGCATAAATAAGTGTATTATTTAATTACCCACTTAAAAGTAAAGAGCTATCTATAAGCATCATATCCCAAATTGGTTCAATAATACTATGGGGTTGATTTAATAAAACTGAAGAGTGCAAAATCTGGTGCAGCTGTGCATCGTAGCCAATCAACTTCTAACTTCAGCTTATTCAATTAGAGCCGGTTCACACCAGGGCGGCGCGACGTAGCACGACTTGTGGGGGCGATCTCGGCGGCGCGATCTCAAGACGACTTGAGACGCCCGCCGAGGCGATTTGCATAGGACTTTTGTATAGAAGTCAATGCAGGTCGCCTTGGGTCGCCCCCAAAAGTAGTACAGGAACCTTTTTCTAAGTCGGAGCGACCTGAGTCGCTCTTACTTAGAACGGTTCCATTGAAAATCGTGGGACGCGACTTGTCAGGCGACTGAGTCGCCTGACGAGTCGCCCTGGTGTGAACCGGCTCTTAAGCTTTGACAATAAAACCTGGATGCTGATTGGGTACTATGCACACCTGCACTATATTTTGCACTTTCAAGTTTTAGTGAACCTTTAGCAGAACTTGGTAGATGAGTGCAGAGGACCAGACCATACCATAGCTCTAGTAGATTATCATATTTTAATGTATTGTGGAATATATGTGTAGCGGGCGTCAAATTTAGAGGGGCGTATCTGGGCAATAGATCGCCCAGATACATTGATTTTTGGAATTTATGGACACTTTGGAGTGTGGGAGGTATATATGGTGCTATGTTCCCTGCGGTCCCTAGGTGGCGCTGTCACCTGGGACCGGGGTTGAACTGCCATTCTAGCGCCGTGCCCTTTGTGTCGTCTCGCGGCAGTAGTAGGGCGGGGCGGAGAACCCGCTGTGCCTGCTGGGAGAGGATATAAAGAGGGCGGACATCTTGTGCACGAGGTCCATTCCCCAGGCACCTTCAGCCTGGGGGCGTGGAGTCGAGTTCCATCCCAGGCACCTTCAGCCTGGGGTGGGGTACTTTGCAAGGAGGCCTGGGGCCCTTCCTGGGGCCCTTCCTAAGGTGCCCCCGGTACTGGGTGCCTGAATCCAGGGCGTAAGGGACCGGAGACGTGACCCTCCCATAGAGCCGGTGCAGCATTTGGCCGGTGCCGGTGTGGGCCTCTGATGAACGTCCGGTTGGATGTCTTCCCCTGACAGGGGTCGTTTGTCCTAACGGAGGTATTTCATGTTCTTATGGTCTGTGGCAGAGACCCATCTTCATCAGGTCAGTGGCAGGCCTCCTCTAAGGCCTGTGGCAGAGGCCTCAACGTTCACCCAGGTCAGTGGCAGGGACCAAATTCACAGTCAGTGGCAGCGACTGTGCGCCAAGCCTGTTTGCACTAAACGGAATAGGAGAAACTCTATTCATTGTGTTGTGCCTGGACCTACTCTTTCCCACACCCTGTCTGTTCTTTTAAAGTTCAACCAGCCTACCTATTGATCAAAGCAAATAAAACAGTGTTGGACTTTCTATGGTGTGGAACTCGTGTTACTGGAAGCTAAGTGTCCCTGTCAGTGACAGTGACAATCATCCTCCACAGGAGAAGCTGAGGCTCCGGCCTAAAACGCAGACCCGAAGGTAAACGGTTTTGCTCATATCTCTGCATAGTACATCAGAGAGCCGAGCTGGTGGTGTACATCTTCCCCCTTCTCCCAGATACCCCTAGACGAGTCATACAGCCATAAAGAGAGGGGAGAAGGCGGGTGAGGGCGCTACATATGAATAAACTTTCTGTGCACATTTATGTATGTTTTTGTGTCTGGCATCTGAAAAAAACAAATTTTTGTATGAATTTGGACCTGAAACGGACCAAAAGACTCACAGGACTCCTGTGCAATTCTCACCGGAGCCACTCAATCCTATTGTAGCCACGGGACAAAAAAGGAACTGAGATCTCCCCAATGGGACACAATGGCAAAAAAATAAATAAACCCGACGGGTCATAACCCCCCCCCCCCCCCATCCCCATATTATATCCACAACTTAAAAAAAAAATCAGTTCTACATCTCTCTATAAAGATTTTTCATATTCCCTACCACATCTCACCCATTCTACTCCTTATTTTTAAGTTTTTAATTTTAATGCCAGACCATGTGTAAAGACATTGCTTGTGCCTGTCTGTACTATATCCATATCTTGTTATGTCTCTTCGCCTCTTAAAGCAACGTCAGCAATGTGAACGATAACAAAAACATGTTCTCAGTTTGTACAGATTGTGATTTATATGACTTTATAAATGGTTCACATATTTTACTTTCTGTGTGTGTATTCTAGCAAAAAAAAAAAAAAGTGAATAAAAGAAGTAATGAACATATTTTCTTTCAACAATCTAATGGAGCCATGTGAAAAAAAAAAAACAGGCCAAAAGGACCTGATGCAATATATCTCAGCCGTATTTTTATTTATTTTTTGTTGCATCATTTTTTTTTTTTATTGCTATAATGACAGATATTACAAAATGCAGAAACATAGAAAATATTTGATATAAGTATTGTCGCCTCACAGGGGAATCATGAAATAATAATAATGCAGGATGAACAATGGTTCATGTCTCGTCTTCCTTGTTTTGCACAACAAACTTGTGAAGCTGATGTAAAGTGAATGTCAGGATTTTTTTTCTAATAATATTTACCAGGGTAAAGAGGGATAGATTAAAGGTCTCGGTTCTATTTAAACATCTGTTTATCACTAATCCATTCTAACAGAAACAATCATTTATGATTTCAGAAATCATTTGAAAAAACGAATTTCCTAAGGAATTTGCCACAAACTATCATAAAAACAACTACAAATAATTTGCCACAAACTATTATATAACAAATACACATTTCACCAACACCTTGGGGTTTGTTTACTAAAGGCAAATCCACTTTGCACTACAAGTGCACTTGGAAGTACAGTCGCTTTAGATCTGAGGGGGACATGCAAGGAAAATAAAAAACAGCATTTTTGCTTGTACGTGATTGGATGATAAAATCAGCAAAGCTTCCCCTCATTTCAGATCTTCCCCTCAGATCTACAGCGACTGCACTTCCAAGTGCACTTGTAGTGCAGAGTGAATTTGCCTTTAGTAAATGACCCCCCATGTCTGCTGCTTTCTCAATCTAGCCACTGGTTGGTGCTAACTGCTAAGTGACTTCTAAATCTGTCAAGGTTTTGTTATTAAAAAAATAACTTTTCTCCAGTGTTTTTAGCAATCCTTAGATTTACTTTAACTGTCTATGTACTGTACAGAGGACAGTATCCCTGCAATTCGACTTGGTCAATTACGGCGCTTTAAAATTTTACACCAACTGCCCTCTTGCTATATTTTGACTATCTCTTAACAATTTGGCCTAAGCACTGGCCATAGCTGCTGCTCTTTGTTCCTGCAGTGGCATGCACCCGACTACCCAGCAAGAAGTCTAGGGAATTTATGATCACATTTCTTTCTTGCATGATCTTTCTGACATTCTGTCAGAAAGATGTAATTCTCTCACAAAATGTGCAGTTTTATTATCCCGGCAAAATTAAAGGAGAACTGTGCAATTAGACCTTTTTTAAACATTTCAATTTTATTTAGCACAAGAAATTGTAGAACTTAAAATGTATTGTCTTGGTTTTGAAGACAATGGGGGTTATTTACTAAAGGCAAATCCACTTTGCACTACAAGTGCAAACTACAAGTGCAAAGTGCACTTGGAAGTGCAGTCGCTGTAGATCTGAGGGGGACATGCAAGGAAAATAAAAAACATCATTTTAGCTTGCACATGATTGGATGATAAAATCAGCAGAGCTTCCCTCATTTCAAATCTACCCCTCAGATCTACAGCGACTGCACTTCCTAGTGCACTTTCAGTGCAATTTCAAGTGCACTTTGCACTTGTAGTTCAAAGTGGATTTGCCTTTAGTAAAAAAAAAACTAATGTGTTGAAAATTATACACTGTCACTTTTCTAAATGTCCAAATCAAAGGCATTGCTGCAAATCTTTTCTGTTTTCACAAGCTCTGCTGGTTCAAAAGTCTTCAGCATCAGATAATTCCTGCTTTCTGTGATTCTTTCCTCTGACCCCTTGTCACTGCAGGACTCAGAAGTGTGCTGAATGATGAAGAGATTTTAGCCAGCAGAGAACGGAGGAACATGAAGAGCAAGCATTAACCTTTTTATTTGCAGGGATGCCTTTGATTCAGATATTTGATAAAATGACAGTCACTTTCAAGTGAACTTGTGATGTGTCCATACTGATTCACCCAAATGCTGGCCCTGCACATTGCTTATACTTACCCGCCTTTCATACCATTGCAACTTTGTTTGCTCATATGCCAAACCTTAGTCTGTTAGATGTCTTTTAAGTAGGTACTAGGGCGATGGGAAACATCTATGTTTCGTTCTATCCAGAACGGATTATCAGTTACAATAGGTTGCTATATTTTTTTTTTTTACCAATATCCACTCAAGGTATGGGCTAAACCCAAAACTCGTGGCAGAGAGGCAATCAGGCATTCAAAGATGAGTACAAAATGTCGTTTAATCCACCTAAAACACAAAAATGTCTTGTGACTTGATTCAACTTTATTACACAGGTGATACTCGAAAAATTAGAATATCGTGTAAAAGTTAATTTATTTCACTAATGCAACTTAAAAGGTGAAAGTAATATATGAGATAGACTCATTACATGCAAAGCAAGATAGTTCAAGCCGTGATTTGTCATAATTGTGATGATTATGGCTTACATCTCATGAAAACCCCAAATCCACAATCTCAGAAAATTAGAATAGTACATGCAATCAATAAAACAAGGATTGTACATAGAACAATATCGGACCTCTGAAAAGTATAAGCATGCATATGTACTCAGTACTTGGTTTGGGCCCCTTTTGCAGCAATTACTGCCTCAATGCGGCGTGGCATGGAAGCTATCAGCCTGTGGCACTGCTGCGATGTTATGGAAGACCAGGATGCTTCAATAATGGCCTTCAGCTTTTCTGCATTGTTCGGTCTCATGTCTTGGCAATGCCCCATAGATTCTCTATGGGGTTCAGGTCAGGCGAGTTTTCGGGCCAATCACAGTAATCCCACATTCATTGAACCAGGTTTTGGTGCTTTTGGCAGTGTGGGCAGGTGCCAAGTCCTGCTGGAAAATGAAGTCAGCATCCCCATAGAGCTTGTCTGCGGAAGGAAGCATGAATTGCTCCAAAATCTCCTGGCTCCAAAATCTCCAAAATCTCCTGGCTGCGTTGACCCTGGACTTAATGAAGCACAGTGGACAACGCCAGCAGGTGACATTGCTCCCCAAATCAACACTAACTGTGGAAACGTCACACTGGACTTCAAGCATCTTGCAGTGTGTGCCTCTCCATTCTTCCTCCATACTCTGGGTCCTTGGTTTCCAAATGAGATGCAAAATTTACTCTCATCAGAAAAGAGGACTTTGGACCACTGAGCAACAGACCACGTCTGTTTTTCTTTAGCCCAGGTAAGATGCTTCTGACGTTGTTTGTTGTTCAGGAGTGGCTTGACAAGAGGAATATGACATTTGAAGCCCATGTCCAGGATCTGTCTGTGTGTGGTGGCTCTTGATGTACTGACTCCAGCCTCAGTCCACTCCTTGTGAAAGTCCCCAACACTTTTAAATGGCCTTTTTCTGACAATCCTCTCCAGGCTGCAGTCATCCCTGCTGCTTGTGCACCTTTTTCTTCCACACTTTTCCCTTCCAGATAACTTTCTATTAATGTGCTTTGATACAGCACTTTGGGAACATCCCACTTCTTTTGCAATTACCTTTTGAGGCTTTCCCTCCTTATGGAGGGTGTCAATGATGGATTTCTGCACAACTGTCAGGTCAGCAGTCTTTCCCATGATTGTAATTCCTACTGAACCAGACTGAGAGACCATTTAAAGGCTCAGGGACCCTTTGCAGGTGTTATGGCTTAATTAGCTGTTTAGAGTGGGACACTTTGAGCCTAGAATATTGCACTGCTGAGATGTTATGGAAGACCAGGATGCTTCAATAACGGCCTTCAGCTCTTCTACATTGTTCGGTCTCATGTCTCTCATCTTTCTCTTGGCAATGCCCCATAAATTCTCTATGGGGTTCAGGTCAGGCGAGTTTTTGGGCCAATCACAGTAATCCCACATTCATTGAACCAGGTTTTGGTGCTTTTGGCAGTGTGGGCAGGTGCCAAGTCCTGCTGGAAAATGAAGTCAGCATCCCCATAGAGCTTGTCTGCGGAAGGAAGCATGAATTGCTCCAAAATCTCCTGGCTCCAAAATCTCCTGGCTGCGTTGACCCTGCACTTAATGAAGCACAGTGGACAACACCAGCAGATGACATGGCTCCCCAAATCAACACAGACGGTGGAAACGTCACACTGGACTTCAAGCATCTTGCAGTGTGTGCCTCTCCATTCTTCCTCCATACTCTGGGTCCTTGGTTTCCAAATGAGATGCAAAATTTACTCTCATCAGAAAAGAGGACTTTGGACCACTAAACAACAGACCAGGTCTGTTTTTCTTTAGCCCAGGTAAGATGCTTCTGACGTTGTTTGTTGTTCAGGAGTGGCTTGACAAGAGGAATATGACATTTGAAGCCCATGTCCAGGATCTGTCTGTGTGTGGTGGCTCTTGATGCACTGATTCCAGCCTCAGTCCACTCCTTGTGAAAGTCCCCAACACTTTTAAATGGCCTTTTTCTGACAATCCTCCCAAGGCTGTGGTCATCCCTGCTGCTTGTGCACCTTTTTCTTCCACACTTTTCCCTTCCAGATAACTTTCTATTAATGTGCTTTGATACAGCACTTTGGGAACATCCCACTTCTTTTGCAATTACCTTTTGAGGCTTTCCCTCCTTATGGAGGGTGTCAATGATGGATTTCTGCACAACTGTCAGGTCAGCAGTCTTTCCCATGATTGTAATTCCTACTAAACCAGAATGAAAGACCATTTAAAGGCTCAGGAACCCTTTGCAGGTGTTATGGCTTAATTAGCTGATTAGAGTGGGACACTTTGAGCCTAGAATATTGCAACTTTTCACAATATTCGAATTTTCTGAGATTGTGGATTTGAGGTTTTCATGAGCTGTAAGCCATAATCATCACAATTATGACAAATCACGGCTTGAAATATCTTGCTTTGCATGTAATGAGTCTATCTCATATATTCGTTTCACCTTTTAAGTTGTATTAGTGAAATAAATTAATTTTTGCACGATATTCACATTTTTCGAGTATTACCTGTACATTGGACAACCTTGTTGTGATCATTGTGACTGTTCACATCATGTTTTTTTTTTTTTTTTTTAAAGCAACATTTACTTGCCAGTTTCTTCATGGCCTGATTACTGATAGAAATTATCAACATGAATGTAGTCTTATTTTGCCAGGTTACCATACAGAGCTTCTATCTATATAGCAACAAAAATAACTAATGTTACTTGTTACATTTTTTGGTCGAAGGAAGCATGTATAGGGAAAGGATATCTTTTCCTTTTGAAAAAGAGAAAATTCCTGAACCAATGTTAAAAACTTTTCTGCATGTTGCGTATTGCTTAAAGTAAACCTCTCAAAAATATAATGGTGGTGAACAAGGTGCAGTGCTCCAGTGCATCTAACAGTGCTCGGACAACCTATATGGCTTCTTGAGTGCCTTGGGTACTCTACCATGTAAAACTTGCATATCAGAGTCACCTCCTGCCTTACATTCCTATTGGACCCTCACTATGGGGAGTGGCTTTACTGATCAGTAGAAAGGTGCCAGAAGTCGAAGCGGGTGACAATCTCTTATTATTACAAGGGAAAGTTAACATTTGCATTATAGAAGTCTTTGCGGGTTCAAGGCCACCAGGGCACCCTAGAAGACATCTCAAAGTACATGCAAGGACAATTAGATGCCTGCACATTTGTGCTACACTCTCTAGTAGCATGCTACTGACAGGTTTACTGTAAAGAACAACTCTAAGCAAATATAGAAAAACATTATGTACACCCTCAAAAGTGTCAGTGGCAATCCTTATATCAACTTCAACCATATGTGCCAGATAAACAGTTTTTATTTGTGCAGCTGTGTTTGGTTGGAGGAGTTGATGTTTAACACCTACACTGCATGATTCATTGCATAAAATCTAAATTAGGTTGATGACACATATGGCTTTATTTACTAAAACTGGAGAGTGCAAAATCTGGTGGCAAAATCTGGTGGCAGCCAAGCAGCTTCTAACTTTAGCTTAATTCAGCTTGTTTGATTAAGCTTTGACAAAAAAAAAAACCTGGAAGCTGATTAGTGTCTATGCAGAGCTGCACCAGATTTTGCACTCTCTCGTTTTAGTAAATCAACCCCATAGCAATAACAGCCTAAAAAGCCACTATCTGTATCTCTGTGGTGAAACCAGTAGGCACCCCTAGTGAAAGATTTCTATTTAAGCCATCTCAACTTTGCCATAGAGTTCTGTGAGATATACAAATTATTATTATTATTATACATGATTTATATAGCGCCAATAGTTTACGCAGTGCTTTACAACTTAAGGGTAGACAGTACAAATACAATACACTTTAATACAGTAGGAATTAGAATCTAAGAGGGAAGGTCAAGAGATACAAGAGGTAATAACTCTGGGGGATTTGCTGATGGAGAAAATAAATGTACAGTTGTTAGGTGGGGGCCAGATAGGCTTCTCTGAAGAGATGAGTTTTCAGGGATCGTCTGAAAGTGGACAAAGTAAGAGAAAGTCAGACAGATTAGGGTAGAGCATTCCAGAGGATGGAAGAGTCTATGGAGAAGTCCTGAAGGCGAGCATGGGAAGAGGTGACAAGGGAGTTAGAGAGCAGGAGGTCTTGGAAGGAGCGAAGAGAACGATTAGGTTGGTATTTTGAGACTAGGTTAGTGATGTAGCTGGGGGCCAGGTTGTGGATGGCTTTGTAAGTTATTGTTAGTATCTTGAATTGAATTAGTTGGTTGAGTGGCAGCCAATGGAGGGATTTGCAGAGGGGTATAGCAGACGCTGAGCAGTTTGAGGTGGATAAGCCTGTAAGCAGCGTTCATGATGGACTGAAGTGGGATAGCCTATTTAGAGGTAAGCCAATGAGGAGGGAGTTTCAGTAGTCAAGGTGATAGATGACCAGGGAGTGGATTGGAAGATTTGTGGTGGCATTGGTTAGGAAGGGGCCTATCTTAAAAATGTTGTGTAGGTTGAGGTGGCAAATCTTGGATAGCGATAGGATGTGGGGTCAAAAGGTTAGTTTGGAGTCCAGGATTACACCTAGGACTTTGGCGTGGAGGGACAAGTTGATAGTTGAGCCGTTGATATTGACAGAGAAATGAGGGGAAGTGGCACCTGTGGGAGGAAATATCATGAACTTGGTTTTGGATAGGTTGAGTTTAAGGAAGTGATGTGACATCCAGGCTGATATGTCTGCTAGTAAGTTGGTTATGCGTGAGGAGACCGATGGAGAGAGCTGGGGGGTGGAGAGATAGATTTGGGTGTCATCAGCGTAGAGATGATATTGAAAGCAATGGGAGGCAATCAACTGATCCAGGGAGGTGGTTTAGACTGAGAAAAGGAGAGGTCCAAGAACAGAACCTTTGGGGACCCCGACAGATAGTTAACATATGTAATGCTCAGCTTACACTGGTCTACAAGGAGAAGGCCTTAGAAATGAAAGTAGCTATATTTCACCGGAATTGGGTCACTAAATAAAGGAAAATTAAGTCCTGCGTAATAATTGGCTCCAGTTTTCGAGATACAGCTTCAGGTCAAAATTGCATCAAAATAATTCCAAATTACGAGAGGGATATGCGATTATGCTCCAAAAGTTTTCTGCAAAATGTGATATAACAACGAGAATGGTGCCACACCAATCAATTATAAATGTATCCTTTTATTGATACTAATAAAAGAACTTTCCATTCATTTATTGTTTTTTCATGTAACATTTTCATGCTCCCTCCACACCATTGGGACTTCGAAAGGCATGGACTTTTTCTTCTTGTTTAGCCAATGACGCAGATAAGTTCCACATGTAATGCAACAATAATGAGGGGCCCAACTCTTGACTTGATCCCCTACTTTGCATCCAAAATATAGGTGGTATGCCTTTTTTACCACTGCCATCATACTGCAATTTTGAGATGCAAATGTAACCTCACCACAAATGTAGCAGAAGTCCTCGGTGTTGTTTACACAGTTTCGAGGCATCTTGGCTTCTGAGGGAAAATATCACGCAATTGTTCCCTGGAAATGTTAGGCAATGACACTTTCAGAAGCCACCAGATGTAACTGTATGATGCGTAGATCTGACCAAAGCAAACGTACCAATAAGAGAACAATAAATTACAGTTAGGTAATAATATTTACTCTCAAAGTGAAGATACATTTATACACTTCTATGTGGTACCATTTTCATTGTTCTACTGTACTTTGTCGAGAGGTTACGAGGCATGATCATCATCAGACGCCTCCCTCCCTTGTAGGCAAATATACTCGCCTGTGTATAAATCTTTATTGTGAAATTACTTGATAACTTTAACCAACCAGCACCTATATCACCTGTTTTCAAATTAATCTAACATAAATATGTAAGAATTAGAACATTTTATCTTAGAGGTCGATAATTTCCTAAAATTTGTAGACCAGTGTAATCAAATGTGTGGGTTTAGCTTGTGTGATGTGGTGCAGAATATGGCTTTAAGATGGTTTGTTACTGAAAATATTTTAGAAATTTTCCTTAGTCAGGGTGGGGTTCTTGGATGTCATCATTGTCACAGCAGTGATGAAGTTTAGCTTAGTGGATGTGATCACTCTACACTACATCATCCTGGGATCCAGGACTTTATATTGGAGTCCATATGGGGCTTGTGGAATACTTTAAATTAGTACATTATTCTAATTTTTGGGACTTTAAATACCAGTGACAAGCCAAGCTAAAGTAGAATACACACATATTTAAACATTCCTAATTTAGTAGAAGTAGCAGTGGATGTCACTCCAGGTTTGCCACTTTGCCACAGTTCTGCACAGTTCATGACACTTTAGTGTTTCTTCCTTACTGCCTTCACCAAGCAGGTCCTGACGCTCTAGCATAGCTCTTGTTGCTCAAAGAAACATATTCCAGTCCCAACCTTTACAAGGGTAGCTTATTAAGTCTTCCCTAAATCAATACCCGGGAAACCTCCAGGGCACCCCAGATAGAACTCTCATCACCAGGCCCACCCAATACTCACAAAATTAGTTATTCTCAACACTACAGTACATTCCTATGCATGTAATCTAGGGATCCACATTCTTCCTTATCTTCCAGGCATTAAATTCCTCTTCCATGCAGAGCCAGCACACCCAATATGACAGATGGCTGCTATGTATCACCACCAGGCTTTCACTTCATCAATTCCAATGAATTTGCAAGAGAACCAATTCTCCTTGTGGACAGGAATTCACTCCTGCCAATCTCATTAATCTGTAATATGGGCCCATCACTCCTTTACAGATGCTGATGAGCCAAGTTATTCCTGCCCTCCTTATCTCTACAGAACTCCAACAATTAAATATCTTAATGTGGTTTTCTGACTACCCCACCTGCTGTGCCTCATTTCTGGGTGACTCACTTTCACTGAGGGATTTTTTTATGTAATACATGGAGATAAAGCATTCCATTCTTACTATTGGAGTCCCCAAGCAATATAAACCTACACATTCACATTATTGTTCATGCTGCTATGGTATAAACCACCCCTTTTTACCATCTACAATACATATTTACTATTTTATATTTAAGTGCTATGTTACACAGAAAATTTGAAAGAAGTCACACAGACACAACTTCTTTATTTAAAATCTTTATTGTTTATTCTATATCACAGTAACACTTTCAAACATAATGAGTTCCACTCTGAGCTGTCTAGGTTAGCTTAATCTTTAAATGTCAATTCCATCAAACAGTATATATTAGTTTTGCGTGGGCACTGGTAAGGAATCATGGTCCAGTGGGAATCTTAGGAGTGTGCCATACACTGAGCGATGAATCATATCTTTTAAAACGGCCAGATTAGTACACCCTACAAAGGTCTTGATCATTTACATGCAAACATATATTCACTCATTTGTACAAAAATTACCTATATACAAAGCCACGAATAAAAAGACATACTAACAAATATCACTATATAAATTAGATACGATTCATACACTTTGAAGAGCTAGTTGTACATTGAAAGTGTAGTCTCTATAACAGACCAGAAATAAAGATAGATTAAAGAGTGGTATGAACAAAGGTTCTGTCCAAAAGATGTAAGGCATTTAATCCTGAACTTTACATTCATAATGATTTTATGGCATGAATAAGTATGTATACCTACCAAGGTAACTTGTACTATATTTATCTCTGTTATTAGACCATGACTTTTTTTTCTGGGTCTGGACAGTAATGAGAATATTTTATGTGTGACCTATACATATAAGGCAGTTGCATAGCAATAATGGGTTGTAGTGGTCACAAGTCACCACTTGTCATCACATTCCTTCTGCACCTATGCACTTTGTATATATTATACAATCATATAATGTTGAGTTTTGGGCACAGATTGTGTTTTTCACTGCAGATTTCCGGTCAGTGATCAGACCTGCCTCTATACCATCTTCCAACTGTGTCAGGTTACCCCATGTTTGGACTATATGTTAAGTACAATATATACATTTATGTAATTGGCATTTTGAGGGTAAACGAGGGAGTAGCCATCTTGAAAATGTATTACAATATATGAGAATGAAGAGTCTGTTTTTGTGTAGCATTTACTAGAAGGGTGTGTAGCAGTATAAAGAGGGTTAATTTAGAATACTGGTCACAGCTGCCCCCACAATGAAAGAACTGCTATAAGCCTATTGCTTAGGTGATAACAAAAGCGCACTTTACATGAGTCTTTTGTATCAATGTTCTTGCAACTGTTATTTTGTTCCAAATAATAGATGTGGGGAGAGATATTTTGACATGTATTCTTGTTATCAGTTTTCCATATATTTGAATGTAAAGACATGTCAACTCTTCAAAAAGAGTCTTCTGAAGTTACCAACACCTCCTGTAAGTGCTCTCAAGCCAATGTTGGCAGTAGTAGAGTAATGTATCGTGTTAGCCATCAGTTAATGTGGAAAGCTTGGAGTTTAAAGCTGGCTACACAATTATACAATTTTCCTTTAAGTTTACCAAAATCCATATAATATAAAGTCAAACCTAAACACTTTTAAATTGTATGCAATCAGGCAGGCCCTTGCACTACATAGTATAAATTTAACCAAAAAAATTGTATAATGTTTAGCCAGCTTAAGTGATACTCTTTATTTGCCTAAACATCTTATTTCCTAGTCAATTAGCCCAATAAGCTCTAATTACTATAAAAATACCCTATTTACAAAAAAATTACTATTTATGTCAAGAAAAATAGCTGCAGTTCATTAATGATTGTATTTCAGTTTGGTTCTCAGGTACACAGACATTTTAAAAGGACTCGTACTTCAAGTGAGGATTTTTTTTTTATCTTTAAAGGGTTTGTATGGCTTCGTTTTAAAAAAAATAAAAAATAAATAACAAACATGTTATACTTACCTCCACTTTGCTGTTTGTTTTGCACAGAGTGGCCCCGATCCTGATCTTCTGCGGTCCCTCTGCGGCTGTCTCGGCTCCTCCCCACAAGCGCTAACCCCCTTCATGGGAAGCTCTCTCCCAAGGGGGTTAACTTGAGGGAGTGCTCCCGTGATACAGCCGGCGGTCATAGCCACGACTGTATCACTTGGCCTGGCCCCCCGGCGCGCCACGTCATTGGATGTGATTGACAGCAGCGCGAGCCAATGGCTGCGCTGCTATCAATCTCCAATGACGAGCCGCCTCAAGCAGGGGAAAACCATCGCGGGAACGAGCCCAGGAGTTTTGTGGCTTAGGTAAGTAAAACGGGGGGGCTGGGGGGCCCGAGAGTGCAAGGTGTTTTTTCACCTTAATACATAGGATGCATTAGGGGGAAAAAACACAAAGCTTTTCAACAACTTTAAGTCAACTCCAATAACACTTCTAAGCGGATTCCTCACTCTCTCTCTCTCTATAGCCTAACCTTTACAACCAGCCTTTACCACCCAAGTGTGTCAAGAAAAACATGTATTTTTTTAAGGTACCGGTATATATGTTTCATTGTTCCTTCTTGTAACTGTGTATAAATATGTGGGTTCCACAACCATTTCTAGAAGGGTATAAAGCTTGAAAAGGGAATCTAAGTTATTCTGATTTTTTTTATCTTTAATCGTTTAAAGTAGCTGCTAATGGGTATCATATAAACTACAAACTTTCTGCATAAAACCGATTTTAAAACAATATAGTAAAAGAACATGTGCTACATAAACACTGTTTTTGACTCAAAAGTGCATTTGCTGGTTAAGCTGGCCATACACTCAGTTTGCGGGCTGAACAAAATAAATCCAATAGATTCCTCCATTCACACTATACAGCAGGGAAGGATGAAACTTTCTTTCTGGATATTGTATTCTGACAACTGGCCACTGTGGTTGTCAGAATACACAAACAGTGCCTTCATCTAATTGGATGCAGGCACTATTCAGGCGACAATTTTCTACCCAGCTCCTTCAATAAAAAATGAATGAACAATCAACATTTGTCAAGCCAGGTGGTGCTAACAGGAGCACCCCCGGCTGATTATCACAGAATTTAGCCAAAAGTTTGAGCTTTACGTGACAATCTTTAGTCTTGACCAAAAGAACACCAGGTGTAGCCTTTCCAGTTACATTTATCAATACTGTATGTCAGCATAAACTGAAATCTATAAAAACACCACCAACCACAAAGGACTGGTATACTTCCCAGCATACGATAATTGCACATTTATAAAGGGAAAGTACCATATATTGCATTTCCCTCAGGGAATAAAATTCAGTTTGTTGTGTGGTAAAACATATGTATGACATATTACTACAATTATATTCCTATCACTAATAATTGTAGCTGAAAACTGCACATCAGATCCACTGAGTCTTTTTCAGCTTTAAGAATACCATTGCCCACGGAAGAATCTAAGTGAAAAAATAAAAGCAAGCTCTGATAGTATGTTGGAATACTCTGAAAATACCATATGTCAGAATGATAAGATAGTATCTCAGAACTCTGACATATTTTTGCAGGGAGCTCTAAGAGATTGTCGCAGTACCTGATCTACAGTAAATTGCAAATAAGACGTTTTTAGGTGGTCCCTGGCCTCAGACCTTTTCTGAGAGTTTAGAAAAATGTTAGTCCAAAAGGGCAGACATGATTCAGATATTACTTACATTAATTTTTTTTCTTCTCATCTATAAAATATTTTTATTGCATCACAAATTTAAAAAAACAATGTTTCAGGATTTAATCCAAGGAGTGGCAGGAATTAAGACAAAAGTATGGTACTGGTTAAAGATATACATTTCCTGAGAAGATGCCTTCTGAGATAGAGGCATAAGTATATCAAGCTGAGAAAACACTGTATTGATTCTTAGTTTTCATCTAAATAAAATGTCATGATGTATTGCAGGAAAAGCACAACAATCTGTTGTATATAAAAAGCACCAATAATCTCGGGTGTTTGCTAGCTCCCTGATGCAATGACTTCACCATAACCTATGCAGCCTTTCTTTTTTTTTGTGAAACTGCCACAGAGCATTATAGCAAACTGTCTGCACCTCAATGCCTATGCTGGTGGACTATGGGGGTGGTTTCCTGACATCACCTGATGCCTGCAGCAGGATCTGTAATCAGAATTTAGCTAAAAAAGGAGCACAAGCTGGGGCAGTCTTAAGCCCCATACACACGGTCGGACTTCCATCGGACTTTTCCGTGGTTTTTTGCCTGAACGGAGTTGGTCGGGAACACCCATAGCATACACACGCTCTGACTTTTCTGCAAACTTTCCCAAAACTTTTTGCAACATCACGTGGTTTTTCTGCACTTTTCTGCTCTTTACCGCCACCCTTTGGTCAACTTCTGCTATTGTTGGTTGATTTTAACATTAGTTGTTTTGTCCATCGGACAAAAGTCTGATGGTTTTCTGTACACACGGTCGGACTTTGCTCCATCGGACTTTTGTTGGGCAAAAGTTTGTCCGTTTGCCGACCCAACTCTTGTCAGATGAAAACAAGAAAAAAGCAAAAAAAAGTTTGTCCGATGGAGCGTACACACGGTCGAATTGTTGGTCCAGCTTGCTCAAAATGAAGTTTGTTGGCCAAAAGTCCGACCGTGTGTACGGGGCTTTAGTCATAGAAAGCTTGCTTGTCCAGGCACACAGGTAAAACAATCTTATAGATGCTACTAGTACGAGGCCAGAATGAAGGCATTTGTCATGCAGTATATTAGCACTAATTCTTTAACAATAAGACTTTATTCTTCAGTCTGTCAGGCAGTTGCAGCTACTTTATAAGAGTAACTCTTTGAAAATGGCTCTGACTTATTTGTTCCACAGTTCTTCCAACATGGCAGTGCCACAAGCAACAAGGAAAGTCCACCCATAAGAACAGAAATGCCGCAAAAGTAAAAGGCAATATCATACGTCCCCGTCCAGTCAAAAAACCAACCTAAAAGAAAAAACACATAAATTGTAAGCAAATCATTAATAAAATAATAATAAAAATTAATAACACAGAATAAAATATAAGAATGTTATAAGGAGCAATTTGACCATTTCACATTATTAACCTACAGACTCTGGCTCTTTAGTGTTAGTATTGTGACCTTACACGGAATATATCTTTTTTTGGCAAGTTGTTTTTAACTTTTTATGTGAATTCAATCCCCATAATGTAAACAATTTTAATTATATACAGTCTGCACTTTATGTCCCTTTCTCATGGGCAGCCTGATCAGGTCTGTCTTTTGGTTTTAATGTTAGTCTAGGGCCATGGTCTTCAAACTGCGATGGGGCACTATTCCTTTCATTGATACCAACAATGGGACACAATTCCATCCATTGACATCAACAAAATGCCACTATTCCTGCCACTGACATCAATGATGGGGCACTATTCCTTCTACTGACATCAACAATAAGGGACTACACCAAAGATAGGGCAATGTTTACTCCCACTGGATGTCAGGATATTTTCTACTTCCAACGGCACTAGTCTGGTTCCTCTAAAGTCTGAAGGACAGTAAGCTGGTTCTTTGTTTAAAAAGTTTGGAGACCCCTGGCAGCTGGATGCAACCTCTGAGTCTGTCCAGGGCCAAAAAAAAAGAAAAAATTGAAAAGGTCTGTGACGTAAACATGACAAAACAGAGGTAACTGGATGAACATAAACACAAGTCTGTTTATGCCCAACTGCCTATAGATCGAATAAAGGTCAGGAAAACTCCAGTTTTTAATGCAGCAAAAAAATTCAGACATGGGTGTCAGAACAATAACTTCAGTTCTACTCTGATTCCGCTGTGAATCTTGTTACAGATCCTCTGCTGATCGGACCAGATATGGCCCATCTGTAGGGGACCCAAATGGGAAAAAAAGTAAAATTCTGTGTCAGAAAAACTATTAAAAAGCGGCATTTCAAAGAATATTCACTGTTGTTTATCTAATACACAGTGTCCAAAGCTTTCCTGCTTCTATCATAGTGTAAATCTTCAGAAACACTGTAGTATAAACAGAAAGCACACCGGCATTGTGTGACACCTTCATAAAACAATTATTTATAAAATGGCCTAGGCCGGTACTCACAAACATCTCTTTATAAACTTATCTTGTCAATTAAAAACATGTAATAAAACACCCGTTTGACTTTTGGTGCATTGAAGAAATCTCTGTAACTGAACCTGTTTACGCAGCATGCAGCCCCCACATTTGCATGTTACCACTGACCAGTTTTAAGGGCAAACCCTCTTCAATCAGAGCGCTGATGTTTATTTAGAGATGTTTGTGAGTACCAGTCTATGTAATTTTAAAGATAACTTTTTTTTGGAATCATACTTACCTAGGTGAATGCAGCATCGGGCCCCAATGTGATAAAACACCGCTGATCACTCAGTTCTCAGTGCTCCGTGAGCATAGAGCTGGTGACTGTCACTGGAGCGCTGGCTGGGCTGTGGAGGGGGCGGGAGCGGCTGGTTTAGGCTCTCCATAGCTCTCTGAGAGGCTGAGCCAGGTGCTGGTCCAGGCATCTGGGTGGATATATGATATGATCGTGATCTTTCCCCAGCCTGGACTGGCTCTGTGAAGTCAGCCGACAGCATGCTTCAGCCCACTGTCTGCTAAAAACGGGTCACAGGAGTACAGAACAAACAGCACTCTTTTGATCCATAGGAGAATTTCAGTCAAATGAGCTTTGGCTGTACTTCTCCTTTAATAATAAAGGTTTTTTGAAGGTGTTAAACGATGCCGGTGCTTTCTGTCCTATATGTTATTATAGGCTACATTATATGGTAACAAAAAATGTGTTTCAACTTATAGTTTAAATGAATAAACTAAGGAGGTCGCTGCATTTGCTTAATACAGATACATTAGGGTGACCAGACATCCCCAGTTTCAGGGGACAGTCCCCGGATTGAGGACACTGTCCCCAGACCAAGTCTGTCCCCGGTTTTGTCCCCGGATTGGATTTTAACGGGGGCTGGAGCAATTTTAAAGACAGTCAGTGCAAAATAAAAAAATACAAAATTCTGAATTACACACCCCTGCTCCGCTGCTCCTACTAGCTTAGGGAGGGTGTATTTTTTTCCATTATCTGTGCCCCTTTCTGATGATCATGTGCTGGTCGGAGCAGAGGGAATATTTCTTCAGTTTTAGGTGCATGCCCATTCAGCTCCGCTCTCATGTTCTTCTGCCTTGGCTCAAGTCCCGGCCAGCCGCCTGCCAGCTTATCTCCTTGCCTTCCCTGGCAGAGTGATCTTCCTCCGCTCCCCACCCAGTAATAGCCAGGGCCCGGAGAGTGAGACTTGACAGGCTGTGAGGCAGGCAGAGAGTGGCTAATTGCCGCCATTACTAGTAAAAAAAAAAAAATATGTCCCCGAATTTCATTTTAAAAATCTGGTCACCTTAAGATACATGTTACTACCTCACTGAAAGCCCGCGAATGGCTCAAGCAAGAAAGTTAATGAAATACACTGGCTGTCACTTGGCAAAGCTAGTGCAGCTCAGTCCCAGCCCACTGTGAAATACATTACCCTGTTTGCGGATTGTATTATCTGACATACAGTTAAAGGACAACTTTACCTTAACTACAAGTTATTCTTCAAGGCCTATGTCCCCAATGCAGTTATCTACTGTGCAGCCAAGGATTACTTTGGGAAAAGTCAATCTTTACAGGACTTCTGGAGGCCGACCCATGAGTATCGCTCCCCATATAAGTAAATTGGGATGTAGAGCACCTGTGCAAGATGAAAGGGACCTGGTGGGGGCACTTTCAGAAGACATTTTTTACAGATCCAGGCAGGGCAATACAGTGAAGATTGCTAGAATAGGGACAGAGAGCCTTAAAGCAGTCGTGTCCAAACTGCATCATTGGGGCCAGATGCAGCTCTTTGCATGCCTTTATCCAGCATTTGAAGCATTTTTCCTGCCACTGACACCAACAATGGGGTAACATTCCTGCCACTGACACCAACAATGGGGCACTATTCCTTCCACTGACACCAACGATGGGGCATAATTTCTTTCACTGACACCAACAATGGGGCATAATTCCTTTCACTGACACCAACAATGGGGCACTATACCTCCCACTGACGCAAACTATTTCTCCCCCTAATATCAAAGATCGGACATTGTTTACTCCCACTGGGCACAGTCCAGCAACCCTAAAGTCTGAACAACAGTAAACTGGCCCTTGTCCCTGACTTACAGGGCAAATTGTACCAAATGTACAGCTGTCCTATAAGTGTGACCTCAAATAGCAACAAATATAAATATGCCATATTAAAGGCGTGACAACAGGAATCCAGATATATGAGATCCATGTCAAAAATGAGAATGTAAATCCCACAAAAGTAGAAGCATCTGTTTTTCATTGAATATTGAGATTATGTGAAAATTATCCTTAATTTTGTGTTAAGACTTTTTTCATATACTGTAAACGATCTTCCCCCATAAGAAAGGTGATATCTATATAACTATTTAGTGAGTGGTTAACAATAATAGCAGCTATAATATCTTACCAACTATAGGGGGTCCAAAGCAATTTCCGACACCAGCAAAGAACATCAGTATCCCATAGGCGTGAGTGAGTTTATCTAGGCCAACAGTGTTTGTTGTTACGTATGGAAATATTGACCAATTGCCAGTAAAAAATCCTACTGTGCCAGCAATAATAGCCAGGGTGGCATATGTCTTGGCTAAAGGGATTGCAAGTACAGCCAAGCCTGTTGCCACTATAGTAAAGACGTAGAGATATAAAGAATTTATCCACTTAAAATCAGCCAGGATACCTAAGATGAGCTTGCCGATGGCCATCATGATGCCAAGGATGAAAACTAGAGGCACTGCCATCTCTTCTTTACTAATATTGGCACTTTTGGCTACATCTTCCAAAAGAAATCCTGGAGGAAACCCCCCTATGTCAAACAGCAGAATGTTTATGAAAAGAGTGGCAAACACTTTGTTTTTGAACAGGTTTTGAGTATCCTCCCAATAATCCAGGTAGCTGTGGCACTTGTTTTTAATGAACTGTTTGCAGCTTTGTTTCTCTGCGGCTCCATGGTTGATGTTAACCTTTTCTATATCGAGCTGAGTTGTAACTCCACTTTTTCTAGTCTTAGTATCTTGAGATTTGCAGTTCCCATTTAATGTATGGGATTTCACAAGCATCCCCAGCTGTTCCTCAGTGTCGAGTTCTTTTTCATGATAAATGAGGTAGGTATCTGGAATTTTCTCTATGTCTGCTTTCTCTGGTCTGTTGCTTGATACTTGTGGTAAGGGCCTCATCAGAATTCCACATGCCAATATATTCAATGACAGAGCCCCAATAATCAGCAAACACCCATCTATTCCATAGAAAGATATCAACTCTTTCTGCAGACTTGCATATATAAAGGTTCCAACGCTAGAACCTGTAAAGTGTAAATACAAATAATTATGAAAAAGAAATCTCGCGCCTACTAAAAATATGAATCTAAAATATAAATTAAAGCTGCTCCCCAAAATTCCAATGGTTGGAACAAATGTTGAGAGAGAAAAAAATATATAAACTATATACTTGTGGGGGCGCTGGGTGAGATGCCTAATAGTGGATTACATACAATATAAAAACTACTAAGCAAATGAGAAAATTGTGAACCAAACACCCGCCTGCCTATACACACTATAATTAAATGGTGATGTACTGCATATTGCTAGACAAAATTCAGTGCAATGGTGCACTGAATTGAGTGAGGTAAATACTTGTGAAACAATATAAAACAACATATGCCCCCAAACACAAAGTGAGAACTTTGAATAGACGTGAGTGCACATCTGCTGCAAAAATAATAATAATAAACGATGACAGGTGCTATATAAAGTTCTTATAGCAAATGCATGATACATTCAAAAAAAGTATTTTTTGTGTTAAATCTGAAAACATCCTGTGAAACCGAAATCCAGAGAGAGACAGCTAACAGAAGTCCACCTTCACCGACTGTAAACCAATCACCCAAACTCGCTCAAAGTAGGATGGCAGCTTACCAAATGTAGTTGACCCTTTTAATTAAAAAATAAGTCAAATGCGCTTGCAGCAAGATCACTTGCTAATGTTAATGGAGATGATGTTACCGGAACAGAACCACTGACTCATCGAGGCTCAGATCAGGATATGCAAATAAAGGATGAAACGGCAATAGCGTAATTCCGTTTAATGAGCCAAAACATGTACAAAATTAAAAAGCCAAATGCCTGCTTACTTGGGGAGTGCCACAGACCCGGCACTGAGGCTGGATGGCATGACTGTGAGTGGAAAAGAGATGTCCCATCTATGGATGTGCTGGCGTGCGTTCCACCTGTAACTGCGGTGAGCCAGAGGGACCGGAAGTGACGTCTATGCGTGACCTAGTACCGCCTCGACATACGTTTCGTATGACACGTCTTCAGGAAGAGTACTAGGTCACTGGTTATATGGACTTTTAAGTATCTGCCAATTAGCTACCATGGGGAGGAGTTGAAGACTGCGTCCAGCCTCTGTCCCGGATCTCTAGGCTTTACATTGCTAACATTGCTGTACAGCAAGTAAGGAAAAATACACAACTCAAGTGAACAAAGCCTTCAGTGAAACATAAATTGCCTGACACTGATTGACATCCCATGCCATGAGCAATAATAAGTAAATCTAAATGTTCAAATTTTATTTATGGAAGACCACAATATAATATTAAATAATATATATAAAAATGACTCATTAAGGCATTAATGAATATTAGGTATAAACCTTAAAAAACACTCACTCAGACCTGTTGGACTAAAGTAATAAAATAAATTAAATTTAAAATGGAATGCAGGATTATTCATTGGTTAAAAAACAACTGAGGTCCAAATCAATATTAAGCCCCTGTGGCTGCATCGTACCCAATCGATACAGCCACTGGGTCTCATTCTGAGAGATGGCCTTCTTGAGGTCCGTCCCTTGCCAGTAGTATATTGCTCTATCTATCCCATAAAACGTGAGCTGACGGGGGTCTTTATCATGACACTGTAAAAAGTGTCGTGACACACTGTGGTTAGGGAAACCATTAGCAATGTTTGCCACATGCTCGTTGATCCTAACTCTAAGTTCCCGTGTAGTGCGTCCCACATATTGAAGGGAGCATGGGCATTCCAAAACATACGTGACATGTTTGGAATAACATGTAATAAGAGGTTTGATTTTGAACTCCTGCTGAGTTACCAGAGATTTAAATTTGGTAATTTTCTTTGTATGTCTAGTGGTGGTACGACAAGACTTACATCTGGTACAGGAATGAAACCATGACCCATCAAGAAAAGTTGGGGGTTTCCTGGGGGGGATCTGGGACATTCGGTGCAATCATGTTCCTCAATCCCGGTGCCCTCCTATAAATGAATTTAGGTTTGTGGGGCAACACAGTTTCTAGATCCCTATCTTTTAATAGTATAGGCCAGAACTTCTAGAAAACCTGCTCTACATTTTTATATTGCCTATGGAACCCTGAAATGAAAGCCAGTTCCCCTGTGACAGGTTTTTTCTTCTTGGAAGTTAACAGGGAATCTCTGCTCATGATAGAAACTTCATTTTTAGCTTTAAGGAGCATATGTTGAGGATACCCCTTATCATTGAACCTTTCAGTAAGGATTGCGGCCTGTGTGTCAAAGTCAGTCATACTATCGCAATTCCGCCGAATGCGCATGTACTGGCCTTCCGGTATGGCCCCCAACCACCGTGGGTGGTGGCAACTGTTGGTTGGCACAAAGGCATTAAGATCAGTTGTTTTAAAGAAGGTCTTTGTACCAATTCGGCTATCCTTCTTGACCAAGGTAAGATCCAGATAGTTTATTGTGACCAAACTAAATTCAGCTGTGAATCTAAGGCCATATTGATTGTGATTTAAACGTTGAAGAAAGATCTTCAGTGATGACTGCGAGCCTTCCCACAACAAAATCACGTCATCAATATATCTTTTGTAGTATATTAAGGCCTTATGATTCTCTTGATAAATGGTTTCCCCTTCCCATTTATTTAATACCAGATTAGCTACACTAGGGGCATAACGAGCCCCCTTAGCGACCCCCTTAGTTTGATTATAAAACCTATCCTGGGCCCAAAAGTAATTATTACCCATCGCTTGCTGCAGTCCATCTACTAGAAAATTGACTTGAGCCTTTTTTAACGGCAATTCCTCCGTCAATGCTAGTTTGACTGCTACAATGGCATCCTCCTGTTTGATGTTAGTATACAGTGACTCAATGTCTACTGTGACCAACAGAGTATCATCTGTCACTACAATAGTGGACAAGGATTTTATAAGTTCTCGACTATTCTTTAAATATGATTTCTCCCGAGTTACCAGGGGCTGTAAATAGATGTCAAGATATTCCCCCACTCTTGAGTATAGTGATCCTATCCCACTGATGATGGGTCGGCCTGGAGGTTGGTCTTTGTTTTTATGAATCTTGGGTACTATATAAAGAACCGGGGTATGTGGTACCCGTGGAATGAGGTATTGTGCCTCCTTGCTATCCAAGATGTTTTGAGTGACTCCATGGGTGACCCAAGTAGTCAATTCAGTTTTCAATCTAACTAAGGGATCTGATAGAAGTGGTTTGTAGGTGCTGGTGTCATCTAATAAACGTTGAATCTCAGTGTAATAACTTTCTTTGGTGAGTATCACCACACCTCCACCTTTATCCGCCGGGCGAATTACTATGTTTTTATTTTCTTCAAGTTTCTTAATCCCCTCTACCAAAGTGTGGTTTGTTCTAGCCTGCTTGACCTGTAGTGATTTAATTTCTTCCTGTAGCATATGTTTAAATACCTCTATGTGATGGTGCGTTCCTTTTTGTGGGTTGAACACAGAGTTATTTCTCAAACCGCTGTGTTGATGCCCAGTTTCCTCTACTTCTGAAAAGTGAGTGGAATTATGGGAAGCAAAAAAAATTTTTATATTGAGTTTCCTAACATATTTCTCAACATCTATGAATAATTCAAATTTATTAATATTTTTATCTGGCGCAAATTTGAGACCTTGTGCTAAAACCCGCAGTTCATCTTCTGTGAAGGAAGTCCCTGCAAAATAAAAAATACCTGCATTTAACTGTCCCTTGGTCTTTTTCTTTCTGGCTCCCCCTCTTCTACCTCTTTTTCTATAAATTCTTTGGGGTATTGGGGTGTAATCTTGTATGGTTCTTTCCATCCCCTCCATTCCCCCCCCCGTTGATAATTATTCTGGTGTGGCGTAGATTTACCCCTGATATTCCCCCTATAGTTACCTCTGGGTGGTCTGGATGGATAGTAGTTGGGTTCCTGGTTGTAATAGGGGTACCCATACTCCGCAGGTCTATTATCCAGAGGTGCATATCTATTGTGAGTGGGCACTGCATAGGGGGTAGAATAATGATCATTGGGCGGGGGATAGTCCCTTGCATAGTGTGGTGGTGGAGGAGGTCCCCTCCCCCCTGTGAACCATGCCCTTTGGGGTGGGAGGGGGGTTTGATAGTTTTTTTTTGGGAGTTTGTTTTATTTTTAAAATTCTTAGCTAACATAAATAATTTTGTACAAATAATGTATTTTTTACCATGTGTATACGTACCATATTTACAAAGACCCAAGGAGGTCTATAAATGATAGTCAGACAAAATAACCACTGTGCCTGTTCTGGTGACATGCATGCATGCTCAGTGTTCAGAATCATTAGTCTATCCCTGAACTTAACCACTCAAGGACCGGAAGGATTTGCCCCTTAATGATCAGGCCATTTTTTTTGCGATACGGCACTGCGTCGCTTTAACTGAAAA
Organism: Rana muscosa; assembly: GCA_029206835.1. Lineage (NCBI taxonomy): Eukaryota > Metazoa > Chordata > Amphibia > Anura > Ranidae > Rana > Rana muscosa. The sequence continues at coordinate 173,845,872 of CM055123.1, forward strand.
TTGCGACGCTGTACCCATACAAAATTGATGTTCTTTTTTTCCCCACAAACAGAGCTTTATTTTGATAGTATTTGATCACCTCTGCGGTTTTTATTTTTTGCGCTATAAACAAAAAAAGAGCAACAATTTTGAAAAGAAAACAATATTTTATATTTTTTGCTATATTAAATATCCCCCCAAAAAAGAGAAAAAAATAAATACATTTCTTTATCAGTTTAGGCCAATATATATTCTTCTACATATTTTTGGTAAAAAATAAATAAAAAATCACAATAAGCATATATTGATTGGTTTGCGCAAAAGTTATAGCGTCTACAAAATAGGGAATAGATTTATGGCATTTTTATGGCATTTTTATTATTATAATTTTTTTACTAGTAATGTGATCTGTGATTTTTAGCAGTACTGCGACATTGCTGCGGACAGATCAGACACTTTTGACACATTTATGGGACCATTGACACTTATACAGCGATCAGTGCTATAAAATTGCACTGATTACTGTGTAAATGTCACTGGTAGGGAAGGGGTTAACACTAGGGGTGATCAAGGGGTTAAATGTGTTCCCTTGTGTGTGTTTCTAACTGTGGGGGGATGTGACTGACTAGAGGAGGAGACATATCGCTGTTCCTGATTAGTAGGAAATGACGATCTGTCTCTCCTCTCCTGTCAGAACATAAATTTTTGTGTTTACACACACATCCCCGTTTTGGCTCTCGTGCCCGTGATCGCGTGTGGCCGGCGGTCATCGCAACCGCCGGCCACGGGCATCGTGTCCTCTGCCGTGCAGCAGGCGCGCGCCTGCTACAGCTGTTTAAAGGGCCGACATACTCCACTTCTGGGGTCCCCCGCCATTGCTCCTAGCTCCTTCTGCCTTTGAGTACCCCCCAGCAAGCAACTCGTTAGGGGGGTACTCATGTGGGCTCACTCCCGAGCCACAATGTATGTGTCTATTGACACACCCAGTGCAACTTGACCACATCCCCTTTCTCCCTCGTCACTGGATTTAATTGACAGCAGTGGGAGCCAATGGCTCCAGCTGCTCTTTCTGACTCCAGTGAGAGAGAGAGAGCGAGAGAGAGAAAGAACAGCACTGGACTGGGATAGGTAAGTATTTACGGGGGGCTAGGGGGGCTGTCAAGCTGCACCTAAAAATATTGTTTTCTTAATGCAGAGAATGCATTAACTACTTGACCTCTGGAAGGTTTTACTCCATCCATGACCAGGCCATTTTTTGCTATTCAGCACTGTGCTATTTTAACTGGCAATTGCATGGTCATGCAACACTTTACACAAGTGCAATTTATATATTTTTTACACACAAATAGAGCTTTCTTTTGGTGGTGTTTGATCACCACTGAGTTTTTTTGTTTTTTTTTGCTATATAAATGAAAAAAGTCTGAAAATCATTAAAAAAAAAACCTCGATATTTCTACTTTCTTTTACAAAAAATATCCAATAAAATCAAATTTCTTCAGGAATTTAGGCCAAAATGTATTCTGCTACATGTCCTTGGTAAGAAAAAACCCCAATGAGTGTATATTAGTTGGTTTGTCTGAAGGGTATAGCATCGACAAACTATGGTGTATATATTTGAAAGTTGATCAATTCTGATGTACTGATGGCCTATCTCATTTCTTGAGGTCTCTAAAATGCCAGGACAGTACAAATACCCCAAAATTACAATTTTTTGGAAAGTAGACAGTCTGAAGTATTTATTAAGAGGCATGGTGAGTTTTTGAAGTTGTAATTTTTTGTCACAATTTTTTGGAAATCTAGAAAATAAATATAATTTTTTTTTCACTTATTTTTTTTTACATACTGTCACCAGTGCAGTACAGCATCATCATATGGCTCATATGACTGGTGTTTCAGTGATAATGTATACTGACTTGTGACAGTATGTTAAAAAAATGTATATATATTATTCAATTTATTAAACTTTTTAAAAACTTTTTTCTTCTTTTTTTAACATATTTATTCCTTTTTTTAATTACATATTTTCATCAGAGTAGTTCAGTGTCACCATAGTGACACTGTGGTACTCTGGGGGAGGGGGAGCACTCTGGGGGTAGCATTTCTGAAGGCTACCCCGAGTACTCTGCAGCCTGGGGAGTGAAGTAATCATGCCTGTTGCAACTAAAGGTTGGTGAAATCTCAACACTGTGTGGAGGCTTACAACTTTGTAGGGATGAGCTCCGGCGTGTTCGCATTGAACACGTGCAGAGCCCACCAGGAAGTCATCACCGTGCACAGCCAGGTAGACATTTCCCGATCTCTGCAGCCGAGCATCAGGAAATGTCTCCCTGCCTGTCATTAGCGCAGCACAGTGCCGACTTCCTGGCGGGCTCTGCACGTGTTCAATGCGAACACGCCGGAGCTCATCCCTAATTACAAGCAGGACGAACCTTTGGATGATGCTGGGATGACTATTGTCTTAATCCTCTCTTCAGTTTCACAAACTTTATTACTCTTTCGTCCATGGACCGACACAGCTTCTCTATTGACAAAGTGGGTATTATCCGTTAATTAGGAGTGACTAGGCAGAAAAACTTGTAAAAAGTGTTGCATCACACCTTCTACAGTACCGCCCAGGGGGCAGACCCTCCGGGTATAACCTCTCAGTCTGCATCTTCGCAGATCAGTTTTTTTCTGTCTAGCAAGGAGTTGTCCGAGCTTTGAGAGTATACCTATCTGCTACTTCCCTGTTCCGGAAGTCAGACTCACTGTTTGTTTCGGTGGCTGGTCCCAAGAAGGGCCAAGCAGTCTCATCGGCCACCATCTCTAGGTGGATCCGACAGATAGTAATCCAGGCTTACGCCGTAAAGGGTCAGGCGCCCCCCTTTCCTGTCACGGCGCATTCGACCAGGGCAATAGGTGCCTCTTGGGCTTTCCGACATCAAGCGTCTGTTTCCCAATTATGTAAAGCGGCGACTTGGTCGTCCGCTCAAACTTTCACAAAATTCTACAAAATTGATGTAGGTGCATCTTCGGTTGCCTCTTTCGGCCGCAAGGTTTTACAAGCGGCTGTTTAGAGTTGCAGCTCCTCCGTTGGAGGAGTGCTGTTTTGTGTTTGGGGTGAAGTTTATTTTTATGCTGTTACCACCCCTCGTTTTTTCTCTGACACTGCTTTGGGACGTCCCACTTTGTCAATAGAGAAGCTGTGTCGGTCCATGGACGAAAGAGTAAATAGGATTTTTTACTCACCGTAAAATCCTTTTCTCTGAGTCCATGGACCGACACAGCACCCACCCCTCCTTTTAAGTTTGTACTGCTTTTTGACGAACTGATCTGCGAAGATGCAGACTGAGAGGGTATACCCAGAGGGTCCGCCCCCTGGGCGGTACTGTAGAAGGTGTGATGCAACACTTTTTACAAGTTTTTCTGCCTAGTCACTCCTAATTAACGGATAATACCCACTTTGTCAATAGAGAAGCTGTGTCGGTCCATGGACTCAGAGAAAAGGATTTTACGGTGAGTAAAAAATCCTATTATTTGCACATGGACTTTTCTTTGTATCTAATTTTAGTTACTTCCTAAATGGTAGTGTCTGCACATATATTAACATTGTTTGTGTGTCTTTATCATTATTTCAAGTAGCACAACTCTTTTTATGATAAATTAGATCGTACTGTGCTAATATCTTACGGTAGAGTCACTGCTTGTGTCACTATATTATTTCACTTTAATATTATTATTTTTTCTTAGTTTACCTCAAGTGGTTTCTTTTGAATTTTTACGTTTTAATGGGTAGGGCAGCCAGAATACACAGTGATTGACTTTATCCACCCCTGTCATAAGAAGCACAATCAAGTTGAGCTGCTTTACATAGGAAGCTCAGAGAGAGGATTGGGGGCCTAACAATGGCTAATTCCTCGTACACACGACCGGTTTTCCCGTCGGAAAAATTGCTATGAGAGCTTTTGGCCAGGAATCCCGGCCGTGTGTATGCTCCATCGCTTGGGAAAACTGCTGGACAAAAAAGAAAGCAGGATCTCTTTTTTCCCGTCAGGAAAAAATCCTGGCGGGAAAACCGTTCGTCTGTATGCTTTTCCGAGGGGGAAAAAAACGCGCATGCTCGGAAACAATTTGACGCATGCTCGGAAGCATAGAACTTAATTTTGCTGGCTCATCGTAGTCTTTGACGTCACCGCGTTCTTGGCAGTCAAAAGTTCACCGGACTTTTGTCTGAGCGTGTGTATGCAAGGCAGGCTTGAGAGGAATTCTGACGGGAAAACCGTCGGTTTTTTATCCGACGGAAAAACCAGTCGTGTGTACTAGGCATTAAGGGCAGCGAGGTATAATCGAGTCCACCAGCAAACAATGGATGTTGTTTGTCTTTCAAATATTGTAGTTTATCGGATGAGCCACAAATTACGGTTTCTAATTTTTGCCTGGATTTCAGCTTTAAAGCTGAACACCATTGAATTTCATATACATATAGCTGATATACCTGCTAAAGGATTTATACTTCTGTCCATTTGCTCCTGAGATTTTCACAGACTTGCATGACAGACCAGCCAGCATTGTTACCTGACTTTTCTCTGCTGGAGTTATACAACACAGCTAGGTCACCTCCCTGACCCTAACCTATAGTTGAACAGTGAATCAGCAAAAACAGACTTATGAGGTCATCCTTTTCTATCTCCTGTTATCAGCAAGGTTTGTAAGTCTTTACAGTAGGCACTTATACGTGTTGCTTTTTTAATTATGCTTTGTTATTCCTAATAGTTACATAACTATATTCATTTATTTTTTCTGCCATTGCTGGCCACCTTCTGAAAATGTTGTTGTCTGAAGCCGTGTACACACGATAGGTTTTACAGATGAAAACAGTCCGATGGACTTTTTTCATCGGACAAACCGATCGTGTATGGGCCCCATCGGTCTTTTTTCCATCGGTGTTTAAAAATAGAACATGTTTTAAATGTATCCGATGGTTAAAAAAACGATCGCAAATTACTATCGTCTGTGGGGAACTCCATCGGATAAAAAACCCACGCATGCTCAGAATCAAGTCGACGCATGCTCAGAAGCATTGAACTTCATTTTTCTCGGCTCATCTGAGTGTTTTATGTCACCGTGTTTGGAACGGTTGGTTTTTTGACTGATGGTGTGTAGGCAAGACTGATGGAAGTCAGCTTCATCGGTTTTCCGATGGAAAAATCCATTTGTTTAAAAACCATAGGAAATCCGATCGTGTGTACAGGGCTTGACTGTTGTCAGCTGTCTGACTGTGTCTATCAATATTTCTAAATCACAACCCTGGAACAAGAATGCAGCACCTGAGTTTTACAAAAATCTCAGGGCTCCTTATCTCTATACTTGTTCTAGGTTAGTGACTTAGAAGACATTGAAGCCAAAGCATAAACATGAAAGCCAGGCAGCTAGCATTTTCAAAAAGAGAGGTCAGAAATTACAAACTATATATATATATATATATATATATATTGTGAGGGGGTTAGCTCGGTAGCGGGTGTGTGTGACCCCCTGGATGGGCTCCCCACACAAAAACAGGCCCAGCAGACGGAGGTTGTGGTTTTCAAGATCAAAAGGTGCGGTTTATTTCTCTATTTACAGTGACAAAAACACAGCAAAGCAAAAAGAAACATAAACAAAATAAATCCTGGTCAGCTTGACCTCTGACTAAACATGCAGGTTTCCCTAACTAACAACTGGGATCAGCCTGGTGCTGTCCTAGTCCCTAAGTCCCTGGTTTAGTAAATGTCCAAACAAATAGCCACACAGGCTTTGTCTCACCGCACAGGGGTTCACTCTCCCTAGACAGTCCACACAGGTCTGGTTCCAGGCATGAGCAAACACCTAATGAAGCTGGGAGTTTTTATAGAGGCCTTAAACGAGCTGACAAGCTTCAGCTGGTCTCATCAACTCCCTGCCTGCACGACGCCCAGCACTCTCCCTAGAGGTATGAATCATCCATGAGCCCACTAGCCTCAGCTGGGCTTCATCAACTCTCTCCCTAGTTGTATAAGTCGGCATAAAGCCTGAATCTGGGAGAAATATACCTACCCCCCTGGATGCAACCAGGTGACTTTACCTTCCTGCTGTCACAATATATATATCTTTCATTTCAGTTTTTTTAAATTACTTAAAATACATTCTGTGCATGCGCAATATATAAATAGGCCAGGGGAGCTATCGGTTCTTCCTCCTCTCATTGTTATATTGTATATTTGTGTAAGAAATAGTAGAAATCAAATTTGCATTCAATTTGAAAGCTGATACACCTGAAACGGCAACCAGATATGTCATACCTGTTGAAACAATTCCAAGTGCAAGTCCTCGTCGCTTTTCAAAATACTGGCAGGTTGCAGTCACCGTAGCGGTGTACAATAAGCCGCACCCAAAACCTTAAAAAAAAAAAAAAATATGTTCTTAGATCCAAATACTTACTACGAACGTTTACACTTTTACATTGCCTTATTAGAAGATAAGATCACCAGGTTTTTTCCAGTTATCATCAAAGGAAAAAAGTATACATTGGGTAATCATTATACACCCGTGCGAAGGGCCGTCTTTACCAACGCGAGATTCACAGATCTGCATGGATCTTGACACACATCCCATACTGTACATCTGTGTGGGTGTGATGCACAGATCAGAATTCACACGTGTTCTGATCTGTGCATCGGACTCTCACAGATGTAAATCCGGGGATGCACTTGGAGACCCATGCAGGTCAGAGCAGCGGGACACCTGTCATTGATTTTAACACGCTACCTGTATGGAGCACCTGTGTATCCCATGTGGATAAAGACGTCCCCTCACTCATGAGGCCTTACAGGAGCGGCGATAGAAGTTTTTTGAGTGGTTATAGACAGGCAGATGTTTTAGAGAGAGCAACGCATGGAAAGACATCTGCATATTCAACTCACTGCTGTTTCTAAGATAATTCGCCCATCAGACAGAAGTAGTATGTGTGTGGTTTAACACCTTCCTAACCTTTGAAAAGAGAGACATATTGGCACCATTGTACAGAAATTTTTCAGCAGATTCAAAAAGTTTAAGAATATGCACCTGTGACATCAATATTTCACCCTAGTTAGCCCTAAACAGACCGATTGTCACCTGATCATTGCTTTTCCCCATATATCTGGAGTGGTATTAGGCTATTTATGGCTACCCTAATAAGGAACAAAACACAACCATGCTATGTCCATCAGTATTTAAAGTGGGGAAAATAATGGATGAAAAGGCAGGATTTTAAATGCAGAAGTCTCTTTTGCATTAAAGTTACTTACCTGCCTGTCTGCCCTGTACACTGAGCTGCGCATGCTCGCTGTAGAAATTCAGCAATGCTGAAGCTAACTACACTCCAGTACATACGTGGGAGTGTCCTCATCTCCGCCCGTCCAATGAACGTCGCTGTACGGCGTATTTTGCCTACACTGTCAATGTTTATTTTTTGATGCTATATTCAATAAAAATTGATTGAAGAAAAAAAAGAAGAAAGGGGCCGGCAATCAAGACCCAGAAGTCGGTGACCTGAAGATGTTAGCGGCTGATGGGAAGCTCTGAAACTCCATATTGCTGGATCCAAAGTGAGTATAGCTTTGCTTTAAGAACTTGTCATGTACACAGTATCCATTCCAGGTTCTTGTTAAACTTTATGTCAGGACAATTTTTTTTTTAAATGCAGCACATCTCTGTAATTAGTGCACATTTATCCATGCATATCAATGCATTTTTATCACTTTTAAAGACCCTGCAAGCACAGAAAAATACCTGTTGATCTGTCAGAAATGCACTCAGCTCCTTAATACTGTTATAGATTGGACGTTTCTGGCCTAGGCGGTGTCAGCCCTGCCCAGTTGTCTTTGCTAAACTACTCAAACCCTCCTACTGTGGTCTATGATAAGAATTAGGAGGGCTAATTTGACTCTTTTGAGGTAACATAGGCTACAAAAGATAGCTATGAATTACTGAAATGCTTAACAGGTATTATTATTTTTATTCATTTTTGAATAGATACATGAAAATATTTTTCATTTTATTTTATAGTAGCAAACATGAGTAGTTAGTTGCTGGTTTTACATACACTTTAGTTTTAAGCCCGGTTCACACAGGGGCGGCACGACTTCGGGGGCGACCTCAGCGGCGTGATCTCAAGACGACTTGAGACGCCCGCCGAGGTGATTTGCATAATGACTTCTGTATAGAAGTCAATGCAAGTCGCCCTGCGTCGCCCCCAAAAGTAGTACAGGAACCTTTTTCTAAGTCGGAGCGACTCAGGTCGCTCCTATTAGAACGGTTCCATAGCACAGACCGGGACGTGACTCCTCAGGCGACCGAGTCGCCTGAGGAGTCGCCCCTATGTGAACCGGGCCTTAGTTCACTATACAATAATCATAAATAAGACAAAATGTAAACATGTTTGGCCATGGGAAAACAAAGTGAGCCTTGAGTCTCACATCCTCCTTGGCTAGTATTTGCAAAGTGTTTTTCGCTACATCAGTACTGGCAGGCAGCCAGCAGTTTTATGCTGACTGTCCTATATGTGGTGTCACTTCTGTTCACACGGAATAACAGTTAACCCGCAGAGTACAGAAGCAGATGTGTTCAAATGTTTTCTGTTAATAGCATTAGCAAAGTAAGATATTAACATCAGGTACAATAAAACAATATCAAGGGGCATATTAGTGTCATCTGCACTAGACGAAAAAAAGATGGCAATATAATAAGTATACCCATAAAAATATGCTAAAAATGCTCTTTAAAAAAAAGTTCAGAGAGTACAAAGATATATTAATGTAATTCACAATCAAGGGGGTATATTATAGACAACCACTACATGCAGTATGTTTAATATATAAGGCTCAGTGTACCAGATATTTGTAAAAGTAGGATTTTTAAAACAGCTTACCTGTAAAATCCTTTTCTTGGAGTACATCACGGGACACAGAGCAGCATAGTCATTACTATGTGGGTTATATAGAATTACCTTCAGGTGCTGGCACTGGCAACTTCCAAAACAGGAAGTACCCTCCCCTATATAAGCCCCTCCCATCCGGGAGTACCTCAGTTTTGTAGCAAAGCAATACGTGTCCCCAAAAAAGGGGTGGGAGCTCTGTGTCCCGTGATGTACTCCAAGAAAAGGATTTTACAGGTAAGCTGTTTTAAAAATCCTACTTTCTTGTTCATACATCACGGGACACAGAGCAGCATAGTCATTACTATGTGGGACGTCCCAAAGCAATGCCACATGAGTGGGGGAAATACCATACATAAGCTGGGCGCCATCAGGCATGAGGATCTTTTGCGGCCTGCAACACACTGCGCCCAAAGGCGACATCCTCCTGACTTCTCACGTCCACCTGGTAGAACCTAGTAAACGTGTGTACTGAAGACCATGTTGCGGCCTTACAAATTTGCGCCAGGGAGGCCTGGTGATGCACTGCCCATGAAGCTCCAACTGCTCTCATGGAGTGCGCCCTAACTTTGAACGGAGGCGGTCTACTTTTCAAGCCATAGGCTTGTATTATGACCTGTCGAATCCACTTGGCTAAAGTAGATTTTGATGCTGCCTGACCCTTTCTGGGGCCTTCCGGCAGAACAAACAGAGAATCCGTTCTACGAATCTGAGCAGTGGCTTTTAGATAAGCTTTAACTGCTCTTACTACATCCAAAGAATGCAATAACTTTTCCTCTACCGAGCTTGGTTTGGGGAAAAAAGAAGGAAGAACCACATCCTGGTTCAAGTGAAACCTCGATACCACCTTAGGAAGAAAGGCTGGGTGAGGACGTAATACTACTCTGTCCTTATGGATAACCAGATATGGCTCTTTACAGGACATGGCGGCTAATTCCGACACTCTTCTAGCCGAGCATATGGCTACTAAAAATATCAATTTCCTGGTGAGTAGAACCAAGGAAATGTGCCGCAAAGGTTCAAATGGCTGCTTCTGCAGAACCGACAGAACCAAATTTAGATCCCATGGGCATATGGGAGCCTTAATCGGTGGAATAATACGAGTCACACCTTGCATAAAGGATTTGACAAGTGAATGCATAGCCAGGGGCCTTTGAAATAGTATTGACAAGGCCGAAACCTGGCCCTTGATAGTACTTAAGGCAAACTTCCTGTCTACAGCCCACTGCAGGAAGTCCAGAATTCTGCCTATAACGTACTTACGTGGATGCCATTTTCTGGCCTCGCACCAAGTGATGTACGCCTTCCAAACTCTATAGTAGATCTGCCTGGATACAGGCTTCCTGGCATTGATTATAGTTGATACCACAGAGTTAGAGAGACCTCTCTTCTTTAGGATGTGGGACTCAATAGCCAGGCCGTTAAACTTAGAGTTAGTAAGGAAGGGTGGTATATCGGTCCTTGCGAAAGCAGGTCCGGACGACGTGGAAGGGTCCAAGGACTCCCCACAGACATTTTGATGATCTCCGCGTACCAGGCCCTTCGGGGCCACGCTGGAGCCACCAGGATCACCGGCTTCTTCTCCAACCTGACTCTGCGAAGGAGTCGAGGCAACAATTGTAGCGGAGGGAATGCATATATCAGTCTGAACTGATCCCAAGGGAACACCAGAGCATCCGAGCCGCAAGCGAGGGGATCCCTTGTCCGGGAGACAAATCTGTCCACCTTTGCGCTGAATCTGGATGCTAGCAGATCTACATCCGGTGTTCCCCACCGCTGACATATTGCTCGGAAGACCTCGGGATGAAGGGACCATTCCCCTGGGCATAACTGTTGGCGACTCAGAAAGTCCGCCTTCCAATTCTCCACCCCTGGAATGAAGACAGCTGATATACATGGGACATGCTTTTCTGCCCATTCCAGGATGTGACTTACTTCCCTCTGGGCTGCACGACTCCTGGTGCCTCCCTAATGATTGATATATGCCACTGCTGTGGCATTGTCTGATTGAATTCTGACAGGGGACCCTTGGAGTCTGGATGTCCAGGCTACTAGGGCGTACCGGGCTGCTCGTATCTCTAAGAGATTGATGGGCAGGGTTTTTACTACATTTGACCATCTGCCCTGGAGAGACCATTGCTCCAGTACTGCCCCCCAGCCTGTAAGGCTGGCATCTGTAGTGACCACCTTCCAAGATATCGGGCTGAAGGGTTTTCCCTTCTGGAGATTCTGGGGGATCAACCACCAGCAGAGACTCTTCCGAACGGAAGGGGACAAAGCCATCGGGAAGTCTAGAGCCTGAACTTTTCCATTCCAGGCTGACAATATGGCCCTTTGTAAATTCCTTGAGTGGAATTGGGCGTATGGCACAGCTTCGAATGATGCTACCATCTTTCCTAGCAGCCTCATGCACAGGCGTATGGACGGCTGTCTTTTTGCACAAAGCAGACGGACCAAGCCCCTCAAAGAGGATACCTTGTCTAGAGGTAAGAAAATCTTCCTCTGGTCTGAATCCAGCCGTAGCCCTAGATATACCAGGTTTTTCACTGGCTGTAGGGCTGACTTGTCCAGGTTGATGACCCAACCGTGAGATTCTAGATACTTGATTGTATCGACAATTACCACTTCTAGCTTGGCAACTGAGTGGTCCATCAACAACAGGTCGTCTAGGTATGCCATTATCGTTACACCCCGTGTTCTTAGATCGGCCAACAGTGGGGCCAGAATTTTTGTGAACACTCGTGGTGCTGTGGCCAGACCGAATGGTAAGGCTCTGAACTGAAAATGGCGCCCTTCTACTGCAAAGCGTAGGAATTTTTGATGACCTGGAAAGATGGGAACATGCAAGTAAGCATCTTTGATGTCGATCGAGGCTAACCATTCCTCCCCTTGTAGGGCAGCGGTGACCGATCGGATCGACTCCATCCGGAAAGACCGGACGTTTAGAAATTTGTTTAGACTCTTTAGGTCCAATATGGGTCTTATGTCCCCGTTTGGCTTCGGGACTGTGAAAAGGTTTGAGTAGAAACCCAACCCCCATTCTTCCATAGGAACCTCCATAATTACTCCTTGGAGCAATAGTTGTTCTAACGCCAGTAGGAGAGACCGTCTTTTCAGAGGGTCTCTTGGCATGCCTGACCACATAAAATGGGACGGAGGAGACTCTTTTAACTCCAACTTGTATCCCAGAGTTACTGCGGAGAGCACCCATCTGTCTTTGATCGTCTCCCGCCAGGTCTCTGCGAACAACTGAAGTCTTCCCCCCACCCGTTTGAGTGGGGGCAGCCCTTCATAGGCTTGACTTGGAGGCTGGTTTAGTACCTCTTCGGATCCAGGGCTTTTTATTACCCTGTGGCTGTCCCTGATTTTTACCTCCTGAGTTTGACCGAGGAGGCCGTCGGAACTGCTTAGTAGCAGACGTCGCAGGGATAGGAGAGGTAGTCCTCTTAAAAGATGGACCCCTAGACCTCTTCTTACTCTGTAAGAGAGTACTTTTACCACTGGAAATCTTCTGGATATACTTATCCAGGTCTTCGCCAAAAAGGCGTTCCCCATGAAATGGGAAGCTAACTAAGAGCTTCTTACAGGGAGCTTCAGCAGACCAGTTTTTGAGCCACAGAAGCCTACGCATATGTACCAAAGACAGCGTGAGGCGGGAGGCCTGATGGATAGAATCCTTGATGGCGTCAACCGCAAAGCATAATGCTCTAGGCAGATCAGCCAGAGCCTGGGCCTGTTGGTCTGGCAAATCCCTCAGGACCATTTTCATTTGATCCTTTAAAGCTTGGCAGACTCCAATAGCTGCCACTGCTGGCTGTGTAACAGCCCCTGCTGTGGAAAAAGCAGATTTTAATAAAGATTCCAATTTTTTATCCACTGGATCTTTGAACATTTGAACATTATCTACTGGACATGTCAGTGATTTGTTCACAGAAGAAATGGCTGCGTCCACCGTAGGAACATTCCATCTCTGGGTGAACTTTTCCTCCATGGGATAGATCACCGGAAACCTTTTAGGCGGAACAAATAGTTTATCAGGATGTTCCCAGTCCTGGTATATAAGTCCTTCCAATAATGGATGTATTGGAAAGGAGCAATTAACCTGGGGAGCTTTTAGCGACCCCAATGAGGAGACAGCAGTAGTTGATGGTTCAACAAGAGGCATTTTAAATGCAGATCGAACCATGTCAGTTAGGGTCTGGACCCACAATCTTTCAGTCTGTGATGCTGAAAATGGTTCATCTACTGTCGATTCCTCAAAAACAGAGCTAACCTCCTCCTGATCCCCTTCAGGTAGGTCGGTCCCTTCCTGGGACTGTTGCTCTGCCAACAGGCACTCTAATGGAGGTGATGGAGATCTGGCGCGCTTTCTTTCCTGTAGAGAAGAAGCGATCAATGCAGCCAATCTCTGCTCCAATCCCTCCAGAGTTGAGGAAAAAACCTCCTCTGTTATATATGCAGGAGCAGGTGGACTGAGGACAGCCGCAGTACCTGGCACTCCCGGGGGTTCCTTGTGGGTATTAACCTCTGATTTCTCAGGGGAGGAGGGTGCAGATGACTGCTCCAGATCCTCAGAGCCCGATGGAGACCCCCTACACTTCCTGAGAGGTATATCTCGGAGTTTTTTAGGCGGCATATTCCTTAGTTCAAAGCTGAGGTATTCCAGCCGCAATACACCCCTTACTGAAATAGTCTAATGCAATTTGCTGCTATGTACATCAGTGGGTGTCTACTAATGCGTCTTTCTGGGGATGCCTGTATCAACCGCCCGCTGTAAGCCCCTATACCATGCTACCAGCTCCTTTTCATGCTCTGTGTCCATAGCAAGCAGCGTGGACTGAGTCCTTTTATCTTGCTGGGACGCCCGCACATGCGCAGAAGCGCTGGGCGCACAGAGCGCGTCATCCGCCAGGCTCCGCCCCCTTTTTTGAAGCTAAACCTTATAAAAAGAAAGCATGTGTGCGCGCGCGCGCGTGCACGTGTGCGCTCTTGGCGCCATGTAGGGAGAGGAGCCAGGGTCCCTGTTTCACCAGGACTCGGGGATGGAAGGAAACTACTTGGCAGCATGACAGAGGAATGCAGCTTCCCTGATAGAGAGCTCACTCATCTGCCTGGACTTTCACCATGGAAGGAATAGTCCCAAGAAAAAAGACGTTCCACAGCGGCCTCTAGTGGACAAACACAGGTACCGCACTTTTGTCTTTTTTTTTTTTTTTAAAACCTCCTTTATGAAAAACATTTCCAGGTTTACAGTTTTTTTAAAACTTCCCTTATGAAAAAACATTTCTAGGATTTCTTAGGCATATACAGCTATTAGCGGGAATACCCTTTAGGTAACAGGCAGAAAGACATATTAGGCTTGGGGGTCCCCTCAATAGAACCAAGTTCCTGAGGGGCCCCCACTTACCTTTTCCCCGCCGCAGGACTTTGTTTGGTCCACAGAAGCCCAAACTTCACCTCTCACGGCAGGCATTGTACTAGACCTTCAGGGACCGGGTTCCCAAGGATTCCACTCCCCTGGACCTGTAAAGGACCCTGCACAGATAGCCTCTTGGTTTTGGGTATGACCAGAGCTCTGGATCCCAGGGTCCAGCCCTCCTAAGAGAGGCATTACAGGCAAAACCCTGCTCTTCTCTGCAAGGCCCGGGTACCGACCGTTTAGCTATGAAGCTTTTTTGGTCGGATCCGGAATAGCTTGCTAAGGCCCAGAGAACCTGTACACAAGCCCAGATGAATACATGTTAACCTTGGCCAACACCTTAGACACTGGCAAAAAACTGAGGTACTCCCGGATGGGAGGGGCTTATATAGGGGAGGGTACTTCCTGTTTTGGAAGTTGCCAGTGCCAGCACCTGAAGGTAATTCTATATAACCCACATAGTAATGACTATGCTGCTCTGTGTCCCGTGATGTATGAACAAGAAATATATATTATATGTTTATTTACTTAAAAAGTATTATGTGATTGGAATCTTTACGATGCGGACACATTTCTTAATAGGTGTACCCAAATGTACAGACTGTGACACAGCTGGAAAAGATATAATGTCAAAGCAATAATAAACAGTTTACATGAGAAAAACAGTATCGGATTATGCCCTGCGTTCTGTAAGCTGGAGCACAATAAAGGGATTTTTATAACAGCTTACCTGTAAAATCCTTTTCTTGGAGTACATCACGGGACACAGAGCGACTTAGTCATTACTAATGGGTTATATAGATTACCTTCAGGTGTTGGCACTGGCCAATTCCAAACCGGAAGTACCCTCCCCTATATAAGCCCCTCCCACCCGGGAGCACCTCAGTTTTGTAGCCAAGCAATAAGTGTCCCAAAAAGAGGGGTGGGAGCTCTGTGTCCCGTGATGTACTCCAAGAAAAGGATTTTACAGGTAAGCTGTTATAAAAATCCCTTTTTCTTTTTCGTACATCACGGGACACAGAGCGACTTAGTCATTACTAATGGGACGTCCCAAAGCAATGCCAAATGAGGGGAGGGATACATAAGCTGGGCGCCATCAGGCATGAGGATCTTTTGCGGCCTGCAACACACTGCGCCCAAAGGCGACATCCTCCTGACTTCTAACGTCTACCTGGTAGAACCTAGTAAACGTGTGTACCGAAGACCATGTTGCGGCCTTACATACTTGAGCCAGGGAGGCCTGGTGATGCACTGCCCATGAAGTTCCAACTGCTCTTGTGGAGTGCGCCCTAACTTTGAACGGAGGCGGTCTCTTTCTCAAGCCATAGGCTTGTATTATGACCTGTCGAATCCACTTGGCTAAAGTAGATTTTGATGCTGCCTGACCCTTTCTGGGGCCTTCCGGCAGAACAAATAAAGAATCCGTTCTGCGAATCTGAGCAGTGGCTTTTAGATAAGCTTTAACTGCTCTTACTACATCCAAAGAATGTAATAACTTTTCCTCTACCGAGCTAGGTTTGGGGAAAAAAGAAGGAAGAACCACATCTTGGTTCAAATGAAACCTCGATACCACCTTAGGAAGAAAGGCTGGATGAGGACGTAATACTACTCTGTCCTTATGGACAACCAGATATGGCTCCTTACAGGACAAGGCGGCTAATTCCGATACTCTTTTAGCCGAACAAACGGCTACTAAGAAAATCAATTTCCTGGTGAGAAGAACCAAGGAAATGTGTTGTAATGGTTCAAACGGTTGTTTCTGTAGAACCGACAGAACCAGGTTTAGGTCCCAAGGACATATGGGAATACTAACTGGAGGGCTAATACGCATCACTGCTTGTATAAAGGCTTTGACTAGTGAATGCGAAGCCAAGGGCCTTTGAAAAAATATTGACAAGGCCGAAATCTGACCCTTGATAGTACTCAAGGCAAGCTTCCTATCTACAGCCCACTGTAGGAAGTCCAAAATCCTCCCTATCACGTACTTACGTGGATGCCATTTCTTGGCCTCACACCACGTAATGTATGCTTTCCAGATCCTATAATAGATCTGCCTGGATACCGGTTTCCTGGCATTGATCATGGTAGATACCACAGAATTAGAGAGCCCTCTCTTTTTCAGAATGTGGGCTTCAATAGCCAGGCCGTCAAACCTAGGGCTGGTAAGGAAGGGTGGTATATCGGTCCCTGCGACAGCAGGTCCGGACGATGTGGGAGGGTCCAAGGACTCCTCACTAACATTTTTACAATCTCCGCGTACCATGCCCTTCGGGGCCACGCTGGAGCCACCAGAATCACTGGTTTCTTTTCTACCCTGATTCTGCGGAGTAATCGCGGTAACAATTGTGGCGGTGGGAATGCATATATCAGCTTGAACTGATCCCAAGGGAACACTAGGGCATCCGAGCCGCAAGCTAGGGGATCCCTTGTGCGAGACACAAATCTGTCCACCTTTGCGTTGAATCTGGATGCTAGCAGATCTACATCCGGTGTTCCCCACCGCTGGCATATTGCCTGAAAAACCTCGGGGTGAAGAGACCATTCCCCCGGGTATAATTGTTGGCGACTTAGAAAGTCCGCTCTCCAATTTTCCACTCCTGGGATGAAAACCGCGGATATGGCTGGGACATATTTTTCTGCCCACTCCAGGATGCAATTTGCTTCCCTCTGGGCTGCACGACTCTTGGTGCCACCCTGGTGATTGATATATGCCACTGCCGTGGCATTGTCTGATTGAATTCTGACAGGGGACCCTTGGAGTTTGGATGTCCATGCTACTAGGGCATACCGGGCTGCTCGTATCTCTAAGAGATTGATGGGCAGGGCCTTTTCTGCTTCTGACCACTTGCCCTGGAGAGACCATTGCTCCAGTACTGCCCCCCAGCCTATGAGGCTGGCATCTGTAGTGACCACCTTCCAAGAAACCGGACTGAAGGGTTTCCCTCTTTCCAGATTCTGGGGCACCAACCACCAATGGAGGCTCTTGCGAACGGAAGGGGACAGGGACATTGGTAAGTCTAAAGCCTGAACTTTTTTGTTCCAGGCTGACAGTATGGCCCTTTGCAAATTCCTTGAATGGAATTGACCGTAGGGTACCGCTTCGAATGAAGCCACCATCTTTCCCAGCAGCCTCATGCAGAGGCGTATGGATGGTTTTCTTTTTGTACCCACTAAGTGGGTCAAATCTTTTAAAGACGACACCTTCTCTGGAGGTAAGAAAATCTTTCTCTGATTTGAATCCAGCCTTAGCCCTAAGTATTCCAGACTTTTGACTGGTCTTAGAGCTGACTTGTCCCGGTTGATAATCCAACCGTGATATTCCAGATACTCGATTGTCTTGTGAATAGCTACTTCCAGCTTTTCCACTGAGTGGTCTATTAGTAGCAGGTCGTCTAGATATGCCATTATCGTTACACCCTGTGTTCTTAGATTGGCCAATAATGGGGCCAGAATTTTTGTGAACACTCGTGGTGCTGTGGCCAGACCGAAAGGTAAGGCTCTGAACTGAAAATGGCGCCCTTCTACTGCAAAGCGTAGAAATTTCTGGTGGGCCGGAAAGATGGGAATATGCAGATAAGCATCCTTTATGTCGATCGAGGCTAGCCATTCCTGCCCTTGTAGGGCGGTGGCCACCGATCGGATTGACTCCATCCGAAAAGTCCTGATATTTAGGAACTTGTTTAGCCCTTTTAGATTTAATATGGGCCTCACGTCCCCATTTGGTTTGGGGACTGTGAAAAGGTTCGAGTAAAACCCGAATCCGCTTTCTTCCAGGGGAACCTTCATGATTACACCTTGGAGCAATAGTTGTTCTAGTGCCAGAAGGAGGGATCCTCTCTTTTGGGGATCTCTTGGCACGTTTGACCTCATAAATTGGGCAGGAGGAGTGCCTTTTAACTCCAGCTTGTATCCCAGACTTACTGCGGAGAGCACCCATCTGTCTCTGATGGTGTCCCGCCAGGTCTCTGTGAACAACTGAAGTCTTCCCCCCACCCGATTGAGTGGGGGCAACGCTTCATGCCTTGGGGGGAGGTTTTGTACCTCTCTTGATCCAGGGCTTCTTGTTACCCTGTGATTGTCCCTGATTTCTGCCCCCTGAATTTGACCGCGGAGGCCGTCGGAACTGCTTCACAGCCGATGTGCCTGGGACTGGAGAAGTAGGCCTCTTAAAAGAAGGACTTCTACCCTTGTTCTTAACCGGTAAGAGTGAACTTTTACCGGCAGAAATTTTCTGGATATATTTGTCCAGATCTTCTCCAAATAAGCGTTCTCCATGAAATGGGAAGCTAACCAGCAGTTTTTTACAGGGAGCTTCAGCAGACCAGTTTTTGAGCCACAGAAGCCTACGCATATGTACTATAGACAGCGTAAAGCGGGAGGCCTGTTGGATTGTATCCTTTATGGCGTCCACCGCAAAACACAAGGCTCTAGGCAGGTCAGCTAGGGCAAGAGCCTGCTGATCTGGTAAGTCCCTTAAGACTTGTTTCAACTGATCTTTCACTGCTTGGCAGACTCCAATCGCTGCTACCGCAGGTTGTGTCACCAAACTTGCTGTAGAGAAAGCAGATTTTAGTAAAGACTCCAATTTTTTATCTATTGGGTCTTTGAACATTGGAACATTATCTACTGGACATGTCAGTGATTTGTTAACAGAAGAGATGGCTGCGTCCACTGTAGGGACCCTCCATTTTCTTATGAACTTATCCTCCATGGGATAGATCACCGGAAATCTCTTGGGGGGAGCAAATATTTTATCAGGATGCTCCCAATCCTGGTAAATAAGCCCTTCTAATAAAGGGTGGATTGGGAAGGAACAGACAGCCTGGGGAGCTTTTAGCGACCCCAGCGAGGAAACCGTAG
This sequence comes from Rana muscosa, assembly GCA_029206835.1. Classification (NCBI taxonomy): domain Eukaryota; kingdom Metazoa; phylum Chordata; class Amphibia; order Anura; family Ranidae; genus Rana; species Rana muscosa. The sequence goes on from CM055123.1 coordinate 173,865,041, forward strand.
TGGATGGTGGTTCCGCCAGAGGCATTTTAAATGCTGATCGGACCATATTAGTCAGAGACTGAACCCATAATCTTTCAGCCTGAGAAGCTGAGAAAGGTTCTTCCACTGTTGATTCCTCCATAACTGAATCAACCTCATCCTGATCCCCTTCAGGTAGGTCGATCTCTGTGTGGGGCTGTTCCTCCACTAACAGGCACTCTGAAGGAGGAGACGGAGATCGGACGCGCTTTTCCTGAGACAGGGAAGCAGCGATCAATGCTGTTAATCTCTCTTCCAATCCTCCCAGAGTTGAGGATAAAACCTCCTCTGTTATATATACAGGAGCAGGTGGACTGGGGACAGCCGCAGCACCAGGCATTCCTGCGGGGTTTCTACGGCTACTGACCTCTGAATTCTCAGGGGAGATTGGTGCAGTACAAGCATGCCCAATATCCTCAGAGCCCGATGGAGACCCCTTTGGCTTCCTGGAAGATCTATTTCCGGAGCGTCTGGACGACATATCCTTTAAGCACAAAGCTGAGGTATTCCCGTCGTCATACACCAATTTTGCTGGTAATAGTCTAACACAGGTGCTGCTATATACCAGCTGGTGTCCACTAAAGTGCCTTTCTATGTGGATGCCTGCATCAACCGCCTCTGTGTGCCACTGTTTGTTGCTAGCTCTGCTTGCATGCAGCTGACACTTGTACTGTGTCTTTTAACCATGCTGGGACGCCCGCACATGCGCAGAAGCGCCGCGGCGCGCATCGAGCGTCATCCACCCGCCCCGCCCCGCCCCTTTTTTTTCATAGGAGGCGCGTGCACGCGCCCGTGCGCCATTGGCGCCCTTTTCGAAATCAAACAGGGGACTAGGAGCCAGGGCCCTTTTTGCCGGAGGGCCTGTGCGGTGGATGAGCGCAGCAACAGGGCAGAGGAAGTGGATTCCCACAGAGAAACTTACCAGCTGCCTGGATCTTTTGACTTGAGAAAACCAAAGATCCACATGACAAGAAAAATGGACTACAGCGGCCTCTAGTGGTTTAACACAGGTACCGCGGTCCCTGTTTTTTTTTTTTTTTTTCTTGACTACTATTAAAATTTTACATTTTCAGTAGTTATAGGCAAACACAGATATTTAGCGGGAATACCGTTAGGTAACAGACAGAAAGACAAATTAGGCTTGGGGGTCCCCCAATAGAACCAAGTTCCTGGGGGCCCCCACTTACCTGATCCCCGCCGCAGGACTTTGTTTGGTCCACAGAAGTCCAAACTTCACCTATCACGGCAGGCATTGTAATTAAACCTTCAGGGACCGGGTTCCCAAGGATTCCACTCCCCTGGACCTGTATAGCACCCTGCACAGACAACATCTTGGTCGTGGGTATGACCAGAGCTCTGGATCCCAGGGTCCAGCCCTCCTAAGAGAAGCATTACAGGCAAAACCTTGCTCTTCTGCTGCAAGGCCCGGGTACCGACCGTTTAGCTATGAAGCTTTTTTGGTGGGATCCGGAACAGCTTACTAAGGCCCAAAAGAACCTGTACGCAAGCCCAGTGAAAACACATGTTACTCTTTGGCCAACACCTTAGACACTGGCAAAAAACTGAGGTGCTCCCGGGTGGGAGGGGCTTATATAGGGGAGGGTACTTCCGGTTTGGAATTGGACAGTGCCAACACCTGAAGGTAATCTATATAACCCATTAGTAATGACTAAGTCGCTCTGTGTCCCGTGATGTACGAAAAAGAAAATGTAGAACTGCAGATGCTGGAGGATGTACATGCCCTTCTTTATAATGGCATACCTTGGACTTTGCAGACATATGCAAATATCAGGAAACACGGTGGCTTAGTGGTTAGCACTCCTGCCTTGCAGCACTGGGGTAATTGGTTTAAATCCCAACCAAGACAATGCCTGCATGGAGATGGCATGTTCTCCCTGTGCTTGTGTGGCTTCCCTCCAGGTTCTCCTATTTCCTTCCACACTTCAAAGGCATGCTGGTAGGGAACCCCTGTATAAATTGGCCCTAGTATGTATGCATGTGTAGCGGCCTCACCGCATCTCCTTTGTCTAGGGGTATGTCACATGACAGGGTGAGATGCGCTACGGCCCATGTCCTCCCCATAGCTGTGGGTGAGGTGAAGGCCAGTACCAGATATTTCCTCGGGCCTATGTGCTTTTGTCTGGAATCAAGTTCTGCTGCGCCAACACTTCCCTTTGCTCCCATTAACCAGAGTTCCACACACCGATCACAGTCCAACTCTTGTTTTATTGTACATCTCACAATAAACAGTGCTTCAGTAGCCAACTGGTTGCGACTTGATAACATTTTGATACGGGGGTGAGCAGGTCGAGGCACTATCCTGGTTGTCAACTAAACCACTGCGATCTCGCCAGCGGTTACTATAGCATTAGCTAGGAAGGACTTAGAACTTGAGAGTCTCTACCAGCGACTCAAGAGAACATAGATAGGAGTACCTTCGCTGCGCTGCGGCCCCTATCAGGGGAAGATGTCCCTCCAAGGGAGTTACCAGAGGCCCATCCGTCACTGGGTTGATGCTGCTCCAGACTCTCCAAATGGGTAACCTCCCCGGCCTCCTCACCTCAGACATGGGCCCCATCCACCTCAGGGACCCTCGGACTTCTCCACCCTTGCGGGACCCAGTCGAAGTCACTGGGCCCCAAGCCTCCTGGTTTAGTACCTCACCCCAGGCTGAAGGTGCCTGGGATGGACTCCAACTCCATTCTGGTCAGGCCTAGGGCGCCTGGGCCGGAATCCGGAACCACCCGCACCCAGGCCTAAGGTGCCTGGGCGCGTGAGGGAGAACCTCCAGAAGACGAAGACCTCGTGGTTAGGGCGTCTCCCCCTTTTATATCCTCCCATCGACACCACAGCAGGTTCCCCGCCCTCGCCGTACCATCTCCGGAAAGGGACAAAAAGGGTAGCACTGTGACAGTCAATCTACCTCGAGCCTCCGGGTACCCCGCCACCCAGAGGCCAAGGAGATTATTACACCGTCCAATCCTCCACGAACACAAAGTGGTCCAAAACCTCTCATAATTTACACACCTGGGTCATACTAGTACCCAGTGTATCCCAACTAAATTTAAAGACCCCGCTACACACTCCCCCCTGTGATTTGACGCTGGTCCCCAGCGTCTGGTGCAAACCCATGTCTCCCATGGAGTGATGACATAAGCCTGACCCAGAGGCTATCCCTAAAATTTTGAACCTTAACCATACCAAGACCTGCTCAAAGGGGAAGGGAACATAAAATAATAAAACTTTTCCTTAAAACCATCTAACATGTACACATATACAATCCCTCCCTTCACTGTCTAAGAACCACCCCAGACTCAGTAGTCTTGACAGACGAATCTCCTGCAGAAGGGAAAAAAAAAAACAACACACAAGAAAAGTCACATCCTAACATTCTGTGTTAATTTGGAATGAATGGGTCTATCAACCGAGAGACCCATTCGCTCCAATGAGTAAAGTGGGGCGCGTGTAAAAAAAAACAAACAGCCGTTGCACAACACTGCCACCTGGTGACAGTGCCGCGGTAATGACACTTGGTACAATCTTCATTCTTCCTGCGTCCCTACACTGATTCTACCCCCAAAGTCTGTCTTTGAACTGTGAGGAAGAGAGAACAAACAAAAACTTCTCTCATTCCTCCAAAGAGTAGAAAACAAAAGCCCAAAATAAAAAAATTAGGGCACAGTTCGGATGCTCCGGCAGGAACACTTCTAGAAGATTGTAGGAAAGGAAACAACAAGTGAGTCTCTTCTCACAAATAGAACTTCGGGTCAGGCAAGAACAAAGGCTTCAGATGTTTATCGAAAACCTCAATCTAATAGTCAGCGTCCTCTCCATCTTTCCTGCAGATGCACACCTTGTCTGCGTGGATATGGCGGCCCCACATCCAGTCAGCTCTGCAGTCTCTAAACTTTTTCGACACTGTTGGCGAACAGGACAAGTATCTTCGTGCATGGGGTACTTTGAGTTTTTCCCAAACAAATTCGTCATACCATCTCTGGCGTATGACCTCAACTTCAAAAAGTAAGTCCTGAGGCAAGTAGGGATATTCCCACCCATACTCACGGGCGACTCTCTGTGAGAAAAGTCGTTGCAATCTGGCCAAAGGAGGCATGGCATCCCGCTCACCTTCTCCGGGTTGAACGATGGCCTCCGGATGCCGAGGTACTTTCACTACCTCTGCCGGCTTTTCTCTCGGTGCTCGTAGTGATGCGCGTCGCATCCCCGCCACCAAGACGGGCGATGTTGTGGATTGTGGGAAGGTAATTTGAGGACTAGGCTTCCTCGTAGACTCCGGGACTTGTACCCGGGGCGTGCTGTCTCCTATTGACATTGGGGAATCCTGCGGTGCACGTAACATAGGTAACGGGCGTTTGTCCCAGCCCTTCTGGTGAAACAGTTCATCGATCTCACCGTCATCTCCACAATCCGACAGTGACTCTAGGTCAGAAGTGTCATACATCTCGGCGGGAAGGTAGTCTCTGGTAGATGTGGTACTACCCTCCCTTGCGGGCTCCACCGACTGTGGACCCCCGACACCTCCAATCACCACCACAGTCCCAGCCCCTGGCTCACCTTGACCTTTTGTAGAACTGGGATGTCCATGACTCTTCCAACCGGATCCATCCAGGCCAGGCAAGCGACGGGGTGAAGCTCTTCCACGACCACAGGAGGCCTGCACCATGCCGACTTTCCTCTTTAGAGGTGGGAGCAGAGAATCTGTGGTGACCGAAGCAGCATCCTCGGATTTTTTTCTCTCAGTCTCTGATTCGGCAGTCACATCGCCCTGGTCAGTGCGTACGGGGACCTCCGCAAAGGCCTGGATCTCCCCTTCCGGAGTAGCGGTACCTGTGAGGCTGTTGAGGCGAAGGGCCCGGGGCCTTACTGTGGATGGCTCCACCTCGAACAAGAACTCTTTGCATGCTTCGCAACGCCCGAATGGCTTCAGGTGGACCACCAGTCCCGAGCATCCGGGACAGATCACGCGGAGGGCCTCCGTGTCTCTGCATGTGTACAGAGCCAACTGTCCTCTGGGCCTGAGTCTTATCCCCGTGTCTGTAAGGGGAGCAGCGAACGTAGTCATCTTCGTGGGGTAGGGAACCGGAATCCACAGGGAGCTTGAGGCCATCCCGACTGTCTGCTGCTCCATCACGCACTGACCACGCGCTGAAGTCTCCACGTGAGTTCCTCCACATGGCCAGACTCCTCCCACGACTTGCACGTTTTCGCGGCCTTCCATCAGGCTCCGCCCACGAACTGCGCAGTCACGGGGTGCCTCGTGGCGCAGTGTAATAAAAGCCCCCACATGTAGTACTTCACACGGCTGGACTTTTCCCTCTTCTCGCTCCTCTGCATGGGCCTTTCCCGTCTTAGGGTAATTTCCACGACTTTGAGCAGGGATACACTTTGGCCAATCACATAGCCGACCTGCTTGGAACTCCTCCGGGCAGCAAAGTCCAGACACAGCCATTCCTTCTTCCAAAGTCAAAACACATATCATCCCGGACGAGCCCCCACGTGTAGCGGCCTCACCCCATCTCCTTTGTCTAGGGGTATGTCACATGACAGGGAGAGATGCGTTACGGCCCATGTCCTCCCCATAGCTGTGGGTGAGGTGAAGGCCAGTACCAGATATTTCCTCGGGCCTATGTTCTTTTGTCTGGAATCAAGTTCTGCTGCGCCAACACTTCCCTTTGCTCCCATTAACCAGAGTTCCACACACCGATCACAGTCCAACTCTTGTTTTATTGTACATCTCACAATAAACAGTGCTTCAGTAGCCAACTGGTTGCGACTTGATAACATTTTGATACGGGGGTGAGCAGCTCGAGGCACTATCCTGGTTGTCAGCTAAACCACTGCGATCTCGCCAGCGGTTACTATAGCATTAGCTAGGAAGGACTTAGAACTTGAGAGTCTCTACCAGCGACTCAAGAGAACATAGATAGGAGTACCTTCGCTGCGCTGCGGCCCCTATCAGGGGAAGATGTCCCTCCAAGGGAGTTACCAGAGGCCCATCCGTCACTGGGTTGATGCTGCTCCAGACTCTCCGAATGGGTAACCTCCCCGGCCTCCTCACCTCAGACATGGGCCCCATCCACCTCAGGGACCCTCGGACTTCTCCATCCTTGCGGGACCCAGTCGAAGTCACTGGGCCCCAGGCCTCCTGGTTTAGTAACTCACCCCAGGCTGAAGGTGCCTGGGATGGACTCCAACTCCATTCCGGTCAGGCCTAGGGCGCCTGGGCCGGAATCCGGAACCGCCCGCACCCAGGCCTAAGGTGCCTGGGCGCGTGAAGGAGAACCTCCAGAAGACGAAGACCTCGTGGTTAGGGCGTCTCCCCCTTTTATATCCTCCCATCGACACCACGGCAGGTTCCCCGCCCTCGCCGTACCATCTCCGGAAAGGGACAAAAAGGGTAGCACTGTGACAGTCAATCTACCTCGAGCCTCCGGGTACCCCGCCACCCAGAGACCAAGGAGATTATTACACCGTCCAATCCTCCACGAACACAAAGTGGTCTAAAACCTCTCATAATCTACACACCTGGGTCATACTAGTACCCAGTGTATCCCAACTAAATTTAAAGACCCCGCTACACATGCAAGATAGAGACCTTAGACCACAGGTGTCAAACACAAGGCCCGTGGGCCGAATCCGGCCCTTCAGGCCATTTCATGTGGCCCTCGCACCTCTCCTGCAGCTGCAGGAGAGCTCCAGCCCTCCTCTGGTCCTACTCCAGACCCTTACTTTCTGCTTTCAAGCAATGCATCCAGCTTCTTCCCAGCAGCAGCATAAGGAAAGGGGGGTGCACTGTGATGTAAGGGAGAGTGGGGGACTCAACTTCTGATGGTGGGGTGGCTCTTGACATCTAATGTAAAGGGGAGGGGATGTGCTGGACATCTAATCTTACAGGTACAACCGGCCCTTTTAAAGGCAATCATAATGCTGATGCGGACCACGATGAAATTGAGTTTGACACCCCTGCCTTAGACTGTGAGCTCCTTAAATGTAGGGACGGATGTGATGGTACAATATGTAAAGCACTGCGTAAACTGTGAGCACTATAGAAATACCTGTAGTAATGATAAATTCTGTGTGGTTTAATCGGTAATTCATTTTTTCTCTGTAGTCATTCAGCAAGGGTAATGATTGCACTCACATTTATATAACTACTAGAGCTAAAAAAAGTTTTTCTTCAAAATAAACCAGTAAGAACTTAAACTCAACCCTTTGCAAAGAAACTATTGTTTTTAACAGTAGTAATGAAATATATGGCACAGTAAGTGTTGCGTGTACATAAATGTCTTTGCAGAACAGCAAAAAGTTCATAACAAGTCCAATTGGAGCATTCGGGGTAACTTCCCACTGATCTGAATGCACCACCTCTGAAAAAACTGGAGTCAAAGAAAAACAGCAGGGCGCAATCTGAGTGTAGCATATTAACAGATTTATTGTGGTGAAAAAGACAAATAGCAACTCACATTCTGACCATTAAAATCAGGCTCATCACATATGAAGGGCTTCCAGTGGACAGTCTCACAATGGGGAACCTCAGATCAACATAGAAACACTGGGTGGATGGATATACCTGCAGGACTAAGAGAACACAGCAGAGGGTGCCAAACTAAATGCACTATTAAATGTACTGAGAAACACTAGTAAATTAGCAACTCACATGGGAAGGAGAAATGGCACTTTTCGTATGCAATCTCTGAGCAAACGTTCGCTCATGCATCTGGGATGGGGAGCCTCTTCCTAAAACTTGCAGCCTGCAAAGTGCAGGCGTCAGGCTGGATGACAGCTTAAATGAGAAGGCGGAAACCTACAAGATGGCGGAGGACTTTCCAGGCTGCAAATTTTAGGAAAAGGCTCCCCATCCCAGATGCATGAGCCACCCGCCCGCGGATTACGTACAAAAAAATGACATTTCTTCTTCCCATGTGAGTTGCTAATTTACTAGTGTTTCATATTACATTTAATGATGCACTTAGTTTGGCACCCCCTGGTGTGTTCTATTAATCCTGCATGTGTATCGTATCCACTCTAGTGTTTCTATGTTGGTCTGAGGTTCCCTGTTGTTGTGAGACTGTCCACCGGAAGCCCTTCATATGTGATGAGCCTGATTTTAACTGTCACAATATGAGTTGCCATTTGTATTTTTCACCACAATAAATGTTAATATGCTACACTCGCATTGTGCCCTACTGTTCTTCTTATTAGTTTTTGTTTAAAGTGGTTCTAAAGCTAAAACATGTTTTACCTTAAAGTGATTGTAAACCTCAGACATGAAATATCTCTCTAGAGTGTGTGCCTGTCTCAATCCAGAGCACTAAGTGTAATTTCTGTCTGCTGCTTCTTTCCTCTGCTATCTTCATGAAGAACTTCTGATGAGATTTTGTGACAGTAAGAGAAAAATGGTGACAGGGGAGGGCACAGCTTGTGAATGACAGCCCCAGCTCTGTTCCTGTGTGCTTTGTAAAGGGAGAGGGGGGTGTCCCTTCCCTCCAATCAGCTCTCAGAGCTCTCCTCACTGATGTAACGTCAGCTCCCTGCCCCCTGCAGATCCTGTGTAGGGGAAAGACTACTGCAGATAAACAGGTACAACTTAAGTAGGATGATTTGTTTCATCTCTGTGTATCACCTGAGGCCAGTCACTTCACTGGGTATATGTAAGGGTTTACAACCACTTTAATGAATCCTCTGTATTTAGGTAAAACATGTTTTGCCACTGGCTGTGCCCCCAAACACTTACCTAAGTCCTGTATCGATCCATCACTGTGCCTATCTGCAGCTTTTCTACCCTCTCTTTCTCTTTTCATAGGAGAATAGGGCAGCAGCAGGTGCCATTAGCTCTTGCTACTGTCATTTAACTCCTGTGAAAAGTGGGTGGGGCTGACCCGGGCTGTGTGTGCCTATAGGGGCACCAGAGCCAAGCCACAGCTCCCTGTGTGCATTCAGACACAGAGCCGCGGCCCCTGCCCCCTTTCTTTTCTCATTAACTTATTGACTTTGATTGACAGTAGCGGGAACCAATGGTGCCACGCAGCTGTCTCACCCAATGAGGAAGGGAGTCCCAGACAGCCGAGTCTCTCGTGCAACATGGCTGGATCAGTGGGAGCTCAGGTAAGTATTAGGGGGGCTGAGGGGGGCTGCTGCACAGAGAAAGTTTTTTTATCTTAATGCATAGAATGCATTAAGGTAAAAAACCTTCTAACTTTACAACCACTTTAAAGTAAGACCATAATGAGAAAATATAGAGGCTGACATTTTCTGACCTGCTATTAAAAACTTTACATATTTGGCTGTCTCTGACCCCAATTTTGGAATTGCTGACCATGAGCCAGAATATAAAAAGTGGAGGAAAAGCAAGGCCAGGTCATATCTGCATACTCAAAGGGGATTATTTACGAAAGACAAATCCATTTTGCACTACAAGTGCAAACTACAAGTGCAAAGTGCACTTGAAATTGCACTGAAAGTGTACTTGGAAGTTCAGTCGCTGTAAATCTGGGGGGTAGATCTGAAATGAGGAGAAGCTCTGCTGATTTTATCATCCAATCATGTGCGAGCTAAAATGCTGTTTTTTATTTTCCTTGCATGTCCCCCTCGGATCTTCAGCGACTGCACTTCCAAGTGCACTTTCAGTGAAATTTCAAGTGCACTTTGCACTTGTAGCTTGCACTTGTAGTTTGCACTTGTAGTGCAAAGTGGATTTGCCTTTCGTAATTAACCCCCAAAAAGTCATTAGATAAAAAGACAACCAGAAAACTGGCATTCTCACAAGAAAGGGTCAGCAGTGGACACCTTCATATATTGAAGTCATATTGGCATACACACAGCATCTGTAATATTACTGAAATTGAATTTAAAAATGTTTATACAATAATGTAACTTGTGATCTACATTTCACATGCAATACATTAACACTATGTTCTATTCCAGTGTATATTGTAAATGTATTTTGTTTCATGAAACATGTTACTTACCAACCATAAATCCATATGAAAAATAAAGGAAGTAAATATTTGGAGCAAAGCTGCTCAATATCAGACCCCCGCTTATCAAGAAACCACTGAAAATGGCAACTGGTCGAGCGCCAAGAGAAGAGACACAAGCGCTACACAGGGGACCTGCAAAAAAAAAAAGATAACAGACTTTATAATAGCTGTTTAGTTTCACATTCAGCATGAAGCACTAAAGCCTTTAATGACTTTCTTGTCTCTTACTGCTCTGTGAGTGCCCACTAAAGTAGGTAAAGAGAAAAACAACCATGTGTTCCGAGCGCTAAAAGCTGTGGATCATATGTAAATAATCAGTGGTGGGGGGACCTGGGCTTGTCTGTGCAGCTGCCAATAAGCACTATGGAAAGTGCAACATATATAAACACACAACAATGGCAGCGCTCGGTGCCCTCAGTGGTCACCCTGGACTGCAAAAATAAGTATACCTGGGTAATGACATTAACCAGTCCAATGTGTGAGTAAAACCATGTCAGTATATTCATTCAGTGTCCACAGCATGTGGAAAAGAATCAGAAGTAGTTATTAAAAATTGTCAGAATTAGAGATGAAAAAGCCAACAATACCCAGGAAACATCTCCAGGCATTGAAGGGATAAGGTCATCCAGTGACGCGGTAGGGGCTGCTGTGGGGAGCACCAATCCAAAAGCCCCTTGGAGAATGAAATGCTGGCCGTTCAGGGAGCCCGGGTGATGTCACAATGGCTGATTGGCATATTGGAACCTCTCCATCTTTCGACCTGCAGCTTTCATTATTCTGCAGTGTGTACATGATCTTTGCCTTTCTGACCCCTACCTTTTGCACCTGTTTAGTAAGGTGCAAGTCACAGTTACTCCCCATTTAATTGTCTGGCCAGACATCCTTTTCTGCTAAGTACACCTGAAAGTGGTGAACTGCATCTGGACTAGGGTTGCCACCTCATCCCTTTAATACTGAACACATAATAATTACACAGGTTCTGTGGCTGAGTAAGGTGGTAATTAACCACTTGTCCCCCGCCCACTGTCAATTGACGGCGGGCGGAGGATACTCTCGTTCTGGGAGGACGTCATATGACGTCCTCCATTTAAAACGAGCTAGAAGGCGCACGCGATTGCCCGGGAAACGAGCAGGAAAGTGGATCTCTGTGTGTAAACACAGAGATCCACGTCCTGTGAGGGAGAGGGGACCGATGGTGTGTCCCTTGTACATAGGGACAACCATCGGTCACCTCCCCCAGTCAGTCCCCTGCCCCACAGTAAGAACACTTTGAGGGAACATATTTAACCCCTTCCCGCCCCCTAGTGGTTAACCCCTTCCCTGCCAATCACATTTATACAGTAATCAATGAATTTTTATAGCAGGGATCGCTGTATAAATGTGAATGGTCCCAAAAATGTGTCAAAAGTGTCCGATGTGTCCGCCGCAATATCGCAGTCACAATAAAAAATCGCAGATCACCGCCATTACTAATAAAAAAATAAAAATGCTATAAATCTATCCCCTATTTTGTAGACGCTATAACTTTTGCGCAAACCAATCAATATACGCTTATTGCGATTTTTTTTTTTTAACAAAAATATGTAGAAGAGTACGTATCGGCCTAAACTGAGGAAAATTTTATTTAAAAAAAAAAAATGGGTATTTATTATAGCAAAAAGTAAAAAATAGTGTTTTTTTTTTCCAAACTGGACGCTCTTCTTTTGTTTAAAGCGCAAAAAATAAAAACCGCAGAGGTGATCAAATACCACCAAAAGAAAGCTCTATTTGTGGGAAAAAAAGGACACAAATTTCCTTTGGGAGACATGTCGCACGACCGCGCAATTGTCATTCAAAGTGTGACAGCGCTGAAAGCTGAAAAATGGCTTGGGCAGGAAGGGGGTTTTCGTGCACAGTAGAGAAGTGGTTAAACTCACTTGTTGCTTTAACTGCATTAAAATTTGTCTCAGAACCTGTGTAATTATTATGTGTTTGGGTTTAAAGGGATGAGGTGGCAACCCTAATCTGGACTATAAAATTAAACCAAAAGGTGCCTGCATGTAGATAAAGATTTGTTCCTGTGCATACATAGGAACAGTGGCAGCCGGTGTCAATTTTTTTTGGGGGGTGGCAAACAGTACAACCCCCCTCCGGTCGGTCGGTCGGCAGGCATATCTGGTGCACTTACCCCATCTATGTCGTGCTTCACCGCTGGCTTCCCTTGCTCGGCGGTGGCGACAGCTCTCCCTTCCTCTGCTCTCCACGGGCATTGACGGCTTCCGTTTCCTATCTCCTCCTCGGTGGCCAATTGGGAGTCTTCTCTTTCCGGCCAATCGGAAAACGGGTCTCAGACTTGCTTCTGATTGGCCGGATTGAGGATCAGTGTTACAACAGCTGGGTGGGCTCATGGCGCAATGCTCTGCGCTGTAAGCCCACCCTATTTTGAAGCCTATGGCTCTAATCAGGTGCTTCAAAAAAAAAAAACACCCCGCCGTTGTAATTCAGGTTCTCGGCATCCTGAAAGGGGCCAGACGCATGAACAGGGGGAGGCCGCGGCGGCCGTGGATAGATTCATGCTATGCATGAATCTATCTATTAATCATATAGGTGGGCGGCGCCCAGGCACCCCTAATGGATGGGCTGCCACTGCCTAGAACCCTAGGTGACTGATGAGTTGGCTTAAAAGCAACCCTGTTATTACAAAAAAAAAGAAAGAAAGAAAAGTTTTACAGAAAAATGGCTGAATGTCACCATGATACCTAAACAATAATGCCGCATACACACAACCGTTTTTAATGACGAGAAAAATGCAATTTTTTTAAATGGTCATTAAAAATGACCGTGTGTGGACTTCAGAACATTTTTCACATTGTGAAAAATGGCCATGAAAAAATTGGAACATGCTCTAATTTTTCTCGTCGTTTTTCACCTCGTGGTTTTTCTCGTCATGAAAAACGGCCGTGTGTAGGCTTTAACGACGTGAAAAAAAATGCGCATGCTCAGAATCAAGTATGAGACGGGAGCGCTCGTTCTGGTAAAACTAGCGTTCGTAATGGAGATACAACATTCGTCACGCTGTAACGGACTGAAAAGCACGAGGCTGAAAAGCACGAATCGTCTCTTAACAAACTTTACTAACATGAAGGGTGGCGCCATCCGAATGGAACTTCCCCTTTATAGTGCCGTCGTACGTGTTGTACGTCACCGCGCTTTACTCGAGCATTTTTTTCCACGATAGTGTGTAGGCAAGGCAGGCTTGAGAAGAATCACGTCGAGAAAAATGACGTTTTTTTCAATGACATTAAAAACGGTCGTGTGTATGCGGCATTAGGCATTTTAAGTATGACCTGACACAGTGGTAAATTTGGAAATACCTAGAAACATGCCCTTCTAAATGTATGGCTGGCAAGCCTCAGCATACTGACTAGTAGACCAGTATAAGAATACAGCTACAGCAATGATATTACTGCTTGGAAGATGGTTGTTCATCTACGTACACAAGTGGACAGATGACTAATACTCCTATCGCTACTCACAGGAAATTTGTCATAGTTTATATATGAGCGTTTTGAACAGAATTTTTACCAGTAAACACCATTTAAAAATAGAAAAAAACATCTGCTTGCTTTTTGCTGGTCACGATCGCCCCATGCATGTAAACATCCCTACAGTTAATCATTGAATATAAAGTCTCAGAAATGATAAATCAAAAATGACAAAAATCTCCCACATCCTACAGATCTTCCAGTGTGCAGGAATATGTTTGACTTTGGAGATTGTTGTTGAAAAGAATAGTATGGTTTCTTAAAAAGCTACAGTGTTAACGTGGTGATTAGTAAAGATACGAGGAATCACGGCGTTCAATGCACAAATGAGCAGACCTCTATTTGCTTTTTTTAATCCACAGTCTATTGCTCCTGAGTCCTGACTATTGAGATAAGAGCGGTAGTAGCAGTGTTTACTGAGCACAAAAACATGCGTAGGATATGAGCATGTGGGCTTATGCACCTCTGTTATATCTAACGCCCACCTTCATCTTAAAACACCCATCAGTCACTTTATAGTTTCGGTACACATAGCCTGATGGAAACCTCCTGAAATGAGGAGTCAACAACTAAAATGCCTATTAACCTGTAGCCATCTGTTCACCTTGTGCTAAATGTTGCTCAAATTGCTCTCATTATCATTAGCTAAAACAAGACCAACACACTCATTTCAAGGAACTGCCAACTGGCCATCTCAATAAATCTGACCTCTTAGTAAACAAGAATTCTGCTGACAAGTTATATATAAAGAGAACAGTCCTTAGGAAACCTGTCATGTGTTTCAATACAAATAGTATCTAAGAAACCAATACCATGGGCCCATAGAAAAGTACAAGGAGATGTGCAATCAGCAGCTTTACCCTGAACATTCATTGCTGTATTCTAAGTCAGAGAAAACATCTTAGTGCTGTAATCAGGCACCCACAAGCTTTTTACTACTCACTGTCTATTACTTTATGGAGAACAAATAGATGAGAACATGATGGTAAAACCTATTTCTGCTTTAGAATTTTAGATTTTCTACTTTTTTTTTTTTTTACAATTACTAGGTAAAATTAAGACTTTAGTCCTTAGTTTTCTTTTTAAAATATCTTCTAGAACTGTAGATACATTTACACCCAAAACTCTTGGTTTAACTTGAGTGGAGTGTAACAGTATAACAGGACAAGCTGGGTACAAAATACAGAAAAACCTTGGTTTGAGAGTAACGGTTTGAGAGCATTTTGTAAGGCAAGCAACATTTTTTTAAATAAGTTTTGACTTGATAAACAAGCAATGTCTTGATATACGAGTAGCATCATGTCACAACTGAGTATAAAAGAAAAGAGAGGCGCCTCTAAGTGTAGCAATATGTTTACATTTAATGAAGGTACAACATTTAGCAACTCACATGGTTGATGATCAAAACAGGCACATCTAAGTATGCAGGCATCTGGGGTAAAGCTGTCCACATAGACCGTCCTCCCAGCGCTATTGGCATCACCCCTTACCCCCTGCTGTGCTCCACGAACGCTTCAAACCTCGCTTTCAGATCGCACTACTGCAGAGTAGTCTTCCCGGTCACGATTGCAGACTGACAGTGGGGGGAGCAGGCAGTGCGGAGGGTGGTCTATGTGGACAGCTTTACCCCGGATGCTTGCATACTTAGATGGGCCTGTTTTATTCCTCAATCAATCATGTGAGTTGCTAAATGTTGCATCTTCATTCAATGTAACCATATTGCTACACTTAGAGGTGCCTCTATTGTCTTTTATACTCTGTAGGTCCTGCTGGATTTTGCTTCTAATCCCCTTGTGGAGGCTTCCATTTGTGGATGGACATTTTATGGTTACACAACCTATCATATTGCTATAATTTTTTTATATGAACTAGAAATTGAAAGACTTATGAATAAATGGTTGTGGAACGAATCATCTGAGTTTCCATTATTTCTTATGGGGAAATTTGCTTTGATATACAAGTGCTTTGGATTACAAGCATGTTTCTGGAACAAATTATGCTCGCAATCCAAGTTTTACTGTATGCCATTTCAGTTTTATTGTTAATATTCAGTACAGCCCCTCCAGTAATTTCCTTCACTCACCTCTCCTGTTGCGCTTTACAGCAGTAGTTCCCTTTACACCAGTCTTTCTCAACCCAGTTAACACAAAAAATCCATTGAAATACCGTTCCGGTCTCAGGGAACCCCTGCTAATAAGTACTATATCTACAGCTCAGGTAAATTGGTGTGATGATCACTGGAAAGAATGCTCCTTGTACTTGTGGTATTTTGAAAGCTAAAAAAGATCATTGTTGTTCATGGTTACTTATCTGGAAGAAATTACTCAAGGAACTTCTAGCAACCTTTGGAGGAACTCTGGTTAAGAAAGGCAGCTTTGGACTCTATGTTTTCTATACCACAAGAGGGATCTTTATTTGTTCTCCTGTTTTGCCTGGCACAGGTCCCAATGCCTATGTTTGTTCTCTCCATGCTGGGGAGGAGATGGATACATAATAAATCATTGTTGATATTTCTTGATGGGAAAAATCAAAAACCATCTCCACACAGGACCCAACAATATATTTTTTTATTAAAAAGAAAAGAGACATACTGTAAAGTACAGCATCCACAGCAACCAATCAAAATCTCCTACTGGTCTAGCTTCGCTAAAGTGTATTTTGGTTGTCTGTCATGGGATATTCCCATTTGTGCTTTGTGCTTTGCATTGTACCAAATTTGCATGTAAGACAAGTGGAAGAATGGAGGCAGCATCAAGCAGACATCAGTGGATGGAAATAGAAGGGCTGCAAAGATCATTTTACCCCCCAAGGACTTCTAGTGCGCATTGGGTAATAACACGGCTTTGTTTAAGGAAATGGTTTGTTGCTTATGTATATATTTAGTTTATTATAGTCAGGGTTGAAAATGCTATTTTTTTTTTGTAAATATGACATATTGCATGTGAATATTTTGCATTGTCATTTTGAATGCTCTCATAGTTAAACTTTGTACTGAGTCATCTTTACACAGCATGAAGGAGCATTTGTTTGTGTATGAATTCTAGTTTGAGCCATTGAGCTTTGTAAACATGTGAAAAGGACCCTAGCTTTCCCTAATAGGGAGCAAGATGGGTCATTGCTCCTAAAAGCAGAAAGGGAAAATATAGTACAGGCCTATTCATAATATAATTAAGGTTCCATCAAAATTCATCCCTGTGGGGAATCTAGTTTCTAGAGTGAAAATCCATTATGCCTCCCTTTCTATTCAACAGAGAGAAGCTGTCCCCTCCTCTAATCAGGTTATCAATCTCTGTACTCTAAGAATTTCAGTATTGGATCCATGTCTGTTACCAAAATGTCTTGCCATATTGGTATTTTTGTTGGTCTTAATTGTGGAAAGATGATCTCCAAAGCGATCACTAAAACGCCTGGTCACCCTAGCTACATACTACAATACGCCACACGAGATGATATCTTGTGTTGTGTGATAAATAACGAATTGTTTATTATGGAAAGAATGACTATTCTGACAGACTGAACATGAACTGAACCGAGCTGAATATCTGACTTAACAATAAGGGCATCACCCAGATGAGCACATCTCGAACAACAAGCAGATCCACACCTGCTCATAGTATACAGTCAGGTAGTTTTTTTATTTTAAGAATGAAACAAACTGGGCAAAAAAACATTTCCAACTGTAGAGAGTAAGTATCTACAAAACCACTAAACATATTAAGGGAAATGTCGCAAAATCTATGGTTTGAGGGGACAGATCTAGTTACTTTAACATGGATATATTTCCACAGAAGCCTTTGGATATATGGGAAGTCCATGGATGATTTAATTTACCATTATCCTCCAAGTTGTCTGGACTGAAGGTGAAGGAGGAGAACCAGTAAGATTTTATCCTTAGCCTTTAAATCTCTTCTAAAAATTATATGAAATGCCCAGGGCCGTCTTAATAGCATCATGGGCCCCTGGGCAAAGTAATGCTTTGGGAACCCTACAATGGAGACAGTGCAGGTAAACAGACATCAAGTAGGTAGGAGGCAGACAAGCAGAGCTTTCCCTTTTGGGTGGAACTTTGCATTAACTATATGAACAATCATTCTGTACAGCAAAGAAAATACTACATACATAAAGTAACAAAGCTGTCCTGTGCATATAATATCTCTGCTAGATTGATGCCTCCCCAGCACTCTGACCCCTCTACACCCCAGATATCCCTCAGCACTCTGACCCCTCTACACCCCAGATATCACCCCAGCACTCTGAACCCTCTAGACCTCAGATATCCCCCCAGCACTCTGACCCCTCTACACTCCAGATAGCCCCCCAGCACTCTGACCCCTCTACACTCCATATATCCCCCCCAGCACTTTGACCTCTCTACACTCCAGATATCCCCTCAGCACTCTGACCCCTCTACACCCCAGATATCCCCTCAGCACTCTAACCCCTCTACACCCCAGATATCCCCCCAACACTCTGACCCCTCTACATCCCAGATATTCCCCCAGCACTCTGACCCCTCTACACTCCAGATAGCCCCCCCAGCACTCTGACCCCTCTACAATCCAGCTACCCCCCCCAGCACTCTGACCCCTTTACACTCCAGATATCCTCTCAGCACTCTGACCCCTCTACACTCCAGATATCCCCCCAGCACTCTGACCCCTCTACACTCCAGATATCCCCTCAGCACTCTGACCCCTCTACACCCCAGATATCCCCTTAGCACTCTGACCTCTCTACACCCCAGATATCCCCCCAGCACTCTGACCCCTCTACACTCCAGATATCCCCTCAGCACTCTGACCCCTCTACACCCCAGATATCCCGCCAGCACTCTGACCCCTCTACTCCCCAGAAATCCCCCCAGCACTCTGACCCCTCTACAATCCAGATATCCGCCCAGCACTCTGACCCCTTTACACTCCAAATATCCCCTTAGCACTCTGACCCCTCGACACCCCAGATATCCCCCAGAACTCTGACCCCTATACACCCCACATATCCCCCAACACTCTGACCCCTCTACACCCCAGATATCCCCTCAGCACTCTGACCCCTCTACACCCCAGTAATCCCCTCAGCACTCTGACCCCTCTACATCCCAGATATCCCCCCCAGCACTCTGACCCCTCTACACCCCAGATATCCCGCCAGCACTCTGACCCCTCTACACCCCAGAAATCCCCCTAGCACTCTGACCCCTCTACACTCCAGATAGCCCCCCCCCAGCACTCTGACCCCTCTACAATCCAGATATCCCCCCAGCACTCTGACCCCTTTACACTCCAGATATCCCCCCAGCACTCTGACCCCTCTACACTCCAGCTATCCCCTCAGCACTCTGACCCCTCTACACCCCAGATATCCCCTCAGCACTCTGACCCCCCTACACCCCAGATATCCCCCCAGCATTCTGACCCCTTTACATCCCAGATATCCCCCCCAGCACTCTGGCCCTTCTACATCCCAGATATCCCCCCAGCACTCTGACCCCTCTACACCCTAAATTTCCCCCAGCACTTTGACCCCTCTACACCCTAGATATTCCCCCAAGCACTGTAACCATATACCATAAGATACCCCTTGTATTGTGACCCCACTACATCCCTGATGCCTCCTACACTGTGGCCTTTCTACATCCCTGATACCTCTAGCACTATAGCCACCCAAGCTACCCCAAGCATTGCTACCCCCTATACACCCCAGATCCCCCCACAGCATTGTTTTCCCCCATATACCCTTGATATCCCCAAGCACCATTATTCCGTCCATGTAGTACCCCTTTTTCCAGTGGAGATACAGTGCATGTAAACTTTTGGCTCTGTGCCCACCTCCAGCACTGCACTCACCTCCGGGCATTCCAAGCCTTTTCCGGTGCAAACAGTGCTGGTCAGCTGGGCTCACCATGACACCATCCACGATGCTACTTCCGCAGGTGGACCCTCAGTGCTGCTGACTCAGCAGCTCCCACTCCAGATCCTACCCCGCAGCCTTCGAGTCCTGAGCATTCAAGCTGCATGGGGCGGGGTCAGAGCATCACTGGCGCTCCGGCCCTGCCCCTCCCTGCTGGCTGTGAAATAATAGGTATCGTTCTGCACAGCACGGCGCACCGCTGCCAGCCTGCCTCCCCTGTGTATCCATCACTCTCAGTGCCATTATGGGGCCCCCATTTTCTGGGCAGTGTGGGCTCAAGGACCAGCAGCTTTGGGCAAAGTGCAGGGGCCCCCCATGCAGCTGGGGCCCCTGTGAAGTGCCCAGGTGTGCCCTCTCATTAAGACAGCCCTGGAAATACCATGTGGCGTCTTTGCCTATTTTTAAAGTAGTACTATTAGTGGTCCTGCACCTTAGATAGTGTGACCTTTATTGAACTTACAAACTATTTTATTTATATGACTTGCTAATAATTAATCAGATAACAACTCAAGATATTTAATATAAAGCTTTCCATAAGCTTAACACAATAATACAATAATGCTTTCTGTAATTCCTCTTTATTAAGCCACCCAGAGTGTTTAAGTGTAACCCTAATTTTCCACTGCTTCATACAAAGAAACCCTTGTATAAATTAAACAGTCTCTCTGAAAAATCTATCCCACACTTCCTGGGAACTGCAGATATTAGTCTCAAGAAGCTAGCATAACAGGATATCTGAATGGCATTAAATGTGTATCCGAATAAGAACGTATTCTCAATGGTTACAAAAGTGTCATTTTTAAAGTATAGGAGAATGTGCCTCGGAAAGAATTTTAAATAATCTTTTACATAAACACATTTTTGTACTAAAGCACACATTTAGAAGATTAATGTGCCTATTTCAAACTAGGCAATTAAGGTTCCCTGAGCCAATGTTTCCCATTCAAAGAATAAAATCTTTACATAAAGCAGAACCCTAGCAAAAAAAAAAAGATAAATAAGAATAACCCATTAAAAGGGAAAAAATAAAATAAAAATCTGCCTTTGCTGCAAACGTCAGCTTTAATCCTGAGATTTCCTCACTGTACTTTTTGCTGCTGCTAGATGGTCAGCATCATTCAACCCACTTCCTCCAAACCTAGATCATCCTGGTCCCACCCCAGTGGAACTTCCGCTGATCGTAACCCTCCCCCCTCCGGTGTCACAATTGACACCTTTCAGGGGGGTGCAGATACCTGTCTAAGGCAGGTATTTGCACCCACTTCCGGGAGTCCTCTCTGCGGGAAATCTGCGGGAAGCACGTCGATTCCCGCAGATTCCCCGTAGTGTTCTGGGAGACACTCGGCGTCGGGCAGTTAAAGGGGAAGTACAGGTACGTGATTGTGCCTGTACGAGTCATTCTGCCGACGTATATATACAGTGGCTGGTCCTTAAGTGGTTAACAGTGCATGAACTCGTTGTCTTTTTGTATTATTATTATTATTATTATTATACAGGATTTTTATAGCACCAAAAGTTTGCACAGCACTTTACAACATGAGGGCAGACAGTACAATTACAATACAATTCAATACAGGAGGCATCGAAGGGCCCTGCCCGTAAGAGCTTACCATTTTTTACTGCCTCTTTTTCTCACAATCCAGCTGCTATACAAGGACTGCAAGAGGCTTATACCAGGTCAAATTCGGGTACGTACACTGCTTGCATTTAAAAAAATGCATTCAATGATGTATTAATGATTACAGAGCTACATTCATTTTGTATCTGTCCAGAGTTCAGCTTTAAGCACATACAATATTTCACAATATTTCACATATAAGAGAATAGCATAAATTGGTATAGAAGGGAAATATAAGTTCATGTGTGCAATTTTATAAATTATTTGTGTGTTTTCAGTCTTATGCAGTTTCAGGCTCAGGCTATGGTGGTCTCGCCTCTCCCATTCAATTCATCTTTACAAAACCCATTTCACAAATGTATTTAATGTATGTATGTAAATTTTACAGTGAATGCACTTCATTGTTGCACCCATAAATGCACATACTTACCTGCCCTTCGTATCTCCACCACCTCATTAATTTATAGGAGCAAGAAATAGTGACCTGTGTAAGCTCTAAGTCACAAGCTAGAGCATACACAGGGCTAATGACTATGATCCCATTATGCTGGGCGCTTAAGTGGTCAATCATCAAGCATCAGTGTAGTCACATAGATGAAAAGGGAGTGAGCCACATGTTCCATTAGACTTAAACGTAATTTGTCACTTTTCACTCCCCTGAGCAAAAGAATGGGAGGCACATATTGGCAGTTTAGGAGTCCTGTTTGGGCACAGCACATGTTCAGTATAAGCCCATTTATGTAAATATCTAAAATAAAACTATAGTTTTTTTTTCTCTAAAACAATAAACACGTTTGAATCCCTACTAATTCCTTAGATAACCCACATTAATCTTGGCAAGAATTTCTATGGAGTAAACAACCGTTCTAAGCTTAGTCTAAGCTTAGAGCCTGTGCTGCTAGAATTCTTTAGTAATTGCTCATTTTATACAGAATTTCTTCCCTGGATTTCACACCATGCCATTAAAGTGGAGGTTCCCCCAAAAGTGAACCTCCGCTTTTCGGAGCCCTCCCCCCTCCGGTTTCACATTTGGCACCTTTCAGGGGGGAGGGGGTGCAGATACCTGTATAAAACAGGTATTTGCACCACGTCCGGGAATAGTCAAACCCCCCCCCCGTTGTGTTCTGGGAAACACAGCTCCCAGAACACAGCGGGGACCAGTGAGGACGGCACAGCGCGACTCGCGCATGCGCCGTAGGAAACTGGGCAGTGAAGCCGCAGTGCTTCACTTCCCGATTCCCTCACCAAGGATTTTTTAAAAGTCAGCAGCTGCAGTATTTGTAGCTGCTGGCTTTTAAAAAAAAAAATTCAGGTGAACCTCCGCTTTAAGAAAGTAGGAATCAAGAAATGGTACCCATCACCAGGTTAAATCAATCAGTAATCACCAACACATGACCATTCTGATCAATATGATATTGTGAAATAGGATAGGGAAATAATCAACTTTGTAAATAATATAGATCACCTCTCTTGTTTACTCTTGCAAAGTCTCTTAAAGACTTTTGTCCTATTCAGTAGCAAAATTTAAGTTTGTATGTAAAACTTTTGTTATAAAACACATTGGGGTTGATTTACTAAACGCAAATAGACACATTTTGCAAAGTGTAGTTGCTCCTGAGCTTAGTATGGGGTAAAGCTTCACTTTGCAAAGAGTACCCAATCATGTGCAAGGAATTTTTAAAAAAAACTGAATTGGAAGTCCAACAGAACTTTTGCTCATGTACTAATCTCTTTGCAACCGCACTTTGCAAAGTGCACAGTGTATTTGTCTTTAGTAAATCAACCCCATTACGGGGTATTTTTACTTGATTTTGTTGTTCTATGTGTATTTCTTACAGATCTATACAGTAGTCCAGCATGAAACTATGGCTCTGTGTAGAAGCTTTCTGTAATAAGGACTGCCCCCTTTAGTATTCTGCAGACAGATTGTAGTGGGAGGAAATGCACAGGCTATCTACAGCACAGTGATGATGTCACTTTTACTTTTACAAGCTGAATTTGAAAAGTGGCATTTTACACAAAATGGATTTATATCCTCTGTGGCTACATTGAAATATAATTAAATTAAAGGATTTGGTTTCTGTCTGGTTTTACTGCCAACTAGGCATGATTTAGAGTAGCATTTCCCAACCTTTTTTTGGTCATGGCACCTTTTAAGGTATGCAAAATCTCGAGGCACCCCAGTCTAAAATGTAAAAAAACATGAATGTTACTTATCAGTGGGAAACCTGAGCCTTAGACGATGCACACCACCACCTTGATGAAATTAACTTGTGCGTGAGATATCCCCCTATCATATCAGAGTCCTCCTATACACGAGAGCCCCCCCATCACAGGTACCCCCATGAAAGAGTCCCTTCATCATATTAGAGTCCTCACCAGAGAGACCACCAATCACCCAGTTCCCTCATCACAGAGCCCCCCCACCCACAGAGTCTGCCCATCACACAGTCCTTAACCAATTAAGGACCGCCTAACACCAATTTACGTCGGCAGAATGGCACGGCTAGGCATAAGCATGTACAGGTATGTCCCCTTTAAGAGCCCAGCCGTAGGTCGCGCGCATGCCACTCACGAACCAGTCGTGAGCTCCGTGACCGTGCCCGCGGGACCCGTGGACCCGATCGCCGCCGGTGTCCCACGATCGGGTCACAGAGCTGAAGAACTGGGAGAGGTAAGTGTAAACAAACCTTTCCCCGTTCTTCCTAGAGAGAGTGTCACTGATCGTCTGTTCCCTGTCATAGGGAACGACGATCAGTGACGTCACACGCCAAGCCACGCCCCCAAGAATCACTCATTAGGTCACACTTAACCCCTTCAGCGCCCCCTACAGGTTAACCCCTTCACTGCCAGTGTCATTTTCACAGTAATCAGTGCATCTTTATAGCACTGATCGCTGTAAAAATGACAATGGTCCCAAAATGGTGTCAAAAGTGTCCGATGTGTCCGCCATAATGTCGCAGTCACGATAAAAAATCGCTGATCGCTGCCATTACTAGTAAAAAAATAATTATTAATAAAAATGGCAAAAAACTATACCCTATTTTGTAGACGCTATAACTTTTGTGCAAACCAATCAATAAACGCTTATTGCGGTTTTTTTTTTTGTTTTTTTTTACTAAAAATATGTAGAAGAATACGTATCGGCCTAAAATGAGGAAAAAAAATTTTTTTTTATATATTTTTTGGGAATATTTATTATAGCAAAAAGTAAAAAATATTGAATTTTTTTTCGAAATCGTCGCTCTATTTTTGTTTATAGCGCAAAAAATTAAAACCGTAGAGGTGATCAAATACCACCAAAATAAAGCTCTATTTGTGGGAAAAAAGGACGTTAATCTTGTTTGGGAGCCACGTCGAACGACCGCGCAATTGTCAGTTAAAGCGACGCAGTGCCGAATCGCAAAAAGGGGCCTGGTCCTTTAGTAACAAAATGGTCTGAGGCTTAAGTGGTTAAATAACAGAGCTCATCATCACAGAGTCTCCCCATCACAGAGCTCCCATTTACATTTAGTCTTCTAATCGCACAGTCCCTTCTTCACATCAGAGCCCTAAATAAAAATGCTTTACTTTAGTAGAGTAGGGAAGGCTATAAACCCAATTAACTTTTTATTGTGGTTTGTGTCCACGTTGAATATTTTCCCTTACTTCCTTCTTTGTCATACTTTTGTCCCGGGTAGCAGTAAAACTTGATATGGAATCTAACACTTTCCCACCCAAAAACATTAATAAAAATTGAATGTACAAAATGTAAAGCACTGTGTAAATGGTAAAAGCTATATAAATACTAGTAATAAATTAATAAATACGCTACAAGCCTCCTTTACTTACAGTACAACAGATCCCAGGAAATTAGCTCTGTATACCGTGTTTCCCCGAAAATAAGTCCTACTCCGAAAATAAGACCTAGCATTATTTTCCAGGAGAGCTGCAATATAAGCCCTACCCCAAAAATAAGCCCTAGTTTAAAATGTTTGTAACATCCTATAATCCACTCTATTACAGTAGTATATAATGTACAATGTGTGTGTTTCTGTTATATAAATGCGGGGAAGAGAGCTCTGGCGGGTCACAGAAGAGCAGAACGGCGCTATAACGAAGGCATTTGGCACAATTATATTACAGAAACACACACATTGTACATTATATACTACTGTAATAGAGTGGATTCTAGGATTTTACAAGAATTTTAACTCAGTTCACACTGGGGATTCCTGTCAGGCAGAGGGAGGGAAAACAGCACATTACATGGTAAGACCTACCCCGAAAATAAGCCCTACTGTGTCTTTTGTTGCCAAAATAAATGTAAGACCCGGGCTTATTTTCGGGGAAACACGGTAGCATTATTTATCTATAATATACACACTTCTCTTTAAAGACACATCTACAATTTACAAAGTGTTGAAAAACCACATATACCGAATCTCTGCGTCAGCTAAAGTTTACTATTTATAGTATACATACGCGTGTACATAAAGTAGCTGAACAGCAAAATGGTCTCATTCCTACTGGTTTAACTTCAGACTTAAAGACATTTTTTATTCCAGGAAGACAAGAATTGTACATGTTAACAAAACATGGGTATAAAAAATTCGAAACAACTTTAACAGACAAAACTGAAAAAAACAAAACAAAAATAAAACACATAAAATCATGTATACCTTCAGATAAGACTAACTACCATTCTCAGATTAATACTAGTGGCCTTTATTACACTGTCAACACTAAAGTAATTAGGAAAAGGGCTAATAGAAAAAACAGCTGTTTCATGTCCCCATAATTAGAGAGAACAAAATTCATGCATAATTCATGTAATAAGTGTGCAAAACAAATGATTCTCTTCTTTGAAGATCTTATTTTCAAGTAAACATTGTATATAATACAAAATATTGAGGTACCTCTGCAGCCTGTTTCATGCAAGCTTTCCATATCTGATGCACACAATGGCCTACAAAAGACTGCCATACATGACACATAAAAATCTATTGCAGTATAACTTTCTACATGGATTAGAACGAAAATAGCTTTGGCTCTATGCCAATCATATTTGCATCACTAGTTTAAGTAATTTCAAGAAGAATAAACAACTTACTTGCAAGCAGTCCTACTCCAGCAGCAAGTGACCCAACCCATGCAGTCTTCCCTTTTCCTTCATCAAAGACATCTAACCATTCCACGTACAAGACACCGACAGCCAATGGAGAACCATAGCACAGGAACTGAATGAAGAAGGATGCAGTGACAATGATCCAGCCCCATCCTCCATCTGGTGGCTTCTGATACATTGTGAAGAGTATCAGTCTAATATTCTGTAATATAGTTAAAAATATATATATAAAAAAATTATATATATACACTGTATATGTATATACTTTGCATTATGTATGTATGTATGTGTGTGTGTATATATATATATATATATATATATATATATATATAGATATATATATATATCTATATATATATATATAAAATCTACAATAAGAGAAGGGTAAAGTTTATGCTGCAGTGCTATTTGTATGTAAAATCAGGGCTTTTTTCCTGGACTGACTGTATGTAATGGCAAGGGGTGCTGGGGTGTGCTGCAGGGTATTGATGCTCACTGCTGGGGATCTATTTTTGCAGAGGGGGTCTATTGTTGCTGGGGAGGTCTATTGTTGCTGGTGGGGGACCTATTGTTGCTGGGGGGGTCTTATGTTGCTGGGGGTCAGTTGTTGCTGAAAGAAATCTACTGTTGGGGGAGGGGTCTATTGTTGATGGCAGCCAGAGAGACTATTAATGCTGGCTGTGCGGAGATCTGTTGATGCTGCCGGGAGTCTATTGTTGCTGGCAGGGAAATTTTGTTGTGGGTGGTCCATTGTTGTTAGGGGGATCTATTGTTGCTGGCTGCAGGGGATCTATTTTACTGCTTTTCTTGATATCATTACCAAATTCCATACAAATTACTTAGCACCACAAAATGATACTTGGTTCTATATTGTCTAAAATGGACCGTACTGGGAGGTGGGTAGGGGTGAAGGAAAGGGGTGACTCGGAAAGGGGGAGTTCCTGCACCTATTGTCTGAGAAAAAAGCCCTGTGTAAAATAATAGTGATATTATAATCCACTCAAACATGAACATTTGAAATTTAAACTCACTTAAAGTGTCACTAAACCCACATCATAAAAAAACTATCAATAAATGGTGTATTGTATGCTGCTCGTGCTCACTCATTATAAGATTTGTTTAAAACCTGGTTGATCCTGCTGGTCTCTATCTCCACCTTATGTTCATGTCCCCAATACAGCTAGGGATTTTGCAGCTGTGGTGGCAACTTTGCACATGCTCAGTTTTCAGTGAGTTTCTGTGCTAAGCATTTCCTCCCTATTACATCTGAGCAGCTCATGTGACTATAGAGTCACACATGTGGGCGTATACACATTGGTAAATGACAGCTCACTCCCTCCTTCCTCCTCTATGCCCACTAACCAGCTAAACACAATGGGGATGGGATAGTACATGTAAATTAATAGAGGCTTCACCTCCCTCCTATTCTAAGAGCCCTGTTACACTTTGGCGCTGGCAGGGAGGTGAAAAAAACAAACTTCTGCAAGCAGCATCTTTGGAGCATGTTTTGAGCGCTATAAAAAGCACCTCAAAAGAGCCCCTCCCCATTAAAATGAATAGGAAGCGCCTCAAAAGGGCTTCAAAAGTGCCTCAAAATGGTTCTTGAAGAATTTCATGTGACCTTCAAAAAAAAGCGCAGCAAAAGCATCCAGCGTTTTATGGGCAGTTTTCAAGCACCTCAGTGTGCAAGGGCTTTAAGACTGGGTTTACACTTATGCGAATTGGATGCGAATTGGGCATAATTTGTAATAAAAACATCTTTGCCATTCTGAAGCTTCCCTCCAACCACTTTGTATATTATTTTATATCAGCTGAACTTGCACGATTTCAAACCCTCCCTCAGTGTGAACGTGGGCTAAGAGACAGTGGGATTGATTTACTAAAACTGGAGAGTGCAACATTTGGTACAGCTGTGCGTGCTATCCAATTGACTTCTAACTTTAGCTTGTTCAAGTAAGCTTTGACAAAAACTTGGAAGCTGATTGGTTTCTATGTAAAGCTGCACCAAATTTTGCACTCTCCGGTTTTAGTAACTCAAATCCACAGGAGAGAGCTCCAGATTAAAGGGTAATATTTCAGTATTAACTTTTTTTAGGCAGCTGGGGGATCTTTCTGTAAATAAAAAAATGTATTTAAAAAAATATCCTTACTCTTGTGGTAAGGGTATCCCAGGCGGCACACTGAAATGTTTAGGGTATTTCCTAAATAACATTCAAAGTAATATTACATTTTACCATTTAAATATAATAACAATAAATTATATGGCGTTAATTCAAAGAAATTATATGGGAATAAAAAAAAAATGAAAAAAATGTGCATATAAACCTAAAACCAGAAATGTAATGTATTGCAGATTACCATTCCTTGTGGTGGCTGCCTTGGTTTTCTTATTTTTAGGGCTCTTACCCTTTATTTTCATCTGGTAATCTCGTGAAAAACAGGCTTCTGCCTCTTTATGCCTATATTAATTTTGCTATGGTATCTATGTGTAGCGGGCTCTTCCTCCCCTCTCCCCGTCCCCTCTAAAAAAGTTCTGCTCACAATGTCTCTGGTCTAGGGGTATGATAGGGGAGGGAGAGGGTGCGCTACGCCTGGCTTCCACCACAGATGTATAAGTGGTATTTGCAATGCCTTCCTTTACCTTCGGGCCTGTGCTGTGCATCGGATCCTCCCTCCAAGAGTCTCCGAGAACCTCGTCTGCCAGAAACTTGAGCCACACACCGTTAAAGTCCAACACTCCTTTATTTAGCACATAACATGGACTCCCTTGGCTATAGAACAGAAAAGGAGGTGTGTGTACGAATAGACCCAGACACAAGTTCGATCCTCCACTCTCCTCCAAAGAGTGGGTTATGGTCTCCACACGAGGCAAATTCACCTTCCGGACGGTCTCCGACAAGAGGCTCACCCGTCACCGGCAGTATGCTGCACCGGGTCTTCAGATGAGGAGCTCTTCCCAGTCCATTACGACCACCTCGGATTCAGGCATCCATCTCCGGAGTACCCTAGGATCCTTCCCTCGCGGAACTCAGTGTTGGGCACTGAGCTCCGGACCGCCGTCTGAGTACCTCACCCCAGGCTAAAAGGTGCCTGAGATGGAACACGATTCTCCGGTGGTCCTCTAGGCCTAGTCCGCCTAGAGGACAAACACGAACTCCGTCCACAGGCTAAAGGTGCCAGGGACCAACAACCCCCTGACCAAGATGGCCGGCCCCTTTTATCCCCTCTCCCAGCAAGCACGGCGGGTTCCCCGCCCCACCATACCGCTGCACAGAGAGGACAAAAGTAAGCACAGCACACAGCGGTATCCGTCCGTCGGCCTACAGTGACAGCGCCACCCAGTGGACCTCCGGAGATACACCACTGGTGTCACCGAAAAATTCAAAAACTTACGGCGGGAAAGTAAGTACCCGCTACATACTCCACCCTGTTATTTGACACTGGTCCCCAGTGTCTGGAGTAAACCACATCCTAAACAACTGACATGATCCAGTCCAGAAACCACTAACAAATGAAAACAGAAAAAAAAACTTTTTTGGAAACTCCCCTAACGAAGTAGTTGTGTCTGAGCCCCTGTAATAAAAGAGGAGTGAAAGACAACACATTCAACATGAAATCACATTTCAACATTTTACTTTCCCCCCCCATCCTAACTAAAGACCTCCTCCGAGTATGTAATCTTGCTGGGATGTCTTCCTGTAGAGGGAAAAGAAATAAAATTTAACATATAAAACCCTGACACATGTATCCG
Organism: Rana muscosa; assembly: GCA_029206835.1. NCBI lineage: Eukaryota > Metazoa > Chordata > Amphibia > Anura > Ranidae > Rana > Rana muscosa. The sequence continues at coordinate 173,894,967 of CM055123.1, forward strand.
TGTGTATGAGGAAAAGAAATTTCTCCTAAAAGAAATTCCTGTTTCTCCAAAGAGTGAATGCGTGAGAAGTGTTTGTAACGTTGCACGACACTGCCACCTGGTGACAGCCTCGCGGTAACTGCACCCATGGAACTTCTTCTCCTTTCTCTCTAACCCTATCTACCCCAGAGTCTGTGGTCTCCTTGCAGTAAGATAGAAACAAACAGGAACAGTTCCTTTTTTTTTTTTTTTCTGTGGGCACACAAAACACAATTTCCCCAGAAAGTTCAGCAGCATGATAATATTGGAATCTTTCTCTCCTAAAGATAGAAACGGGGATGTGGCAGAATCAGTGGCTTCAAGTGCTGATCCATAGTCTCTAGATGGTACTCTACATCTTCGCCTTCTTTGCGTCTGATCACTACTTTATCTGCGTGGATGTGTCTTCCCACCATCCATTCTGCCTTGCAGTCTTTGAAGCGCTGTGAAGCCTTTGGAGAACATGTCAAGTATCTGCGAGCGTGTGGAACTTTGAGGTGGGTCCACACAAAGTCATTGTACCAGCGCTCCCGGTACACTTCCACCTCATATAGCAAGTCCTTCGATAAGTAAGGGTACTCCTAGCCGTACTCCGCTGCAACCTTTTGAATGAATAAACGCTGTAATCTGGCCAAAGGAGGCATAATAGCTTTTTCCTCTTCACCAGGCAAAACAACTGAGTCTGGATGACGAGGTGCCTTGACCACCTCCATTCTGGGCATTGGGGGCTGCAACAACAGTCTCTTGACCCCAGTGTCAGATACAAATGGTGCCGGGGATGCAGGGACAAGTTGAGGAAAGGATTCTCCTTCAGGCGCTGACGCCTCCACCCTGGGTGTGCTCTCCCCTACAGACATAGGTGAATTCCCACTTCCACGGAATGAAGCAAGCGGTACCTTGTCCCAGCCCTTCTTGGCAAACAAGTCATTTATCAGGGCATCATCTCCCGCATCAGAAAGGGATTCTAGGTCGGAGGTGTCACACTCCTCCTCGGGTATGTAGCCCTGTGTGGAAACAGAACATCCACACTCCGGGGACTTGCTAGGCCATGCCGTCTCGACACCTCCTCCCTCACACCAATTCTTCTCTGCCGGCTTACCTTGACCTTTTCTGGGATGTCCGGAACTCCCGTCAACGGATCCCTCTGGGTCTGGCGTAAGCATGCGAGATGGTCCACCACCACCGCTGGTCGGGGCTACCACGCTGGTTCTTTTCTTCGGTGGCGGACGCTGTGAGACAGTGATGACCGAGTCAGCATCCTCGGATTTCTCCCGTTGATGTTTCATGACCTCCTCCGCGGTCGCTGCAGTGTGCGCAGGGGTGACTCTCACAGCCGCAATTCCTCCCTTCTCAGTGACGGTACCTGAAGCCCGGCCTGGGTAGATGGTCTTTGGCCTCTCAACCTCCGGATCCACTTCAAACGTGAACTCCCCACAGGCCTCACAACGTCCGAACGGCTTCAACAGGCATACCAGTCCCGAACACCCAGGGCAAATCATGCCCAGGGCCTCAACGTCCATACATGAGTACAGGGCGAATTGACCCCTCGGCTTCAGTCGGATCCCTGTATCCGTTATCGGAGCAGCAGCAGTCAATGTTGTAGTTGCCGGGTGAACCGGAATCCATGAGGCGGGTCCAAACATGGCGACCTGTTGCTGTACCATCTCACACTGCAGAGTTTTTCGCGCCAATGTCCCACGTGTAGTCCGTCACACGTATTGGACTCCTCCCCTTTTGCTCCAGTTCGCGGGCTTTTCCACTTTGCTTGGTTGAGACACGCCCACGAACTAAGCGGCGGGGGTTGTGTCTGGTGGCGCAGTGCAATTAAAAACCCCCACGTGTAGTCCGTCACACGGCTGGGTTTTCCCCCTTTCACCACCCTTTCACCACTCTTTCACCACTCTTCGGGCCTTTCCCCTTCTGAGGTCATGTTCACGACTTTTCGAGCAGGGCTGCACTTTAGCCTATTCGCTTAACTCAGTCTGGCAGACACCTTCTACAAAGTGATGCACAACACATATCCCGGACCCGAGACCCCACGTGTAGCGGGCTCTTCCTCCCCTTTCCCCGTCCCCTCTATAAAAGTTCTGCTCGCAATGTCTCTGGTCTAGGGGTATGATAGGGGAGGGAGAGGGTGCGCTACGCCTGGCTTCCACCACAGATGTATAAGTGGTATTAGCAATGCCTTCCTTTACCTTCGGGTCTGTGCTGTGCATCAGATCCTCCCTCCAAGAGTCTCCGAGAACCTCGTCTGCCAGAAACTTGAGCCACACACCGTTAAAGTCCAACACTCCTTTATTTAGCACATAACATGGACTCCCTTGGCTATAGAACAGAAAAGGAGGTGTGTGTACGAATAGGCCCAGACACAAGTTCGATCCTCCACTCTCCTCCAAAGAGTGGGTTATGGTCTCCGCACGAGGGAAATTCACCTTCCGGACGGTCTCCGACAAGAGGCTCACCCGTCACCGGCAGTATGCTGCACCGGGTCTTCAGATGAGGAGCTCTTCCCGGTCCATTACGCCCACCTCGGATTCAGGCATCCATCTCCGGAGTACCCTAGGATCCTTCCCTCGCGGAACTCAGTGTTGGGCACTGAGCTCCGGACCGCCGTCTGAGTACCTCACCCCAGGCTAAAGGTGCCTGAGATGGAACACGATTCTCCGGTGGTCCTCTAGGCCTAGTCCGCCTAGAGGACAAACACGAACTCCATCCGCAGGCTAAAGGTGCCAGGGACCAACAACCCCCTGACCAAGATGGCCGGCCCCTTTTATCCCCTCTCCCAGCAAACACGGCGGGTTCCCCGCCCCACCATACCGCTGCCCAGAGAGGACAAAAGTAAGCTCAGCACACAGCGGTATCCGTCCGTCGGCCCACAGTGACAGCGCCACCCAGTGGACCTCCGGAGATACACCACTGGTGTCACCGAAAAATTCTAAAACTTACGGCTGGAAAGTAAGTACCCGCTACATATGGAAGGAGCCACGGTTGTCACACAGGCTGGACTTCAAACATGCCTGCCAATGTTCATTTTCTTTAGATGGATGGATTGATAGTGTGACAGCAGGAAGGTAAAGTCACCTGGTTGCATCCAGGGGGGTAGATATATTTCGCCCAGATTCAGGCTTTACGCCGACTTATACAACTAGGTGGAGAGTTGTATAAGCCCAGCTGAGGATAGTGGGCTCATGGATGACTCATACCTCTAGGGAGAGTGTGGGGCGTCGTGCAGACAGGGAGTTGATGAGACCAGCTGAAGCTTGTCAGCTCATTTAGGCCTCTATAAGAACTCCCAGCTTCATTAGGGGTTAGCTCATGCCTGGAAGCAGACCTGTGTGGACTTCCTGGAGAGAGTGAACCCTTGTGCGGTGAGACAAAGCCTGTGTGGCTATTTGCTTGGACATTTAAAACCAGGGACTTAGGGACTAGGACAGCACTAGGCTGATCCCAGTTGTTAGTTAGGAAACCTGTATGTTTAGTCAGAGGTCAAATTGACCAGGATTTATTTTGTTTATGTTTCTTTTGCTTTGCTGTGTTGTTGTCACTGTAAATAGAAAATAAACCGCACCTTTTTGATTTTGAAAACCACAACCTCCGTCTGCTGGGCCTGTTTTTGTGTGGGGAGCCCATCCCGGGGGTCACACACACCCGCTGCCGAGCTAACCCCCTCACAGTTGGTGGAGAACCAGTGGCAGTTTTTTTTTAAGCCAGCATGGAGGAGATACTGAAACAGCTGGCTCTAGCAAATGCCAATCAACAGCAGACAAATGCAGGTTTGCAAAAGAGCCTTGCAGCTCATCAACAGAGCCTTGCAGCTCAACAACAGAACTTCGCAGCCCAGCAGCAAGCTCATCAACAGAGCCTTGCAGCCCAGCAGCAGACAAACGCAACTTTGCAACAGAGTCTGGAGGCTCAGCAACAAGCCCAGCAGCAATCTGAGGCCCGCTTCATAGACCTGTTGCAGAAGCAAGAGCAGAGACTACAACAACAGATGGAAGCAGTAATGCAGCAACGTCCGCAGACCAGTGAGGAAAGCCGTCCCACTAATACCGCGTCCTTTGGGGTGAGTCGTTTATTGACAAAAATGACTGGAGAGGATGATCCAGAGGTATTTTTGACCACATTTGAAAGGACCGCTGAAAGAGAAAAGTGGCCTGAGGAGCAGTGGGCTGGACTAATGGCTCCTCTGTTAACTGGTGAATCGCAGAAAGCTTACTATGACCTAGAGCCTAACCAAGCAAAAGACTATGTGATGCTAAAAGCTGAAATATTGGCAAGGCTGGGTGTCACCCTGGCTGTCCGGGCTCAGCGTGTGCATAACTGGACTTTCCAGCTTGGAAAACCCCCCAGGTCTCAAATGTATGATCTCATTCACCTGAGCAGAAAGTGGCTACAGCCAGAGACTTTGTCCGCACCAAAGATTGTGGAACGTGTTGTAATGGATCGGTTTTTGAGAGCTCTTCCTACTGCCATCCAAAAGTGGGTAAGCCATGGAGACCCAGAGACGGCCGATGGTCTTGTGGATCGTGTGGAGAAATACTTGGCTACAGAGAACCTGACGGTCTCTTCCAGAGACACTCGGACTTTCCACCCTAAGACCAGACCATCCCCAGGGGCGGATAAGATGATTCCAAGGGGTAAGGGTGGAGAGAGTGAGAGGGTGGGAGCTCTACCCCAAGTTTGGCGAGAACAGCCTGGGAAATCAGCGGCTCAAGAGGCGGCAAGAAGGATCGTTTGCTACCGCTGCCGGCAAGCGGGACATATTGCAGCAAATTGCCCGGTTGTGGAGGAACCCATGCAGTGTGACTTTCTGACGGGCAGACGTCAGTCGCTGTGTGCGACAGTCGCATGCACTGCCATTCGAGGAACTGAGAAACATTTATGCAAAATGTGTGTTAATGGTAGAAATGTTGTGGTATTGCTGGATTCAGGTAGCCTTGTGACCCTGATAAAGGCTGAGTTAGTTAAAACAGAGGTCTCTGGGAATAGCAAGGTAGCTGTTATTTGTGTGCATGGGGACACCCGAGAGTATCCAGTGACTACAGTGTGTTTCGAGACCCCCAAAGGTACCCTCTCTCATCCAGTGGGCTTAGTATCTCAGTTACCGCATGACACCATTGTGGGAAGGGATTTTCCGAAGTTCTGGGAACTGTGGGATGATCCTGAGCCCCCCACTGGTGCCCCTATGTACCAGGAATGTGATAGCCAGAACTCCCCTGAGAGTGGTGAGGACTCTCCGGAATTTCCCTTGTCAGTATTGGCAGGGGAGACTCAAGAAACTGGAGAGGAGCCCACCTCCTCAGACGAAAACCTACCGTCTGTGGAGTTTTCTGATCTTGAGGTTCACAGGGAAAACTTTGCCACAGAACAGTTAAAAGACCCCGCCCTAATAAAGGCACGGGAAAACGTAGTGAAAATAGATGGCGAGTTAGTGAACCCAGATAATACCTGCACTTACCCATACTTCAGCGTAGAGAAGGACCTACTGTATCGGGTGGCAAAAAGGGCAGAAGAAACCGTTGAGCAGCTTGTGGTGCCCAAACCGTACAGGAAGTTGGTGTTGGAGTTGGCCCATGGGCACATTCTTGGAGGTCATCTGGGGACAGAGAAAACCCGAGAGAGGGTATTACAGAGATTCTATTGGCCGGGGGTGATGAAGGACATAGAAAATTATTGTTCCTCCTGCCCTGTGTGTCAGAGGTCGGCCCCAATGCCACATTTCCGTAGCCCGCTGGTCCCTCTACCCATCATTGAGGTCCCGTTTGAGAGGATCGCCATGGATTTGGTAGGTCCTATAATCAAGTCCGCTAGGGGGCACCAGTACATATTAGTTATAATGGACTATGCCACCCGTTATCCAGAAGCGATCCCTCTCCGAAATACCTCGGCCAAAACCACAGCCAAAGAGCTATCTCTTGTGTTTAGCCGGGTGGGTATTTGTAAAGAACTGCTTACGGACCAAGGTACACCCTTTATGTCCCGGGTTATGAAGGAGCTATGTAAATTGTTCAAAGTGACGCAATTACGTACATCTGTGTATCACCCCCAAACCGATGGGCTGGTTGAAAGATTCAACAAAACCCTAAAACAAATGTTGAAGAAAGTGGTGGATAGAGATGGAAAGGATTGGGACTGTCTACTTCCTTATCTGATGTTTGCTATTAGGGAGGTGCCCCAATCCTCTACGGGATTCTCCCCCTTTGAGTTACTGTATGGGAGACACCCAAGAGGGCTGTTGGATATTGCCAAGGAAACTTGGGAAAGTGAGAGTTCTCCCCACAGGAGTGTGATTGAGCATGTCGCCCTGATGCAAGACCGAATTGCACAGGTAATGCCCATCGTGAAGGAACATTTGGCCCAAGCGCAGTTAGCACAGCAGAGAGTGTACAACCGTGGAGCCAAGACCCGTACCTTTTCCCCGGGGGATAGGATACTGGTACTGGTCCCTACGGTTGAAAGTAAATTCCTTGCCAAATGGCAAGGCCCCTACGAGATAATGGAAAAAGTGAGCGAAGTGAATTACAAGGTCAGACAACCAGGAAGGCGAAAACCCGAACAGATCTATCACGTTAATCTGTTGAAAGCCTGGAGGGATAGGGAGTCCCTAGTCGCAGACACTTGGTCACCAGCTCAAACTGGTTGCGTGATTCCTGAGGTTGGAATCGCAGCCACCTTGTCACAACCCCAACAACAGGAGGTTAAGGAGTTTGTGCTTCGCAACAAGGAGGTATTCTCTGAGCTGCCGGGACAAACATCTGGGGTAGAGCATGACATTATTACCCCGCCCGGTGAAAGGGTGAAGTTAAAACCCTATCGGATCCCAGAGGCCCGACGGGAGGCAATACGGGAGGAAGTACAGAAAATGCTGAACTTAGGGGTGATAGAGGAGTCCCAAAGTGATTGGTCTAGTCCCATTGTGTTGGTGCCTAAACCGGATGGGAGCTGGCGATTTTGTAACGATTTTCGTCAGTTGAACAAAGTTACAAAATTTGACACCTACCCCATGCCACGTATAGATGAGTTGATCGACCGGCTGGGAACAGCCCGATACATGACGACTCTTGACCTCACAAAAGGGTATTGGCAAATCCCCCTGGCCAAGTCGGCCAAAGAGAAAACCGCATTTGTAACCCCAGACGGGGCGTTCCGATATAAAAGAATGCCGTTCGGGTTACAGAATGCGCCGGCCACATTCCAGCGGAAAATGGACCAGATGCTGAGGCCCCATCGGAAGTATGCTGCGGCTTACCTGGATGACGTAATTGTCCATAGCACAGATTGGGCCTCACATCTGCCAAAAGTGCAAGCAGTCCTGGACTCTGTTCGGGAAGCGGGGTTTACGGCTAACCCCAAGAAGTGTACCATTGGGCAGGAGGAGGCCAAATATCTTGGGTACACCATTGGGAGGGGAGTAATAAAACCCCAACTCAACAAAGTCGAGGCCATCCAGAGTTGGCCACGTCCCAACAGCAAGAAGCAGGTACGAGCCTTTCTGGGAATCGCTGGGTATTATCGGCGATTCATTCCCCACTTTGCTTCTAAGGCTGTGCCCCTAACCAACCTGACGAAGGGGAAAGGGTCGGTCATGATTAAATGGACCCCCGAGGCTGAGGCAGCATTCCAATTCTTGAAACAAGCCTTATGTAGCCAGCCAGTGTTGTACTCACCCGACTTCTCTAAAGACTTTGTCGTACAAAGTGATGCGTCAGATGTGGGGTTAGGAGCAGTATTGTCCCAGGTCTGGAACGGGGAAGAGCACCCAGTCATTTACCTCAGCAGGAAGTTGAAGTCCCATGAGGTAAATTACGCCACCGTTGAAAAGGAGTGTTTAGCGGTGAAGTGGGCTCTAGATTCCCTTCGGTACTACCTGCTAGGTAGGCACTTTGACATGGTTACGGATCACGCTCCGTTAAAGTGGATGGCTCAAAACAAGGAAACAAATAGAAGAGTGAATAGGTGGTTCCTGGCCCTCCAGGAATTCAACTTCACAGTAAAGCATCGCCCTGGCGTTCAAATGGGGAATGTGGATGCTTTGTCTCGAGTACATGAATGCCTGATTGCTGGTGTTCCAACCCCGAGGTTAAAACAAGAGGGGGGGGTATGTGACAGCAGGAAGGTAAAGTCACCTGGTTGCATCCAGGGGGGTAGATATATTTCGCCCAGATTCAGGCTTTACGCCGACTTATACAACTAGGTGGAGAGTTGTATAAGCCCAGCTGAGGATAGTGGGCTCATGGATGACTCATACCTCTAGGGAGAGTGTGGGGCGTCGTGCAGACAGGGAGTTGATGAGACCAGCTGAAGCTTGTCAGCTCATTTAGGCCTCTATAAGAACTCCCAGCTTCATTAGGGGTTAGCTCATGCCTGGAAGCAGACCTGTGTGGACTTCCTGGAGAGAGTGAACCCTTGTGCGGTGAGACAAAGCCTGTGTGGCTATTTGCTTGGACATTTAAAACCAGGGACTTAGGGACTAGGACAGCACTAGGCTGATCCCAGTTGTTAGTTAGGAAACCTGTATGTTTAGTCAGAGGTCAAATTGACCAGGATTTATTTTGTTTATGTTTCTTTTGCTTTGCTGTGTTTTTGTCACTGTAAATAGAAAATAAACCGCACCTTTTTGATTTTGAAAACCACAACCTCCGTCTGCTGGGCCTGTTTTTGTGTGGGGAGCCCATCCCGGGGGTCACACACACCCGCTGCCGAGCTAACCCCCTCACAATAGGTTTAGTAGTTTTCACAAGAAGAATAAGAATATTTGTGCTTTCTTTTCAATTTACAGAAATTAACAAGTATGCTGCATTTCTGACAAGATCAGCTGGTATTTTCTGTCTGAAGGTATTTTTCTGCTGAAAATGTTCTTTGCCTGAAAAATTACTATGAATGCAGCCACAGGACTGGCAAATTGAAATATTTTACACTTTTTTTTTTTATTAGATTTAGATATGCTTTAAAAGAAACATGTGCCAGAAACAATATAGAGGATGACACTGTGTATCTCCTTGGGGAGATAAGTGAACTTGACTCTGAGCTCACGGGCAGAATGAATGTTCCAGGAAAGTGACGCTAGATATTACGAAGGCCATTTAATTATCATAGCAGTCAAGCAACTAACATTTTCAGAAGGGCGACAGAATTGGCCAATCGTATTCCCTTTCTTTTAAACATAATTAGCATGTACATGCAGTAAATGTACGCACATCAAGGGGTTACTTGCGATAAGTTGACTCATACGAGGAGTTCTGGCCCTGAAGATGTACACAGTAAAATAAAGTAGGTAAACACTGGTGTAGCTCAGCTAGCCGTTCAAGTATCATACCTCCCAACTGGCACGGATTGTGCGGGTTTTACCCGCAGAGGCTCCTCCTTCCCGCACTCCCGCGAGACTATCATGTTTCCCGCACAGCAGGAAACATGAACAGAAGAAGAGGAGCAGCAGCAGCAGGTAAGAGCCCCCCGCGATCGGCGCACTAGTATGCCCCCCCCTAATCGGCGGCCCGCCGTGCCCCTACCTCCCCATCCCCCCCCCCCCCCGCTCAACAACTTTTTTTTTTTTGCAAGTCCTTTTTTTAAAAAAAAAAATGATCCGGCGGCAACCATCACCCCCCCCCCCCCCAACAACTTCTGTGGCAATTCCCGTTTTTTGTTGGCAATGTCCCGCACCCCCCCAACCCCCCCCCCCCCCCCGCTCAACAGCAGGGGAGAGGGGACATCAGAATGTCCCGCGAAGGGGGACTTTACAAAGTTGGTAGGTATGCAAGTATCACCACACTGGATAAAGGAAACATTTAATTCCTGTCACCATTTCTAACCTTTCTTGTTTAAAAGGAAACTTTTAAACAAGAAAAATGACCACCCCAGGAGCTGAAATGTTAATTAGGTAAATCAAATAATATCTTCAATGTAATTTATGAGCTTACATGAGACAGCAGCCCACAAACTAGATTATAGAAGGAATATATACGGTACTTTCTGCTATGATTTACCTTTTACACACTTGCTCAAAAAAATTGAGTTTTATAAAGCAGTCTTTTTATATTTAACATATTTCCACTTATGAGGTCTCAAAACTTCAGTATATTTTAAGAACATTTAAAAACAAATTTTAAGCTATCACTTACAGATACTGATTTAGATGTCTTTGGTCTTCCAAATGTTTTCAGAGATCATCGTTTAGATCTGTCAAAAGAGGAGAAGGCAATGAGAACTATGAAGAATTGAATGCCATGCTTGCCCAAATGTTCTGGAGCATGACTATAGGCACAAGCGGGAAATCGCAAAAAGAAAAGATAACTGCAAAAACAAAAGATTCATGCTCCTTTATCCCCCTGTCCCCAACAGAAACACCCACAGTCTCTGCCCTGGTTCACCAAAGCCCAAGCCTTGTGCCCACTTAACCTTAAAGTGTAAGTTTATCTTTACTAAAAAGCACACTATACTGTCCCATGTGGGTATATAAACAATAGTGTGCTAATCTTTCATTCCAGCTAGGGATCCCTTTTAGTTTAAAGTGGATGTAAACCCGATTTTTTTTTTTTTTTTTTTTTTGCTGTCACAATGTAGAGTATAGGATTTCCTATCATCTTTGTCCAGTCTTGCCATAAAGAGTTAATCCAGCTCTGAGCAATCCTCTTTTATTGTTCAGTGAGATAAAACGGACAAACAGAGAAAAACCTTTGTCCGTTCCGCCCCCTTGCTTTGAGTGACAGTTTATTTACATATCTCGTGCACTAGCTTGAGACTGGCATTATTTTTTAATTCCCACCCCCACTCCTTTTCTGAAGTCATGTGGTTACTTTTCTGGATTTTGACTGGATGTTAGTGATCATAGCAGAAGGAATACACAGGAGAAAATGCATGTTGACAAGGGGAGTGTAGAGGTGGGTGGGGAGTCTACTGACATCACGACTCCACCCACCGAGCTCCAGACAACAGATCCACCCACAGAATCTGCAGTTTTTCAGTTCTTATAACAGACAGAGGGGAGACATTTGAAAGATAAGGATACATGCAGGAGGCATCTATATCCTTATAGATCAACACTATGGCAGTAGTTTAGAAAAGATGAGAGTGGGTTTACATCCACTTTAAGGTTGTAGTGCAAAACCACATTTAAAAGAAGCCACCTTAAAACCTTCTCCAGACTGTGGTGGCTCTGTTCTGCGTTACTGTAGGGACAGAGCAGCCATTGGGACCAGCATTTCCTAGTGCCAGGGGAGGTATACTATCCTGTTCTTTTGGGCCACACATGTGCAGTGTGTTCTCTCTCCTTTGACCACTGATGAGCTTAGCAGCTGCGACAAGAAAGAGTACATACTGCACATGTGCAGCCAGAAAAAACAGTGCTCCCTCTTGTGTCCCTAAAAGGTGCTGGTCCCAACGGCTTCTCCATGCCTACAACTTGGGATGGAGTCATCACAGGCTGAAAAAGATGTTAAGAAGGCTTTATTTAAATGTGGTTTTGGACTACATTCTTTAAACAGAAAGGAAGTCCTGGCTGAAAGGTAGGTTTATCACACTATGTTTCTATACTCACATGAATGAATGAGTGACTTGTATAGCGCTCACATGCGAACTGAATCGCCTCTAGGTGCTTTTTGCAGCCAGTATCTGCTTGGCTGGTGCGGTCATTTTACCCCATAGGATCTCAACACGCTTGGGACACACAGTCGTACACACATATATACTGGGCCAATTAACCTACCAGCATGTCTTTGGAGTGTGGGAGGAAACCAGAGTACCCGGAGGAAACCCACGCAGAACATGCAAACTCCAGGCAGATGGTGTCGTAGTCGGGATTCAAACCAGCGACCCTTTTGCTGCTAGGTGAAAGAGCTTACCACTACACCACTGTGCTGCCCTAGTGTGCGGTTTGGTAAAGGTGAACTTATACCTTAAACCACAGGTGTCAAACACAAGGCCCACGGGCCGAATCCGGCCCTCCAGGCCATTTCATGTGGTCCTCGCCCTCCTCTGGTCCTCCTCAAGGCCCTTACTTTCTGCTTTTAAGCAATGCATCCAGCTTCTTCCCAGCAGCAGCATAAAGCAAGGGGGTGAACTGTGATGTAAGGGAGAGTGGGGGACTCAACTTTTGATGGTGGGTTGACTCTTAACATCTAATGTAAGGGGAGGGGATGCGCTGGACATCTGATCTTACAGATACAACCGGCCCTTTTGAGGGCAATCATAATGCTGATGCAGCCTTCGATGAAATTGAGTTTGACACTCCTGCCTTAAACCATGTACACCAAGTAAAAACTTGAAAGCTTTATTTAGCAGCTGTGGTGCAATGCACTTGCCACAGCTCTACTCCAACCAAGAAGAAAATAACAATTTGCTGCCGATCACCCATGTTTTGTAGCATGTTAATTTCACACCCTTTACTCACAAGCAGTAAGATCAGGAAAATATTTACTGCTGTTAACTAGGTAAATTGAGTGTTGGAATATGTTAGAACATTCAGAAGACAGCTGCCCCATGGGCCATATAGTAAAGGAGTATACTTTTGGATCACTAACAGCACTTTAAAGCCAAAGGTTCCCCTCCTCAAATCCCTTTCCCTCACCCCTTCAGCAGTTATTACAAAAAAAGTTGATAAACTATTTTACACACTCCTAACTTCGCTGTTCATATCCCTTGCCAACATGCTTTGTGGACTGAGCACTGCTGTTCCCAGCTTGTGATCTGTGCCCATGCTGACTGGCAGTCTCTTCGTGACATAATTGGGCCCCATCACTGTAGAAAGTGTTCACATCATCTAGGCAGTAAGATGGACACCCAACAAAGGTCCTTCCTGCCCTGCAGTAGAGAAGATAAAAGACTGGGGACCCAGCACATTTTGTGACAAAAAAACAAACAAAAAACCCTTAAAGCTCAAATTTGTAAACAGTGTAAAGTGAGGGGGGGGGAGTTAACTGATAAGTGAGGGGGTAATACCCAGAGTTCAGTTTAGGTGAATCGTGGCTGATAGAAATACAGTGGCTTCTATTGCTCACATCCTTCTGAAATTCTAGATGCTTGGCTATTATTTCACTGACAGATTATGATTTAGAGAAAGGTCAGATGTCCTTGTCTACATACTTGTTCTATGTTAGTAACCCAAAGTACTGAAGCCTGGGGGTTAGCCTAATGCTCCGTACACACAATCCGAATATTGTACGACAGATCGTACAACTTTTTTCGCTTAATAGTCGCAAGTAGAAATTAAATAGGTTATTAAAGTCATGAAAATTCTCGTACGACAGAAAAAAAAATCGGAAGTGATGTCATGTAATGTATTTGTATTGTATTTTCGGACGACAATTGTACTGACTAAACAAAAATCGTACGATCTGGTATCGTACGAGGAAAATTTTCATGCATGTCCGATAAAATAATATCGGATGAACTGTCATGATCGGCTCTCGAAGCTCTGTACTAACGATCCGATTATCGTACGATTCTTCCTCGGACGACATTTTTCATATGATATTCGGATCGTGTGTACGGGCCATTACAGCCAGGGAAAAGAAAAGAAATTCAGAAGTAGCATCCTCCTGTAAACAGTTCCTTTATTGTATTAAAGCTCAACATTTTTTCCAAACCATCAACCAACAATTCTACTATCATTTCAGGTTAGGAAACATGGAATAAGGGCTCTTTTATGTGGCAACACTTTCTAAAGATCAGACATATTAAGTAGTCTGCTTCTGTGGTGTCACCCTTATTGGTAAAAGTGTCTCAGTAGTATTCTTAGAAAGGCCCATACTCATCATAATCCGCTTCCTAGGGGTATTTATCAATGATACACTGGGCAGTTCACACAGTGAATAATCAATAGTTATTACCCAAAGTGAGATTCAGTGGAATTTGTCCTGAATTTCACAGTCACATTCACCCTAATTACAATAGGAGGAATGTGCACCAGACGAATGCAGCTTTTGGGGAACAGTTGCCAGCTCACATATACAGTATCGGTGAAGTTTCAGATTTAGTCTATAGACTAATATGTGGGCAAATACCTTTCCATGGTACTTAAAATGTGTTTCAGCACTAGGAAGGTTGAATGTAATTTTTTTAACATTAATCTGGAGAGGCTGGTCAAATTCCATGAGACAAAATGGTGCTTTAAAGAGAAGTATGGGTTAACAAAAAAAAAAAAAAAAACAACATACATACTTACCTTAATGGCTGCAGCATTGATTTGATGCTGCAGCTGTCCCCCCACGACTCTACACTGAGAACTGAGTGATGAAGGATTGTTGATCACTCAGTTCTTGGTCTTAAGTGCGCAGAGAGCCAGTGTCTGCTCACTGGAACACTGGGCTGTGGAGGGGGCGAGATCGGCTGGCTCAGGCTCTCAGTGGCTTGCTGAGAGGCTGAGCCAGCTGCTGGTCAGGCATCTGGGCAGATCCCAACATTTTTGTTGGGATCCCCGCAGTCTTAGACAGGCTCTGTGATGTCAAAGTGCACTGCTGTGATCCAAAAGAGAAGTATGGCCAAAAAAGCTTTGGCCATATTTTTCCTTTACTGAATGCATGCCAGCTCCCAGTGCTAGAGCACTCACCTGAAAATGGGTTCCTTCTTGTTTTCCAATCTGCTTAGCAAAAGATAGAAGGGCTAACTATTGCCTTATATTCTGCATAACTGAGCACCCAAAGTAGCTTGATCACGTAGAAAACACTTTCAGCAGGGCAATCTAGTCTCTAGAGTTGCCACCTCCTCATCATTAAGCTCCTATATTGTCTGGTCCCAGCCCTGAGCTAGATTTTGGTCCTGTGAAACTTAGTGGGGTAAAACCCAACAGCAAATTCAATTCTAAAGTTCTTGAAGAGGCAGTTAAAGGGTAGGGATATTTGACAATTAGTGCTTTGAAAGAATAGGAATGGAGATATGGGAAGGCATCCTAGCAGTCCAATTTCCAGTGATCAGCAGCTTTACAATATGGTGAGGAACTACATTCAAAATGATCTTATCAGTTTAAGAGGACTGATGCCTTTACTGAAATCTTTTCTATAAGAAAAACAGGTGAATAGTCCACCTGCCAGTTAATTGGTCATAGATACTTTTTTTGAAGAATTCTTCTTGTCATAAGCATGGTCACCGTCTGGGTTTTCTGAATTTCCAGAATTGATGTTGATAGGAAATAACCAAATGTAGTCAAACGCATTAATGTTGAGAACCAAGTTTTTGTTCATGACATTTTTTAATCAGTCCAAAACCTTTTTGCTATCCTTCCACAACAGTCCAGTAGAATAATGTACATTCATAAGTTCTACTTTTTACTCTCAAACAGGAACTTGACCAGTGCCTTATGACTCATGACCACTAAAAAACACAGCAGTGATCAAGAAAACCCTGGTTACAGAATCTCTAATTCTAGTGCCATATATTCTCCCATAGACTTACTGTGGTACCAGTGATAAATTAATATAGTATTTGAGGGCTCATCAACATAGATCTGCAGGCAAGCGTTCACAAGCTAGATGTCAAACAGCTACTTTGATGACTACCCTGCGCACTTCAACAAGACTAGAAGACAAGTGGTCCAAAATTCTTTGAAAATAGTGTTAGTTTTATCAACCTAGAAGTAATGCCACTTCGATTTCAAGTGTGGGAAAGTGTAAATGTACATCAGGAGCTAAATATTGGGTCTTCCAACTAGTCAGAGTCAGAACAGGACAGGCAGGTGTCCTTCATTCATTTTAAACTTTTAGGTCGGGTTCACACTGGTACGACAAACGCTCCGACTTTGGGACTTCATGTCGCATTACGTGTGAAAATCAATCATTCCCTATGGGAGCCGTCTTAACTGGTCTGACACAAGTTGGTCTGACTTTGAAAATGCTCCCTGCACTACTTTGGTCTGACTTTGATCCTACTTCAGCCCAGGGAATATCACTGAAGTCGGATCAAAGTCGGATCGCCGCCTCAACTGATCTGACTTTGGCATGCGACTTGTGCTCTTATGATCTTGAAGGGGAACTTCATTCAAGTCGCAGGGCAAAGTCGGATCCAAAGTGGTACCACTGTCGTGTCATACCAGTGTGAACCCGGCCTTAGCAAGTTGATATGCAAATGAGTGGGGTGAATGTATTGATGCACACTGTAATGTGGAGGGACTAATAATGAGATTTTTTACATCTTCTATCATTTATTACATATCCTCTATTGACCAGGGCAAAAATTAGAGAGCCTAAAAAAGTGTGGTAAATTGGATGAATGTTTTGCCAGTAAGATTATTTATTGATATATCACACATAGTACAGGTCCAGAGTAACTGAATGCATTGAACAAACATGAAACAGGCACTGCAGTATCAAAAATGAGGAAATACAGTGAAATAGTCGCATAACTCCTGTCCACGTTCAAAGGGCAACTGCAAGAGCATCCAAGAATAATGAAGTACAAAGGTGAGAGGGGAAGAGAAAAAAAAGGGGGGAGGGGGAAGGATGGAAATACAGGGAGGGGAAAAGGGGGGTGAAGAACGTGAAAGACAATACTCAGGCCTCGTACACACGGTTTGAATGTTGTACGACCGAGCGTCTGATTTTTGTCAAAAGCGGGTGTGCAGGATTTTGTCTAGCATATTAACTATCCGCAAATTGTCGTTTGACAAACACGAACGTAGTGATGTACTATGAGAGTATAAAGAGGAAGCCCATTTCTCAAGCGCCACCCTTTGGGTCCCTTCTGCTTATTTTGTGTTAGTAGAAGTTTGGTGAGCGTTGATTCGCGATTTTCATATTGTACAAAACAAATTCAACATTTCATCAATTGCCGCACCACAAATGTTAATTCTAGATTATGAACAGTAGTTTACAAGACCAAACTCTTCCCAGTCGTTCTTTAGCCCCATACACACGGTCGGACTTCCATCAGACTTTTCCTTGGATTTTTGTCTGAACGGAGTTGGCCGGGCACACCCATAGCATACACACCACAGGACTTTTCTGCAAACTTTCCCAAAACTTTTTGCAACATCACATGGTTTTTCTTCTCTTTTCTGCTCTTTACCACCACCCTTTGGTCAACTTCTGCTATTGTTGGTTGATTTTAACATTGGTTGTTTTGTCCATCGGACAAAAGTCCTATGGTTTTCTGTACACACAGTAGGACTTTGCTCCATAGGACTTTTGTTGGGCAAAAGTTTGTCCGTTCGCAGACCCAACTTTTGTCCAATGAAAACAAAACCAAACTCAAAAAAGTTTGTCCGATGGAGCGTACACACGGTCGGATTGTTGGTCCAACTTGCTTAAAACTAAGTTTGTTGGGCAAAAGTCCGACCGTGTGTACGGGGCTTTAGATTCCGACCATGCGTGTTTTGTAGTTTCGACTTTTGTGTGATGATTTCTGTACTGACCATCTGAAAATCAGATATTGAGTTCACATCCGACAAAAATTTTATAGCCTGCACATCCAGCTTTTGTCTGACAAAAAAGTCAAATCGGCTGTCAAAAGCACCGTACTAACGATGCGAAAATCTTACCACTTTTCCCTTCTGATTTTTGTATCGTGTGTACGAGGCCTCAGTAATATCCAGTAATTGCCTAGCTAAAGGAACTAAATCTATTCTGGTTTGTGGGCCCTAAAGGACCAGTGGTGGGCTAGGAATGGTTGTTATCAAACAGTGATTCCTTCGGCATCTATCCAGTTAGACCAGATTTTGTCAAATTTTCTTGGTCAGTTACGACTAGTATAGTTCAATTTATAGAGCGAGAGAATCATATTAATAGCTGCCTTTCACTCCACCATGGATGAATGTTTAAACAAATTCTTGCTCAAAGTATATGCATTATGCCGACATCAAGCAAATATGTGAGAAAGAAAACATTCACGGCAAAGGAAAGTATTACTTATGCAACAAGGCAATGACATTGGTGTGTTCCAGCCATTACATCTGCAGCAGCAAGTTTTCTAGCAAATGTTTTTGGAATCGGATCCTATCTCAGGTTTCCAGCAGCCGGTCTGAACTTCTGTCCTGTTCTACTTGGCAGTCTGTCTAGCACATTTATAGCTTGTGCAGTGTATCTATAGTATTTTGCTTTTCTTTGCTTTGAGCAGGTAACACAAGGTGCTAAATCAGGAAATTCTAAATGTTGGAAGTGATAAGGGCCATTGCTAAACAAAAGCTTCTATACTTGTGCCACCAAAGGTAACATTTCTGTGATATGGTGCTTTAATTAGAGACACACACTGTATTTCTACTGCAATCACTGCACTGGAAAAAGGAAAGAAGCACATCATACTTCTTTGTAAACTACCAATTCCGACTAACGCTAATTCACCAGCAAATAAAATCTCATCTTAAATGGGGGTCAGATTATTAGCTCATACAAAAGCCTAAACATCTTATTTATAACCACAACCTACAAAGACATCCACAACTCTGCCCCGAGCTACATCACCAATCTTGTCTCCAAACATATCCCAAACCGTCCTCGCCGCTCTTCTCAAGACCTCCTAATGTCAAGCTCTCTCGTCTCCTCCTCCCATGCTCGTCTCCAGGATTTCTCCAGAGCCTCTCCCATCCTCTGGAACTCACTACCACTATCCCCTACTCTTGCCACCTTCAGGTGATTCCTGAAAACTCACCTCTTCAGGGAAACCTGTCACGTCTCCAACTAATCTTTTACCACTTCCATCAGCTCATTCCCCATAGTTACAACCTTTTGTACCACCTGCCCCACCCTATTAGATTGTAAGCTCTTCTGAGCAGGGCCCTCTTAATCCTCTTGTATTTTATTGTATTGTAACTGTATTGTCTCCCTTTTATACTGTTGGCGCTATATAAATCCTGTATAATAATAATAATAATTTATAAAGACTCTGCAGTGAGACAAGATGATACCTCTAGGACAGTAGTGCCTGTTATTACCATGACCAAGTAACCTAGTTAGATTTCATCTTTCACTGATCTCACTCCTGCAAACAAAGGCCACAAGCACCCAGGCATAAAAAAACGCTGCTTTTACAGATGTACGGCATACTTTTTTAAAAGGTGTTACTAAACCCAGGACCCTGCATTCACTATATCTGGTCTCCCAAAGTACACAGAACATGGAAATGCAATAATTTTAGTAAATATAACCTGCTACATACCTTTTCTCATCAGCAGTATACTGTATAGCAGTCTTATGAGTACTGGGTAAAGCTCGTAAAGCTGGTTAAACCACTTAAAGCTTGCTCCTTTATCTGGACAGAGCTAATTAGCATTATCCTGATCACATGCACCCTCTCCCCCCCAAAAAAAACCTCTTTAGCAATACACACCAAACTGAGAATGTGCAGAGTGCCTGCTATGGCTCTTTTTTATCAGCAGATGGATTGGGGACAGTAAAACAAAAAAAAGGGGGAGGATCAGAGAACACAGGTTTAAACAACCTTTTTAGACAATTTAGAGGATTAACCCCTTAGGTTCCATAGTGAGTATAAAAAGCATGCTTTACTGCATATACAGACTGATTTTACTGATGTGGAAATAGTAACACTTTAATGCCTCTAAATGCAGTTCTATATTAGCCTATGTGGCCATGCACATCAGGCATTTAGATCAGTATTTTAAGAGCAGCGTTTAGAGGTATAAAAAATGCATCAAAGCTGCATTCAGAGAGGAGCTTATGAACGGAATTTATGTGTGTACACATGTAAACACGATCAAACGCACACATATGAGCGTAAATATATTCCAGTACATGAGGCCTATAAGCAATTGGTTTCTGTGGGTTATTGTACTTTTGTACATCCTTGTGGTATGTGGCACTGCCTCACTGAATATGCCTCTGTCTTTGTTCTTACACTTGTATAGAGGTCTGTTTATTTTACAGTACTTTACACAAAATGATTCTGTTTGGGGTTAAGAGTGACTGGGGCAACCTGAGTATATAATTATATGTACAGTACCTGTGCATTCTAATAGTAAAGTTTCTTCTGGGACTTACTTGTCCCAGTGCACATGCTTCTGTGTGAAGGAATCCCCAAATAAAGTGGAACTTTAGTTGGAAAATTAAGTCCTGCTAAATCACTTCGGGTTGGTCCCTTTTGCAAGTATAGCTATGTAAAACATGAAAAAAAAGTGCCTATACTGTTTTAAAAAAAAAAAAAAAAACAGTAATACACAGTAGTGTGCTCTGCACATGTTTAGTTGCTCTCTATTTTTTGCCACTGTGCTGAAAATGTAGAGGCCAATCTGCTGACAGCCTAAAGATTTACTTCTGCTCAGGGGCTCTGGGCTTCAGCAAAATGGCAGCCTCCAATAAGAAGAAACAGGCACAATGCTGGAGGCAATTTACAGCACAAACTAATTTTAATAGCATAATAATTATTGTGGAATGTATGTTCCTTGCTAAAGAACATTATTTTTTATCAAGTTGTTATGGTTAGGGTTCCGCTTCAAGTCGCAGATATATATGCTATACCATAAATCTGCCTTTCTCAACCTTTTTATCCCAGAGGAACTCTTGAAATAATCTTCAGGCCTTGGAGAACCTCTGCTAAAAAAACAATTCATTGAGGGTTAGTGGGAAAATGCCCCTCACATTGGTGGCCAGTGAAAAGAATGTCCTTTTTTTTTAAAACTGTAGATTTTGAATGTCTTCAGAGATTGATAAAACAAGAAAACAGGAAAATGGAACACACAGTTGTAATGCATGCATTATACATAGGATAGTACATATGATCAGTGTCAGAAGAACAAATCTTTAGGGCTGAAGCCCTAGTGATGGTCAGAATGCCACCCTTACAGACAGCTAAAAAGATTATTGGTGTCACGCTGCTAGATTTGCCAAGTGGTATTTGCCCTGGCACTTTGCAGGCATGGTCAATTAAGGTTAGTCAGCCACAGCTCAAGGAACCCCTAGCTACCAACTTCTGGAGGAACCCTAAGGTTCCACAGAACCCTAATTGGGAATGGTTGCAATATAGGGAACAAAGCCCACTGAAAAACAATCCATGAAAAAATCTTAAATATGAAATGTCTCAAAATATACATTTAATGGTGAAGCTGAATGCTTTACTCAATTCTTCGTAGGAAGAGCAGCTGACAACGTTTTCATTTTTATAATTGCTTCTTGCTAAAAAAATTTGAAGTACAGCAGATTATCCAGCATGAACTGTTCATATACTGGATTTAAAATTACGCATCAATGCTCTCTAGAGTTTTTATTTTACCTTATGAGTAACAGACTAAGAAAGAACAGCAGAGGCAGCTGTTGACTTTTAACTGAGGTACGCATCAGGCTTGCTAGCACATGACTGCAGGTTAATGGATATAAACTACAAAACACACAAAAGAAACCAATAGGACTGAAAATAAATTGTTTTATCAAGCAATGCTTCTGTCACATGAACGTTCCGATCCTCATCCGTCTGTTTATCAAGTAAGGCCCCTTTCACATGAACGCTCCTATCCCCATCCGTCTGTTTTATCAAGTAAGGTCCTTTTCACACGAACGTTTCGATCTCCATCCATCTGTTTTATCAAATAAGGCCCCTTTCACACAAACATTCCGATCCCCATCGGTCAGTTTTATCAAGTAAGGCCCCTTTCACACGAACATTCCGATCCCCATCGGTCAGTTTTATCAAGTAAGGCTCCTTTCACACAAACATTCCGATCCCCATTGGTCAGTTTTATCAAGTAAGGCCCCTTTCACATGAAAGTTCCAATCCTCATCCGTCTGTTTTATCAAGTAAGGCCCCTTTCACATGAACGTTACAATCCCCATCTGTCTATTTTATCAAGTAAGGCCTCTTTCACACGAACGTTCTGATCACCATCTGTCTGGTTTATCAAGTAAGGCCTCTTTTACACGAACGTTCCGATCCCCATCGGTCAGTTTTATCAAGTAAGGTCCCTTTCACATGAACGTTCTGATCCCCATCAGTCAGTTTTATCTAGTAAGGTCCCTTTCACAAGAACTTTACGATCCCCATTAGTCAGATTTATCAAGTAAGGTCCCTTTCACATGAACGTTCTGATCCCCATAGGTCAGTTTTATCAAGTAAGGTCCCTTTTACATGAACGTTCTGATCCCCATCTGTCTGGTTTATCAAGTAAGGCCCCTTTCACACGAATGTTCCGATCCACATCCGTCTGTTTTGTCAAGTAAGGCCTCTTTCATACGAACGTTCCGATCCCCATCGGTCAGTTTTATCAAGTAAGGTCCCTTTCACATGAAAGTTCCGATCCCCACTTATCTGTTTTTTCAAGTAAGGCCCTTTTCACATGAACGTTCCCCGATCCCCATCTGTCTGTTTTATCAGGTAAGGTCCCTTTCACATGAATGTTCCGATCCCCATCGGTCAGTTTTATCTAGTAAGGTCCCTTTCACAAGAACGTTCCGATCCCCATCAGTCAGATTTATCAAGTAAGGCCCCTTTCACATGAACGTTCCGATCCCCATCCATCTGTTTTATCAAGTAAGGCCCTTTTCACATGAACGTTCCGATCCCCATCCGTCTGTTTTATCAAGTAAGGCCCCTTTCACATGAATGTTCCGATCCCCATCAGTCAGATTTATCAAGTAAGGCCCTTTTCCCATGAACATTCTGAACCCCATCGGTCAGTTTTATCAAGTAAGGTCCCTTTCACATGAACGTTCCGATCCCCATCCATCTGTTTTATGAAGTAAGGCCCCTTTCACACGAATGTTCCGATCTACATCCTTCTGTTTTATCAAGGAAGGCCTCTTTCACACAAACGTTCCGATCCCCATCGGTCAGTTTTATCAAGTAAGGTCCCTTTCACACGAACGTTCCGATCCCCATCGGTCAGTTTTATCAAGTAAGGTCCCTTTCACACGAACGTTCCGATCCCCATTGGTCAGTTTTATAAAGTAAGGCCCCTTTTACATGAACGCTACAATCCCAATCCGTCTGTTTTTAGCATATTGGATTGGATGTAGGCGGGCGTAAACTGACATGTCCTTTTACTCCACCACTCCATAGAGGAGAATGGAGGTTCTGATCTGATCCACCTGTCCATTTTTCAGGCAGACCTGCTCAAAACCTCAATTTTTCTCATTGGTGTGGCGGTGTAAACAGACATGTGTCCGTTTACACCTGCCTACATCCAATCCGATCCACTAAACATAGACGGAAAGGGATCCCCTTCTGTCTAGAAGATCTAATGCCAGTCAGGTGTAACAGGGGATCCATTTACATCCGACCCCCCATAGAGCAAAAAGTGTATGTGTCCGTGTCTGCATTGCATAAGCGGAGCGGACACGGACCTGTCATCTGCCTACTTAGTGGGGATAGGGAACAGATCTACTCCTCAGCAAGCGGATCACAGGCGGAGTCCACCCCGTGTGAAAGGACCCTTATAAGAATAACTGTGAATGAAACATTGCTTATTGTCAGTGTTTCCAATACAAACATCATCTTTAAATTGTTTTAAAAAAAATGGCACACATTACAATTACTTTATCACTTCTTATACATCCTCCTGAAAATTTGAACAGTTTCCCTGTCCATCTGAGATATCTCTTGCTCCTAGTTTAGAGTGGTATTAAACCCCAAAGCAAAAATGTAATATTTGTCTGTTTATCGATCATTAGATGAGGTGGCTGCATTCGTTTTCCCCCTGTTTTCACCTGGTGATTTGATCAGTAACACACCTCCTGTATTAGAGTGCCTCCACTCTCGATGAAGAAACACAGGGGGCACCTATGGACAGCAGATTGTCAGTCCGGGAGGAGGGGAGTGTTAGATGGACTAGCAGATTTAGATACACTAAAAAAAGTCACACTTCAGCTCACAGTTTACAGTTACAGCAAAATGTTTTGTTTTTTTGGGATAAAGATTTTACATGAATAAATAAAAACATATCATTGTAAGCACCCCTGTCAGTGTGAAATGGTTTGTCTCATCCCTGTAACTCAACATCTGCAGGAGAGATTGCTCTTTAGAAAAACAAGAGACTTACTGGCCAGATCACGAGGTGCAAATTAGAGAAATAAAGCCTAAAAAAAAAAAAAATGCAGCCATTACATCTAAGAATTGGTAGGCTGCAATATACTGGTAATAAATGTTTGCTTTTGTATTTAATACTGCTTTAAAAAGAGATTTAACCTAACTGAAAATCAGGATGTAGAGCTGAACCTGGCCTATAGTACCCAACATAGCATTACTGCTGAAGGGCTGCACCCTGTGATGCCTGCAAGTACCTGTGTTAGGGCTAATGTACGAGAGGTTTTGTTTCAGTCAAAACTGCAGTTTGCCCCATAACATTGATGACAAAGTAAAAGTAGCTTGAATCAACATAAAAAGGCGAATGCAAGTCCGAAGCAGGCCAGTAACACATGTGAAGGGACTCATGACGCATGATCTCAGAAGCTGCTCAAACTGTATGCTACACTTATCCATTACCACAACCTTCAGGCTGAGTTCACACATATGCGGCTGCAGTTTGCTGTCCGATGCATTCCTGTTCACTAGTTCAGGTGCGAATCACTTACAAATTTTTTCCTAAATTTGCACCTGAACCAGACCCAAAAACGCACAGGACCCTTTTCAATCCTGCATCGCGGCCGCCCCTCACATGTGTGAACTGGCTACATTAAAAGCCGGTCACATTCACGTTAGGTGAACTGGATGCGGTTTTGCATATATGTGGACCCAGCCTCAGCCCTCTATCTACAGCAGAGAGCCAATACCGTTCTCTGCTGGACACCACAATGTTATTCCTTACTGTAGCCTGGATTTTACATCCCCTTCATAAAAAGCATGCTGTTCCTTAGAGCCTGTGGTCCAGTCCAAGAGTTTACCTGCTCACCATGTTCAGATAAATACTCAGGACACTTTAAAGGGGTTGTAAAGGCAAAAGTTTTTCCACCTTAATGCATTCTATGCATTAAGGTGAAAAAACATCTCTGGATTAGCGGCCCCCTGAGCCCCCCGTTTACTTACCTGACCCCTCGAAAGTCCCGCGCCATGAACGCGCAGGCATCTCAGCCGGCTTCTCGGCTCATTCATTGGTTGATTGAAAGCAGCGCAGCCATTGGCTTGCACTGCTGACAATCACAGCCAATGACGCGGCGTGCGGGGGTGGGGCGGGGCCGAGTGATACAGTGAGCGGCTATACCAGCCGGCTGTATCATGGGAGCGTGCTCGCAAGAACTAACCACCATGCGAGAGTGCTCTTGCGGGGAGGAGCCGAGACAGCCGCCGAGGGACCCCAGAAGACCAGGTTCGGGGCCACTCTGTGCAAAACGAGCTGCACAATGGAGGTAAGTATAACATGTTTGTTATTTAAATTTTTTTTTTTTTTTTACTTTAGTGATCCTTTAATGTCACCATGAGAAAATAGAGACATTTGAGCCATTGGGGGCCTCAGGCAAGTGGCCTTGAAATGTTGCTGTCTTCTGTGGCAGCGCCTTCTGCCATTTTACAGCAGCACCCTCCTATGACTGGGTCTCATTGCTGTATTGGGTACGCTGGATTCTTTGTATTTGTGTAGCCTGTCGTGTCCCATGGATGTACATTTGTAAAGCATACCGCTGCACTTCATGAGGTTGATGTCAGGTGGGCGATTCTGATGAAAAAACAAATTACCAGCAGCAGAATCACTAAAGAGACTGCCTGTCTGTCCCTATGGAATCGATACCCCTGTAGCCAGACACAGCAAGATGTCTCCCTGTTACTGGCCTGACCACTGCTGAGTCGATAGTGATGGGAGCGTTATTTGACTCAGCTACAGAGGGAGTGCTTCACAGGGGCAAATAGGCAGTCACTTGGTGATCCTGCCCCTGGCAATTTCAACAAATTCTCCTCAGGAAGTCACGTGACAAGTGACGCAATGCATTGGTTGAAGCCAGTGACATCACTTGCGGTGTCTCCGGGACAGTCGTGGGCAGTTGTGGTGAGGAGAAGGCATAATATGCTATCAGCCTATTTTTTTTTTTTACATACCCTGAGCACTCGTTTTCAAGCGGAGCTATATATATATATATATATATATATATATATATATATATATATATATATATATATGTAGCGGGGTCTTTAAATTTAGGTGGGGTACACCTGGGTGGAAGTTCAGGTGTGTAGGAATGGGAGTAATGACCATTTGTATTCGTGGAGGATTGGGTGGTGTAATAATCTCCTTGGCCGGTGGGTGGTGAGTGCCTGCAGGCTCAAGGTAGATTCACTGCCATAGTGCTGTCCCTTTTTGTCCCTTCTCGGAGATGGTACGGCGAGGGTGGGGAACCTGCCGTGCCGTCATTGGAGGGGATAAAAGGGAGAGACGCCCTGGTCACGAGGTCTTGCTCTTCTGGAGGTTCTTCATCACGCGCCCAGGCACCTTAGGCCTGGGTGCGGGCGGTTCCGGATTCCGGCTCAGGTGCCCTAGGCCTGACCAGAATGGAGTTGGAGTCCATCCCAGGCACCTTCAGCCTGGGGTGAGGTACTAAACCAGGAGGCCTGGGGCCCAGTGACTTCGACTGGGTCCCGCGAGGGTGGAGAAGTCCGAGGGTCCCTGAAGTGGATGGGGCCCATGTCTGAGGTGAGGAGGCCGGGGAGGTTACCCATTCGGTGAGTCTGGAGCAGCATCAACCCAGTGACGGATGGGCCTCTGGTAACTCCCTTGGAGGGACATCTTCCCCTGATAGGGGCCACAACGCAGCGAAGGTACTCCTATCTACGTTCTCTTGAGTCGCTGGTAGAGACTCTCAAGTTCTAAGTCCTTTCAAGATATGGCTTGTACAGGACGCCGTGGCTGGGTCCGGGAAGGACGCTATATTTCCCCTCTGTTTGGGCTGTGGTTCCTTTAAGGGAACAGAAAGGGTTAACACACCTGTCCAAGGAAGTGGTTTAAGAGAGACAGGAAGTTTTAGGTGAGAGGGAGGAGTGTAGTGATGGCTGTTCATGGTGAATGGTGGACACTGCAAAAGCTGTGGAGGCTGTGAAAAGCTCTGAAAAGCTGTGAATGTACATGGCAGTGGCCTGCATGGAAGCCTGCTAGCTGGGAAACTTACCTGCAACACCAAGTAAGGACTGTTTAACTGCAACAGCAGTTATAAGCTCTACAAGTCGGTGAGACTGTTATTTCTTTTTGTTTTGCTGCTGTGAAGCCATTTAAGTTTAATAAACGTCCTTTTGTTTGAAAAGCCTGTGTCCTGCGATCTAGCTGGTTCCCCGAACGCTACACTGGTGGAGAATGCGAGCAGGACAGAATAACAGGCATAAGAAGAAAAAAAAAAAAACTTTTTTTTTTTTTTTTATCTTTGCATTGAACTTGACATTGAACAGTTAAAAGAGACAGTACATTGGATATATGTCCTGGGTTAAAGCTGCACAAACGTTGAAAGCTGAAGCAATGGAGGAGCTAATTAAACAGCTGTCCCTGGCTAATATGCAAGCGCAAACTCGCCATGAGGAAGCAAATCAGCTGCAGCAAGAAAATACTCGCCTGTTGGTGACCCAGTTGGCAGCCCAGCAAGCAGCCCAACAAGAGGTTATGCAGGCTCAGGTGGCTGTCTTAAAGGAAGCAGTGCAGCAGCTATCTCAGGTTCGGGAGCAAGCGGCTGTTGCCCCTGGCAACCAGGTGACGGTGAGGGCAAGCCATTTTTTGCAGAAATTGTCCCTGAGCGATGATGTAGAGGCATTTCTTGCTACATTTGAGAGGACGGCAGAGAGAGAAGGGTGGCCTCAGGACCAGTGGGCCGGCCTCATTGCCCCTTTTCTCACCGGAGATCCTCAAAAAGCGTACTTTGACCTGCCACCCGATGATGCTAAAGACTATCAAAAGTTAAAGGCAGAAATTCTGGCTCGTCTGGGGGTGACTACGGCCGTTCGGGCCCAACGAGTACACCAATGGAAGTATCGTCCAGATCGGCCACCTCGGTCTCAAATGCATGACCTGGTGCAACTGGTAAAAAAATGGCTGCAGCCTGAGGTGTTGTCGGGCCCCCAAATCGTGGAACGGGTTGTACTGGACCGATACCTGAGATCCCTGCCAGATGACCTTCAACGGTGGGTCAGCCATGGAGACCCCAAAACAGCAAACCTCCTTGTCGAGATGGTGGAACGATATACAGTGGTGGAGGACCTGCTCGGACCTACCAAGCGCATAGGCCCCAGTCTACCATGGCCTGTTCGACCAATTGCTGCCCTTCGAAAGGATGTTCCAAGGAGTCCTGGAGCAAACACCCCGGAAGGTCAAGAGTCACTCCCGGTACCTCCTCAGCATTTTGTTCCTGTTTGGAGAGGAGGGGATGTACAATGTTGGCGATGTAATTCCTGGGGTCATACCCGGGCACACTGCCCACTGCAAGAGGAGCCCATGGAATGCGGGGTTCTTCGGAGGGGGTCTTTTTATGCCCATAAAGTATGCACCACACAGCTCGACCTGGGTGAGGAAAAATTTGAGTGTGAAGTCCAAGTGAACCATCTCCCTGCCCGGGCTTTGTTGGACTCCGGAAGCATGGTAACCCTGGTTCATCCTAGAGTAATTGGGAAGATCGGTCCGGTAAGAAAAACCTTACGGGTGGTGTGCATTCACGGGGACACTAGAGAGTACCCTCTCATCTCGGTGACCATCTCCTCAGCATGTGGCACTGGTACTCAAGAGGTGGTAAAGAACTTGGTACATGATGTTATAATAGGACGAGACTGTCCGTTGTTTACAAAACTGTGGGAACAAGGAGAACAGTTCAGAGATTGGGGAGAAACTAGCCTCCCTGTTCCTGCTGCTGAGAGGAATAACCCTGAACTGCCAAATGTTCTTAATGTGGATCCAAATGATGAAATTGCTAATGGTTGGGTTAATGGTGATGAAAGTAGAGCTGATACTGTTGAGAATGTCAAGATATGTGGTCCACAGACCTACCAAAACACTGAGGGGGGGAGGACCTTCCCCACTTCAGGTAATGCTGGGGGAAGAGGACGAGGAAGTGGCCTCTACCCCTGCCCTGCCAGATTTGGGTGTTCCCCAGAGGGCGTTTGGTACTGCTCAGATGCAGGACCCCACTTTGGCCCATGCACGGGAACAAGTTGTAGTAGTAAATGGGGTTCCCCAAGAGCCAGGTGCGAATGAGCGGTGGCCACACTTCGCAATATATAATGAGTTATTGTATCAGGTTACCAAGGTGAGAGAAAATGTGGTAGAACAATTGTTGGTACCCCAACAATATAGACGAAAGGTTCTGGACCTGGCCCATGACGATGTGTTAGGGGGACACCTGGGAGTTGAGAAGACGGAGGCACGGATCACCGACCGGTTTTACTGGCCAGGTCTGAAAGCAGAGGTAAAGAAATACTGTACCTCTTGTCCCACCTGTCAGTTGACCGCTCCGGTGACCCACTTCCGGAGCCCTTTGATCCCTCTGCCCATAATTGAGGTCCCGTTCGAGAGGATAGCCATGGATATAGTGGGTCCCTTGGTAAAGTCAGCTCGAGGTTACTCCTACATATTGGTGATTCTTGACTATACCACCCGATATCCTGAGGCGCTTCCCCTTCAGAATACCTCCTCTAAGGCTATTGCCCGGGAATTGTTCCAGTTGTTTACACGAACTGGTTTTCCCAAGGAAATACTCACAGACCAGAGCACCCCGTTTATGTCAAGAGTTATGGCCGATGTGTGCAAGCTGTTCCGGATTAAACAGCTGTGCACATCGGTCTACCATCCCCAAACGGACGGGTTAGTGGAACGCTTTAATAAGACCCTTAAGTCTATGCTCAAGAGAGTGGTACAAAGGGATGGGAAAGACTGGGACTGCCTGTTACCAGCTCTCCTGTTTGCTATCAGGGAAGTGCCCCAGGCCTCCACGGGATTTTCGCCATTTGAGTTGGTATATGGGCGGAGACCTCGCGGACTACTTGACTTTGTTAAAGAGGAATGGGAAAGTGAACCTGTTCAGCATAAGAGTGTTCTTGAATATGTCTCCCAAATGCAGGAAAGGATCCAAACTGTGATGCCACTAGTCAAGGAGCATTTGCAAAAAGCCCAGGAGGCTCAACGACGGGTCTATAACAGGGCTGCTAAAATAAGGCACTTCCAAGTGGGGGATCGAGTAGCGGTGCTAATTTCCACTGTGGAAAGTAAATTCTTGGCCAGATGGCAAGGTCCCTTTTGAAGTTGTGGAAAAAGTGGGAGAGGTAAATTATAGAGTCCACCAGCCAGGCAAGAGGAAACCGTATCAGATATATCATGTCAACTTGTTAAAGCCCTGGACCGACAGGGAACCAGGGACCTCCCTGGCTAGTGCAAGACTTGAGCCTCAGGTTGGGGTGGAGAGTGTCCAAGTAGCAAGTACCCTGTCTAAAATCCAAAGTCAGCAGGCAAAGGAGTTCTTGCAGAGAAATAAAGAAAAGTTTTCAGACTTGCCAGGGCTAACTAGTGTTATAGAACATGATATTATCACGGAACCTGGAGTCAAAGTTTTTGTCCGGCCCTACCGCATCCCAGAGGCTCAAAAGGAAGGCCGTTTCAGAGGAAGTGAATAAGATGCTAGACCTGGAGATCATTGAAGAATCGCAGAGTGAGTGGTCGAGCCCGATTGTGTTGGTACCAAAGCCCAACGGGACTCTGCGATTCTGCAATGATTTCCGGAAACTTAATGAGGTTTCACAGTTTGATGCCTACCCCATGCCCCGGGTAGATGAGCTTATTGAGAGACTGGGTCCAGCCAGGTATATCACAACATTAGACCTTACCAAGGGGTATTGGCAAATCCCGTTGACTAAGGCTGCTAGAGAGAAAACTGCTTTTTCTACCCCAGAGGGGAGTTTTCAGTACAAACGAATGCCTTTTGGACTGCAAACTGCTCCAGCCACTTTCCAGCGAGCAATGGATAGGATTTTACGACGTCACCGGGAGTATGCCTCAGTGTACTTAGACGACAGTCATTTTTAGCAGAGACTGGGAATCACACTTGCCCAAAGTCCAGGCAGTACTGGACTCTCTTTGGAAGGAGGGGTTTACAATAAACCCTGAAAAATGTGCTTTGGGAATGGAGGAGGTGAAATACCTGGGCTATATTGTGGGTAGAGGGGTGGTGAAACCTCAGGTTAGCAAGGTAGAGGCTATACAGAATTGGCCCCGCCCCCTCACAAAAAAGCAGGTACGTGCATTCCTGGGCATGGTGGGATACTACAGGAGATTCGTACCCAACTTTGCCACATTGGCGGCTCCATTGACCGATCTGACTAAGGGTCGGAAATCGGTCATGATGGAATGCAGATGCTGAAAAGGCTTTTTTGGAGCTCAAGTCAGCACTGTGCCAACACCCTGTCCTGATAGCACCCAATTTTTCAAACAAGTTCGTTGTCTAGACTGATGCTTCCGATGTAGGATTGGGAGCTGTGTTGTCACAGGTTGTTCATTTGGAGGAGCACCCAGTAGTCTTCCTCAGTAGGAAGTTGACACCAGCGGAAAAAAACTATGCTATAGTTGAATGAGAATGTCTGGCCATTAAGTGGGCTCTGGAATCCCTCAGATATTACCTCTTGGGAAGGAAGTTTAGGTTGATTTCTGACCATGCCCCTTTAACATGGATGAGGCAAGGTAAAGGGTCTAATGCCAGGATTACACGTTGGTTCCTGGCGCTCCAGGAATTTAAATTTGTAGTGGAGCATAGGCCCGGGAGACTGCATCAAAATGCAGATGCCCTCTCCCGAGTCCATTGTTTTAGCTCCACTGTTGCCTCCACCTCCTTGGCATTGGGGCACAGGGGGGGGATATGTACAGGACGCCGTGCCTGGGTCCGGGAAGGACGCTATATTTCCCCTCTGTTTGGGCTGTGGTTCCTTTAAGGGAACAGAAAGGGTTAACACACCTGTCCAAGGAAGTGGTTTAAGAGAGACAGGAAGTTTTAGGTGAGAGGGAGGAGTGTAGTGATGGCTGTTCATGGTGAATGGTGGACACTGCAAAAGCTGTGGAGGCTGTGAAAAGTTCTGGAAAGCTGTGAATGTACATGGCAGTGGCCTGCATGGAAGCCTGCTAGCTGGGAAACTTACCTGCAACACCAAGTAAGGACTGTTTAACTGCAACAGCAGTTATAAGCTCTACAAGTCGGTGAGACTGTTATTTCTTTTTGTTTTGCTGCTGTGAAGCCATTTAAGTTTAATAAACGTCCTTTTGTTTGAAAAGCCTGTGTCCTGCGATCTAGCTGGTTCCCCGAACGCTACAGGCTATAGTAACCGCTGGCGAGATCGCAGTGGTTTAGCTGGTAATTAGGATAGTGCCTCGACCTGCTCATCCCCTGTATCAAAATGTTATCAAGTCGCAACCAGTTGGCTACTGAAGCACTGTTTATTGTGAGAAATGCAATAAAACAAGAGTTGGACTGTGATCGGTGTGTGGAACTCTGGTTAATGGGAGCAAAGGGAAGTGTTGGCACAGCAGGACTTAATCCTCTACAGAAGCACACAGGCCCGAGGAAATATCTGGTACTGGCCTTCACCTCACCCACAGCTATGGGGAGGACATGGGCCGTAGCGCATCTCACCCTATCGTGTGTGATACCCCTAGAAGAAAGAGATGGGGTGAGGCCGCTACATATATATACAGTGTCTCACAAAAGTGAGTACACCCCTTAGGTGTGTACTCACTTTTGTTGCCAGCGGTTTAGACATTAATGGCTGTGTTATGAGGTATTTTGAGGGGACAGCAAATTTACACTGTTAGAGCCCTTTCACACTGCCAGCACGGGGGCATCGGCGGTAAAGCGCTGCTAGTTTTAGCGCCGCTTTACCGTAGTTTTTTCTGCGCATTTAACCACTGCTAGCGGCCGAATAAAGGTTTAAAAGTGCTTTGCAGGCGCTTCGGCAGCGCTTTAAGAGCGGTGTATACACCTCAAAGCAGATGCTTGTAGGACTTTTTTTGACGTCCTGCCAGCGCAGCGCCCCAGTGTGAAAGCACTCGGGCTTTCACACTGGGATTGCAGATGAGACTTTTTTCAGGCGCTTTACAGGCGCTATTCTTAGCGCTAAAGTGCCTGAAAAACACCTCCAGTGTGAGGGTGGGTCTTATACAAGCTGTACACTCGCTGCTTTACATTGTAGCAAAGTGTAATTTCTTCAGTGTTGTCACATGAAAAGATATAATTAAATATTTACAAAAATGTGAGGGGTGTACTCACTTTTGTAAGATACTGTATGGTATTTATTAGAGTTTAGTTATTTGTAAGGGTTTATTACTCTTTCTGATCAGCGCACCATTTCTTTTCTTTTTTTTTACATATTTTATTTTGAGTGGTTGGAGTTTTACCATTTATAGTATTTATAGTGGTTGCAGCAGTTCTTTTCATTGCACATTTATTTTCTTTCACATAGCAGCGCATAAGTTACTTAACTGCTTAGTGACCGCCCACTGTAGATTTACTGCGGCAGGGCGGTTGCTCTGCGCCAGATCACGTACCTGTTACATGATCTGACACTAATGGGTCTGGGGCACGCGTGCGTGCACCGCCAGTGGCCTGCTCCCGCTATGATTAGACACAGCGGGAGCCAATAAGCGGGTGCGGTGGACATGATGTCCACCGGTGTTCTGTGGAGAACTTAAACTCGCCAAAATCTCCAACCACGTCACTTCCGGGGTAGCACCAATAATTGGAGATTTCGACAAGATGGCTGTTTTGAGAGAACAGCGGCAGCGTATACACTACGGTACACGCCGAGTTGGCTGTTATGACAGAACACTGGGTAAAGAGGAAAAAGTTGTTGCCACCTTGGAGGCAGCCATGTTGTTGCTTAGTAATGGGCGGACTAACAATTTCCACTCATTATATGGTATACCATAACGTATATGCGGCCGCTGTTCTGTCAAAACAGCCAACTCGTCAAAATCTCCAATTATTGGTGCTTCACCGGAAGTGACATGGTTGGAGATTTTGGCAGAACACTGGGACACGCCGATCGTTTAGGAGAAAGGCAGAATGGCGTCTGCCTATGTAGACAAGGCACATCACTGTTCTGTGGAAGGGAATGTGCTGATCCTGTGTTCCTGCTAAGCAGAAACAAGGATCTTTACATTCCCCCAGTCAAAGCAGCCCCCCACAGTCAGAAAGCATTCCCAGGGAACACATTTAACCCTTTGATCGCCCCATATGATTTTAACTCCTTCCCTGCCAGTGTCATTAGTACAGTGACAGTGCATATTTTTTAGCACTGATCACTGTATTAGTGTCACTGGTCCCCAAAAAGTGTTAGTTTCTTGTCCCATCTGTCCGCCCCAATATCGCAGTCCCACTATAAGTCGCTGATCACCGGCATTACTAGAAAAAAATAAAGAATAAATAAATAAAAACATACCATAGTTTGTAGACGTTGTAACTTTTGCGCAAACCAATCAATATACACGTATTAGGGTTTGTTTTTACCAAAAATATGTAGCAGAATACATATGGACCTAAATTGATGAAGAAATTAGATTTTTTTAAATTTTTTTATTGGGTATGTTTTATAGCACAAAGTAAAAAATATATATATTTTTTTTAAATTGTCGGTCTTTTTTTGTTAAAAAACAACAACTGCAGAGGCGATCAAATACCACCAAAAGAAAGCTCTATTTGTGGGGAAAAAATGGACATACATTTTATTTGGGCACAGCATCGCACACCCACGAAATTGTCAGCTAAAGCAATGTTTCTCAACTCCAGTCCTCAAGGCGCCCCAACAGGTCATGTTTTCAGGCTTTCCATTATTTTGAATGGGTGATTTGATCAGTTTTAACGTTGCCTTAGTAATTACCACAGCCGTTTCATCTGAGGGAAATCCTGAAAATATGACCTGTTGGGGCACCTTGAGGACTGGAGTTGAGAAACACTGCGCTAAAGTAACGCAGTGCCGTATCGCAAAAATGGCCTGGTCATGAAGGGGGGGGTAGACCTTCCGGAGCTGAAGTGGTTAAAATTATTTGTACATAATCAAATAACAATTTTTCCTTACGAGTATAGCTATACAAGATATGGAGAAGAACATTCATAAACAATATGGTTGTGCTCCTCCAATGATAGACAGTACTGCCCATGAAATGCTGCATCATTACCGCATTTTCTGCTGTGATCTATTGACTGTTGGATGGACAGGAGCTTTGGAACATCATAGGTGCATGGTGTACACAAGCATTCAAATTATTATTATTATTTTTTATTCTTATTATTACAGCATTTATATAGTGCCAACAGTTTGAACAGTACTTTTCAAATCACTGGGAGAAAATACAGTTTCAATACAAGAGAGTTAGGAGGGCCATATTCATGGGAGTTTACAATCTGAAGGTAAATCCCAATCTCACATATCCTTTCAGATACTTATAGTTTCTAAAATAATTTCCCTAAAATTGAAAATGTATGAAGTAGATGAGTAAATGTAACTTCTTATGCCGCATACACACGGCCGTTTTTCCCATCGAAAAAAACAACATTTTTCCCATTCGACGAGAAAAACGATAGTCTGCGGGCTTTCTGTCGTTTTTTTCAACGAGAAAAACGGCATTAAAAACGACGAGAAAAATTAGAACATGTTCTAATGCCGCGTACACACGGCCGTTTTTCCCGTCGAAAAAAATGACATTTTTCCCATTCGACGAGAAAAACGATAGTCTGTGGGCTTTCTGTCGTTTTTTTCGACGAGAAAAACGGCATTAAAAACGACGAGAAAAATTAGAACATGTTCTAATTTTTCTCGTCGTTTTTTTCGACATGTTTTCCACAGCAGTGTTTCCCATAGGGAAACACTGCCGCGGAGCCCACACACGGTCGTTTTTTTCGAGCAAAAAAAAATGACATTTAAAACGGCCGTGTGTGAGGGGAACAAGCTGTTCCTCGTTTTTAACGTCGATTTTTTTCGACGGTGTTTTCACCGTCGAAAAAATCGATCGTGTGTACGCGGCATCATTTTTCTCGTCGTTTTTTTCGACATGTTTTCCGCGGCAGTGTTTCCCATAGGGAAACACTACCGCAGAGCCCACACACGGTCGTTTTTTTCGACCAAAAAAAAAAATGACATTTAAAACGGCCGTGTGTGATGCCGCGTACACACGATCGATTTTTTCGACGGTGAAAACACCGTCGAAAAAATCGACGTTAAAAACGAGGAACAGCTTGTTCCCCTCACACACGGCCGTTTTAAATGTCATTTTTTTTTTTGGTCGAAAAAAACGACCGTGTGTGGGCTCCGCGGCAGTGTTTCCCTGCCGCGGAAAACATGTCGAAAAAAACGACGAGAAAAATTAGAACATGTTCTAATTTTTCTCGTCGTTTTTAATGCCGTTTTTCTCGTCGAAAAAAACGACAGAAAGCCCACAGACTATCGTTTTTCTCATCGAATGGGAAAAATGTCGTTTTTTTCGACGGGAAAAACGGCCGTGTGTACGCGGCATGAGGGGAACAGGCTGTTCCTCGTTTTTAACGTCGATTTTTTTCGACTGTGTTTTCACCGTCGGAAAAATTGATCGTGTGTACGCGGCATTACAGCTACGTGCTCATTGTTCTGCTTTGCTGTCTGACAGAGCTTGTGTTCCTGCACTTTTGTCTTTGAACTACTAAGCTGGGGCTCCGTAACATATGATTACCAGTATAGTATTAATTATACAAAATCAGAGACCTAAATAGACCTCATCCACAAATTCCACATCT
This sequence comes from Rana muscosa, assembly GCA_029206835.1. Lineage (NCBI taxonomy): Eukaryota > Metazoa > Chordata > Amphibia > Anura > Ranidae > Rana > Rana muscosa. Next base: position 173,931,542 of record CM055123.1, read on the forward strand.
CTGGTCTAAACCATGTGAGATTCTTCAATCATAAAAAGAATATGCAAACTGACCACCTTTAGAACGTTTTAGGGTCCATGCACACTGGGCTTATAAAAACGTCTGTTCTCTTTGGAGTAAAAAACGCTCATATAGAGCTTTTTTTGTCCAAAGTTTAGTCGAGTTTAGGAATTTTACGTGTTTTCTGCCAGTGAGCTCCAATCAGAAACGCGAATGAGAAGGTTTTTTTTTTTTTCCTGCCTGTAAACGTTGATCTCAAAATATGCCTGTAAACGTCCTAATGTGTATAAACACATAGGATAACGTTGAGTTGCTTCTACAGGCAGAACACAAAACTCACGTAGAAGAAACGTTTTTTACGCCTTAGACCCCATTCACACAGGGGCGACTCGTCAGGCGACTTAGCCGCCTATCAAGTCACTCTCCGTTCTGTACAATGAAACCATTCTAATAGGAGCGACTCAAGTCGCTCCGACTTAGAAAAAGGTTTGTGTACGACTTTAAGACGACTTCAGAGCGACTTCCATTGACTTCAATACAGAAGTCATTTTGCAAGTCGCCTCTGAAGTCGTGTCCAGATTGCCTTGGGAGAAGGGAGTTACCACTCCAGGTGGATAAGCTCTGCTAATCAATAGTTCCTCAGAAAGCCGTAGGTGCTGGCAATGCACAAGATAGGCAAAAATAGAAATGGATGAAAAATGGACAGCAGAAATCCCAAAAAACTTTTGGTTGCCTTTATTGTAAAAAATGAACAATGCACTACAAATCACAGCAAGCAGGGATGGCAGCTGACGCGTTTCACACTATAATTCAGTGCTTACTCATAGCTGTGAGTAAGCACTGAATTATAGTGTGAAACGCGTCAGCTGCCATCCCTGCTTGCTGTGATTTGTAGTGCATTGTTCATTTTTTACAATAAAGGCAACCGAAAGGTTTTTTGGAGTGCAGCTGTCCATTTTTCATCGATTTATATTTTTCCAGATCGCCTTGCCGAGTCGTGTGGCAAGTCGTACCGCCCCTGTGTGAACCGGCACTAAATGTAAAAGTTTCACAATAAGAGCATCAATAGTGTCGTAAATTGCAAATGCTAGGGGCCAATCAATTCCCAGTTTATTCAAATCAAACTATTTATTGGACAGTGATACCTGATTGGTTGTTCTGTGTTGGGTAATTTTTCACAATGCCCTTAAACATTTATTAGATAACTATAGCATTTAAAAGATAATAAGTTGTCATATTTATTATAAGAACTATATAGAACACAATTATTATATGTGACATCTCCCTATTGTTCTAGCCCACATACTGTATGTCTTGCTCTGACAGCATGGTCCAGGAAATCCTGTATAATTCTATTGTCAATTTTAGTAATATGATTAATATTCTGTGGTTGGTTTTAAAAATATGCACGTTCGTTTGTGCAAAAATAGGAATAAAAACCAAATAAATAAGCCATATAGCGTAGACCAGTAAACATCTAAGATGTCTATACATCTACAATGGCTCAGCTACCACACAGTTTGAATTGTTATTTGCCACTATACTTAAGGCTAGACGCCAGCCAAACAGCCAAATACACTGTTGAAATACATATGGTTGCCAGTTTTGCCAACCTCCCGCAGCATTTTTTTACCGACAAAACATGTAAAACTTACTGGCGGAGCACATTATTTACTGACAACCTCAAAAAAAATTACTACCTCATATTAAAAACGAACACAACTGCTATTTAAACAGTATAAACACAATATGGAAATGCTGACAATACCCCTAACAAGTAATATGCCTGGTGTACACTTAAAAAGTCAACACAGCACGACAAAATATCAGCCCCTGATATTTATAGACAGTTGGAAAAAAATCACTGATTTTACAAACTGTCAGTAAATTAACTGGCCTTTGGCAACCCTGATGGTTGCACCTGTCTTGTATAAATCTGTCATTTTCTGCTGCCAGTCTTGTGGTTCAGGGACCACTACCTGACAGCAGAGCAGGGTCTGAGACCTCAGTTACAACACTATAGCAGGACCTGAACACACCTCCAGCTAGACCAGGTTTTCTCAACCAGGGTTCCATGGATCCCAACGGTTCCTCCAGAAGTTGTTAGGGGTTCCTTGAACAATGATCAGTTTCGGCCTCTCAGATAAGTTTCCAGTGACACCATTGATCTTTTTAGCTATCTGTAAGGGGATACCTCTTTTCAATGACAACAAGTGTAAGGAGCATTATTTCCACTGACCATCATACTAATGTATCAGAAGTTGTAGATATTGTCATTTTTAGCAGGGGTTCCCTGAGACCAGAACGTTATTTCAAGGGTTCCTCCATGCTGAAAAGGTTGAGAAAGGCTGAGCATTACCATAGGGCAGTGATGGCAAACCTTGGCACCCCAGATGTTTTGGAACTACATTTCCCATGATTCTCATGAACTCTGCAGTGTAGTTGATCATCATGGGAAATGTAGTTCCAAAAGATCTGGGGTGCCAAGGTTCGCCATCATTGCCATAGGGCATTGATGGAGAAGCAGAATAGTGAGAAGGTCATCCCTCTGCTCTCTTGTCCTGTGAGCATGTGCACAGTGGAAAGCCTTTATCGGTTCCAAGTGCTTGCCCTTCCTATCTAAGTTCTGCTGCACAAAGAATTACAGGTGACACATTTTGCTACTTACCCACTACAGTAGGTACATTTAGGGCAGTGGTGTGTGTAGTGGTTAGCACTTTCACCTAGCAGCAAAAAGGGTTGCTGGTTCAAATCCCGACCACGACACCATCTGCCTGGAGTTTGCATGTTCTCCCTGTGCCTGCGTGGGTTTCCTCCCACACTCTAAAGACATGCTGGAAGGTTAATTGGATCCTGTCTAAATTGGCCGTAGTTTCAAGCGCGTCGGGATCCTACGGGGTGCATGACTGCGCTATATCAAGATGTCACTAATAACATTTAAACAAGCCCAAAACTGCAATAATTCTTTAGTTTCGAGTATGTCTGCCTGCAGGTCATCTCATTTCTGACAATCTCCTCAGCTGAATTAGTTGTAATGCAAATTATTAGCCAATCATAGGTTTACAGTCCTAACATCTGTCATCTGGACAATATTCTGCAGATTTGCTGGCATTCCTTAGAAGAGGTTGCAGCAGTACCTGCCATACAATCACATAAGTACAGGGAAGAACATAATAGTATAGTAGTTTACTGTCCTGTATATAATACTAAAGCAAGAGTAACCGGTCTTAAAGGGAAAAAAAAGGGTGATAGTGCTGCTTTACCTGTGTGCATACTGCTAGCAGAGAGGATCTCATTGGGTGGCAGGCTTCAGCTGTCAAAGTGGTGACAATGACAACAAGCACAGCACTTCCAGCTACTCCCTCCTTCTCTCTAGGACAGCTCAGTGCAGTCAGTGAAAGCAATAGTTTTTTTTCAGTTTTGTATCTCCTATTTATTGCGTCCTCCTCCTCCTTCTCCACCCCGCTTTACCTCCTTTCTCTGGCTGACATCAGTCCAGTCTGAACCGGTTCCTATGAGCACAGAGTGTGGCAGATAATGAGATTGGAGAGGGGGTGCTGCCAATGCAGTGACAACCCAGGAGCTTTGCCTGGTGCTGGAAGAGAGCTCACTAGATGCTACCTGGGACTAATAGTCACTGGTGACATAGTACCAGCAGCTGCACAGACCAGGGATTAGCTGCATCCTGCTTGTAAATGTCAATCAGTTCATGCTGCTGTGGGCTTGTTCCTACATTAGTTGTAGTATTATTATTATTAGTATTATTATTATTACCGTATTTATCAGTGTATAACACGCACAGGCGTATAACACGCACCCTAACTGGAAGTTTCAGGAAAAAAACTTTCCACAGCCCCCTGCGTATAACACGCAGGCACAGTTTATCCTCTATTTTCAGGGTAAAAAAGTGAGCGTTACACGCCAATAAATACAGTATATAGAATTTCTATATGGTGAACAGTTTGCTTAGTGCTTTACAAAACAAAAGGATCCAGAACAGTTAGGGCTGGTTCACGTGTGCAGTGCGCTTTTGGCGCGGAACATTTTTAATGCGCAATTGGCACGCATTTTTAGCGACACTACCATTGAACTCTAGTAAAAAATGCGTCTTGATGGAAGCACATCAAGAATGCAGCATACAGGATTTTGATTTGCTTTTGTCAAAACGTGTGTTCTATTAGAGTTCAATGGTAACGTGGCTAAAAACGGGTGTAAACTGCACATAAAAAGTGCCACACCACTAGAGATGGGCCAAACACCCCCCATATCAGGTTTTCAGCAGAACTCCCGAACAGGGGAAAAGTTCTAACCCGAGCGGCGAACCCCACTGAAGTCTATGGGAGCCAAACAGGAAAATAAAGTGTGATTCGATAAGTAGTGATTTTAATGATGCTTAAAGTGCAACAATAAAAATTTAAAATTCCTTTAAATATAGTGCCTGGGGGTCCCCTTAATCTGCCTGTAAATGTGGCGCATCTGTACCGTGCATGGGACATGCTGCAGCAAAAATGACATTTCTAATGCCTCGTACACACGACTGGTTTTCCCGTCGGGAAAACTGCCATGAGAGCTTTTAGCTGGGAAAACTGGCCATGTGTATGCTCCATCGCAGTTTTCCCGACAAGAAAACTGCAGGGAAAAAAATGAGAACATGTTTTTTTTTTCTCGCCGGGATTCCCGGCGGTTTTTAACCCGGCAGTTTTCCTATGGGAAACACTGCGATGGAGCATACACACGGCTGGGATTCCCGACCAAAGCTCTCATGGCAGTTTTCCTGTCGGGAAACCCGGTCGTGTGTAGGGGGAAAAAGTAACAGAGCAGGTCCTCCTCGGGTTTCCCGGCTGACTTTTTACCTCCGGGAAACACGGTCGTGTGTACGAGGCATCAGGGGAAAAAAACGATTCAAATCACATTTAAATTGACTCACGGTTGCAATTGCCAGTGTTCTATCGAATAGTGCCCTCCGCCTAAAAGTGCCCGCGCATGCGCAGTACGGAAGGGCATGCCAGCTGATTTCCCGTTCAGCTAGCGTGACGTCACCATGGCGCATGAGCACATCGTAGGAGGCATTTTTTGACAGGAAATACCATTTGACGGCCACAATTGAAAGCTATGAAAACAGTGGAGGGAGACCGTAGTTGTCAGATTGTGCCTCACTGTTCCAAGGCGGGTTGTGGCTGTGTTGAAGGGCTGGTTTTGCAAACCGCCCTTAGACACAGACAAAACCCGCCGTTTAACACACCAAACCCGCCCTGCAACACAGCCAAAACCCAACTTTGAACACACTGTAAACCCGCCCCGCAAAAGTGAGGCACAGTCTGACAACTACAGGGTCCGTCCGCTGTTTGCATAGCTTTCAATTGTGTCCGTCAAATGGTATCCCCCATCGAAAAATGCCTCCTACGATGTGCGCAAGCGCTATGGTGATGTCACGCCAGCTGATCGGCGAATCAGCTGGAGTGGCCTTTCGTACTGCGCATAACCAGGCACTTTTCGACGGAGGGCCCTATTTGATAGAACACCGGCACACGGCTTCTGATAAAAAAAAAAAGAAAGGAAAAAAAAACGGCAAAATCCATACCAGACCCTTCTCCAAGCATGCAGCCTGGCAGGTCAAGAAAGGGGGGACAAGCGAGCGCCCCCCACCCTCCTGAACCATACCAGGCCACATGCCCTCAACATGAAGGGGGTGCTTTGGGGCCTAAAGCACCTTGCCCCCATGTTGAGTTGATGGGGATAAGGGTCTCTTCCCTACAACCCTGGGCTGTGGTTGTAGGAATCTGTGGGCAGGGGCTTATCAGAATCTGGAGACCCCTTTAACAAGAGGGCCCCCAGATCCTGACCCCCCCCTCTTATGTGAATGAGTATGGGGTACTATGTATTCCTACCCATTCATCAAAAAAGTGTCAAAAAAGTCATAAAAATACAGAGACAGTTATTGACAATTCCTTTATTAAAAAATAAAAAAACATTTTCTCTCGATGTTAATCCATCTTTTTGGGTATGTCTCTACCAGCTTTGCACATCTAGAGAGTGACATTGTTGCCCATTCTACTTTGTAAAATAGCTCAAACTCTGTCAGATTGGATGGAGAGCGTCTGTGAACAGCAATTTTCAAGTCATGCCACAGATTCTCGATTTGATTTAGGTCTGGACTTTGACTGGGCCATTCTAACACGTGAATATAATTTGATCTAAACCATTCCATTGTAGCTCTGGCTGTATGTTTAGGGTCTTTGTCCTTCTGGAAGGTGAACCTCTACCCCAGTCTCAAGTCTTTTACAGACTCTAATGCCTCGTACACACGACCGAGTTTTCCGACGGGAAAACTGCGATAAGAGCTTTTGGCCGGGAAAAAAAGAGAACCAACTCTCTTTTTTCCCATCGGGATACCGACTGACTTTTTCCCGTCGGAAAACCTAGTGGTGTGTATGAGGCATAACAGGTTTTCTTCTAAGATTGCCCTGTATTTGGCTCCATCCATGAGCCCATCAACTCTGACCAGCTTCCCTGTTCCTGCTGAAGAAAAGCATCCCCACAACATGATGCTGCCACCTACATGTTTCACGGTGGGGATGGTGTGTTCAGGGTGATGTGCAGTGTAAGTTTTCCACCACACAAAGTGTTTTGCTTTTAGGTCGAAAAGTTCAATTTTGGTCTCATCTGACCAGAGCACCTTTTTCCACATGTTTGCTGTGTTCCCCACATGGCTTCTCGCAAACTGCAAATGGGACTTCTTATAGCTTTCTTTCAAACAATGGCTTTCTTTATGCCACTGTTCTATAAAGACTAGATTTGTGGAGTGCACTACTAATAGTTGTCCTGTGGACAAATTCTCCCACCTGAGCTGTGGATCTCTGCAGCTCCTCCAGAGGCCATGTCTTGGTAGGTTTGCAGTTGTGCCATACTTGTTCCATTTTCGATTGATGGATTGAACAGCGCCCCCGTGAGATGTTTTTTTATAACCTAACTCTGCTTTAAACTTGCTTTAAACTTGACCTGTCTGGTGTGTTCCTTGGCCTTCATGATCCTATTTGTTCACTAAGGTTCTCTAACAAACCTCTGAGAGCTTCACAGAACAGCTGCATTTACACTGAGATTAAATTACACACAGGTTCTATTTACTAATTAGGGGCCTTCTGAAGGCAATTGGTTCCACTAGATTTTAGTTAGGGGTATCAGAGTAAAGGGGGCTGAATACAAATGCACGTCACACTTTTTCACATATTTATTTGTAAAAAATTTGGTAAACCAGTTATCATTTTCCTTCTACTTCACTATTATGTGCCACTTTGTGTTGGTCTATCATAAAAACATGACAAAATGTTGAAAATTTCAAGGGGTATAAATACTTTTTCAAGGCACTGTAAGTATAATATGTTTGTTATTTAAAAAAAACAAGACTTTAGTATCACTTTAATTATTTTTGCAGTCAGAGGGCAGTTAAAGCCAGGAGGTTAAGCTACATTTTTACCGTCACATATACACATGCCACAGCAAAAATGTTACCCCCTGTTCAACAGGCAGTACCACCACAGAACACAGCCCATTCAGGTAAAGAGGATGTAATACATGTGGTTGTGGTGCCCCATTTACAAGGTTTAAACAGCTGTAAAGTGGGTACAGTGGCCATTACATCAGGTGTTGCACATTTGCTTGCTTTTTTATGTATTTTCCTGCTTCATGTGTAGGGTAGCCCATTCATAATACATGTAACAAATGCAGCAGAGAAGCTTATGCACCCTTTAATCTTCAAGCTTTGTGTATTTTTTAACTACGCAGCTTTCTTCTGCATACGAAAACGTGTTTTTTTTTCTGTGTGTCTTTGAGGTACTATTAACAATGAACGGAACCTCAAGCACCGCATGCGTTTTTCTTTCGTATTGTGAATGCGTGCAAAGTAGCACGATTTTCCATGTATTTACCTGCTACACTAGTGTAGCAAGGTCTCCAGCCTCCTCCAGTCTAATGAAAACTTTTAAGGCCAAAGATAGCTGACATTATTCTGTATGTGGTGTGTTGTGAGGCATAGTGGGTGCAAGGTGGATAAAGTTATTGGGCGCCAGACACTTCTTGAATGCAAAAGAGATGTTTATTTCTCTTAAAATCTTTTATGGGGGAAAGAGGGTTAGGGCCAGGACACCCTTAAGTAGTTGCAGATTCAATTGGCAGACTCAGAGACTTCAATAGGAGGACAGCCGTGCAGAGAAAGGCCCCAGCAAGGAGCCACATCTGCACGTGCAGGAGTGCTGTCTCCTATGGCAACAGTACTTAAACAGTTTCTAACTCAAAGTAACAGTCCTCTCAGCTCTACTACAACTTCTCCTTGTAGTTCTTCACCACTGAGCTCCTGGTTTCTCACTAGACCCTCTGATTCACTAACTTTGAATCCCTTGAGCTCCTCCAATCTTTACAGTGGTATCTTTCTCAAGCGTCACACCCGCTTCCCTGCTGGGTCCCTAGCTTGGCACTCCAGATACTTCTCAAGCATCACCCCTGCTGGCCCACTCGGTCCCTGGCTTGACACACAAGGCTGCTCTGCAAGCGCCACCTCCGCTGGCTGGGTCCCTGACTTGATCACCACCTGAAGTTTCCCGATTCTCCACCGTGCCCATTCGGTGGGAATACTGGTAATAAGGTGGTTGGTCCCTTTGTGGCGACAGCTTCGCTTCTACCTCCGACCACTGACAGGTTCTCCGGCCAGCAGAACCGTCACTTCTGGTTGGACTGCAAGATGCAAGCCGCAATCCCAACCCTGCGCTGCTCTCTTGCTTCTGGATAGGCCTTCACACAGCCCAGCAGCCAGACACCCCCGGGAAATACGACACACGTCCTCCCAAACAGCCGTCCAGGTGGCACAGAACCTAGATCACCTGACTCCACCCAAATATATAGACTCTCCCAGCAGGTCAAGGGATTCAAGAAAACCCCTGCCCATTGGCTGAGATACTCCATATACTCATTACCTGACCTTGGGTTGTCCTTCTCATATCTAGTAAGGAGGAGCTCCGGTGTGTTCGCACAGCCCACGTGCAGAGCCCGCCAGGTAGTCGGCACTGCACTAATCACAGGTAGGGATGAGCTTCGTGTTCGAGTCGAACATACGTTCGACTCGAACATCGGCTGTTCGATCGTTCGACGAAGATCGAACGATTTGGGCCGTTCGCGCCAAATTCGAGTGACGCGAACGGCCCACAATGCACTACGCCATCGCAGTGTCATCCAGGCGCTGTGATTGGCCAAGCATGCACTGTGACCCCGCATGCTTGGCCAATCACAGCGCCGGCAGCGAGGAGAGCAATGATTGGCCACAGGCAGGATGCCTGTGGCCAATTATTGCTGAGGGTGTTTAGTACACGCCCCACACTATAAAAGGCCGCCAGCACGGCGGCCTAGTGTAGTGTGTTCCGGAGCAGGGAAAGAGAAGCATAGGCAGGGACAGTGACATTTATTTTTTTCTTGCTTAACCTGGATTCCTTTAGTTTAGGGAAAGAGAAGGATAGGTAGGGAGAGTGTCAGTGTGTTTTACTGTGCGAATCCTTGTTTCTAGGGACAGGGAAGGACAGTGAGGGAATTCTCCTTGTGCTATAGTGTGCTTTAAAAAAAACATTTTTTTTTTTTTTTTCAGATCATTGTGGGCGGAGCTCTGAAGATGGCTGCTTGAGCCAGTAGCTCCTCACCACCCCAGCACAGCGGCGCCCATAACTCCGGTTCTACTGAACGAAATTTGGAACCACTGGTATCCACAGAACCCCCAGACTCCCGGGCACCCCCCCATCTATAAATAATAATTTTTACGGCTCAATGGAAGCCGCAACGGCCGATCGAAATTCCGCCCGAAAATCCAAGATGGCCGCCGAGTCACAGATTGTTTGTGTCAGTGCTGAGGTAAATTCAAAGGGAATTAATATGGCAGATCTGATAGCCCAACAATGTTCCTCACATGCATCTGGCTTTATTATACAGACTATCTCTCCATCTCATCCCCCTCATGAACCCCTGAGGGAACATTTTCAGGAGAACTCAACATTAACCCCTTTGGCTAATCCTATTATGGATCAGGACAGCTCTTGTCCTGTCAGCTCTCTGACCAATACATCTACATTTTCTATGGCCAACTTGTACCAGACCCTGGCTGAATTACTTGATAGGGGCCTCTCTCAAACTGCGGCTAAAATCACGGGAGAATTAAAGGCTGATTTTCAGAATTTAGGAGCCAGAATTGAGAACATAGAGTGTAAGTTGGATCAAACAGTGTCCGCCACAAATCAAAATGCAGAACAAGTCCATTTTATTCAAGAACAATTAGATACAGCTTTGTCTAGGATCGACGATTTGGAAAATAGGTCCAGGAGATATAATATCCGTATTAGAGGACTTCCAGAAACCATAACTGACATCCCGGCAGCGATTCAAAATATGATTCAATCCCTAATCCCAGAAATTCCACAAGACCGCCTGGAGCTAGATAGAGCACATAGGGCCTTAGGTCCTCTAAGGAAAGATGGTCTACCGAGAGACATAATAATTAAACCCCATTTCTATGCGATAAAGGAGGAAATTATGAGCAAGGCGCGAAATATGTCTACGATTCTATGCCTGGGTCATAAAATCCAATTATATGCAGACCTCTCTCCCTCTACAATGCAACGCAGACGTGCAATGAAGCCTCTACTTCTAGCCCTCATACAAAAAGACATTAAATACAAGTGGGCATTTCCATTTGCAGTAAAATTCTCTTACAAAGGGAAGAATCATTCCTTTTCTACTTTTCCTGACGGCGAAAAACTGTTATTGAATCTCAAGATCATCACTCAAGAAAATGACATGGACACTTCTCGAAGTGGCCCACAATCTTCAAAGAGACCGAACCCTACCAGCCCTCAATCTCCCTTGTGGACCAGGGCAAGAACCAAGAAAGCCAAAGACAATGGTCCCGCTTGAAGAGACCCAAGCTCACAATTTATACTTTGTACTCCTCGATTCCCATGAGTTCCAGGAAAGATTTATTCTAAGAGCCTGGAACGAATGTTTTTTTTTTTGTTCTGATTGTTTAAATTTTTCCAAAATGTTTTGCAAGGGGTTTTTATCCACGTCTCAATTTTTCTGAGTTCGATCTACTACTTGTAGAGTTCTTTGTCCAATTTGGGGGGGTGAGACTCTCGCTCCTCTATCCACTTCAGGGGGGAGAGGTGGGGGTCCCTCCGGACAGACCTGAATATGGTAGATCTAGTAAGTCTTTAATTTTTTTTTAAGGGGCGCCCTGGCTGGGGTGGGTCCCATGTGCTTCCACCTTTCCCCTGAGTCTCCTAGAGACTTTGTGGAAGGAATAGCCTTTTCCTTAGGGAACGGGCTTTTCATTTTCTACCTTGGTAGAAGTTTTGGGGAGGACTTTATCCTCCTCGAGATCGTTTTCATCCTTTTTTCGGTTTTTAAAAATTTTAATTAAATTTTTTTATTACTGTTTTTCTATGACAATTTTTTACTCTTCTTATTTTTTCCACTTTTTCATTCCTTTTTTCTCCTTTCCTATCTCTAATCCTATTATCACATGCCTGGCAGTTCTGGTTTTTGCAGATTCAATTGAAGGTACCCGCAACATGATCCTTTGGCTTTTGATTACCCGTCTAGAACACTTACAGATCCTGAGGATGGTGTATTGCGGTAAAGTAGATATAGTGGATGACGATGGCAGCTCCCTCCCTGAGTCCCATGGCTGATTCCGTACTAGGTTCACTCAAAATAGCTACACATAATGTTCAAGGCATGAATTCCCCTGTTAAGAGACGCAAACTCTTTGACTCTTATAAATCCCTGGGTATTGACATACTCATGATTCAGGAAACCCATTTCCCTAGGCAATTCAATCCCAGCTTTATACACTCCCGATTCCCACAATTTTTTTTAGCTAATGCCGAAAAGAAAACCAAGGGTGTGGCTATTTGTATTTCAAAATCATGCCAGTTTAGTTTCATATCTGATTTCAAAGATCCTGAGGGCAGGTTTATACTGGTTAAGGGCACAATAGAGGGACGAATATATTCTCTGATTTCATATTATTCCCCCAATTCAGGGCAAGATACATTTTTTCGATTCATCCTGGACACCCTATCTCCTCAATTAGAGGGCACAATCATTTGGGGGGGAGATTCCAATGCAGCATTTGATCAGGGGTTGGACAAATCCAAACCCCCCTCGACCCAATTAACCAGACCCACTAAGATAAGCCTGAAAATAGCTAGACTTTTGCATGATAAAGGCCTAGCTGATGTATGGCGAGAATCTAATCCTTCTATAAGAGATTATACTCATTACTCTCACCCACACAACACCTACTCTAGGATTGACCATATCCTGGTTCCTTCCTATATTCTCCCGGATGTTATTAAGTCAATTATCAAAGACACGGTCCTTTCTGATCACTCCATGGTTGTCATGTTCCTACGCATAAAAACTGGTAGATCAAAGGGGGGTAATTGGAGACTAAATGAGTCTTTACTTTCCGATCCAGCCATACAAATGGAAATAGATAAAGCTCTTCAAGAATACTTCAGCTTTAATGATATAGAAAATGTTTCCGCTGAAGTCCTTTGGGCTGCTCATAAGGCCTTTATTAGGGGCAAGCTTATCCAAATTTCGACAAGAATCAAAAAGGAAAGGGAAGCGGGCATTGATAGATTGGAGAGATCATACAGGACCCTGAGAACACAGCATAAAAGGAAACCTTCTCCATCCTTATTGTCTAAGATTGAAAGGAGTAGACTAGAACTCAATTTAGCACTCACTACAAAAGCGGAGAAATCTCTCCGTTGGACAAGTAATACATTTTATACTCAAACAGGTATAATAGGTAGAATGTTGGCATCCAAATTGTCTCCTAAAACGAGAGTTTATTCCATACCTAAGATCCGCATTGCTGGACAGGACCCCACGGCTAACCCTGAAAAGATACTAAAGGCTTTTCAGACATTTTATTCCGAACTCTATAGCGACCCTTCAAATATACCCATGAACTCGGTATCCTCATACCTAGATGGCCTCCCTATTCCATCCTTGAATATGGAACATAGAGATATCCTAGAAGCTCCCTTCTCTGTTGAAGAGGTTACAGCAGTAATTCAAGATCTCAGGGCGGGATCAGCCCCGGGACCTGATGGATTATCAGCTCCCTACTACAAAGCCTTCAAGGACACCCTTACCCCATATTTAACAATTTTTTTTAATTTTACTACAAGGGGTTCCCAATTAGGTACACAACTTAATACAGCCTACATTACTGTTATACCCAAACCGGATAAAAACCCAGAAGAAGTTTCCAATTATCGCCCTATTTCTTTGATAAATAATGATTTGAAAATTCTCACTAAAATTTTAGCGAATCGCCTCTCCTCTTTTATTACTAAATATATTCACAAGGATCAGGTAGGATTTATGCCAGGAAGACAAGGCCCAGATCAAGTGAGAAGAGCGATTGATATTATCTCCCTTTTGCAGTCCAACTGGGACGGAGGTCAAAAACAACAGGGTTTCCTGTTAGCACTTGATCTGGAGAAGGCCTTCGACTCTGTATCCTGGCAATACTTTTTTCCCCTATTAGAACGATGGGGTTTTGGCCCACGTTTTATGGGAGTTATTAGAGCTCTGTATTCTCAACCTAAAGCTCAAATTCGTATACAGGGATATTATTCCTCTCCGATAAATATAGCCAGGGGTACAAGACAAGGTTGTCCACTATCCCCTATTGTCTTTGCTATGGCCATTGAAAGCTTGGCCATAGCCATTAGACAAAATTCTGACATTAAAGGCGTAACCTGTGGGAATCAGATGCATAAATGCGGACTTTTCGCAGATGATTTGCTTCTCTTTCTTACCTCTCCCATTACCTCCCTCCCGAATCTTTATAAAGTAATTTCTGATTTTTCTAATATTTCAGGACTCAGGGTCAATTTTGCCAAGTCACAGGCACTAAATATTTCCCTCCCGTTACCCATAGTTTCCCTCATCAAACAGTCTTTCAAATTTGAATGGAATTCTTCTCATATTAAATATCTGGGAATCTTTCTGACTGCTCGAACAGAATCTCTTTACACAAGTAACTATCCTCCCCTATTCCATAAAATTATTACAGATCTTAAAAATTGGGACAAATTCGAACTATCTTGGTTGGGCAGGATTAATTCAGTGAAAATGACATTACTTCCTAGAATTTTATATCTATTTCGTTCCCTCCCCATTCCCATCAGGAAAGATCAGATAAATTCCTTACAAAGTAAAATTCTCACATTCGTATGGGGCAAATCTAGTTACAGAGTTCCCCAAAACACCCTATATTTAAATAGGAAGAAGGGAGGGGTGGGTTTGCCTAACTTATATAATTATTTTTTAGCTGCCAGACTAGCACAATTATCTATATTTTATTCCAAGAATGAAAAACCGGACTGGGTGCTGATAGAAGAACAAGCGGTACCACAATTATCCTTAGAGTACCTGCTTTGGTGCCCACAAAGACAGAGACCACCTATTTTATCCCCTTCCTTATCTCAATCATTTTCCCTTTGGGACAGACTCCGTCCTCTTCCCAGTCTGTAACACAACCACTAGCACACATTTTTAATAATCCAAAATTCTTTCCTGGTATGGATACAGAGGCCTTCAGTTGGTGGACAAACAAAGGTCTATATAGGATAGGACAATACTTTACAAATCGGGGTCCTATTACCATGCCCCATTGTCTAAATAAATTTGACCTCCCTGACTCTGAAAAATTTAGATTTGAACAGATTTCACAATTCTTGAATGATATTTGGACGGAGAAACCTCTTCCTCCCAAATTTACGGACTATGAGATCTGGTGTGGATCGGCCGTGGGACAAAGGGGGGGCATTTCTGTCATCTACTCTTCACTTACTTGTACAGCTACTAAAGCCTCATACATGAAAGCATGGGAAGATGACCTCCAGCTAAATTGGGATCTAGGATCCTGGCAAAAGGCCAACTTTCGCTCATTCCAAAGTATTTTGAACACCTCCCTCATGGAAGCTAACTTAAAAGTTGTCATGAGATGGTATATGACTCCCATCAGGCTTGCATCCATCTACCCAGAATCGGATCCCAACTGCTTTAGAGGCTGCCATTTATTGGGCTCGATGGTGCATATCTGGTGGGAATGTCCTAGGATCAGGCCGATCTGGAAGAAAATTTTTAATCTCATATTTAAGGTCACTTCGTGTTCAATACCTAGGTCAGCTTCTGTTGCTCTTCTCAATGACAATATTCCCAACGTTTCTAAACCAACTAGAAAACTGATTCACTTTATACTTCTGGGGACTAAAATTATTATTGCTAGATCTTGGAGGAAGCCCAGGGTATCCATTAAGGCTATACACAATAAGATCTCTTGGATTATGGCTCAAGAGAAGATGGTTAGCATATCAACTAATTTAATCCCTAAATTTGAGGCAATATGGGAACCTTGGGCAGTTTTCTGTGGCGTTTCTTTGAAGGTCAGGCATGACCCTGACCGCTCTAATTCCTAAAGGGCCTCATGTTCGGCATGTGATTTCTTCTTATTTTTTTCTTCTTCTATTCTATCTTTTCTTGGTTCTTTTATCTTTTGTCTTATTTATTTTTATTTTATTTTTGTTTCGATGCTTAAACATGATTCAAAGATTTGATATCATTATTTACTGTGTTCTTATTGCGGTATTTCCAAGTCTTAAATTTGATGGGCGTTATTGTATATGAGTGTAGTACTGTTCTTCATTAAGATTCCGAGTTCCTTTTTATTGGTTTCATATGAGGATGGCGGGCTGGGGGGGGGGGGCCTGACCTGGGCGCAGGATGATCCCGTTAGGGGCGTCCAGGTGGGGTGTGACTTCCCTGAATGCCTATTTTTCATTTTTTTTTATTTTTTTTTAATCTCTTGATGAGAACATTGTGACATAAACAATTGGAAATAAAAAAAAAAAAAAAAAAAAACATTTTTTCTAGGGACAGAAAACTATAGGTAGGGAGAGTGTCAGTGTGTTTTACTGTGCGAATCCTTGTTTCTAGGGACAGGGAAGGACAGTGAGGGAATTCTCCTTGTGCTATAGTGTGCTTTAAAAAAACATTTTTTCTAGGGACAGAAAACTATAGGTAGGAAGAGTGTCAGTTTCTTTCACTGTGATAATCCTTGTTTCTAGGGACAAAGAAGGAAAGTGAGGGAAATTCTCCTTGTGCTATAGTGTGCTTTAAAAAAACATTTTTTCTAGGGACAGAAAACTATAGGTAGGGAGAGTGTCAGTGTGTTTTACTGTGCGAATCCTTGTTTCTAGGGACAGGGAAGGACAGTGAGGGAATTCTCCTTGTGCTATAGTGTGCTTTAAAAAAACATTTTTTCTAGGGACAGAAAACTATAGGTAGGGAGAGTGTCAGTGTGTTTTACTGTGCGAATCCTTGTTTCTAGGGACAGGGAAGGACAGTGAGGGAATTCTCCTTGTGCTATAGTGTGCTTTAAAAAAACATTTTTTCTAGGGACAGAAAACTATAGGTAGGAAGAGTGTCAGTTTCTTTCACTGTGATAATCCTTGTTTCTAGGGACAAAGAAGGAAAGTGAGGGAAATTCTCCTTGTGCTATAGTGTGCTTTAAAAAAACATTTTTTCTAGGGACAGAAAACTATAGGTAGGGAGAGTGTCAGTGTCTTTTACTGTGCGAATCCTTGTTTCTAGGGACAGGGAAGGACAGTGAGGGAATTCTCCTTGTGCTATAGTGTGCTTTAAAAAAACATTTTTTCTAGGGACAGAAAACTATAGGTAGGGAGAGTGTCAGTGTGTTTTACTGTGCGAATCCTTGTTTCTAGGGACAGGGAAGGACAGTGAGGGAATTCTCCTTGTGCTATAGTGTGCTTTAAAAAAACATTTTTTCTAGGGACAGAAAACTATAGGTAGGGAGAGTGTCAGTGTGTTTTACTGTGCGAATCCTTGTTTCTAGGGACAGGGAAGGACAGTGAGGGAATTCTCCTTGTGCTATAGTGTGCTTTAAAAAAAACATTTTTTCTAGGGACAGAAAACTATAGGTAGGGAGAGTGTCAGTGTGTTTTACTGTGCGAATCCTTGTTTCTAGGGACAGGGAAGGACAGTGAGGGAATTCTCCTTGTGCTATAGTGTGCTTTAAAAAAACATTTTTTCTAGGGACAGAAAACTATAGGTAGGGAGAGTGTCAGTGTGTTTTACTGTGCGAATCCTTGTTTCTAGGGACAGGGAAGGACAGTGAGGGAATTCTCCTTGTGCTATAGTGTGCTTTAAAAAAACATTTTTTCTAGGGACAGAAAACTATAGGTAGGAAGAGTGTCAGTTTCTTTCACTGTGATAATCCTTGTTTCTAGGGACAAAGAAGGAAAGTGAGGGAAATTCTCCTTGTGCTATAGTGTGCTTTAAAAAAACATTTTTTCTAGGGACAGAAAACTATAGGTAGGAAGAGTGTCAGTTTCTTTCACTGTGATAATCCTTGTTTCTAGGGACAGGGAAGGACAGTGAGGGAAATTCTCCTTGTGCTATAGTGTGCTAAAGCATTCCTCATCAACCATCTTTGAAATCCTTGTTTTTTTGGACAGTCAGGGAAATTGTCGTGCTATTCTGTGCAAAAGCAATCATCCTCAACCATATTTAGAAATCCTTAAGTAAAGGGACAGAGAAGGACACCTGAAGGTAGCCCTTATTGCTTTTTTCCCATCTCCCTGCAGGCCATCTATTAGAATGTCTGGAAGGCAAACAAGGAGAGGCAGACAGTCAGGAGGCAATAAAAGAGGGCAAGCAGGCTCTCTGTCTGGGGGCAACAGTGCTGGTCGTGGACGCGGTGCATTGTCATCAGCACATGGCCATGGGACACGCTTGTCCTTCTTTTCGGCAGCTGGACATGTTGAGCCACATCATGCCGAAGACTTGGTAGAGTGGATGACCAAGCCCTCCTCCTCCTCCTCATCCTCTCTCACCCAGGCTCAGGGTACTGGAAAAGCAGCTGCCAAAGCGTCCTCTTCCCTGGTATCAATGTCAGACTCATCATCAGTCACTCCTTCCCTAGACCCACCATGTCCTCCTCCTGAGGAGTCCCCCGAACTGTTTGAGCACAGTGTTGGGTACATGCTCCAGGAGGATGCCCAGCGTTTCGAAGGGTCTGATGATGAAACCCAGCTACAGGAAGGCAGTAGCGTGAGAGCAGACAGAGGGGATGCTCAAGAAGGACACCAATCTGGCAGTCATGTTCCAGCAGCTGCAGCATACTGCCAGATTGGCTCCAGTGATGAGGAGGGAGGGGATGATGAGGTCACTGACTCCACGTGGGTGCCTAATAGGAGAGAGGAGGAGGAGGAGGATGAGGAGGAGGCACATCTCCAACGAGGCAGGATGCCTTTTGGTGGCCAGCGTAAGGGCAGTACACCGACGGAATCACACCGCAGAGCTCCGCCTGTGCAGGGCGCTGCCTCTGCCAGTCATTCAAAAAGTTCTTTGGTGTGGGCCTTTTTTGAGGCTAGTGCATCAGATCGCACAGCTGCTGTTTGCAACATATGTCTCAAGCGTATATCGCGTGGCCAAAACATCAGCCGCTTGGGTACCACATGCCTGACCAGACATATGTTGACCTGCCATGCAGCTCGTTGGCAAGCCTACCTCAAAGACCCACACCAAAGAACAAAGCGGACCTCTCCTTGCACTGCATCAGCTGGGATCTCCAACCCCACTATAACTTCAGTCCTCTCTGAAACATGCACTGAGAGGAATGAAGGTGTAGAATTAGGTGTGTCACAGCCAAGTACTTGCGGCCACTCTGCTAGCAGTACACCGACGTCCGATTCTAGCAGGCAAATTTCCCTGCCCCAGCTGCTGGACCGTCGAAAGAAGTTCACTCCCAGCCATCCACATGCCCAGCGGTTGAATGCTAGCTTGGCTAAATTGCTAGCGCTTCAACTGCTGCCTTTTCAGTTGGTAGACTCGGCCCCCTTCCGTGAGTTTGTGCAATGTGCGGTTCCTCAGTGGCAGGTTCCCAAACGCCACTTTTTCTCACGGAAGGCTATTCCGGCTCTCTACCGGCATGTGGAAGGCAATGTCTTGGCCTCGCTGGACAGGGCGGTCAGCGGTAAGGTGCATATTACCGCTGACTCATGGTCCAGCAGGCATTGACAGGGACGTTACCTTTCTTTCACGGCCCATTGGGTCACTCTTTTGGCAGCTGGGAAGGATGCAGGACAAGGTGCAGTAGTGTTGGAGGTTGTTCCACCGCCACGCCTCCAAAATGCTACTACTGGTTGTGACACACCTCTCTCCTCCACCCCCTCCTCTTCTTCTTCCTCCATGGCCTCTTCCTGTGGTTTGTCCTCGGAACCAGCGGTGCTCCGTAGGCGTTCAAGGGGCTACGCAAGTACGCAGGCAAAAAGATGCCATGCCGTGCTTGCGCTGGTGTGTTTGGGGGACAGAAGCCACACTGAGGCAGAGGTCCTGTCTGCTCTGCAGGGCCAGGCCGAGAGGTGGTTGACGCCACGCCAGCTTAAGCCAGGAATGGTGGTTTGCGACAATGGCACCAACCTCCTCTCCGCCCTCTGACAGGGACAACTGACCCATGTGCCCTGTGTGGCTCACGTCCTTAACCTGGTGGTGCAGCGGTTCTTGGGCAGGTACCCGGGCTTACAGGATGTCCTGAGGCAGGCCAGGAAAGTCTGTGTGCATTTCCGCAGATCTTATAATGCCAGTGCTCGCCTGGCTGAGCTGCAAAAGGAGTTGAACCTGCCCAAGAACTGCCTTATATGTGACATGCCCACCAGGTGGAACTCAACGTTGGCCATGCTGCAGCGGCTGCACACGCAGCAGAGGGCCATCAATGAGTACCTGTGCGACTACGGCACCAGGACAGGGTCAGGGGAGCTTGGTTTTTTTTCTCCACGCCAGTGGGGCATGATCAGGGATGCATGCACTGTCCTGGCACCATTTGAGGAGGCCACGAGGATGGTGAGCAGTGACAGTGCATGCATCAGTGACACTGTACCTCTTGTCCACCTGTTGGAGCACACGCTGCGTGGAATAATGGACAGGGCACTTGAGGCAGAACAGAGGCAGGAAGAGGAGGACTTCCTTGCCTCTCAAGGCCCCCTTTACCCAGACAGTGTTCCTTCTGTCCCACCCATCGCACAGGAAGAGGAGGAGGAGGAGGAGGAGGAGGATTGTGTCAGCATGGAGGTGGAGGCTGGCACTCAGCATCATCAGCAGCAGTCTTTTAGGGATGATTTACAGTCCCAAGAAACCAGTGGACTTGTACGTGGCTGGGAGGAGGTGGCTGCGGATCATGTCGTCCTTAGTGACCCAGAGGACTCCGGAGCGAATGCCTCAGCAAACCTACGCTGCATGGCCTCCCTGATCCTGCAAAGTCTGCGGAAGGATCCTCGTATTCTTCGGATCAAGGAGAGGGACCATTACTGGCTGGCCACTCTCCTTGATCCACGGTACAAGGGTAAGGTTGCGGACCTTATGTTACCGTCGCAGAGGGAGCAGAGGATGAGACAACTCCGGGAGGCCTTGCAGAAAGGTCTGTGCAACGCGTTCCCAGAGACTGGGAGGTTACAAACTCCTGGTCCTGGACAACGAGTTGCTGAGGCTTCGGCCAGTCAAAGAAGGAGCGGTGGGGAAGGTGGCCGTCTGACCGATGCGATCAGACAATTCTTTAGTCCGCAGCCCCAAAGTATGATTGGTTCCAGCAACCATCGCCAGCGTCTGATAAACATGGTGCAGGAATATCTAGGGGCAAGGTCAGACTTGGACACCTTCCCCACCGAAAATCCTCTGGCTTACTGGGTCTTGAGGATGGATCACTGGCCAGAGCTTGCACAGTATGCAATTGAGCTACTGGCCTGTCCTGCATCCAGCGTTCTTTCGGAACGCACATTCAGTGCTGCTGGAGGATTTGTCACGGATCACAGGGTGCGCCTGTCCACCGACTCGGTTGATCGACTGACTTTCATCAAGATGAACCAGTCTTGGATCACCACCAGCTACCACACACCTGATGCTGATATAACAGACTAATTGATTTTAACATGTCACATCCCTTCAAGACTGATGCTGATGCTGAGTGCCTGTGCTGTTATGTTGACTGGCTATCCTCCTCCTCCGAGTCCTCAATGATACGATTGATGATGATAGCTTGGAAGATCATTTTTGTTTATGGGTGCCGCCACCAGTGGCTAAGGCCCAATTTTTCAGCCCCTGTTTTACAGGGGCGTGTAATTACAATTTTTTTAGCAATAATTTGCCATAGGGCTCATTGCTGTAATCCAAGTACAGTATCTGTGAGGGGTTGGAGTGTTGTGGCACCAGTGCCTAAGGCCCAATTTTTCAGACCCTGTTTAACAGGGGCGTG
Organism: Rana muscosa; assembly: GCA_029206835.1. Taxonomy (NCBI): domain Eukaryota; kingdom Metazoa; phylum Chordata; class Amphibia; order Anura; family Ranidae; genus Rana; species Rana muscosa. Next base: position 173,952,927 of record CM055123.1, read on the forward strand.
TCATTACAATTTTTGAAGCAATACTTTGCAACAGGGCTCATTGCTGTGCTCCAAGTACAGTATCTGTGAGGGGTTGTAGTGTTGTGCCACCAGTGCCTAAGGCCCAATTTTTCAGCCCCTGTTCAACAGGGGCATGCAATTACAATTCTTGATCTAATAATTCACAGCAGGGCCCATTGCTGCACCCACCAAGAGTAACTCTGAGGGCTTACAGTGTTGTGGCAACGCCACCACCACCACCACCACGAAAGGCCCAATTTTTCAGCCCCTGTTCAAAAGGGGCATGTAATTACAATTCTTGATCTAATAATTCACAGCAGGGCCCATTGCTGCACCCACCAAGAGTAACTCTGAGGGCTTACAGTGTTGTGGCAACACCACCACCACCACCACCACCACCACGAAAGGCCCAATTTTTCAGCCCCTGTTCAACAGGGGCATGCAATTACAATTCTTGATCTAATAATTCACAGCAGGGCCCATTGCTGCACCCACCAAGAGTAACTCTGAGGGCTTACAGTGTTGTGGCAACGCCACCACCACCACCACCACGAAAGGCCCAATTTTTCAGCCCCTGTTCAAAAGGGGCATGTAATTACAATTCTTGATCTAATAATTCACAGCAGGGCCCATTCCTGCACCCACCAAGAGTAACTCTGAGGGCTTACAGTGTTGTGGCAACACCACCACCACCACCACCACCACGAAAGGCCCAATTTTTCAGCCCCTGTTCAACAGGGGCATGCAATTACAATTCTTGATCTAATAATTCACAGCAGGGCCCATTCCTGCACCCACCAAGAGTAACTCTGAGGGCTTACAGTGTTGTGGCAACACCACCACCACCACCACCACCACGAAAGGCCCAATTTTTCAGCCCCTGTTCAACAGGGGCATGCAATTACAATTCTTGATCTAATAATTCACAGCAGGGCCCATTGCTGCACCCACCAAGAGTAACTGTCAGGGCTTACAGTGTTGTGGCACCAGCACCACCATCAAAGGCCCAATTTTTACTACCACTGTTCAACAATTATATGTAATTAAAATTCCTGATATAATAGTTGACAGCAGGGCGTTCCAGCACCAACCAAGAGTAACTGTGAGTGCTTACAGTGTTGTGCCAACACCAACAACTAAGGGGCCTATTTCTGCAGAGTATATACGGCAGGTCCCTACTTTCAAACATCCAACTTACAAACGACTCCTACTTGCAAACGCAAGAAGACAACAGGAAGTGAGAGGAAATCTACCACTAGGAAGGAAAATTCTCTCCTGTAAGAATAAATATGGGAGAAAGGTGTCTCCTCTGTACTGATGCTTTATCAGCAATCCTTGCTTCAAGAAAAACACCACATTTCAAAAACAGTTGTCATTGGGACGGAAAGTGAGGTGAAATGTTCTGAACAGGGGCACAGACAGCAAAACAAATGTTACAGGGGTGATAACCCTTACCTATGTTTTCCAAAAAGTTTAAAAATAGATTTTTGGGCTGGAGCTACACTTCAACAATGTACCTGTTCAAAATTACAAACAGATTCTACATAAGAACAAACCTACAGTCCCTGTCTTGTATGCACCGCCTGTATACGGCTGTTCAGAGTATATAGGGCCTTTTTTATTTTATGTGCGGGGTTCCCCTTAATATCCATACAAGACCCAAAGGGGCTGGTAATGGGCTGGGGTAGGGGGGGGGGTCATGGGGTAGCTATGCCATTTTTCTTAAAGATTTTCATCCATATTACCGGGACCAGACATTACATTAAAGCCGCAAGCAGTTTTAAATGGCTTTTTTTCCCTTTAGAAGTGTCATTTTGTGCAGGGACAGTTCTAAACACGGGAAACACGTGGCACTTCACAGGCATACTTTAGACACCCCCCAGGTACGATATTTAAAGGAATATTTGACTTTTTTTTTTTCACTTTATGCATCATTAAAATGACTGCTCCCGAAAAACGACCGTTTTTAAAACTTCTTTTTGCATTGATACATGTCCCCTGGTGCAGAACCCGGGTTCCCAAACCCTTTTTAGGACAATAACATGCATAATAGTTGTTATAATTAGCACTTTAGAATTCGAACGTTCGCATCCATTGTATTTAATAGGGTTCTAATGTTCGTACGAACTTTCGGTCCGTTCGCGGGTTCTGGTGCGAACCGAACCCGGGGGTGTTCGGCTCATCACTAATCACAGGCAGTGAGACATTCCCCGATCTCTGCAGCCGCACATTGGGACAATGTCTCACTGCCTGTGATTAGCGCAGCGCAGTGCCGACTTCCTGGCGGGCTCTGCACATGGGCTGTGTGAACACGCCGGAGCTCATCCTTAATATCTAGTACTGCCAAGTGCCCGGCCACCTAGTGGTAGAAGAGAAAAGTACGACAAGGCCGAACTTTGTTAGAGATCCATTGATTTCTCCCTATCAACCAGGGCAATGACTCCTGGCAAGTAAATTTGTGAGGAGCATCCGTGCCTAAACCCCAGGGTGCTTCACTAGTTTTGTCAATATTAGCTTCAAATGCTTTGTCAGGAATTATTAGAAAGGGTTAATGTAATATGCTGTACAATTGTTTTCATGCAGATTTTAATTGCAGTGTTCTTTTGTCCATAATTTAGTCCCTTTTATAGGGATTTTTTATTGAATATTTGAAATAATAAATTATCTGTTTTTACTTGTAGATTTTCCTTGGTGTGGTACCGTTAAAGTCCTACTTTGTTGTGTGTCATTAGGGATTTCACCTTCTGCATATGGAATCATTAAGGACGTGCTACCAGTAAATCCATTATATAACACAAGAGAAGAACCTTTGTCCTTCTCCCCCCAATTTCCATGGCTTGCCAGATGCTTGTCCTAAGGATACAGTAAAATTATTTATATAATTTAGCCAACTAGTTAAATCAGAGTTCCACCCAAACATGGAACTTCCACTCATCGGATTCCTCCCCCCCTCCGGTGCCACAATTGGCACCTTTCGGGGGTGGGGGACAGGATACCTTTGACAGGTATCCTTTCCCATTCCGGGAGTCCGGGCTGTGGCCCGTGACGTCACCGCTTGGCTCCCTCCTCCTCCCCCGGCCGCCTGACCAGTAGGAGAGAGGAGCAGGCCTTGCACATGCGCAGTAGGGTTCCCGGCTTGAAGCCGAAAGGCTACACTGCCGGGTAGCCTTATCCTCAATGGCGGCGGCAGCACTCGACAGCTGATGGAAACATCAGCTGCGGGTGCCAACATCGCTGGACTCCAGGACAGGTAAGTGTCCATTTATTAAAATCCAGCAGCTGCAGTATGTGTAGCTGCTGTTTTTTAAATTTTTTGGGTGGAACACCCAAAAATGGAACTTCCACTTTTTGGAATCCCCCCCCCCCCCCTCCGGTGTCACATTTGGCACCTTTCAGGGGGGAGGAGGGAGCAGATACCTGAGTAATCCAGGTATTTGCTCCCACTACCAGGCATAGATCACCGCAGTGACCTACACCATGTCCGACGCCTACTCCGTCCCCCCTGCTGTCTTCTGGGAGACACACAGGTCCCAGGAGACAGAAGGACCAGTGGGATCGCGCAGCGTGACTCGCGCATGCGCAGTAGGGAACCAGGAAGTGAAGCCGCAAGGGAAAGATCGGGGAAAGATCGAGGGAAAGATCGGCTTCGGGTGCCGACATCGCAGGCGCCCTGGACCGGTAAGTGTCCATATTTTAAAAGTCAGCAGCTGCAGTATTTGTAGCTGCTGACTTTTGATATTTATTTTTTTAGGCGGAATTCCGCTTTAAGGACTAATTCTACCTTTTGCAAAAAAACAATAAATGCACCCACACTGATGAATAAAATGTGCATTTATTACTGTATTGCTTTTGAGCCTGCAAAACATTACAACTGCAATGAATGGATCTTGGGCGCAATGCAGGTCTGTACTAAGGTATGGACCTTTAGTTAAGGGGCTGGACAAAGTAACGGTGGACTATAAGGCTCTATCCACACCTGAGCATATTGATTTTCTGGCGTTTTTCAGGTGTCTTTTTAAGCTTTTTTTTCAGCTTTTTAGAAGTGTATTACAAGCGTTTTACAGCTTCAGGCGTTTTTGTTTAGTCAATAAAAAGCACTAGGGGTAGGAGAAGGAAAGGAAATTTGAGGTGGAGAACTGCTATTTGTGTGTTTTACGAGCGTTTTTCTGCTCAAGTCAGGCTTTTCTATTGAAGTCTATGGGGCCAAAAAACGCTTGTAATCTGCCAAAAATATGTATTTTTTGGGCTTCAGGCATTTTGCCTCAGGCGACAAAACGCTCATATGTGAACAGGGGCCAATGAAATGAACGGGATTTTGCTTGTTGGGCATTTTGGAGCTTGTAAAAACGCTCAGGTGTGAACAGAGCCTCAGTACAGTTGGTGACGTCAGATGGGGAGCTGTAGTCTCTATTCACAGATCTGCCCATACAGCTGCAGGGAAAAATAAATGACGAGATCCTGCAGGGAGAAGGAGCCCCATATTCAGTGAGGCCTGTGGGTGCGGGGCTGCAAACTGTGAACATGTTTCATGTTACACCTTAAATATGAATCCTGGTCAGAAAGGTGGACTTATCCTTTAATCAGAAGGTATGGATGTATCCATTTATGCTATCATTTTACACTTTGGGTCCTTTCACACTGGGCAGATCCATTTGACGAACTCCGCTTGCTCGGCAGGAAATTAATCCGCTGATCCCCGTTTTAACAGGTGGATGACAGGTCTGTCTCCGCTCACTGTGCTGAGATTGACCTGTCAGAGTCCTCTTTAGGGAGATCGGATGAAAACAGATCTTCTGTTCGTTTTTATCCGATCCGATCCCCCAGACGGATGAAAAATAGGGCATCCATCCATCTGAATTTGAGAGAAAGGATCGGATCGGATAGCAGTGGGTGTCAGCGGACATGTCACCGCTGATATCCGCTCCCCCATAGGGGGGAATGGAGTGTCCGATCAGGTCCACCTGAAAAACGGACAGGCGGACCTGATCAGAAAGCCTGTGTGAAAGAGGCTTTACTGAAAATGTAAAAGCTTTGTGTAAGGTTGTAGGGCAAATACATATTTTGTTGTATCTAAAAACCAAATCATTTATGAACATATAAAGTTATGTATGGCATGGAGGTTTAAAGTGGTAGTAAACTCCGCTTTTTATTTTTTTACCTACATGTACCGTATTTTTCGCTCCATAAGACGCACCTGACCATAAGACGCACCTAGGTTTTAGAGGAGGAAAACAAGAAAAAAAATATTCTGAACCAAATGGTGTACTAAAATATTTACCAGTGCCCAAGAAATGCAGCCTTACCAGTGCCAATTAAATGCAGCCTTACCAGTGCCAATAAAATGCAGCCTGACCTATGCCAATAAAATGCAGCCTGACCTATGCCAATAAAATGCAGTCTGATCTGTGCCATGAAATGCAGCCTGATCTGTGCCATGAAATGCAGCCTGATCTGTGCCATGAAATGCAGCCTGATCTGTGCCACCTCCACCTCGCACAGACTGGCATTCCTTATGCATCCACCTGTCACTCAGAAGACAGAGCAGCCCGAGCGCCGTACTCCATTCAGCCGCTCGGGCTGCTCTGTCTTTGGTCTTCTGTGAGTGACAGGCCCAGCGAGAGATCGGCCGGTGCTCGCGGGAGACATGGCGGCAGCGACGGGGGGCTAGTCATTATTCGCTCCAATTTTTTGGGGGGAAAAAAGTGCATCTTATGGAGCGAAAAATACGGTAAGTCTTTAATAAGGCTTACCTTTAGGTATAGTGAATATCTCCTAAATGTGCATTGTTTAGAAGATATTTACATGTGTAGCAGCCTATGACGTCAATGGCGCATGCGCACTATGGTCTCAATGGAGGTCACACTGGAGTATGCAGTCCATTGAGAGAGCTGTAAATCGAATCACGACTGATTTCTCAAGCTAGGATCATGAACTCCAGTCCTGTGATACACTCAGTATTCAATGTATCAACTGAGCACTCAGCAGTGTTTTGGCTATTTTACTACCTCACTTAATCCCTTGATCCTGTCTGAGATTATAAATAAAATAAGTGAGTACAACCTTTTGTCTATAGCCAATCTAGCCAATGCTGATGATGCTATTACCAATAAAGTTAACAAATGATAAAAACTGTGCTAAAAAAAATAAAGATCTAATTTATTTATACAGAAAAGAAGCTGGCTATTAATCAAATCAACATAGGCGTGCACAGCCTATTGCATTAGGGTGTGCACCCAAAGCTCAAACACACGTTTGTGTGTGTGTGTGTGTGTGTATATATATATATATATACACACACACACTATATTGTCAAAAGTATTAAGACGCCTGCCTTTACACACACATGAACTTTAATGACATCCCAGTCACCGCTGACATCCGACGCTCCATAGAGTTGTATGGAGCGCCCGTTCAGGTCCACCAAAAAGACTGACAGGCGGACCTAAACTAAGGTGACCAGATTTTTTAAATGAAATCCGGGGACATATTTTTTTTTTTACTAGTAATGGCGGCAATCAGTGACTCAATGCCCGTCGGTGCCGCTGTCGCCGCCGCCGCCGCCCGCCTCACAGCCTGTCAAGTCTTACTCTCGGGGCCCCGGCTACTACTGGGTGGGGAGCGGAGGAAGATCACTCCACCAGGGAAGGCAAGGAGATAAGCAGGCAGGCGGCTGGCTGGGACTTGAGCCAAGGCAGAAGAACATGCGAGCGGAGCTGAATGGGCATGCACCCGAAACTGAAGAAATATTCCCTCCGCTCCGACCAGCACATGATCATCAGAAAGGGGCACAGATAATGGAAAACAATACACCCCCCTAAGCTAGTAGAAGTGCGGGGGTGTGTAATTCTGATTTATTTTTTTATTCTGCACTGACTATCTTTTAAATTGCCCCAGCACCTGTTCAAATCCAATCCAGGGACAGACTTGGTCTGGGGACAGTGTCCTCAATCCAGGGACTGTCCCCTGAAACCGGGGATGTCTGGTCACCCTAACCTAAACGGTCCGCCCGTGTGAAAGGGGCCTTATACAGTATGTCTTATTTTCAGTGTGATGTGTATTATATGTGTTGTTACATATCACAGAGACTGGTATTGTGGTAATATTGAAGTTTATTGAGATTTTCATACATTAGAGGGTTCCACCATTATTGTTAAGTTATTAAACAAGGTGAACCAATATCTGCGCTGACAATGGTGAAAATGAAATAAATAAAGTGAATAAAGCAGCCAGCACAGTCTGTTGATAAGCAAACGTCAAAAAATAATAGTCCAAAAATGCAGCGCTTAATAATAATATGTGAATAACAGTCCAAAGTGCACTAATCAGTAATCAGCATAAACAGCATAAGATGAAGTGGATATGGAAACTGATGAAGAAACCACCACCAAAACTTCAGTGTGCAAAGACACAGCACACCACACCAAACGTGCTCACAATCTGCTTACCAGAAGGTAAATAAACACAAGCGATGTATGTATGGTTGCAGATGGTCAATGATGGACTCAGCTATCCAAACTTGATGGGTCAATATCAAAAAATGGTCAGCATCCCCAGCATTAGAAGGGCATCCAGGACTTGGTATAAGATGGAGATGTTATGCAGTCCTCAACAGAAAGTATTAACCCAATAAAGAGGAAAGACCAGCATAGTGAAGCCCGTAAGGTAAAAATGACAGACTTTAATGTATTCTACTTACAGGTAATAACGATCATCATGACATAAATATATCCGCGATTTTCAGCGTGCTTGCATTGGCCAGCATTCTGGTCTTCTGAATTCTGGGCTCAAAGAGAGAAAAAGACATGGCTCTGTCTTGCTTTTATATCCCCTCTCTGCCCAACCCAGTTTAAGTAAAAAAAATACACCCATAAAGAGATTTTTGTAAGGTTTTATCACTCTCAGTCAATGGAGGGCTCTCTTAAATGGATACAATTCTCAAAATACTGCAAAGCTGAGGGGTCATCAACTGTCACAAAAGACAGATAGTCCCAGCAGCCTCCCAATCTCAATTGACTGCTTTGAAGTGACTCCCTCCAGGCAAGGGAGTAACATCTGTAACAGAGTACAGTAAAACCTTGGATTGCGAGCATAATTTGTTCCAGAAACATGCTTGTAATCCAAAGCACTTGTATATCAAAGCAAATTTGCCCATAACAAATAATGGAAACTCAAATGATTCATTCCACAACCATTTATTCATAAGTCCTTCAGTTTATAGTCCATATAAAAAGATTATAGCAATGTGACCAGGTTGTGTAACCATAAAATGTCCATCCACAAATGGAAGCCTCCACAAGGGGATTAGAAGCAAAATTCAACAGGAGCTACAGAGTATAAAGGAGAAGAGAGACGCCTCTAAGTGTAGCAATATGTTGCTAAATGTTGTACCTTAAAATGTAAGCATTTTGCTACACTTTGATCCGCCTCTCTTCTCTTTTATACTCAGTTGTGACATGACGCTACTTTTAAATCAAGACATTGCTTGTATATCAAGTCAAAATGTATTAAAAAATGTTGCTTGTCTTGCAAAACGCTCTCAAACCAAGGTTTTACTGTATTTAAAGTGAATGTAAACCCACCACTAAACGAATGAAACAGTATTAATGTGTACTGTATATACAGTCAGGTCCATAAATATTGGGACATCGACACAATTCTAATCTTTTTGGCTCTATACACCACCACAATGGATTTGAAATTAAACGAGCAAGGTGTGCTTTAACTGCAGACTTTCAGCTTTAATTTGAGGGTATTTACATCCAAATCAGGTGAACGGTATAGGAATTACAACAGTTTGTATATGTGCCTCCCACTTTTTAAGGGACAAAAAGTAATAGGACAGATTAACAATCATAAATCAAACTTTCACTTTTTAATACTTGGTTGCAAATCCTTTGCAGGCAATTACAGCCTGAAGTCTGGAACGCATAGACATTACCAGACGTTGGGTTTCATCCCTGGTGATGCTCTGCCAGGCCTCTACTGCAACTGTCTTCAGTTCCTGCTGGTTCTTGGGGCATTTTCCCTTCAGTTTTGTCTTCAGCAAGTGAAATGCATAGTCAATCGGATTCAGGTCAGGTGATTGACTTGGACATTGCATAACATTCCACTTCTTTCCCTTAAAAAACTCTTTGGTTGCTTTTGCAGTATGCTTCGGGTCATTGTCCATCTGCACTATGAAGCGCCGTCCAATGAGTTCTGAATTATTTGGATGAATATGAGCAGATAATATTGCCCCAAACACTTCAGAATTCATCCTGCTGCTTTTGTCAGCAGTCACATCATCAATGAATACAAGAGAACCAGTTCCATTGGCAGCCATACATGCCCACGCCATGACACTACCACCACCATGCTTCACCGATGAGGTGGTATGCTTTGGATCATGAGCAGTTCCTTTCCTTCTCCATACTCTTATCTTCCCATCACTCTGGTACAAGTTGATCTTGGTCTCATCTGTCCATAGGATGTTGTTCCAGAACTGTGAAGGCTTTTTTAGATGTTGTTTGGCAAACTCTAATCTGGCCTTCCTGTTTTTGAGGCTCACCAATGGTTTACATCTTGTGGTGAACCCTCTGTATTCACTCTGGTGAAGTCTTCTCTTGATTGTTGACTTTAACACACATGCATCTACCTCCTGGAGAGTGTTCTTCATCTGGCCAACTGTTGTGAAGGGTGTTTTCTTCACCAGGAAAATAATTATTCGGTCATCCACCACAGTTGTTTTCGTGGTCTTTCGGGTCTTTTGGTGTTGCTCAGCTCACCGGTGCGTTCTTTCTTTTTAAGGATGTTCCAAACAGTCGATTTGGCCACACCTAATGTTTTTGCTATCTCTCTGATGGGTTTGTTTTGTTTTCAGCCTAATGATGGTTTGCTTCACTGATAGTGACAGCTCTTTGGTTCTCATATTGACAGGAACAGATTCCAAATGCAAATAGCACACTTGAAATGAACTCTGGACCTTATATCTGCTCATTGTAAATGGGATAATGAGGGAATAACACACACCTGGCCATGGAACAGCTCAGCAGCCAATTGTCCCATTACTTTTGGTCCCTTAAAAAGTGGGAGGCACATATACAATCTGTTGTAATTCCTACACCGTTCACCTGATTTGGATGTAAATACCCTCAAATTAAAGCTGAAAGTCTGCAGTTAAATCACATCTTGTTCGTTTAATTTCAATTCCATTGTGGTGGTGTATAGAGCCAAAAATATTAGAATTGTGTAGATGTCCAAATATTTATGGACCTGACTGTACATACATGCAAGCCCACCTCTACGCTCTCCTACTCTTTTTGAGTTTTGAGTAACATCCAGTCAAAACTCAGGAAAGGCACCACATGACTTCAGCATGCCCAATCATGCTGAGGTGTGGAGCAGCCAATCCTGGGAGAGCTGGAGAAGAAAGGAGGAGGGATGTGAAGCTGGAATCGTAACACTCTCTCTATCTCTCATGCCATGCATGAGATAAAGAAATCAGATGTCAGTCACAGCAGTGGGGATGTGGCAACACAAACTTATCTGTGTGTTGTTTTTTATCTTACTAAAAAAAAGACAAGAGGATTGCTCAGAACTGGATTAACTCTTCGTGGCAAGACTGGGCACAGATGACTTGACATCCTTTACTGTACCAGGTAAAAGTCTTCATTAAAAAAAAAAAAACTTCAGGTTTACATCCACTTTAACATTACAGTGTTCAGAGAATACATCTTTGAACCAGTTGGCCTAGTGGGACAATGGACTTTTTCCATAGAGAATGTCCAGGCAGTGTTCTAAAACTTTTAAGCCATACTGTATGTCAAAAGTTTACTGTATGTCAAATTATTAATAATGACTATCATTAATGTAATATGAAGGTAAAAATCATGGTAGGCCTCATATTTCCACATCAGCAGTTCTTTAGATTCAGAGTCGTTTTACAATTGCAACAATTGTCTTGCTGCTGCCTCACACACAGCTCAAAACAGAATCTTGTGAACTCTGTAATGCCCCATACACACGATCGTTTTTCATGCCGTTAAAAATGCCATTTTAAAAAATGGCCATTAAAAATGATCGTGTGTAGGCTCCAGAGCATTTTTAACGACGTGAAAAACGGCCATTAAAAATTCCGGACATGCTCTCTTTTTTCACGTCGTTTTTCATGTCGTTTTTTTTAACGACGTGAAAAACGATAGTGTGTATGCTTTCACGACGTGAAAAAAAACGCGCATGCTCAGAATCAAGTATGAGACGGGAGCGCTCGTTCTGGTAAAACTAGCGTTCGTAATGGAGATAGCACATTCATTACACAGTAACGGACTGAAAAGCGCGAATCGTCGCTCAACAAACTTTACTAACATGAAGGGTGGCGCCATTCGAACGGAACTTCCCCTTTATAGTGCCGTCGTACGTGTTGAACGTCACTGCGCTTTGCTTGATCGTTTTTTTTAATGATAGTGTGTACGCAAGGCAGGCTTGAGAGGAAACATGAAAAAAACGAGGAGAAAAACGTCGGTTTAAAAAATGACATTAAAAACGATCGTGTGTACGGGGCATTATGCCCCGTACACACGATCGTTTTTCATGCCGTTAAAAATGCCATTTTTAAAAATGGCCATTAAAAATGATCGTGTGTAGGCTCCAGAGCATTTTTAACGACGTGAAAAACGGGCATTAAAAATTCCGGACATGCTCTCTTTTTTCACGTCGTTTTTCATGTCGTTTTTTTTAACGACGTGAAAAACGATAGTGTGTATGCTTTCACGACGTGAAAAAAAACGCACATGCTCAGAAGCAACTATGAGACGGGAGCGCTCGTTTTGGTAAAGCTAATGTTGGAAATGGAGATGGCACATTCGTCACGGTGGAATTAATAGCATCGTTTTAATGCAGCGCATTCCGTTCTTCTTTTGACATTGAGAGTTTTATGCCAAACTTGTTTCTAAAGTAATTCCAAATTGCTCTAATGATTTTAAAATATTTTTTATAAGCCGCACCTCCCTCCTAAATAATACTAATAATAATAAAATAAGTTAATTCTTCTTTTTTCTTTAAATTTTATATTATTTTTGGTTATTTTTTTTTGGCCTTTTTTTAAGTATTTTGGCTTAAATTATTCTTGTGTAAAGTTACCACAACAACCTTCCAAATGTGTCTCATTTGGCCTCAGGGAGGTTTGTGTCCCCTGATAATAACAATAATATAATTTGAGATGTCCCTGCCTGCTTCCTAGCAAGCTCTCTTTTGAAATACAAATCACATAGTCAAGTATTTAAAGGGTATTTAATGTTTATTTCAGAACATTAACAAATTAAAGTGGAAGGCAGCACTGAAGAGCCTGCTTGCATTTGTGCATCCATTTGACCCCACAACAACCATACAAGATGTCCAAACCAAAATAGAGATTAGATCCCCCCAAAAAATGAGCCCAATCTTGTCTTGAGCTCCCAGAGGTCAGGAGCCACAGCAGATAAGTCCTATATGGCCCCAGTCTGTGGTACTACAGCAGGCATTATTTTCTCCTCTTCCTTGTAGCCTTCTCTCCAGCCTTCTCTGCAGCCTTGGTTGGTTTCTTCCTTGGAGGCTGGGGATCAGGAGGAGAGGTTGTGGCAGGAGGAGTAGTAGGAGGAGGAGGTGGAGGAGTAGGGACAACCTCCGTTATGTCCGTGTACCTAGTGAGTTCACCCAGCACGCCCTTATTGATGACTTTCAATAGCAGGGTCTCACTGTAAATTTTTTGCTGCAACTCCATTTGCCCTAGTTTGTGGGCGAGGACTGCGGCAAATCCCTCTTCAACAGAGGGTGCCTCTCTGAGGGCCGCTGTTGCCTCTCTGAGGAAGGCCCTGGTTTCCTCCTCCACCTGCCTACCTCTCCTTGGCCCTCGTGGTTTAACTACCAGGGGAGGCATCTGGGCTCTTGTGCTGGGCCCAGCCTCCTCCTGGGTGCCACTGGGCCCAGCCTCCTCCTGGGTGCCCCTGGGCCCTGCCTCCTCCTGGGTGCCACTGGGCCCAGCCTCCTCCTGATCCCCAACATCACCCTCTTCCTGGCTCTGCTCTGGCTGTAAAAAAAGAAAGGGACATTATTTATTTTGCCACATCATCATTCACAGACATTGTTCACCTCTAGACATTGTTGAAATCAATGCCAAAAGTTATGTCCTTTTCATTGATTACGCATCCTGGTTTTGTTGTCTTGGACACATAAAATTAGCCCACTACTGTATCTTGCTCTTCACAAACTTTATTGGTAGAAGTGTACATACCTTTAACAATAATAACATCTATTTAAAATCTACAATTTTGTACGATAGAAATATAGATAGCAAAACTTTACCTGGCTCCATATCTCCAAATCTGCCTCCTCAAGGCCCTGATCTTGATCCTCAGAGGAAGCCAGAGCAGGGTTGACAGGAAGGCTGGAGGACTGGCTGCAGGGAAGGCTGGAGGGTTGGGTACAAGGAAGGCTGGATTGACCTCTGGGGGGAAGGGTGGAGAGAGATTCCCACACTTCCAGCTGGTCATCCAGAAAAGCAAGCTTACTGTAGTACCACAGACTGGGTTTATAAACCTTATCTGCTGGTGCACCTGACCTCTGGGACCTCAGGACCATAGTCCTCTGGGTCCTGTATGTCCCTCTGATGGTCCCAATTTTGTTTTTGACATCTTGGAGAGTTGTTGTGGGTATCTTTGTTTGCACAAATGCAAGCAGGCTCTCCAGTGCTGCTTTCCTGGCGTCTTTATTTTTATTTCCGCCACTTTTGGTTTGCCATAATATAGGGAGCTCTTGCCATTTGTCGATGAACTCCCCCATGAAGTCTGGGTTTTTAAAAGTATTCATGATATCTGTAAAAGCGAGAAACCAAAATAAAAATATATTTCAGGCAACATTCCTCAACTGTGCATTGTCTACATATTTTGAGCACACAAATCTCCTCGTCTGATGAACCTCAAAAAGTAAAATTGTTAGGTACCTTGGTCACGACGTTCGTTGCTAACTCTCTCTCCCGAAAAATGAACGTATTTCCCAGACATGGATCTTCACTTTATATACACAGCGCATGCGTGAAACTCCGCACGCTTTCCCCGCCCCTGACGTTCGATATTGTACTTTCCCCGCCCCTTCTCGCTCGTAGTGCTGAACAAAACATGGCGGAGACACAGGTGGCTGAGATTACCTCTACAGAGGATGAAATTACAGAGGAGCCCAAATCAAGACCCAGGAGATATAAGGCATCCAACATGTCATTCGAGGAAATGGTGGAGATGGTCGCCATTTTAAAGAAGGAGGATTATGATGCCAAGCATGGTCCGTATAAAAGGCCTAATCTGGTCAAGTCCAGAATTATGGGCAAAGTGGTCAAAATTCTCCACCAAAAATTTGGGGTGTGCAGAACGAAGGAACAGCTCAGAAAACGATGGTCAGATCTGAAGTTGCGGGAGGCCGACCAATATAAAAGAATCAAGAAAGTTATATTAAAAAGTAAGTTGTTTTTTTTTGAGTTTCCATGGTACATATTATTTTCTTGTATTCTGTCGTGTATTTTTAACTTTCATATAGTACACTGAAAGATACCATCTTTTTTAGGTTCGTCCGCACAGTAAACGGACGTATTTTACCTCTTTCTCCGTACAGTTCCTCAAACGATGTTTTAGGATCATCCAGTGTGAACACCCATGTTTTTTTGTTTATTTGGGGGAGTACATTTGGGCCACACTTATTTTTGGTGTGCTAATCCAAAGGAGATTTGTTCATTTTGAAAAACGATATGCATGGTAATGTTAAAGGGAGTGAATGCTCAGCAGCTGATGAAACATCTGAACGCAGTAGTACAAGTGTGGGCCTAAAGCCAAAAAGCTTGATGGAGTCACACACAGGTGATCCAGTGTAGATACTTTGGGGTGTTACAATGTTTCAAATTTGTTCACAAAATGTATATGCTCTGTTTTGGCCTATGTATCCAATCATTTGTCCCGGTTGGCACAGGGGTTAAAAATTAAAATGGAGCATGCTTCAAAAGAATGATTAAAAAGTTTTTTTCCATGTTTCTTATTTTAGCAAAATTGAGTCGCTACTAATGAAACTATTCCTTTTATTTCAATCTCCCTAGGGATTCGAAAAGCTACCTCAGATGAGACGAGAATTGCAATACCTACAACAATACCCCCAGAACCCCAGGATGGAGAGGAATGTGATGTTGTGGAAGTTGAAAGTGGCACCACCACAGGTCAGAGAGAAACCAGACACATGCATGTTAAATAGATGTAGGCCTACATATTCTATCCTACATATTTCTTTTTACATTTAGGTGCAGTTCTGGCGGAAGACCCCAATAAGTTGTCACATCACAGTGCCCAGATCCTGATCCAATACCTGATGGTCTGCTGTCGTGACCTCGAAAAAATTAAGGGAGATTTGCGAGAGATCAGGGCAAATACAAAGCGGGTGGAGGAAAGGCTCCAAAATATCATGGCTGTGCTTGGGCGTGTCTAATGTTTTTACACCAAATAACGTTTTACTTGCAGAGTTTTCTTTTTTTTTTGGTTATTTTACCCTTTAATGACTAGCACATGTTTAGCTTTTTCAAAATTTGGAGAACTATAGTTTGTTTATGCATGGCTGGTCATGCGTTTTAATACACCTGAAATTAAGGGAACATCCACATTTCTATGGAAGTTGACCGCCTAAACAAAAAAAATAAAGGTATTTTTACATAACAAATCATTGTGGCTTCATTATGTAAATGTGGTGCTGAGTGAACTAATCAATGTTTGGTGTTTACACTGACAATGAAGGCTAATTAAAAGATTTTTTAATCCACATGGCAAAACAAATGCACTAGGTAAACCTACCAGAAACATCAAACATTATACAATAAAAATGACAAACCAATCTTTACTTTTTTTAAAAGTTTTATTTTTTTGGTCAAAAATTAATAGAGATTGTCTGGCATTTCAATGGCCCCCCTACCCATAAAATAGTCCACATATTGGTTACGGACCTCACGTCCGGTTGGGGGGGGGCCAAGCCAGGACGGCCAGGTTCCAGGGCCACCAAAGTTTCTGCATTGATTAAAGAGGCCTCAGGCCCACTCAAAGATATATAACTCGTTGAATGCACCCTTAGGAAATTATGCAGCACACAGCACGTCATAACCACATGGTTCCATTTGTATGGGGCAAGGTGGATGGAGGTAAGGAAGAGGCGAAATCGGCTGGCCATGATCCCAAACGCATTTTCCACCACCCTTCTGGCTCTGGCCAGCCGATAATTGAAAACCCTCCTCTCAGGGGTGAGGGTGCATTGCGGGAATGGCCTCATCAAATGGGGTCCCAGGCCAAACGCCTCATCCGCCACAAACACAAAAGGTAGTCCCTCCACATTCTGCTCCGCGGGTGGCAAGGCCAGCAGATCCAAAAGGAGCCGTTCTCCAAACTCTGTCTGGGCAAAAACTCCTCCATCAGACATCCTGCCATTCTTGCCAACGTCCACATAGAGGAACTCGTAGGTGGCCGACACCACTGCCATCATCACGACGCTGTGGAACCCCTTATAATTATAATAAAAGGATCCCGAATGGGGTGGTGGGACGACCCGAACATGTTTGCCGTCGATGGCTCCTCCACAGTTCGGAAAGTTCCATCGCTGGGCAAACTCGGAAGCCACATTCTGCCATTCATGTGGCGAAGAAGGGAACTGTGGAATTAAAGAAATAACAAATTAATACTTGGAGCCAGAAACATTGCAAGCTGATTTCATACACACATTCATGGCCAACATTGGTAGAAACTGTTAAAAACATAAAAAATTGGAAGCAAGAAAAAAAAAAAATTAATGGGGGGGGGGGGGGAGGGTTGAAGATGAGTTGGGAATATCACACATGAAGGCTGTAGCACTCTGTATTGAAGTTAACAAAAATGAAACATTCCTAGGCAAAATTTAGAGTGCGTTTTGGGTAAAGCACTACGATGGAACATATAATAAAAAACATGGAAATGACTAGGCAAGGTAGGTATGGCCCCAGGATAGCATGCTGGAGAGGTTAGGTAAGCCAAATTTACAGGTAGGCCTCAAACACCAAACTTTAAATAATAAAACATGGGGAGAAAGGGGACATTCCCTGCAGCTAAGAATCATGTGAATTAGGGACTGCAAATAAAGCAAATTAAAAATATCCCAAAATAAAAACCATACAATGTGAATTTTTGAAGAAGAACACTTACCTTAATATAGTCCTCCTGCAAAATTTGAAGGATGGCAGAACAAGTCTCTGGTATAATGATCTCCCAGTAGCCAGGTATCGCAACGTGGCGATGAGCCTCTGCTCAGCACTGATGGCTTCCCGCATAACGGTGTCCTGCCTGGTAATATAGGGGGACACCAAAGCCAACAGCTGCTGAAATACGGGGTCAGACATCCTGAGAAAATTCCTGAAATCATCAGGATTATTCTCCCTGATCTCCCGCAACAAAGGCATGTGACAGAATTGGTGCCGCTGGAGCAACCAATTCTTGGTCCATGAACTCCTCCTGACCCTGCTCATGGCATGGAGTCGGGATACAGCATGAACCCCTGCACCAACTACAGCACGAACTCTACGACGAGTACGTAGCCGCAACATGGCTAGATAACGGTCGGCTGAACAGAACGTACTAGAAGAACGCACGGAAGAACAGCAAGGCCTATGAAGAACAAGCTGAAAAACACGAACGTGCAGAGCAGGCCGCACTGAATAAACAGATACGAACTGACTACAAGCAGTGCTAAACAGATACGAACCCACAGGCGCAATCTGAACTCCCGAAAACGATCTTCAAAGCACGAAGACTGAAAAGCGCGAATCGTCTCTCACCAAACTTTTACTAACACGCGGAAACACGGAATTAGCAAAAGCGTCCCAAAGGGTGGCGTCATTCGAACGGAACTTCCCCTTTATAGTGCCGTCGTACGTGTTGAACGTCACTGCGCTTTGCTTGATCGTTTTTTTTAATGATGGTGTGTACGCAAGGCAGGCTTGAGAGGAAACATGAAAAAAAACGAGGAGAAAAACGTCGGTTTAAAAAATGACATTAAAAACGATCGTGTGTACGGGGCATAAGGCTGAGTCATTCACAGAATCAGAGACTTGCTGCCTCACACACAGCTCATGATACAAAACAGAATCTTGTGTGCTCTGTGGTTTATTCAGAGACTTGGAGTCTTGTTGACTCACATAGCTAATCATGTTATAGCTCATTTTACAAATTATGAGCTGAGGCTGCTATTTTCAGCTTCCTCCTTTACTCATCCTGAAAGGGAAGGATTTTTAAAAATTAATTGAACTTTCACTTTCATGATCCGATTTATTCAAACTCTGATTCGAATCAGTGACTCAGTAGCAAAGCCTACCCCTTTCTCTCCTCCTCCTCCTCTTGTAGCAGGCACATCTCCCCCTCTCTCTCTCATTTTCTCCTCCTTTTGTAGTAGGCACATCTCTCCCTCTCCCTCCTCCTCTTGTAGTAGGCACATCTGCTCCTCTTTCTCCCTCCCTGCTCCTCTTGTAGGAGGCACATCTCCCCCTCTCTCTCCCTCCGTTTGTAGCAGGCACATCTCCTCCTCCTCTGTCTTGTAGCAGGCACATCTCCTCCTCTCTCCCCCTCCCTGTTCCTATTGTAGCAGGCACATCTCCTCTCTCTCTCTCTCTCCTTCCCTCCTCCTCTTGTAGCAGGCACATCTCCCCTTCTCTCCCTCCCTCCTCTTGTAGCAGGCACATCTCCTCCTCCCCTTGTAGAAGGCACAGCTGTCCCTCTCTCTCCCTCCCTCCTCTTGTAGCAGGCACATCTCCCCCTCTCTCTCCCTCCCTCTCTCTCTCCTCTTCTTGTAGCAGGAACGTCTCCCCCTCTCTCTCCTTCCCTTCTCCTCTTGTAGTAGGCACATCTTCCCCTCTCTCTTCCTCTTGTAGCAGGCACGTCTTCCCCTCTCTCTCCTTCCCTCCTCCCCTTGTAGCAGGCACATCTTCCCCTCTCTCTTCCTCTTGTAGCAGGCATGTCTCCCCCTCTCTCTCCTTCCCTCCTCCTCTTGTAGCAGGCACATCTTCCCTTCTCTCTTCCTCTTGTAGCAGGCATGTCTCCCCCTCTCTCTCCATCCCTCCTCCTCTTGTAGTAGGCACATCTTCCCCTCTCTCTTCCTCTTGTAGCAGGCACGTCTTCCCCCCTCTCTCCTTCCCTCCTCCTCTTGTAGCAGGCACATCTTCCCTTCTCTCTTCCTCTTGTAGCAGGCATGTCTCCCCCTCTCTCTCCATCCCTCCTCCTCTTGTAGCAGGCACATCTTCCCCTCTCTCTTCCTCTCACCTCCTCTTGTAGCAGGCATGTCTCCCCCTCTCTCTCCTTCCCTCCTCCTCTTGTAGCAGGATCATCTCCCCCCTCTCTCATCTTGTAGCAGGATTATCTCCCCCTCTTGTAGCACTCTTGTAGCAGGCACATCACTCCCTCTCTTCCCCCCCCTCCTTTTGTAGCAGGCACATCTCCCCTTCTCTCTCCCTCCCTCATCTTGTAGCAGTCACATTTTCTCCCCCTCTTGTAGCAGGCATGTCTCCCCCCTCTCTCTCTCTCATCTTGTAGCAGGTTTATCTCCCCCTCTATCTCCCTCTCCCCCTCCTCTTGTAGCAGGCACATCTCCTCCCCTCTTGTAGCAGGCACAGCTCCCCCTCCCTCCCTCCCTCCCGTAGCAGGCACATCTCCCCCTATCTCTTACTCCCTCCCTCCTCTTGTAGCAGGCACATCTCCCCCTCTCTCTTCCTTCCCCCTCCTCTTGTAGCAGGAACATCTCCCCCTCTCTCTTCCTCCCCTCCACTTGTATCAGGCACATCTCCCCCTCTCTCTTTCACTCCCTCATCTTGTAGCAGTCACATTTCTCCCCTCTTGTAGCAGGCACATCCCCCCTCTCTAATCTCTCCTCTTGTAGCAGGCACATCTCCCACTCTCTCTCTCTCTCCCTCATCTTGTAGCAGTCACATCTTATCCCCCTCTTGCAGGAGACACATCCCCCCCTCTTTCTCTTTCACTCCTCTTTTATCAGGCACATCTCCCCCTCTCTCTCCCTCCCTCATCTTGTAGCAGTCACATCTTATCCCCTTCTTGCAGGAGACACATCCCCCCTCTTTCTCTTTCACTCCTCTTTTATCAGGCACATCTCCCCCTCTCTCCCCCTCTCTCCTCCTGCAGCAGGCACATCTTCCCCTCTCTCTTCCTCTTTTCCTCCTTGTAGCAGGCACATCTACCCCACTCTCTCCTTCCCTCCTCATCTTGTAGCAGGCACATCTCCCCTTCTCTCTACCTCCTCTTGTAGCAGGCACATCTCCTCTCCCTCTTGTAGAAGGCACAGCTCCCCCTCTCTCTCCCTCTCTCCCTCTTCTTGTAGCATGCACATCTCCTCCCCCTGTTGTAGCACATCTGCCCCTCTCTCAGCCTCTTTCCTGCTCTTGTAGCAGGCAGTGGCACATCTTCCCCTCTCTCTTCCTCTCTCCTCCTCTTGTAGCAGGCACATCTGCCCCTCTCTCTCCTTCCCTCCTCCTCTTGTAGCAGGCACATCTCCCCTTCTCTCCCTCCCTCCTCTTGTAGCAGGCACATCTCCTCCTCCCCTAGTAGAAGGCACAGCTGTCCCTCTCTCTCCCTCCCTCCTCTTGTAGCAGGCACATCTCCCCCTCTCTCTCCCTCCCTCTCTCTCTCCTCTTCTTGTAGCAGGAACGTCTCCCCCTCTCTCTCCTTCCCTTCTCCTCTTGAAGTAGGCACATCTTCCCCTCTCTCTTCCTCTTGTAGCAGGCACGTCTTCCCCTCTCTCTCCTCCCCTCCTCCCCTTGTAACAGGCACATCTTCCCCTCTCTCTTCCTCTTGTAGCAGGCATGTCTCCCCCTCTCTCTCCTTCCCTCCTCCTCTTGTAGCAGGCACATCTTCCCTTCTCTCTTCCTCTTGTAGCAGGCATGTCTCCCCCTCTCTCTCCATCCCTCCTCCTCTTGTAGCAGGCACATCTTCCCCTCTCTCTTCCTCTCTCCTCCTCTTGTAGCAGGCATGTCTCCCCCTCTCTCTCCTTCCCTCCTCCTCTTGTAGCAGGCACATCTCCCCCTCTCTCTCTCTCATCTTGTAGCAGGCTTATCTCCCCCTCTATCTCCCTCTCCTCCTCCTCTTGTAGCAGGCACATCTCCTCCCCTCTTGTAGCAGGCACAGCTCCCCCTCTCTCCCTCCCTCCCTCCCTCTTGTAGCAGGCACATCTCCCCCTATCTCTCCCTCCCTCCCTCCTCTTGTAGCAGGCACATGTCCCCCTCTCTCTTCCTCCCCCTCCTCTTGTAGCAGGAACATCTCCCCCTCTCTCTTCCTCCCCCTCCTCTTGTAGCAGGAACATCTCCCCCTCTCTCTTCCTCCCCCCTCCTCTTGTAGCAGACACATCTCCCACTCTCTCTTCCTCCCCTCCACTTGTATCAGGCACATCTCCCCCTCTCTCTTTCCCTCCCTCATTTTATAGTAGTCACATTTCTCCCCTCTTGTAGCAGGCACATCCCCCCTCTCTCTCTCTCCTCTTGTAGCAGGCACATCTCCCCCTCTCTCTCCCTCCCTCATCTTGTAGCAGTCACATCTTATCCCCTTCTTGCAGGAGACACATCCCCCCTCTTTCTCTTTCACTCCTCTTTTATCAGGCACATCTCCCCCTCTCTCCCCCTCTCTCCTCCTGCAGCAGGCACATCTTCCCCTCTCTCTTCCTCTTTTCCTCCTTGTAGCAGGCACATCTACCCCACTCTCTCCTTCCCTCCTCATCTTGTAGCAGGCACATCTCCCCTTCTCTCTACCTCCTCTTGTAGCAGGCACATCTCCTCTCCCTCTTGTAGAAGGCACAGCTCCCCCTCTCTCTCCCTCTCTCCCTCTTCTTGTAGCATGCACATCTCCTCCCCCTGTTGTAGCACATCTGCCCCTCTCTCAGCCTCTTTCCTGCTCTTGTAGCAGGCAGTGGCACATCTTCCCCTCTCTCTTCCTCTCTCCTCCTCTTGTAGCAGGCACATCTGCCCCTCTCTCTCCTTCCCTCCTCCTCTTGTAGCAGGCACATCTCCCCTTCTCTCCCTCCCTCCTCTTGTAGCAGGCACATCTCCTCCTCCCCTAGTAGAAGGCACAGCTGTCCCTCTCTCTCCCTCCCTCCTCTTGTAGCAGGCACATCTCCCCCTCTCTCTCCCTCCCTCTCTCTCTCCTCTTCTTGTAGCAGGAACGTCTCCCCCTCTCTCTCCTTCCCTTCTCCTCTTGAAGTAGGCACATCTTCCCCTCTCTCTTCCTCTTGTAGCAGGCACGTCTTCCCCTCTCTCTCCTCCCCTCCTCCCCTTGTAACAGGCACATCTTCCCCTCTCTCTTCCTCTTGTAGCAGGCATGTCTCCCCCTCTCTCTCCTTCCCTCCTCCTCTTGTAGCAGGCACATCTTCCCTTCTCTCTTCCTCTTGTAGCAGGCATGTCTCCCCCTCTCTCTCCATCCCTCCTCCTCTTGTAGCAGGCACATCTTCCCCTCTCTCTTCCTCTCTCCTCCTCTTGTAGCAGGCATGTCTCCCCCTCTCTCTCCTTCCCTCCTCCTCTTGTAGCAGGCACATCTCCCCCTCTCTCTCTCTCATCTTGTAGCAGGCTTATCTCCCCCTCTATCTCCCTCTCCTCCTCCTCTTGTAGCAGGCACATCTCCTCCCCTCTTGTAGCAGGCACAGCTCCCCCTCTCTCCCTCCCTCCCTCCCTCTTGTAGCAGGCACATCTCCCCCTATCTCTCCCTCCCTCCCTCCTCTTGTAGCAGGCACATGTCCCCCTCTCTCTTCCTCCCCCTCCTCTTGTAGCAGGAACATCTCCCCCTCTCTCTTCCTCCCCCTCCTCTTGTAGCAGGAACATCTCCCCCTCTCTCTTCCTCCCCCCTCCTCTTGTAGCAGACACATCTCCCACTCTCTCTTCCTCCCCTCCACTTGTATCAGGCACATCTCCCCCTCTCTCTTTCCCTCCCTCATTTTATAGTAGTCACATTTCTCCCCTCTTGTAGCAGGCACATCCCCCCTCTCTCTCTCTCTCTTCTTGTAGCAGGCACATCTCCCCCTCTCTCTCCCTCCCTCATCTTGTAGCAGTCACATCTTATCCCCCTCTTGCAGGAGGCACATCCCCCCTCTCTCTCTTTCCCTCCTCTTTTATCAGGCACATCTCCCCCTCTCTCCCCCTCTCTCCTCTTGCAGCAGGCATATCTTCCCCTCTCTCTTCCTCTCTTTTCCTCCTTGTAGCAGGCACATCTACCCCACTCTCTCCTTCCCTCCTCATTTTGTAGCAGGCACATCTCCCCTTCTCTCTATCTCCTCTTGTAGCAGGCACATCTCCTCTCCCTCTTGTAGAAGGCACAGCTCCCCCTCTCTCTCCCTCCCTCCCTCCTCTTGTAGCAGGCACATCCCCTCCCCCTGTTGTGGCACATCTGCTCCCTCTCTCAGCCTCTTTCCTGCTCTTGTAGCAGGCAGTGGCACGTCTTCCCCTCTCTCTTCCTCTCTCCTCCTCTTGTAGCAGGCACATCTGCCCCTCTCTCTCCTTGCCTCCTCCTCTTGTAGCAGGCACATCTCCCCTTCTCTCCCGCCTCTTGTAGCAGGCACCTCTCCTCCTCCCCTTGTAGAAGGCACAGCTGCCCCTCTCTCTCCCTCCCTCCTCTTGTAGCAGGCACATCTCCCCCTCTCTCTCCCTCCCTCTCTCTCTCCTCCTCTTGTAGCAGGAACGTCTCCCCCTCCTCCTCTTGTAGTAGGCACATCTTCCCTCTCTCTTCCTCTTGTAGCAGGCACGTCTTCCCCTCTCTCTCCTTCCCTCCTCCTCTTGTAGTAGGCACATCTTCCCTCTCTCTTCCTCTTGTAGCAGGCAATTCTCCCCCTCTCTCTCCTTCACTCCTCCTCTTGTAGCAGACACATAGGGATGAGCTTCGTGTTCGAGTCGAACATACGTTCGACTCGAACATCGGCTGTTCGATCGTTCGACGAAGATCGAACGATTTGGGCCGTTCGCGCCAAATTCGAGTGACGCGAACGGCCCACAATGCACTACGCCATCGCAGTGTCATCCAGGCGCTGTGATTGGCCAAGCATGCACTGTGACCCCGCATGCTTGGCCAATCACAGCGCCGGCAGCGAGGAGAGCAATGATTGGCCACAGGCAGGATGCCTGTGGCCAATTATTGCTGAGGGTGTTTAGTACATGCCCCACACTATAAAAGGCCGCCAGCACGGCTGCCTAGTGTAGTGTGTTCCGGAGCAGGGAAAGAGAAGCATAGGCAGGGACAGTGACATTTATTTTTTTCTTGCTTAACCTGGATTCCTTTAGTTTAGGGAAAGAGAAGGATAGGTAGGGAGAGTGTCAGTGTGTTTTACTGTGCGAATCCTTGTTTCTAGGGACAGGGAAGGACAGTGAGGGAATTCTCCTTGTGCTATAGTGTGCTTTAAAAAAAAAAAAATTCTAGGGACAGAAAACTATAGGTAGGGAGAGTGTCAGTGTGTTTTACTGTGCGAATCCTTGTTTCTAGGGACAGGGAAGGACAGTGAGGGAATTCTCCTTGTGCTATAGTGTGCTTTAAAAAAACATTTTTTCTAGGGACAGAAAACTATAGGTAGGGAGAGTGTCAGTGTGTTTTACTGTGTGAATCCTTGTTTCTAGGGACAGGGAAGGACAGTGAGGGAATTCTCCTTGTGCTATAGTGTGCTTTAAAAAAACATTTTTTCTAGGGACAGAAAACTATAGGTAGGGAGAGTGTCAGTGTGTTTTACTGTGCGAATCCTTGTTTCTAGGGACAGGGAAGGACAGTGAGGGAATTCTCCTTGTGCTATAGTGTGCTTTAAAAAAACATTTTTTCTAGGGACAGAAAACTATAGGTAGGAAGAGTGTCAGTTTCTTTCACTGTGATAATCCTTGTTTCTAGGGACAAAGAAGGAAAGTGAGGGAAATTCTCCTTGTGCTATAGTGTGCTTTAAAAAAACATTTTTTCTAGGGACAGAAAACTATAGGTAGGGAGAGTGTCAGTGTGTTTTACTGTGCGAATCCTTGTTTCTAGGGACAGGGAAGGACAGTGAGGGAATTCTCCTTGTGCTATAGTGTGCTTTAAAAAAACATTTTTTCTAGGGACAGAAAACTATAGGTAGGGAGTGTGTCAGTGTGTTTTACTGTGCGAATCCTTGTTTCTAGGGACAGGGAAGGACAGTGAGGGAATTCTCCTTGTGCTATAGTGTGCTTTAAAAAAACATTTTTTCTAGGGACAGAAAACTATAGGTAGGAAGAGTGTCAGTTTCTTTCACTGTGATAATCCTTGTTTCTAGGGACAAAGAAGGAAAGTGAGGGAAATTCTCCTTGTGCTATAGTGTGCTTTAAAAAAACATTTTTTCTAGGGACAGAAAACTATAGGTAGGGAGAGTGTCAGTGTGTTTTACTGTGCGAATCCTTGTTTCTAGGGACAGGGAAGGACAGTGAGGGAATTCTCCTTGTGCTATAGTGTGCTTTAAAAAAACATTTTTTCTAGGGACAGAAAACTATAGGTAGGGAGAGTGTCAGTGTGTTTTACTGTGCGAATCCTTGTTTCTAGGGACAGGGAAGGACAGTGAGGGAATTCTCCTTGTGCTATAGTGTGCTTTAAAAAAACATTTTTTCTAGGGACAGAAAACTATAGGTAGGGAGAGTGTCAGTGTGTTTTACTGTGCGAATCCTTGTTTCTAGGGACAGGGAAGGACAGTGAGGGAATTCTCCTTGTGCTATAGTGTGCGCTAAAAAAACATTTTTTCTAGGGACAGAAAACTATAGGTAGGGAGAGTGTCAGTGTGTTTTACTGTGCGAATCCTTGTTTCTAGGGACAGGGAAGGACAGTGAGGGAATTCTCCTTGTGCTATAGTGTGCTTTAAAAAAACATTTTTTCTAGGGACAGAAAACTATAGGTAGGGAGAGTGTCAGTGTGTTTTACTGTGTGAATCCTTGTTTCTAGGGACAGGGAAGGACAGTGAGGGAATTCTCCTTGTGCTATAGTGTGCTTTAAAAAAACATTTTTTCTAGGGACAGAAAACTATAGGTAGGGAGAGTGTCAGTGTGTTTTACTGTGTGAATCCTTGTTTCTAGGGACAGGGAAGGACAGTGAGGGAATTCTCCTTGTGCTATAGTGTGCTTTAAAAAAACATTTTTTCTAGGGACAGAAAACTATAGGTAGGGAGAGTGTCAGTGTGTTTTACTGTGCGAATCCTTGTTTCTAGGGACAGGGAAGGACAGTGAGGGAATTCTCCTTGTGCTATAGTGTGCTTTAAAAAAACATTTTTTCTAGGGACAGAAAACTATAGGTAGGAAGAGTGTCAGTTTCTTTCACTGTGATAATCCTTGTTTCTAGGGACAGGGAAGGAAAGTGAGGGAAATTCTCCTTGTGCTATAGTGTGCTTTAAAAAAACATTTTTTCTAGGGACAGAAAACTATAGGTAGGGAGAGTGTCAGTGTGTTTTACTGTGCAAATCCTTGTTTCTAGGGACAGGGAAGGACAGTGAGGGAATTCTCCTTGTGCTATAGTGTGCTTTAAAAAAACATTTTTTCTAGGGACAGAAAACTATAGGTAGGGAGAGTGTCAGTGTGTTTTACTGTGCAAATCCTTGTTTCTAGGGACAGGGAAGGACAGTGAGGGAATTCTCCTTGTGCTATAGTGTGCTTTAAAAAAACATTTTTTCTAGGGACAGAAAACTATAGGTAGGGAGAGTGTCAGTGTGTTTTACTGTGCGAATCCTTGTTTCTAGGGACAGGGAAGGACAGTGAGGGAATTCTCCTTGTGCTATAGTGTGCTTTAAAAAAACATTTTTTCTAGGGACAGAAAACTATAGGTAGGGAGAGTGTCAGTGTGTTTTACTGTGTGAATCCTTGTTTCTAGGGACAGGGAAGGACAGTGAGGGAATTCTCCTTGTGCTATAGTGTGCTTTAAAAAAACATTTTTTCTAGGGACAGAAAACTATAGGTAGGGAGAGTGTCAGTGTGTTTTACTGTGCGAATCCTTGTTTCTAGGGACAGGGAAGGACAGTGAGGGAATTCTCCTTGTGCTATAGTGTGCTTTAAAAAACATTTTTTCTAGGGACAGAAAACTATAGGTAGGAAGAGTGTCAGTTTCTTTCACTGTGATAATCCTTGTTTCTAGGGACAGGGAAGGAAAGTGAGGGAAATTCTCCTTGTGCTATAGTGTGCTTTAAAAAAACATTTTTTCTAGGGACAGAAAACTATAGGTAGGGAGAGTGTCAGTGTGTTTTACTGTGCGAATCCTTGTTTCTAGGGACAGGGAAGGACAGTGAGGGAATTCTCCTTGTGCTATAGTGTGCTTTAAAAAAACATTTTTTCTAGGGACAGAAAACTATAGGTAGGGAGAGTGTCAGTGTGTTTTACTGTGCGAATCCTTGTTTCTAGGGACAGGGAAGGACAGTGAGGGAATTCTCCTTGTGCTATAGTGTGCTTTAAAAAAACATTTTTTCTAGGGACAGAAAACTATAGGTAGGAAGAGTGTCAGTTTCTTTCACTGTGATAATCCTTGTTTCTAGGGACAAAGAAGGAAAGTGAGGGAAATTCTCCTTGTGCTATAGTGTGCTTTAAAAAAACATTTTTTCTAGGGACAGAAAACTATAGGTAGGGAGAGTGTCCGTGTGTTTTACTGTGCGAATCCTTGTTTCTAGGGACAGGGAAGGACAGTGAGGGAATTCTCCTTGTGCTATAGTGTGCTTTAAAAAAACATTTTTTCTAGGGACAGAAAACTATAGGTAGGGAGAGTGTCAGTGTGTTTTACTGTGCGAATCCTTGTTTCTAGGGACAGGGAAGGACAGTGAGGGAATTCTCCTTGTGCTATAGTGTGCTTTAAAAAAACATTTTTTCTAGGGACAGAAAACTATAGGTAGGGAGAGTGTCAGTGTGTTTTACTGTGCGAATCCTTGTTTCTAGGGACAGGGAAGGACAGTGAGGGAATTCTCCTTGTGCTATAGTGTGCTTTAAAAAAACATTTTTTCTAGGGACAGAAAACTATAGGTAGGAAGAGTGTCAGTTTCTTTCACTGTGATAATCCTTGTTTCTAGGGACAGGGAAGGAAAGTGAGGGAAATTCTCCTTGTGCTATAGTGTGCTTTAAAAAACATTTTTTCTAGGGACAGAAAACTATAGGTAGGAAGAGTGTCAGTTTCTTTCACTGTGATAATCCTTGTTTCTAGGGACAAAGAAGGAAAGTGAGGGAAATTCTCCTTGTGCTATAGTGTGCTTTAAAAAAACATTTTTTCTAGGGACAGAAAACTATAGGTAGGAAGAGTGTCAGTTTCTTTCACTGTGATAATCCTTGTTTCTAGGGACAGGGAAGGAAAGTGAGGGAAATTCTCCTTGTGCTATAGTGTGCTTTAAAAAAACATTTTTTCTAGGGACAGAAAACTATAGGTAGGAAGAGTGTCAGTTTCTTTCACTGTGATAATCCTTGTTTCTAGGGACAGGGAAGGAAAGTGAGGGAAATTCTCCTTGTGCTATAGTGTGCTTTAAAAAAACATTTTTTCTAGGGACAGAAAACTATAGGTAGGAAGAGTGTCAGTTTCTTTCACTGTGATAATCCTTGTTTCTAGGGACAGGGAAGGACAGTGAGGAAAATTCTCCTTGTGCTATAGTGTGCTTTAAAAAAACATTTTTTCTAGGGACAGAAAACTATAGGTAGGGAGAGTGTCAGTGTGTTTTACTGTGCGAATCCTTGTTTCTAGGGACAGGGAAGGACAGTGAGGGAATTCTCCTTGTGCTATAGTGTGCTTTAAAAAAACATTTTTTCTAGGGACAGAAAACTATAGGTAGGAAGAGTGTCAGTTTCTTTCACTGTGATAATCCTTGTTTCTAGGGACAGGGAAGGACAGTGAGGAAAATTCTCCTTGTGCTATAGTGTGCTTTAAAAAAACATTTTTTCTAGGGACAGAAAACTATAGGTAGGAAGAGTGTCAGTTTCTTTCACTGTGATAATCCTTGTTTCTAGGGACAGGGAAGGACAGTGAGGGAAATTCTCCTTGTGCTATAGTGTGCTAAAGCATTCCTCATCAACCATCTTTGAAATCCTTGTTTTTTTGGACAGTCAGGGAAATTGTCGTTGTGCTATTCTGTGCAAAAGCAATCATCCTCAACCATATTTAGAAATCCTTAAGTAAAGGGACACAGAAGGACACCTGAAGGTAGCCCTTATTGCTTTTTCCCCATCTCCCTGCAGGCCATCTATTAGAATGTCTGGAAGGCAAACAAGGAGAGGCAGACAGTCAGGAGGCAATAAAAGAGGGCAAGCAGGCTCTCTGTCTGGGGGCAACAGTGCTGGTCGTGGACGCGGTGCATTGTCATCAGCACATGGCCATGGGACACGCTTGTCCTTCTTTTCGGCAGCTGGACATGTTGAGCCACATCATGCCGAAGACTTGGTAGAGTGGATGACCAAGCCCTCCTCCTCCTCCTCCTCCTCTCTCACCCAGGCTCAGGGTACTGGAAAAGCAGCTGCCAAAGCGTCCTCCTCCCTGGTATCAATGTCAGACTCATCATCAGTCACTCCTTCCCTAGACCCACCATGTCCTCCTCCTGAGGAGTCCCCCGAACTGTTTGAGCACAGTGTTGGGTACATGCTCCAGGAGGATGCCCAGCGTTTCGAAGGGTCTGATGATGAAACCCAGCTACAGGAAGGCAGTAGCGTGAGAGCAGACAGAGGGGATGCTCAAGAAGGACACCAATCTGGCAGTCATGTTCCGGCAGCTGCAGCATACTGCCAGATTGGCTCCAGTGATGAGGAGGGAGGGGATGATGAGGTCACTGACTCCACGTGGGTGCCTAATAGGAGAGAGGAGGAGGAGGAGGATGAGGAGGAGGCACATCTCCAACGAGGCAGGATGCCCTTTGGTGGCCAGCGTAAGGGCAGTACACCGACGGAATCACACCGCAGAGCTCCGCCTGTGCAGGGCGCTGCCTCTGCCCGTCATTCAAAAAGTTCTTTGGTGTAGGCCTTTTTTGAGGCTAGTGCATCAGATCGCACAGCTGCTGTTTGCAACATATGTCTCAAGCGTATATCGCGTGGCCAAAACATCAGCCGCTTGGGTACCACATGCCTGACCAGACATATGTTGACCTGCCATGCAGCTCGTTGGCAAGCCTACCTCAAAGACCCACACCAAAGAACAAAGCGGACCTCTCCTTGCACCGCATCAGCTGGGATCTCCAACCCCACTATAACTTCAGTCCTGTCTGAAACATGCACTGAGAGGAATGAAGGTGTAGAATTAGGTGTGTCACAGCCAAGTAGTTGCGGCCACTCTGCTAGCAGTACACCGACGTCCGATTCTAGCAGGCAAATTTCCCTGCCCCAGCTGCTGGACCGTCGAAAGAAGTTCACTCCCAGCCATCCACATGCCCAGCGGTTGAATGCTAGCTTGGCTAAATTGCTAGCGCTTCAACTGCTGCCTTTTCAGTTGGTAGACTCGGCCCCCTTCCGTGAGTTTGTGCAATGTGCGGTTCCTCAGTGGCAGGTTCCCAAACGCCACTTTTTCTCACGGAAGGCTATTCCGGCTCTCTACCGGCATGTGGAAGGCAATGTCTTGGCCTCGCTGGACAGGGCGGTCAGCGGTAAGGTGCATATTACCGCTGACTCATGGTCCAGCAGGCATGGACAGGGACGTTACCTTTCTTTCACGGCCCATTGGGTCACTGTTTTGGCAGCTGGGAAGGATGCAGGACAAGGTGCAGTAGTGTTGGAGGTTGTTCCACCGCCACGCCTCCAAAATGCTACTACTGGTTGTGACACACCTCTCTCCTCCACCCCCTCCTCTTCTTCTTCCTCCATGGCCTCTTCCTGTGGTTTGTCCTCGGAACCAGCGGTGCTCCGTAGGCGTTCAAGGGGCTACGCAAGTACGCAGGCAAAAAGATGCCATGCCGTGCTTGCGCTGGTGTGTTTGGGGGACAGAAGCCACACTGGGGCAGAGGTCCTGTCTGCTCTGCAGGGCCAGGCCGAGAGGTGGTTGACGCCACGCCAGCTTAAGCCAGGAATGGTGGTTTGCGACAATGGCACCAACCTCCTCTCCGCCCTCCGACAGGGACAACTGACCCATGTGCCCTGTGTGGCTCACGTCCTTAACCTGGTGGTGCAGCGGTTCTTGGGCAGGTACCCGGGCTTACAGGATGTCCTGAGGCAGGCCAGGAAAGTCTGTGTGCATTTCCGCAGATCTTATAATGCCAGTGCTCGCCTGGCTGAGCTGCAAAAGGAGTTGAACCTGCCCAAGAACCGCCTTATATGTGACATGCCCACCAGGTGGAACTCAACGTTGGCCATGCTGCAGCGGCTGCACACGCAGCAGAGGGCCATCAATGAGTACCTGTGCGACTACGGCACCAGGACAGGGTCAGGGGAGCTTGGTTTTTTTTCTCCACGCCAGTGGGGCATGATCAGGGATGCATGCACTGTCCTGGCACCATTTGAGGAGGCCACGAGGATGGTGAGCAGTGACAGTGCATGCATCAGTGACACTGTACCTCTTGTCCACCTGTTGGAGCACACGCTGCGTGGAATAATGGACAGGGCACTTGAGGCAGAACAGAGGCAGGAAGAGGAGGACTTCCTTGCCTCTCAAGGCCCCCTTTACCCAGACAGTGTTCCTTCTGTCCCACCCATCGCACAGGAAGAGGAGGAGGAGGAGGAGGAGGAGGAGGATTGTGTCAGCATGGAGGTGGAGGCTGGCACTCAGCATCATCAGCAGCAGTCTTTTAGGGATGATTTACAGTCCCAAGAAACCAGTGGACTTGTACGTGGCTGGGAGGAGGTGGCTGCGGATCATGTCGTCCTTAGTGACCCAGAGGACTCCGGAGCGAATGCCTCAGCAAACCTACGCTGCATGGCCTCCCAGATCCTGCAAAGTCTGCGGAAGGATCCTCGTATTCTTCGGATCAAGGAGAGGGACCATTACTGGCTGGCCACTCTCCTTGATCCACGGTACAAGGGTAAGGTTGCGAACCTTATGTTACCGTCGCAGAGGGAGCAGAGGATGAGACAACTCCGGGAGGCCTTGCAGAAAGGTCTGTGCAACGCGTTCCCAGAGACTGGGAGGTTACAAACTCCTGGTCCTGGACAACGAGTTGCTGAGGCTTCGGCCAGTCAAAGAAGGAGCGGTGGGGAAGGTGGCCGTCTGACCGATGCGTTCAGACAATTCTTTAGTCCGCAGCCCCAAAGTATGATCCGTTCCAGCAACCATCGCCAGCGTCTGATAAACATGGTGCAGGAATATCTAGGGGCAAGGTCAGACTTGGACACCTTCCCCACCGAAAATCCTCTGGCTTACTGGGTCTTGAGGATGGATCACTGGCCAGAGCTTGCACAGTATGCAATTGAGCTACTGGCCTGTCCTGCATCCAGCGTTCTTTCGGAACGCACATTCAGTGCTGCTGGAGGATTTGTCACGGATCACAGGGTGCGCCTGTCCACCGACTCGGTTGATCGACTGACTTTCATCAAGATGAACCAGTCTTGGATCACCACCAGCTACCACACACCTGATGCTGATATAACAGACTAATTGATTTTAACATGTCACATCCCTTCAAGACTGATGCTGATGCTGAGTGCCTGTGCTGTTATGTTGACTGGCTATCCTCCTCCTCCGAGTCCTCAATGATACGATTGATGATGATAGCTTGGAAGATCATTTTTGTTTATGGGTGCCGCCACCAGTGGCTAAGGCCCAATTTTTCAGCCCCTGTTTTACAGGGGCGTGTAATTACAATTTTTTTAGCAATAATTTGCCATAGGGCTCATTGCTGTGCTCCAAGTACAGTATCTGTGAGGGGTTGGAGTGTTGTGGCACCAGTGCCTAAGGCCCAATTTTTCAGCCCCTGTTTAACAGGGGCGTGTCATTACAATTTTTGAAGCAATACTTTGCAACAGGGCTCATTGCTGTGCTCCAAGTACAGTATCTGTGAGGGGTTGTAGTGTTGTGCCACCAGTGCCTAAGGCCCAATTTTTCAGCCCCTGTTCAACAGGGGCATGCAATTACAATTCTTGATCTAATAATTCACAGCAGGGCCCATTGCTGCACCCACCAAGAGTAACTCTGAGGGCTTACAGTGTTGTGGCAACGCCACCACCACCACCACCACGAAAGGCCCAATTTTTCAGTCTCTGTTCAAAAGGGGCATGTAATTACAATTCTTGATCTAATAATTCACAGCAGGGCCCATTGCTGCACCCACCAAGAGTAACTCTGAGGGCTTACAGTGTTGTGGCAACACCACCACCACCACCACCACCACGAAAGGCCCAATTTTTCAGCCCCTGTTCAACAGGGGCATGCAATTACAATTCTTGATCTAATAATTCACAGCAGGGCCCATTGCTGCACCCACCAAGAGTAACTGTCAGGGCTTACAGTGTTATGGCACCAGCACCACCATCAAAGGCCCAATTTTTACTACCACTGTTCAACAATTATATGTAATTAAAATTCCTGATATAATAGTTGACAGCAGGGCGTTCCAGCACCAACCAAGAGTAACTGTGAGTGCTTACAGTGTTGTGCCAACACCAACAACTAAGGGGCCTATTTCTGCAGAGTATATACGGCAGGTCCCTACTTTCAAACATCCAACTTACAAACGACTCCTACTTGCAAACGCAAGAAGACAACAGGAAGTGAGAGGAAATCTACCACTAGGCAGGAAAATTCTCTCCTGTAAGAATAAATATGGGAGAAAGGTGTCTCCTCTGTACTGATGCTTTATCAGCAATCCTTGTTTCAAGAAAAACACCACATTTCAAAAACAGTTGTCATTGGGACGGAAAGTGAGGTGAAATGTTCTGAACAGGGGCACAGACAGCAAAACAAATGTTACAGGGGTGATAACCCTTACCTATGTTTTCCAAAAAGTTTAAAAATAGATTTTTGGGCTGGAGCTACACTTCAACAATGTACCTGTTCAAAATTACAAACAGATTCTACATAAGAACAAACCTACAGTCCCTGTCTTGTATGCACCGCCTGTATACGGCTGTTCAGAGTATATAGGGCCTTTTTTATTTTATGTGCGGGGTTCCCCTTAATATCCATACAAGACCCAAAGGGGCTGGTAATGGGCTGGGGTAGGGGGGGGGGGTCATGGGGTAGCTATGCCATTTTTCTTAAAGATTTTCATCCATATTACCGGGACCAGACATTACATTAAAGCCGCAAGCAGTTTTAAATGGCTTTTTTTTCCTTTAGAAGTGTCATTTTGTGCAGGGACAGTTCTAAACACGGGAAACACGTGGCACTTCACAGGCATACTTTAGACACCCCCCAGGTACGATATTTAAAGGAATATTTGACTTTTTTTTTTTCACTTTATGCATCATTAAAATGACTGCTCCCGAAAAACGACCGTTTTTAAAACTTCTTTTTGCATTGATACATGTCCCCTGGTGCACAACCCGGGTTCCCAAACCCTTTTTAGGACAATAACATGCATAATAGTTGTTATAATTAGCACTTTAGAATTCGAACGTTCGCATCCATTGTATTTAATAGGGTTCTAATGTTCGTACGAACTTTCGGTCCGTTCGCGGGTTCTGGTGCGAACCGAACCCAGGGGTGTTCGGCTCATCACTACAGACACATCTTCCCCTCTCTCTTCCTCTCTCTTCCTCTTGTAGCAGGCACATCTCCCCCTCTCTCTCCTTCCCTCCTCCTCTTGTAGTAGGCACATCTTCCCTCTCTCTTCCTCTTGTAGCAGGCACTTCTCCCCCCTCTCTCTCCTTCCCTCCTCCTCTTGTAGCAGACACATCTTCCCCTCTCTCTTCCTCTCTCTTCCTCTTGTAGCAGGCACTTCTCCCCCTCTCTCTCCTTCACTCCTCCTCTTGTAGCAGACACATCTTCTCTTCTCTCTTCCTCTTGTAGCAGGCATGTCTCCCCCTCTCTCTCCTTCCCTCCTCCTCTTGTAGCAGGCACATCTTCCCCTCTCTCTTCCTCTCTCCTCCTCTTGTAGCAGGCATGTCTCCCCCTCTCTCTCCTTCCCTCCTCCTCTTGTAGCAGGCACATCTTCCCCTCTCTCTTCCTCTCTCCTCCTCTTGTAGCAGGCATGTCTCCCCCTCTTTCTCCTTCCCTCCTCCTCTTGTAGCAGGCACATCTCCCCCCTCTCTCTCTCATCTTGTAGCAGGCACATCTCCTCCTCCTCTTTTCGCAGGCACATCTCCCCCTCTCTCTCCTTCCCTTCTCCTCTTGTAGCAGGCACATCTCCCCCTCTCTCTCCTTCCCTCCTCATCTTGTAGCAGGCACATCTCCCCCTCTCTCTTCTTCCCTCCTCATCTTGTAGCAGGCACATCTCTCCTTCTCTCTACCTCCTCCTGTAGCAGGCCACTAGCGTTGCTAGCCAGGTGCGGGGGGGGGGCGGGCCGCACCCGGGTGACACCCACCAGAGGGGTGACACCCGTGGGTAGCGCATCGGCACCACACTGACATCGCCCGCCCGCTGCCCTGTGCCTTAGGCTCACGCTGCGGCTGTGTCCCTCAGTAGAGCGGAAGGAAGCCGCCGCCCCCTCTGCCTCCTCTCTGTTTACATACACAGAGGAGGAGGAGGAGGAGCCCGCGCTCGAGGGACACACCGCTGTGTGTATCTGCCGCTCTGTTCTGAGGTCTGTAAGGTAAGGGGGGCATCTTTACTGATGGGGGAGGGGGTGTCTGTACTGCTGGGGTCTGCACAAGGGGGAGTTTGCACCAGGGGGGGCTGTAACTGAGGGGGTGTCTGTACTGAGGGGGGTGTCTGTACTGAGGGGGGTGTGGTACTGAGGGGGGTGTCTGGTACTGAGGGGGGTGTCTGGTACTGAGGGGGGTGTCTGGTACTGAGGGGGATGTCTGGTACTGAGGGGGGTGTCTGGTACTGAGGAGGGGGTCTGGTACTGAGGAGGGGGTCTGGTACTGAGGAGGGGGTCTGGTACTGAGGAGGGGGTCTGTAACTGAGGGGGTGTCTGTAACTGAGGGGGGGTGTCTGTTACTGAGGGGGGTGTCTGTTACTGAGGGGGGTGTCTGTTACTGAGGGGAGTGTCTGTACGAGGGGGGTGTCTGTAACTGAGGGGGTCTGCACTGAGGTGGGGGTGTCTGTACTGAGGGGGAGGTTCATACTGAGGAAGGCGGGTCTATATTGATGGCAGGGAGTCTGTACTTAGTGGAGCGGGTTTGTACTGAGGGAGGGGATCTATACTGTTGGAGGGGGGTCTGTACTGAGGGGGGACTATAGTTGTTGGGGGGTGACACCATTTTTTTTCGCACCGGGTGACACCAACCCTAGTGACGCCACTGTAGCAGGCACATGTACCCCTCTTGTAGAAGGCACAGCTTCCCCCCTCTCTCTCTCTCTCTCCCTTCTCTTGTAGCAGGCACGTCTCCTCTCCCTGTTGTAGCAGGCACAGCTCCCCCTCTCCCTCTTTCCTCTTGTATTAGACACAACACTCCCTCTCCATCCCTCATTTTGCAGTAGGCACAGCTCCTCCTCACAATTCTCCCAATTCTCCACTGACAGCCTGTACTTGCAGGGTGCAATGTGCGTGACCCGGAGAAATTATGCATGTACTGCTTTGTTTACATCTCCAAAATAGGAATTCCAGAAATGAAAGCAATCCAGTAATGACCCAGAAGCCAAAGCTAAATTTCAGCATTGCCGGTTTATTTTCTAGCGAGACCCCAGCTATGGTGGCCAGGGGTCCCAAGACCACTGTCCCTAGCTCTCCATGTGCAACTACCCATGTGGTAAGGAGAAACCGGTGCATGCTTCCTTCCTGAGCTGAGGATCCAGAATTAGGGGATTGGGGGGGGGGGGGGGGTTTGTAGTACTGGGATTTTTTTACCCTAATCCTGAATGCATTAAAGTAAAAAAGTGTAGCCCTTATAACTACTTTAAACTACTTTTTGGGAGAAATTGAACTGGAAAATACAGCGTTTTTTTTTTTGCATTTACTGTATATGAAACACGCACAGACTTTTCCCTCCAAACTCCCTTTTACATGCATTTATTTGTGTTTACATGTGTTTTGAATACCTAAACTGCCTGTGGATTCACAGCTTTCTATTTCTTCTAAACACAGGTAAAGTCAATGCACCTGATTGCATGTAAATGCACAGTGTACATTATATCACTTTAAATCGTTACATGCATATAAATATATTTGGAAAAGACATATTAATATAAATGCATATAATTGCATGTCTGTAAATGCCCATGTGAATGAGGCCTTATGCCCTGTACACACGATCGGATTTCCAATGGAAAAAAATCCGATGGACTTTTCCATCGGAATTCTGATGAAGCTGACTTTCATCAGTCTTGCCTACACACCATCAGTCTAAAATCCAACCGTCCCAAACGCCGTGACGTAAAACACTCC
This sequence comes from Rana muscosa, assembly GCA_029206835.1. Lineage (NCBI taxonomy): Eukaryota > Metazoa > Chordata > Amphibia > Anura > Ranidae > Rana > Rana muscosa. The sequence continues at coordinate 173,990,290 of CM055123.1, forward strand.
GACGAGCCGAGAAAAATTAAGTTCAATGCTTCTGAGCATGCGTCGACTTGATTCTGAGCATGCGTAGGTTTTTTCTCCGATGGAGTTCTACACAGACGATCGGAATTTGCTATCGTTTTTTTTTTTTCCATCTGTAAAATTTAAAACATGTTCTATTTTTTTATACCGATGAAAAAAAGACCAATGGGGCCCACACATGATCGGTTTGTCCAATGAAAAAAGTCCATCGGTCTTTTTTCATCAGAAAAACCGATCGTGTGTATGCGGCATTAGACTTCGTGCCATTGCTCACATAAACTCAAACGTGTGCAAGCAGGTGCAGTCTACTTTCTCCACTGTGGGGAAGTCAAGAGGAACATGGCTATCTGATTGGATGTTGCCGCCCATGTGGCTTTGGCGGCCATCTTGGGTTAGGCAGAGCCTTTTAAAGTTTGGTGCGCATTTTGCGTGTGGGTAGTGTAGGGACAGGTCACCCGTCTGCCAGGGACAGATAGTAGCAGTAGGGAGAGGTTCCAGATGAGTAGAGAAAGGATAGGGACACACCATCCTTCCTGGAAGCCTTCTCACTTGGGGAGGGACTGGTCAGATGGCATTCTTTTTTTGAGACAGTCTGCACATCCAAGACATGCTCTGTTACACATCCCTATTACATCCTATGAGTGTTCCTGGTTGGGTGCCCTTCCACAAGGCTTGTTGTGAATTGCCAGACTAACTTTAATACAAGTTCTGTTTCTGCAACTGGACTCTGAGCATTTACTGCCATTGCACCATGATGCACCTCCCCACATTTGCACTGGAGTACAACCCTGGGCGCAGACAAGCTGCACCCGAGGCTCTGCAGAAGCACTGTAAATCCTCAGTTACAGCTTGCTCTCCAGGATGAAAAAGTCAGCAGCACAGTAGTAGCCTCACCAAATCTCATGAGACTAGAGGGCAGCAGTGCCTTACATGATCTTGAACTACATATACTACATATATACAGCCACAGACACATCAGGAAATGCAATGCTACTGTATTTTTCAGAAGGAATTCAAGAAAAAAAATGTAGATGTGTCAGGGTAGCTGCTTCACTGGCTACAATAGGTAGGGAAAACCAGCTGTAAACCTGGAAATGAAATAATACATGTGGGTTGAATGATTGCAGGAGGGATAAAGGAACAGATGTTTCCCAGTAACCTCCTGTTCTCAATACTATAGCCATTTCCTGCAGTTCCTGCCTCCCCAGAGGAACGTTAGAGCCCGGGAACCACTGCAGGGGCAGCTGCTGAGAAGGGAGGATGGGTGCATTTTCAGAGCCCTGTAAAAGTGATCAGGCAGCTCTAGAGCTGTGAGCTTGCCTCTTAACCCTTGGATTCCAGAATGTTGATGAATTGTGACATGACCACCAGCCTCTCCATCTTGTCCAATCAGAAAATGCATTACACGCATTGAGGAAGTGCAAAGTATTCTATGATTAGCACCTGTGATGAGCGAGCACCCTCCTGTGTTCACAATACAGCAGGAAAACCACCCAGGCCCAGGACGACAGTGATATCCAGCTTCCACGGTGTTGTCTACAAATATCAGGTACTGTTGAATTGAAATGGGTTGCCCTCCAAAAGCACTGCCCAATTACCAGTGGCGTAGCGTGGGTTGTCAGCGCCAGGGGCAAGGCAAGAAATTTGCGCCCCCCCCCTAACCTGCGGACTTTCCACTACACTACACACTGACCACTGACCACTACACTACACACTGACCACTACACTACACACTGACCACTGACCTACTACACTGCACACTGACCACTACACTGCACACTGACCACTACACTACACACTGACCACTGCACACTACACACTGACCACTGCACACTGACCACTGCACACTGACCACTACACTGCACACTGACCACTACACTACACACTGACCACTACACTACACACTGACCACTACACTACACACTGACCACTGCACACTGACCACTGCACACTGACCACTACACTGCACACTGACCACTACACTGCACACTGACCACTACCTACTACACTGCACACTGAGCACTACACTACACACTGACCACTACACACTGACCACTACACACTGACCACTACACACTGACCACTACACACTGACCACTACACTGCACACTGACCACTACCTACTACACTGCACACTGACCACTACACACTGACCACTGCACTGCACACTGACCACTACACTGACCACTGACCACTACACTGACCACTACACTGACCACTACACTGACCACTGACCACTACACTGACCACTACACTGACCACTGACCACTACACTGACCACTACACTGCACTGCACACTGACCACTACACTGCACACTGAGCACTACACTGCCCCACCTGACACCTACTTCTTGCACTACTCACATTACACTGACCCACCTGACACCAACACTGACTGACACGTACACTGACCCCCGACACCCACCTGACACATACACTGACCCACCAACCTTACACTTACACTGAAATATGTAAAATGAGGTACAGCGCTAAAAGAATAAATAAATTAATGTCAATAGGTGTAATGTGAAAAATTGGTGAAGAGGAAAACTAATGCAGAGTCTCCAATTTCTTAAATTCATATGATTCTAAGTGATTTTCAATTAAATGAAATTAAGACATAAAAATTAGTGAAGGAGGAAAAATATTGCAGAATCCTAATCCATAAAATTGATATATCTGGGCAAGATACTAATAACATAAACAAATGAGATGAAAAAAATAACAAGTGAAAAAAACTGTGAGAAAGGAAAACTATTGCAGAATCTTAATCTCATAAAGTTCATGTAGGTCTATGCAAAATTAAAATAAAGGAATTATGAGTGGTGAAAAATTCAGCGGGTGAAAAAAAGAAAACGAATGCAGAGTCCCAAAAACAAATTAAGTTCATAAGAGTCTATGCAATGCTTGGCATCCAAATGAGTGAAAAATAGCAGATAAGTGACACAAATCTTCACACCAGCCGCCGGGCAGATAGCTCGACACCCAATTAAGAAGTAGCCTGCTTACCAGAAGACCTTGACAGTCACACAGTCTCACCAAGTATAGGGAATTTAACGGTCTCCCCAAGACTCAAGTGGTATCTGTGAACAGCAAAGTGTAATTGAGGTGTTACTCGCGGACATGGAAGGTAAAAAATATTCTCATTGTGCAGTATGTTAACTCAAATAAATTTAATATAAGAATCCACCGTCTGGAAAGGAAAAACGTGATGACGGGTGGAGCCCTGGTGACATCATCACGTTTTTCCTTTCCAGACAGTGGATTGATGATAGGGAGTAGAGAGAAGTTAATGGAGACGCCGCAGCTCCTTACATGACCGCATATGTGATTGCTGTTACGCTGATATACCAACATCACGCTTGTAACTGCGATAATTCTTATATTAAATTTATTACAGTGAACATACTGCACCATTAGAATATTTTTTACCTTCCATGTCCGCGAGTAACACCTCAATTACATGCCAAACCCCTCCCCCCCTCAGGAATTGGATTAATAATTTACTGAGCTTCATGATGTATCCCTCAGAGCATTCAGCATGTAAGGGGTTAAATGATGAATCCTGCTATATAATGCATTCGACATGCCAAATACCTAGCAGGATAAGGATTCATCATTTAACCCCCTTACATGATGCTGAAAGCCCTGAAGCATACATGAAGCTCAGTAAATCCTGAGGGGGGGGGGCTTGGAGGGGGCTTTTGACATGTAACTGTCTCTGTCTGTACTAGGCCCGCCGCCCACAGGCATGTGGCAATGCATTAACATGTGGCGTGGCATGGCGGTGGCGTGACTCTCCTCTCCCTGACTAACTGCTGCTGACCGGCGGTTGCTCTGCCTCCCTCACAGGCTCACTCGTGACTCACTCACCTCCTGTTGTCCATCGATCAGATTAGGGTATGCCACACTGACACTGCCGACTCGAGTTCCACTTCTCGCCGGTCCCAGATGAAGGCTCTGCGCATTTCCAGATCCGGTTAGGGAGGAAGAGTGGAGAGAAGACGGCGGCGGCTTACAGAAGCGCGGGCGCCGGGCGGGCCTTCGCGCATGCGCCGCCCGCGTTCAAGGATTGGCCAGCCCCGCCGGAGCACATGACCACAGTCGCCCAATCACAGGGCGCCAGCTGGCGCAACATGGCGGCCGGTGACAATAAATCAAATTTAACACGGACCATGATAAGTGACACACAAACGGTGCGGGAATTCGCCCCCCCCCAATATTGCGCCCGGTGCGACGGCCCCCCCCCCCCCACGCTACGCCTCTGCCAATTACTTAAGTGTACATTCTCTATTCCAGGGATATGCAATTAGCGGACCTCCAGCTGTTGCAAAACTACAAGTCCCATCATGCCTCTGCCTCTGGGTGTCATGCTTGAGGCTGTCAGAGTCTTGCTATGCCTCATGGGAATTGTAGTTCTGCAACAGCTGGAGGTCCGCTAATTGCATATCCCTGCTCTATTCCCTTGTTAAGGGAATGGCCTCCATTCCTATTGCACCAGACTGGTAGCATGTTTAGAGGAGTCATGACATTAAAAAATGTTGAATAAAGGGGGAAAAACACAACAAAATTGTAGCCCTTGCATATTGTATCATGCCTTTACCAGAGCTGAAGCATACCTCCTAACTTTTTGAGATAGAAGCCAAGGACACCTATTAGCAAACGTATGTAGGCATAGGACACACCCCCTGTCACGCCCCCTTAAAGGAGAATTATGCAAAAAAAAGTTAGTTAAACCCAGAGATGCTTTTTTTTAGCACTATTATTACTTTAAACTTGCTATTGGCATTTACAAATGCAGCAATTTAGAAATTGGATGACAGGTTTAGCACTGGGAAACACTTTTTGAACGCTAAATAGTGCATTTTATATATAACTATATAGAGCAGACCAGAATGAGTGACAAGTAAGGAGGAATGAGGGACAGAGGGACGTTGTTCCAAATCAGGGACAGTCCCTCGAAATCAGGGACAGTTGGGAGCTATGCTGAAGTCTCATGTGCTGTGACCTTTTTATAATACAGGAGAAAATCATTAATTCCACTCCCCAGAAGATCTGCTTTCCTTCGTTGTTTTAGAAGAAATTTAATTCCCTACTATCCTGGCTTGTGGTTGTAAAGTTTATTACATGACCAGTCTGGTATTACAATTGTAGCGGCCTCCACTCTCTCCTCTCTATTCTTCTTGCTCTGGCTTTTGTCTAGGGGTACTCTGAAGGAGAGAGTGCGGGGTCACCACGCCAAGCTTTCACCGCAGATGTTTGTGTGGTGTGAGCAAAGTTTCTTTACCTTCGGGTCGGTGTTCGGAGCCTCTGCTTCTTCTGTGGATCAGTGTCTGCCAGTAATTGAGCCCCACACCAATAAAAGTCCAACACTCCTTTATTCTTCCAACGTCAGAGTAATGCACAGACAGTTGGACTCCCTCAACGAACAGAACAGACAGGGGGGGGGGGGGTGTGGATGCGAGTAGGCCCAGGCACAATGAATTCTCCACTTTCCTTCCAGAAAGTGGGTTGCAGTCTCCGAGCGAGGGGGGATTTCCTTCCAGGCGGTCTCCGATGGAAGGCTCACCTGTCACCGGCAATATGCTGAACCGGGTCTTCAAGCAAGTATCTCCCACTGGTCCATTACGCACTCTGGATTCGGGTACCCTCTCCCAGGGTCCCCTAGGATCTCCTTTCCTCGCGGAACACAGTGTTGGGCACTGAGCTCCAGACCTCCATCCGAGTACCTCACCCCAGGCTAAAGGTGCCTGGGATGGAACACGTCCTATAGGCCTAGGCCCGCCTAGAGGACCGACACGAACCACCGCCCACAGGCTGAAGGTGCCTGGGACTCCAACCCCCTGACAAAGATGGCCGGCCCCTTTATACCCTCTCCCAGCAAGCACGGCGGGTTCCCCGCCCCACCATACCGCTGCCGAGGGAGAACAAAAAGGGAGCACAGCACACAGCAATGGTTCAACCCCAGCCCAAGGCGACAGCGCCACCTGCGGGGCTGCAGGGAACTGCACATCACTGGTGTCTCTGCCAGTAATAAATACACAGAAAAGTGCATACCCGCTACACTCTCCCCCTGGTGATTTGACACTGGTCCCCAGTGTCTGGAACAAACCATGCCCTCAAGGGCTGACATAGTCCAATCAAGAGACCGACTGAAAATTGTAAAAAATCCCAAAACTTTAGAAAACTAAACTAGCTAGAGCAGTTGTGCCTGAGCCTCACATGAAAAGGGAGGGAAAGGGAAACAACAACACTTAACAACAACCTTGAAATCACATTTTCACATTACACTTTTCCCCACCCATCCTGACTAAGACCAACCCCATACTCAGTGGTCTTGATGGGATGCTCTCCTGCAGAGGGGAAAAGAAAGTTAACACACATAAACCCTGACACATGTATTCGTGTGAGAATGGAAAAAACTTCTCCTCAGAGAAATCCTTTCCTTCATAAAGTGTGTGTGTGAACAGTGATATCGATGCACAACACTGCCACCTGGTGACAGCATCGCGGTAACTGCACTCGTGGAACTTTTCTTCTTCTCTTGGGCCCTATCTACCCCAGAGTCCATGATTTCTTGCTGAAGAATTGAAGAACAAACAGGAACAGTCCTTCTTCCTCTGGGTAACAAGAACAACAACCCCGGAAAGTTCAGCAGCATAAAGAACAAAAACGGAGTCTCTGTTCTCCTATAGATAGAATGGAGGGTGCGGCAGGACAAGTGGCTTCAAGTGTTGATCCATGGTCTCCAGATGGTACTCAACATCTTCCCCTTCCTTGCGTCGGATCAGCACCTTGTCCGCGTGGATATGTCGTCCCAGCATCCATTCTGCCTTGCAATCTTTAAAGCGCTGAGAGGCCTTGGGGGAACACGCAAGGTACCTGCGGGCGTGTGGAACCTGAAGGTGGGTCCACACAAAGTCATTGTACCAGCGCTCCCGGCAAACTTCCACTTCATACAATAGCTCCTTGGACAAGTACGGATACTCCCATCCATACTCAGCAGCAACCTTCTGGCCAAATAGGCGTTGTAGTTTTGCCAGAGGAGGCATAGTGGCTCTGTCCCCTTCGCCGGGCAAAACTATTGAGTCCGGGTGGCGAGGGGCCTTGAATACATCTGGTCTGGGCATAGGTGCCCGCAACAACAGTCTCTTTTCCCCGGCATTAGGTGCAGGAGGCACCGGGAAGGCAAGAGTAGGCTGGGGACGGGAACCCTCCTCAGGCACTGGTGCCTCCACCCGGGGAGTACTATCCCCTGTAGACATGGGTGGGTCCCTGGTTCTGCGGGACGAGGCGAGAGGTACTTTGTCCCAGCCCTTTTGAGCAAACAGTTCGTCTATGGTGACATCGTCTCCCAGATCGGAGAGCGACTCTAGGTCGGAGGTGTCACACTCCTCTGCGGGTATGTAGCCTGTAGTGGAAAACGGGACTACCACCCCCCACGGACACACAGGGTTGTGGATCCCCGACACCTCCGCCCACACACCAAGTCCCTCTGCCTGGCTTACCTCTGCCTTTTCTTGAGGCATGACGTCCGGAACTCTTCTCACCAGATCCATCCGGGCCGGGCGTATGCAGGCGAGATGGCCCACCGCAACCGCTGGACGGGGCTACCATGCCGGTCTTTCTCTTCGGCGGTGGACGCTGTGAGACAGTGGTGACCGAGTCAGCATCCTTGGATTTCTCCCGTTGAGTACTCGCGACCTCCTCCGTGGTCGCTGCAGTGCGCACAGGGATGGCTGTCAAAGCAGTGATTCCTCCAACTTGAGTGGTGCTGCCTGTGGTACGGCCGGGGTAGATGGTTCTTGGCTTCTCAATGACTGTATCTACCTCGAATAGGAACTCCCCACAGACTTCGCATCGCCCGAATGGCTTCAGATGACACACCAGTCCCGAGCAGCCGGGACAAATCACACCCAGGGCCTCAACGTCCATGCATGAATACAGGGCGAATCGTCCCCTTGGCTTTAGCCGAATCCCTGTATCGGTCACCGGAGCAGCAGCAGTCAAAGGCGTGGTAGAAGGATGAAGTGGAACCCACGCTGCTTGTCCGAACATGGTGACTTGCTGTTGGTCCATCGCGCACTGCAAAGTTTTGTGCCAACGTCCCACATGTAGTCCTTCACACGTATTGGACTCCTCCCCTTTGCTCCAGTTCGCAGTCACGCCCACGAACTAAGCGGTGGGGGTGTGCCTGGTGGCGCAGTGCAAATAGAAGCCCCCACATGTAGTCCTTCACACGGCTGAGCTCCCCCCTTTCCTCGCTCTTCTGCGCGGGCCTTTCCCTTCACTGGGTCATGCCCACGACTTCGAGCAGGGATGCACTTTGGCCAATAATATGGCCGACCTACTCGGAACTCCTCCGGGCAGACACGTTTAAACTCCCTAGTAGCACGAACACCATCCCGGACCTGAGCCCCCACGTGTAGCGGCCTCCACTTTCTCCTCTCTATTCTTCTTGCTCTGGCTTTTGTCTAGGGGTACTCTGAAGGAGAGAGTGCGGGGTCACCACACCAAGCTTTCACCGCAGATGTTTGTGTGGTGTGAGCAAAGTTTCTTTACCTTCGGGTCGGTGTTCGGTGTTTGGAGCCTCCGCTTCTTCTGTGGATCAGTGTCTGCCAGTAATTGAGCCCCACACCAATAAAAGTCCAACACTCCTTTATTTTTCCAACGACAGAGTAATGCACAGACAGTTGGACTCCCTCAATGAACAGAACAGAGAGGGGGGGTGTGGATGCAAGTAGGCCCAGGCACAATTAATTCTCCACTTTCCTTCCTGAAAGTGGGTTGCGGTCTCCGAGCGAAGGGGGATTTCCTTCCAGGCGGTCTCCGATGGAAGGCTCACCTGTCACCGGCAATATGCTGCACCGGGTCTTCAAGCAAGTATCTCCCACCGGTCCATTACGCCCTCCAGATTCGGGTACCCTCTCCCAGGGTCCCCTAGGATCTCCTTCCCTCGCGGAACTCAGTGTTGGGCACTGAGCTCCAGACCTCCATCCGAGTACCTCACCCCAGGCTAAAGGTGCCTGGGATGGAACACGACCTCCGAACGTCCTCTAGGCCTAGGCCCGCCTAGAGGACCGACACGAACCACCGCCCACAGGCTGAAGGTGCCTGAGACTCCAACCCCCTGACAAAGATGGCCGGCCCCTTTATACCATCTCCCAGCAAGCACGGCGGGTTCCCCGCCCCACCATACCGCTGCCGAGGGAGGACAAAAAGGGAGCAAAGCACACAGCAATGGTTCAACCCCAGCCCAAGGCGACAGTGCCACCCGCTGGGCTGCAGGGAACTGCACATCATTGGTGTCTCTGCCAGTAATAAATACACAGAAAAGTGTATACCCGCTACACAATATAGCCACATAGAGGAAAGTATGTTTCCTGTATTACTTTTTACAAATTTCAAAGTAAAAGAAACATCATCATGAGAACTGTATGCACTGTTGAACTCTTTCTGAAAATACTAGTTTCCTTGTGTAGCGCCCTGCTACTTTTGAACAGGAGCTATGTGTAAATTTAGGGGTCTCTGAGCTGTAAATAGCTCAGAGTGATTATGTAAATTGTTGGTTTCTGTTCCAGCTTTGGCTGTTTGTGCGCATTTCCCACTGTTGCCAGTAGTTGACACTGTTGTCACAGGCCAGTGTGAGAAATACAGCCAGCTGAAGTGCATTGGATATTCCTTCCCCAGAAACAGCCCAATCAGGAGCTTCTTTGTAGCTGGGCATGCTGGGAAAGGATATTTAAGGGGCAGTGCCATGTGCTCCAGGGTTCCGTCTTGCCTCATGGCCCTCCAGGCCGGAGGCTATGCTGCTGTGTTAGCTGCAAGTAGGCCCAGAAGCCGGTCTGGGGCCTACTTAACCGAAGGTGGTCCTGTGCTGTCTGTCCTGCGGGAAGAAGCCACCCAAGCGGAGAATATTCCAGGGGAGGACCTTACTGGAGAGGACCAAACTGCTGGCTGGTATCTCAGGAAGGGCCTGGTGACTCGTTTGAAGGATGCACCCAAGTTAACCTACCTCACAGTACAGTACTGTGCAGCTGACCTAACTAACTGACTACTGGCATAAACAATCCTGTGGCAGGGGATTATCCACGAGTTTCCATTTTTTTGGTTTAATCTATTTTTATTAATCTTTTTCCACATTACATTACATACATAAAATATACAAAAATATTTAAAAACATACACATAACACACATATAAGGTCTCAATGAATACCCCAACATTAAAATGGTCTAAAAGCATTAATAGTAATTTATACTGAGAGATCTGCTTATCCTGGAAGTGATATATCCAACTATATGGCCTTCATATTCTAAATCCACTAGTTAGAGGAATCAACGCAAGTAGGGAAGAAGGGGAAAAAGATAAAGAAAAGATAGGTCGAACAAGAGAGAAACCGCAATGGGAAATAGATGCGGGAGAGAAACTAGACAGTTTAGGCAGGCAGGCAAAAAAAAAAAGGGGGGGAGGGAAAAAGGAAAGTAAAAGAAATTCTAGTGAAAGTGGTTATGAAGAACAACTAAATCTAGTGATAAAAATGTGTAATAAATTAAAGGGGCACCCACCCCAAGCCTACTAATGTATATATATGAAAAAAAAAAAGGGGATGAACGATGTCTAGTGCAAGTGGTTATAAGAAAAACAACTAAAGCCCCGTACACACGGTCGGACTTTTGCCCAACAAACGTCGTTTTAAGCAAGTTGGACCAACAATCCGACCGTGTGTACACTCCATCGGACAAACTTTTTTCGTTTGGTTTTGGATTTCATCGGACAAAAGTTGGGTCTGCAAACGGACAAACTTTTGCCCAACAAAAGTCCGATGGAGCAAAGTCCGACCGTGTGTACAGAAAACCATCGGACTTTAGTCCGATGGACAAAACAACTAATGTTAAAATCAACCAACAATAGCAGAAGTTGACCAAAGGGTGGCAGTAAAGATCAGAAAAGAGCAGAAAAAACACGTGATGTTGTAAGAAGTTTTAAGAAAGTTTGCAGAAAAGTCCGAGCGTGTGTATGCTATGGGTGTTCCCAACCAACTCCGTTCGGACAAAAAACCACGGAAAAGTTCGATGGAAGTCCGACCGTGTGTACGAGGCTTAAGTCTTGTGAAAGATAATATGTGTAATACTTTAAAAAGGCTCCCACCCCAAGCCTGCTAATATACATTTACCACAGACAAGAGAAAAAAAAAAGAAAAGGGGGCTAAATCGAGTGAAAGGCTATTTACGTGTTGCTGGATCAGGAAGGCAGCCAGCCTCATAGTGAATATTATGAGGAAAGGAAAAAAAAAATTCTTGGTGTTCGTGTCAAAAGTGCATTACTTATAGATTATTATGTAGTGATATGTTCCCTTGTATTTTCCTTACCCCTAACAAAAAAAAAAAGGGGGGGGAAGTAACAACGTGCAAACAAGAACTAATCTCAGGTGATGAACTATTTTGTGCTAGTAGATCAGGAAGGCTTGGACTCCCAAGCCTAATGGTTGGTCTAAAAAAAAAAAAGGGGGGGGGAGAGAAGTGGGAAGGGCCCCTCAGGTGCTTTTACTAGTTTCCATTTTTTCACTCAAGTCTGTGGCAGAGACTTTGTCCGTGCTGCTAGGTCGGTGTGAGAGGCCTATCCGGTTGTCGCAAGAACCAGAGACTGAAAGCTGTTGTCATCTGGATTCAAGAACCGCATTAGTGATCTGCAAAACCAAGGTATCTGAACTACCTCTAACCCTGTATCCCCTACCTGAAGTTGTTGAATAAAGCAATTGAGAAAAAGGCTGAAGTGACTGGCAATCACCTTTTTCAAAACTACTTAACATAGACTCTTAAGTTCTGGGACGGTGAAATGTGGGGTAACGGCAGGACCCAAAATTAATCCAGCAGCTCCTACGGGGGTATCGCTACACTAGTTATTTGTGGCTTTAAAGTGGTGGTTATAAAGGCAAAGGGTTTTTGTTTACCTTTAGGCACTCTCTGCATTAAGGTAAAAAAAAAAACTTTCAAAAGGTGTTCCCCCCACACCCCACTTAAACACTTATCTGCTCTTGATTCAGCGCTGTGCCCATCTGCAGCAGCTCTTCTCCCTTCTCTTTCTTCTCACAAGAGACTCAGCAGCAGTGGGAGCAATTGTGAGGCACACTGTGGGTGTCTATAGATGCACACAACCTGGCTCAGGTTCGAGCCTGCATGAGTGCCCCCCATAGCAAGTGGCGTGCTATGGGGGCACTTGAAGAATAGGAGGACTACAGAAGAGGAGGATGGGGGCTGCTCTGTGCAAAACCATTGCAAAAGCAGGTAAGTATAGGATATTAATTTTTCTGATTAGAAAAATAATTATATTCACTTTAATTTTCTGAGTCACTAACCTAGACCCAACTGCTAACAAAAAAGCAGACAAAAATAACCTTAGTGTAAATAGGCCTTGGAAAAAAAAAATCGACTTCAGGATTTACACGTGATAAACAGCCAGCTGCTCACACATTTTTTAATTGTCCCTTAGTGTTGTTTCCCATGCATGATTGGAGGCCTCTTACTAGAGAGAAACCTTTCATCATAATCTTTTCAAAGAGTCACACAGACAAGCTAAGCAGTTTTAATAACAGAACATTAGGTCTTAAAACCATTAAAGCCATTAGTTAAAATAAACAGAACTGAAGAATGTATTATGCCATGCACCAGATTGTGGGAAGATGTGTAATAAATAAACACATGAAATAACTGTGTAGTCATGTTTTGTTGGTGGAAAGAAATATGTACAGAAATAGAGCACCTTTAAGGTGGAGCCTTGTACCAGATAGTGGAGAAAAAGTATAGTAAGTCCTGAACAATGGGGTGAGGTGTATTAAAGAAAATCGGTAACAGCTGGCAAGTAGTTTAGAAATTCTTTTGGGTGCTCATTGGTGTCGGTCATAGGCCTGCACTGCTTGTCAACAAGAACCTCTGCATCCAAGATCACATAGCATGATAAGGGATATTGTTACACTGTGTGCCACATATCAGAAAAAGCATATCATGTTATTTGTACCAAAATACCACTAGAGAGTACAATAAAATGTAGCTTGATGTATGAATATGATGGGGACGCACTGGCCCATTAAAGCAGTCAAATGATTTGGTGTACAGGGAGGTTCCAGGTCATAAGGTAAAGTACAGAGTTGTTCTAATATCTATAGTAAAGGGAGCATATGTGCACCATTCTACCATTTCTATCCAAAAACAGCACTGTGGAGAGCAATATTGGTGAAAGTAGAGTTTGTGGCGGTATGTCTAAAAGGGCTGCTGGCTGATGATGGTCAAAGGCACAGTCACTGTCCACTTCCAGAAACAGAGAATGAAGATGATGACCATGGTTCTCCCTCACTAATGCAGAGGTTCTCAGCACACATAGAGCACAGTCCAGGCACACTGACACAAAGAGCCATCTAGGGGATGTATTTTGTGTAGAGTCGCCACCTCATCCCTTTAAACCCGAACACATATGAATTACACAGGTTCTGTGGATGATTAAGGTGGTAATTAAACTCACTTGGTGCCGTATCTGCATTTAATTAGCCTCAGAACCTGTGTAATTTATATGTGTTTGGGTGTAAAGGGATGAGGTGGCAACCCTAATTTTGTGGTTTGTTAAATAACCCTGGATGAGGTGTATGACAAACTCCAGAACCACAAAAAAAAACAAGAGGATACAATTCTCTATGTTGCAGACTTCAGGGATAGTTCTTCTGCTCAGCTGGTAGACAGGTGCAATCTAATTTCTTCACTGCAGGCGGAGCTCAACTGCAGCGGCATTGCAGAGAGGAAGCTGAGAGAAACATGGCTTATATTTGGTTTCCTTGGTCACAGGGACAGCGAACAGGTTGAATGCTGGCAGCCCATGCGACTCTAGTGGCCATCTTAGGTCAGCAATCTATTTAAGCCCTCTTTGGATTGGCACACATTTCACATGTGGGTAGTGTAGGGACAAGTCACCCGTCGGACAGGGACAGTGAATAGCAGTAGGGAGAGGTTCCAGACGAGTAGGGAAAGGATAGGGATGTGCCATCTATTCTGAAAGCCTCCTCGCTTGGGAACAGACCAGCCAGGCCGCATTCCACACCTCAAGACAGACTCTGTCAGCACCACTGAGACCTGCTCTGCATCATGCTGCTGTTACATCCTGTGAGTGTTCCCGGTCGGGTTGTCTTCCCACTGGGCTTGTTGTGACTGCTGAACATTGACTTTAATATAAGTTCTATTTTCTGCAATTGGACTCTGAGTGTTTACTGCTGCCGCACCATGCTGCACCCACCCGCGAGCTCAGAGTACAATCTTCCCATGAGAAACAAGTAGAGGCCAGGGGTATGGATTTCTCAAGTGGGGAACTACTTGACCCAGATTCATTAAACAGTCCTCCCTCAAGAAACTATAGGAAACTAATGTATGAACCTCTCAGGAGAGAAACTACTTAGCTCATCTTGGCATAAAGTCTTTCAAAACTAAAGAGGACAGGTCAGTATGTACAGTAACTCTCAGGAGGGGAACTACGAGGCTCAGAAATCCTAATAGTACAAAGTCACCGCAAAGCAGTACTAACAAAGCCAGTGGAGCAGCTGAGCCCATTCAGCCTTGTCCAGGTGCCTTCCAGTGAAGATCCTTGGGTAAAGTCTCAGGGTGTCTGATATCCTCTCAGATGTAGGCCCCCTGGCTCTGCCACAGTCGTGACATCAATAGACAGCAACTTGAAACAGCAGAATGGCTGGAGGCAGGGGGTAGCCTCCCCCACCTGAACAGGTGGAATCTCTTCAAAAGAAGACACTGCTGTTCTACAGCTCAGACTATTCATGTGCTTCTTAGCCACCTTCTGGACATACTTCCCCATGGATTAGCTGTAGCACCATAAATATTCATGCTGCCCATATGCCTTGCTCCACTCATATGTTCCACAACTTTTTGGAAGGCGTGGGAGAGCAATCAAACTTGCAACCTGCGAAGCCCAGAGCAGCCAAAAGAAATCAACAACTGCTCCAATGTTTACAGAGGAGCCAAAAAGAACTAAATTTACCTAAAATCCTAGCAACCTAACTAGGAGGGTGCTACAAGTTGAAGAGTCTGTACAAAATATATGTTTTCATACACTACCCAAAGGATTTTCTAAAGCTTTTCTGTTTTTTTTTTCTCATTGATAGCATGCACAAATCACATCTTTGTCAGGCTACAGACCAGCTTTGTGTTCTGTACCTCATGGAATAAAGGGATTTTTATAACAGCTTACCTGTAAAATCCTTTTCTTGGAGTACATCACGGGACACAGAGCGGCATAGTCATTACTAATGGGTTATATAGTTTACCTTCAGGTGCTGGCACTGGCAACTTCCAAACCGGAAGTACCCTCCCCTATATAAGCCCCTCCCATCCGGGAGCACCTCAGTTTTGTAGCAAAGCAATAAGTGTCCCAAAAAGAGGGGTGGGAGCTCTGTGTCCCGTGATGTACTCCAAGAAAAGGATTTTACAGGTAAGCTGTTATAAAAATCCCTTTTTCTTTTTCGTACATCACGGGACACAGAGCGGCATAGTCATTACTAATGGGATGTCCTAAAGCAATGCCAAATGAGGGGAGGGATACACTATACATAAGCTGGGCGCCATCAGGCATGAGGCTCTTTTGCGGCCTGCAACACACTGCGCCCAAAGGCGACATCCTCCTGACTTCTGACGTCTACCTGGTAGAATCTAGTAAACGTGTGTACTGAAGACCATGTTGTGGCCTTACAGACTTGAGCCAGGGAGGCCTGGTGATGCACTGCCCATGAGGTTCCAACTGCTCTTGTGGAGTGCGCCCTAACTTTGAACGGAGGCGGTCTCTTTCTCAAGCCATAGGCTTGTATTATGACCTGTCGAATCCACTTGGCTAAAGTAGATTTTGATGCTGCCTGACCCTTTCTGGGGCCTTCCGGCAGAACAAACAAAGTATCCGTTCTGCGAATCTGAGCAGTGGCTTTTAGATAAGCTTTAACTGCTCTTACTACATCCAAAGAATGCAATAACTTTTCCTCTACCGAACTAGGTTTGGGGAAAAAGGAAGGAAGAACCACATCTTGGTTCAAATGGAACCTCGATACCACCTTAGGAAGAAGGCTGGATGAGGACGTAATACTACTCTGTCCTTATGGACAACCAGATATGGCTCCTTACAGGACAAGGCGGCTAATTCCGATACTCTTTTAGCCGAACAAATGGCTACTAAGAAAATCAATTTCCTGGTGAAAAGAACCAAGGAAATGTGCCGCAATGGTTCAAATGGTTGTTTCTGTAGAACCGACAGAACCAGGTTTAAGTCCCATGGACATATGGGAATACTAACCGGATGGCTAATACGCATCACTCCTTGTATGAAAGCTTTGACTAATGAATGCAAAGCCAAGGGCCTTTGAAAAAATATTGACAAGGCCGTCTGACCCTTGATAGTACTCAAGGCAAGCTTCCTATGTACAGCCCACTGTAGGAAGTCCAGAATCCTACCTATTACGTACTTACAAGGATGCCATTTCTTGGCCTCACACCACGTGATGTACGCCTTCTAGATCCTCTAATAGATCTGCCTGGATACCGGCTTCCTGGCATTGATCATGGTAGATACCACAGGATTAGAGAGCCCTCTCTTTTTTAGAATGTGGGCTTCAATAGCCAGGCCGTCAAACCTAGGGCTGGTAAGGAAGGGTAGTATATCGGTCCTTGCGAAAGCAGGTCCGGACGATGTGGGAGGGTCCAAGGACTTCCCACTGACATTTTTACAATCTCTGCGTACCATGCCCTTCGGGGCCACACTGGAGCCACCAGAATCACTGGTTTCTTTTCTACCCTGATTCTGCGGATTAATCGCGGTGGGAATGCATATATCAGCTTGAACTGATCCCAAGGGAACACGAGGGCATCCAAACCGCAAGCTAGGGGATCCTTTGTGCGAGACACAAATCTGTCCACCTTTGCGTTGAATCTGGATGCTAGCAGATCTACATCCGGTGTTCCCCACCGCTGGCATATTGCCTGGAAAACCTCGGGGTGAAGAGACCATTCCCCGGGCATAATTGCTGGCGACTTAAAAAGTCCGCTCTCCAATTTTCCACTCCTGGGGTGAAAACCGCGGATATGGCTGTGACATATCTTTCTGCCCATTCCAGGATGCAATTCGCTTCCCTGTGGGCTGCACGACTCCTGGTGCCACCCTGGTGATTGATATATGCCACTGCTGTGGCATTGTCTGATTGAATTCTGACAGGTGACCCTTGGAGTTTGGATGTCCATGCTACTAGGGCATACCGGGCTGCTCGTATCTCTAAGAGATTGGTGGGCAGGGCCTTCTCTGCTTCTGACCACTTGCCCTGGAGAGACCATTGCTCCAGTACTGCCCCCCAGCCTATGAGGCTGGCATCTGTAGTGACCACCTTCCAAGAAACCGGACTGAAGGGTTTCCCTTTTTCCAGATTCTGGGGCACCAACCACCAATGGAGGCTCTTGCGAACGGAAGGGGACAGGGACATTGGTAAGTCTAAAGCCTGAACTTTTTTGTTCCAGGCTGACAGTATGGCCCTCTGCAAGTTCCTTGATTGGAATTGACCGTAGGGTACTGCTTCGAATGAAGCCACCATTTTTCCCAGCAGCCTCATACACAGGCGTATGGATGGTTTTCCTTTTTTGTACCCACTAAGTGGGTCAAATCTTTCAAAGACGACACCTTCTCTGGAGGTAAGAAAATCTTTCTCTGATTTGAATCCAGTCTTAGCCCCCAAGTATTCCAGACTTTTGACTGGTTTTAGGGCTGACTTGTCTCGGTTGATAATGCCAACCGTGAGATTCCAGATACTTGATTATCTTGTGAACGACCACTTCTAGTTTTTTTCACTGAGTGGTCTATCAGCAACAAGTCGTCTAGATATGCCATTATCGTTACACCTTGTGTTCCTAGTTTGGCCAATCGTAGGGCCAGAATTTTTGTGAACACTCGTGGTGCTGTGGCCAGACCGAAAGGTAAGGCTCTGAACTGAAAATGGTGCCCTTCTACTGCAAAGCGTAGAAATTTCTGGTGGGCCGGACAGATGGGAATATGCAAATAAGCATCCCTTATGTCGATCGAGGCTAACCATTCCTGCCCTTGTAGGGCGGTGGCCACCGATCGGATCAACTCCATCCGAAAAAGTCCTGATATGTAGGAACTTGTTTAGCCCTTTTATATTTAATATGGGCCTCACGTCCCCATTTGGTTTGGGGACTGTGACAAGGTTCGAGTAAAACCCGAACCCGCTTTCTTCCAAGGGAACCTTCATGATTACCCTTGGAGCAATAGTTGTTCTAGTGCCAGAAGGAGGGATCCACTCTTCTGGGGATCGCTTGGCACGTTTGACCTTATAAAATGGGCAGGAGGAATGTCTTTTAACTCCAGCCTGTATCCCAGACTTACTGCGGAGATCACCCATCTGTCTCTGATGGTGTCCCGCCAGGTCTCTGTGAACAACTGAAGTCTTCCCCTCACCCGATTGAGTGGGGGCAACCCTTCATGACTTGGGGGGAGGTTTTGTACCTCTCTTGACCCAGGGTTTCTTGTTACCCTGTGATTGTCCCTGATTTCTGCCCCCTGGATTTGACCGCGGAGGCCGTCGGAACTGTTTCACAGCCGATGTGCCAGGGACTGGAGAAGTAGGCCTCTTAAAAGAAGGACTTCTACCCTTATTCTTAACCGGCAAGAGTGTACTTTTACCGGCAGAAGTTTTCTGGATATATTTGTCCAGATCTTCTCCAGATTAGCTTCCCATTTCATGGAGAACGCTTATCAGCAATTTCTTACAGGGAGCTTCAGCAGACCAGTTTTTGAGCCATAGAAGCCTACGCATATGTCTACAGACAGCGTAAAGCGGGATGCCTGTTGGATTGTATCCTTTATGGCTTCCACCGCAACACAAGGCTCTAGGTAGGTCAGCTAGGGCAAGAGCCTGCTGATCTGGTAAGTCCCTTAAGACTTGTTTCAACTGATCTTTCATTGCTTGGCAGACTCTAATCGCTGCTACTGCAGGTTGTGTCACCATGCTTGCTGTAGAGAAAGCAGATTTTAGTAAAGACTCCAATTTTTTTATCTATTGGGTCTTTGAACAATTGGAACATTATCTACTGGACATGTCAGTGATTTATTTACACAAGAGATGGCTGTGTCCACTGTAGGGACCCTCCATTTTTTATGAACTTATCCTCCATGGGATAGATCACTGGAAATCTCTTGGGGGGGAGTAAATAGTTTATCAGGATGCTCCCAATCCTGGTAAATAAGCCCTTCCAATAAAGGGTGGATTGGGAAGGAACAGACAGCCTGGGGAGCTTTCAGCGACCCCAGCGAGGAAACCGTAGTGGTTGATGGTTCCGCCAGAGGCATTTTAAATGCTGATCGGACCATGTTAGTCAGAGACTGAACCCATAATCTTTCAGCCTGAGATGCTGAGAAAGGTTCTTCCACTGTTGATTCCTCTATAACTGAATCAACCTCATCCTGATCCCCTTCAGGTAGGTCGATCTCTGTGTGGGGCTGTTCCTCCACTAACAGGCACTCTGAAGGAGGAGACGGAGATCGGACGCGCTTTCCCTGTGACAGGGAAGCAGCGATCAATGCTGTTAATCTCTCTTCCAATCCTCCCAGAGTTGAGGATAAAACCTCCTCTGTTATATATATACAGGAGCAGGTGGACTGGGGACAGCTGCAGCACCAGGCACTCCTGCGGGGTTCCTACGGCTACTGACCTCTGAATTTTCAGGGGAGATTGGTGCAGTACAAGCATGCCCAATATCCTCAGAGCCCGATGGAGACCCCTTTGGCTTCCTGGAAGACTTATTTCCGGAGTGTCTGGACGACATATCCTTTAAGCACAAAGCTGAGGTATTCCCGTCGTCATACACCAATTTTGCTGGTAATAGTCTAACACAGTTGCTGCTATATACCAGCTGGTGTCCACTAAAGTGCCTTTCTATGGGGATGCCTGCATCAACCGCCTCTGTGTGCCACTGTTTTGTTGCTAGCTCTGTTTGCATCCAGCTGACACTTGTACTGTGTATTTTATACATGCTGGGACGCCTGCACATGCGCAGAAGCGCCGCGCATCGAGCGTCATCCACCCGCCCCGCCCCTTTTTTTCCATAGGAGGCGCGTGCGCCCGTGCACCATTGGCGCCCTTTTTTGAAACCAAGCAGGGACTAGGAGCCAGGGCCCTTTTTGCCGGAGGGCCTGTGCGGTGGATGAGCGCAGCAACAGGGCAGAGGAACTGGATTCCCACAGAGAAACTTACCAACTGCCTGGATCTTTTGACTTGAGAAAACCAAAGAGCCACATGACAAGAAAAATGGACCACAGCGGCCTCTAGTGGTTTAACACAGGTACCGCGGTCCTCTTTTTTTTTTTTTTCTTGACTACTATTAAAATTTTACATTTTCCAGTAGTTATAGGCATACACAGATATTAGCGGGAATACCGTTAGGTAACAGACAGAAAGACAAATTAGGCTTGGGGGTCCCCCAATAGAACCAAGTTCCTGGGGGCCCCCACTTACCTCTTCCCCGCCGCAGGACTCTGTTTGGTCCACAGAAGCCCAAACTTCACCTATCACGGCAGGCATTGTAATTAAACCTTCAGGGACCGGGTTCCCAAGGATTCCACTCCCCTGGACCTGTATAGCACCCTGCACAGAAAACATCTTGGTCGTGGGTATGACCAGAGCTCTGGATCCCAGGGTCCAGCCCTCCTAAGAGAGGCATTACAGGCAAAACCTTGCTCTTCTGTTGCAAGGCCCGGGTACCGACCGTTTAGCTATGAAGCTTTTTTGGTGGGATCCGGAACAGCTTACTAAGGCCCGTAAAAGAACCTGTACGCAAGCCCAGGAAAACACATGTTACTCTTTGGCCAACACCTTAGACACTGGCAAAAAACTGAGGTGCTCCCGGATGGGAGGGGCTTATATAGGGGAGGGTACTTCCGGTTTGGAAGTTGCCAGTGCCAGCACCTGAAGGTAAACTATATAACCCATTAGTAATGACTATGCCGCTCTGTGTCCCGTGATGTACGAAAAAGAAAAATAGGGACTTAATATATTCCATTACAGATTGACCTGCCTATTGCCTAATAATCACATGCCTGTTTACTAACCTGCTGTACAGTTCACTTCATTTTCCCTAAGGATCAAGAATGACAAATGATGTTATTTGGAATGGGTTCTTAATAGTCTAATAGTAATCCAGCATTTAAATGTATCACTGGGAAAGAACAAGACTGTTTGAAAAAAAATTGATGTGACACACCCTTATGGCATTTGAATTCACACATGAAATGGTTTGGCTAGAATATGTCTATCAATCAATGCACATATTTTAGCAATAAAGAATATGTACTAAAAAAAGCTGTGCAAGTAGCTCTGTTCAAGGATAGGGATGCCTATTGCCTAAGGCCTCGTACACACGGCCGAGATTCTCGTTGAGAAAAACATGTCGTTTTTTTCGACGAGATTCTTGGACAAGAAACTTGTCCCGGCCGAGTGTACACACGCTCGTTTCAAAGAACCCGCGGTTCTTTGAAAGGAGTGTACGCGGTGACGTCATTGACTACGTCGAGCATGCGCTCGTCACATTCGATGCCGTCGCCGCCATCTTGGTCTACCCTACGTATGCCTAGGAAGCTACCGCGCATGCGTCGAATTCATTTCGAACATGCGCGCGCTTCCGGGCGGACAGGTAAGTGTACACACACTCACTTTTCTCGTCGAGAAACACGCCGAGGAGAATCTCGACGAGAAAATAGAGAGCAGGTTCTCTATTTTCTCGTCGAGGTTTCTTGTCGGTTTTCTCGACGAGAAACACGCTAGCAGCGTACACACGACCGATTTACTCGGCAAGACCTCTCTGCCAGCAAGTTTCTTGCTGGTTCTTGACGAGAAAATCGGTCGTGTGTACGAGGCCTAAGAATCATGTTTGGCTGCCAAGTCATACTACAATTTACTTCAGTTCTCATAAGGATCAAGGATGACAGATTATGTTTTTTGTAATTAGTTCTTAATAGTTCAAACGCAATCCAACACTGAATTGTATCTCTGGGAAATACACCAATACTCTCTGAAAGGATTTGATGTGACACAGAGGTTTTGAATTCACATGTGAAACAGTTGCAAATACTGTATTAGAGATTGACCAATATTGTTTTTTTGGTGCCGATACCATACCGATATTTCAGCCACCTCTCAGGCCGATAGCCAATATTGTCTGCCGATATTCTGTACATTTAAAAAAAAAAAATACACTTCCTTTCTTTTCTTTTTTTATGTTATTGCTGTCACAAGGAATGTAAACATCCCTTGTGACAATAATAGGCAGTGACAGGTGCTCTTTACAGAGGGATCGGGGCTCCATAAGACCCCCCTCACTGTACTTAAAAGTATTCAAAACGTCAAGATCTGCATTTTTGAATACTTTATATTTTTTAAAACAGGCGCCTTTAAGATGCCAGTAATTCGGGAAGTGATGTCATGACATCACTTCCGGGTCACTAGATCCGAGACCCAATCAAAGCACTGGCTTTGTTCGGGTCTTTGGACAGCCAGTGGACGTGACGGCTGGTTGCTTGGGCCTCCTGGTGGAACGGGAGAGCCCGGCGAGTGTCAGAAGGTGACGGGAGGGTGGGTGTCCCCTCTCGCTGCTTGTAATAACAGTCAAGCAGTTGTTATTACAATAAAGCCGACCGTCCGCTCTAAAGAACGGTACCAGGGTGATGCATGCATCACCCCAGTAAAATCCCTTGAAGCAATATCAATAATATTGGGTACGTTTGTACCGATACGATACTTAAAAAAAAGTGAATATCGGCCCTACCGATAATCGGTTGATTCCTATACTGTATCTTGGCAATATAGAATATGCTATAAATCAGTGCCAGCAAAAATATGCAAAGTGCTGTCACTCATAGAAACCAGAGCTCGCTTTACCTTACAAGCTGGATTCTTATTGGTTGTTATGAGAATTTCACTTTGTAATTAGCGTTTTGTACCTCTCACTGTTTCATTGAATGCAACCAGTTGTTTCAGTTCTGTACCCTGAACAGTAAGGCACAGTAAGAACCTTGTGCCAGTTGACACCTTCTAAAGGGTGTCCTAAAGGGTGTCCTAAACCAACACATAACCTTACTACCCCACACTAGCAGCCTGCTCAGTCATTCTGCTTCTGTACACATTTGGGAGGTATGCAGAAACAGTTTCTTCCTCTTCATGGCATGGAGAAAGTTTGGGTAAGGGCCTGTGTCGACAGGCTTTTGTTTGCTTCAAGCAAGTTTTGCATTCCAAATACAAGTTTATGAAGTTGCAAATCCCACTAAAAGCTAAAATACAAGTCAAAAGGAGATCAACTACAGGTCAAATGCACCTGTTAATGAATTGTTAAAGCCTAAGTGTAGCTAAAATAAAACAGAAACATCAGCATAACTTACAGTCAGTAGGGTGTGTACCTTCCAACTGGAAGATTGCGGCGGCGGGGGTTATCACAACTAAGGGGCTGGCACAGGCTCTCATCAAGAAAGCCCAATTATGCCAGCCCTTTCCCAGCTGTTCTATTCATAAAAGCCATACTACAGTTTCTATAAATGAAACAATGGAGGGGTGGAGCTATAAATCAGCCACTTGTCCTCCATTCAGAGATCAAGTTATATTCATGGAAGCTGTAGTACAGCTAGGGATGAGCCGAACACCCCCCGGTTCGGTTCGCACCAGAACCTGCGAACGGACCGAAAGTTCGCGCAAACTTTAGAACTCTATTGAATACAATGGACTCGAACATTCGAAATCAAAAGTGCTAATTATCAAGGCTAATATGCAAGTTATTGTCCTAAAAAGGGTTTGGGGACCCGGGTCCTGCCCCAGGGGACATGTATCAATGCAAAAAAAAGTTTTAAAAACGGCAGTTTTTTCCGGAAGCAGTGAATTTAATGATTTAAATGATGCTTAAAGCGAAAAAAAAAGTGAAATATTCCATTAAATATCGTACCTGGGGGGTGTCTGGTCCCGGCAATATGGATGAAAATCATTGAGAAAAATGGCATGGGTACCCCCCACCCCCCCAACCCCCAGCCCACTACCAGCCCCTCTGGGTCTTGTATGGATATTAAGGGGAACCCCGCACCCAAATTAAAAAAAGGCCTTATATACTCTGAACAGCAGTATACAGGCGGAGCAAACAAGACAGGGATTGTAGGTGTGTTCTTAAGTAGAATCTGTTTGTAATTTGGAACAGGTACATTTTTAAAGTGTAGCTCCAGCCCAAAAATCTATTTTTAAGCTTTTTGGAAAACATAGGGAAGGGTTATCACCCCTGTAACATTTGTTTTGCTGTCTGTGCAGTGTGCACCTGTTCAGAACATTTCACCTCACTTTCCGTCCCAATGACAAATGATTTTTGAAAATGTGGGTTTTTTATTGAAACAAGGATTGGTGATAAAGCATCAGTGGAGAGGAGACACTTTTTTCCCATATTAACTCTTACAGGAGAGAATTCCCTTCCTAGGGGTAGATTTTCTCTCACTTCCTGTTGTCTCCTTCCGTTTGCAAGCAGGAGTCGTTTGTAAGTTGGATGTTTGAAAGTAGGGGCCTGCCGTATATACTATGCAGAAATTTGGCCCTTAGGTGTTGGTGTTGCCACAACACTGTAAGCCCTCACAGTTACTCTTGGTGAGTGCTGGAACGCCCTGCTGTGAACTATTATATCAAGAATTGTAATTACATGCCATTGTTGAACAGTGGTAGGAAAAATGGGGCCTTTGGTAGTGGTGCTGGTGCCACAACACTGTTACTCTTGGTGGGCGCAGGAATGGGCCCAGCTGTGAAATATTAGATCAAGAATTGTAATTACATGCCCCTGTTGAACAGGGGCAGAAAAATTGGGCCTTTGGTGGTGGTGGGGGTGGTGGTGGTGTTGCCACAACACTGTAAGCCCTCACAGTTACTCTTGGCGGGTGCAGGAATGGGCCCTGCTGTGAATTATTAGATCAAGAATTGTAATTACATGCCCCTGTTAAACAGGGGCATAAAAATTGGGCCTTAGGCACTGGTGCCACAACACTGCAACCCCTCACAGATACTGTACTTGGAGCGCAGCAATGAGCCCTGCTGCTAAGTATTGCATCAAAAATTGTAATTACACGCCCCTGTTAAACAGGGGTAGAAAAATTGGGCCTTAGGCACTGGTGCTGGTGCCACAACACTGCAACCCCTCACAGATACTGTAGTTGGAGCGCAGCAATGAGCCCTGCTGCAAAGTATTGCATCAACAATTTTAAATACACGCCCCTGTTAAACAGGGGCTGAAAAATTGGACCTTAGCCACTGGTGGCGGTGCCCAGAACCATCATTGAGGAGGAAGAGGATAGTCACTCAGCATAACATGATAGTCACTCACAGCATCAGCATAGGCAGTCTTGAAGGGATCTGACATTTCAAAAAAAAATATTCGGTTACATCAGGATCAGGTGCTTGGTAGCTGGTGGTGATCCAAGACTGATTCATTTTTATGAAGGTCAGTCGATTGACCGAGTCGGTGGACAGGCGCACCCTGTGATCGGTTACAAAGCCTCCAGCAGCACTGAATGTGAGTTCCGAAAGAACGTTGGATGCAGGACAGGTCAGTAGCTCAATTGCATACTGTGCAAGCCCTGGCCAGTGATCCATCCTCAAGACCCAGTAACCCAGAGGATTTTTGGTGGGAAAGGTGTCCAAGTCTGATCTTGCCCCTAGGTATTCCTGCACCATGTAAGCCAGACGCTGGCGATGGTTGCTAGAACCGATCATACCTTGGGGCTGCGCACTAAAAAATTGTCTGAACGCATCAGTCAGAAGGCCACCTTCTCCACCGCTCCTTTGACTGACCGAAGCCTCAGCAACATGTTGTCCAGGACCAGGAATTTGTAACTCCCAGTCTCTGGGAACGCGTTGCACAGACCTTTCTGCAAGGCCTCCTGAAGCTGCTTCATCCTCTGCTCCCTCTGCGACGAGAAGATAAGGTCCGCAACCTTACCCTTGTAACATGGATCAAGGAGGATTGCCAGCCAGTAATGATCCCACTCCTTGATTGCACGAATACGAGGATCCCTACGCAGGCTTTGCAGGATCAGGGAGGCCATGCAGCGTAGGTTTTCTGAGGCATTTTGTCCGGAATCCTCTGGGTCACTCAGGACGACATGATCCGCAGCCACCTCCTCCCAGCCACGTACAAGTCCATGGGTGTCTTGTGACTGTAATTGATCCCTTGAAGACTGCTGCTGATGCTGAGTGCTAGGCTCCACCTCCATGCTGACACAATCCTCCTCCTCCTCCTCCTCTTCCTGTGTGATAGGCGGGCCAGCAGGAACACTGTCTGGATAAAGGGGGCCTTGAGAGGTAAGGAAGTCCTCCTCTTCCTGCCTCTGTTCTGCCTCAAGTGCCCTGTCCATTATTCCACGCAGCGTGTGCTCCAACAGGTGGACAAGAGGGACAGTATCACTGATGCATGCACTGTCACTGCTCACCATCCTCGTGGCCTCCTCAAATGGTGCCAGGACAGTGCATGCATCCCTGATCAGGGCCCACTGGCGTGGGGAAAAAAATCCAAGCTCCTCTGACCCTGTCCTGGTGCCATATTGCAACAGATACTCATTGATGGCCCTCTGCTGCATGTGCAGCCGCTGCAGCATGGCCAACGTAGAGATCCACCTGGTGGGCATATCACAGATTAGGCGGTTCTTGGGCAGGTTGGATTCCTTTTGCAGGTCAGCCAGCCGAGCACTGGCATTATATGACCAGCGGAAATGCCCACAGAGTTTCCTGGCCTGCTTCAGGACCTCCTGTAAGTCCGGGTACCTGCCCAAGAACCGCTGCACCACCAAGTTAAGGACGTGAGTCAAACAGGGAACATGGGTCAGTTGTCCCTGTCGGAGGGCGGAGAGGAGGTTGGTGCCATTGTCGCAAACCACCTCTTCCGGCTTAAGCTGGCGTGGCGTCAACCACCTCTGAGCCTGCCCCTGCAGAGCTGACAGAATCTCTGCCCCAGTGTGGCTCCTGTCCCCTAAGCACACCAGCTCAAGCACCGCATGGCATCTTTTTGCCTGCGTACTTGCGTAGCCCCTTGAACGCCTACAGAGCACCACTGGTTCCGAGGACAAAGCACAGGTAGAGGCCATGGAGGAAGAAGAAGAGGAGGGGGTGGAGAAGAGAGGTGTGTCAGAATCATTAGTAGTAACATTTTGGAGGTGTGGTGGCGGAACAACCTCCAACACTACTGCACCTTGTCCTGCATCCTTCCCAGCTGCCAGCAGAGTCACCCAATGCGCCGTGAAATATAGGTAACATCCCTGTCCATGCCTGCTGGACCATGAGTCAGCGGTAATGTGCACCTTACCGCTGACTGCCCTGTCCAGCGAGGCCAAGACATTGCCTTCCACATGCCGGTAGAGAGACAGAATTGCCTTCCGTGAGAAAAAGTGGCATTTGGGAACCTGCCACTGAGGAACCGCACATTCCACAAACTCACGGAAGGGGGCAGAGTCTACCAACTGAAAAGGCAGCAGTTGAAGTGCTAGCATTTTAGCCAAGCTAGCATTCAACTGCTGGGCATGTGGATGGCTGGGAGCGAACTTCTTTTGGCGGTGCAGCAGCTGGGGTAGGGAAATTTGCCTGGTACAATCGGACATCGGTGTACCTATAGCAGATTGCCCGCAAGTACTTGGCTGTGACACACCTAATTCTACACCTTCATTCAGAGATTCAGAGAGGACTGAAGGTATAGTGGGGTTGGAGATCCCAGCTGATGAGGAGCAAGGAGAGGTCCGCTTTGTTCTTTGGTGTGGGTCTATTAGGTACGCTTGCCAACGAACTGCATGGCAGGTCAACATATGTCTGGTCAAGCACGTGGTGCCCAAGCGGCTGATGTTTTGGCCACGCGAGATACGCTTCAGACTTATGTTGCAAATGGCAACGGTGCGATCTGCTGCACACGTCTGAAAAAAGGCCCACATCAAAGAACTTTTGGAATATCGCGCAGAGACAGCAGCGCCTTGCACATGCGGAGCTCTGCGGTGTGATGCAGTCGGCGTGCTGCCCTTAAGCTGGCCCCTGGAGGGCATCCTGCCTCGTTGGAGATGTGCCTCCTCCTCCTCCTCCTCCTCTCTCCTATCAGGCACCCACGTGAAGTCAGTGACCTCATCATCCCCTCCCTCCTCATCACTGGAGCAAATCTGGCAGTATGCTGCAGCTGGAGGAACATGACTGCCAGATAGCTGTCCTTGTTGGGCACCCCCTCTCTCTGGGGTCACGTTACTACCCCCTCTCTCTGGGCTCACGTTACTGCCTTCCTCTAGCTGGGTTTCATCATCGGAGCCTTCAAAACGCTGGGCATCCTCCTGGAGCACGTACCCAACACTCGAGGGAAGAGGCCGCTTTGGCAGCTGCTTTGCCAGACAAAGTACCCTGAGCCTGGGTGAGAGAGGATGAGGACGGCTTGGTCATCCACTCTATCAAGTCTTGGGCATGTTGCGGCTCAACATGGCCAGCTGACGAAAAGGACAAGCGTGTCCCACGGCCCTGTGCTGATGAGGATGCACTGTGTCCATGACCAGCACTGTTGCCTCTAGACACAGAGCCTGCTTGCCCTCTTTTATTGCCTCGCCTTGTTTGCCTTCCAGACATACTAATGGCCTGCAGTGAGATGTAGCTGCATAAAGGTAGGATATATATATATATATATATATATATATATATATATATATATATATATAGATATATATATATATATACATATTATATGTAGCGCCCACCCCATTTAGGGGTGCTATATACCCAAATTTAGGGGCTGGTCTGAGATAGTAGTTGGGCTCAGACCGTTCTCAATTTATAGGTTGTGTTATTTTATTCTCCAGGTGGTATACTGGTGTGCAGTGGCCTGTGGGTGGCACTACCATAATGGGTCAGGGTTGAACCACTGGTATTAGTGCTGTGCCTTGGGGTGTCCTCTCTCAGCAGCGGTACAGTGGGCGTGTTTGGCCTGCTGTGCATGCTGGGAGAGGATACATAAGGGGCAGACGCCGCCTGGGAGGGGTCTTCGGAGGACGAGAGGAGTCGGAGTCCAAGTGCGTGGCGCATGGCCCTCCAGGCCATGGGGCCACGTGTGCATCAGTCCCAGGCACCTTTAATCCTGGGGCTGCATCTTCAACACCGGGCTCAGCACCTTTAGCTGGAGCCCACTTCGGGGAAGAGAAATCCCAGGGTGTCCCTCGCGAGGGAGCCCGCTTCTAAGAAGAGGAGGCCGTGGGAGGACCTTTCTGACGGACCGGTGAGAGTTCACGGTGAAGGAAGGGGCCCGGTAACTTTCTGGAGGGATTCTTCTATCCACCAAGGGCCTAGTAATGTGCTGCTGCTGGCACTTGTCCTTATGTACCAAAAGCTGAGAGGTTCGGGGTCTGATAGATTCTGTGGCAGAGAGTCTCCCGATCGCATCTAGGAAAAGAACCTGATTAATCGTTCGAGCATCACTTCGGCTGCTAGGATCCACTTTGCAGGAGACTATCCGGGTGAGCTAATCCTACTCTGGGATAGAGTAGTGAATGTAAAATCCATTTGTGCCTGGACTAACCTCCCAAACCTTGCTGTCCTGTCTCTTATCCACCCTTTCCTATCTGCTGAACATTGAGAAAATAAACTCAACGTTGGAGTTTAAAGTGGTGTGGACATTGGAATTACTTGGGGGGAAAACAGAGACTTGTCCCTATATCCTAGGAGTTGAGAACCAACTGACGGAAGAACCTAGCTGTGGAACCCAAATACATAACACCGCTCAACCTCCTCAACCAGGAGGGTACGGGCATATAGTACGGTGTGCCTTTTTCCTGCAAGTGAGCCAAAGGTAGGGAAAAGGGTCCGTGTGCTACACGTGGGGGCTCGAGTCTGGGATTCTGCAGCTATACCCCCCCCAGAAGTTGGACTTTGTTTCCCCGTGTGGTTTCCGAGGAGGTCGGCCATTTTGGTGAATTTTGAACTGCGCCACTGATGTGAGTAATGGAGGTACAGGCCTAAACTGTATTTCTGGCTGCGTAGTTCGTGGGCGTGTCTCAACAAGAAAAAGCCTGCGAGTTACGTGCAACAGGAAGAAAAGGGGAGGCCCGACATATCGTGAGTTGCACGTGGTGACCTTGGCGCCAAGTGGACAGTGCGTGCTGGAAAAGTGAGCGAACAACATGTCTGCTGTTCCATGGAGTTCGGTGTCTGCTTCCACCATGGACGTTGCCTCACTGGCTGCCCCTTTGACAGATACGGGGATTCAGTTGAAGCCTCGGGCCGCTTTGCACTGTATACGTGCCGAGATGCTGAGGTCTTGGGGATGATCTGTCCCGCGTGCCAGGGACTGGTGGTGCACCTTCGACCTTTCGGGAGATGTACCAGATGTGGAGAGTTCCTCTTCGAGGTGGAGCAGCCTAGGGAAAAGCCCCGGGCCTATCGGGTGAATTGCTTAACAGGCGCCACCACCCCCACGCGCACCACTGTGACCGAGAAGGAAGTCAAGCTCGAGGTTCCGGTTGCTGCGGAACCAGAGACGGAGAAGCCAGCGGATGCTGCCTCTTTCGCTACCGAGACTTCCCTTCCACCTCCCAAGTGGAGAGTGGGCAACGTGAAAGCCTCCCGCGGCTGCGGTCGAGGTACACCCCAGAGCCTACCTGAGCCGGAGCTCTAACCCGGAGGGACCTCCAGGAGATCCACGACAGGCCACGGTAAGGAGGCTGGGGACATGACAGTAAAGAGTTTGCCGGGGAAAGGGAAGAGGCTCAGTGTCCGTACTATAGGGGACGCTTGGGTGCCTGACCCGCGGGAACTTTTGAGAGACAATGAGTCAATGTCGACCAAAAACTACCTGCCGGCCGAGGAGTGTGATACCTCCGATTTGGAGTCGTCTTCTGATGTGGGAGACGATTTTGAGGTAGATGAACTATTTGCCAGGAAGGGATGGGACAAAACCCTGTTGTCCGCACCCCGAAGCATAAAAGAGGGATCACCCATGGATTCTGGGGAGACTGCACCCCGGGTGGAAGCCCATGCATGTGAGGAAGGAGATGTTCCTGCACCTGTATTGTCTGCACCTGCATTGCCAGCGCCTGCTGCTGTCGCTGAGTGTGCGCCACTGCGGGCCCTTTACCAAAACTTGAGGCAGTGAAAGTGCCTAGGTCCCCGGATGCCATTGTTTTACCAGGTGCAGGAGACCGTGCAACCCTTCGAGACTGCAACGGCTCTTTAACAAGAGATTGGCTGTTGAGTACGACTGGGAGTACCCCTATGTTCCCAGGGACTTGTTGTTTGAGGTTGAAGCATATAGAGAGAGGTGGTATGCAGACTTTGTGTGGAACCACCTGAAAGTGCCTAACGCCCGTAGATACTTTGTATGCTCCGCTAATATGACTGAACGGTTCAAAGGATGCAAACAAGAGTGGAGTTATGGGCGACACATCCATGCGGATCGGGTGGTCATTTGTAACAAAGAGCGAGAAGATTCCGTGTACTCTGTAGAGACCTTTGATACAAAGTGGAAGCTCCTTGTTTTGCCCGATCCTCGCTTCTATCTCTAAAAGACAAGACTTTGTTTTTTTTTGTCTTCTGGAAGCTATTTCGTTAGGAACTCAAGAACTTTGCCCTTCACTGTTTGGGGTAATCTGCTCTACCAAGAGTCAGGAGAGCTGCTGTTTCTCTCCGCTTGCAGCTCCACAAGAGAACTGAACTTTTGGGGTAGAGATATCTTAGGTTCATCGGTGAGATCATTGTGCTCAAGATGGGGAATGTATAGCAGTGGTACCTTACCATGTTAGGTAGTGTCAAGTGCTATGACGGTCAGTCTACCACCAGGTGGCGGGGATTTGCAGGACTTCTATTTTATTATGCATCTCCCTTGAGGAGCGTTATTACATATGCTAGGCCTAGTGTATGCAACTTTGGTTGAAGGGAGTCATCTTTTCTCGGAAAGATGGTTCACTTCATGTACATATAGACATTAATAGGATGTTGTTTGTTTTTTGTGTGTTTTCTCTCCCTCTGCAGGTGGACTACTAGCAACTGGGTGGAGTGGGTGGAGTAGTTAGTCTAGAGGGGTGGGATTAAAAAAAAAAATTATAATGCTATGTGAATGTGACATTGAGTATGGGATGTCCTGTTTGTATTCTTGTTAACCCTTCCTTCTTCTCTTTATTTCATGTCCCTTCCCCATTATGTTGGTTCCGGCCAGGGATGAGCCGAACACCCCCCTGTTCGGTTCGCACCAGAACCTGCGAACAGACAAAATGTTCGTGTAAACTTTAGAACCCTATTAAATACAATGGACTCGAACGTTCGAAATCTAAAGTGTTAATTATAAAGGCTAATATGCAAGTTATTGTCCTAAAAAGTGTTTGGGGACCTGGGTCCTGCCCCAGGGGACATGTATCAATGCAAAAAGAAGTTTTAAAAACGGCCGTTTTTTCGGGAGCAGTGATTTTAATAATGCTTAAAATGAAAAAATAAAAGTGAAATATTCCTTTAAATTTCGTACCTGGGGGGTGTGTATGATATGCATGTAAAGTGGCGCATGTTTCCCGTGCTTAGAACTGTCCCTGCAAAAAATGTCATTTTTGAAAGAAAAAAAATGCATTTAAAACTGACTCGCGGCTATTAATGAATTGTCGGCTCCCGGCAATACATACAAAAGTCATTGAGAAAAAAAAAAAAAAAAAGCGTGGGGGTTCCCCAGAATTCAATTACCAGGCCCTTCAGATCTGGCATGGATTTTAAGGGGAACTCCACCCCAAGTTTAAAAAAAAAATGGCGTGGAGTCCCCCTAAAAATCCATACCAGACCCCTTATCCGAGCACGCAACCTGGCCGGCCGCAGGGGAAAAGGGGGGGACGAGAGAGCGGCCCCCCCTCCCTCCTGAACCGTACCAGGCCACATGCCCTCAACATGGGGAGGATGTCCCCATGTTGATGGGGACAAGGGCCTCATCCCCACAACCCTTGCCCGGTGGTTGTGGGGGTCTGCGGGCGGGGGGCTTATCGGAATCTGGAAGACCCCTTTAACAAAGGGGACCCCCAGATCCCGCCCCCCCTATGTGAATTGGTAACGGGTACATTGTACCCCTACCATTTCACGAAGAAAGCGTAAAAAAAATGTTTAAAAAAACACACAAACACCTTGAAAAAGTCCTTTATTTAAAAAAATTAATAAATAAACATTCCAGCGGTGAAATCCAGTGTCCCGCGGCGATCCCGATGTCCAGCGCTGTCCTTCATTGGTTGTGCCTGAGCGGACCTGATGGGGAACTCCCTCTCAGTATTTTAAATGTATAGACCCGCCCCTTCTAAAGTTCCCCATCAGGTCCGCTCAGCGGACGAGATGCGGAACATGAGAAGGGGCGGGTCTATACATGTATTACCAAAGTGAGAGCAGTTCCCCATCAGGTCCGCCCCCTCGGTATGTCAGACCCGCCTACGTCATTGGCTTGAGCGGGGAACTTCCTTCACTATGTAAATTTAAAAATTTTTTTTATTTGCGGTGGGGTTCCCCTTAATATCCATTCCAGACCTGAAGGGCCTGGTAATTGAATTCTGGGGAACCCCCACGCTTTTTTTTTTTTTTTTATCAATGACTTTTGTATGTATTGCCGGGAGCCGACAATTCATTAATAGCCGCGAGTCAGTTTTAAATGCATTTTTTTCTTTCAAAAATGACACTTTTTGCAGGGACAGTTCTAAGCACGGGAAACATGCGCCACTTTACATGCATATCATACACACCCCCCAGGTACGAAATTTAAAGGAATATTTCACTTTTATTTTTTCATTTTAAGCATTATTAAAATCACTGCTCCCGAAAAAACGGCCGTTTTTAAAACTTCTTTTTGCATTGATACATGTCCCCTGGGGCAGGACCCGGGTCCCCAAACACTTTTTAGGACAATAACTTGCATATAAGCCTTTATAATTAGCACTTTAGATTTCTCCCATAGATTTTTCGAATTTGCCGCGAACACCCCAATTTGTTCGCTGTTCGGCGAACGGGCGAACAGGCAATGTTCGAGTCGAACATGAGTTCGACTCGAACTCGAAGCTCATCCCTAGTTCCGGCACAACAATTTCAATTTTGTACATAGTTGGAGATAAATTTGCGCTGGCTCAGGCTTGAGGAGCATGGGTTTATCGCAGACACTGGGGACAGTGTCTCTTTTAGAGGGGGGTGTATGTAGCGCCCACCCCATTTAGGGGTGCTATATACCCAAATTTAGGGGCTGGTCTGAGATAGTAGTTGGGCTCAGACCGTTCTCAATTTATAGGTTGTGTTATTTTATTCTCCAGGTGGTATACTGGTGTGCAGTTCCCTGTGGCCTGTAGGTGGCACTGCCATAATGGGTCAGGGTTGAACCACTGGTATTAGTGCTGTGCCTTGGGGTGTCCTCTCTCGGCAGCGGTACAGTGGGCGTGTTTGGCCTGCTGTGCATGCTGGGAGAGGATACATAAGGGGCAGATGCCGCCTGGGAGGGGTCTTCGGAGGAGGAGAGGAGTCGGAGTCCAAGTGCGTGGCGCATGGCCCTCCAGGCCATGGGGCCACGTGTGCATCAGTCCCAGGCACCTTTAGTCCTGGGGATGCATCTTCAACACTGGGCCCAGCACCTTTAGCTGGAGCCCACTTCGGGAAGAGAAATCCCAGGGTGTCCCTCGCGAGGGAGCCCGCTTCTAAGAAGAGGAGGCCGGGGGAGGACCTTTCTGACGGACCGGTGAGAGTTCACGTGAAGGAAGGGGCCCGGTAACTTTCTGGAGGGATTCTTCTATCCACCAAGGGCCTAGTAATGTGCTGCTGCTGGCACTTGTCCTTATGTACCAAAAGCTGAGAGGTTCGGGGGCATCTAGGAAAAGAACCTGATTAATCGTTCGAGCATCACTTCGGCTGCTAGGATCCACTTTGCAAGAGACTATCCGGGTGAGCTAAACCTACTCTGGGATAGAGTGAATGTAAAATCCATTTGTGCCTCGACTAACCTCCCAAACCTTGCTGTCCTGTCTCTTATCCACCCTTTTCCATCTGCTGAACATTGAGAAAATAAACTCAACGTTGGAGTTTAAAGTGGTGTGGACATTGGAATTACTTGGGGGGGAAAACAGAGACTTGTCCCTATATCCTAGGAGACGAGAACCAACTGACGGAAGAACCTAGCTGTGGGACCCAAATACATAACACCGCTCAACCTCCTCAACCAGGAGGGTACGGGCATATAGTACGGTGTGCCTTTTTCCTGCAAGTGAGACAAAGGTAGGGAAAAGGGTCTGTGTGCTACATATATATATCTGTACTGATTATAATGCAGCTATCAGAATCAACTGCCTGCTGTATTAGTATGAGAAAAGCAGCAATTGTCTTCAGTTAGTTTTAGGTGAACACTGTGCAGAGGACACAGTACACTAACTGAAAATATTTGCAGCTCTCTGCCTGTGGTTTTATTATGAGAACAGAACACCACAAATTGTATTCAGGTTCCTTTAAGTGAACGCTGTGCAAAGGACAGAAGTACTGCAGTACACTAAATTAAATTAATGCAGCTACCTGCCTGTGGTTTTATTATGAGAACACCACTAATTGTATTCAGGTAAGCTTTAGGTCAGGGATATGCAATTAGCGGACCTCCAGCTGTTGCAAAACTACAAGTCCCATCATGCCTCTGCCCCTGGGTGTCATGCTTGTGGTTGTCAGAGTCTTGCTATGCCTGATGGGACTTGTAGTTCTGCAACAGCTGGAGGTCCACTAATTGCATATCCCTGCTTTAGGTGAACAATATGCAAAGCACACAGTACAATAAGTGCAGCTAGCACAATCACCTGCCTGCCTGTCACAGTATAGAGCATGGATATGCAATTAGCGGACCTCCAGCTGTTGCAAAACTACAAGTCCCATCATGCCTCTGCCTCTGGGTGTCATGCTTGCTGCTGTCAGAGTCTCCCTATGCCTCATGGGACTTGTAGTTTGGCAACAGCTGGAGGTCCGCTAATTGCATATCCCTGGTATAGAGAATAACAGGAACGGATCTAGCTAAACTGAATACAGTGTATAAATATATATATACACATATGAAGGTATTGGGACTTTTAAGGTGCAACAACTACACAATATTCAATATAAAAAATATAATTTTATTACAAAAAAATATATATGAAAATTCATATGTACAAATATACATGAACCATCAAAATAAACATAATAGAGTTTCCAAAGTGCATACAGACAAAATTCTCTACATGTTTCGCCATTTTGTAGGCTTCCTCAGGAGTTTGTCATGCAAATACTGGAAACAAAAAAAGAAAAATAATAAATACATAATATTATTTACTCAAATTTCAAACTCAAAATTACAAAACAGAATATTATTAAGAAAAAAAGGGATAACTGAAAACCATAACCAGCCCAATGGTTGCTCAAAAGTTCATCTCAAAATTAGATCTATTTATTCAAGGTATATGACCTTATTAGTATCAGTTATAAGTACATTACCTGTAAATTTTGATGGTACAATCTAAAATGAAGAATGACCAGATAGCCAATGAGCTATCCCACACGGGGGCGCCCGTAAAGGAGGGGATCATATGGTGTATCATAGAGGGGGAGAAATACTGGCACAAATAACCACCCGGATATTACTAGCACAGGAACAGAGGGCCATCTGGGGGAAATTACAAAGAAAATTCGAATGAAGTCAAATAACAATCTATGTATAAGAGTAAAGGCGTCTAATCTAGTTATACGGCACATACCCCATCAGTATTTACCTGTTTATGGCTGTTGATAGTAAAAAATATAAATTAGAATAGGCAAAAAAGGGGGCAGTATCTCCAAAGTACCCCAATCAGTGTCCACTCTAAAGGAAACAGAAATAGTGGAAATTACTATAAATATATGTAATAATCCCCTCTAGTTGGTAATCAGAATTTTAATTTTTAGCCATATACTTGCTAGCTGATATATACCTGGTTAATCCAATTGGATAAAGTGTGTCCACATTAGGGCATCTCTGCCGAAAAACTTGTTTTACAAAACCGATCAATCAGTTTACTGAAAAAATATAAAATATAAAAACCATTTGGGATTAAAGACCAAAGTAAACCAGACAACAGGATAAAAACCAGTGTTGCCCATAAAGAGATCTAGTGCCTAAGTAATTTACCTTTGACTGATATCTAAGAACGTCTTCTCCCCAGAGTGTTGGTCATGCTACTGATTTACAAGGCTGCGATCCGGACTATATACCCCCCCTCCCCCTTCCCATTGGACGCACAATGGCGCCAAATCAATGGGCGGAGCGGGCACGTCAGTTCCGACATCACCCATCGTCAGATCCGACCCGGAAGTGACAATTCCACCACTGAAAAACCGGAGACGTCCGCCGGAAGCACCACCCCGCTCATCAGGAGAAAACATCCTGACGAGCTGGACGCACCATAAGACGGATCCGGAAGGGGAAAAAAAATGCCTAAAGTATAGAAAAGGGCAGACTTCCTTTTAAAATCACGGCAGAAAGGGCACATTGGATGTTAAAAAATGGGGCCAGGATATCCGGTGGGCTTAGTCAGATGGCGCTCAGATTGTCTCCCAAAGGAGAACAAAGAGAAACGCCCTGGGCGCCCATATGATCACCAAATCCCCCCCAAAAAAAGAAAAGGGAAACGCCACCCTAAAAAATGTGGTAAACTCAATTGAAATCAATTACATATAATGCAGATTTATCAATGATTAAAGAGAGCCCCTATGGAATATAGAAATGGTACATTCAGTCACCTGTACATAAAGACAAATTTAATAAACAAAAATAAAAATAACAAAACAAAATTTAATTTGTTTTAAACAGAGTCTACATATACAGCATAACGATTTTTTTCCTACAAAAAGGGTTTGAAACTGATGGACTCATTTAACCCGGGATACATAGTAGCTCTCAAGGTATGTATCCATCTGGTTTCTCGTTGTAGGAGATTTTTGTCCACATCCCCACCTCTTTCATTAAGAGGTATGTATTCTAAAGCAAAGAATTTAATCTTTGACAGATCGAAGGAGTGGAAAAGACCACTATGTCTACTAATAGGAGTCTCCATTTTTTTCTTTTGAATGAGAGATACATGGTCTCTCATTCTGTGAAAGAAAGGCCTCTTCGTTTTACCAACATAGAAGGCCTCACAATCACAGATCATCAAATAAATTACGCCAATTGACTGGCAATTGCTAAAGAAATTTGGTCTATACGTAACTCCATTAGGGAGAACTATTTCAGTAGAATCATATATAAACCTGCAAAATTCACAATGACCACATGGGGCCGAACCCTTTCTACTCTCAACCCTCTTGATTTGGAGATGGCTATGAACTAGTTGATCTTTTAAAGACCTAGATTTTCTATAGGTAATTTGGGGAAATGGCTTAATATATTTGGAGATAATCTCATCTGTTGCTAGCAAAGGCCAGAATTTTTCAATAATTTTTCTTACTTTCTGATGTTCACCAGAGAACCTGGTAATTAATCGTACCGTTTGGTCAGTAGTTTGAGATTTCTTAGGATGTATTAGCTCTTTCCTGTTTTTATTTTTTGCTCGTTTATAGGCTTTTTTGAGGGTTGAACGACTATACCCTCTAGCAATTAGTCGAGATTGGAGGGCAGAGGCCTCCGTCTCGAAATCTACTTCCTTACTACAATTTCTTCGAATTCGTAAATACTGACTGTATGGGATACTTTGTACCAGAGTCCTGGGATGAGAACTTGTGGCATGCAGGATGGTATTGCCTGAAGAGGGCTTTCTATATAATGAAGAGCCCAAGGTGCCATCAGAGTTTAAGTAAATAGAAATATCCAGAAAATTTATCACATTCTGGTCACAAATCATCGTAAATTTGAGATTAAAGGAATTTACAGCTAATGAAGACATAAAAGATGTCAATTCCTCTAAGGAGCCAGTCCACACAACAAAAATGTCATCGATAAAGCGTCGCCATATCAAGACTTTATCAAAAAACATTTCAAATGATTCTAAAGAAAAAATCTCCCGTTCCCACCCCCCCAGGTACAGGTTGGCGTACGACGGGGCACACTTGGTCCCCATCGCAACACCCTGCACCTGGAGGTAGTGGGAACGGTCGAAAACAAAAATATTGTTGGTAAGTATGAACAGCAACAATTCCAAAATGAAATTGTTGTAGGGCCTGGCTCCAGGTCCTCTCTCCGAGAGGAAGCCGTCTATAACTTTAATACCCCTAGTGTGGGGGATAGAGTTATAGAGGGCTTCAACGTCTATAGCTACTAGCCATGACCCCGGTGGTACACATAGACCATCCAAAGATCTCAGTAGATCGGCGGTGTCTTGAATGTAGGAACTTAAAGTAGGTTCTTTAAGTTCCTACATTCAAGACACCGCCGATCTACTGAGATCTTTGGATGGTCTATGTGTACCACCGGGGTCATGGCTAGTAGCTATAGACGTTGAAGCCCTCTATAACTCTATCCCCCACACTAGGGGTATTAAAGTTATAGACGGCTTCCTCTCGGAGAGAGGACCTGGAGCCAGGCCCTACAACAATTTCATTTTGGAATTGTTGCTGTTCATACTTACCAACAATATTTTTGTTTTCGACCGTTCCCACTACCTCCAGGTGCAGGGTGTTGCGATGGGGACCAAGTGTGCCACGTCGTACGCCAACCTGTACCTGGGGGGGTGGGAACGGGAGATTTTTTCTTTAGAATCATTTGAAATGTTTTTTGATAAAGTCTTGATATGGCGACGCTTTATCGATGACATTTTTGTTGTGTGGACTGGCTCCTTAGAGGAATTGACATCTTTTATGTCTTCATTAGCTGTAAATTCCTTTAATCTCAAATTTACGATGATTTGTGACCAGAATGTGATACATTTTCTGGATATTTCTATTTACTTAAACTCTGATGGCACCTTGGGCTCTTCATTATATAGAAAGCCCTCTTCAGGCAATACCATCCTGCATGCCACAAGTTCTCATCCCAGGACTCTGGTACAAAGTATCCCATACAGTCAGTATTTACGAATTCGAAGAAATTGTAGTAAGGAAGTAGATTTCGAGACGGAGGCCTCTGCCCTCCAATCTCGACTAATTGCTAGAGGGTATAGTCGTTCAACCCTCAAAAAAGCCTATAAACGAGCAAAAAATAAAAACAGGAAAGAGCTAATACATCCTAAGAAATCTCAAACTACTGACCAAACGGTACGATTAATTACCAGGTTCTCTGGTGAACATCAGAAAGTAAGAAAAATTATTGAAAAATTCTGGCCTTTGCTAGCAACAGATGAGATTATCTCCAAATATATTAAGCCATTTCCCCAAATTACCTATAGAAAATCTAGGTCTTTAAAAGATCAACTAGTTCATAGCCATCTCCAAATCAAGAGGGTTGAGAGTAGAAAGGGTTCGGCCCCATGTGGTCATTGTGAATTTTGCAGGTTTATATATGATTCTACTGAAATAGTTCTCCCTAATGGAGTTACGTATAGACCAAATTTCTTTAGCAATTGCCAGTCAATTGGCGTAATTTATTTGATGATCTGTGATTGTGAGGCCTTCTATGTTGGTAAAACGAAGAGGCCATTCTTTCACAGAATGAGAGACCATGTATCTCTCATTCAAAAGAAAAAAATGGAGACTCCTATTAGTAGACATAGTGGTCTTTTCCACTCCTTCGATCTGTCAAAGATTAAATTCTTTGCTTTAGAATACATACCTCTTAATGAAAGAGGTGGGGATGTGGACAAAAATCTCCTACAACGAGAAACCAGATGGATACATACCTTGAGAGCTACTATGTATCCCGGGTTAAATGAGTCCATCAGTTTCAAACCCTTTTTGTAGGAAAAAAATCGTTATGCTGTATATGTAGACTCTGTTTAAAACAAATTAAATTTTGTTTTGTTATTTTTATTTTTGTTTATTAAATTTGTCTTTATGTACAGGTGACTGAATGTACCATTTCTATATTCCATAGGGGCTCTCTTTAATCATTGATAAATCTGCATTATATGTAATTGATTTCAATTGAGTTTACCACATTTTTTAGGGTGGCGTTTCCCTTTTCTTTTTTTGGGGGGGATTTGGTGATCATATGGGCGCCCAGGGCGTTTCTCTTTGTTCTCCTTTGGGAGACAATCTGAGCGCCATCTGACTAAGCCCACCGGATATCCTGGCCCCATTTTTTAACATCCAATGTGCCCTTTCTGCCGTGATTTTAAAAGGAAGTCTGCCCTTTTCTATACTTTAGGCATTTTTTTCCCCTTCCGGATCCGTCTTATGGTGCGTCCAGCTCGTCAGGATGTTTTCTCCTGATGAGCGGGGTGGTGCTTCCGGCGGACGTCTCCGGTTTTTCAGTGGTGGAATTGTCACTTCCGGGTCGGATCTGACGATGGGTGATGTCGGAACTGACGTGCCCGCTCCGCCCATTGATTTGGCGCCATTGTGCGTCCAATGGGAAGGGGGAGGGGGGGTATATAGTCCGGATCGCAGCCTTGTAAATCAGTAGCATGACCAACACTCTGGGGAGAAGACGTTCTTAGATATCAGTCAAAGGTAAATTACTTAGGCACTAGATCTCTTTATGGGCAACACTGGTTTTTATCCTGTTGTCTGGTTTACTTTGGTCTTTAATCCCAAATGGTTTTTATATTTTATATTTTTTCAGTAAACTGATTGATCGGTTTTGTAAAACAAGTTTTTCGGCAGAGATGCCCTAATGTGGACACACTTTATCCAATTGGATTAACCAGGTATATATCAGCTAGCAAGTATATGGCTAAAAATTAAAATTCTGATTACCAACTAGAGGGGATTATTACATATATTTATAGTAATTTCCACTATTTCTGTTTCCTTTAGAGTGGACACTGATTGGGGTACTTTGGAGATACTGCCCCCTTTTTTGCCTATTCTAATTTATATTTTTTACTATCAACAGCCATAAACAGGTAAATACTGATGGGGTATGTGCCGTATAACTAGATTAGACGCCTTTACTCTTATACATAGATTGTTATTTGACTTCATTCGAATTTTCTTTGTAATTTCCCCCAGATGGCCCTCTGTTCCTGTGCTAGTAATATCCGGGTGGTTATTTGTGCCAGTATTTCTCCCCCTCTATGATACACCATATGATCCCCTCCTTTACGGGCGCCCCCGTGTGGGATAGCTCATTGGCTATCTGGTCATTCTTCATTTTAGATTGTACCATCAAAATTTACAGGTAATGTACTTATAACTGATACTAATAAGGTCATATACCTTGAATAAATAGATCTAATTTTGAGATGAACTTTTGAGCAACCATTGGGCTGGTTATGGTTTTCAGTTATCCCTTTTTTTCTTAATAATATTCTGTTTTGTAATTTTGAGTTTGAAATTTGAGTAAATAATATTATGTATTTATTATTTTTCTTTTTTTGTTTCCAGTATTTGCATGACAAACTCCTGAGGAAGCCTACAAAATGGCGAAACATGTAGAGAATTTTGTCTGTATGCACTTTGGAAACTCTATTATGTTTATTTTGATGGTTCATGTATATTTGTACATATGAATTTTCATATATTTTTTTTGTAATAAAATTATATTTTTTATATTGAATATTGTGTAGTTGTTGCACCTTAAAAGTCCCAATACCTTCATATTTCTATATAGCTTCGTAATGAAGGGATGTGGTGCCTATGAGATACAGGTGACAGGTATTATTTTCAA
Source organism: Rana muscosa (assembly GCA_029206835.1). Classification (NCBI taxonomy): domain Eukaryota; kingdom Metazoa; phylum Chordata; class Amphibia; order Anura; family Ranidae; genus Rana; species Rana muscosa. The sequence goes on from CM055123.1 coordinate 174,033,096, forward strand.
TATATATACACACACAACACCTAGGATGCATATATATCCTCTACACACTGTAACTGCAAATAACTGACTCGCCTGCCTGCTCTATCTAACTCAATATAAATGACACTGTTTCTCTCTTTCTGTAAGCTCTCTCTTTAACCACCGCAACACACTACACAAGGTCGCCACGGAGGCGGCCTTATATAGGATGGGGCGTGTACTAAACCCCCTGGCTTTGGCCAATTATGGCTCTCCGTTGTTTGCGCGCTGTGATTGGCCAAAGCATGCAGGTCATAGTGCATGCTTGGCCAATCATCAGCCAGCAATGCACTGCGATGCCGCGGTGAATTATGGGCCGCGACGCGCCACTCAAATTTGGCACGAACGGCCCAATAAGTTTGCAATTCGCCGAACAGCCGATGTTCGAGTCAAACACGGGTTTGACTTAAACACGAAGCTCATCTCTAAGTACAGCTTCTATGAATGGAGCTGCTGGGTGGAATGGGTGGACATAGTCAGGATCTCTTATTCCCAGGGCTGTGGCGGCCCCTTAGTTGTATTAACCCCTGCCATAGTAATCTTCCAGTATGGGGGGGGGGTAGGCGGGGGACATGGACAGAAGAGGCTTTCTACTAACAGAAGAGGAGTCAGCACAATGGACATATCCTGACTGTACGTTACTGTATGTCGCTCGTGCTGATTTTTTCTTTTAGGTTCACTTAGGTTTTAATTACCTTAGGAGCATCATAAACTGATGCCATCAACACAAGCCCAAAGCCCATCGACAGGTCCTATGACTGTTCAGAGGTAAGGCAATATGGCAATATGTTACAAAGGGAGAAAGGTGGCATCAGAAACACTGCCTGTGTATTATATGTAGCACACCGCCGCTTTCCTTCTCCACTCTTTGGCTCGTTCACAGGAGAAGAAGGCGCACAGTCTCCACCATGCCTGTACCCCTGGGTTGCAGAGGTTAAGCACACTTGTTTTCACTTACGGGTCTTTGCAGCGGGACTCCCCTCAGAGTTGGTTTCTGTCCCTATAGTGTAAGGACAAAAGTCTCTATACCCCAAGTAATTCCAAGGTCCACACCAGCATCAACTTCAACATAGAGTTTATTTCTTTATGCATGAACATCCACAAATGAGGAGAAGAGAAAGGTGTTAGGAAGACAGATCAATTCAGGCACTCTTGTTTCTTCGCCACTCGATCCCGAGTGGGTATAGCTCACCCGGATAGTCACCCGAAGGCACTAGCAGCTGGCGTGTAACTCGAACAGTCTATTAGATTCCCTAATGGATGCGTTCAGGAGATCCTCTGCCACAGAATCTATAGTGGTCCAAACCTCCTACTGGTCCTGTTGTTTAGATCCCTGTTTTTGGATGCATGACATCCCTCCAGAGAGTTACTGGGCCCCTTCCTTCACTGTGATCTTTCACCAGTCCTTCGGAACGGTCCTCCCCCAGCCTCCTCTTCTAGAAACGGGTCCCCTCGCAAGGCGGCACCCTGGGATTCCTCCTCCCAAAGTGGGCTCCAGCTAAAGGTGCTGGGCCCAGGGCTGAAGTTGCCTGGGACTGAAGTGCACGTGGCCCCATGGCCTGGAGGGCCACGCACCAGGACTCCGACTCTGGAACCAAAAAGAACCCCCCCCCACTCCCAGGCGGTGTCTGCCCCTTATGTATCCTCTCCCGGCATGCACAGCAGGTAAACCACACCCACTGCATGGCTGCCGAGAGAGGACACCAAATCGCTGCCCCATTACCTGTGGTTCAACCCCGAGTATAAGTGACAGCGCCACCCATACTTCTAAGGGGAACTGCACACCAGGCAAAACAGCAGCAAGGCTGAGTCCAGCAAATTGAAAGATTCAAGCCTACTACCACTCAAATCACCCTTAAATTTGGTATAGCAATCCCTAAATTTGGGACCCCCGCTACATAAAGGTAACAAGGCCCCTGATCACTCATTTCAAGAATGAGCCATCGAGGAAATCATTGAAACCATAATATGATAAAAAAAACCATGAATAATTATAAGGTAGGACATTTTTCTTAAAATGTGCAAAGCTTTACTTGACTTCCTGATAAAATCTAGAGCAGAGGTATCAAACACAAGGCCCGTGGGCCTAATCCGGCCCTCCAGGCCATTTCATGTGGCCCTCGCACCTCTCCTGCAGCTGCAGGAGAGCTCCAGCCCTCCTCTGGTCCTTCTCCATACCCTGTACTTTCTGCTTTCAAGCAATGCATCCAGCTTCTTCCCAGCAGCAGCATAAGATAAGGGGGGGTGCACTGTAATGTAAGGGAGGGTGGGGGACTCAACTTCTGATGGTGGGGTGGCTCTTGACATCTAATGTAAGGTAAGGTGGCCAGATTTTTAAAATGAAATCCAGGGGACATATTTTTTTATTTTTTACTAGTAATGGCGGCAATCAACGACTCTCTGCCCTTCGCCCCCGCCCGCCTCACAGCCTTTCAAGTCTTACTCTCTGGGCCCCGGCTACTACTGGGTGGGGTGCGGAGGAAGATAACTCTGCCAGGGAAAGGCATTGAGAGAAGCAGGCAAGCGGCTGGCCGGGACATGAGCCTAGGCAGAAGAACATGCGCGCAGAGCTGGATGGGCATGCACCCGAAACTGAAGAAATATTCCCTCCGCTCCGACCAGCACATGATCATCAGAAAGGGGCACAGATAATGGAAAAAATACACCCCCCTAAGCTAGTAGGAGCGGCGTAGCTGGGGTGTGTAATTCAGATTTTTTTTTTATTGAAATTGCCCCAGCGCCTGTTCAAATCCAACCCGGGGACAAAACTGGGGACAGACTTGGTTCGGGGACAGTGTCCTCAATCCAGGGACTGTCCCCGGAAACCGGGGATGTCTGGTCACCCTAATGTAAGGGGAGGGGATGCGCTGGACATCTAATCTTACAGATACAACCGTCCCTTTTGAGGGCAATCGTAATGCTGAGGCGGCCCACAATGAAATTGAGTTTGACACCCCTGATCTAGAGGTATACAAGTGATCTAGCAAATACATTAAAAGAAACATACCTCCCTGGGAACATACAGTATTATGGCCCCTTCTCTATTTAGTCAAACGTATTTGTCAGAGTTTATAGCAGGAGTTTATCTGGAACTCACAGTCCTAGTATCTTCACAGAAGATTAAGAGATCATTATAAAAATGCAATGCAAGACTTTCTCCAAATGGTATGCACATATAGAGTCATTGTTTGATTTATAAATTATTCTGACTTTAACCGCTTCAGCCGTGAAAGATTTTACCCCCTTCCTGACCAAAGCATTTTTTGCGATTCGGAACTGCGTCGCTTTAACTGACAATTGCGCGGTCGTGCAACGTTGTACCCAAACAAAATTTATGTCCTTTTTTTCCCACAAATAGAGCTTTCCTTTGGTGGTATTTGATCACCTCTGTGGTTTTTATTCTTTGCGCTATAAACAAAAAAAAAAAAAGCAATATTTTTTACTTTTTGCAATAATAAATATCCCCCATAAATATAAAAAAAACTATTTTTTTTCTCAGTTTAGGCCAATATGTATTCTTCTACATACTTTTGGTAAAAAAAATAAAGAAAATAAATCATAACTGTATATTGAGTGGTTTGTACAAAAATTATAGCGTCTACAAAATAGCGGATAAATTTATGGCATTTTTATTATTACAATTTTTTTTATTAGTAATGGCGGTGATCTGCGATTTTTATCAGGGCTGCGACATTGCGGCGAACATATCGGACACTTTTCACACTGTTTTGGGACCATTGACAGTTATACAGCGATCAGAGCTAAAAATAGCCACTGATTACTATGTAAATGTCACTGGCAGAAAAGGGGTTAAACACTAGGGGCGATTAAGGGATTAAATGTGTTCCCTCAGTGTGTTCTAACTGTAGGGGGGATGGGCTACCTAGGACATGACAGAGATCACTGCTCCCAATGACAGTAGCAGTAGATCCCTGTCATGTCACTAGGCAGAACAGGGAAATGCCTTGTTTACATAGGCATTTCTCGGTTCTGCCTCTCCTCGTCGCGATCCACCAGCGAAAATCGAGTCCGCGGGGCCCGCAAGCACGCTTCCGCGGAGCGCACCGTGCGTGTGCCTGCTAGCCTGGGATTATGAAGGAACGTATGGGTACGCCCTTTTGCGCACTCGTGCCATTCTGCCGACGTACATCAGCGTGCGGCGGTTGGGGAGCGGTTAAAAAAGAAATTAGAACATGAATTTGCATACTTACTCTAATATTAGGTCCTGTAACCAAATGTATAAAGTAGATATTTGAAATGATCATTTTATAGATATATACCTGAATAGTGGGTAAACTCCCCATTTGGCTGGCTTATAAATTATCTGTAACCTTTTCCCTCTTAGATCTTAGGCAATATAGTAACATTTTATGAATGGCATTAGAGATACTTATCATGGCTAATGATGATGAAAGTGTTAGATTCAGTAAATTGTTGAGATTCAGCTTAGTAAGGAGAGGCAAAGTCCCATCTCATTTATAACGTCTGGATAAAGTTACAGTTTAACACAGATGATAGAGGGAAGAAGTATGTTGTAGAAGGACACAGAGTGCTATTAAATTTGTCAACAATCTTAACTAAAGCAATGTGAGAAAAGTACAATCGATCATTAGAAACCTGTTTTTATTTGGCCAAAGACGGAAAGATCCATATCTACATGATAAGCCATCCTTTTATTCACCTGTATTTCTGGATTATTTTGGCTAAAGGAGAAAAAGATTAAAAAGCAATGAAGAGATGAGAAAAGGGTGGTGTCCTTTGTAATCAATCAAAAATAAAGTAGGCAGGGCTGACACCATGTGCTCAGGATTTCAAGGATCAAAAAAAACACTTGGGGGGGGGGATTTACTAAAACTGGTTCACACAGAATCTGGAGCAGCTGTCCATGGTAACCTATCAGCTTCCAACTTCAGCTTGCTCAATTAAAGTGTTTGTAAAGTCACATTGTGATTTTACATGTATCCCGCCTGGACCATGCTGCAAATAACTACAGTGTTAGCCCAGGTTCACACTGGGGCTGCGGGAGTGAAGCCTGCGAGTTCAGCTGAACTCGCACGATTTCACTCCTGCTGGCAGTCCCGATTTCAAAGACATCTGAAACAGATGTCAATGTAAATCGCGGCTGAAATCGCAAAAAGTAGTACAGAAACTACTTTTTGTAATCAGTGCAGCGCCGCAGATGCGGCGTCGCACCGATTAGGACGGTGCCATTGGCTGCAATTTGCAGCAAATTTCACCGATTTGACATGTCAAATCGCACAAGTGTGAACCAGGGCTTAGTGTTTTTTTTATTTTTTTTATCAAAAGGCTAAATACGTTTTCTTACACTGCAGCTGTGCAGTCATGGCGCCCCCCGAGAGGGGGATCACGTGACAGCACAGTGGCGGTGTCGGAAAAGGTATTTAGCCTTTTCATTTTGAAAAATCACACACTGTAGTTATTGGCAGCAAAATCTGGAGGGGATATGTGTATATTTCCTGCATATTGCAGCTGATAAGTGGCAGGAGGGGCGGGGAGGGGAGCCGCTCTCCCGCCGATAGGCAGGGAGGGAGAGAGGGAGAAGGAGAGGGGAGAGATTCAAAGCAGAGAGTGGGCTGATGGAGGCACATAAGGATAAAGATGAACTGTCAGCGCACACACTGGTATTGCTGGACACTTAAAAACGGCAATGCATATGTCTAAAAAAACAGTCACAGTTCAATAGTCCATATGGTGGTACAAATGACCAGTCCTAAAAAGGAAGGAGGTGATGAAATGGTGGGCGGCAGCTGTCCTCAGAGAAAAGCCAACTCTGTAGATAAGGGGACAAAGAAAGGAAGCGTTACCTAAGTGCAATATGTCAGATAAAAATGTTTAATCTCAAAGGAAATGCACTTACAGGACACAAGTACAAACAGGGCACATCACGGTCTCATAAAATGTGGTACGGTACGGTCTCAGGTCCATCTGGATCCACGAGTCTGCAAGCAAAGAAGATAGTCCATCCTGTGGCCACCAGGAAACAGCCAGAATTCAGCGTGGAGCACAGATGATGACGTCACAGGAAACCAGAACCAAGGAGAGCACCGGAAGGAAGGTGAGACAGGAAACAACAGGCTACGCGCTCGGAGACTAGCTCCTTCTACAGGCCTACTGGAATACTGCAGGTCAAATGCTATTTATGTACTGCGGCTGACAGGAAAACAGCATACCACAGCACACCAGCATCTGGTCAGAACAACTATTCACTGTAACAAAGATCTAATCATAAATTAGCCAGTATTATTAGGATATAATTGAATGGCTGAATGCAATCTAATGGTTTGCAAGGGAGTAAAAAAAAAAACTGCACTGGAGCATTAAAACACATAACAAACTACAGGGATCTCACCAATAAAATGCATATTAAAACAATAAAAAGACTAGTGGTCTATTATATCTAAAAGGGATGAAGGGGGGTGGAAGGGGGGGGGAGATAAAGGGGGTATTTTCTATACATACAAAAAAATACATATTTGTAAAAACCATATCAACATAAATGTGATGGAACATATGTACATATATGAAAAAACAAATATGTAAGAAGGTGGATTCTAGTCTAATTGGTATTATTCCACATGTATGGTCAAGCAACCTCAGGTGCAAAGACCAAAAAGAATCGCATGGTATGAGCTACCTTATTACAAAGCATGTACGCAAAAAAGAAAATCACACATTTATAGGTATAGGTATATATATATATATATATATATATATATATATATGTGTGTATGTGGATATGGGCTACTTACTATAAGCAGACAGAAAACAAAAAATATGGGTGGGACTTTAAATGAGACACAAAAGACATGTCTCCATCCCTAATTGGGTTCTAAAAGGAAAGAAAAAGTTCGGGACTTTAAATGAGGCATATGACAGACCATATATGTATAAAAGTATAGAGGTGTTTATTGACACAGAGTATATTTACACATGATACATACATGCAGAGTAAAATTGTATACATAACACAGATACATTAAATATATGTTGAAACATATACAGGTCCTTCTCAAAAAATTAGCATATTGTGATAAAGTTCATTATTTTCTGTAATGTACTGATAAACATTAGACTTTCATATATTTTAGATTCATTACACACAACTGAAGTAGTTCAAGCCTTTTCTTGTTTTAATATTGATGATTTTGGCATACAGCTCATGACAACCCAAAATTCCTATCTCAAAAAATTAGCATATCATGAAAAGGTTCTCTAAACGAGCTATTAACCTAATCATCTGAATCAACTAATTAACTCTAAACACCTGCAAAAGATTCCTGAGGCTTTTAAAAACTCCCAGCCTGGTTCATTACTCAAAACCGCAATCATGGGTAAGACTGCCGACCTGACTGCTGTCCAGAAGGCCATCATTGACACCCTCAAGCAAGAGGGTAAGACACAGAAAGAAATTTCTGAACGAATAGGCTGTTCCCAGAGTGCTGTATCAAGGCACCTCAGTGGGAAGTCTGTGGGAAGGAAAAAGTGTGGCAGAAAACGCTGCACAACGAGAAGAGGTGACCGGACCCTGAAGAAGATTGTGGAGAAGGACCGATTCCAGACCTTGGAGGACCTGCGGAAGCAGTGGACTGAGTCTGGAGTAGAAACATCCAGAGCCACCGTGAACAGGCGTGTGCAGGAAATGGGCTACAGGTGTCGCATTCCCCAGGTCAAGCCACTTTTGAACCAGAAACAGCGGCAGAAGCGCCTGACCTGGGCTACAGAGAAGCAGCACTGGACTGTTGCTCAGTGGTCCAAAGTACTTTTTTCGGATGAAAGCAAATTTTGCATGTCATTCGGAAATCAAGGTGCCAGAGTCTGGAGGAAGACTGGGGAGAGGGAAATGCCAAAATGCCTGAAGTCCAGTGTCAAGTACCCACAGTCAGTGTTGGTCTGGGGTGCCATGTCAGCTGCTGGTGTTGGTCCACTGTGTTTTATCAAGGGCAGGGTCAATGCAGCTAGCTATCAGGAGATTTTGGAGCACTTCATGCTTCCATCTGCTGAAAAGCTTTATGGAGATGAAGATTTCATTTTTCAGCACGACCTGGCACCTGCTCACAGTGCCAAAACCACTGGTAAATGGTTTACTGACCATGGCATTACTGTGCTCAATTGGCCTGCCAACTCTCCTGACCTGAACCCCATAGAGAATCTGTGGGATATTGGGAAGAGAAAGTTGCGAGACGCAAGACCCAACACTCTGGATGAGCTTAAGGCTGCTATCGAAGCATCCTGGGCCTCCATAACACCTCCGCAGTGCCACAGGCTGGTTGCCTCCATGCCACGCCGCATTGAAGCAGTCATTTCTGCAAAAGGATTCCCGACCAAGTATTGAGTGCATAACTGAACATAATTATTTGAAGGTTGACTTTTTTTGTATTAAAAACACTTTTCTTTTATTGGTCGGATGAAATATGCTAATTTTTTGAGATAGGAATTTTGGGTTGTCATGAGCTGTATGCCAAAATCATCAATATTAAAACAAGAAAAGGCTTGAACTACTTCAGTTGTGTGTAATGAATCTAAAATATATGAAAGTCTAATGTTTATCAGTACATTACAGAAAATAATGAACTTTATCACAATATGCTAATTTTTTGAGAAGGACCTGTATTGCGTTGGTGTCAAGACACAAGCTGGTAGCTAGTATAAGGTAATCCATGTAGTGAGTGTAAAAGTAAAAACATAAGGATATGGAGAGAAACATGATGTCATGGATATGCATTAATGTCTGTCTGCCATCTTACCTTCCTCCTCATGTGTTCATCTAGAGACCAGACCTCCTTCACCTGGCTTCCTTTATAATCTCCTCCCAGCCTGACTCCACCCCAGGCCCTATCACTGAACACTATATTAACCTGTGCACTGCAAGCCTGCTTTGCTGATCAACGTGTTTGTTAGGCATTGTGTGTTTGGGTTCCTGCCTGCCGTGTGCTACGTCTGTCTCTCTGTTACGTTATTGGCTTGTCCCCGACCATCCCTGTCTGCTCGTGACCCTTGACCTTCGGCTCGTTCTTCGTTATCCTTGTCTGCTTGTGGCCCCTGACCTTCGGCTTGTTATTCGGTTCTCTCTATCGTGTGCTGCTGCTTCCCCTTATCCTACGGGGCGTGAGCTAGGAAACTCCAGGGGCCGCGACCTGGTCCCAGCCTGCAGCGTAACATCCTCACCACTAGAGGCCCTGGAGAAGACCAGCTGGGTCTTAGACTCCGCGCCCTGGGGAATCTTGGCTCTCGCTTCCGTTGGGATCCCGGTTGTGCTCCTCTGGTCCCGCTTTCCACAACCACCCAGTTTCCTATCCACAGAAGCCAGCCATAGGGTTCACTACCTCGCGGTGCACTCCTGTCCCCCTACGGTGTGCATCTGTCACCTGGCCACAGGTGACCCTGACAGTTTGATCAGCCATGAACCCGGCTGACATCCCGCTTCCCGCGGATGATCCATTGCAGGGCATAGTTCGCAGACTTGAGACCCAGGAATCAAATCAGACCCAGGTGATGCGATTCCTCCAGGATCTGGCTTCTCGATTCGAGCAGCTTCAGGTCTCCTTGGGAACCCCGAATCCGCAACCCCAAGTACAACCAGCGGCTGTACCTATCGCACCAGTCGCAGCCTCACACTCACTAAGATTGCCAGCTCCGTTCCGTTTCTCTGGGGACTCCAAGGCCTGCAGGGGGTTTCTCAGCCAATGCACTATTCATTTTGAGCTTCAGCCTCAAAGCTTCCTATCTGACCGGGCTAAGGTAGCCTATATCATTTCCCTCCTCTCCGGTGAAGCTTTGGCCTGGGCTGCCCCCCTGTGGGAGAGGAACGATCCGGTGGTTTCCAGTCTGTCCGAATTCTTGAAGCTCTTTCGTAATATCTTCGAAGAGCCGGCTCGGGCTTCTTCAGCGGCTAGTGCTGTCTTACGTCTTCGCCAAGAATCTAGTTCAGTGGGGCAATATGCTCTTCAGTTCCGTATCCACACAGCTGAATTGAGCTGGAATAATGAGGCCCTGGTCGCTACCTTTTTACATGGCCTCTCTGACCGAGTGAAAGACGAATTAGCGGGAAGAGCCATTCCCGTCGGTCTGGACGATGTAATTTCATTATGCAACCAGATCGACATTCGTTTTCAAGAGAGGTCCTTAGAAAAAAGACGCCAGCACTCTCTGGGTCCTAGCCAGTCTGAGCTCCCCTCCCTTCATCCCGTGGAGCATCCTCTACCTGCTGAAGAACCTATGCAGCTGGGCCGGACCAGACTAACCCCCGAAGAACGTGCTAGGCGCAGAACTCTGGGCTTGTGCCTCTATTGTGGGGGCAAGGGTCATTTTCGTGACTCCTGCTCGCTTCGTCCGGGAAACGCTCGGGTCTAATACATTTGGAAGGTGGAGTATTGGACCCAGAAACATCACCTTCTCGCCTGCTCTTGCCGGTGTCCCTTCATGTAGGCACTTCTCCTCAGTCAACCCTTGCATACCTGGATTCCGGGGCTGCCGGCAATTTCATGGATTGGAGAACTGCTTCTTCTATGAAGCTTACCCTTTCACCTCTCACTACCCCATTGGTAGTCTCGGCAATTGATGGCACTGTTCTCCCAGGGGGCCCTATTCGCTTCCAGACGCTACCCATTAGGATGTCGGTAGGGATTCTCCACCAGGAGTGGATATCCTTTCTTATTCTACCCAAGGCCTCTACCCCAGTTGTATTGGGCCTCCCTTGGCTACAGCTCCACTCTCCACATGTGGACTGGGTCTCTGGGCAGATCCTGGCCTGGGGTTCCTCATGTTTCTCGTCGTGTCTTCTCAAGGTGACCCCCAAGGAGAGTCTTCCGGTTGCTGCCACTTCTGTTTCTTCTGATCTTCCCGCCGCATACAGCGATTACCGGGATGTGTTCTGTAAAAAATCAGCTGAGGTGCTTCCTCCCCACAGGTCTTTTGACTGTGCTATTGATCTTGTCCCCGGAGCAACTCTACCCAGGGGTCGTACCTACCCTCTGTCCATCCCAGAGACCCAGGCCATGTCGGAGTATGTAGCAGAGAATCTGGAGAGAGGGTTCATCCGGAAATCCTCATCGCCTGCAGGGGCAGGGTTCTTTTTTGTTGCCAAAAAGGATGGTACCTTAAGACCCTGCATCGATTATCGGGGTTTAAATGCGGTTACTATTAAAAATCGATACCCCTTACCCTTAATATCTGAGCTATTCGATAGGTTGAAGGGTGCCTCCGTTTTCACCAAGTTGGATCTCAGAGGCGCGTACAATCTCATTCGAATACGGGAGGGTGACGAATGGAAGACTGCATTTAACACTAGAGACGGGCATTACGAATATCTGGTGATGCCTTTTGGTCTGTGTAATGCTCCAGCCGTGTTTCAAAACTTTGTCAATGAAATCTTCAGAGATCTGCTGTACCAGTTTGTTGTCATCTATCTGGATGACATTCTGATCTTTTCTGAAAATCTGCTCGTCCACAGAAACCATGTCCGCACTGTACTTCAACGTCTTAGAGAGAACAATCTCTATGCCAAGCTGGAGAAATGTTCCTTTGAATGTTCTGAGGTCCTGTTTTTGGGGTGCTTTGTCTCATGTTCGGGGCTTCGTATGGACCCTGGGAAGGTCTTGGCTATCACCAACTGGCCTCTTCCTGCTAGCCTCAAGGCCACACAGCGCTTTCTTGGCTTCACTAATTATTATAGGCAGTTCATAAGGAATTACTCTTCCATTGCCGCGCCTATTATCGCTTTGACCAAGAAGGGTGTGAATGCCAGAGACTGGCCTCCCGAAGCTGTCTCTGCATTTCACAACCTGAAACAGGCCTTTGTTTCTGGCCCCCTCTTGAGGAGACCAAATCCTGGGAATGCATTTTTTATTGAAGTGGACGCTTCCTCAATGGGGGTGGGAGCTGTGCTTCTTCAAATCTTTGAGAAGAGACGCCAACCATGTGCGTTCTTCTCCAAAAAATTTTCTCAGGCAGAGAGGAATTATGCCATCGGTGATCGGGAACTTCTCGCAATTAAATTGGCGTTAGAGGAGTGGCGTCATCTCTTGGAGGGTTCCCCTCACTCCATAACGATCTTTACCGATCACAAGAATTTACAGTATCTACAGAATGCTAAACGTCTGAATCCTAGACAGGCCAGGTGGAGTCTCTTCTTTGCCCGTTTTAATTTCACGATTACCTACAAACCTGGTTCCTGCAACGGTCGGGCTGATGCGCTCTCTAGGTCATTTGACACTTTGGACGAGGAGTCCGCCCCTGAACCTGAGCCGATCATTCCCACCTCATGCATTGTTGCCCACTCTACCACCCTGAAGTCTAAAATTCCGCCTGGTAAGACCTTTGTCCCCACTGAGCTAAGAGCTAAGATCCTTCGTTGGGGACATGATTCCAAGGTGGCAGGGCATTCTGGATTCCTCCGATCCTTCCTACTCATCAGTCGTCACTACTGGTGGCCTAATCTCCGCTCAGACGTCAAAGACTACGTTAAAGCTTGTCATGTCTGTGCTCAGTCCAAATCCTCCACACAAGCTCCTGCTGGTCTCCTCATGCCCTTGCCTATTCCTAAGGAACCCTGGGCCCATATTGCCATGGATTTTATCACCGATCTCCCACTGTCTGAGAATAATACAGTCATTTGGGTGGTAATCGATCGATTCTCCAAGATGGCTCATTTTGTTCCTCTTCCTGGTCTTCCTTCTGCCCCTGCCTTGGTTCCCATTTTCATTCGAGAAATTCTCCGCCTACATGGGGTCCCTTCTCATATTGTTTCCGACAGGGGAGTCCAATTCACGTCTCGTTTTTGGAGAGCCTTTTGCAAATCCCTCAATATTGTCTTGGATTTTTCTTCTTCTTACCATCCCCAATCCAATGGACAGACTGAGAGGGTTAATCAGGAGTTAGAGGTCTTTCTTCGCACCTTTGTGTCTTCTCACCATGACGATTGGTCCTCTCTACTCCCGTGGGCAGAATTCTCCCATAACAATCATGTGAATACCAGTTCGCAGAAGACACCCTTTTTCACAGTTTATGGAAAACACCCTCAACTTCCTCTTCCTATGATCTGTTCTCCAGACATTCCAGCTTTGGCTTCGGTTCAGGAGTCTCTCAATTCCGTTTGGGGTCACGTTCATGATTCCCTCCGGGCAGCTGCTGAAAAATTCAAAGGCTTTGCCGACCGCCGCAGGCGTAAACCGCCTTCTCTTCAGCCAGGGGACAAAGTCTGGCTCTCTACCAGGAACATCAAGCTCCGAGTTCCTTCTCTGAAGTTTGCTCCACGATTCATCGGTCCATACACGGTAACTGCTAAACTGAATCCGGTTTGTTTCAAACTCCAGATTCCTAAGAGCCTTAAAATCACTAACTCCTTTCATGTTGCTCTTCTAAAGCCTTTAGTCCTCAATAAATTCTCTCGTCCTCTTCCTACCGTGGCGCCTGTCTCTGAGGATAATCAGGAGTACGAGATCAGTCAAATTCTGGACTCCCGACTCTGTAAAGGCGTTCTTCAGTACCTCGTTCATTGGAAAGGGTTTGGTCCTGAGGAGAGGTCTTGGATCACTGCATCTGAGGTCTTTGCACCTCGTCTGTTAAAGGAGTTTCATCTGAAGTTTCCCTCTAAACCTGGGCCCAGGCGGGGAAGGGGGAGGCCTCGTAAGAGGGAGGGTACTGTCATGGATATGCATTAATGTCTGTCTGCCATCTTACCTTCCTCCTCATGTGTTCATCTAGAGACCAGACCTCCTTCACCTGGCTTCCTTTATAATCTCCTCCCAGCCTGACTCCACCCCAGGCCCTATCACTGAACACTATATTAACCTGTGCACTGCAAGCCTGCTTTGCTGATCAACGTGTTTGTTAGGCATTGTGTGTTTGGGTTCCTGCCTGCCGTGTGCTACGTCTGTCTCTCTGTTACGTTATTGGCTTGTCCCCGACCATCCCTGTCTGCTCGTGACCCTTGACCTTCGGCTCGTTCTTCGTTATCCTTGTCTGCTTGTGGCCCCTGACCTTCGGCTTGTTATTCGGTTCTCTCTATCGTGTGCTGCTGCTTCCCCTTATCCTACGGGGCGTGAGCTAGGAAACTCCAGGGGCCGCGACCTGGTCCCAGCCTGCAGCGTAACATCCTCACCACTAGAGGCCCTGGAGAAGACCAGCTGGGTCTTAGACTCCGCGCCCTGGGGAATCTTGGCTCTCGCTTCCGTTGGGATCCCGGTTGTGCTCCTCTGGTCCCGCTTTCCACAACCACCCAGTTTCCTATCCACAGAAGCCAGCCATAGGGTTCACTACCTCGCGGTGCACTCCTGTCCCCCTACGGTGTGCATCTGTCACCTGGCCACAGGTGACCCTGACACATGATATTTTTAAGGTCATGACTGCATTTAAAGAATCCCGACGCGTTTCATGGTATAGAACCACTCTTCAGGGGCGAATGCGTCAATCTGTCTATAAAAGACAAAAGGATGAAAAGAAAATCACGAGAAAGTAATATCTACATATATAGGTATATGGTGAGTAGAATCGGAATATTAAATCCTGCATGACTTACATGGAGCCAGTAAACAGGACATATGTTGTGGTCCAGCCACAGTGCCGTATGATAGCCTGTCCCGGGAGCTGAGGTGGGCAGGCTGCAGATGGCGCGCAGGCGCACACAAATCCCAGTGAATGAAAACCTCAGTGAATGTTGAGTAAAGGTGCATGACTCCAATGATTACTGTGGTCAGCACAGACAGAGGGATACAGGAACAGGCAGTATCAACCAGGTATATTACAACATAGAAAGGGACCAATTATACAGCACAAACACTGTGCTATAGATCATGCCTTAAAGGAACAGGATCTTTATTTTAATTTTTTAGGGTTACAACTACTTTAAGCTTTGACAATAAAACCTAAAAGATGATTACTTTGCACAGCTGCACCAGACTCTGTTTTTTTTTTAGCTCAGATGGAAAGGAACACTATATTTCAGCCACATCCATTATTCTTCTGTACTTGTAGTGTGTTTAAAGGGTATTGACAAGATCAGTCCCCTTAAATACTCCAGATAGAAGGGCAGACTGCAGCCGCAGATACAATTAGTAAGTGGTTTTGGGTGTGTTGCACATGCTGGTAGATAACAGGAATTTTTAAGGAAGCTGTATTTACTGATTTCCTAAATGGCTGCTTACCAACCCCCCCCCCCCCCATTTTTTTATTCACAGTGGTCAGAGCACAAGTGGTCATGGACAGTTCGCACCTTTCAGTGACTGCCTGAAAGTGAGCTTATATGCCACTATACATAAGTCTGGAACTTAAAAGAAAAAATATCTTAGAGATGAACTTCAGGTATACAGTTTTGTAATTGAAAACACATCCATTGGTGCAGCTTTATTTGCCAAAGAATTCGAATTTCTGTCCATCAGGGGTGAGGTCAAGCATGTTTTTAGGGTAGTCTGAACCTGCCTGAGCTATCCCACCAGGAAGTTATAAGTGCGGACAGTCAGTCTAAAGCCACGATCGGATGTCCATGGGACAAATCCGTGGAATTTTGTGCGAAGGGCATTGGCCGTGTGAACTTGGTATACAGTACATACAGACGGCAGAACTTTGTCAGCCAACATACACGAAACGACGTGGTTTTTCATCTCTTTAGCGCCACCCTTTGGGCAACTTCTGCTAATGTTGTCTTATCGTTAGCATTGATTCGGAGCATACGTGTTTGTCCTTTGGATTTTTTTCCGATGGACTTGTGTACACATGATCGGATAATCCGACGGCACACATTTGTTGTCGGAAAATTTGAAGGCATGCGATCCAACATTTGTCCGATGGAGCATACAAACGGTTGCATTTTCTGACAAAACCCTGCCATCACACATTTGTTGTCGGAAAATCCGATCGTGTGTACGAGGCTTTAGTCAACCAAGGCATTCCCCACCATGTAGCCACACATATACATAACCCTTGTTTGTATACATGTGTCTGTGTGGTGGAAAATGCCTCAGCCGCTTATGATTGGTGATCTGCAGTGAAAGTTTTCTGGAGGGATGGCTCAGGTGGGTTCAGACTAGTATCCAAGTAAGCCAGCTCTAATTCCTACTGTCCATCCAGTCAGAGGATTTACACAGCCTTGCCAGAGATCAGGTAGGTTACAAGAGGCTTAAACAAGTTAATTTCAATACTTGCAACAGTTTCATTTAAATATACTTTCAATTCGTTTTTTTAACCACTTCCCTACTGTGCACGAAAACCCCCTTCCTGCCCAAGCCATTTTTCAGCTTTCAGCGCTGTCACACTTTGAATGACAATTGCACGGTCGTGCGACGTGGCTCCCAAAACGAAATTTGCGTCCTTTTTTTCCCACAAATAGAGCTTTCTTTTGGTGGTATTTGATCACCTCTGCGGTTTTTATTTTTTGCGCTATAAACAAAAGAAGAGCGTCCAGTTTGGAAAAAAAACACTATTTTTTACTTTTTGCTATAATAAATACCCATTTTTTTTTTAAATAAAATTTTCCTCAGTTTAGGCCGATACGTATTCTTCTAAATATTTTTGGTAAAAAAAAAAAAACGCAATAAGCGCGTATTGATTGGTTTGCACAAAAGTTATAGCGTCTACAAAATAGGGGATAGATTTATAGCATTTTTTTTTATTTATTTTTATTAGTAATGGCGGCGATCTGCAATTTTTATTGGGACTGCGATATTGCGGCGGACAGATCGGACACTTTTGACACATTTTTGGGACCATTCACATTTATACAGCGATCCCTGCTATAAAAATGCATTGATTACTGTATAAATGTGATTGGCAGGGAAGGGGTTAACCACTAGGGGGCGGGAAGGGGTTAAATATGTTCCCTCAATGTGTTCTTACTGTGGGGGGAGGGAACTGACTGGGGGAGGTGACCGATGGTTGTCCCTATGTACAAGGGACACACCATCGGTCCCCTCTCCCTCACAGGACGTGGATCTCTGTGTTTACACACAGAGATCCACTTTCCTGCTCGTTTCCCGGGCAATCGCGGGTGCTCGGCGGCAATCGCGGCCGCCGGGCACGCGCATCGGGGCCTTGTGAACGCGGTGCGCACGCGCGCCTCCTAGCTCGTTTTAAAGGGAGGACGTCATATGACGTCCTCCCAGAACGAGAGTGTCCTCCGCCCGCCGTCAATTGACAGTGGGCGGGGGACAAGTGGTTAAGTAACACAGTTAAAAAATGCCTAGAGTTTAGCTTTAAAGGGGTTGTAAAGGTTTGTTTTTTATTTTCTAAATAGGTTCCTTTAAGCTAGTGCATTGTTGGTTCACTTACCTTTTCCTTATATTTCCCTTCTAAATATTTTTTTTCTTTGTTTTCTTTGTCTGAATTTCTCACTTCCTGTTCCTCCTCAGTAAGCTGTTCAGTAAGCTGTTCTGGCTGACTAAACACCACTCGGATGATGGTGTGAAGTTTACTGAGGAGAAACAGGAAGTGAGAAATTCAGACAAAGAAAACCCCTTTAACTTCAGCCAATTTCCTTCTTTTTTTTTTTTTTTTTAAATGTAGCATGGGGATGAGTTAGAAATTGTATTTCTATCTGGGATCACAGCGGAGTGTTTAACCTTTTCTTCCAGTCTGTGTAACGCCGGTACAAGTACACCAGCTGAAATCATTCCTCACTCTACTAAAAAGGTTTTTGTCTGTGCTCCTCTTCAAGAGATGTCCTATTGCTTCCTGTTCTGTTGAGAAGCAAGGAAAAATCCATCCACTAGAAAAAAAAATATAGGGTTTATCATGGACATGGCTATCTGCTTGACTGGAAGTAAGCAGAGTCATCCTCTGATGTTCTTTCTCGTGGGACTAAAGGAAAGCAGAATTCATATGACTTACTAGGCACTTATGTATTTTTCAAATGCAAGAGTGTAGGTACCTGGATTTTGCCTAGTAACTGCCTCTCCAAGTCCCTCTACAGCAGGGCTGGAGTGTGAGAGGAAGAAGTAGGATAAGGAGCAAGCCAATAGAATAATAAAACATTGTCATGCAGGCGTCTCCAAACTTTTAAACAGAGGGCCAGTTTACTGTCCTTCAGGCTTTAGGGGGGCCGGACTGTGGTTAGTGCGAGTAGAAAACGTCCTGACATCACTGTGAGTAAACAGTGCTCCATCATTGGTTTTAACAGGAGGAATAGTGCACCGTGGTTGGTATTAATGGGAGGAAGAGAGCCCCATGGTTGGTATCAATGGGAGGAATAGTGCCTCATGGTTGCTATCAATGGGAGGAATTGTGCCTCATGGATGCTATCAATGGGAGGAATAGTGCCCCATGGTTGGTATCAATGGGAGGAAGAGAGCCCCATGGTTGGTATCAATGGGAGGGAGAGAGCCCCATGGTTGGTATCAATGGGAGGGAGAGAGCCCCATGGTTGGTATCAATGGGAGGAATATTGCCCCATGGTTGGTATCAATGGGAGGAAGAGAGCCCCATGGTTGGTATCAATGGGAGGGAGAGAGCCCCATGGTTGGTATCAATGGGAGGGAGAGAGCCCCATGGTTGGTATCAATGGGAGGAATATTGCCCCATGGTTAGTATCAATGGGAGGAATAATGCCCCGTGATTGGTATTAATGGTTGGTATCAAAGGGAGGAATAGTGACCCATTAATGGAATCTTTGGAAGGAATAGTGCCCCAGCATTGGTGTTAGATAGAGGCATACAAAGAGCTGCATCTGGCCCTCGGACTGCAGTTTGGAGACCACTGTCATAGAGGGATGAGCTTATCACTGTGCTGCTTTTCCTTTCACTGTCCAGGAAAAGGCTGGGGTGGGTCCCAGACAGCCTGGGCACAGAGCAAGTGGTTTAAATTATACTGTACATTAGACCGAGGATATCTAGTCGTGGAAAATAAGTGCTGCAGGTGGCAGCTATGATTTAAATGTGAAAATTGCAGCAAAAGCATTTTTTGTATATCATGTTTTAAAGGACTCTTAATTGTATCTTATTTTTAGCTTGAGCTGGCTTGGAGTAAACATTCTCTTTTCATTTACCATTTCATCACAAAATTGCAATTGCCATAATCTTCCCCACATGCATGCTTCAATATACTAAACTTTCTTCAAGAAAAATTCAAAGATAAACTCCAGAGAGATAATAAATACTATTTTAAATGTTTATGTAGCTCCCTCCCCAAAAGGTTGGGACGCTATTTAAAATATAGAGGGATGTCTGAGCCAGTAGTTGAGCTCTGACCGTTGAATTACATTGAAATTCACCTCTGTTCTAGTTGTGGTTTGCCTGATAGTAATTTTCCTTTTTGCCTGTAGGTGGCGTTACCACCTCAGGCACCTGTTGGAACGCGGGCAAACCATGGTGCATTGAGTGGCCCTTCTCTGCAGTGGTACGGTGGGAGTGGTCACCCCGCTGTGCCTGCTGGGAGGGGATACTTAAGGGGCAGACGCCATTGATTGGGGTCCGTTTTCGCCTTGTGGCCCTCCGGCCATGAGGTGAGTGTGTGTGGTTCTGGTCTCGGGGCCACGTTGGCCAGAGGCTGCATCGCTATCTGGTAGGCCCAGCTAGTCTGGCTGGGGCCTGCAAACTGAGAAGGGATCCCAAGCTGTCCGTCCAAATGGGGAGGAAGCTGTCTTAATGAAGGAGACCGAGGGAGGACCTGCCCTGGAGGAGACCGGAAAAGTGCTGACATCTTGGGTGAGGCCCGGTAACTTTATTGAGGAGGGATTCACTATACTACAAGCACTGCAGTTCGCCGGATTGGCTTAAAGGCTCTTTAACTGTACAGCTGGAAGTTTGGGACTTTGAAATCCTGTGGCAGAGGATTCCTAGACTATCCATTTTCTCAACTTAAAAAGGTCTGTGGCAGAGACTTTATTCATTTCAAGAGGTCTGTGGCAGAGACCCAATTCATCCTGGGCAGTCTATGGCAGAGACTGCCCCGTTGCTGATTCGTGTGTCATCCCGGCTGATAGGCCATGTAAGAGGGGACTATCCGGGTGACCAATACCCACTCTAACATTGAGAGTGGTGAGTGACTTTGAACTGATACCTTTACAATTTAGTGGCGAGTGCCTGAACCTTCCCCTGCTCTTCTATACCTTCTACTTTCTCAACGTTTACTGCATAAGAAAATAAAGCCTAACTGTTCGAGGTTTTACATCTGTGTGGACATTGCATTACTACAGACTTTAGTACCCGGACAACGAAGCTGAAGAGGTAACGTGCAAAACCCAAAACTAACCAGCGGCCCTCTAGGGCAGTGATTCTCAAACAGGGTTCCGTGGAACCCTAGGGTTCCTCCAGAGGTTGCTAGGGGTTCCTTCAGCATTGGGCAATTTCTGCCTCTCAGATAATTTCCTACTGACACCATTGATCTTTTTAGCTATCTGTAAGGAGGTAATTCTTCCCAATGACCACAAGTGTAATGCCGCGTACACATGACCGTTTTTAATGTCATTGAAAAAAACTGCATTTTTCTCGAAGTGATTTTTCGTGTTTCCTCTCAAGCCTGCCTTGCCTACACACTATCGTGGAAAAAAATGTTCGAGTAAAGCGCGGTGACGTACAACACGTACGACGGCACTGTAAAGGGGAAGTTCCATTCGGATGGCGCCACCCTTCATGTTAGTAAAGTTTGTTGAGAGACGATTCACGCTTTTCAGCCTCGTGCTTTTCAGTCCGTTACAGCGTGACGAATGTGCTATCTCCATTACGAACGCTAGTTTTACCAAAACGAGCGCTCCCGTCTCATACTTGATTCTGAGCATGCGTATTTTTTTTCACGTTGTTAAAGCCCACACACGGCCGTTTTTCATGATGAGAAAAACGACCTTGTAAAAAACGACGTGAAAAATTAGAGCATCGTGATTCTCTGCGTTTTTCTCGTCTGGAAAAATGCTGGAAAGCCCACACACGATCATTTTTAATGACCATTTTAAAAAAATTAATTTTTCTCGTCATTAAAAACGGTCGTGTGTACGCGGCATAAGGACCATTCTTCCCACTGACCATCACACTAAGGTTTCATGAATTGTAGATCTGTAATTTTTAGCAGGGGTTCCCCGAGACCGGAGAACTATTTTAAGGGTTCCTCTGTGTTGAAAAGGTTGAGAAAGGCTGCTCTAGGGGGTATTGCCACATTTACATAGAACAAGAATCATTACTTGAGTTACTTAACTGCAATTCAGTCTGATTTACATCCCTGGTGCTGTCTGGCAGGGTGCCTGGATGATAAGGTTTGCTGAACAGAATCACAAATCTGGTGGAAGGTATGTATTTTTGTTATGCATTTATCTGTTAGCTCTGAGTTCTGCTTTAATTTTCTAGGTTGCGTGTCATCTAAATGGAGCATCAGCAGCTGCAATGATCAACTATTTCATATTAACAAAATCAATGTGCAATATGAAAATTCGTAGTTACATGTAGTAAAATTTTCTAACTGTGCTTTGGTTTTACTGATAAATTAACACAGACATGCAAGAATAGCTGGTAAAACTACAACTTACCATAGCTAATGTGCAACCAAAGATCACAGCTAAAAACTACTTTACTGGATTTCTATCAACATATTTATAATGTTAAATGTAGAGTTAAACCCTGTTTAAATGACATTTAGGGCAATGTTGCATTGGCAATTTTGTAGCAGCACTCCTCATATTTATTTTCTATGGAACTGCTAACTTGCTAATTTTACAGCAATTTTCAGTCTAGTTGTATACCAACTGAACTAAAATTGCGACAATCACTCATCATTCACTCCTATGACTAAGCTATAAATTGCTAAATGAGAGCAATTTGAAGCAGTGTGAACACTAACGTAATGATGTAGCACAAGTCTTACATGGTCCCTTTTAATCCCTAGTGCAGGAGCCCTCTTAAAATGCATTGAATGTTTAATAAATGCAAATAAGTTAATATATCTAGACAGGAAAACCAGTCCCCCTCTTTTAATCACCTTTAGCAACAAGCACTGTGAAACAATTCATCCTTAAAGATCAGAACAGAGACTCAAAATTTGGATTGCTGTTGGTGTGTAAACAATTTTCAGCACCTGCTGTATGTTTGTATTAGAAAGGACATTAGGCTGCCTAGTCGTTGATAAACTCCACTTCCAGTGTCTCTGTTGTATATTTTGAGGAAGAATTTGCAGGTTACAGTGTAAAAAAATAAAATAAATGCATATCCTTTAAATGTCCATAGCCTTGCCTCAGATTCACTTCAACATTCTCTAAGCTTTCTGGGCAATGACAATGCTTGTCTACATTATTTTCTTAGTTGAGACATGTAAATAATTGCCAACACATTCTTACATATGTCCCGATACACGCCCTATATATTGAACCTTACATACTATACCTGATTCATATGTAGTGCACCCCCTAAGGAGCTGCAAGTAGATTGGGATCCCCCTGCACAGCCAGGCACACCAAATTTTCACAGTCACTTCTGTATCAGAGAAGAGTCCAGTACTTTTTTGGGGGTTTTATTGAGGGATATTAACTTGGATAGGGATTGAATGTTATGGGATTCCCACTTGACTTCAAACTACTTCAGGAACAACTCTTCCTATATACAGTCCTATATACACTCCACTTTTCCTACAGCACTCACTTGCTTACAGAACCCAGCTGGTACACTGTAGAGATCTGACAAGGCACACAGATTTAGAATAATAGCCTGTTATAGGCAGGAATCCGAGGCCCCTTATTTGTTTAGCAAAAGTTAATTGAATTAATCACTCCTGTGGCTACTGATCCCAGCACCACCTCTTCAGGCACTGCCAGCCCGCCTGGCTGCAGCCTCCCCTTTTACTAGCCCTCCTGGCTAACTTCTCCACAGTCCTCCCAGACTGAACATGTGTTGTGGGGGATCCTTCCAGCACCCAAGCCCCAGATTTTAGGGGGTGTGTCCCCCCCTGGACTAGGGGGCGCCTTGCGAGGGCCTCCAAAAGTCTCCTTAGCACTCCATCTCCATGTTCCACCCCGACTGCCCCCTGCTGGCATGACTCATGTCTATTTATGTGGTGCCTACCCCCTTCCAAACCCTGCTGGGGATTGGCTGGGGCCCTCATAAATATGCCAAGCAGACACTCCTAGCCTTTTCCAGAAAACGGGGAGGCACCAGAGATGCTTGCTGAGTCATCCAGCCTCCCTGTGTCACTCAACCCTGACCCAGATTCAGCCCAGGCCTGGCACTCAGCCAAACCAATTTGCCTACATTAACAACTAAACTATGTACACTCGCTAGAGGGTGCTACACATAATTTCCAACCATTCACAATTTTCATCATCTGTTCAATAATGTTTCACTGTCACATTAGGTTATTCTTTGGACAAAATACCCGCTAACCAAATCTGTTCATTTTCTTTTATCTTAATTTAATACAACACATTTACAAATTATGATGTTAAAACAAATACACAGCATCCTCTGAAAATACTAGATATTCTTCTGTAATCACAATTTATTGGTGTGGACAGGGAACACAATAGTTCCATGCTTTCCAATCCTCATACTCGCCTAGAACTGTTGGGTTCATTCCTTCACAGTGCATCCCTAATGCATCCCTAATGAGGTAAAGCAAATAAAATCCTGGAATTTCCATGTAAAGCAGTTCCAGGTAGATACTCCAGTTGATTATGACGCCATCAATTTTCAAGAACAAAAGTATCCATTTTAAACAGATCCAGTATCTTTACTTAGTTTCACGCTCTGTGCAAGGCTCAATGTTACATAACATTTAGCCCCCGTTCACACTGGTGCGACCTGTCATGCGATTTGACAGTTACAAATCACATGAAAAGTCGCACCCCATTGCCGGCAATGGAACCATTCATAACTCCGTGACTCATATGACAGCAATTATAAAAAAGGTTCCTTGTGTCTATTGTGACTTGGATAGACCTTTGTTAAATGAAGTCGCAAGCCGCAATGAAATCAGCAGTGCCAATTGCACTGATGTGCGGCTTTGAAATCACGCAATTTCAAAGCCGCACCGGTGTGAACAGAGGCTTACACACTCACTTTACTAAAATTCTGTTGGCAACGAGCACAGTGGAATCTGTTTTGTTTCAGACTTACTCTCTCATAAATTCCTTTCCCAGACCACATCACTCCGTGTCTAAATGTCTCTTCTGCACTAAGCACAGCAGTGATCTCTATACAGTATAAATTGGTGTTTTGAAGAATACAGGCTAGAAGCATTAGTTTGAATGGTGGTATTGTACCACATGTAGGACGCTGTTGATTGTGGAATGCCCAACTTCAAGGCTTAGGCTTTCTTTTGGAGAAGGGTTGGAACCTCACTCAGGCTTTACTGCTGTTTGAGTTTAATGACACGATGTTAGAGACAGCTAGTTATGGAAAAAGAGACAACAACCTAACTTTTTGAGTTGCGAAGGGTTGGAACCTTGGTGCCAAACATTTAGTCTGTTGGGTCTTCATGGCAGCCTGGGGGCTATTGGGCACTGTATGAGCAGCATAGTGGCAGTGGGGTGCCAAACACTGGTACGCTCTCTACGTTCCAGCACTCAGCACTGAAAGAAACTGTACTGTGGGTGGAGTTATCTCCACTCACAGTACAAGTAAGGTCCCGGTCAGGGGAGAGAAAGAGAGTGGTGTGGGAGCACGTGATAGGTAAATGATCAATAATGAGGGTGGGGGAGATGGGGGAAGGTTAACACTTTCACTGCCATGACCAACAATGTGGGGAGGGGGAGGAGGGTTAGCACTGAGTGTCATCACCACCAATACAGGGAGTGAAGTGGGGGGTTAAGACTTTCACTCCCATGACCACCAATATGGGAGTAATGTGGGGGGATTAACACTTTTACTGCCATGACCTCCAATACAGGGAGTAATGTGGGAAGGTTAACACTTTCTTTGCCATGACCACCAATATAGCGAGTGATGTGGGGGGGACTAACACTTTCACTGCCACAACCACCAAGACAGGGAATGAAGTGGTGGGTTAACACTTCCACGGTCATGATCACCATTTGGGAAGGAGGGGAGGGTTAACACTTTCACTGCCATGACCACCATAACAGGGGGATTAACTTTCACTGCCATGACCACCAATGCAGGGGGGGGGTTAACATTTACTGCCATTATCACCAATACATGAAGGGGAGAGATTGAGGGGGTTTATATTTCAACTGCCATAACCACCAACACAGGAAGAGGGGTATAACTTTCACTGCCATGACCACCAATGTGGATGGTCGAAATGTGTGTGGATGGGGGTTAACGTCCACTGCCACTGAACACTAATGCTGCTGGATGTTAAATTTCACTGCCACTAACCACCAATGCAAGAAGGGTGTGGTAAATTTCACTGCCACTGACCAATGTGGGGGGTTAATAGTATTGACACCAGTGCAGTTCTGGTGGCTATTATTGTGTTCATTGACTCCAATGCCGGGGTTATATTTGTGTCCACTGACACCAATGCTGAGCGTTGTTATTGCATCCACTGACACCAATGTTGGGGGTTATCAAAGCGGAGCTCCACCCAAAAGCGTAAGCTCCGCTTATCTCCTCCCTCCCCCACTCAGGTGCCACATTTAGCACCTTTTGGGGCGGACGGGGGAATGGATACCTGTTTTTTTTCCAGGAGACTTGGCTGCAGCGAGATGCGGCGAGGTCCCCCGGAAGTTCAGCCCCCTCCTGCTTCGGCTGTCGGGCCATTCACAAAGCACAGCGCGCTTTGCGCATGCGCAGTAGGGAACTGGCTTCACTGCCAGTTTTCCCTACAGGCAATGGTGACGGCAGCACCCGAGTGCCGATGGAAACTTTGTTTCCCACTGTTGAGGGTTATTATTGTGTTACTGACACCAATGATGGGGTTATTATTCTCCAACTTCTTCAGTCTGCATTGTGATTCACTGCAAAAAATGCAGCCAACTAAAATTTTGTTGGAGGGCGACCCCCTGCCCTCATTTCTGTTCTGGTGTCACAGACTAGAAAAGTGAGGGGTACTCAGTCTACCGGTAACTGTTTTATGAAGAGCGGAGCTTGTCCTGTACTGAGAGCTTGAGAGCTAAAAAACCGAATGCATCACTCTACCTTGTACATTCAGAAGGCATATATGCCATCTGGATTAGATTTTCTCTGCAGTCAATGATGAGATACTGGTAAAATTATCCAACCATCCAGGAACACTATCTAGTCAGACAACCTAACAGGCATCGCCTAGGACAGCAATGGTGAACCTTGGCACCCCAGATGTTTTGGAACTACATTTCCCATGATGCTCATCTACACTGCAGAGTGCATAAGCATCATGGGAAATGTAGTTCCAAAACATCTGGGGTACCATGGTTCGCCATCACTGGCCTAGGATGTGTAGAACAGCAGTGTACTGTCAGCAGAGGAATTGTTGGCATTAGTTACTATACCTTTCTCATGTCACCAGCCTGTACTACAGGTGATGTTAATACACTGTGGGCCTTCATAAATTGTCCGTACAAATCATGGGAGAGTGGTGAAGGATCAGCAAGAGTTTTTCCAGCGAAGGAATGGAAAATCGCCGGAGACATGTTTATACTGTATTTAAACCAGCTGATGAAAACCAGGAAAAGTACTGTGACCAGATTCACTTTCATTCCATTAGGATGCTGTTTGACCAAGTTTCCCACCTGTGTATTATCAGGTCCAGAAAATTTTATAAATCTGACAATAAGTCTGTAACAGTTTATGCTAAGCCAACATACCTAATCCTTTCCTCTTTGAACGTCGTAGAGTATATTATTAACTGAAAGACTTCCAACATTTAAGTTATAGTTAAGACTTTTAAACCGGCACACATCTAAAGTTTGGAAGTAACGCTTCAGTCATTTAGTGCGAAGTCAAACTGCGTTTGATTATCTTGTTTTTCCATTTTTCCTATCTATTTCTGTTCTTAATAGCACATGTCAGATACTACTATAACACACATTTTTATTTTATTTTTGTATTGAATTGATTGAGTTTTTTTTACTAGGAGATCCTTTACTTTCAGTTTAAAATAGAAATGAAAGGCAAAACATTTTTGAAAAAAAAAAAGCATTTTAATAACCATTGTTTCCTTTTTTTTTATAAATGATCACATTCCCTCTGTTCTCAGCTGCATAAGAGCTGGAGGAGGAAAAACAGCAGCATACTGAGCTGGCCAGTGAATGGCTTTGCAGTGGGAGCATGCATTCTCCTGCTTAGTGTGGTCAGTTTTTAATAGGAAAGCAAGGGGACTAGCAGGGTATCCAGGGATTTCACATAAAAGGAAACAATACAAGGAGAATGAGATACTTTATCATACAAGTATATGGTACAGCAGGCACATATCAGGAATATGAAGTGTTGGGGTAACAAACGCTTTAAATTATCAGTTATGCACATGAGCTATTTAAGTTAAACTTCATCTTTCACAACACAACCACCCCCTCGCTGTCTGCTGGTCGGTCCGGCACTTATCCCATCTAGGTGGTGGGTGGCGGGCAGCGGCTCCTGTGTCCTCTCCTCCATCACGGCGGCTTCCGTCGTGTGGCTCCTCCTCTCCTCCTAGGCTTCCAATAGGATCGCCTGTCCTTTCAGCCAATTAGGTGACAGGTCTCAAGACCCACTTCCTGATTGGCCAGGAGGAGGATCAGTGTTACAATAGCGAATATTCATTCGCTATTGTAACACACCTGGGTGGACTCGGTTTTGCATTCTCGACACCCTGAGCCCACCCTATTTTGAAGCCTATTGGAGCATCTGGTTCTAATCAGGTGCTTTAAAAAAAAAAAAACTCCCCCTCCATTGGAGTCCATGCATCCGGCGTCCTGCAAGGGGCTGGATGCCTGGCTAGGGGGGGCCGCATGGATAGATGGACGGGCCGCTCCTGTTCTGACAGATTTGATACTGTAGGGCAGTGAGACAACAACTCAATGTGGTATTTTTGGGTTTTGCCTATACAGGCTATTGCAATGACAAAAAAATAATACATAGAAATAGTATACCGCGCAAGTGGTCAAATAAACCAAACAAATATAATTGTGAAAACCAGGTGCAGGCACAATAAGTGATATCAACTTAGTCACAAAAAAACAAAAAATACTGTGCTGTACTAAACAAAGTAATTATAGTGCAAAGTTGTAGAGTAGTGTAAATCATAAAAAGTGTTAAAAAATCTTTTCGGTACTCAGATTTTTTTTTTTCGTGATTTACACTTCATCTGAGACCGCTGGTAATTTAGTAATAAAAAAGCTATGACTTTGCGGACGGCTCCAGTCCTTTGAGAATGTCATATTTGACAAAACGCATCAGCGGACGGCCACACACGTGACATCATCGCGATATGGAGGTGTCCTTCATGTTGATGTAATTAGTTGATGTGTTATATCTGCCATTTCTCTGTGTAAGTGCAGTTTCTAGTTTTTAATAACATTTTAGTATCTGGTTTACACTGTGTGGAGCAAGGGTCTCCTTTTATGCTTTTTGAGTGGCAAGTGCAAGTGAGTCTGGCACCAAAGGAAGTCCTGTCAATTGGCCCAGGGGGTCCTATTTACTCTTAATGTGGGAATAATCTAACATCTTTAGATGGTTTTGCATCTGATCTACTATCAAGTTGTGCAGGGCCGATCCTAGGGTCACAGACGCCTGGGTGCAGAAATATTTCTGGCGCCCCCACGTGGGCGTGGTCATCCTACAAACTCCTCCCCTTTACACGTTTCTATGGCAACGATTCAAACACAGAGATGCTCCCCTAAGAAGTCGTTGTTACCCTAGGATCCTCCCATGATCTTTTAACAATAAAGAAAATACAGGAAGAGCATACACTAATGAGACCTGGAGGGGAGTCTCTCTGATTCACACAGAGAGGGCTTCTGTTAGAGAGTCTGTTAGGAAGAGCCCCCAGACATAGTACAAGAGATGGTCAGAGAGTGCAGACATATTACAGGTGACCGTCAGAGAGTGCAGACATGATACAAGAGACTGTCAGAGACTGCTGACATATTACAGGAGATGGTCAGAGAGTGCAGACATAGTACAGGAGACAAAGAGTGCAGACATAGTACAGGAGATGATTAGAGAGTGCAGACATATTACAGGAGAGGGTCAGAGACTGCAGATATAATACAGGAGATGGTCAGAGACTGCAGATATAATACAGGAGATGGTCAGAGACTGCAGACATAATATAGGAGATAATGGCTGATCGGCCCTCTCACCTGACCCAGCGATACAGCAACAACGGTTCCTCTGATCAGGAGTCAGCTCACTCTGAATTGCCCGTACTGACTCCAGCGAGTCCAGATCTGTATTAAGTGTAGACTCCCTACTAAGTATAAACCCCTCCCTCAATACAGACCCCCCTCCATTAGTACAGACCCCCCAGGACAAACCACCCCCCTCCATTAGTAGAGACCCCCACAAACCACCCCCCCTCAGGACAAACCACCCCCCCATTAGTACAGACCCCCCCACAAACCACCTCCATAAGTACAGACCCCCCCTGGCCCCCACAAACCATCCCCCCTCCATTAGTACAGACCCCCCTGGCCCCCACAAACCATCCCCCCTTCATTAGTACAGACCCCCCCTGGCCCCCACAAACCACCCCCTTCCATTAGTACAGACCCCCCACAAACCATCCCCCCTCCATTAGTACAGACCCCCCCTGGCCTCCACACACCAGACTCCTCCTGGCCCCCACAAACCATCCCCCCTCCATTAGTACAGACCCCCCCTGGCCCCCACAAACCATCCCCCCTCCATTAGTACAGACCCCCCTGGCCCCCACAAACCACCCCCTTCCATTAGTACAGACCCCCCACAAACCATCCCCCCTCCATTAGTACAGACCCCCCACAAACCATCCCCCCTCCATTAGTACAGACCCCCCCTGGCCCCCACACACCAGACTCCCCCTGGCCCCCACAAACCATCCCCCCTCCATTAGTACAGACCCCCCTGGCCCCCACAAACCACCCCCTTCCATTAGTACAGACCCCCCACAAACCATCCCCCCTCCATTAGTACAGACCCCCCCTAGCCTCCACATACCAGACCCCCTCCATTAGTACAGACCCCCCCCTGGCCCCTACATCCCAGACCCCCTCCATTAGTACAGACCCCCCTGGCCCCCACAAACCATCCCCCCTCCATTAGTACAGACCCCCCACAAATTATCCCCCCTCCATTAGTACAGACCCCCCTCTGGACAAACGCAAACCCCACCCGGGCGGCAGCTGGAGAGGACAGTGTGCAGATTGTGACAGTGAGAACAAATGTCAGGCTGATGCACAATCAATATACGCTTATTGGGATTTTTTTTTACCAAAAATATGTAGCAGAACACTTATTGGCCTAAATTGATGAAGAAATTCGATTTTTTTCAATTTTTTTATTGGATGTTTTATAGCAGTAAGTTTTTTTTTTTTTTAAATTGTCGGTCACTGCATAGGTGATCAAATACCACCAAAAGAAAACTCTATTTGTGGGTACAAAAGGACATACATTTTATTTGGTTACAGTGTCACTTGACTGTGCAATTGTCAGTTAAAATAATGCAGTGACGTTTTGCAAAAAATGGCCTGGTCATTAAGGAGGGGTAAATCTTCCAGACAGCAAGTGGATAATAAGGACCGTTTCTTTAATGGACTGTTTATAACATGGACCTTCTCTATACATCAGGGACTGCTTACCAAACAGGGATTAGAACTATGATATTTACACTTGGTAGAGGGACAGAAGACAATAAAAGGATAGAAGGGCTGGTTTATAAAACAGGGACTGTCCCTATTAATCAGGGATAATGCCATACACAGGAGTGGGTGAAGGAGAGGGACTGGTCTCCAGGTCAGGGACTGTCTCTCTGTGTACAGTGACATGCTGTGAGTGGTCGAGCAGTCTCTCTGCACACAGCCAGTGTTGTCTCATGTCTCAGTGTAGCACACACACAGGCAGTAGAGATGTACAAACACACTGACAGCTGTACATTCCCCCCTCCCTCCTGAGCACTCCTTCATGGTCCCCTCACAGTGATTTACGATTCTTCTAGCACGGCCACCGCGGAGCATTCCAAGCTGGCAGGTAAGGAGGGGGAGGTGAAGAAAGTGACGACAAGGAGGCACAGGCTCATACATCTAACAAACAGCTCTATAGAACTCCTACAACTCCCTCTGACAATCCAGTGTGGCCCCGGCGGTTACCTTATGGTGTGGGCAGAGGCTGGCAGGTCCCCCTCCTACTAGAATAATAGTCACTGTGCAGTGTGATCCGGGAACATCGCTGGTGTCAGCTGCTCTGTGCTGTGAAGGGTCAGTCGCCCAGTAGAGATACCCGTGGAGACTGGAAGTAGCAGAGACTTTTCTTTGGGATGCCGTGAGTGGGGCCCCCACTGACACCTAGCCCAGATGCAGTGTCACTTGCCAGAAGATAGAAGAGGTCATCCAGCATGGTGGAGAGCACTATGCACGGAGAAGGAGGAAGTTAACTCCTCCTGCCGGCGCTCATGGCCCTGGTGCAGGCTCTGCTGAGGTTCAGAGTCCGGGGGGACAGAGGCAGAGCGGGGAGCCACCCGCAGCATTAGCTGACATTCTCCAGGAAGCCATCCTTGCCTGTCCGAGCACCTTCAGTACGGACCGCCCCCCCCCTACGTCACTGCAAGTCTCTCTCAGTCAGAGAGAGCGGCCTCTGGATACCAACAAGGAGGAGAAGGAGGGAGGGGAGCACTCTGGCGCTTGAGCACCCCAACCTCTGTGGCGCCTGGGTGAACTGCATCCCTCGCACCCCGTCTAGGATCGGCCCTGAAGTTGTGTGTACTAAAGTCAGTGCCGGGACAAGTTCATCCTGCGCCCAGGGAAAAGATGCCAAACTGCACCACCTTTTCCTTAAAAATAGGATCAGGGTGACTCCACCCCTGCAATAAATCATTGCGCCCATGGCAGCCGCCCCTCCTGCCCACCCCTTGTCCCGGCCCTGCCTTCAGTGTGCCAGGGAGTTTCTGTTTACGCGAGTTATGACTTTTGTAATAATTTAGGAGGTCATGGAACTCTAGTAAGCCTTCATACATTTATTTGGGGTGACGGTTTATTACACTGGTGGAAGAGGCACTGATTTATTTGATTTTCCACTGAAGAATGGGATCATCACATGTATTTTCAGTTACAAGTGGACACTTTCTCACTTTACAATGTTTTGTATAATTCAATGTTAAATAGCTTTTTTGGTAGCTCACCAATCTTTGCACTATTACTTTGTTTAGCGCATAGTGCATGACTTTAAACATTCAAACAGCAAATATAAAAGACAGGTCAGACTTCCCCAACTAAATACTTGTGGGGGTCCAAACCAAAAAGTATATAAGCCATTTGATCAGTATAACAGCCACTTCAGGATAATAAACATAGAAGATACCCCCTGCAAAAATGTCAATGTTTCTAGGGCGCAGCTCTTATGTTCACCTCCTCTTCCCCTGCCACTATTATGGGCTGTCAAAGTAATAGCCTGGAATTGCTATATATTACATAGCAGGAGCAACTGTTTGCACAGTGCTTTTAGTCCATTACAGTGCCGCATGACTGGAACCCCCCTACCAGCCTTGGGCATCACAGCACACACTTAAAGGGCTGGCTCTAGCATTGGCAACAGGTTAAAAGGAGAAAAATACTTGTAATTCTCCATGTATAACTAGATAAAAGTGTATGAATGTATTTCTTGCAAAACTCATAATTTTTTTTTTTTTACCAATAAGGTTTTTGGTTTTGTCATGTTGGTTGCATACATATTTGCATTTACAACATGTAGGTGGGTTTAAAAGAAAAATATATAAGCTGAACTTGCCACAAATTGAGAAAGTTGAGGTTACAATGAACTTGCTCCACATTTCCCTGATGTTCATTTTTGGCAGGATCAATAGACAGCAAATGGGTCTTTGCAGCCAGAGCAACAGTTTTTCATTTGAGTTTAGAATTCACCATGTCTATCTCTTGATTCTTTCAGAGAGTCACAAAATTGTGACAGAGCAAAGAAGAATCCACAGGGGGCAGAATACTGAAAAAAAAAAAAATGTGTAATTAAAAAAAATGATTGAGGACTTAAGAGGTCTGCCACTCATAATTGTATTGACCCTTCTGAAACACACACAACAAATAGTACAGCCAAAAGCAATGAGCTAAGCATTTGCCTGAAGGGATAATGGATGAGACCATTTCCAACATTTGCTGTATTTTAATTGAAAATTACCTAATAAAATTCCACAGTGTGTTGATATTCTCTGCATAATCTCAAAGTACAAGTCGACTGTAAATGCTGTGAACCTATCATTTGCACAGCATTTTATCTGGCATTGCCTTTAATCCTTGTTTTTGAGAGGCTTGTTATAATGTATCTAAACACAAAAACATAATGTAACATATTAAAGCCTTCCAGTATTTAGATGTGGTGGCTGTATTATTTTTCTTTTCAGGCATTTTTGATTTTCACCTGTTGCTTCACTCACTGCATTTTATTAATAAGGAGTAAGTGTATTACCCAAGCAGCTCTCTTGACTTGAGGTACAAACACCTCTATCTCTAAAGCTAATAAAAAAATAAAAATAAATTATTTTGGTCCACAGAAAGTTATTATAATTATTTTTAAAGGCAGAAGTTTTTTTTGTTTTTTTTATCTTAATGCTTATTAAGATAAAAAAAACCTTCTGTGTGCAGCAGCCCCCCTCATACTTACCTGTGCCCTTCTCGATCCAGAAATGTTGCATGAAAGACTCGGCTGTATGGGACTCTCCCTCCAGATTGGCTGAGAGAGCAGCGGGGCGCCACTGGCTACGGCTTCTGTCAATCAAACAAAGTGAACCAATGAGGAGAAAGAGGGGCGAGCCGCGGCTCCGTATCTGAATGGAGGGGGCACTCAGCAGAGGGGAGGGGCCAGGAGCACCAAAGAGGAACCCGAGAAGAGGAGGATCTGGGCTGCTTTGTGCAAAACCACTGTACAGAGCAGGTAAGTATAATATGTTTGTTATTTAAAAACAAAAAAAAACAAAACAAGACTTTACAATCACTTTAAGTGTATCAATAAATCATTTTATATGTATAAATAAATACTTTCATGTATACAGTATATATACATAAATAAAAAAAATTTATTCGTTATACACTCCAATAGTGATCTAGCACCAGCAGCAAGTAGCGCTCAAAACAAAGTACAGGACTCTCTAATTCTTCTTAAATGGCCACACCACTGCCACACTAAGATGGACTTGGTCTCCTTCTTCCTCCTTCTCCACCAGGTGGCACCGGACTAATGGTATTCAGCCAGATTCTACTACTCTTCACTAAGGGCAGCAGGTAATTATCGGGCACTACTGAAAAAAAAATTCACCGTTTGGAGCCACAATGAAAGTTTTCATAGTGCAGCAAATTTATTATAAATTTTTTTTAGTACCTCAAAATAGTATTCCACACATAAAACCATAAAAAAGTCTCAGCTAAATTTTCTGAAGTGGAGCTTGTTATTGGATCGTCGTACTGCTTTGGTTAGAGATATTACATTTTCAAATTTTTTGTATTAAAATAATAAACATACTAAAATAAATGTTCTGTGCAATAGCCCTGATCCTACTCTTCTCGGGTTCCCCACCAGCACGCCTGGCTCCTCCTCTCCAGCGAGTGCCCCCATAAAAAGCTGCTTTCTATGGGGGAACCTGTGAGGGCTTGCTCTTGAGCCGCCCTGCCTGCATCTATTGACACAGAGAGAGTGGCTTGGCCCCACCCCTGATCACAGAATTTTAATGACAGCTGCAGAAGCCAATGGCTCTCGATGCTATCAATCTGCCCAGTGAGAAGGGAGAGAGTGGAGATAGCTGCTGCTCATGTGCACATTGCCGGAAGTAGATTGGGCTCAGGTATAAGGGGGGCGAGGGGGGATCCTCTGGCATAGAAGGTTTTTTACCTTAATGTATAGAATACATTATGGTAAAAAAAAAAACCTTAAGCCTTTACAACCACTTTAAGCCTCCTAAAAAATAATTTCAGGGACTAAATTCAAAAACAGGACCTCGAAAGTGGCATTCTAAAAAATTTGGCCTGTACCTCGAGCCACACCAGAGAGGCAGCAGGAGATCGGGTATATTAACAAATGGCTAAGGAACTGGTGCAGGAAGGAGAGATTTGGGTTCCTAGAGAACCAGGCAGAATTTTCGGTCAGTTACCGGCTCTATAGTAGGGACGTACTGCACCTAAATGGGGAGGTGCAGCTCTGTTCGGAGAGAAGATGGCCAAAAAGTTTGGGGGACTTTTATACTAGGTGGAGGAAGATTCCTGGTAGTGAGCAAAGGTCAGGGGGTGCTGTTGGGGGGCATTAGTGGTAGTGTAACTATAATACCTAAACCCAAGGAGAAAATAATAAACACCCATAAAAAATTAAGAGGCATGTATACAAATGCTAGAAGCCTAGCTAATAAAATGGAAGAACTAGAGCTGCTGATACACAAGGAGGATTTTGACTTTGTGGGAATATCAGAAACTTACAGCTCACATGACTGGCTTGCCACTGTCCAGGGAGACTACTTGTATCGGAGGGACAGGGAGGGTAGAAGAGGGAGAGGGATGTTCCTGTATATCAAGAATAATTTGCTAGTGAACATGAGGGATGACATTGATAATGGGACAAGGGAGAAGATGATATCCTTATGGCAGGAGCCTCAGAGGGAAGGAACAAATTAGAAATTTATAGTGGACGTATGCTGCCTACAGGCACCCTATCACAGTTAGGAATGGCAGCGAGGCCTCTACCACAGAGTACAGATAGATTCCGTGGTACTGTAATATCTCTACATTGGACACAGACCCGCCTCCCTTACTAACTATACTATGTTGGGGGGGGCCGCAAATAAGGATCTAACCCATGAGTTGGGTCCATATTTGTTTGTATTAAGCATAGCGTTCAATTGTTACATTGTAATACTGTCTTCGTGCTTGTTTTCATGTTCAACAGAATTTTTTTTTTTCATTACATGTGGAGCAATCGAGGACTGTTCGCTACTCTATTTGATGGTTCTTTAACAATCTACGTAAACGATTAATAAAAACCATTGAAACAGGAATGGCAGTGAGGCAGGGAAATCCTATTATGAGGGACTTCAATTATCCAAATATCAGTTGGGCAGAAAAAAATGCTTACTAATCTAAGGCTTATTTCTTAAATGTCTTGTAGGACAACTACATGTGTCATGTACCTGGTGATGGAGCCTGACATGAAAGCATTCTCTCTTCTCAGTACCCCTGGTAAAGTAACAGGAGGCACAAGAGCCTGGAGTGACATGAGTGCCTTACAGTTCTTGAAATGATGGCTGCAGATGACGCTGTAGATGAGTAGTCTGTGTGCACTCAGATGCAGGCTGGACTGCATCTGTGGAGTCGCACAGATCTGGCCATCTCTGCTGCTGATACCTGACACCTACCTTCATGTGAAGGTGGTTTGTTGCTCCTCTTAGTGGGCTTGAGTTTCCAGGATTACTTTAGAAAATAAGGCTTAGGCCCCTGAATTCGGAAAGGAAAGAAAGAAACCCTTCTTGGTCTTGGTTCTTTGCTCAGAAGGCGTCTGCTACTTCTTCAGAGGTAAGAGAGTGCTCTTTCCTCCTGTAATCTGTTAGATAGATTTATCCAAGCCATTGCCAAAGAGGCATTTACCCTTCTTGCAGGGAACTTTGTTGACAGGCATTTTAGCCATAGTACTCACATATATGGACAAACATAAGTCTCAGATGAGAGAGGTGTCGGAGAGTGTCTTCCAACCCATTGACACAGAAGTGTAACATTTTGGGAAAGAGTTCCAGGTGTTGTCTAGCAAAAGAACCTGATTTCAAGGTCCCATGTTCTTTTTCTATGCACTTAGCCCAGACCAGCAAAGCTTTACAAACCCCCATGGATGCAATGGTGGGTTGCAAGGCCACATTTACCAAGAGAAGTCTGGGTTGCCCTAAAAAGGGACCCAAACTTTCTGTCCACAAATAAGACACAGCAAGATTAACTGCTGGAACCACTTTTGCAAAAGTTGTCCTCTATTGGATATTGTTGGCCCAGCCCTAGCACAGATCCTCTTCAGAGTGAGGCTGCATCAGAAAGGATTTTGCCAGTTGTGGATCCTTAGGTGTAAAAGGTTTCAGCGGTGAGAGCTTCAACTTTTTCCAGACTTTTTCCGTTAGCAAACTCACGATGGACCTTGCGTTCAGGAAAAGTTGTGAAGTGTCAGAGGCCTCCACTTCCTCAGATCTTTACATCTGTACAAGTCTTCCTTCCACTAACTAATTTCTGGAGAATGAGACAGGCTGTTGCTCTCACTCAATTTCTCACTCATTTTGGGTTCCCTGAAAACTCTATGGGATATGCCTGACCTGGAGAGGAGAAGATTGAGCTGTTTAGGCTCTGCTGCAGTCACCAGAGCTGGTTCTTGCCTTTTGGGCTGTGGGGAACGTGGGTGCAGTAAACACAGCCCAACAGCCCCACAGTTCCCCACAGCCCAAAAGGCAAGAACCAGCTCTGCTGACTGCAGCAGAGCCTAAACAGCTCAATCTTCTCCTCTCCAGGTCAGGCGTATCCCATAGAGTTTTCAGGGACTGGATTCTGTCACAGTAGACCACAGTATTGGACCTGTAGAGCACCCTGCCAGCTAATCAACGTGATGCCTGTCAAGGTAAGCAGGACCCAGTGCAAGTAGAAGCTTACAGGGCATCCCTGTTCTTCAAATCTGGGTCTAGGTCCAGTCCCTCTAGGAATCATAAAATCCATATGGACCGATCTGGCTAAATGCAGCTCCTCTTGAAACCCAAGGCTCAACAGCTGAATTCAATTATTCACTTTCATGTAATGCATCAAAGGAGAGCAAAGACAAAGATAGGTCCATCATGTTCAGACACTAGCAAAAAAAAACTAAGGCAATGCTGGGAGTAGGTGGGGTTATGCAGGGCTGAGTCAGGCTTTACTATTTGCCAGTGTTCAATCACCTGGAAGTGGAAAATATCTCAATGGTCTAGGAAAAACCTTTCCTACCCCCTGTGATGTACAATTTAAAAAACCAAAACATATTTTTTACACTTTCAGTGCATATGCATTGATATGCAAAGTGGACACAGGTTCACCCTAAACACTGAAAATCATTTTGCAAAATGTATTTACACTTTGTAAAAACATTCATTTTGCTAGATTAACAATTTTTGCTCCTTTAATATACCAACCCCTATGGGTGGGACAATTTATAGTAAGCAATACACTGTATGGCAAATATCATTGCAACAGTTAAACTAGCCATACACTAATAGAGTTTTTCATTTTAAGAATGTTTGATTTTGTAATCGTTAGTGGTGTCACTTCTACGTTTGTTTTCGACCATAGTGATAAGAAAGTAAAGTGATACAATGTATGTAGTTTTCATTTGGCAAAGTCCATTCATTCCAAAATTGATTGTTAAAAGCAAATAAAAATTTGTATTACTCTGAAATGACAGTCACTAAGTCATCAAATGTACTGAGAATAATGTAGGAATTTTTGTACGCACATTTGTTAAAAAATTTACTAGTTTATTGCCAGTGTAACTCCACTTTTGTTGAATAAAAGACAATCCCCTCTGAGTGATCAATGTACATTGCAGGGATTTTAACAAACTTTGTTTCAGGTTTCTACCTGTTTCTGCTCTGAAGAAATAGCTGTTTGTTGTGTGTAGAGTGGTTCAGAAATTGGGGTGACTTTTTAATTATTATTCAGCTGATGCGCTTGCAGTGTTCAAATAAAGAAAGTTGAAGGGTCTGCATTCCTACTGCCCCAGCACTGTACAGAAAGCCATATTGCATAAAATTTTAAAGAAAATTAAAACGCAGATTGAATAGGAGAAGCAATTTTTAATATCATTAAAGTCATTGTAAATGATCACCTTGTAAAACAACCCAGTCAGTTTAAAATAGAAGTGAAATGAAAAAATATTTGTACATAGATATAAAAAATAAAATAAAAAATCATTTTTTTCCCTTTTTTATAAGTGATCACATTCCTTCTGTTCTCAGCTGCATAGGAGATAGGGGGAGGAGAAGCAGCATTGCATTGAGCTTCCCTCACATCAGGAATATGA
This sequence comes from Rana muscosa, assembly GCA_029206835.1. Taxonomy (NCBI): domain Eukaryota; kingdom Metazoa; phylum Chordata; class Amphibia; order Anura; family Ranidae; genus Rana; species Rana muscosa. The sequence goes on from CM055123.1 coordinate 174,072,149, forward strand.
AATGTTGGGTTTACGTACTCTTTAATTTACCATATAGCTTGTTTAGCAATTGTATATCCTATATATATTTTTTTAAATTTGCTATATTTTTCCCACTAAAGTGGAGTTACCTTTTAATGCTAGGTTACCACTTGTGCGGGTGGTTGCAGGTACAGAAATCACACCTCTTCCTGCAACCAACCCCAGACAAAAGGCACTGCTCTTTTACCGACGTACAGATGTGTGGGGCTGTCATTCATTCTAAGTGGCACTGCCATGCATTAAAATCACATGGTGCAAAAGGGGCGGAAGCTTTAAAAAGGTGAAGGGACCTTTTCCCTGCGTTTCCCGCAGGTACAGTAGCCCAATCAAGTGAATAGGCTGCTGTACCTGTGCAAACACAGGCCACACTGAATGCATAGGTGTGAACCAAACCTAAATGCCTAGTACACATGGGCTGAATGTTGGGAGTTTTTTCGTCCGGTTCAATAAAAACCAGCCAACATTCGGCCCCTGTGTATGGGAGCTGGTCCGGCAGAAGCCGGCTGTTTAGACAGCTTCTGTCGAACAAGCATGCTGGAAAACCAGCAGCCGACAGGCTCCCGGTCAGTGCGCTGACCGGAGTGTTCTGGCAGGGGGGCTCTTCCCCTGTCAGAACACAAAAGAACAGCAGGGGAGATTGCGTCACTAACGTCAGACCGTTAGTACTGCGGCTCTGACTAGAGCTGTCAGTTTTTGTAGTGTCCCAGGCTTTAGGCTGAGTATTTGTATTTGCTAATCTGTCCCGCCACTAGCAGCTAATCCATAAATCTTTAATTTAATAAGAAAAAAAAAGAAAGGAAAATATGTTAAAAATTTGAAAGCCGAGGGGCGTGGTTTGACATCAAGAGAAGATGGGCGCTTAGCCAGAGATCTCCTGCAAGCAGAGCCGCTCTAACCACGCTTTTGGAGACTTCCAGAAGGCTTGTTACCTTGCCCCAATGGGGACTGCATCCTGCGGCACATCAGCCACACGATCTCGCACTCCCTGGGACACTGGCAGGAAAGTGAGCCAGTCAATCCCAGAAATCTTCCGCACACAGGCTGGCAACATGGCGACTTCCTCCCAAGGACACTCGAAAGCCACCTCCATGGCAGGATCAGCTGCCGCTTATCAGGTGTCACCTCATCAGCCTCCCCCTGTGTCAGCGGGTCACACATCGCAACCACCACAGATGAATCTACATGACTTGCGGGCAGTAGCAGCTGACATAAAAGACATGCTGTCAGCGGCATTCATCAGACCTCCGCCACGATATACAGGCTCTAGCAGACAGAGTGCAGGAAGTGGAGATTACAACTGCTCACCACAGCACAGCTCTATAACACCTACACCAAGCAGGGGACACACACACGCTGCAGCTAAAAGACATGAATCGCCACATGGAAGACCTGGACAACAGGGGGAGAAAACATAACCTCCAAGTGCGGGGCTTACCAGAAGCAGTGGAACCAGACCAACTCACACACACCATGGTAAGTCTGTTTAACAACCTCTTAGACAGACCCCTCACCACCCCTATTGAGTTAAAACGTATTCATAGAGCCCTCAGGCCACGAGGTAGGGACACATCCACCCCGGGATGTGGTTTGCTGCCTGGTAGACTTTCGGATAAAAGAGGAAATTCTAAGAAAAGCCTGTAATAGAATTCAACTCTCCCATGATGGCCATTATCCTGCAGCACAGCAGAGACCTGCAACCCTCACTGGAAACCCTACATGCCAAATTAATCCACTATAGGTGGAAGTTCCCATTTTGCCTTCTAGCAACATTCCAAGGCAGAACAGCTGCTTTAAGAGTTTCTGAAGATCTCCCACAATTCTGTGACACCCTGGACACAAGTGGAAGTTCCCAACTGGTATGCTGCATTCCGACCAGCCAACCCGGAGACCCATGCCACCCAGACTAGAACAAATGTATGCCCAAGACCAGAGGTTCCGCCACCACCACTCACCATCTACAACTCAAGCGTACTCCACCTATCAAGGTCAAAAACAAGGCATCGACCCAACAAAAGCTCCACAACCTCGACAGGCCCGTCGATAATACTGATGTGAAACCCCGGCTGCCTCCCACTGCCTCCAACTCCTGAGATAAGTATCACCTTTATTATGCATACCTATGAATCTAGACTGTGTACCTAACCCAGGCACTGATTGGCACAACAACCCAGGTATGTCCTGTCACCCATTGCATGATCCTGTCACAAACATTTACTGTATCTCAGAGAGACTGTTATCCCACAAATGGCCGCGAGCCATATGGCTCCTGTACTCACCAATACTCCAAGGTTCCCAGGGGCCTTCAACGCACCACGTAATACTCAAACCAGGAACAGGAGATGGGAAACCCTGACCTTACCATGAACACCATACCTGTATCCCACCATTCCAAGAACTGCCTCCAGCTATGGTGTATTCCTCATCCAAGCCATAACTGCATAACTACAACACGTTTGCTATACAAAAGCCTACAGCCTACTTAAGGTTTACATGACGTCAAAGGACAATCACACCTCTGGTAACGATGTCGAAGAACATTGAATTAACTCTAATATATTTTTTACTTGCAGGTAATGGGTGAACAGGATACCTCACAGGAGCTGAGATGGGGAGTAATAGACCAATATCTGACGCCATACCATAGTACCACTTTTACACTTGATTTACCTCACATAGTGCCACATAATGCTATGCTAGTTAAAAAAGACAATCCATGCTTATCCAGGCGATCCTGATTTGCTCCTGTGAGACATTTATGACACCATAAATTTGATAGTCCTTGATAGGGAAGGTCTGACACTTGGGGAGCAGCCCTAAGGTGAGCCTTGATTGCTGTAGCTTTTAAGTAAAAGGGCTTATTACCAAGAAGTTTGTCTCCAACTGGTATAGCAATAACAGACATCTGCTGACTAGACCCCATGCTTAGATTATATGACAACATTACATGGGCCCGCCAACGATTACGTAAAACCATACATATAACTTCTGTTAAAGAATTTTGCGTAATATGAGTAAATGACACACAAAAGGCTTCCATATTTCAATATAAGGCCACTTCCCACTCAGGGGAAAACCTTAAACCACAATGAAGTGTAAGCCTATGTGTTTTTCCACTTGATACATCTCAGGATGGTTACTTGGTAAGCAATTGCAAGTTATAAAATATATGTAAAAATTGAGGTTCCCACCTAATAAGTTATCTCAGGGAAGTTACATGTATCAAATGTTCTGTTATATAATGTTGCAGAATAGTCATAAGTAATAAGTACTTGGTCTCTACATAGACTCTACACTTAAACATTCTGTATATGCGATAACAATACCACTGATACCCCTCTGCACAGTCTACACCTAAACAACAAATTGAACCCTCGGTCTGGCAAGATCAATCACTGAATTTTCACTTCTCCCAAACCACCTACCACACAGTGGTGAACTTTATATCTCATTCCCAACACCTTCAACCTCCAATTTCACCACTGAAATTTCCTGGCCTTAATGTACATATTATCATTTTCCTTAGTAATCCCAGAAACCTCTGCTCGCCCCTCGTTTTGGCATTTACACCCATCCCTCCTTAATGACCCCACCATCATGGCTAAAATACAAAACCAGCTTCTACATTGCTTCTCGGAAAATGACACTCCTGATATATCCCAACTAACCAAATGGGAAGCACACAAATGTGTGCTGAGAGGAGAACTAATAGCCTTGGCAACCAAACGTAGACCTGAACGACAGGCACACTTTGACACCCTGACTGCCCGTATCCATAAATTGGAAGAAAGACACAAGATGACACAGGCAACTCAATCTCTCTCAGACCTCATCCAAGTCAGAACTGATCTTATGGAAAAATGAGGCAAACAAATAAAAAGGAAGTACATCCTCTCCCAAAAGTGTTCTATGAATATGCAATCAAATCCAGGAAATTACTTGAGAAAACGCTCCAATAAACTAGTATCCAACTAGTATCCAACACCGATATAGCAAACCATTTTGTCCAATACTATACTAAACTCTGCAACCTATCATCCTCAGAAACGCAGAGAGAGGACGTGACCAGACTCCAGCAGCTCAAACAATTTTTACACTTTTATAGTCCCAAACCTTTATCCAACTCAGAAGCGGGGAGCCTGAAATGTCCTCTCTCAGTGGAAAAAACCAAACTAGCGCACAAACAGTTGAAAACCGAAAAGAGCCCCGGCCCAGATGGACTGACAGTAGGCTACTACAAAACCTTCTCAGATACACTCTTCCCACATTTCCTTACCGCCTTTAACACATTCTCCTCACGCACACCGCCCTCCAGAGATCTTCTACAAGCCCACATAACCGTTATTCCGAAGTCCGGAAAAGACTCCTCTTTAGTTACTAACTACAGGCCTATATCCCTACTTAACTTAGATCTCAAACTCTACGCTAAAATCCTTGCAAACCGCCTACTCCCATTATTGCCCAAGCTAATTTCCCTTAATCAGGTGGGATTCATACCAGGCAGGGAAGCTAGAGATAATACCCTAAAAGCAATCAATATACATCACTGGCTGACCTCCAATCAGTGTCCTGGGTTCTTCCTATCCCTGGATGCAGAGAAGGCATTCGATAGAGTGGCCTGGGACTACATGTGTAGTGCTCGCAGCCCTGGGAATCAGAGAAAATATGTTAAACTTTATTCTTGCACAAAGATCCTCACCAACTGCGAAAGTGCGTGTCAATGGCCACCTATCGAATGCCTTCTCAATATCTAAACGGAACATGACAGGGATGCCCCCTTTCCCCCATAATCTTTGTCCTCACCCTCAAACCGCTTCTTAGATGACTTAGAACAAACCCTGATATACCGTATTTATCGGCGTATAACACGCGCCGGCGTATAACATGCACCCCAAGTTTAGGAGGGAATTTTAGGGAAAAAAACTTTTAGGAGGGAAGTTTAAGGAAAAAAAACCTTACATTTAAACTTACATTTAAATGCAGCCTTACCAGTGTCCATTGCAGCCTTGTCAGTGCAGCCTTGCCAGCAGTGTCCATTGCAGCCTTGCCCCAGTGTCCAGTGCAGTCTTGCCAGCAGTGTCCATTGCAGCCTTTCCCCAGTGCCCAGTGCAGCCTTGCCTCAGTGCCCAGTGCAGCCTTGCCTCAGTGCCCAGTGCAGCCTTGCCTCAGTGCCCAGTGCAGCCTTGCCTCAGTGCCCAGTGCAGCCTTGCCTCAGTGCCCAGTACAGCCTTGCCTCAGTGCCCAGTACAGCCTTGCCTCAGTGCCCAGTACAGCCTTGCCTCAGTGCCCAGTACAGCCTTGCCTCAGTGCCCAGTACAGCCTTGCCCGAATTTCAAAAATGGCGCCGCCGAGATCGCCGCAGAGACTGGGCGGAGCGGGACGCCGCCGCCGAGAATGCAGGGACTGGGCGGAGCCGAGATACACATAGCCGAGTGTACTCAGCTCTAGTCGGCTCTTCTCAGCTCCACTCACAGTCACGCTGAGTCCCGCCCTATGATGGACATAACACAGGTCCATTGGCGGGACAGGGCGTGACTGGGAGCGGAGCCGAGAAAAGTCTGAGTACACTCGGCTATGTGTATCTCGGCGGCGATCGCTGCGCTCCGCTCAGTCAGCGGAGATCGCCAGGATGAGTGAGTATCTGGACTGGAACCAGGAACAAGCAACTGGACTGGAACTGATGAGGCTGACTGGACTGGAACCAGGACACAGCAACTGGAGAGATTGGTCGGACAAGCCGGGTCGGTAGAATTGGCTGGCGGCAAGGTACTGGAGGATCAGGCAGAAGATTGGTCAAACAAAGCCGGGGGTCAGAGGCAGGCAGGAAACTGGAAGGGTCAAGGTAAGCCGGGTCGGATGCAGGTAAATTCACGAATCAGGTCTCTTTGGGTACTACATGCTGTAGAGCAGACAGCAGGGACTGTCTGTCACAGGCATGTTTAAATAGCTCTTCTGGCGCGCTTTGTGGAGCGTGCGCGCGCCCCCGCTAAGCGCGTGCGCGCGCACGTGCTCGCCATCGCCCGCACGCGTGGACGTGCCCGAGATTCGGAATCAGGAAGTCCAGGAATCCTGTAGCTGACAGGATTTCTATGACAGGAACACATCCCGCCACTATGTAAATCTCACCCCTTAATCAACAACACTCTAAACATCTTTAAAGACGCATGTGTAAAACACAAAATCTCCTCAACACTAGGCCCTCTAACCCCCATCAAACACAACCCACAATTTCCTGCATTCTTAACTGACGATTGGCCACACGCTATGATACGGGCGGAACACTTTTTTGACAGAGGAAACTTCCTGACCCTACCGTCCTTAGCCATGCGAATGTCAAACCACATATTTCCTTCCTGGACTTATACCCAAATCCGACACTTCCTAAACAATCCCAAGCTTATTCCTTCCTTGTCTCACCAACACACACCATTCGAAATGTTATGCAGCCAACAAGAACCAAAAAGACATCTAATCTCAGATACATACTCCATGCTCTTCTCTAATCACAACCCCAAGTTCAACAAAGTGAGCCACAAATGGGAACGAGAACTCTCCTTAGACTTAGCAGAAGAAGATTGGGAAAAAATACATACATGCATTCACAAAGGAACAATTAATGTCTCGACACAGGAAAATGGATTTAAAATCCTTTCAAGCTGGTACAGAACCCCCCACAGACTACACAAAATCGACCCCACTGTCTCACCCAAATGTTGGCGTTGCAACGACGCCGAAGGCTCAATGTTGCACTTTCTGTCAGGAAGTCCGACGCCTTATTAACCAAATTAGACTTCTCCCCAGCACAATTTCTGCTACATCACCCCACCACCCAGATAAAAGCATATTATTGATCCCTAGCCATGCATATGGTGAATGCAGCTAAAATGTGTATACCATTCCGATGGTGGGACCCCAACCCTCCCACGATGCTTTGTCGCATCAAGAAAGCTGCAGAGATTTGTAGACGGGGTAGAATGAAATACTCATCCAACACCCCCCTCCCTTACCCTTCACCCTTTCCCCCCTGAGATCTGAACCATACTACTCTCTCTCTCCTCTCGCCTATCTCAGGCTATTACACCTTACTAATGTAGCACACAGAACTTTTTTCTTCTGCTTACCTCCACCTACAGAGTAAGGCACACCATGCCACATGCCCGTATCCTCCTGGTATAAGAGGTTGAGCGGTGTTCATACAAGTTTTGGGTCCTGCAGCGAGTTACCTCCTTCTGCTGGTTCTCGTCCCTAGAGTGTAGGGAAGAGTCTATCTTTTCTCCTTAAAAAGGCCAATGTCCAGACAGTGTCAACTCCAACAAAAGAGTATATTTTTTCTTTGCTTGACATCAACAGGGGAAATTGAAGAAAGAAAGAAGTTGAATAGGGAGGTAGGTTCAGGCACACAACACCTATCTTTACACGTCGCCACTCAAGCCTGAGTGGGCCTTGCTCACCCGGATAGTCCCCTCTCACGGTTCTAGCAGCCGGAGTGAAACACGAACAGTTACTTTTGATTTCGTCCCCTTCAAGGACAAGTTCAGGGGATCCTCTACCACAGAATCCTTAATCTAGAACTCTCTAGCGCCTGCAACTTTTAGAGACCATAAGTGCCAGTGGGCACATTACAGAAGCTATTTTGCAACTCACGGAATCCTTCCCTCTGATAGGCAACCAGGCCTTCCCTGAGACAGTGACTTCCTTCACTGATCCTCCGGACAGGTCCTTCCCTGGTTTCCTCAATTTCAGAGTGGGCCACCCTCCCAAGGGTACCCTGGGACTCCGATGGTTTGGTTGTAGACCCAGTTGAAGGTACTTGGGCCTACCTGGAACACTATAGCCTCTGGCTGAAGGTGCCCGAGACTTCTCGACCAATTCACGCACCCCTGGCCAGCAGGGCCAAAGGGCGTGACTTTGCCACCAGGGGTCCCCCTTGGAATCCCCCCGGCACACTCCCCCGGCCTAATGGTGTCTGCCCCTTATGTTACCCTCTCCTGGCATGCACATCAGGTAAACCATGCCCACTGCACGACTGTCAAGAGAGGACACCCAATCACGCAACAATGCCACCTGTGGTTCGATCCGAGACCTGGGCAACAGTGCCAACTGCAGGTCGAGGGGAACTATACACCCAGGTAACACCACAGCAGAGCAGAGTCCAATCTAAAGAATCAGAAAGCCTGAGCCAAACTATAGCTCAGGCTACCCTTAAATTTAAGGCACAGTGACCCCAATTTTGGGGGTCCGCTACACATACCCCCCCTTGAAAAGCCACTGTCCCAGTGGCTGGAAGAGATCAGAAAGATCCCCCTCAATCCTGAGTGGGTTCTGGTCTTTTCCCAACTATGTACAGCATTTTAAGTTTTGGTTGAACAGGTGCCTGAACCAACGTTTTGGGAATAGAGCAGAGAAAGAAGAAAAAGAATATGTAACAATACACATTGCAATTTGTATAAAACACAATACATCACAATTTACAATTCCACCCCTCCTAATATATCTACCTCACCCATACTCCGGCAGAGCTGATAGCAGATCACCTGCAGAGGGAGAGAAAAGCAAAACACAACATACAATAAACCATCCTACATCTAAGATATACAGAAGAAAACCATCTCTCTGGAAAGAGATGATTATCCTCTGAAACTTGCATTGCTAAGCCTAGCTTCACTGAACATTTCTGCAAACATTACCACCTAATGGTAGCACAAGTCATTACACTTTCCAATATTACGCGAAGGCATGAATTTATTTTACATGAATTTTCCATCTTGACCACGACGGTTGCTCACTTTGGCCCTGACTAATCTACCCCATTGTTCAGTGAGAAGAGGGAAAAAAACATTTCTTTCCTTTGCAATGCTGAGGAGAGAGGAAAAACACAACAGTTCTCCGGTTCCTCGGTTGAGCAAATCCCCTTGCAGCAGAGGGCAAAGTCATGAGTTCAGGGCAGGCTGTTGCTGTGAAACGGAATAATAAAACAGCACACAAGTTCCATTTCACAGGTAATATTGAGGTTCTGGGAGAACAATAGTTTTCCACTGCTTATCCAGTGTCTCTATGGAACATACAGCATCCTCTCTCTCTTTGCTGCAAATCACTACACGATCCGCATGGATGTGCCGACCATAAGTCCATTCTTTACGGCAACCTTTGTAGCGATCCATCATGGTAACAGAACATTTGAGATACCAGCGGCCTCTGTGCACTTCTAAATGGTCCCAGACAAAGTCAGCATACCACCGTTCCCGGTAGGCCTTGATCTCAAGAGAAGTTCTTTAGGAGCGTAAGGGTATTCCCACCCGTACTCCGTGGCAATCTTTTTATTCAGGAGCCGCTGCAACTGGGCTAAGGGTGGCATAGTTGCCTGATCTCCTGCTCCAGGAAGAACGATAGCATCCGGGGACCTTGTTATTGAGGCTGGTTCCAACTGTGGCAAAGGTGGACGCAACGGCGGACATCCCTCTGTAGCAGTAGGTACGGACAATGCAGGTGAGGGAACAACTTCTCCCTCCAAAGCAGGGGCTTTCACCCGGGGCATAGACTCCCCAGAGTCCATAGGCGATCCCTCTGTAAGGCTGCGGGGTGAAGTCAATGGTACTTTATCCCAACCTTTTTTAACAAAAACCTCATCGATCTCATAGTCATCCCCCACATTGGACGATGAGTCCAGATCAGAAGTGTCATATTCTTCTGCCAGCAGATAATTTTTGGTAGACACAGACACATTGTCCCCAAACATAGAAAGTTCCCGCGGGTTGGCTGTCCACACATCCCCAGTAGTGTGGGGTATGAGCTTCCTTCCCTTCCCCGGCAAACTTAATGTCACATTTCCCCCAGCCTCCTTACCGTCGTCCCCTGATGTGGATCTCCTGGAGGTCCCTCCGGCTTGAAGATCCGGTTCAGGCAGGCGCTGGGGTAGGCTTCGACCGCGGCCGAGGGAGGCCTTAACATAGCCCACCTTTCGCTTGGCGGGCGGAATGGAGGTCTCGGTGACGGAGGCAGCATCCGCCGATGGCTCTGCAGCAGCTGAGACATCTTCATTGGCCACATCCGTGGCAGTCGATTGGGTGCGCGTGGGCTTGACTGTGGGAGTACGGGTTTCTTCCTCGGAAGTGACGGTACCTGTAAGGCAGTTGACCCGGTAGACCCGGGGTTTCTCGTGGGCTGGCCCACTTCGAATAGAAACTCTCCACAGGATGCGCACCTTCCGAATGGCCGTAATTGCACCGCCAGTCCTTGGCATTTGGGGCAGAGCATGCCCAGGGCCTCCGCATCTCGGCAGATATACAGGGCGAAGCGGCCCCTAGGCTGTATCCGGATCCCTGTGTCTGTCAGGGGGGCAGTGAGGGGAGAAATGTCCATGGTTGAAGTGGTTGGGAACATCCGAGGTCCCGGTGTAACAGAAGTCCATGGGATAGCGGCCATATTGCTTCTCCTTCACTAATCCAGCTCGTACAGTCCCTTGGCGCCAGTTACACCACGTGCAACTCACAGTTGGCGGGGCTCCTCCCCATTTTCTCTTGCTGCACGTAGCTCACAGGCTTTTCTATGTTTGAGACACGCCCACGAACTACGCAGTTAGAAAAAGTCCAGTACAGGCCTGTACCTCCATTTCTCTCACAAGTGACGCAGTTCAATTTTCCCCCAAAATGGCAGACTTTCACAGAACCACATACACAGGAGAAAAAGAAAAAAAATAGTCCAACTTCCAGGGGTAGCTGCAAAAAATCCCGGACTCGAGCCCCCACATGTAGCGCACAGACCCTTTTTCTTCTGCTCACCTCCACCTGCAGAGTAGGGCACACCATGCCACGTGCCCGTATCCTCCTGGTATAAGAGGTTGAGTGGTGTTCATACAATTTTTGGGTCCTGCAGCGAGTTACCTCCTTCCGCTGGTTCTCGTCCCTAGAGTGTAGGGAAGAGTCTATCTTTTCTCCTTAAAAAGGCCAATGTCCAGACAGTGTCAACTCCAACAAAAAAGTTTATTTTTCCTTTGCTTGACATCAACAGGAGAAATTAAAGAAAGAAAGAAGTTGAATAGGGAGGTAGGTTCAGGCACACAACACCTATCTTTACACATGTATGTGAATAAATATATTGGTGCGCTGAGACCAACCCTATTTTGTGGCACAAATCAATAAATGTGTAATAACACAATAAATCCACTAATAAAGTGCTATAAGTAAAGTGATACTGTGCTAATTAATAGAAAAAATAAAGTGCAAACTGAATCCTGAATGGATGTTGCTCCATGCATAAATGAAATAGCAACAATAGGCTTACATACAGTGCAAAGGTAGCAATAAGCCATGCTCACAAACATCAATAGGCAATAATGGCAAACATAAATACAAATCCGAAAGGAAAAAAGTTTCTTCCACCGGAGGCACTAATCCGTCGTGCAGGAATAATGGTGCTAGTTAGTTGTTAATCCATATGTAGAGTAAACACATTGAAACAAAAGAGGACAATCATAGTGCAGCATATTAATAAATATTGATCCAAGCAGACAAAGCTAGTATATCACTCACATGTGACCATTAGACAAATTTGCATAGCACAGCTAAGCAGAGCGATCTCCTCATTCAGTGTCTGTGTATGACAGACTACTGCTGACAGCTTCACTAGGTTCCTCCCTACTCGTTACATCAGAGTCACCTGACTCACCCATGAGTAATTCAGGTGACTCAGTTGTATTTATGTTTGCCATTATTGCCTATTGATGTTTGTGAGTATGGCTTATTGCTACCTTTGCACTGTATGTAAGCCTATTGTTGCTATTTCATTTATGCATGGAGCAACATCCATTCAGGATTCAGTTTGCACTTTATTTTTTGTATTAATTAACACAGTATCACTTTACTTATAGCACTTTATTAGTGGATTTATTGTGTTATTACACATTTATTGATTTGTGCCACAAAATAGGGTTGGTCTCAGCGCGCCAATATATTCATTCAAATACACGTTCAGGATCACAGATTTCCTTGATTGGTTGCAGCTGTCACTATTTGGTTATCCTATTTGGTTTGATTTTATCCACAAATTTTACACATAGTAGCGCATTAGTATTATTTTAAAACACCTATCTTTACACGTCGCCACTCAAGCCTGAGTGGGCCTTGCTCACCCGGATATTCCCCTCTCACGGTTCTAGCAGCCAGAGTGAAACACGAACAGTTACTTTTGATTTCGTCCCCTTCAAGGACAAGTTTAGGAGATCCTCTGCCACAGAATCTTTTAGTTCCTGAATCTAGAACTCTCTAGCGCCTGCAACTTTTAGAGACCATAAGTGCCAGTGGGCAGATTACAGGAGCTATTTTGCAACTCACGGAAGCCTTCCCTCTGATAGGCAACCAGGCCTTCCCTGAGACAGTGACTTCCTTCACCGATCCTCCGGACAGGTCCTCCCCTGGTTTCCTCACTTTCAGAGCGGGCCACCCTCCCACGGGTACCCTGGGACTCCGATGGTTTGGTTGTAGACCCAGTTGAAGGTACTGTGCCTACCTGGAACACTATAGCCTTGGTTGAAGGTGCCCGAGACTTCTTGACCAATCCACGCACCCCTGGCCAGCAGGGCTAAAGGGCACGACTTTCACCACCAGGGGTCCCCCTTGGAATCCCCCCGACACACTCCCCCAGCCTAATGGCGTCTGCCCCTTATGTATTCTCTCCCGGCATGCACAGCAGGTAAACCACGCCCACTGCACAGCTGCCTAGAGAGGACACCCAATCACGCTACAATGCTACCTGTGGTTCGACCCGAGACCTGGGCAACAGTGCCACCTGCAGGTCAAGGGGAACTATACACCCAGGTAACACCACAGCAGAGCAGAGTCCAATCTAAAGAATCAGAAAGCCTGAGCCAAACTATTGCTTAGGCTACCCTTAAATTTAAGGCACAGCGACCCTAATTTTGGGGGTCCGCTACACTAAAGTAATACTAATGTATATGACCAGATCGTACCTCACGAGGATACCACAACAGTCTAAACAAACAAGCAAGTGTCCCGAGAGTTTCATGTAGATATGTTTAAACACAAAAGATACGATAAATCGAAACTCAAGAAAACTTAAGTACCTTCAACCAGAACCTTTGTACCGTTCACATATAGTTCACTAAGCAAAGACTGATAAGAGTTAGTTTGTGTAGTTACACATCTGTTGTCGAGTGAACACTATATTTATGGTTCATAATAGTTTGTAACTAGCTGTTATGCTTTTGGGAAGGAACAGGGGAGGGAAGGTGTGATCTCCCTCCCCCGACACAGTTTGATCCCAGATGGGGTGTCGGGGGGGTACCAGATTACACTTCTAGCCTAGTTCCCGACTATTAATATGGCAGTCATTGTTTGACATGTGCTTATATGACCACACTCCACTTTGTCTTATGTATCCAATTACAGGACTCACTCGTTATTAGATCTCGACAGGTGTCACTGTCTACAATTGATCTTATGGTTTTTGATACAACTGTTCTTATGTTTTTTTTTTATATCTGTTATCTGTAAACTCTTCAATAAAAATTATTGGAACGGAAAAAATAATAATGTGAAAGTCATAATAAATGTACATAAACATTCCAATAACTCAAAATATGTGCTCAGTTAAAATACACTATACTCCTTTTTTAAATATGCAAACTTTGCAGTGGCTTTTTTCATCCTCATATAATGAGGTCAATCCTAAAATCTGTGAAGAGATTTGTAAAATATTCCAGAACCAACAGTAAACCAACCTTGTTGGCTTGTTACTGTGCAAAACAAGAAATTGCTGTTGATATGTTTCCCCAAGTAAACACAGGTGCTAAGAACACCAAATTTCAGACTATAATTACCGTATGTGTACATACTGAACTGACTTGTGTCCTCAGTACAAGGCATAGGATAACAGTGGAAGCTTAAAGGGGTTGTAAAGGTTCGTTTTTTATTTTCTAAATAGGTTCCTTTAAGCTAGTGCATTGTTGGTTCACTTACCTTTTCCTTTGATTTCCCTTCTAAATGTTTTTTTTCTTTGTCTGAATTTCTCACTTCCTGTTTCTCCTCACTAAACTTCACACCATCATCTGAGCGGTGTGGAGTCAGCCAGAACAGCTTACTGAACAGCTTACGGAGGAGTAGTGATGAGCCGAACACCCCCGGGTTCGGTTCGCACCAGAACCCGCGAACGGACCGAAAGTTCGTACGAACATTAGAACCCTATTAAATACAATGGATGCGAACGTTCGAATTCTAAAGTGCTAATTATAACAACTATTATGCATGTTATTGTCCTAAAAAGGGTTTGGGAACCCGGGTTCTGCACCAGGGGACATGTATCAATGCAAAAAGAAGTTTTAAAAACGGTCGTTTTTCGGGAGCAGTCATTTTAATGATGCATAAAGTGAAAAAAAAAAAGTCAAATATTCCTTTAAATATCGTACCTGGGGGGTGTCTAAAGTATGCCTGTGAAGTGCCACGTGTTTCCTGTGTTTAGAACTGTCCCTGCACAAAATGACACTTCTAAAGGAAAAAAAAGCCATTTAAAACTGCTTGCGGCTTTAATGTAATGTCTGGTCCCGGTAATATGGATGAAAATCTTTAAGAAAAATGGCATAGCTACCCCATGACCCCCCCCCCCCCCTACCCCAGCCCATTACCAGCCCCTTTGGGTCTTGTATGGATATTAAGGGGAACCCCGCACATAAAATAAAAAAGGCCCTATATACTCTGAACAGCCGTATACAGGCGGTGCATACAAGACAGGGACTGTAGGTTTGTTCTTATGTAGAATGTGTTTGTAATTTTGAACAGGTACATTGTTGAAGTGTAGCTCCAGCCCAAAAATCTATTTTTAAACTTTTTGGAAAACATAGGTAAGGGTTATCACCCCTGTAACATTTGTTTTGCTGTCTGTGCCCCTGTTCAGAACATTTCACCTCACTTTCCATCCCAATGACAACTGTTTTTGAAATGTGGTGTTTTTCTTGAAACAAGGATTGCTGATAAAGCATCAGTACAGAGGAGACACCTTTCTCCCATATTTATTCTTACAGGAGAGAATTTTCCTTCCTAGTGGTAGATTTCCTCTCACTTCCTGTTGTCTTCTTGCGTTTGCAAGTAGGAGTCGTTTGTAAGTTGGATGTTTGAAAGTAGGGACCTGCCGTATATACTCTGCAGAAATAGGCCCCTTAGTTGTTGGTGTTGGCACAACACTGTAAGCACTCACAGTTACTCTTGGTTGGTGCTGGAACGCCCTGCTGTCAACTATTATATCAGGAATTTTAATTACATATAATTGTTGAACAGTGGTAGTAAAAATTGGGCCTTTGATGGTGGTGCTGGTGCCACAACACTGTAAGCCCTGACAGTTACTCTTGGTGGGTGCAGCAATGGGCCCTGCTGTGAATTATTAGATCAAGAATTGTAATTGCATGCCCCTGTTGAACAGGGGCTGAAAAATTGGGCCTTTCGTGGTGGTGGTGGTGGTGGTGGTGTTGCCACAACACTGTAAGCCCTCAGAGTTACTCTTGGTGGGTGCAGGAATGGGCCCTGCTGTGAATTATTAGATCAAGAATTGTAATTACATGCCCCTTTTGAACAGGGGCTGAAAAATTGGGCCTTTCGTGGTGGTGGTGGTGGTGGCGTTGCCACAACACTGTAAGCCCTCAGAGTTACTCTTGGTGGGTGCAGCAATGGGCCCTGCTGTGAATTATTAGATCAAGAATTGTAATTGCATGCCCCTGTTGAACAGGGGCTGAAAAATTGGGCCTTAGGCACTGGTGGCACAACACTACAACCCCTCACAGATACTGTACTTGGAGCACAGCAATGAGCCCTGTTGCAAAGTATTGCTTCAAAAATTGTAATGACACGCCCCTGTTAAACAGGGGCTGAAAAATTGGGCCTTAGGCACTGGTGGCACAACACTACAACCCCTCACAGATACTGTACTTGGAGCACAGCAATGAGCCCTGTTGCAAAGTATTGCTTCAAAAATTGTAATGACACGCCCCTGTTAAACAGGGGCTGAAAAATTGGGCCTTAGGCACTGGTGGCACAACACTACAACCCCTCACAGATACTGTACTTGGAGCACAGCAATGAGCCCTGTTGCAAAGTATTGCTTCAAAAATTGTAATGACACGCCCCTTTTAAACAGGGGCTGAAAAATTGGGCCTTAGGCACTGGTGCCACAACACTCCAACCCCTCACAGATACTGTACTTGGAGCACAGCAATGAGCCCTATGGCAAATTATTGCTAAAAAAATTGTAATTACACGCCCCTGTAAAACAGGGGCTGAAAAATTGGGCCTTAGCCACTGGTGGCGGCACCCATAAACAAAAATGATCTTCCAAGCTATCATCATCAATCGTATCATTGAGGACTCGGAGGAGGAGGATAGCCAGTCAACATAACAGCACAGGCACTCAGCATCAGTCTTGAAGGGATGTGACATGTTAAAATCAATTAGTCTGTTATATCAGCATCAGGTGTGTGGTAGCTGGTGGTGATCCAAGACTGGTTCATCTTGATGAAAGTCAGTCGATCAACCGAGTCGGTGGACAGGCGCACCCTGTGATCCGTGACAAATCCTCCAGCAGCACTGAATGTGCGTTCCGAAAGAACGCTGGATGCAGGACAGGCCAGTAGCTCAATTGCATACTGTGCAAGCTCTGGCCAGTGATCCATCCTCAAGACCCAGTAAGCCAGAGGATTTTCGGTGGGGAAGGTGTCCAAGTCTGACCTTGCCCTGCACCATGTTTATCAGACGCTGGCGATGGTTGCTGGAACCGATCATACTTTGGGGCTGCGGACTAAAGAATTGTCTGAACGCATCGGTCAGACGGCCACCTTCCCCACCGCTCCTTCTTTGACTGGCCGAAGCCTCAGCAACTCGTTGTCCAGGACCAGGAGTTTGTAACCTCCCAGTCTCTGGGAACGCGTTGCACAGACCTTTCTGCAAGGCCTCCCGGAGTTGTCTCATCCTCTGCTCCCTCTGCGAAGGTAACATAAGGTCCGCAACCTTACCCTTGTACCGTGGATCAAGGAGAGTGGCCAGCCAGTAATGGTCCCTCTCCTTGATCCGAAGAATACGAGGATCCTTCCGCAGACTTTGCAGGATCAGGGAGGCCATGCAGCGTAGGTTTGCTGAGGCATTCGCTCCGGAGTCCTCTGGGTCACTAAGGACGACATGATCCGCAGCCACCTCCTCCCAGCCACGTACAAGTCCACTGGTTTCTTGGGACTGTAAATCATCCCTAAAAGACTGCTGCTGATGATGCTGAGTGCCAGCCTCCACCTCCATGCTGACACAATCCTCCTCCTCCTCCTCCTCCTCCTCTTCCTGTGCGATGGGTGGGACAGAAGGAACACTGTCTGGGTAAAGGGGGCCTTGAGAGGCAAGGAAGTCCTCCTCTTCCTGCCTCTGTTCTGCCTCAAGTGCCCTGTCCATTATTCCACGCAGCGTGTGCTCCAACAGGTGGACAAGAGGTACAGTGTCACTGATGCATGCACTGTCACTGCTCACCATCCTCGTGGCCTCCTCAAATGGTGCCAGGACAGTGCATGCATCCCTGATCATGCCCCACTGGCGTGGAGAAAAAAAACCAAGCTCCCCTGACCCTGTCCTGGTGCCGTAGTCGCACAGGTACTCATTGATGGCCCTCTGCTGCGTGTGCAGCTGCTGCAGCATGGCCAACGTTGAGTTCCACCTGGTGGGCATGTCACATATAAGGCGGTTCTTGGGCAGGTTCAACTCCTTTTGCAGCTCAGCCAGGCGAGCACTGGCATTATAAGATCTGCGGAAATGCACACAGACTTTCCTGGCCTGCCTCAGGACATCCTGTAAGCCCAGGTACCTGCCCAAGAACCGCTGCACCACCAGGTTAAGGACGTGAGCCACACAGGGCACATGGGTCAGTTGTCCCTGTCGGAGGGCGGAGAGGAAGTTGGTGCCATTGTCACAAACCACCATTCCTGGCTTAAGCTGGCGTGGCGTCAACCACCTCTCGGCCTGGCCCTGCAGAGCAGACAGGACCTCTGCCCCAGTGTGGCTTCTGTCCCCCAAACACACCAGCGCAAGCACGGCATGGCATCTTTTTGCCTGCGTACTTGCGTAGCCCCGTGAACGGCTACGGAGCACTGCTGGTTCATAGGACAAACCACAGGAAGAGGCCATGGAGGAAGAAGAAGAGGAGGGGGTGGAGGAGAGAGGTGTGTCACAACCAGTAGTAGCATTTTGGAGGCGTGGCGGTGGAACAACCTCCAACACTACTGCACCTTGTCCTGCATCCTTCCCAGCTGCCAAAAGAGTGACCCAATGGGCCGTGAAAGAAAGGTAACGTCCCTGTCCATGCCTGCTGGACCATGAGTCAGCGGTAATATGCACCTTACCGCTGACCGCCCTGTCCAGCGAGGCCAAGACATTGCCTTCCACATGCCGGTAGAGAGCCGGAATAGCCTTCCGTGAGAAAAAGTGGCGTTTGGGAACCTGCCACTGAGGAACCGCACATTGCACAAACTCACGGAAGGGGGCCGAGTCTACCAACTGAAAAGGCAGCAGTTGAAGCGCTAGCAATTTAGCCAAGCTAGCATTCAACCGCTGGGCATGTGGATGGCTGGGAGTGAACTTCTTTCGACGGTCCAGCAGCTGGGGCAGGGAAATTTGCCTGCTAGAATCGAACGTCGGTGTACTGCTAGCAGAGTGGCCGCAAGTACTTGGCTGTGACACACCTAATTCTACACCTTCATTCCTCTCAGTGCATGTTTCAGAGAGGACTGAAGTTATAGTGGGGTTGGAGATCCCAGCTGATGCGGTGCAAGGAGAGGTCCGCTTTGTTCTTTGGTGTGGGTCTTTGAGGTAGGCTTGCCAACGAGCTGCATGGCAGGTCAACATATGTCTGGTCAGGCATGTGGTACCCAAGCGGCTGATGTTTTGGCCACGCGATATACGCTTGAGACATATGTTGCAAACAGCAGCTGTGCGATCTGATGCACTAGCCTCAAAAAAGGCCCACACCAAGGAACTTTTTGAATGACGGGCAGAGGCAGCGCCCTGCACAGGCGGAGCTCTGCGGTGTGATTCCGTCGGTGTACTGCCCTTACGCTGGCCACCAAAGGGCATCCTGCCTCGTTGGAGATGTGCCTCCTCCTCATCTCTCCTATTAGGCACCCACGTGGAGTCAGTGACCTCATCATCCCCTCCCTCCTCATCACTGGAGCCAATCTGGCAGTATGCTGCAGCTGCTGGAACATGACTGCCAGATTGGTGTCCTTCTTGAGCATCCCCTCTGTCTGCTCTCACGCTACTGCCTTCCTGTAGCTGGGTTTCATCATCAGACCCTTCGAAACGCTGGGCATCCTCCTGGAGCATGTACCCAACACTGTGCTCAAACAGTTCGGGGGACTCCTCAGGAGGAGGACATGGTGGGTCTAGGGAAGGAGTGACTGATGATGAGTCTGACATTGATACCAGGGAAGAGGACGCTTTGGCAGCTGCTTTGCCAGTACCCTGAGCCTGGGTGAGAGAGGATGAGGAGGAGGAGGAGGGCTTGGTCATCCACTCTACCAAGTCTTCGGCATGATGTGGCTCAACATGTCCAGCTGCCGAAAAGAAGGACAAGCGTGTCCCATGGCCATGTGCTGATGACAATGCACCGCGTCCACGACCAGCACTGTTGCCCCCAGACACAGAGCCTGCTTGCCCTCTTTTATTGCCTCCTGACTGTCTGCCTCTCCTTGTTTGCCTTCCAGACATTCTAAT
Source organism: Rana muscosa (assembly GCA_029206835.1). Classification (NCBI taxonomy): domain Eukaryota; kingdom Metazoa; phylum Chordata; class Amphibia; order Anura; family Ranidae; genus Rana; species Rana muscosa. The sequence continues at coordinate 174,091,909 of CM055123.1, forward strand.
AGATGGCCTGCAGGGAGATGGGAAAAAAGCAATAAGGGCTACCTTCAGGTGTCCTTCTCTGTCCCTTTACTTAAGGATTTCTAAATATGGTTGAGGATGATTGCTTTTGCACAGAATAGCACAACGACAATTTCCCTGACTGTCCAAAAAACAAGGATTTCAAAGATGGTTGATGAGGAATGCTTTAGCACACTATAGCACAAGGAGAATTCCCCTCACTTTCCTTCTTTGTCCCTAGAAACAAGGACTCGCACAGTAAAAGACACTGCCACTCTCCCTACCTAGAGTTTTCTGTCCCTAGAAAAAATGTTTTTTTAAAGCACACTATAGCACAAGGAGAATTCCCCTCACTTTCCTTCTTTGTCCCTAGAAACAAGGACTCGCACAGTGAAAGAAACTGACACTCTCCCTACCTAGAGTTTTCTGTCCCTAGAAAATTGTTTTTTTAAAGCACACTATAGCACAAGGAGAATTCCCCTCACTTTCCTTCTTTGTCCCTAGAAACAAGGACTCGCACAGTGAAAGAAACTGACACTCTCCCTACCTAGAGTTTTCTGTCCCTAGAAAAAATGTTTTTTTAAAGCACACTATAGCACAAGGAGAATTCCCCTCACTTTCCTTCTTTGTCCCTAGAAACAAGGACTCGCACAGTGAAAGAAACTGACACTCTCCCTACCTAGAGTTTTCTGTCCCTAGAAAAAATGTTTTTTTAAAGCACACTATAGCACAAGGAGAATTCCCCTCACTTTCCTTCTTTGTCCCTAGAAACAAGGACTCGCACAGTAAAAGACACTGACACTCTCCCTACCTAGAGTTTTCTGTCCCTAGAAAAAATGTTTTTTTAAAGCACACTATAGCACAAGGAGAATTCCCCTCACTTTCCTTCTTTGTCCCTAGAAACAAGGACTCGCACAGTGAAAGAAACTGACACTCTCCCTACCTAGAGTTTTCTGTCCCTAGAAAAAATGTTTTTTTAAAGCACACTATAGCACAAGGAGAATTCCCCCCACTTTCCTTCTTTGTCCCTAGAAACAAGGACTCGCACAGTGAAAGAAACTGACACTCTCCCTACCTAGAGTTTTCTGTCCCTAGAAAAAATGTTTTTTTAAAGCACACTATAGCACAAGGAGAATTCCCCCCACTTTCCTTCTTTGTCCCTAGAAACAAGGACTCGCACAGTGAAAGAAACTGACACTCTCCCTACCTAGAGTTTTCTGTCCCTAGAAAAAATGTTTTTTTAAAGCACACTATAGCACAAGGAGAATTCCCCTCACTTTCCTTCTTTGTCCCTAGAAACAAGGACTCGCACAGTGAAAGAAACTGACACTCTCCCTACCTAGAGTTTTCTGTCCCTAGAAAAAATGTTTTTTTAAAGCACACTATAGCACAAGGAGAATTCCCCTCACTTTCCTTCTTTGTCCCTAGAAACAAGGACTCGCACAGTGAAAGAAACTGACACTCTCCCTACCTAGAGTTTTCTGTCCCTAGAAAAAATGTTTTTTTAAAGCACACTATAGCACAAGGAGAATTCCCCTCACTTTCCTTCTTTGTCCCTAGAAACAAGGACTCGCACAGTGAAAGAAACTGACACTCTCCCTACCTAGAGTTTTCTGTCCCTAGAAAAAATGTTTTTTTAAAGCACACTATAGCACAAGGAGAATTCCCCTCACTTTCCTTCTTTGTCCCTAGAAACAAGGACTCGCACAGTGAAAGAAACTGACACTCTCCCTACCTAGAGTTTTCTGTCCCTAGAAAAAATGTTTTTTTAAAGCACACTATAGCACAAGGAGAATTCCCCTCACTTTCCTTCTTTGTCCCTAGAAACAAGGACTCGCACAGTGAAAGAAACTGACACTCTCCCTACCTAGAGTTTTCTGTCCCTAGAAAAAATGTTTTTTTAAAGCACACTATAGCACAAGGAGAATTCCCCTCACTTTCCTTCTTTGTCCCTAGAAACAAGGACTCGCACAGTGAAAGAAACTGACACTCTCCCTACCTAGAGTTTTCTGTCCCTAGAAAAAATGTTTTTTTAAAGCACACTATAGCACAAGGAGAATTCCCCTCACTTTCCTTCTTTGTCCCTAGAAACAAGGACTCGCACAGTGAAAGAAACTGACACTCTCCCTACCTAGAGTTTTCTGTCCCTAGAAAAAATGTTTTTTTAAAGCACACTATAGCACAAGGAGAATTCCCCTCACTTTCCTTCTTTGTCCCTAGAAACAAGGACTCGCACAGTGAAAGAAACTGACACTCTCCCTACCTAGAGTTTTCTGTCCCTAGAAAAAATGTTTTTTTAAAGCACACTATAGCACAAGGAGAATTCCCCTCACTTTCCTTCTTTGTCCCTAGAAACAAGGACTCGCACAGTGAAAGAAACTGACACTCTCCCTACCTAGAGTTTTCTGTCCCTAGAAAAAATGTTTTTTTAAAGCACACTATAGCACAAGGAGAATTCCCCTCACTTTCCTTCTTTGTCCCTAGAAACAAGGACTCGCACAGTGAAAGAAACTGACACTCTCCCTACCTAGAGTTTTCTGTCCCTAGAAAAAATGTTTTTTTAAAGCACACTATAGCACAAGGAGAATTCCCCTCACTTTCCTTCTTTGTCCCTAGAAACAAGGACTCGCACAGTGAAAGAAACTGACACTCTCCCTACCTAGAGTTTTCTGTCCCTAGAAAAAATGTTTTTTTAAAGCACACTATAGCACAAGGAGAATTCCCCTCACTTTCCTTCTTTGTCCCTAGAAACAAGGACTCGCACAGTGAAAGAAACTGACACTCTCCCTACCTAGAGTTTTCTGTCCCTAGAAAAAATGTTTTTTTAAAGCACACTATAGCACAAGGAGAATTCCCCTCACTTTCCTTCTTTGTCCCTAGAAACAAGGACTCGCACAGTGAAAGAAACTGACACTCTCCCTACCTAGAGTTTTCTGTCCCTAGAAAAAATGTTTTTTTAAAGCACACTATAGCACAAGGAGAATTCCCCTCACTTTCCTTCTTTGTCCCTAGAAACAAGGACTCGCACAGTGAAAGAAACTGACACTCTCCCTACCTAGAGTTTTCTGTCCCTAGAAAAAATGTTTTTTTAAAGCACACTATAGCACAAGGAGAATTCCCCTCACTTTCCTTCTTTGTCCCTAGAAACAAGGACTCGCACAGTGAAAGAAACTGACACTCTCCCTACCTAGAGTTTTCTGTCCCTAGAAAAAATGTTTTTTTAAAGCACACTATAGCACAAGGAGAATTCCCCTCACTTTCCTTCTTTGTCCCTAGAAACAAGGACTCGCACAGTGAAAGAAACTGACACTCTCCCTACCTAGAGTTTTCTGTCCCTAGAAAAAATGTTTTTTTAAAGCACACTATAGCACAAGGAGAATTCCCCTCACTTTCCTTCTTTGTCCCTAGAAACAAGGACTCGCACAGTGAAAGAAACTGACACTCTCCCTACCTAGAGTTTTCTGTCCCTAGAAAAAATGTTTTTTTAAAGCACACTATAGCACAAGGAGAATTCCCCTCACTTTCCTTCTTTGTCCCTAGAAACAAGGACTCGCACAGTGAAAGAAACTGACACTCTCCCTACCTAGAGTTTTCTGTCCCTAGAAAAAATGTTTTTTTAAAGCACACTATAGCACAAGGAGAATTCCCCTCACTTTCCTTCTTTGTCCCTAGAAACAAGGACTCGCACAGTGAAAGAAACTGACACTCTCCCTACCTAGAGTTTTCTGTCCCTAGAAAAAATGTTTTTTTTAAAGCACACTATAGCACAAGGAGAATTCCCCTCACTTTCCTTCTTTGTCCCTAGAAACAAGGACTCGCACAGTGAAAGAAACTGACACTCTCCCTACCTAGAGTTTTCTGTCCCTAGAAAAAATGTTTTTTTAAAGCACACTATAGCACAAGGAGAATTCCCCTCACTTTCCTTCTTTGTCCCTAGAAACAAGGACTCGCACAGTGAAAGAAACTGACACTCTCCCTACCTAGAGTTTTCTGTCCCTAGAAAAAATGTTTTTTTAAAGCACACTATAGCACAAGGAGAATTCCCCTCACTTTCCTTCTTTGTCCCTAGAAACAAGGACTCGCACAGTGAAAGAAACTGACACTCTCCCTACCTAGAGTTTTCTGTCCCTAGAAAAAATGTTTTTTTAAAGCACACTATAGCACAAGGAGAATTCCCCTCACTTTCCTTCTTTGTCCCTAGAAACAAGGACTCGCACAGTGAAAGAAACTGACACTCTCCCTACCTAGAAAAAATGTTTTTTTAAAGCACACTATAGCACAAGGAGAATTCCCCTCACTTTCCTTCTTTGTCCCTAGAAACAAGGACTCGCACAGTGAAAGAAACTGACGCTCTCCCTACCTAGAGTTTTCTGTCCCTAGAAAAAATGTTTTTTTAAAGCACACTATAGCACAAGGAGAATTCCCCTCACTTTCCTTCTTTGTCCCTAGAAACAAGGACTCGCACAGTGAAAGAAACTGACGCTCTCCCTACCTAGAGTTTTCTGTCCCTAGAAAAAATGTTTTTTTAAAGCACACTATAGCACAAGGAGAATTCCCCTCACTTTCCTTCTTTGTCCCTAGAAACAAGGACTCGCACAGTGAAAGAAACTGACGCTCTCCCTACCTAGAGTTTTCTGTCCCTAGAAAAAATGTTTTTTTAAAGCACACTATAGCACAAGGAGAATTCCCCTCACTTTCCTTCTTTGTCCCTAGAAACAAGGACTCGCACAGTGAAAGAAACTGACACTCTCCCTACCTAGAGTTTTCTGTCCCTAGAAAAAATGTTTTTTTAAAGCACACTATAGCACAAGGAGAATTCCCCTCACTTTCCTTCTTTGTCCCTAGAAACAAGGACTCGCACAGTGAAAGAAACTGACACTCTCCCTACCTAGAGTTTTCTGTCCCTAGAAAAAATGTTTTTTTAAAGCACACTATAGCACAAGGAGAATTCCCCTCACTTTCCTTCTTTGTCCCTAGAAACAAGGACTCGCACAGTGAAAGAAACTGACACTCTCCCTACCTAGAGTTTTCTGTCCCTAGAAAAAATGTTTTTTTAAAGCACACTATAGCACAAGGAGAATTCCCCTCACTTTCCTTCTTTGTCCCTAGAAACAAGGACTCGCACAGTGAAAGAAACTGACACTCTCCCTACCTAGAGTTTTCTGTCCCTAGAAAAAATGTTTTTTTAAAGCACACTATAGCACAAGGAGAATTCCCCTCACTTTCCTTCTTTGTCCCTAGAAACAAGGACTCGCACAGTGAAAGAAACTGACACTCTCCCTACCTAGAGTTTTCTGTCCCTAGAAAAAATGTTTTTTTAAAGCACACTATAGCACAAGGAGAATTCCCCTCACTTTCCTTCTTTGTCCCTAGAAACAAGGACTCGCACAGTGAAAGAAACTGACACTCTCCCTACCTAGAGTTTTCTGTCCCTATAAAAAATGTTTTTTTAAAGCACACTATAGCACAAGGAGAATTCCCCTCACTTTCCTTCTTTGTCCCTAGAAACAAGGACTCGCACAGTGAAAGAAACTGACACTCTCCCTACCTAGAGTTTTCTGTCCCTAGAAAAAATGTTTTTTTAAAGCACACTATAGCACAAGGAGAATTCCCCTCACTTTCCTTCTTTGTCCCTAGAAACAAGGACTCGCACAGTGAAAGAAACTGACACTCTCCCTACCTAGAGTTTTCTGTCCCTAGAAAAAATGTTTTTTTAAAGCACACTATAGCACAAGGAGAATTCCCCTCACTTTCCTTCTTTGTCCCTAGAAACAAGGACTCGCACAGTGAAAGAAACTGACACTCTCCCTACCTAGAGTTTTCTGTCCCTAGAAAAAATGTTTTTTTAAAGCACACTATAGCACAAGGAGAATTCCCCTCACTTTCCTTCTTTGTCCCTAGAAACAAGGACTCGCACAGTGAAAGAAACTGACACTCTCCCTACCTAGAGTTTTCTGTCCCTAGAAAAAATGTTTTTTTAAAGCACACTATAGCACAAGGAGAATTCCCCTCACTTTCCTTCTTTGTCCCTAGAAACAAGGACTCGCACAGTAAAAGACACTGACACTCTCCCTACCTAGAGTTTTCTGTCCCTAGAAAAAATGTTTTTTTAAAGCACACTATAGCACAAGGAGAATTCCCCTCACTTTCCTTCTTTGTCCCTAGAAACAAGGACTCGCACAGTGAAAGAAACTGACACTCTCCCTACCTAGAGTTTTCTGTCCCTAGAAAAAATGTTTTTTTAAAGCACACTATAGCACAAGGAGAATTCCCCTCACTTTCCTTCTTTGTCCCTAGAAACAAGGACTCGCACAGTGAAAGATACTGACACTCTCCCTACCTAGAGTTTTCTGTCCCTAGAAAAAATGTTTTTTTAAAGCACACTATAGCACAAGGAGAATTCCCCTCACTTTCCTTCTTTGTCCCTAGAAACAAGGACTCGCACAGTGAAAGAAACTGACACTCTCCCTACCTAGAGTTTTCTGTCCCTAGAAAAAATGTTTTTTTAAAGCACACTATAGCACAAGGAGAATTCCCCTCACTTTCCTTCTTTGTCCCTAGAAACAAGGACTCGCACAGTGAAAGAAACTGACACTCTCCCTACCTAGAGTTTTCTGTCCCTAGAAAAAATGTTTTTTTAAAGCACACTATAGCACAAGGAGAATTCCCCTCACTTTCCTTCTTTGTCCCTAGAAACAAGGACTCGCACAGTGAAAGAAACTGACACTCTCCCTACCTAGAGTTTTCTGTCCCTAGAAAAAATGTTTTTTTAAAGCACACTATAGCACAAGGAGAATTCCCCTCACTTTCCTTCTTTGTCCCTAGAAACAAGGACTCGCACAGTGAAAGAAACTGACACTCTCCCTACCTAGAGTTTTCTGTCCCTAGAAAAAATGTTTTTTTAAAGCACACTATAGCACAAGGAGAATTCCCCTCACTTTCCTTCTTTGTCCCTAGAAACAAGGACTCGCACAGTGAAAGAAACTGACACTCTCCCTACCTAGAGTTTTCTGTCCCTAGAAAAAATGTTTTTTTAAAGCACACTATAGCACAAGGAGAATTCCCCTCACTTTCCTTCTTTGTCCCTAGAAACAAGGACTCGCACAGTGAAAGAAACTGACACTCTCCCTACCTAGAGTTTTCTGTCCCTAGAAAAAATGTTTTTTTAAAGCACACTATAGCACAAGGAGAATTCCCCTCACTTTCCTTCTTTGTCCCTAGAAACAAGGACTCGCACAGTGAAAGAAACTGACACTCTCCCTACCTAGAGTTTTCTGTCCCTAGAAAAAATGTTTTTTTAAAGCACACTATAGCACAAGGAGAATTCCCCTCACTTTCCTTCTTTGTCCCTAGAAACAAGGACTCGCACAGTGAAAGAAACTGACACTCTCCCTACCTAGAGTTTTCTGTCCCTAGAAAAAATGTTTTTTTAAAGCACACTATAGCACAAGGAGAATTCCCCTCACTTTCCTTCTTTGTCCCTAGAAACAAGGACTCGCACAGTGAAAGAAACTGACACTCTCCCTACCTAGAGTTTTCTGTCCCTAGAAAAAATGTTTTTTTAAAGCACACTATAGCACAAGGAGAATTCCCCTCACTTTCCTTCTTTGTCCCTAGAAACAAGGACTCGCACAGTGAAAGAAACTGACACTCTCCCTACCTAGAGTTTTCTGTCCCTAGAAAAAATGTTTTTTTAAAGCACACTATAGCACAAGGAGAATTCCCCTCACTTTCCTTCTTTGTCCCTAGAAACAAGGACTCGCACAGTGAAAGAAACTGACACTCTCCCTACCTAGAGTTTTCTGTCCCTAGAAAAAATGTTTTTTTAAAGCACACTATAGCACAAGGTGAATTCCCCTCACTTTCCTTCTTTGTCCCTAGAAACAAGGACTCGCACAGTGAAAGAAACTGACACTCTCCCTACCTAGAGTTTTCTGTCCCTAGAAAAAATGTTTTTTTAAAGCACACTATAGCACAAGGAGAATTCCCCTCACTTTCCTTCTTTGTCCCTAGAAACAAGGACTCGCACAGTGAAAGAAACTGACACTCTCCCTACCTAGAGTTTTCTGTCCCTAGAAAAAATGTTTTTTTAAAGCACACTATAGCACAAGGAGAATTCCCCTCACTTTCCTTCTTTGTCCCTAGAAACAAGGACTCGCACAGTGAAAGACACTGACACTCTCCCTACCTAGAGTTTTCTGTCCCTAGAAAAAATGTTTTTTTAAAGCACACTATAGCACAAGGAGAATTCCCCTCACTTTCCTTCTTTGTCCCTAGAAACAAGGACTCGCACAGTGAAAGACACTGACACTCTCCCTACCTAGAGTTTTCTGTCCCTAGAAAAAATGTTTTTTTAAAGCACACTATAGCACAAGGAGAATTCCCCTCACTTTCCTTCTTTGTCCCTAGAAACAAGGACTCGCACAGTGAAAGACACTGACACTCTCCCTACCTAGAGTTTTCTGTCCCTAGAAAAAATGTTTTTTTAAAGCACACTATAGCACAAGGAGAATTCCCCTCACTTTCCTTCTTTGTCCCTAGAAACAAGGACTCGCACAGTGAAAGAAACTGACACTCTCCCTACCTAGAGTTTTCTGTCCCTAGAAAAAATGTTTTTTTAAAGCACACTATAGCACAAGGAGAATTCCCCTCACTTTCCTTCTTTGTCCCTAGAAACAAGGACTCGCACAGTGAAAGAAACTGACACTCTCCCTACCTAGAGTTTTCTGTCCCTAGAAAAAATGTTTTTTTAAAGCACACTATAGCACAAGGAGAATTCCCCTCACTTTCCTTCTTTGTCCCTAGAAACAAGGACTCGCACAGTGAAAGAAACTGACACTCTCCCTACCTAGAGTTTTCTGTCCCTAGAAAAAATGTTTTTTTAAAGCACACTATAGCACAAGGAGAATTCCCCTCACTTTCCTTCTTTGTCCCTAGAAACAAGGACTCGCACAGTGAAAGAAACTGACACTCTCCCTACCTAGAGTTTTCTGTCCCTAGAAAAAATGTTTTTTTAAAGCACACTATAGCACAAGGAGAATTCCCCTCACTTTCCTTCTTTGTCCCTAGAAACAAGGACTCGCACAGTGAAAGAAACTGACACTCTCCCTACCTAGAGTTTTCTGTCCCTAGAAAAAATGTTTTTTTAAAGCACACTATAGCACAAGGAGAATTCCCCTCACTTTCCTTCTTTGTCCCTAGAAACAAGGACTCGCACAGTGAAAGAAACTGACACTCTCCCTACCTAGAGTTTTCTGTCCCTAGAAAAAATGTTTTTTTAAAGCACACTATAGCACAAGGAGAATTCCCCTCACTTTCCTTCTTTGTCCCTAGAAACAAGGACTCGCACAGTGAAAGACACTGACACTCTCCCTACCTAGAGTTTTTCTGTCCCTAGAAAAAATGTTTTTTTAAAGCACACTATAGCACAAGGAGAATTCCCCTCACTTTCCTTCTTTGTCCCTAGAAACAAGGACTCGCACAGTGAAAGAAACTGACACTCTCCCTACCTAGAGTTTTCTGTCCCTAGAAAAAATGTTTTTTTAAAGCACACTATAGCACAAGGAGAATTCCCCTCACTTTCCTTCTTTGTCCCTAGAAACAAGGACTCGCACAGTGAAAGAAACTGACACTCTCCCTACCTAGAGTTTTCTGTCCCTAGAAAAAATGTTTTTTTAAAGCACACTATAGCACAAGGAGAATTCCCCTCACTTTACTTCTTTGTCCCTAGAAACAAGGACTCGCACAGTGAAAGAAACTGACACTCTCCCTACCTAGAGTTTTCTGTCCCTAGAAAAAATGTTTTTTTAAAGCACACTATAGCACAAGGAGAATTCCCCTCACTTTCCTTCTTTGTCCCTAGAAACAAGGACTCGCACAGTGAAAGAAACTGACACTCTCCCTACCTAGAGTTTTCTGTCCCTAGAAAAAATGTTTTTTTAAAGCACACTATAGCACAAGGAGAATTCCCCTCACTTTCCTTCTTTGTCCCTAGAAACAAGGACTCGCACAGTGAAAGAAACTGACACTCTCCCTACCTAGAGTTTTCTGTCCCTAGAAAAAATGTTTTTTTAAAGCACACTATAGCACAAGGAGAATTCCCCTCACTTTCCTTCTTTGTCCCTAGAAACAAGGACTCGCACAGTGAAAGAAACTGACACTCTCCCTACCTAGAGTTTTCTGTCCCTAGAAAAAATGTTTTTTTAAAGCACACTATAGCACAAGGAGAATTCCCCTCACTTTCCTTCTTTGTCCCTAGAAACAAGGACTCGCACAGTGAAAGAAACTGACACTCTCCCTACCTAGAGTTTTCTGTCCCTAGAAAAAATGTTTTTTTAAAGCACACTATAGCACAAGGAGAATTCCCCTCACTTTCCTTCTTTGTCCCTAGAAACAAGGACTCGCACAGTGAAAGAAACTGACACTCTCCCTACCTAGAGTTTTCTGTCCCTAGAAAAAATGTTTTTTTAAAGCACACTATAGCACAAGGAGAATTCCCCTCACTTTCCTTCTTTGTCCCTAGAAACAAGGACTCGCACAGTGAAAGAAACTGACACTCTCCCTACCTAGAGTTTTCTGTCCCTAGAAAAAATGTTTTTTTAAAGCACACTATAGCACAAGGAGAATTCCCCTCACTTTCCTTCTTTGTCCCTAGAAACAAGGACTCGCACAGTGAAAGAAACTGACACTCTCCCTACCTAGAGTTTTCTGTCCCTAGAAAAAATGTTTTTTTAAAGCACACTATAGCACAAGGAGAATTCCCCTCACTTTCCTTCTTTGTCCCTAGAAACAAGGACTCGCACAGTGAAAGAAACTGACACTCTCCCTACCTAGAGTTTTCTGTCCCTAGAAAAAATGTTTTTTTAAAGCACACTATAGCACAAGGAGAATTCCCCTCACTTTCCTTCTTTGTCCCTAGAAACAAGGACTCGCACAGTAAAAGACACTGACACTCTCCCTACCTAGAGTTTTCTGTCCCTAGAAAAAATGTTTTTTTAAAGCACACTATAGCACAAGGAGAATTCCCCTCACTTTCCTTCTTTGTCCCTAGAAACAAGGACTCGCACAGTGAAAGACACTGACACTCTCCCTACCTAGAGTTTTCTGTCCCTAGAAAAAATTTTTTTTAAAGCACACTATAGCACAAGGAGAATTCCCCTCACTTTCCTTCTTTGTCCCTAGAAACAAGGACTCGCACAGTGAAAGAAACTGACACTCTCCCTACCTAGAGTTTTCTGTCCCTAGAAAAAATGTTTTTTTAAAGCACACTATAGCACAAGGAGAATTCCCCTCACTTTCCTTCTTTGTCCCTAGAAACAAGGACTCGCACAGTGAAAGAAACTGACACTCTCCCTACCTAGAGTTTTCTGTCCCTAGAAAAAATGTTTTTTTAAAGCACACTATAGCACAAGGAGAATTCCCCTCACTTTCCTTCTTTGTCCCTAGAAACAAGGACTCGCACAGTGAAAGAAACTGACACTCTCCCTACCTAGAGTTTTCTGTCCCTAGAAAAAATGTTTTTTTAAAGCACACTATAGCACAAGGAGAATTCCCCTCACTTTCCTTCTTTGTCCCTAGAAACAAGGACTCGCACAGTGAAAGAAACTGACACTCTCCCTACCTAGAGTTTTCTGTCCCTAGAAAAAATGTTTTTTTAAAGCACACTATAGCACAAGGAGAATTCCCCTCACTTTCCTTCTTTGTCCCTAGAAACAAGGACTCGCACAGTGAAAGATACTGACACTCTCCCTACCTAGAGTTTTCTGTCCCTAGAAAAAATGTTTTTTTAAAGCACACTATAGCACAAGGAGAATTCCCCTCACTTTCCTTCTTTGTCCCTAGAAACAAGGACTCGCACAGTGAAAGAAACTGACACTCTCCCTACCTAGAGTTTTCTGTCCCTAGAAAAAATGTTTTTTTAAAGCACACTATAGCACAAGGAGAATTCCCCTCACTTTCCTTCTTTGTCCCTAGAAACAAGGACTCGCACAGTGAAAGAAACTGACACTCTCCCTACCTAGAGTTTTCTGTCCCTAGAAAAAATGTTTTTTTAAAGCACACTATAGCACAAGGAGAATTCCCCTCACTTTCCTTCTTTGTCCCTAGAAACAAGGACTCGCACAGTGAAAGAAACTGACACTCTCCCTACCTAGAGTTTTCTGTCCCTAGAAAAAATGTTTTTTTAAAGCACACTATAGCACAAGGAGAATTCCCCTCACTTTCCTTCTTTGTCCCTAGAAACAAGGACTCGCACAGTGAAAGAAACTGACACTCTCCCTACCTAGAGTTTTCTGTCCCTAGAAAAAATGTTTTTTTAAAGCACACTATAGCACAAGGAGAATTCCCCTCACTTTCCTTCTTTGTCCCTAGAAACAAGGACTCGCACAGTGAAAGAAACTGACACTCTCCCTACCTAGAGTTTTCTGTCCCTAGAAAAAATGTTTTTTTAAAGCACACTATAGCACAAGGAGAATTCCCCTCACTTTCCTTCTTTGTCCCTAGAAACAAGGACTCGCACAGTGAAAGAAACTGACACTCTCCCTACCTAGAGTTTTCTGTCCCTAGAAAAAATGTTTTTTTAAAGCACACTATAGCACAAGGAGAATTCCCCTCACTTTCCTTCTTTGTCCCTAGAAACAAGGACTCGCACAGTGAAAGAAACTGACACTCTCCCTACCTAGAGTTTTCTGTCCCTAGAAAAAATGTTTTTTTAAAGCACACTATAGCACAAGGAGAATTCCCCTCACTTTCCTTCTTTGTCCCTAGAAACAAGGACTCGCACAGTGAAAGAAACTGACACTCTCCCTACCTAGAGTTTTCTGTCCCTAGAAAAAATGTTTTTTTAAAGCACACTATAGCACAAGGAGAATTCCCCTCACTTTCCTTCTTTGTCCCTAGAAACAAGGACTCGCACAGTGAAAGAAACTGACACTCTCCCTACCTAGAGTTTTCTGTCCCTAGAAAAAATGTTTTTTTAAAGCACACTATAGCACAAGGAGAATTCCCCTCACTTTCCTTCTTTGTCCCTAGAAACAAGGACTCGCACAGTGAAAGAAACTGACACTCTCCCTACCTAGAGTTTTCTGTCCCTAGAAAAAATGTTTTTTTAAAGCACACTATAGCACAAGGAGAATTCCCCTCACTTTCCTTCTTTGTCCCTAGAAACAAGGACTCGCACAGTGAAAGAAACTGACACTCTCCCTACCTAGAGTTTTCTGTCCCTAGAAAAAATGTTTTTTTAAAGCACACTATAGCACAAGGAGAATTCCCCTCACTTTCCTTCTTTGTCCCTAGAAACAAGGACTCGCACAGTGAAAGAAACTGACACTCTCCCTACCTAGAGTTTTCTGTCCCTAGAAAAAATGTTTTTTTAAAGCACACTATAGCACAAGGTGAATTCCCCTCACTTTCCTTCTTTGTCCCTAGAAACAAGGACTCGCACAGTGAAAGAAACTGACACTCTCCCTACCTAGAGTTTTCTGTCCCTAGAAAAAATGTTTTTTTAAAGCACACTATAGCACAAGGAGAATTCCCCTCACTTTCCTTCTTTGTCCCTAGAAACAAGGACTCGCACAGTGAAAGAAACTGACACTCTCCCTACGTAGAGTTTTCTGTCCCTAGAAAAAATGTTTTTTTAAAGCACACTATAGCACAAGGAGAATTCCCCTCACTTTCCTTCTTTGTCCCTAGAAACAAGGACTCGCACAGTGAAAGACACTGACACTCTCCCTACCTAGAGTTTTCTGTCCCTAGAAAAAATGTTTTTTTAAAGCACACTATAGCACAAGGAGAATTCCCCTCACTTTCCTTCTTTGTCCCTAGAAACAAGGACTCGCACAGTGAAAGACACTGACACTCTCCCTACCTAGAGTTTTCTGTCCCTAGAAAAAATGTTTTTTTAAAGCACACTATAGCACAAGGAGAATTCCCCTCACTTTCCTTCTTTGTCCCTAGAAACAAGGACTCGCACAGTGAAAGACACTGACACTCTCCCTACCTAGAGTTTTCTGTCCCTAGAAAAAATGTTTTTTTAAAGCACACTATAGCACAAGGAGAATTCCCCTCACTTTCCTTCTTTGTCCCTAGAAACAAGGACTCGCACAGTGAAAGAAACTGACACTCTCCCTACCTAGAGTTTTCTGTCCCTAGAAAAAATGTTTTTTTAAAGCACACTATAGCACAAGGAGAATTCCCCTCACTTTCCTTCTTTGTCCCTAGAAACAAGGACTCGCACAGTGAAAGAAACTGACACTCTCCCTACCTAGAGTTTTCTGTCCCTAGAAAAAATGTTTTTTTAAAGCACACTATAGCACAAGGAGAATTCCCCTCACTTTCCTTCTTTGTCCCTAGAAACAAGGACTCGCACAGTGAAAGAAACTGACACTCTCCCTACCTAGAGTTTTCTGTCCCTAGAAAAAATGTTTTTTTAAAGCACACTATAGCACAAGGAGAATTCCCCTCACTTTCCTTCTTTGTCCCTAGAAACAAGGACTCGCACAGTGAAAGAAACTGACACTCTCCCTACCTAGAGTTTTCTGTCCCTAGAAAAAATGTTTTTTTAAAGCACACTATAGCACAAGGAGAATTCCCCTCACTTTCCTTCTTTGTCCCTAGAAACAAGGACTCGCACAGTGAAAGAAACTGACACTCTCCCTACCTAGAGTTTTCTGTCCCTAGAAAAAATGTTTTTTTAAAGCACACTATAGCACAAGGAGAATTCCCCTCACTTTCCTTCTTTGTCCCTAGAAACAAGGACTCGCACAGTGAAAGAAACTGACACTCTCCCTACCTAGAGTTTTCTGTCCCTAGAAAAAATGTTTTTTTAAAGCACACTATAGCACAAGGAGAATTCCCCTCACTTTCCTTCTTTGTCCCTAGAAACAAGGACTCGCACAGTGAAAGACACTGACACTCTCCCTACCTAGAGTTTTCTGTCCCTAGAAAAAATGTTTTTTTAAAGCACACTATAGCACAAGGAGAATTCCCCTCACTTTCCTTCTTTGTCCCTAGAAACAAGGACTCGCACAGTGAAAGAAACTGACACTCTCCCTACCTAGAGTTTTCTGTCCCTAGAAAAAATGTTTTTTTAAAGCACACTATAGCACAAGGAGAATTCCCCTCACTTTCCTTCTTTGTCCCTAGAAACAAGGACTCGCACAGTGAAAGAAACTGACACTCTCCCTACCTAGAGTTTTCTGTCCCTAGAAAAAATGTTTTTTTAAAGCACACTATAGCACAAGGAGAATTCCCCTCACTTTCCTTCTTTGTCCCTAGAAACAAGGACTCGCACAGTGAAAGAAACTGACACTCTCCCTACCTAGAGTTTTCTGTCCCTAGAAAAAATGTTTTTTTAAAGCACACTATAGCACAAGGAGAATTCCCCTCACTTTCCTTCTTTGTCCCTAGAAACAAGGACTCGCACAGTGAAAGAAACTGACACTCTCCCTACCTAGAGTTTTCTGTCCCTAGAAAAAATGTTTTTTTAAAGCACACTATAGCACAAGGAGAATTCCCCTCACTTTCCTTCTTTGTCCCTAGAAACAAGGACTCGCACAGTGAAAGAAACTGACACTCTCCCTACCTAGAGTTTTCTGTCCCTAGAAAAAATGTTTTTTTAAAGCACACTATAGCACAAGGAGAATTCCCCTCACTTTCCTTCTTTGTCCCTAGAAACAAGGACTCGCACAGTGAAAGAAACTGACACTCTCCCTACCTAGAGTTTTCTGTCCCTAGAAAAAATGTTTTTTTAAAGCACACTATAGCACAAGGAGAATTCCCCTCACTTTCCTTCTTTGTCCCTAGAAACAAGGACTCGCACAGTGAAAGAAACTGACACTCTCCCTACCTAGAGTTTTCTGTCCCTAGAAAAAATGTTTTTTTAAAGCACACTATAGCACAAGGAGAATTCCCCTCACTTTCCTTCTTTGTCCCTAGAAACAAGGACTCGCACAGTGAAAGAAACTGACACTCTCCCTACCTAGAGTTTTCTGTCCCTAGAAAAAATGTTTTTTTAAAGCACACTATAGCACAAGGAGAATTCCCCTCACTTTCCTTCTTTGTCCCTAGAAACAAGGACTCGCACAGTGAAAGAAACTGACACTCTCCCTACCTAGAGTTTTCTGTCCCTAGAAAAAATGTTTTTTTAAAGCACACTATAGCACAAGGAGAATTCCCCTCACTTTCCTTCTTTGTCCCTAGAAACAAGGACTCGCACAGTGAAAGAAACTGACACTCTCCCTACCTAGAGTTTTCTGTCCCTAGAAAAAATGTTTTTTTAAAGCACACTATAGCACAAGGAGAATTCCCCTCACTTTCCTTCTTTGTCCCTAGAAACAAGGACTCGCACAGTGAAAGACACTGACACTCTCCCTACCTAGAGTTTTCTGTCCCTAGAAAAAATGTTTTTTTAAAGCACACTATAGCACAAGGAGAATTCCCCTCACTTTCCTTCTTTGTCCCTAGAAACAAGGACTCGCACAGTGAAAGAAACTGACACTCTCCCTACCTAGAGTTTTCTGTCCCTAGAAAAAATGTTTTTTTAAAGCACACTATAGCACAAGGAGAATTCCCCTCACTTTCCTTCTTTGTCCCTAGAAACAAGGACTCGCACAGTGAAAGAAACTGACACTCTCCCTACCTAGAGTTTTCTGTCCCTAGAAAAAATGTTTTTTTAAAGCACACTATAGCACAAGGAGAATTCCCCTCACTTTCCTTCTTTGTCCCTAGAAACAAGGACTCGCACAGTGAAAGAAACTGACACTCTCCCTACCTAGAGTTTTCTGTCCCTAGAAAAAATGTTTTTTTAAAGCACACTATAGCACAAGGAGAATTCCCCTCACTTTCCTTCTTTGTCCCTAGAAACAAGGACTCGCACAGTGAAAGACACTGACACTCTCCCTACCTAGAGTTTTCTGTCCCTAGAAAAAATGTTTTTTTAAAGCACACTATAGCACAAGGAGAATTCCCCTCACTTTCCTTCTTTGTCCCTAGAAACAAGGACTCGCACAGTGCAAGACACTGACACTCTCCCTACCTAGAGTTTTCTGTCCCTAGAAAAAATGTTTTTTTAAAGCACACTATAGCACAAGGAGAATTCCCCTCACTTTCCTTCTTTGTCCCTAGAAACAAGGACTCGCACAGTGAAAGAAACTGACACTCTCCCTACCTAGAGTTTTCTGTCCCTAGAAAAAATGTTTTTTTTAAAGCACACTATAGCACAAGGAGAATTCCCCTCACTTTCCTTCTTTGTCCCTAGAAACAAGGACTCGCACAGTGAAAGAAACTGACACTCTCCCTACCTAGAGTTTTCTGTCCCTAGAAAAAATGTTTTTTTAAAGCACACTATAGCACAAGGAGAATTCCCCTCACTTTCCTTCTTTGTCCCTAGAAACAAGGACTCGCACAGTGAAAGAAACTGACACTCTCCCTACCTAGAGTTTTCTGTCCCTAGAAAAAATGTTTTTTTAAAGCACACTATAGCACAAGGAGAATTCCCCTCACTTTCCTTCTTTGTCCCTAGAAACAAGGACTCGCACAGTGAAAGAAACTGACACTCTCCCTACCTAGAGTTTTCTGTCCCTAGAAAAAATGTTTTTTTTAAAGCACACTATAGCACAAGGAGAATTCCCCTCACTTTCCTTCTTTGTCCCTAGAAACAAGGACTCGCACAGTGAAAGAAACTGACACTCTCCCTACCTAGAGTTTTCTGTCCCTAGAAAAAATGTTTTTTTTAAAGCACACTATAGCACAAGGAGAATTCCCCTCACTTTCCTTCTTTGTCCCTAGAAACAAGGACTCGCACAGTGAAAGAAACTGACACTCTCCCTACCTAGAGTTTTCTGTCCCTAGAAAAAATGTTTTTTTAAAGCACACTATAGCACAAGGAGAATTCCCCTCACTTTCCTTCTTTGTCCCTAGAAACAAGGACTCGCACAGTGAAAGAAACTGACACTCTCCCTACCTAGAGTTTTCTGTCCCTAGAAAAAATGTTTTTTTAAAGCACACTATAGCACAAGGAGAATTCCCCTCACTTTCCTTCTTTGTCCCTAGAAACAAGGACTCGCACAGTGAAAGAAACTGACACTCTCCCTACCTAGAGTTTTCTGTCCCTAGAAAAAATGTTTTTTTAAAGCACACTATAGCACAAGGAGAATTCCCCTCACTTTCCTTCTTTGTCCCTAGAAACAAGGACTCGCACAGTGAAAGAAACTGACACTCTCCCTACCTAGAGTTTTCTGTCCCTAGAAAAAATGTTTTTTTAAAGCACACTATAGCACAAGGAGAATTCCCCTCACTTTCCTTCTTTGTCCCTAGAAACAAGGACTCGCACAGTGAAAGAAACTGACACTCTCCCTACCTAGAGTTTTCTGTCCCTAGAAAAAATGTTTTTTTAAAGCACACTATAGCACAAGGAGAATTCCCCTCACTTTCCTTCTTTGTCCCTAGAAACAAGGACTCGCACAGTGAAAGAAACTGACACTCTCCCTACCTAGAGTTTTCTGTCCCTAGAAAAAATTTTTTTTTAAAGCACACTATAGCACAAGGAGAATTCCCCTCACTTTCCTTCTTTGTCCCTAGAAACAAGGACTCGCACAGTGAAAGAAACTGACACTCTCCCTACCTAGAGTTTTCTGTCCCTAGAAAAAATGTTTTTTTTAAAGCACACTATAGCACAAGGAGAATTCCCCTCACTTTCCTTCTTTGTCCCTAGAAACAAGGACTCGCACAGTGAAAGAAACTGACACTCTCCCTACCTAGAGTTTTCTGTCCCTAGAAAAAATGTTTTTTTAAAGCACACTATAGCACAAGGAGAATTCCCCTCACTTTCCTTCTTTGTCCCTAGAAACAAGGACTCGCACAGTGAAAGAAACTGACACTCTCCCTACCTAGAGTTTTCTGTCCCTAGAAAAAATGTTTTTTTAAAGCACACTATAGCACAAGGAGAATTCCCCTCACTTTCCTTCTTTGTCCCTAGAAACAAGGACTCGCACAGTGAAAGAAACTGACACTCTCCCTACCTAGAGTTTTCTGTCCCTAGAAAAAATGTTTTTTTAAAGCACACTATAGCACAAGGAGAATTCCCCTCACTATCCTTCTTTGTCCCTAGAAACAAGGACTCGCACAGTGAAAGAAACTGACACTCTCCCTACCTAGAGTTTTCTGTCCCTAGAAAAAATGTTTTTTTAAAGCACACTATAGCACAAGGAGAATTCCCCTCACTTTCCTTCTTTGTCCCTAGAAACAAGGACTCGCACAGTGAAAGAAACTGACACTCTCCCTACCTAGAGTTTTCTGTCCCTAGAAAAAATGTTTTTTTAAAGCACACTATAGCACAAGGAGAATTCCCCTCACTTTCCTTCTTTGTCCCTAGAAACAAGGACTCGCACAGTGAAAGAAACTGACACTCTCCCTACCTAGAGTTTTCTGTCCCTAGAAAAAATGTTTTTTTTTAAAGCACACTATAGCACAAGGAGAATTCCCCTCACTTTCCTTCTTTGTCCCTAGAAACAAGGACTCGCACAGTGAAAGAAACTGACACTCTCCCTACCTAGAGTTTTCTGTCCCTAGAAAAAATGTTTTTTTAAAGCACACTATAGCACAAGGAGAATTCCCCTCACTTTCCTTCTTTGTCCCTAGAAACAAGGACTCGCACAGTGAAAGAAACTGACACTCTCCCTACCTAGAGTTTTCTGTCCCTAGAAAAAATGTTTTTTTAAAGCACACTATAGCACAAGGAGAATTCCCCTCACTTTCCTTCTTTGTCCCTAGAAACAAGGACTCGCACAGTGAAAGAAACTGACACTCTCCCTACCTAGAGTTTTCTGTCCCTAGAAAAAATGTTTTTTTAAAGCACACTATAGCACAAGGAGAATTCCCCTCACTTTCCTTCTTTGTCCCTAGAAACAAGGACTCGCACAGTGAAAGAAACTGACACTCTCCCTACCTAGAGTTTTCTGTCCCTAGAAAAAATGTTTTTTTAAAGCACACTATAGCACAAGGAGAATTCCCCTCACTTTCCTTCTTTGTCCCTAGAAACAAGGACTCGCACAGCGAAAGAAACTGACACTCTCCCTACCTAGAGTTTTCTGTCCCTAGAAAAAATGTTTTTTTAAAGCACACTATAGCACAAGGAGAATTCCCCTCACTTTCCTTCTTTGTCCCTAGAAACAAGGACTCGCACAGCGAAAGAAACTGACACTCTCCCTACCTAGAGTTTTCTGTCCCTAGAAAAAATGTTTTTTTTAAAGCACACTATAGCACAAGGAGAATTCCCCTCACTTTCCTTCTTTGTCCCTAGAAACAAGGACTCGCACAGCGAAAGAAACTGACACTCTCCCTACCTAGAGTTTTCTGTCCCTAGAAAAAATGTTTTTTTAAAGCACACTATAGCACAAGGAGAATTCCCCTCACTTTCCTTCTTTGTCCCTAGAAACAAGGACTCGCACAGTGAAAGAAACTGACACTCTCCCTACCTAGAGTTTTCTGTCCCTAGAAAAAATGTTTTTTTAAAGCACACTATAGCACAAGGAGAATTCCCCTCACTTTCCTTCTTTGTCCCTAGAAACAAGGACTCGCACAGTGAAAGAAACTGACACTCTCCCTACCTAGAGTTTTCTGTCCCTAGAAAAAATGTTTTTTTAAAGCACACTATAGCACAAGGAGAATTCCCCTCACTTTCCTTCTTTGTCCCTAGAAACAAGGACTCGCACAGTGAAAGAAACTGACACTCTCCCTACCTAGAGTTTTCTGTCCCTAGAAAAAATGTTTTTTTAAAGCACACTATAGCACAAGGAGAATTCCCCTCACTTTCCTTCTTTGTCCCTAGAAACAAGGACTCGCACAGTGAAAGAAACTGACACTCTCCCTACCTAGAGTTTTCTGTCCCTAGAAAAAATGTTTTTTAAAGCACACTATAGCACAAGGAGAATTCCCCTCACTTTCCTTCTTTGTCCCTAGAAACAAGGACTCGCACAGTGAAAGAAACTGACACTCTCCCTACCTAGAGTTTTCTGTCCCTAGAAAAAATGTTTTTTTAAAGCACACTATAGCACAAGGAGAATTCCCCTCACTTTCCTTCTTTGTCCCTAGAAACAAGGACTCGCACAGTGAAAGAAACTGACACTCTCCCTACCTAGAGTTTTCTGTCCCTAGAAAAAATGTTTTTTTAAAGCACACTATAGCACAAGGAGAATTCCCCTCACTTTCCTTCTTTGTCCCTAGAAACAAGGACTCGCACAGTGAAAGAAACTGACACTCTCCCTACCTAGAGTTTTCTGTCCCTAGAAAAAATGTTTTTTTAAAGCACACTATAGCACAAGGAGAATTCCCCTCACTTTCCTTCTTTGTCCCTAGAAACAAGGACTCGCACAGTGAAAGAAACTGACACTCTCCCTACCTAGAGTTTTCTGTCCCTAGAAAAAATGTTTTTTTAAAGCACACTATAGCACAAGGAGAATTCCCCTCACTTTCCTTCTTTGTCCCTAGAAACAAGGACTCGCACAGTAAAAGACACTGACACTCTCCCTACCTAGAGTTTTCTGTCCCTAGAAAAAATGTTTTTTTAAAGCACACTATAGCACAAGGAGAATTCCCCTCACTTTCCTTCTTTGTCCCTAGAAACAAGGACTCGCACAGTGAAAGAAACTGACACTCTCCCTACCTAGAGTTTTCTGTCCCTAGAAAAAATGTTTTTTTAAAGCACACTATAGCACAAGGAGAATTCCCCTCACTTTCCTTCTTTGTCCCTAGAAACAAGGACTCGCACAGTGAAAGAAACTGACACTCTCCCTACCTAGAGTTTTCTGTCCCTAGAAAAAATGTTTTTTTTAAAGCACACTATAGCACAAGGAGAATTCCCCTCACTTTCCTTCTTTGTCCCTAGAAACAAGGACTCGCACAGTGAAAGAAACTGACACTCTCCCTACCTAGAGTTTTCTGTCCCTAGAAAAAATGTTTTTTTAAAGCACACTATAGCACAAGGAGAATTCCCCTCACTTTCCTTCTTTGTCCCTAGAAACAAGGACTCGCACAGTGAAAGAAACTGACACTCTCCCTACCTAGAGTTTTCTGTCCCTAGAAAAAATGTTTTTTTAAAGCACACTATGGCACAAGGAGAATTCCCCTCACTTTCCTTCTTTGTCCCTAGAAACAAGGACTCGCACAGTGAAAGATACTGACACTCTCCCTACCTAGAGTTTTCTGTCCCTAGAAAAAATGTTTTTTTAAAGCACACTATAGCACAAGGAGAATTCCCCTCACTTTCCTTCTTTGTCCCTAGAAACAAGGACTCGCACAGTGAAAGAAACTGACACTCTCCCTACCTAGAGTTTTCTGTCCCTAGAAAAAATGTTTTTTTAAAGCACACTATAGCACAAGGAGAATTCCCCTCACTTTCCTTCTTTGTCCCTAGAAACAAGGACTCGCACAGTGAAAGAAACTGACACTCTCCCTACCTAGAGTTTTCTGTCCCTAGAAAAAATGTTTTTTTAAAGCACACTATAGCACAAGGAGAATTCCCCTCACTTTCCTTCTTTGTCCCTAGAAACAAGGACTCGCACAGTGAAAGAAACTGACACTCTCCCTACCTAGAGTTTTCTGTCCCTAGAAAAAATGTTTTTTTAAAGCACACTATAGCACAAGGAGAATTCCCCTCACTTTCCTTCTTTGTCCCTAGAAACAAGGACTCGCACAGTGAAAGAAACTGACACTCTCCCTACCTAGAGTTTTCTGTCCCTAGAAAAAATGTTTTTTTAAAGCACACTATAGCACAAGGAGAATTCCCCTCACTTTCCTTCTTTGTCCCTAGAAACAAGGACTCGCACAGCGAAAGAAACTGACACTCTCCCTACCTAGAGTTTTCTGTCCCTAGAAAAAATGTTTTTTTAAAGCACACTATAGCACAAGGAGAATTCCCCTCACTTTCCTTCTTTGTCCCTAGAAACAAGGACTCGCACAGTGAAAGAAACTGACACTCTCCCTACCTAGAGTTTTCTGTCCCTAGAAAAAATGTTTTTTTAAAGCACACTATAGCACAAGGAGAATTCCCCTCACTTTCCTTCTTTGTCCCTAGAAACAAGGACTCGCACAGTGAAAGAAACTGACACTCTCCCTACCTAGAGTTTTCTGTCCCTAGAAAAAATGTTTTTTTAAAGCACACTATAGCACAAGGAGAATTCCCCTCACTTTCCTTCTTTGTCCCTAGAAACAAGGACTCGCACAGTGAAAGAAACTGACACTCTCCCTACCTAGAGTTTTCTGTCCCTAGAAAAAATGTTTTTTTAAAGCACACTATAGCACAAGGAGAATTCCCCTCACTTTCCTTCTTTGTCCCTAGAAACAAGGACTCGCACAGTGAAAGAAACTGACACTCTCCCTACCTAGAGTTTTCTGTCCCTAGAAAAAATGTTTTTTTTAAAGCACACTATAGCACAAGGAGAATTCCCCTCACTTTCCTTCTTTGTCCCTAGAAACAAGGACTCGCACAGTGAAAGAAACTGACACTCTCCCTACCTAGAGTTTTCTGTCCCTAGAAAAAATGTTTTTTTAAAGCACACTATAGCACAAGGAGAATTCCCCTCACTTTCCTTCTTTGTCCCTAGAAACAAGGACTCGCACAGTGAAAGAAACTGACACTCTCCCTACCTAGAGTTTTCTGTCCCTAGAAAAAATGTTTTTTTTAAAGCACACTATAGCACAAGGAGAATTCCCCTCACTTTCCTTCTTTGTCCCTAGAAACAAGGACTCGCACAGTGAAAGAAACTGACACTCTCCCTACCTAGAGTTTTCTGTCCCTAGAAAAAATGTTTTTTTAAAGCACACTATAGCACAAGGAGAATTCCCCTCACTTTCCTTCTTTGTCCCTAGAAACAAGGACTCGCACAGTGAAAGAAACTGACACTCTCCCTACCTAGAGTTTTCTGTCCCTAGAAAAAATGTTTTTTTAAAGCACACTATAGCACAAGGAGAATTCCCCTCACTTTCCTTCTTTGTCCCTAGAAACAAGGACTCGCACAGTGAAAGAAACTGACACTCTCCCTACCTAGAGTTTTCTGTCCCTA
Organism: Rana muscosa; assembly: GCA_029206835.1. Classification (NCBI taxonomy): domain Eukaryota; kingdom Metazoa; phylum Chordata; class Amphibia; order Anura; family Ranidae; genus Rana; species Rana muscosa. Next base: position 174,115,962 of record CM055123.1, read on the forward strand.
GAAAAAATGTTTTTTTAAAGCACACTATAGCACAAGGAGAATTCCCCTCACTTTCCTTCTTTGTCCCTAGAAACAAGGACTCGCACAGTGAAAGAAACTGACACTCTCCCTACCTAGAGTTTTCTGTCCCTAGAAAAAATGTTTTTTTAAAGCACACTATAGCACAAGGAGAATTCCCCTCACTTTCCTTCTTTGTCCCTAGAAACAAGGACTCGCACAGTAAAAGACACTGACACTCTCCCTACCTAGAGTTTTCTGTCCCTAGAAAAAATGTTTTTTTAAAGCACACTATAGCACAAGGAGAATTCCCCTCACTTTCCTTCTTTGTCCCTAGAAACAAGGACTCGCACAGTGAAAGAAACTGACACTCTCCCTACCTAGAGTTTTCTGTCCCTAGAAAAAATGTTTTTTTAAAGCACACTATAGCACAAGGAGAATTCCCCTCACTTTCCTTCTTTGTCCCTAGAAACAAGGACTCGCACAGTGAAAGAAACTGACACTCTCCCTACCTAGAGTTTTCTGTCCCTAGAAAAAATGTTTTTTTTAAAGCACACTATAGCACAAGGAGAATTCCCCTCACTTTCCTTCTTTGTCCCTAGAAACAAGGACTCGCACAGTGAAAGAAACTGACACTCTCCCTACCTAGAGTTTTCTGTCCCTAGAAAAAATGTTTTTTTAAAGCACACTATAGCACAAGGAGAATTCCCCTCACTTTCCTTCTTTGTCCCTAGAAACAAGGACTCGCACAGTGAAAGAAACTGACACTCTCCCTACCTAGAGTTTTCTGTCCCTAGAAAAAATGTTTTTTTAAAGCACACTATAGCACAAGGAGAATTCCCCTCACTTTCCTTCTTTGTCCCTAGAAACAAGG